>CM054060.1:334764333-336105469 GCA_028641055.1 Alopecurus myosuroides | reverse complement strand
GTACTTAGAACAACTTGTGGTTTAAGTGTAAAGTGTTGTTTTGACAACAAAAGGACCTGGACCTTATAAAGGAAGCAAATGATGGGCCCTGACTTCGTAAAATTGACTATGAGTCATTATATCCGCCATGGTATCCTTGTATGAATATCAAGTATGTGACTTGGTAGTCCTTTCGATAGGCATGATGCCTAACGATATCAAAAGGGTCTATATAGTGACAAAGACATGGATTTTACATCCTTTGAAAGTTGTACTTATTGAAAAGTTGTTTCGACGAAGTACAAAGAGTTGACTACTACAAGATTTTGATCTTCCGTAGTGATTCTTTAGTCTTTGCGGATAGTTCTAGCAAAAGGTTACATATTATGATATGGAAGTTGAATAACAAAACCAACTCTCCTCTCGAGGAAGTTTGATCAAGGATGTGTACTTGACACAGTCTGAGAGTTTTGTAAAATTCAAAAGGTTGCTAGAAAGGCATGCACACTTTAATGGTTGAAGTGAGCATAACGAAGTTGAAATCTTTACCTTAATGAAGTTATCAAAAGAGTTTGATTCCATCATGAACGATAAAGATGCTTGTAAAGTTACAAGAAATTAAGTGGGAGCGCTATGACATATTTCCAATACTTTATGTAGATGACATATGGTTGATTGGAAAATATGTATTTTAAATTAACACGGTTAAGATTTTCGATTTCATATTGATGAAAGGCTTAGAAGATATTGGGCTTCGATATCTATAAGAGATGGATTGAAGCGCCTGATATGATTGAAGCCAAATTACATAGATGAAATATTGAAGTAAGTCAATATAAAAATGATAAGAAGGAGTTCTTGTCACATGGAAAATAATTGAGCAAGATTCATGTGTTTTGACACATGATGAGCATCATTGAAATTAAGATTTCTAAGTCATGTTTCCATGCTATGTACACAACCAGATGAGTCCTATGCTATAATATGTTATAGCAGGATAATTCATATGATGATTAGACAACAGTGGGAGAGATCCTTATGTCATTTTAGAAATGCTAAGGATATGTTTTCCTATGTAGTAATGACAAAATATTAGTTGTAATATGTTACACTAATAGTCTTGTCATTTATTCAAGAAGTTTTATCTCAATTAAAATGTGTGATGAAGGGTAGCACAATAGGATGGAAGAAAGTTCCATGCTGGATTTGAAAGAGTTTCAAAATTGAAATATTGTGACAGATACTACAACAAAGGCTAAAGTATATCGTTGTGTTGACAACTGATTATAAGCGTATTTTGTGTCAAGTAGTTCTTTATTGAACTTGGTGAATTTCCAAGAATGCTGAAACTATGAAGCTACATTTTCACAATGTTAGTAACATCAGTTTAAGCTGAGGAATTAAGGTACCACCGGAACTTGGTGAATTTCCAAGAATGCTAACACTATGAAGCTACATTTTCACAATGTTAGTGACATCAGTTTAAGCTGAGGAATTAAGTTTTCACAAATTGACCATATATATACAAAGCCATCTCATTAGAGAATGAGTGATGCGTGTAGACGCAAAGAACATGCAAATACAATAGGACCTGAACAGTTCAGATCTTTTTGATAATGTTTACCACATGCGAAGCATGGTAATAACACTGGAACGCCATATGTGTTAAGTGCTTACAGACTAGATTATTGACTCTAGTGCAAGTGGGAGACTGAAGGGAATATGCCCGAGAGGCAATAATAAAATGGTTATTATCTTATTCCTTGTTTATGATGAATGTTTATTTCTCATGCTAGAATTGTATTAACCGGAAACGTTGATACATGTGTGCTTAATAAACAAACAATGGTTCCTAGTAAAGCCTCTCTTTTAACTAGCTCGTTGATTAATAGATGATCAAGGTTTCCTGATCATGAACATTGGATGTTATTAATAACGGGGTCATGTCATTAGAAGAATGATGTGATGAACATATACCCAAAGAGAATATAGCAATGCGATCAAGTCATTTAGTTTACATTGTTATATCAAACACACGAAGTAACTTATTCCTTATACCATGAGATCATGTCAATCACTGATACCGGAAGAGTGCTTTGATGGCATCAAACGTCACACCGTAACAGGGTGACTATAAAGGTGTCGTTGAGTATTCGGAAAGTATTAGTTGAGGATCATGAATCAAGAGTGGGATTTGTCCATCCAAATGACGGAGAGATATACTCTGGGCCCTCTCGGTGATATCACATCGAAACCGCTTGCAAGCACGTGATATGATCACAAAGGATGTTATATCACGGGAACGAGAAAAGAGTACTTGTCGGTAACGAGATTGAACAAGGTATGGTTGATACCAATGATCGAATCTCGGACAAGTAAAATATCGCGAGACAAAGGGAATAGTTCACGGCGTTGTTGGTTCACACGATCACGAGAGTCATCGTTGAATATATAGGAGTCATCACGGATCTCCAGATCCCGCTGTTGATTATTGATCGGAGAGGAGTCTCGATCATGTCTATCTTATTCGCGAACCGTAGGGTGACACACTTAAGGTTCGATGACGCATTTGAGAGGATACGGAATATCGGAGAAAAGTTTGGACAGCACCGAAATTGTTTCGGGGAATATTGAAATAGTCACCGAAATTGTTTCGAGTAATTTTGAAATAGTTCAAGGGGATTCTTATCAAATGGTTGTTAATAGATTTAACAACTAACTCAAGGGGTTATATGTTAATGTTTGTTAATGGAATTAACAAATATTAAAATAAAGAGATAAAATTGTTTTATTTATTTATTAAAGAAAACCCTTGGGATTTTGAGTGGGAATTCATGGAAGAATGAGTGGGTTGAGTGGAGACTCCACTCACATGATGAGGGAGAGGTGGAGGCAGCCAAAAATTCGTGGCTGCCATCCCCTCCTATAAAAGGAGGGGTGAGAGCTCCCTCTCCCCCCACACACACACTTGTGTCATCTCTTCCTCCCTCCTGCCGCTGCTCCACCACTTGTTCGTGCGCTTGGCGAAGCCCTGAGCAATGTTTTTCTCCACCACACCACGCCGTCGTGCTGCTGGAGTTCCGAGGGATCCTCTACTTCCGCGCCCCGCTGGAACGAGGGAACGGAGGTCGTCATCAACCGTATGTGTGACCGATCACGGATGCACCGCCGGATTGCGGTGCCCATCTTCTCGCTATCGGGATCGGTGTGAGTACGACTACGCCAACAACGAGATTTGATCTCGTACCACTTTGAGTCTTCGAGGGTATGTGTTCTCCTTAACCCTCTTGTTGCCCGTTGCACTTCGTCTCCTAGATTAGATCTTGGCCTTTCGGGTATCTCTCGCGTAGGAAAATTTTTGTTTTCTATGCTACGTTCCCCTTCACGCCTTGGCACATGGCCCAGCTCCCAACCTAGCGACGTTTCAAGCATATGATATCAACGGGTTCACTTTCTACACAAAGGAGAAAGACAAAACTTCCGATTATCAAAACTCAGGGGTAACGATGGAATCCTACACCGGTGACAAAAAGTTAAGATACTACGGAAGGATCGAGGAGATATGGGAGCTTAACTACTCTGGAGAGAAGGTGCCTATGTTCCGCGTCATATGGGCTAGGATGTCGACCGTCAGAAAAGAAGACCAATACTTTACAACCATGGTTATTCCCGAAGCTGGAACCTCATCAAGCGCGAATGTCACAACGCAAAATGAGCCATGGGTATTGGCTAAGCATGTGTCCCAATGCTTCTTCATAACAGACCCCGCAAGGCCTAGCCGTGTTGTCGTGAGGAGAGGGAAAAGAAATATCATCGGAATGGATGGAGTCGTTGACGAGGACGAGTTCGACACGTTCGGCGACCCAAATATTGACGATGATCAAGAAGATGATGATGATAGTCATGCAACATACACAACAAGAAGAAGCAGAACTACGCTACCTAGGCATGGTCTTCCATTCAGAAGAAGAAGTCATAATGTGGGGTTAAATTATGCAACTGCGACCAAAAAAGGCAAAAAGATCAAACACTGAGAAACTATGTATATATCTGTCTGCCAATTGTATGCGACGAAACTATGTATATGCATGGGGTCTGATATCGATGTGCACTTATTATAAATTTAATGTACCTTGTTCTGTATTTCAAATGTGTGGACTTATATTATTTGAAACATAAAGGAAACAAATAGAAATTAAACAAGAAGGAAACAACGGAAAACAATAGAACACATAAAGAAAAAACAATAGAAAACAACTAAAACCAAAATAATGAAAAGACAAAACAAGAAGGAAATATTGGAAAACAATTGAAAACATAAAGGGAATAATTGAAAACATAAAGGGAATAATGAAAAACAAAAAAAAACATTATTATTTGTAATGTGTTTGAAATTAATTTGTAATGTGTTTGAATTATTATAAATTAAATGTCTTTGAATAATTTAAACAAATAAAGAAAACAAAAAAAACATTATTATTTGTAATGTGTTTGGAATTAATTTGTAATGTGTTTGAATTATTATAAATTAAATGTCTTTGAATAATTTAAACAAATAAAGAAAACAAAAAAAAACATTATTATTTGTAATGTGTTTGAAATTAATTTGTAATGTATTTGAATTATTATAAATTAAATGTCTTTGAATAATTTTAACAAATAAAGAAAACAAAAAAACATTATTATTTGTAATGTGTTTGAAATTAATTTGTAATGTGTTTGAATTATTATAAATTAAATGTCTTTGAATAATTTAAACAAATAAAGAAAAAAAAAACATTATTATTTGTAATGTGTTTGAAATTAATTTGTAATGTGTTTGAATTATTATAAATTAAATGTCTTTGAATAATTTAAACAAATAAAGAAAACAAAAAAAACATTATTATTTGTAATGTGTTTGAAATTAATTTGTAATGTGTTTGAATTATTATAAATTAAATGTCTTTGAATAATTTAAAAACAGTAATGTTTCTCAAAGAAAAACTAATAAAAAATAATACAGTAAATAAATTCAAAAAAAAAAGGTAGCGCTGGCGAACAAAGCTTTGTTCGCCAGCGGTAGTGTAGCGCTGGCGAACCAGCCAATATATTCGCCAGCGGTATGGCCATAGCGCTGGCGAACAAAGCTTTGTTTGCCAGCGGTATGTTTCCCCCTCTCACTTACACCTGGGCCCCACCTCCTCCCTTCTATACAGAGCAGACGCACAGGGAAAAGGACTTAGCCGTTTTCGATCGCGTCTGCGCCCCCGTCGACCTCCTCCCTCTCTGCTGTGATCACCGCGCGCCGCCGCCGTCCGATACGCCTCACGCCGCCGTCCACTTCCTCGCGCCGTCGTCCACCTCCCCTCGCCGCACCTTCCTCCCCTCTCTCCTCTCCTCTTCCTCGTGGCCCACCACCTGCCCTCCCCTCTCTGCAACCGTGCGCGCGCCCACGGCCACCACCGGCCACCGCGCGCCCAGGACCACCGCCGGCCACCACCTGCCACCGCCACCTCCCGGGAGACTCAGCAGCGCTCCCGCCCTGCTTCCTGCGGCGGCGCTGCTCCCTCTGCCCCCGCTGCTACTCGCTGCACCGCCACGCCCTTAACGTGTTCGACAGAAGGTGCGTACCAAATTCCTTGCTCTCTGAATCTCTGACGTGCAACTAGTTCCTTGCTCTCTGAATCTCTGACGTGCAACTGAAAACTAAAAGGATAGCAGCAGTGTTTATCAGTGGATCTGTTGTGGTTGAGGTTCCTTGCTGCAACTAGTTCCTTGATGCTCCTAGTTCCTTGCTGCAACCTTGCTGCTCCACTCCTTGCTGCAACTAGTTCCTTGCTGCTCCACACCTTGCTGCAACTAGTTCCTTGCTGCTCCACACCTTGCTGCAACTGCATGTGTATCTGTTGTGGTTGAGGTTCCTTTCCATGTGGATTTGTGCCCAGCAGCAGATTACTACATGCTTGTTTTGTTGTGGTTGGTGCCCAGCAGCAGATTACTACATCCTTGCTGCTCCACTCCTTACTGCAACTAGGCCATGGATTTTTTATCTGATAAGAACAGTTTACTCATGCTTGTTTTGTTGCCCCTGGAGGTATTATCTGATAAGAACAGTTTAAACTGATAAGAACACATTACTCATGCTTGTTTTCTGGCCAAGCCTGTGATGCAAAGGCTGAGGCACAAATTTAATAAGAACAGATGCTTTTCTTGCACTTTTAAATCTCCCAGGGATGTGTGTAGCATAGCATCCCCATGCCAGACTGAGGGAAATAAATCCCAACCCACTTTCTGTGCATAATTTAGCAAGATCCCTTGCTAGGATGTGTGTAGAAATCACCTTAGGGTGTTAATGTTGTGGTTGAGGTTCCTTTCCATGGATTTGTGCCCAGCAGCAGATTACTACATGCTTGTTTTGTTGCCCCTGGAGCTATGGTTGTGAATTGTGGTACTGGTAGCTACTATCTGATAAGAAACAGTGTACTCATGCTTGTTTTGTTGCCCCTGGAGCTATTATCTGATAAGAATTTTTTATCTGATAAGAACAGTTTACTCATGCTTGTTTTGTTGCCCCTGGAGCTATTATCTGATAAGAACAGATTAAACCGATAAGAACACATTACTCATGCTCATTTTCTTGGCCAATCCTCTAATGCAAAGCCTGAGGCACAAATTTAATAAGAACAGATGCTTTTCTTGCACTTTTAAATCTCCCAGGGATGTGTGTAGCATAGCATCCCTATGCCAGACTGAGGGAAATAAATCCCAGCCCACTTTTAAATTTTTTTATGCATGAAATTGTTAGCAATTTATTTACCTAGTGTTTTCTCTTAGTACTCAATTAATTTATTAGCAATTTTTGTTGATTGGTGATGGATGGTGTGTATGGATGGTGTGTATGGATGGTGGTGGCTGGTTGTGATGGATGGCGTGGTTATATGGGTGGTGGATATATGGTGTGGTCGTGTGGATGGCGATGAAATTTTATGAGGGGTGGATATGGTGTGGTCGTGTGGATGCCCACCTTCGTGTGGATGACGATGATAATATGAGGGGTGGGGTCTATTATATGAGGGGTGGGATTTTATGTGAGGTACCCCACGTGAGTCCCTATTTGCTGGAATGTTGATTAATTTCCGTTCCGGCAAATTTGGGTACTCCATTTGTGATATTTTTAGCAAAGGTCATGCCAAAATTTTCCGTGAATTTTGGCATGATCTTTGCTAAAAAATATCACAACTTAGAGTGTCCGAGAAATTTGGACTCATATGGGGTATACATCGTCTAAATTGTAGGATTTGTTGAACTTATTTCGGGTTTTCTCTCCTTCATTAGATATGGCTCACAACGACGAGGCGGGTGGTTCTGGTCTCGGACACGGGGACGACGATGCGTGGCTTTCTATGCTAAGCGCCGGAGGCGGACCCGTAGATCTGCACCCGGATCTAGAGATGCAGGGCGACGATGCAGACGACGAGATGGACGAAACCGTTCGCCAGGAACTAGAGCCGCGCAACGATACATCGGGCGCAGAAGGTGATCAAACCGGTAGTGGCACCGGGGATACCGCCTCCGGTAGCGAGGCGTCGGCTAAGCGCAAAGATAGGCGGCACAACATGCTCGCCACCATCCGGGAAGAGTTCACGGAAGTGGACCCCAAGAGCGGTGCTCCCCTCGAGCCGGAGAGTTATGCCAAGGGCTATGGAAACCAGATAGGCTGCATAGCTCGAGACTTCGGCAACGTTAATATGGAGCACCTCAGAGCTAAAGAAAACAAGGCTAAGGCCGCCCTGCTGATTGAGAAGCTGCACACAAGGTACAAATTCCCGGATCCTTACGACAACAAGGACCTGAAGAAGAATCTGGCCAACTCGTTAGCACTGGGAAAGTTCGCCAAGGCGTTTACGACTTGGAGATCCAGTTTGCGGGAGATGATTGCGAAGGGTAAGGATTTTGATGAGATCCATAAGATGTGGCCCTCCATTTCCGAGGAAGACTTGGCCCAATTCAAGATCGACGAACTCAAACCGGAAAGGGTGGCGCTGAGTAAATGGGGGAAAGACCAGCGAAAAAAGAACATTGGCCCTCACAATCTCGGAAGCCGGGGTTACCTTGGGAAGCAGAAAGTATGGGAAAAGGAGGATTCGAAGAGAGAAGGGCCGAACCCGTTTGACAAGATCACCGACCCGCAGGTGAGAAATTTTGTCAGGGCCCATTATAGGGAAGATCCCAAAAAGCCCGGCTATCTTGTGTTGAACGAGAAGGTCAAGCTGCTCGAGAATAAGTATCTCGAGGAAGAAGAAAAAGAACGCCTATCTCAATCTGACGGGGGGTCCTCGGCGACGACGAACAAGGACCCGTATGACACCCCTTTCATTAGGGAGCTTAACGCGATGAAGGGAGTGCCCCTTGACAAGAAGCCGCATCGTGGCCATGTGCATGGCCTCGGAAAGGGTCATCGGCATGCGCACTACTACCTGGACACCAAGGATAAGCGTAAGGAGCGGAACAAGGGCCCGGAGACGACGGTCGACGAGCTTGTGAACGAGAGGCTCAATGAGCTCCTCCCTACCATCTGTGCGTCCGTCGCTCAGTCCTTAGCGCCGTGGATGCTAGGTGGAGGACAAGGGCCGCTCGCGGAGATAAACATAGCCCAAATGGTGCAGCCAGCGCCGCAGAACGTGGCCCCCGTCGTGGCACCGCAGAACGTGGCCCCCGTCGTGGCGCCACAGAACGCGGCCCCCGTCGTGGCGTCTGCTGCGCGGAACGAGCCGGCCCCCAACCTCAGCCGGAAGGTCGCAAAGATCCGTCGCCGCCCCGCCACATCTCTTCAACGCCGCCGCCGACACTTAGCGGTCCATCCCCCTTGTCCGAGCTCAATGCCCTCACGGTAATTCAACGTGCACTGCTTAATTATATATTATGACTTGATTCGTGACGGCATCAGTCTCTAACAACGATCGCGCGATGTTTCGCAGGCCGACGAGACGGGATGCACATTGCTCCTTAATGTGAACGGCGAGTTAAAGGACGTCGCCAAAGGAAAAAATCATCACACCTCTGAACCGCGTATCCCACGGCGTTCGTATGCCCGAGGACGTGTTCAGAGTGACATTAAGTCGGGTGCTCCCTGGTTGCGGTGCTCTCGATCCTCCGAACCAACCACCCGCAGCCGACAGCGAGTTGAACCTGGAGCAATGCTTGGTTTGGCCATTGACCTGGCCGAAATCACTAATTCGTTTGGAAAGTACTCCTGCCAACACTCCAACACCGGTCCAGGGGTCGGGGCACCCGAGCCAACACAAGGATTTCTCACCTGCAAAGTCCGTGCAACACGAGGCGACGATGCTGAAGATGAGAACCCCAATGACTACCTCGTCGACGATCCTTATGAGGGGGCGCCCGGCCTGGATGATCTTGATCAACTTCTCTTGCCAGCGGAGGAAGCGGATAAATATCGATGCACAAAGCGTCTTTTCTCTTCTCAAGAACCGGCAGTCCCCGAGCAAGAAGTCATCAGCCAGGATGCCCTCAAAGAGGCGGTAGCGGATGTATTTCATCAGACTCAGCCTAAGAAGACGGCACGGAAAAGAACTAAGAAGAGTTCTGCCGTTGCATCGATGAGCCAACCGGTGGAGGGGACCAAGTCTAAGCCGCAGACAGGACGTGTATTGGACAGGATACCCATAACCGACTGGCATCAGATCCATGAGTTGGGCAACCTGATGCTTCCGCCGAGGTTGGTCTCCTTGCTGTTAGGTGATATGCGTAGCGTCCATGACGGTGTACTATATATGGAGGAGATGCTTCTGAAAGAGAAAAATCCAACGTTGCCGGTTTTGGTCGCAAAGGTGCCATCTACGGCGGGATTTGTCACTGAAGGCAACGCAAACAAGATCATCATTAGATTTGACGACATTTTCGGGATGTTCCACATGAAATCCCTCCACTCGTCAATCGTGTGTCTGTTTACGCTCAGTTTGGCGCATCAGCTATCCATAGAGGATGTCAAAAACATCGCGCTAGCAGACCCCTACTACATGCACGACATGTACTTGAGCAACCCCAAGGGTAGGGCAAAAGCGACAAAGTACCTCCAACAAGTGTTGCTTAATAACCATATGAACAAGAGGATCACCCTCGTGCCTTACTTTCCCGAGTAAGTTATATTTCCCATCTTTACATAAGTTTGCGCATATACAATTTTTGAGGATTATATATATGGACTCTCCTGTTTTGCGCAGAAACAAATACGACACCCTCATCATGCTCTACCCGAGAGACGCGCACGCAGTATATCTCGACTCCGGGAGTACGATGAAGGAGAAGAACTACTCCCTCATCAAGTCTGTTCTGAATGATGCTTTGGACGGCTACATCAAGGGGGAAGGATTCTGCGACAGGAAGAAACAAATTCAAGGCAAATATGTGTTCAGACACAAAACAGAGTTTCCCTGCCCCAAGCAGGCGCCAGGCGGCCATATGGAGGCATGGTACCTCATCCAACACATGACGGAGATCGTGAAGGACCAACATAGTCTACTATACATGTCTGCTGTGGACAAATGGTCTCGCAGCATCGTCGAATGGTCTGATGCTGAATTCAGACAAAACTTTGGTCGCATCCAGCGCAAGCTCTGCACAATCATCTATAAGGATGTAGTAACTCATGGATCCGTCTTCCACTGGAACTCCCCACCATCTAACAATGAGTTGCGACAATGTGTGCTAGAGCAGACTGACGAGAGACCATTCAACTCGTTAGAAGGTGCTCTTCCGTTCCCGCCGGAGAAGAAACAGAAGATCACAACATCGAGGAAGAAATGATCGACGGTATGTATTCGATTCATTACGAATTGCTCCTAATAAGAACTTGTGATTTCCTTTGACGGTCTAATGCTTTTATCTTGATCTACAGAGAGATGAAGAAGTGGACGACGCGCTGGCCCTAGCGAAAGATCGCAAGCGGAGGCGGAAGCTAAAGCGGAGGCGGACCGTATATCTAGCTAGTCTTCTTTGCGATTGATCTCTATATCGATCGTGTGTACGTTGTATAGATGTCGTCATACCTTTGTAATCGTTGAACTAATTAGATGGCTATATTTTGGGTTCGAAATCTTTCGACATAAACGTGTTATTGAGATCAATGTGTTGTATTCGTACTTATGAGAATTGGATATGGATGCATATGTATCGATGTGTTAATTTCGTTATCGATGTGTTAAATTCTTTATGGATGGATGCATATGTATCTAACAGTGATTTATATGTGTGAAGTTTATAAATTACAGAATTTGAATGTATTTGGACCTGTATAGTATAATATCAGAATATACAAACTGTTATACAAAAAAAATAATAAAAATACAAACCTGGGAAACTTACCACTGGCGAACAAATTCCCTACCGCTGGCCAACACCACCACTGGCGAACTAGGGGCCTAGCGCTGGCGAACCAGTACCGCTGGCGAACAGGGCAGCTACCGCTGGCGAACATAGCGCTGGCGAACACGGCTTTGTTCGCCAGCGGTAACATGCACTACCGCTGGCGAAGTGCTGTTTGCCAGCGGTACCCTCCTACCACTGGCGTTGTACTGCTGGCGAACACGTGTTCGCGAGCGGTAGCTGGATCTTGTTCGTCACTGGTAGCCTATTTCCTACTAGTGTATGTTGCAAAAATGTACAAATTAAAATTCTAAATATATTATGTCATATTTGATCTACAAATAACAAACTTACTATCTCTCAATAGCTCAAAATACACCTCCTTTGAAAAAGACAAATTTCTGCCAATTCAGTTGAAACCGGGCCAAATTTGAACTACATGTGACTTGTAGTTTTCTCTTTATTTTTTGAAAAAATCATTTTTAGGTAGCCAAGTACCTATTTCAACATAGATACACCAAGAGTTCATCAAGATTCAACACCTAGGTACGAACGGTCATGTCCCCCGTTTTGACCGTTTTCCGAAACCGGCTTTGAAAATTCCAGAAAATTCAAAAAAACTCGAAACGATGCAAGATCTTCGCATGGTGTTGTTATATATGTCCTAGTATCCACAAAAAATAATAAACTTGGAATACGAAAATTTGGTGGAAAATGTGTTAACAGAAATGAGCTATCTCGTACGAAGATTCATGGCTTTCGGGCAAAATGACGGATGTTTTGGTCACATCCATGGCATAGTTTGTTTAAATGTGACCATATTCCACAAAAAGATGCATATTGGTACAACTAACAATGTTCATGAAGAAAGTTTTATTTTTCGTTGAATACAAATACCATTTTCCATTTCCGGAGTGTCAAAACTGGCTATTTTTGTGAAGCACATACACAAAATATGTTGCAAAAATGTACAAATTAAAATTCTAAATATATTATGTCATATTTTATCTACGAATAACAAACTTACTACCTCTCAATAGCTCAAAATACACCTCCTTTGAAAAAGACAAATTTCTGCCGATTCAGTTGAAACCGGGCCAAATTTGAACTACAGGTGCCTCGTAGTTTTCTCTTTATTTTTTGAAAAAATCATTTTTAGGTAACCAAGTACCTATTTCAGCATAGATACACCAAGATTTCATCAAGATTCAACACCTAGGTACGAACGGTCATGTCCCCCGTTTTGACCGTTTTCCGAAACCGGCTTTAAAAATTCCAGAAAATTCAAAAAAAAACTCGAAACAATGCAAGATCTTCGCGTGGTGTTGTTATATATGTCCTAGTATCCACCAAAAATAATAAACTTGGAATACGACAATTTGGTGGAAAATGTGTTCATAGAAATGAGCTATCTCGTACGAAGATTCATGGTTTTCGGGCGAAATGACGGATGTTTTGGTCACATCCATCGCATAGTTTGTTTAAATGTGACCATATTCCACACAAATATGCATATTGGTACAACTAAAAATGTTCACGAAGAAAGTTTTATTTTTCGCTGAATACAAATACCATTTTCCATTTCCGGAGTGTCAAAACTGGCTATTTTTGTGAAGCACATACACAAAATATGTTGCAAAAATGTACAAATTAAAATTCTAAATATATTATGTCATATTTGATCTACAAATAACAAACTTACTATCTCTCAATAGCTCAAAATACACCTCCTTTGAAAAAGACAAATTTCTGCCGATTCAGTTGAAACCGGGCCAAATTTGAACTACAGGTGACTTGTAGTTTTCTCTTTATTTTTTGAAAAAATCATTTTTAGGTAGCCAAGTACCTATTTCAACATAGATACACCAAGAGTTCATCAATATTCAACACCTAGGTACGAACGGTGATGTCCCCCGTTTTGACCGTTTTCCGAAACCAGCTTTGAAAATTCCTGAAATTTCAAAAAAACTCGAAATGATGCAAGATCTTCGCGTGGTGTTGTTATATATGTCCTAGTATCCACCAAAAATAATAAACTTGGAATACGACAATTTGGTGGAAAATGTGTTAACAGAAATGAGCTATCTCGTACGAAGATTCATGGCTTTCGGGCGAAATGACGGATGTTTTGGTCACATCCATGGCATAGTTTGTTTAAATGTGACCATATTCCACAAAAAGATGCATATTGTTACAACTAACAATGTTCACGAAGAAAGTTTTATTTTTTGTTGAATACAAATACCATTTTCCATTTCCGGAGTGTCAAAACTGGCTATTTTTGTGAAGCACATACACAAAATATGTTGCAAAAATGTACAAATTAAAATTCTAAATATATTATGTCATATTTTATCTTCAAATAACAAACTTACTACCTCTCAATAGCTCAAAATACACCTCCTTTGAAAAAGACAAATTTCTGCCGATTCAGTTGAAACCGGACCAAATTTGAACTACATATGCCTCGTTGTTTTCTCTTTATTTTTTGAAAAAATCATTTTTAGGTAGACAAGTACCAATTTCAACATAGATACACCAAGAGTTAATCAAGATTCAACCCCTAGGTACTAACTCGGCAAAAAGGTTCAAAAGATGTTCATAAAAATTCAAAAAATGAAAAACCTTCGCGTTGTGTCATCATATGTGACTAAATATATAATTCTTAGCGATATTTTGTATTTCATTTTGACTAAATATAGTCCCTATTAGTCTATAATAACATAATTCATATTTAAGAAAAAATCAAAACTTCTTTGGTTTAAATTAGAGTTTAAAATGAAAAATTATAAAAGAAGACAAAAAAACCAATAAAAGATCATGCTCAGCCGGCCGGCCTAGCCCAGCCAAGCCCAGGAGACTCGTATGGGCGACAGAGTGGCCTCTCCGGCCCAGCCCAGCAGACTGGTCCGGCCAGCTGAGCGGCCGGTCCGACCCAGGGCGAGTTAGCGATATACAAAACGATCCGACGTTCCTCTGTAGCACGTACAATCAGATAGCCTGGTGGTTGGTTCTTTCTTTCCGAGCGAGGAGGTGGTTGGTTCGATCCCCCGTGCTTGCTGCTTTATTTTCTGCTCGCTGTTTCCCTCGATGTGGTGAGTCCCGACCTGAAATCGATGTGGTGAGTCCCGCTCTTCAGGTCGGTGAGGCCACAGTTTGGAGGTGGTTCAAAAAAAAAACTGAGAGCGGATCTCTTCTAAAAAAAATAATGAGACAAGTAAGCACGCCACATAAGCAAAACATGGTGAGGTGTGCAAAATTGAGACGAATAAGCATGACACATAAGCAAAATATGATGAGGTGGCGTAATGCAATGTAGTGTTGCCCGTTTATGACCAAATCGTGTAAGGAGATCATGACTTTTCTAACCAAAATTGTCATTATGTTTTCACGTTTGGACCCTCCTAAACCGCCAACAACCAATTGATCCGAAATGGTCATGGATCTATGACAAGTTCATCCATGGTCATTATAAAATGGTCATGTATCAACATATTTCTTGTAGTGATTCCGGAGGCAGGCATGGTGGTGTAGAGCCCTTCGATGATGATTCCCCCTCCCGGAAGGGTGTCGGGGAGATCTCCAGAACCCTCCCGGACTAGGGTTGATGATAACGGCGGCTGCGGATGTTTTTGGTGGAAAAGGCTCCGGTCTTTAGGGTTAACCGCTCGAGGAGACTCAATAGTCGAGAGGGCAACGTCGGTGGGAAGCCAGTAGGCCACACCACCCCTGGGCGCGGCCAGGGGCGCGCCCACCCATGGTGTGGGGCCCATGTGGCTCCCCTCCATGTCCCTTCCGGACTCCGTGTGCGCAACGACTTTCTAAGACTTCCGTGCTTCGAATCGTCCAATAGGTTAGTCCCAGGAAATCGTTAAAAATGACATAAAGTGTAATGGAAAAATGTAGCATGTGGCATGAAAACAACATGGAACATTAGAAATTATGGATACGTTTATGACGTATCACCACCCCCTCCTATTTATGTTGAACCGAAGGGACGACGCCCGTTCAGTCTCCTCCCCGGCTTGAGCACCAAGGCGGAAGGGGGCGTGTCCCGAGGGGGGACGTGACCAGACGCCAAGATGCTTGCTGCTCTGTTCCGCCCGGCCAGAGCAGTAATTGCAACAAGACATTTCCACCACGCGGAAAATATCATGGGTTCTCCCACAAGCCGTCGGGCCATGTGGATAGGCTGGTCCCGCAGCTTGAGGGCCCATGCCGCTTTGCCTTCTCTCAACGCGCGCGCGTCATGGGCCCAGGGACTACTGTTGGACCTACGGATACCAGGGTATCTTGGGCCTTCTGCTGCTGGCCCAGCTCATTTCGTAAGGAAGGAGTATGTTCCAGCAGGTTCTCGCCAAGGCCGACCCCTTGGAGAGGAGTCCTCCCGAGGGATGCATCACGTATTACTGGGGAGGAGCCCTGCTTCGCCCACGCCCCTCCCCGGAAGGAACCCCTGTTAGCACGCGTAGAGATAAACGAAAACTTTTTCCTACGCGATACTACCAAGATCTAGCCGAGGTAGAAGGCCACGAGTATTACCACTAGACGCGCAGGTGCGGATTATCGATGTAGCGCGTCGGGTCGGGGCAGTTGAAAGTGCAATATGGTCAACTAGAGGGGGGGGGGTGAATAGGTGACCTACAAATTTTACTCCTTTTTCACTTTTAGTGGGGCTTTTAAGAAAGTAAATGCTTGATTACCTAAATGTGCAACTAAGTGAAAACCCTAGGTGATAAGAAGCAAGTAGCAGCGGAAATAAAGGAACGGTACAAGATAACAACAAGTGAAAACACGGAGACAAGGATATGTTTCCCGTAGTTCCTTCTTAAAAGAAGTACGTCTACGTTGGAGAGGTGGGGAGCCACCTAGGCGCTCCTCAATAGCACGGATGTGCACACCTTGTTCTCCTTGAGCTTCTCCGGTGAGGGAGATTCTCGTTTCCACTATGAGGTCGACTTGAAGGCGTTGACCAAACCTTTACAAGGGGTTGAGGCTACTCCACAAGTGAGATGGAGGCTCTCAACAATCGAAGCTTCTTGCTACAAGGTGGAAGCTACAAGCACTAGGGTTTCCCTTGGATGACAAAGCAACCAAGAGATTACAAGATCCCAAGAGTTGTGGTGTGGGTACACACGTTTTGGCTTGGTGGAAAGGTAGATCTAGACCTCCTCCATGAGATCCTTGAAGGGCATCGAGTTTGGTTGGAGGAGGAGGGAGATCGGGGCGATTTGAGCTCTACAACAATGGAGGAGAGAGAGGAATGGACGAGCTACCTATCTAGAGGAAGAAGACAGCTATTTATAGGCTCCTCCAAAATCTGACCGTTGCAGTCCTGCGGGACCGGAAATTTCCGGGCTAAAGGCCGGAATATTCCGGTCGGAATTGGCCGGATATTTGAAAAGTCCGGTGGGCGGATAGTTGAAATATCCGGGGGCGGAATTTTCCGCCCCAATACTCCGCCCCCATCTCTGTGCGCAGGCACCAACACATTGATGAAAAACTGCTAAGGACCAAGGGCCGGATTTTTGCTACGGAAATTTCCGGGGCAAATTTCCGCCCCACCTTCTGTGCGCGGGCATCAACTTCTGATAGAAAAATGGCTAAGGACTTTGATGCCCGGAATATTGAAATATCCGGGGGGCGGATAATTGAAATGTCCGGGCCCGGAAATTTCCGGACTGAATTTCCGCCCCCATCTCTGTGCGCGGGCAATGCGAAGAAGACCAAATTCTGCTAAGTCCTTGGAGGCCGGATTTTTGGCCCGGAAATTTCCGGGGCAAATTTCCGCCCTGGCTTCTGTGCGCGGGCAGGAAAATACTTAGTCGTTTTCGTGGAAGCCAGAAGAGTGGCCGGAAATTTCCGGTGAGGGGCCGGATAATCCGCCCCATAGGATCCGGAATTTCCGCCCTGTATACTGAAAAATCCGGTGGCTGAATTTCCACATTAGTGATCTTCTCTTTGATCTTTTGACGAGGATATATCGATGATCATTTAAAGTAATAGCTGCACAGGCTGAACCACATCGTTAGATAGGAGATATCCGTGTTAGCATCATCACCAAAATCATTAGAGGGATCATGAGCTTTCAATCTCCCCCTTTTTGGTGAATGATGACAACACGGGTATTTGCAGGGAATAAAGCTAACAATGCAGAATATAGAAACATCACACATAGCATATATAGGAGACATGCCTCCCAATAATAATAGTTCAACACAAACGACGAGTACGGTAGAACGGAGTTCGAAAAAGACGCACGAAAAACGGAAAGGGCATGAAAGAACGAAAGAGAAACCCCCCCAAGCAAATCCCCACGATCATCTAAATCTTCTCCCCCTTTGGCATCAAGGCACCAAAAAGAGAAAAGAGAGAGCTACGTCCCATGGAGCACACTCTAGGCCTGGGTGTCCTCGTCGTCCTCTTCAGCTTCACTGTCGGTGGCAGTCTCCATGTCCTCATCTTCATCAACACCAATATCCCAGTCAACATCACGGTTGTTCCAGTTCCTGTAGGCAACCCGAGGAGGAGGAAGTGGTGGCACAGAGGGAGTCTTGAGTGCAGTCATGATGTGATGCTGATTCTCTAAGATGGTGCGGCGTTCCACATAGGCTGCGTAGTTCTCCTTGTGGAGGCAAACAGTCAAGCTGAGCACCTTCTCAACAGCACGAGCAAGCCACGAGCGCTTCTTCTTTCCAGGAGGAGGAGGACGCATGCGAGCATCCCTGTGGCCCTGTCCAGATCCACCAACATCATGAGCGGCCTGCTGAGTATGAGCAGACTTCTTGTAGAGGTTAACATCCTTGTGATCCTCACAGTCCAACTCCAAGTCTTCTCGGAGCGCCTCAGGATAGCGTGCCTTGATGAGCTTCATGATATAGGGGGCATATGGTGGCACCTTGCGATGGAAGAGAGCATAGTGGATCTCATTGAAAATGAAGTCCATGACATCAACCCTGTGAGCCTCCATATCAGTCATATCAGTCTCAGAGAAGGTCAGGAAGGCATGGTGCATAAGGTTGACCAATCCACCACGAATAGCATCATTGTTTCCCGCGCTTGGAGCAATGGACTCCCTGAACATGCGCAGGAGAATATCATAGACTGCAAAGAGGCCTTTAGCCGAACCAACTGTGCCTCGAGGACCATAGAGCTCAGCAAGCCTGTTCTTCTGGTACTCTTCCCCATGAATGTGCATACGGTGGCCCTGAGGAGTGTTGAGGCCAGCAAACGGATAGTCAAGAACAGTGGCAAAGTCATGGAAGTTTGTAGTGAGCAGGTGAGGGCCAGACATCCAGGACATCCCAATATCTTCAGAATCATCAATGACAAGAGTAGCAAAGAACTGCTGGATGTAGGTGGTGTTGTAAGAGCAACGAGTCTCCATAAGCTGACGAAGACCAAGGACCTCCACAAGCTGAACAGAGTTGTTGAAGTACTCGGGGTTGGCAGCTAGATGAGCAAAATTGATAACCTTCATGGGGCAAACTGGTTTGCTCATAACTGTGTAGACCTGCTTGAAGAGAGTCTCCTGCTCGACGTGCCAAAAGCACAAGTCAATCGTGGGGTCCTGAGGACCCTCCGTGTACCAAGCCTTCTTGCGCCATTCCGAAAAGTCAGCAATGGGCATAGTGCCCACATTGAGAGGTGCCTTGCCTTGCTGCCTACCAGCTCTGCGAGCAGCCCGATCAGCCTCACGTTGTTGCTCATAAGCTCGCTGAGCATCTCGTTCACGCCGGCGAGTTTCATTGTCTTCCACAAAAGTTCCCTCCTCATTTTCTGTCAGATGGCGGAGGCGTTTGCGGGAACTGAGCAGCTTGCCAGACCTAGAGGTGGAACCATCTGCGAGAAAAGCAAAAGAAAGCCAAAGAAAAAGCAAACAAACATCAAAAACGGGGGCTCACGAAATGAGGAATGGAATTGGGAAGTTCTGGTGCAGAGTCAGTATAGGCCGGAAATTCCGGTCATGGAGACGGAAATTCCGGAGGACGGAAATTCCGGCCTCAGGGCAAATTTCCGGGGTGCGGAAATTCCGGCCCTGGGCGGAAATTTCCGGCCTGCGGGATTTCCGAATCCAGATCTGAATCTGGGCCTAGAACGAATCTGGAACCAGGGATCTAGTACGAGGATGAATATATGGTGTGTTGTGTGAACAAGGCACCATGTGAGAACAGGAACAAACCCTAGATCGTGATAATGCATCTACTCAACCCAAAAATGTGCGGAGAAAACGAACACGTACCGGGATCCATGGAGGAAAGGACGTGCGGTTTCTTAATCCGCAAAGGAAGAGGAGAGGCAGAGGAGGGAGGCAAAGGGGCCTCCCGGAAGGCTCGGAGGCGGCGGCGGCTGGCTGGGGCGAGTGGAGAGACGAGGGGAGGAAACAGTGCGGAACCGTCTCCTCCCGTCGCCCTTATATAGCCCCAGACCAAGGGCACCGGAAATTTCCGGTGTTAATACCGGATATTCCGGACCCCGGAGATTTGGGCCGGAATATTCCGCCCAAATATCCGGTGTGCCTTCTGTGAGCGGGCACGCTGGATAGGTGGGGGGATTATTCGAGTCCAAATCTCCCTCCGGAAATTTCCGTGGCTTAGGGCACGGAATATTCCGGGCCCCCGGAAATTTGTTCCGGAAATTTCCGTTGAATATTCCGGGGTGCCTTCTGCGAGCGAGCACAACGGAACTTAGCGAAATTTCTGGGACAAACGTCTGAGGGCCGGAATATTCCGGTCCTGGGCCAGAATTTCCGGGGTGCCAAAACCAACCGAGTTTGGTGGAAAATGGATCAAATCGTGAGCCTCCAAAGATGCAAAAAAAGGACACAAACTAACTCAAAATACGAGAAAAACATCAACAAAGAAATCCAAAGAAAAGGTTGGTGGCTGAAGCCACCGTGTTTGAGGGATACCAAGGAGCCGCGAAGATGTATCTTGGACTCAAAAGTATAACTCACGTTTAAAGCACTATAAGTCACAAATTGACTAGATATGCATGACGTTTTGGTTGTTTTATGCATGATAGGTGGAGTGTTGGTCCATGAGTTGAACTACGCTCCCCCTATGTCCATGCCTACATCTAGACTAGATAGCATATATAATGAAGGTACTTATGCAAGGGTTCAAGAGAAGTTAGACGCATCGATCACATTTAGTTCATTCCTCAAACCCCGAAATCTTGGTTCGTCAAGGGCCTTCGTGAAGATATCCGCGAGTTGATCCTTGGTCGCAACATAGGAGAGGTCAATATCACCTTTCTCAACATGATCCCGAATGAAGTGATGCCGTATCTCAATGTGCTTCGTCTTGGAGTGAAGAACGGGATTGTAGGCGATCTTGATGGCACTCTCATTGTCGCACAAGAGAGGAACGTTGTCGAAGATGATGCCATAATCTCTCAATGTTTGCCGCATCCAAAGTAATTGAGCACAACAACTCGCCGCGGAGATGTATTCGGCCTCAGTGGTGGAGAGAGCAATGCAGTTTTGCTTTTTGGAAGACCAACACACCAATGAGCGGCCAAGAAATTGACAACTTCCGGATGTAGATTTCCTATCCGTCTTCTCTCCCGCATAGTCCGCATCCGAATACCCAATGAGCTGAAAGCTTGAACCCTTGGGATACCAAAGACCGAAGTTTGGGTATGAACTAAATATCGAAAGATACGCTTAACCGCTTCAAGATGACTTTGTCTAGGGGAGGCTTGAAACCTTGCACATTTACCAACGCTATACATAATATCGGGTCTAGATGCACAAAGGTAAAGCAAAGAGCCAATCATGGAGCGGTATACCTTTTGATCTACCTCTTTACCATTCGGATCGGGTTTCAAATCAACCGTCGTGGACATGGGAGTCTTCATAGGTTTAGCATCATGCATATTGAATCGCTTGAGCATATCTTGAGTATACTTGGCTTGCTTGATGAATGTGCCTTCGGGATGTTGCTTGATCTCAAAGCCAAGAAAATACTCCAATTCTCCCATCATAGACATCTCGAACTTGTCCGTCATAAGCTTGCAAAACTCATCATTGAATGCAACGTTAGTGGAACCAAAGATGATATCATCCACATAGAGTTGGCATATGAACAAGTCGCCTCCGACCTTTTTGGTGAAAAGGGTGGGATCGATTAAACCAACATTGAACCCACGATCTACCAAAAACTCTTTAAGGTGCTCGTACCACGCACGTGGAGCTTGTTTAAGCCCATATAGCGCCTTATCGAGTTTGTAGACATGATCGGGGTGGTTGGGATCTTCGAAACCCGGAGGTTGCTTGACATAAACCAACTCATGGATGGGACCATTCAAGAAAGCACTTTTAACATCCATTTGTTGCAATTTGAAGTTATGATGAGAGGCATATGCAAGTAAGATGCGAATAGATTCAAGACGAGCAACGGGAGCGAATGTTTCACCGAAATCGACACCTTCGACTTGAGAGAAGCCTTGAGCAACCAATCTAGCCTTGTTGCGGATGACGATGCCGTCCTTGTCTTGTTTGTTCTTGAAGATCCACTTAGTGCCGATGACGTTCTTGCAATCTTTGGGCCTTGGAACCAATTTCCACACTTTGTTGCGCTCGAAATTGTTGAGTTCATCATGCATAGCTTCAAGCCAATCTTGATCTTCAAGAGCTTCATAGACCTTCTTTGGCTCAATGTGCGAGACAAATGCATGTGCTTTGCTAAAGTCCGCTAGTTGCCTCCTTGTGACGACCCTTCCACGAACTTGTCCAAGAATCATATCCTCCGTATGGCTGGCACGAGCAAGATTATCGAGCCTTCTCTTTGCTCTACGAGCTAGCATCTCCTCCAAAGTTTCCTTGGATAGGACTTGATCATCACCTTCATCATCGGAGACATGTCCACCTTGGTCTTGATCATTGATGGGAGGTGGATCCCTAACGTGATGAGTTGCATCATCACCATGTGTATCTTGTTCTTCATTATGAGCTTGGCCTTCATCATGAGCTTGGCCTTGATTGTTTGCTTGGCCTAGTGGTGAGGCATGAGGGCTTGGTGCATCTTGTTGGATAGCATGGTTATCAATGGATGTAGTCAATGGCTCCACTTGAGTAGAGCATAGTCCTTCTCCCTCCGTCATCCGGTTTTCCTCAATGGGGATTATTTCACCAATCCCCATTCTTCTTATGACGATGGGAGGAATTGCATCTCCTACAATACCATGATCTATACGGCCCCCTTGGGACCCATTATCCTCATCGAACACCACGTCTATAGCTTCTTCAACTTGTCCGGTGGATTTGTTGTAGACTCTATAGGCGTGAGAGTTTGTGGCATAACCAACAAAGATACCCTCATAGGATTTAGTCTCGAACTTTGACAAGCGTTTCCCTCTTTTGCGAATGAAGCATTTGCATCCAAAGACCTTGAAGTATGAAACGTCCGGCTTCTTGCCCGTGAGAATCTCATAGGGGGTCTTGTTCAAAATCTTGCGGAGATATAATCGGTTGCTAGCATGACAAGCGGTGGAGACGGCCTCGGCCCAAAAGTTGTAAGGAGAAGAGAACTCCGCAATCATGGTACGAGCCGCATCCATAAGAGTCTGATTCTTTCTCTCCGCCACACCATTTTGTTGAGGAGTGTAGGGAGTGGAATATTGATGAGCAATGCCTTCCTCACTAAGAAATCCCTCAACGGTGTAGTTCTTGAACTCGGATCCATTATCACTCCGGATAGCCATGATGCTCGTATTATGTTGTCTTTCCACCAAAGTGATGAATTCGATGACCCGCTTTTGAGTCTCACTCTTTCTCTTGAAGAAGTACACCCAACAATATCGTGAGTAATCATCCACAATCACCAAGCAATACTTTTTGCCTCCAAGACTATCATATGATAGAGGACCAAAGAGGTCCAAGTGAATGAGCTCTAGGATTCTTGATGTAGTGATGTTCGTCTTGGTGGGATGTGCTTCTCCATGTTGCTTTCCTAGAACGCAAGAGCTACACACACGATCTTTGGCAAACTTAGCATTTGTTAGTCCTAGAACGTGATTGCCACTTTGAAGGTCATGCAACGTCCTCATATTGGTGTGGGCTAACCGGCGATGCCATAGCCAACCCACATCAACTTTAGCCATTAGGCATGTCGCCGCACACGTGTCTCCTTTGGAGAAGTCCACTACATACATGCCGTTCTCGACATGCCCAACAAAGGCTACTTTAAGAGTCGTTTCCCAAGTGACAATCACATTCTCCTTATTAAAGAAAGAGGTAAAACCACTTTTAGCAAGTTGAAGAACCGAGATGAGATTGTAGCCAAGGGACTCAACAAGAAGAACATTCTCAATTGACAAGTCATTTGAGATTGCTACCTTGCCTCGTCCCAATACCTTTAGTTCGGAATTGTCACCAATAGTGACGCAATTGAGATGAGGTAGTGGAGGATGAATATCACTCATTGCGTCATTGCTTCCGGTCATATGTTGGGATGCACCACTATCCACCGTCCATTTGCTCGAACCGGAAGCACTTCCCTACAATAGATTAGTTGCTTGATTTAGGGACCCATCTTTGAATGGGTCCTCTCATGTTAGTGACAAGGGTCTTAGGAACCCAAATACTCCAATGATAATCGTCACCATAAGAAGTACCAACATATTTAGAATATACATGACCATCTCTAGATTTCATAAGAACATAAGATGGATTATATTTCCCGGCAAAGTTATTGTGAGTGGTGCTCCCCCTAGAGGTCTCACCACCCACAATGGTGTTGGTCTCCTTCCCTTTGGTCACCTCTCCCTCTTTCACAAATCTTACTTCTTGTGAGGGGGAGATGACTCTCTTCTTGTTCTTCTTCTTGTACTTCTTCTTTGACTTGGCAATATAGCCAAGTCCCTCCTTTCCATTGTTGCCATGATGAGAAGCAATCTCATGGGAATTCTTCTCATTTCCTACAAGATTTGTTGTACCACAAACATTGCTAGACAAGACATTCAAGGTACAAAGTGAAGTGGATACAACTTGCTTGTTTGATTGTTGAGCTAGAAGATTGTCACGAGATTTGGTTAACTTGTCATGAATTTCCTTAAGAGACATGAACTCTTTTTCAAGTTTTTCATAACGAGTACCAAGTTCCTCGTGAGCAATTCCTAGCTTCAATTCTTCATGCTCAAGAGTTTTAATTAAGGCAAGAGATTGAGCATTTTCCTTCCTAAGCTTAGAGACACTTATGGCAAAGTTTTCTTCAAGACAAGACAATTTCTCCTCAAGTGAGGCACGAATGGAACGCTCATTATCAAGAGCTTTTTCAAGCTCTTGCTCATTGCAAGTATGACCTCCATGGCTTTCTAAGGTCATGATGATCTCCTCCTTTTCATCAACAAGAGAGTTAGCCTCATCAAGTTGCCTCAAAAGGGAGTTCACCTTTTCCTTAGTCTCACCCTTAAGGCTAGATAGCCATAAGCTTAACTCATTAGACTCACTATCCTCCTCACAAGCATTTTCAACACAATCCAATAACGAAGGAGGATTAGTGACAATGGTCTTAGAGTTGGGAGAGCATACCGAAGTGGCTTTTGCCATAAGACATGTAGGTCGGGTTGCCACATTCTCATTGGGGGATTCGAATAGAGAGATCGAAGGTGATGATGCGGTGGCCTTGGCGATGTGAGCAACACCAACCACCTCATCTTATCCTTCATCTCCGGAGATGTAAGTCTCAAGAACCGCCCCTTCTTGTACGTAGAGAGCTCTTGGAACCTTCCTTGCAAAGTTCTTGTTTTGAGGAGGCTTGGTCTTGTTCTTGCGAATGAGCTTGCCTTCGTTCTCTTCTCTTGGCTCAAAGGGGCACTCCTTCACGAAGTGGTTAGCGCTACCACAATTATAGCATGTCCTTGAGCGCTCCCCCTTCTTCTTGTAGTTCTTGTTTCGTGGAGGCCTTGGAGATCCGGCCTTGTGAGCTTCCCATCTCTTCCAATATCCATGCATAGCAAGGGCAATGCACTTGTGAGCTCCTGTGTAAGTATCTTCATAGTCTTCCTCATCATCATCATCTTCTTCACTTTCATCGACTCGAGCCATTGCTTTTGACTTTAATGCAAGGTTGGGAGACTTTCCCATCCCTCTAGAGCGAGCTAGAGCATCATCCGCACTCTTGTGAGAGAGAGAGATTGCGATGAACTCACTAAGAACACCTATGGAGTTGAGAGTATTGTAGTCCGCTCTAGTCCGGATGCTAGTGGCAAGATTCTTCTCGAAGGGTGTGATAGCCTTGACAAACTTCCTCTTTATCCATTCATCTGTGATCTCTTCCTTGCCAAAGTCTCTCAGTTGATTAGCGAGAGTGACAACTTGTCTATAGAGCTCTTCAGGAGTCTCATCCTCTTGCATAACAAAGTTCTCGGAGTTGTCAATGGCCACATCATACTTGGAGGACTGAATACTAGCATTTCCTTGAAACAAGGTATCAAGTTTGTCCCAAGCTTCCTTGGCGGTCTTGCAACCGCGAATGTGAGTGAGATGCTCCCTTGGGAGAGCCTTCTGGATGATAACAAGAGCAGTTTTGTTGAGTTGAGATTCAACATCCTCCCTTGGAGTCAAGTTGCTTGGATCATGAGGATGAAACCCATGGATCACGCTTCTCCACAATGCCGTACACGATCCTGAAATGTGAGATTCCATTTCAAACTTCCAAGAGGAAAATTCGTTAGTGTTAAGGATGGGTGGAACTCCAACATTAAGGATGTGTGGCATGGAAACGATTGGGTGGATGGAATCATAGTTTTGCGGTGGTGGAACTTTTGAATTGGACCCCGAACCATTAGCCGTTTGAGACTTGGAGCCACCGTCACTCTCCTTAGCTTTGGCTTTAGCCTTTTGTGCGGCTTTAGCCTTAGCTTTGGCAATGTTTGCTTCGATTTCGGAAATGTCCGGATTTGTTTCCTCATCCGAACTATCCTCGTCGGTGACATGAGGAGAGTGAGACGGCTCCTTGGTTCTACCCATCATGTTCTCCAACATCTTCTTGATGGAGGAGACCTCCGAGCCCACACTAGAGCTAACCTTCGACAATTGGGTTTGTATGGTACAAACCGTTGTCTCAAGGTTGGCTATAGTGTCGGCCATTTTGGAGAGCTCCTCCTTAGAAGTTTCGGGAACATCCCCGTTGACCATGATCACTCTTAGGCGGTTAAGCCCGATACAAGAGCCGAGGCTCTGATACCAATTGAAAGTGCAATATGGTCAACTAGAGGGGGGGGGTGAATAGGTGACCTACAAATTTTATTCCTTTTTCACTTTTAATGGGGCTTTTAAGAAAGTAAATGCTTGATTACCTAAATGTGCAACTAAGTGAAAACCCTAGGTGATAAGAAGCAAGTAGCAGCGGAAATAAAGGAACGGTACAAGATAACAACAAGTGAAAACACGGAGACAAGGATATGTTTCCCGTAGTTCCTTCTTAAAAGAAGTACGTCTACGTTGGAGAGGTGGGGAGCCACCTAGGCGCTCCTCAATAGCACGGATGTGCACACCTTGTTCTCCTTGAGCTTCTCCGGTGAGGGAGATTCTCGTTTCCACTATGAGGTCGACTTGAAGGCGTTGACCAAACCTTTACAAGGGGTTGAGGCTACTCCACAAGTGAGATGGAGGCTCTCAACAATCGAAGCTTCTTGCTACAAGGTGGAAGCTACAAGCACTAGGGTTTCCCTTGGATGACAAAGCAACCAAGAGATTACAAGATCCCAAGAGTTGTGGTGTGGGTACACACGTTTTGGCTTGGTGGAAAGGTAGATCTAGACCTCCTCCATGAGATCCTTGAAGGGCATCGAGTTTGGTTGGAGGAGGAGGGAGATCGGGGCGATTTGAGCTCTACAACAATGGAGGAGAGAGAGGAATGGACGAGCTACCTATCTAGAGGAAGAAGACAGCTATTTATAGGCTCCTCCAAAATCTGACCGTTGCAGTCCTGCGGGACCGGAAATTTCCGGGCTAAAGGCCGGAATATTCCGGTCGGAATTGGCCGGATATTTGAAAAGTCCGGTGGGCGGATAGTTGAAATATCCGGGGGCGGAATTTTCCGCCCCAATACTCCGCCCCCATCTCTGTGCGCAGGCACCAACACATTGATGAAAAACTGCTAAGGACCAAGGGCCGGATTTTTGCTACGGAAATTTCCGGGGCAAATTTCCGCCCCACCTTCTGTGCGCGGGCATCAACTTCTGATAGAAAAATGGCTAAGGACTTTGATGCCCGGAATATTGAAATATCCGGGGGGCGGATAATTGAAATGTCCGGGCCCGGAAATTTCCGGACTGAATTTCCGCCCCCATCTCTGTGCGCGGGCAATGCGAAGAAGACCAAATTCTGCTAAGTCCTTGGAGGCCGGATTTTTGGCCCGGAAATTTCCGGGGCAAATTTCCGCCCTGGCTTCTGTGCGCGGGCAGGAAAATACTTAGTCGTTTTCGTGGAAGCCAGAAGAGTGGCCGGAAATTTCCGGTGAGGGGCCGGATAATCCGCCCCATAGGATCAGGAATTTCCGCCCTGTATACTGAAAAATCCGGTGGCTGAATTTCCACATTAGTGATCTTCTCTTTGATCTTTTGACGAGGATATATCGATGATCATTTAAAGTAATAGCTGCACAGGCTGAACCACATCGTTAGATAGGAGATATCCGTGTTAGCATCATCACCAAAATCATTAGAGGGATCATGAGCTTTCAGCAGTGCAGTCCCACGATCCGTTCCGGCCGAGCCAATCCCTCGAACGTCGAAGTGCTGAACGTACAGCACCTCTGCCGGTATCCACACGTACGAGGAGGAGCTCCGACGGCGGACTGCTAGGTCCGGTGCGGCGGCTGGACTGAGTGGGGCTAGGGTTCCCAACGCATGGGAGAGTGGACTAACGTGCCCGCTGGGCAACCTGTGCCCCTCTTTATATAGCGTATGGTAATGGGCTTCACAACACTTGTGGCCCATTCCCTCTGTGAGTCCGACTCACACAATCAGTCCATTTCCGGTTTGGGTCCAACCCAACCAATATTTGCTCCCGCTCTTAAGTGTGCGACCCTGCAGGCTCATGGCGACTTGGACACGATTGGAGTCCAACTCCCAATCGATCAATCGGTAGCGGCTCCTAGCAGAACGTGCTGACTCCCAAGTACCATTGAGTCATGACGACATACCTTTCAATGTGATATTCATTTTAGTCCCTTTTGCCTCACGATATACCTTGTCGAACTATAGGCGATTCATCGTCATCCCTTTAATAGTTCAACTCTCTTCTCGATCCGTGATATGTGATTCATCTGACTAACTCTTAGTCAACAGACACAGTTAACACTTAACTGAGTTGCGCATGGCCATGCTTCCTGAATCATATCACTCGAGAGGGCCCAGAGAATATCTCTCCATTCGGAGGGGCAAAATCCCATCTTGATTATCCACATCACGCAGCTTGCTTCTCATTCGACCCGAACTCTGCCTTTATAGTTGCCTTGTCACAGAACAACGTTTGACAGAATCTAAGTCGGTGATCCACAACTCGGATTGTGCGACAATCTCAGGTCTAAGGATTACATTGATTGAGACATGCAAATGACGACTTGATCGTTGCATCTCAATGTGGGTCAGTCCGACTTGCTAAACTCTTTAGCCAAATCCGTGAACGTTGGAATGGCATCACCATGCCCATGACAAGTGGAACCGTGTCATCAGCCAACACTCACATTAGTCTAGGGTGTGTGTCCAGCACAACCTAAATGACTAAGGACAATCTAGTATGAACAACATGAATATATAGTTCCACAATCGAATCACATATTCAATGACATATATCATATGTTCAAAACAAGGACAACTTAATAACTTTATGAATACAGTGGGAATTACATCATACATGATTGCCTCTAGGGCATATTCCCAACAGTCTCCCACTTGCACTAGAGTCAATCATCTTGGCATCATATGCCTAGGCATCTAATGCCCATACCTCTCGTGTGCGCCTCATGCTTAGGCTGTGGTAGCGCCTTTGTCAACGGATCTGCAATGTTTGCATCCGTGTGTACTTTGCATAACTTGATATCACCTTGTTCGACAAACTGGCGAATGAGGTGGTACCGCATGAGTATATGTTTGTTCTTCTGGTGTTGTCTAGGTTCCTTGGCCTGTGCGATAGCACCATTGTTGTCACAATATACGTCCAAAGGATTGGACGCGCCCTGAACCACACCAAGATCAATCAGGAGATTCCTGATCCAAACAGCTTCCTTTGCCGCCTCTGAGGCAGCAATATACTCAGCCTCTGTTGTAGATGCAGACACCGTATCTTGCTTGGAACTCTTCCAGCTCACGGCTCCTCCGTTCATTACAAACACGTATCCCGATTGCGAACGAGAATCATCTGAGTCGGTGAGATAACTCGCATCCGTGTAACCCTTTACACTGAATTCCTCATCACCTCCATAAACCAGGAACATTTCCTTAGTATTTCTCAAATACTTAAGGATGTTTTTAACCGCTGCCCAGTGGGCTTCGCCAGGGTCAGCCTGGTATCTGCTCGTAACACTTAGAGCATAGGAAACATCTGGCCTGGTACAAATCATGGCATACATGATGGATCCGATTGCCGAAGCATACGGGATCACACTCATCCGTCTTCGCTCATCAGTTGTCGAAGGACACTGAGTCTTGCTAAGTTTTATGCCATGGGACATCGGTAAGAATCCCTTCTTGGACTCTTCCATTTTGAATTTCTTCAAAACCTTGTCCAGATAAGTACTCTGACTCAATCCAATGAGCCGCCTGGATCTATCTCTATAGATCCTGATTCCTAATATGTAAGTTGCCTCACCCAAATCCTTCATTGAGAAACTCCTTTCCAATGACTCTTTGGTTTCTTGCAACATCATGACATCATTTCCAATCAGCAATATGTCATCCACATATAAGATTAGAAAGTTTACTTTGCTCCCACTAAACTTCTTGTATAAACAAGAATCATGATCGCTCTTGATGAAGCCAAACGATTTGACTACCTCATCAAAGCGAATGTTCCAACTCCGAGATGCTTGCTTCAACCCATAAATGGATTTCTGAAGTTTGCATACCTTGTCAGCATTAGCTGGATCGACAAAACCTTCGGGCTGTATCATATACACGTCCTCAGTTAAATTTCCATTAAGGAAAGCCGTCTTGACATCCATCTGCCATATCTCATAGTCGAAATAGGCTGCTATGGCTAACATGATCCGAATTGATTTAAGCATCGCTACAGGCGAGAATGTCTCGTCATAGTCAACTCCTTGAACCTGTCGGAACCCCTTCGCGACAAGTCGTGCTTTATAGACGGAAATATTTCCATCCATATCAATTTTCTTCTTAAAGACCCATTTGCACTCGACGGGTCTTGCACCGTCAGGCAGATCAACCAAATTCCAAACTTGGTTTTCATCCATGGACTTTAACTCGGATCTCATGGCTCCAAGCCATGACTCGGAATTAGATCCCACCATCGCTTCCGAATAAGTTGCCGGCTCATTACTGTCTAACAGTAAAACATCTCGAGCACTCTGTAATCTGGCAGATCTCCGTGGTTCAGGTGCTGTTACCGGTGTAGGTGCCACGACCGGCTCAGCCTCCAAGGCATTCGCCGATTCGCCCCTAGCCGGTTCCTCTCGAATTTCTTCGAGTTGCACTGTGCTCCCACTGACTTCCCGACCGAGAAACTCTTTCTCAAGGAAGACACCATTCCGAGCGACAAACACTTTGCCCTCTTCCCGGTTGTAGAAGTAGTACCCCAAGGTTTCCCTCGGATACCCCACGAAAATACACTTATCCGACTTGGGCGTGAGCTTGTCCGACTGAAGTCGCTTGACAAATGCTTCACAACCCCAAATCTTAAGAAAAGACAAACTTGGCTTCTTGCCCGTCCACATCTCATGTGGTGTCTTCTCTACTGACTTTGATGGTACTCTGTTTAGTGTGAACGCTGCAGTTTCTAGACAATAACCCCAAAATGATAAAGGTAGATCTGTCCGACTCATCATTGATCGTACCATGTCCAACAAGGTCCGATTTCTCCGTTCCGATACACCGTTTCTCTGCGGTGTACCCGGCGGAGTGAGTTGAGGAACTATTCCACAACTCTTTAGATGGTCATCAAACTCATGGCTCATGTACTCGCCTCCACGGTCCGACCGTAGAAACTTTATTTTCTTGCCGAGCTGATTTTTTACCTCATTCTGGAATTCCTTGAACTTTTCAAAGGCTTCCGACTTGTGTTTCATTAAATAGATATATCCATACCTACTCAAATCATCAGTGAAGGTAATGAAGTACTCATAACCACCTCTGGCTGTCGTGCTCATTGGACCACATACATCACTATGTATTAGTTCCAACAAGTCGGACGCCCTTTCACAACTCCTTGCAAAAGGTGTCTTGGTCATTTTGCCTAGTAGGCATGATTCGCATGTCTCGAATGACTCTAAGTCAAACGAAGTTAGAAGTCCATCATCATGGAGCTTCTTCATGCGCTTCCAACTTATATGACCAAGCCGACAGTGCCAAAAGTAAGTCATATTCAGATCATTTGGTTTCAACCTTTTAACATTTATGTTATAGACCGATTCACTATCAAGATTCAAAATAAATAACCCGTTCTGAACGGGTGCAAAGCCGTGAAACATATCTTTCAAATATAAAGAACAACCATTATTCTTAATATTCGACTCATAACCTTGTCTCATCAAACATGAGGCGGAAATAATGTTTCGACTAAGCGCTGGAACATAATAACAATTATTTAGTTCCAAAATAAATCCTGAAGGTAAATGAAGTTGCATCGTGCCGACTTCCAACGCAGCGACTCTCGCCTTGTTGCCGACCCGAATATCAACCTCTCCTCTTGCCACGCTCCTAGTTCTTACCAGCCCCTGCAACGAGTTGCAAATGTGAATGACTGATCTGGTATCATATACCCAAGAACTATTAGGGGAATCAGCAAGATAAATGTCTATAACATTGCACACAAGTGTACCTGAGTCGGAAGTCATACCTCCACTCTTGGCCTTGTCAGCCAAATACTTGGTGCAGTTCCTCTTCCAGTGGCCATCCTGCTTGCAATAGAAGCAATTGGCTCCGGCTGCAGGACAAGGCTTAGTCTTTGAGGGAGCACTCTGGACAGGGCCATGGGCGCTACCTCCTGACTTATCCTTCTTCTTCTTAGTCCAAGAACTCTTATTGAACTTAGCCTTATTCTGCACCATCAACACTTGACTGGCGCCTTTCTTGATATCAGCCTCTGCCGTTTTGAGCATCCCATGTAATTCAGTGATACTCTTATCCATACCATGCATATGATAGTTCGAGATGAACGGACCATACGCACTAGGAAGAGAGTTCAGAATTATATCAGTGGCGATCTCTTCTTTAATTGAGAAGCCCAAGCGATCCAAAGACTGTATGTAACCAATCATCTTGATTACATGCGGACTCAGTGGATCGCCGTCTTTAAGCTTACAGCCAAGCAAAGCTTGAGAGACTTGATACCTCTCAGTCCTTGCTTGAGCCTGGAACATACTTTTGAGGCTTTCGATCATATCGTAGGCCTCAACATTTTCGAACTGCTGCTGCAAGTCCGGTTCCATGTGTGCAAGCATAAGACAGCTAATCTCCGTAGACTCATCTCTAGTCTTACGGTAGGCATTTGTGACAGCGACAGTCGCATCATCATCAGGCTCTTCTGGAAGTGGAGTTTCTAGAACATGTTCTTTCTTGTCGTGCTTGAGGACTATCCTCAGATTACGATACCAGTTGGTGAAATTAATTCCATTAAGCTTATCTTTCTCTAGGATTGACCTCAACGCAAAAGTGGACAACTGAGGAAGGTTGCTAGGTGCCATTGATCTACAACAGAAAATACGCAAAAACACTTAAGACATGTATTCATAAAAGAGCAGGCATATTAAACGCTTTAATACTTATTCTCCCACTAGAACCAACATCCCTCCGATGGTTGCTAAGTGATTCAAGACCCTAAATAAACAAGCCGACTAGTGAGCTTTAGCATCTCCGCTAGCCGTCAAGTGATCTAGGTAGGCAACACCTTGCCAATCGTATCTCTATACGACTCCTGTTAGTTGGGTGACATCACATGCCCCGGCTCCCAACCTACCTCGCCCCGAGCCCCACAACCGTTGTGATGGACTCGTCTAGATTACCAAGTGCTTCTGCTTGTAAGAGTCCGACTCAAACCCACCTAACCGAAAAGAATTGGTAGCACCTCAATTTCATGAGCCCACTACCAAAAATGTCCGACTTGTGATGGTGCAGCACTGGCGGGGCGACCGACTAGACCTTCTTTGAGGGATTAAAGAATCTACCAACTATCTAAATAGAGGTAAATAGAGACATAACAATAACACAAATAAAGAAATTAAAATGTGAAATGGTATGGCTCTCTTCATGGTGATCTCCATCTCCACGAAGCTTGTAAGTCGACTCGTGCCAACTCTTGTCACGCGCCATCTTACGCCATGTAGCCGACTTGTACATCGACTTGCATGCCTTCCGGGTTCTCCAACAAGCTACACTAGCTAGTAAATGAAATTTACATAGAGAATCCGACACGCAGGCCGGTATACAATAATATGACAGCACCTAGGCTCCAGCCGGCTGACAAAAAACATGATACGCAGATCATGTATGGATTACACACATCACATGCACATAAGCCATACCATTCACAACTTCCTGCAAAAACAAGTTATGCATAGATACGATATCTACCGGCGTTGTGAAACTCGCAACGACATCTAAGGCGCTACGACAGGACGACGGCGGTCCCATCTGAAAACGATTTCGGAAAACGCAGATCTCATCTGCATTCCGATCATGGATTTCTTCATCGGATAAAACGATTTTACCCGAATCTGATCCGTATTCCGATTCGACCAAACTCTTTGATCTTCGATCACCGCAACTGGATTTATGTGTCACGGTATACCCCGATGGCGGAAACCGACCGGTAGGGGTAAGTTGTTCCACGACCTTAGCAGTATGATCACGGAAACCAGATCATCCATTAACCCCGAGTACGATTGATCCAATCAACCTTGTACAAAACTGATCTATCTCATAGACCGACCACCAAAACAGCAATTAGATCACATCTAACGCTAACTACATATCACATATGTACGGATCTCGGGCCTAATACCAGAAGCTACCGCTCTGATACCACTGTTAGCACGCGTAGAGATAAACGAAAACTTTTTCCTACGCGATACTACCAAGATCTAGCCGAGGTAGAAGGCCACGAGTATTACCACTAGACGCGCAGGTGCGGATTATCGATGTAGCGCGTCGGGTCGGGGCAGTGCAGTCCCACGATCCGTTCCGGCCGATCCAATCCCTCGAACGTCGAAGTGCTGAACGTACAGCACCTCTGCCGGTATCCACACGTACGAGGAGGAGCTCCGACGGCGGACTGCTAGGTCCGGTGCGGCGGCTGGACTGAGTGGGGCTAGGGTTCCCAACGCATGGGAGAGTGGACTAACGTGCCCGCTGGGCAACCTGTGCCCCTCTTTATATAGCGTATGGTAATGGGCTTCACAACACTTGTGGCCCATTCCCTCTGTGAGTCCGACTCACACAATCAGTCCATTTCCGGTTTGGGTCCAACCCAACCAATATTTGCTCCCGCTCTTAAGTGTGCGACCCTGCAGGCTCATGGCGACTTGGACACGATTGGAGTCCAACTCCCAATCGATCAATCGGTAGCGGCTCCTAGCAGAACGTGCCGACTCCCAAGTACCATTGAGTCATGACGACATACCTTTCAATGTGATATTCATCTTAGTCCCTTTTGCCTCACGATATACCTTGTCGAACTATAGGCGATTCATCGTCATCCCTTTAATAGTTCAACTCTCTTCTCGATCCGTGATATGTGATTCATCTGACTAACTCTTAGTCAACAGACACAGTTAACACTTAACTGAGTTGCGCATGGCCATGCTTCCTGAATCATATCACTCGAGAGGGCCCAGAGAATATCTCTCCATTCGGAGGGGCAAAATCCCATCTTGATTATCCACATCACGCAGCTTGCTTCTCATTCGACCCGAACTCTGCCTTTATAGTTGCCTTGTCACAGAACAACGTTTGACAGAATCTAAGTCGGTGATCCACAACTCGGATTGTGCGACAATCTCAGGTCTAAGGATTACATTGATTGAGACATGCAAATGACGACTGGATCGTTGCATCTCAATGTGGGTCAGTCCGACTTGCTAAACTCTTTAGCCAAATCCGTGAACGTTGGAATGGCATCACCATGCCCATGACAAGTGGAACCGTGTCATCAGCCAACACTCACATTAGTCTAGGGTGTGTGTCCAGCACAACCTAAATGACTAAGGACAATCTAGTATGAACAACATGAATATATAGGTCCACAATCGAATCACATATTCAATGACATATATCATATGTTCAAAACAAGGACAACTTAATAACTTTATGAATACAGTGGGAATTACATCATACATGATTGCCTCTAGGGCATATTCCCAACAACCCCGCCCGTTGGGGAACAACCCATGTGAGGGTGACGTCTCAACCTCTGCGCGGATGACGGAGGCTCCGCAGGCGACAGAGCGGCTTTGGCCGCAGTTGCCATTCTCGTGTATAAAGTGTGGAGCACCGCTGCATGCACAAAAGCCCGGTCCAAGGCTTCCCCCTTTGGTGCAAGAAGACCGGTCCACCACTACAAGACGGAAGGAGCGTAACCGGATCCCGCTCCGCCCTGCCATGGACGGTGGCGACCGTCCTCGACGACCGGTGAAAGCCTGTGTGGCAGAGCGCCGCAGTGTACTCCTTTGGCGCCATGTGGTATCCCTTTCCTGCCCAATGAGCAGGAAAGAGGGCAAAGCGCCGGTATAATTAGGCTACCACCGCCACCGTAGAAAGGGATGTCAATCTGGTTGCTAAGTAGATAGACCACCAAAACATCCCAATTGTACTGTACATCTCAAAGTGCAATCAACCAGACAAGATGAAGTAGGGTTTTACACCATTACGGTGGCCTAAACCTGGGTAAACTCTCTGTGTCTCCATTGTTTTCCTTCGAGAGCTCCCCACCCGAAGCCTCTCGTGGTGCGATAGAACGTGGTTAGCTCCCATTGTTCGAACCTTTAGGAGCTACCCTGTCGTAGACAGAACAGCTTCTCCGACAGCCTGAGTATGACCATTCTAGGGATGACTCACTAGCGTGGGGTTATTACCCGCGCTGTGATTGACCTCCACTTAGGCCAAAAGCCTAAGCTTGGGGGGAGGTACGTGATACATCTATTTTTCATCACTATTTTATATCTTAATTTTCTGTTATTCATCGATATATTTCATATTATGATGCATCACTTATATTATTTCATCTTATTTTGCATGTTTGATAATTATTGCAGAATAATCACCGGGACCAGAAATCTGATGGAAAAGGCACAATCAAGATACCATATTTCTGAAGATCACAAGAAGAAGGGGGCATCGAAGGAGTCTTATAAGTCCAGAAGAGGGATCCATCCACGAGGAGAACCGGAGGGGGCCAACACCACTAGGTGGCGCGCCCCCCATTGGCCGCGCCTGGGGGTGGTGTGGCCACCCTGACCCACCTTTGGTCGCCTCCTTTCGTGTACTTCATCCCGAGGGAACCCTAAGACCTACAGAACCATCGAGGAAATATTCCGCCGCCTCCTCGGGGCGGAAAACAACAGAGACAGAAAAGCTCTCCGGAAGGGAGAAATTTGTCGGGGAAATTCCTCCCCGAAGAGGGGAAATCATCGCCATCGTCGCCGTCTTCGCTCTGGGCATCATCAAGATCATCATCGTCATCATCATCATCACCAGCACCATCATCCTCACCATCCACCTCCGTCCCGCTGTAACAATTAGGGTTCTATATCGTTGTTCGTCACTAGATCTCTCTCCCGGTGTGGATTACTTGTTAGTAGTTGATGCTTACGAGATTTATCGGTGTTTGCACTTTATGACCAGATTGTTATTCATAATTATATCACCTCTAATCATGATCTATATGATGTCTTGTGAGTAGTTTTTTTAGTTCTTGAGGACATGGGAGAAGTCAAGATGTTAGTAGTGGAATTATGTTGAAGTAATATCTAATGGTTTGCTATTTAAGTTGTTGTGTTATTCTTCTAGTGGTGTCATTTGAACGTCGACTACATGACACTTCACCTTTATGGACCTAGAGGGATTCATTGTGTATTTGGCTACTAATTTTGGGGTTGCCGTATTGACAGAAACCTAAACCCCTGTTAGGAAACCGATGCACGAAGGAGTATAGGATCCCGGAGTTTAAGGTTGTGGTTAGATATATCTTAATTACTTTCTTGTAGTTCCGTATTCTTGCAAGGGGTTTAATCACAAGTACGTATCAGTCCTAGTTGACGGTCCATTAGCATAGGTTCACCCACACAACACTTATCAAAACAACAAATATTAATCAACTGTACGAAACGGAAGTGCTTGACAAAGTTCCCATGTGTCCTCGAGCACGTTTGGTAATCATAAGTAGACCAGCCGGCTTGTCCTTTGCTCTAAAAAGGATTGGGCCACTCGTTGCAATTACATTTACTGTCTTTTATGTACTCACACTTTATTTATCTGCTACTGCATCCGCTCCAAAATGTAAGCCTTTTTAGAAAGCTAAACTAGTTTGCTAAAAAAAGGCTTACATTTTGGAACGGAGGGAGTATATAAAAAACCACCAAAAACATGTTTGCTAGTGTTTAGAGTGAATCCTCTATCGAACCTGCTTTTCAACACCTTCTGCTCCTCTTTGGGTTCGACACTCTTATTTATTGAAAGTACTACGATAGACCCCCTATACTTGTGGGTCATCAAGACTATTTTATGGCGCCGTTGCCTAGGAGTGAAGCGCTATTGGTAAGTGGAATTGGTAAGAGAAACTTTCACTGTGAGTGCTATTTTTATTTATGTCTGCTGCTTTATTTTATTATGGAGAATCCTTTTGGTTCTTTGTTTAAGAGTACTGCTACTACTACTAATGTAGTAGATGACCCGCTGTCTGCTCAATTGGATCCTTTTAAAATACCTATGAAAATTGTTGAAAGTGTTATGGATAATTGTTATTTTGGAGATGGAACTGTCCATCCCGGTGATCATTTACTCTTTATGCATGAATTAGGCGAGTTATTCAGGTGTGCACGTATTACAATGGACCAAGTTAAGAGGAAATTATTCTCTTTATCGCTGAAGGGTAGATCTATTGGATGTGTGGAAATTGTACCTCTCTTTCATTGTAAATTTTATCCTCCCAGTGAGATACATAAAGACCGGAATCAAATATATAATTTCTGCTCTCATGATGGAGAGAGTATTGCCCAAGATTGGGGGAGATTGAAGTTATTAATGCTCAAATGTCCCGTTCATGAGCTCCCCCGTAATATTTTTATTAATAAATTTTACGCAAGGCTTCCTCTTCATGATAAGGATTTATCGGATGCTTCTTGTTTTGGATCATTCACACGTATGAAAGAAGAAGCTAAATGGGATCTTCTTGACCGTATTCAAGAAAACACTGAAGGATGGGAGAATGACAAAGGTAGAAAGTCTGGTATAAATTACGATTATGAATGCATTAAAGATTTTATGGGAACTAGTGATTTCTATAATGTTAGTGTTGTTTGTGGTCTTGACTCTCAAATCTTTGCAAATTGTTTTAAGGCCTTTGCCTCCTATCTTGATACTCCCAAAAACAAGTTGAGCAAGTACCATGATTCTTACAAAGATATTGTTCCTGCTAGAAATATAGAAGTGCATGCTGTTAAACCTGCTGTGCCTGAACCTTATATTGAGAAAATGCCTTTCCCTGACAAGGTAAAGGAACATTCTATCCTAGCTAGTGTGGTTAACAAAAGTATAAAGAAACCTATGGAACCTGATGAACAAATAACTGTTGAACCTACAGTGGCCATAGTAAAAGACCTTGTCTCTGAAAATGTAGAGGATGGACACACTGTTTTCCGTGAGGATGCTTATAATATTGTTTCACATCCTAGTAGATCTAAGAAAACTAGCGTTCATTTGCTTTCTGTTAAGATAGGTGATCATTGCTACTATGGTTTGTGTGATATTGGTGCAAGTTCAAGTGTTATTCCTTATGATCTTTATAAAGAAATTATGCATGAAATTGATTCTTGTGAACTTGAAAAGTTTAATGTGGTTATTCAGCTTGCCATAGAGAAACTATCTTTCCGATTGGTATTGTTAAAGATGTGGAAGTTTTGTGTGGTAAAACTAAATATCCTGCTGATTTTCTAGTACTAGGTACAGCTGCTAGTAAAACTTGTCCTATCATTTTTGGTGGACCTTTCTTGAACACTTGTGGTGTTATTATAGATTGTAAGAAGGAGAAGATATTGACTAAATTTGATGGAAAATCTTATGAGTTTATTTTTTCTAAATTTGCTAGAGCTCCTTATGAATCTGAATTGCCTAATGAGGATATTAGAGTTGAACAACTTGCCTCTATTGCTCTTGCTACTAACAAAGCTTTGCAGCAATACATGGAGGACCACGAAAGTGAGGTATTTATGGAAGAAAGAAATGAGAATGACGATATTCTTCTTTGTCAACCAGTGATACTGAAACATAATTTACCCGTGGAAGACTTGTGTACTACATTACCACCCATGGAGGATCCCGTTTTTGATTAAAAACCTTTGCCTGATGACCTTAAATATGCTTATATTGATGATAAGAAAACATATCCTGTTATTAGTTCTAAACTTCTAGGTAAAGAATAGGAAAGGTTATTGGAAATATTGAAGAAACACCGTGGAGCTATTGGATATACTCTTGATGATTTGAAAGGGATTTCCCCTACCATATGTCAGCACAACGCCGTTTAATTCCTAAGATGAAGGAAGTGGTAAGAAATGAGGTATTAAAACTCCTTGATGCTGGTATTATTTATCCTATTGCTGATAGTAGATGGGTAAGCCCTGTGCATTGTGTCCCTAAGAAGGGAGGAATGACTGTTGTGCCTAGTGAAAATAATGAGCTTATTCCTCAAAGAGTAGTAGCTAATTATAGGATGTGCATTGATTTTAGGAAAGTTAACAAGGTTACTAAGAAAGATCATTATCCTTCACCTTTTATTGATCAAATGTTAGAGAGTTTGTCTAAGAAAACTCATTTTTTCTTTCTTGATGGTTATTCTGGGTTTTCTCAAATTGTTGTTAGGGCACAAGATCAAGAGAAAACAACTTTTACTTGTCCCTATGGAACTTATGCTTATAAACGTATGCCTTTTGGTTTGTGTAATGCTCCTGCTACGTTTCAAAGATGCATGTCTGCTATTTTTCATGGTTTTTATGAAGAAATTGTGGAAGTATTCATGGACAATTTCTCCGTCTATGGAACTTCTTTTGATAACTGCTTGCACAATCTTCATAAAGTTTTGCAGAGATCTGAAAAAACTAATCTTGTTCTTAATTGAGGGATATGCCACTTTATGGTAAATGAAGGAGTTGTTCTTGGGCATAAAATTTCTGAAAGATGTATTGAAGTTGACAGATGTGACGCCCCTGGATCGGGCACTATGCAGATTTCAGCATTTCCGCCAAAATCCACATAATAACCGATTCCAGGTTGCCATTCGCAATAACATTACAACAGTTCACGAATATTCCGCAACAACAACCGAAAAGATATATACAAGACGACTCAAACGAGTCAAGGATACAACTGATACAATACAAAGATCCAAATAACAGCGGAAGAAACAACATGGCGTCCGACTACGGACAAGATACAAATTGGACTAAGAGTCCTGAAGATAACCGATGGCGTCCAATCCCTGCCCAGGCCAAGCCGGAGGGATTCCCAAGATAACGTCGTCAGACTTCAAACATGTTGACTGCAATGTGGAATATGCAGCCACGAAAGGGATTCGTGGGTCAGTACCGTTAAGTACTGGCAAGTGGATAAACCATACTCACAAGATACCAGCGTAACCAATCATCACAAGATACCAATACTTTGGGTACAACGGAAAGAAAGGGATTATTGCAAAGAAGCGGCAGCGGGCTGCACTAACTAACTACAGAGACGCGCTACAACATCCGGCTAAAAGAAAGGGGATAAGATAGCGTATCAGAACTAACTACACTACTCACCAAACAATACCCATCCAATGTTACCCCCTACTAAGGAAGAAACCCAAGGAAACTCACACTGTTGATTAAGGTGACATTCATTGTTATGGTGGAGGTAATCTATATTACTAGTCAAGTTATCATCGTTAAGTGTAAGTTGTCTGAGTACTTGTTAGCCAGCACTTTCACCAAGTCATCCATAACCGCGGACAACACGGCTTCTCGAGAAGATTAACCCGGCAGGGATGCACCAATTTGGCCGTACACGTAAGAATGACCCGCCAGATGGAAATGCACTTCCACCAAGCGGGGCACTCAACACAACCCAACTCTTCTTCGCATCAAGCCCAAAGAACCCCGTGCAGTTGAGCGCACGGCTAATCAAGCCCCACGAAGAAAAGGGGACCCTCATAGTAGTCTAAGAACGTGTCTCCCTAAATGCCGACTACAAAAGTTCCACCCTGGCGCCAAGGGTTCGCACCTGCATATGCATGCGGCAAATGGAAAACCCGAACTAAATGAGGCGATTTGGACGAGATGCGAATCGAATCAAAGTTGCGGGGGGCACCCATACTCGCTTCCCACATGCGGTTAGTGCGCTCATCATGGATCGGAGGACAAGACCCTTTTCCTAATTAAGGTCGGCACTAGCAGGCCTCAAAACCACGCCGGGCCTCCTGCCGGTGCCTTATCATCAAATTATTATTACCCAATACGTTAACATGAAGTTGATTGAGTTGAAACCCAACTATCAAACTGAACAGGTGATATGAAAAAGGACAACAAGACTCGAGCGCAAACAACACTAAGCATGCAACTACGACACGAGGGCCAACAAGGTAAACAAGCAACAACTGATAGGAAGTGGAAGGAAGGCTATATCATGGCTGCAAGATAAACATATCATAGGATCGAGACACAAGCATCGAATCATAAGGCTAGCATAAAGATAATGGAAAGAATCGGTAACAAGTGATGAAAGGTAGCCATAGGCAGCAAGTGAGTATACTTGCCTGGAATCCAGCAAGTAGAGGTACATCCGAAGAACTTGTCGGTGCTCACACCATCTCAACGTCCTATCCGCGAAGAAGCAACAAACTAGAACAAACACCGGATGCAACAATTACTACTACGGCAAAAGATCCAGCATGATCAAGATATGGATGCATGACAAGTTTAAGGATGCATCAAAGATAAACTAGTTGACATGGTAAACATATTTACATGGGCCCATATGCAATTTGGATTGCATATGGAAAAGCCCATGAATTAATGCTGAATTTAATGATCTACAAATAACCATCATGTGGAAGTTGATTAGAATGATGCATGGATGATGAAAAACAATAAGAAAACAACAATAGCTTCACTTTGATATGTTGTTTACCAAGTTTGGAATTTTATTTATTAAGTTATGAACTTTGGCGGTTTAAATGATTTAACAAACATTTGTTGTTTTCACCAATTTTAAATGTTCAAGACAGATAACAAAATTTATATTAGGAAAGAACACAAAATTTTAGATGGAATACATATTTCATTTGTTGAATTTGGATTTTAGATGAGCAAGTTATTAAATTGACAATTTTAAATGCATTAATTAAGAAATAGTTGTTTTCAGCAATTTAAATTGTTCAAAACAGAAAACAAAGTTGATATTTGCAAAGTTCATGAAAAATGGGATGGAAAACATATTTTACATGTTGGAATTGGATTTGAATTGCCCAAGTTATGAATTTTGCAATTTAAAAGATTTAATTAAAGCATTGAATTATTGCACCACTTTTAATTAGGAAAAACAGTAAACAAAATGTATTTAAAATGTTGAAAACATGTAGCAAATGTTTCACTGAACATTTTGAGCTATTAAACATAATTTTTGGATCATTATTGAATTTATTATGCATTTTTCCATAAGCATTTTTATTCTGCCCCTTTTAGTAAACAGAGGGAAACATGTTCAAATTTAATTCAATTGTGACCAAATAAAATACCAATGTGTAGAGTTTGTTAAGACAAATTTTTAGAGCTCAAGTTTGCTCAATTTGGATGAACAGAACTCAAGTTATGATTTTCCAAAGTTTCCAATTTTTATTGCATTATCTGTATTTAATTATTTAGTGCAAAATTTATTACAGAAACATGTTGCAACTTTGTGACTAATAGAAAGAGCACAAGATTCTGAATCCATTGCAATTTGAATCATTGAAATTGGAGCATTTTTCAATTTCTTATGGATTTTACAAATAAAGATTCAGATCTGTTTTTCTGGATTTCGGGAAATAAAAGAAAAATGGACAAAAAGGGGTGGCTTTTGCTTCCAGGGGGACTCGAACTCGAGGCCTCCAGGGTGCGGAACAGGACGCGCAGCCACTGGGCTGTGCTCGGGTTGGTGATATAATATGGCGTCGGGTAAAGATATCCTCGCCCGCGGCGAAACTTAATTACGAAGAAAACTGACGAACGGACAGTGTGCTGCAGAGTGCAGACGGAGATAGAGAAATGGCGTCCGATGATGTCACTCGAAGGCGGAGTACCCAGAGAAAAGGGAGGATGCAGAGAAGGGTCCCAAGGGAGGAGAGGCTCACCGGGAGGCTGTTGTCGCCGGAGGAGAAGAAGGCGACCTAGGCGTGCACGTCGACGCCGAGCGTATACGAGGTAGATGTGTGCAGATGCGTTGACGACGGCGGACAAACCACGACGGCGCCGTGGCCCTGGTGCCTCTCCGGGCCGACCGAGAGCAACGGTGCGCAGCTGGGACCGCCGGGATTCCATTCCCGCTGATGAGGAGACTCGATGATGCTCGTGGTGGTGGCGCCAAGCAACGCAAGGTGCGGCCATGGTGGCTCTCCGAAAATTCAGAAACAAGTGAATTTCAGAGAGGAAATTTGGGGAATTGAGGGAGAGGGTGGCGGCGGCTTGAGGAGGAGGATGGGAGGAATGGCGCTAGGGTTAGGGTTCTCCTTGGGGGTAGATAAGGGAGAGGGTGGAGGGAGCAGGTGAGGGGGGCTCGGTGGAGGGTGACGTCCCCCTCGTGCTCGCTCTGTACGGACGGAGGAAGAAGGGGGGGGTAGCGGGCCAGAACAGAGAGGGAGGTGGGCTGGCCGGCCCAAGTGGCTGGCCTGGCCTGCCTTCCCCATTTTTTTGGTTTTAATTTTTCTTTTCTCTTCTCTTTTTTTTTTGTAGAAAAGAAAGGGAAAGAATTGGAGAAGTAAAACTTTAGGGTTTTATTCTAAAAATATTTTTAGTGGGTTAAACAAGTCAAAAGCCCAGTTGCACAAAAGTTTTTTTTTGAAAATTTCAATTTAACAAATTATTTGAATTTGCAAACTTGAACTCAAATTAGGGGTTTATTTAATACCAATTTGAAAACCAACCATTTTTAATTATTTCCAATTCCCAAAATGATTTGTTTGCAATTTTATTTTAAACTATTTGGGACATGTTTGAATTTTTAAATTGGTTTGAAAACAAGGTGCAATGCATATGATGCAATGCTATGCAAAAAGAAAAACAACCAGAATCTATTTGGGGGAAATCCCCCGGGTGTTACAACAGAGCTAAAGTGGAAGCAATAGAGAAAATACACTGTCCCAGGGATGTTAAAGGTATTCGTAGTGTTCTTGGTCATGCTGGTTTTTATTGGAGGTTTATTAAAGATTTCTCTAAAGTAGCAAAGCCTCTAACTAATCTTCTTAAAAAAAGACGTACCTTTTGTTTTTGATGATGATTGTAAGGAAGCTTTTGAAACTTTAAAGAAGGCTTTAACTACTGCTCCTATTGTTCAACCACCTGATTAGACTTTGCCTTTTGAAATTATGTGTGATGCTAGTTGTTTTGCTGTAGGTGTTGTTCTTGGACAACGAGTAGATAAGAAATCAAATGTTATTCATTATGTAGTAAGACTCTTGATGCTGCTCAAAAGAATTATGCTACTACCCAAAAAGAGTTCCTAGATGTAGTTTTTGCTTGTGATAAGTTTAGACCTTATATTGTTGACTGAAAAGTTACTATTCACACCGATCATGCTGCTATTAGGTATCTTATGGAAAAGAAAGATGCTACGCCTAGGCTTATTAGATGGGTGTTGCTTTTACGAGAGTTTGATTTTCATATTGTGGATAGAAAGGGTGCTGAAAATCATGTTGCTGATAACTTGTCTAGGTTGGAAAAAATTGCTTATGACCCTATTCCTGTTAATGATAGTTTTCCAAATGAACAATGGCTGCAATAAAAGTAAACTCCTAGGATAATCCTTGGTATGCAGATTATGCTAAATTTATTATTTCCAAGTATTTGCCTCCAACATTAACAACTCAACAAAGAAGAAAATTCTTTTATGATTTGAGTCATTATTTTTGGGATGACCCACACTTATATAAAGAAGGAGTAGATGGTATTATGCGCATATGTGTTCCAGAGCATGAACAACGAGAGATATTGAGAAAGTTCCATGATAGTTCTTATGGAGGACATCACGCTGAAGATAGAACCGCACAGAAGGTTCTACAACCAGGTTTCTATTGGCCTACTCTCTTTAAAGATGCACAAAAGTTTGTTTTATCTTGTGATGAATGTCAAAGAGTAGGTAATATTTCTAGACGTAACGCAATGCCTATGAGTTATTCTCTTATTATTGAACCTTTTGATTGTTGGGGTTTTGACTTTGTGGGTCTGTTTCCTCCTTCAAATGGTTATACTCATATTCTTCTTGTTGTTGATTATGTTACTAAGTGGGTAGAAGCTATACCTACAAAGATTGTTGATGGTGGGACCTCTTTAAAAATGCTTAAAGATGTTATTTTCCCTAGGTTTGGTGTGCCTAGATATCTTATGACTCATGGAGGTTCTCACTTTATTCATGGTGGTTTTAGAAAAAAAACCCTTGCTAAATATGATGTTAATCATAGAATTGCCTCAGCTTATCATCCTCAAACCAGTGGGCAAATAGAATTATCAAATAGAGAAATTAGATCTATCTTGTAAAAGACTGTTAATAAATCTAGGAAAAGATGGTGTGATAAGTTGAATGATGCTTTATGGGCTTATAGAACTGCTTATAAAAACCTATGGGTATGTCTCCTTATAAAATGGTTTATGGAAAAGCTTGCAACTTGACTTTAGAATTAAAACACAAAGCTTATTAGGCAGTGAGAGAATTAAATAGAGATTTTAAACTTGTCGGTAAGAAAAGAATGCCTGACATGAGTTAATTCTTTAGATGAATGAAGAAGTGAAGCTTATGAAAATGCTAGAATATTTAAAGAGAAGTTTAAACAATGGCATGATAGGAGAATTCTTAAAAGAGAGTTTCATGTTGGTGAGAAAGTTCTATTGTATATGTCTCGTCTCAGATTTTTTGCAGGAAAATTACTCTCCAGATCGGAAGGACCTTATGTTATCGAAGAAGTGTATCGTTCAGGTGCAATCAAAATTGCTTTCCTTAAAGATAACACTACACAAGTGGTGAATTGGCAAATACTCAAACATTATATTTTCGGAGATTCTTATGATGAAGATGTTGATATTATTCAAGTGGTGACTCCGGAGAAGTTTATTAGTGGGAAGATTCCAGAAACTGCAGAGTCCGTTTTCGAATAGGTAACAGTTCTGGTAAGAAAAGGTTCGCGCATTACTTTACAACTTATAATTTTTTCATTTATGGAAAATATGAAAAATATTGAGCCGAAGAAGAGTAGGAGGCGGTGCCCGGGGGCACCACACCACTTGGACGCGCGGGCCCACCCCTGGCCGCGCTACCCTATGGCGTGGAGGCCCCGGAGCCCCTCTCCGACCCATTTTCGCACTGCACCTTCCTTTTGTTACGTATATTTTTGCTATATAATCCCCCGGACCCCCCCGATTTCCGTATATCATTTTCTCATCGTGTTTTCATTTCGACCTATTTCTGCTAGAATCTGTTTTCAGTTTTAGAAGCACCATGACCTATGCCAACAACAACAAGGGGAAGGATCCTATGAGCCTATGGAAGATGATATCCATGGTCCTAAGCGCAAGAACATGGACCAGGGCGTCAAGAGGGAAGCAAAGAAGATGTCATCGACTAATGTTGGAAGTGTTTCTTCTTGTAATATGCAGGGACCAAGACAATCAGTTCTAGGTCTCAGCCCCATCCCTGGAGTAGAGGAAGCTCTTCGGGTCACGAAGGTAGGATACTTCAAGAGGAGAACGACATCTTTCATGAGATGCTGGAACATTTCCCTACCTTGATTGAGAACAGTTCATCACCACCACTGAAGAATTAATTCGTCATTGGTATTGGCATCCCCTTGGCTTGTTCCAAGCTTGGGGGAGTGATGTGGTATCACACCTTTATCTTTCACCGTTTTACCTTTTAGTAGAGTCATATCATGAGTAGAGAAGTTATCATATAGGATGGTTTACAGTATGGAAGTATCTCTCCTTTAGTTGGCTATCGATGTATCCCTTGGTGTGAGTTGCCGTTATGGAATATTAATGAGAAGTTTCATCATTTACTATATGCACTTTATTTTAGTTTGCAATTTTTGTTATATGATTGATCTTGTTGTTAGTATTGGTATCTATATGGGTGCATTAAGTTAATCTATCTGGTTTTAGCAAACTTAGCATTGGTCAGTAGCAACAATACTTTCAGGCTTAAGTAGAAAAGAGGGAGATGCATGTAGACATATTGTTCCATGATCTTTCATTCTTGTTGCGTCATAAGCTTAGTATTCTCAAGTTAAGATCGCTTGTACTTCCAAGGAAGATTGCATGATTTTTTCTATCACATGCATATTTGCTTGTTTTCCCTCAACTCTTATGCTTGCTACCCAACCTTGCTAGCCAAAAACCTGTACTGAGAGGGAATGCTTGTCATGCATCCAAACCTTGAGCCAAAAACCATGCCATTTGTGTCCACCATACCTTACTATATGTGGTATTTCACCGCCACTCCAAGTAAATTGCTTGTGTGCTACCTTTAAACCTTCAAAACTATTATACATGTTTTGTGCTCATGTTTTAGCTCATGAGGACGTAGGTAGACAGTCTTATTTCACTCCTTGATTGGAGTTTACACACCTGGACTAGTGGCACATCCGCTTATCCAACTTCTAGAAGAGCTGGCGTCGGGGTTCCCAGCCCCAAACTTAATTACTATAAATTCTCTTCACTCTTTTTTCCCATGATTTATCAGTCAAAGCATAATTGTGTAAACAAAAAAGAAGAGGCATGATCTACTACCCCAGTAGCATCCTTCAATGGGAGCCGCTCTTGTAAGGTCTGGTTGGCTTGTGACTTAATGTATTGTTTGCTTGCTGATTCGTTGACATGGACATACACACCTACCCCTAAAAGTTTAGACACTCCTCCATGGTATGTGATTGTTGGCAAGCACCCGAGGATTCGTCTAACCATGCTTTGTGTAAGAAGGGTTGGGAGGAGTGTCAAATATTTTATGCTCACCATATGTTTATCAAATAAAAAGCTCTAGAACATGAGTTGATCCATGCTTCCCTCTAAAAAGGGCCTATCTTTTACTTTCATGTTGAGTCAGTAAACCTACTTTTTTCTGTCTTAAGCAAGCATTTGAGTTATTGTGATCCAACCATTTATATGTTGATTCCTTTAATCATGTCTTTTATCCTTCCTTGTTTAGTACAATGTTGTTATCTGAATGAATACCACTTTGAAAGTTATCAATGATTGAAAGAGAATGTTATGATTGAGCATGTTAAACTCTGCAATATAAGCTCTAATATAAAGACTCCGATCGAAAGATAAGTACAATCTGTTAATTGTTCTCTGACCAAGAACGAAGTTTTCCTCAACCAATTATGATTTCCTTTTTGCACCTTTATTGTGACTCCCTCTACTAGTCTCAAGTTGAGTTATATGAGAGGAAGATGTTGTCTAGAATGACTTGTGTATTGATAAATGTGATGCTTCTTGTCCGTATTTTATTTATCGACAATTCTCTCCATAAACCTGTGGTCATGTTTACTGAGTTCAGTTTCGCTTGAGGACAAGCGAGGTCTAACCTTGGGGGGAGTTAATACGTCTATTTTGCATCACTAGTTTATATCTTAACTTTATATTATTCATTGATATATTTCATATTATGATGCATTACTTATGTTATTTCATCTTATTTTGCATGTTTGATAATTTATGGAGAATAATCAGCGGGACCAGAAATCTGATGGAAAAAGCACTGTCAATATACCCTATTTATGAAGGTCGGAAGAACAAGGGGACATCAGAGGAGTCTTAGAAGTACAGAAGAGGGAGCCAGCCACGAGGCGAGCCCGAGGGGGGCCACCAGGGGCCCACACCACTAGGTGGCGCGCCCCCTTTGTCGTGCCTGGGGGTGGTGTGGCCACCTTGGTCCACCTCTGGCCGCCTCCTTTTGGGTACTTCATCCTAAGGAAACCCTAAGACCCATAGAACCATCAAGGAAATATCCCGCCGCCTCCTCGGGGCGGATAACAACAGAGAGAGAAAAGCTCTCCGGCAGGGAGAAATCTACCGGGGAAATTCCTCCCCGGAGAGGGGAAATCATCACCATCGTCTCCGTCATCGCTCCGGGCATCATCAAGATCATCATCGTCATAATCATCATCTCCAACACCATCATCCTCACCATCCATTTCCGTCCTGTTGTAACAATTAGGGTTCTATATCGTTGTTCTTCACTAGATCTCTCTCCTGGTGTGGATTACTTGTTAGTAGTTGATGCTTACGAGATTTATCGGTGTTTGCACTCTATGACTAGATTGTTATTCATCATTATATCACCTCTGACCATGATATATATGATGTCTTGTGAGTATTTCTTCTAGTTCGTGAGGACATGGGAGAAGTCAAGATGTTAGTAGTGGAATTATGTTGAAGTAATATCTAATGGTTTGATATTTAAGTTGTGGTGTTATTCTTCTAGTGGTGTCATGTGAACACCGAATACATGACACTTCAACTTTATGGGCCTAGAGGGATGCATTGTGTATTTGTCTACTAATTGTGGGGTTGCCGGAGTGACAGAAACCTAAACCCCCGTTAGGAAACCGATGCACGAAGGAGTGTAGGATCCCGGAGTTTAAGGCTGTGGTTAGATTTATCTTAATTAGTTTCTTGTAGTTGCGGATGCTTGCAAGGGGTTTAATCACAAGTATTTATTAGTCCTTTTTGGGCGGTGCATTAGCATAGGTTCACCCACACAACACTTATCAAAACAATAAATATTAATCAACTGTACGAAACGAATTCTCATGTGTCCTTGAGAACGTTTGGTAATCATAAGTAGACCAACCAGCTTGTCCTTTGCTCTAAAAAGGATTGGGCCACTCGCTACAATTACATTTACTGTGTTTTATTTACTCGCACGTTATTTATCTGCTATATCAAAAATCACCAAAAACCTGTTTGCTAGTCTTTATAGTAAATCCTCTATCCAACCTACTTGTCAACACCTTCTGCTCCTTGTTGAGTTCGACACTCTTATTTATCGAAAGTACTACGATACCCCCATATACTTGTGGGTCATCAGTACGCCGACATCACACTCATTTACATATCATGTTTCTGTCATTTCTTTGTATATCCATGTTTACGTTTCTTTCGCTTCTTTTTATTTTTATTGGTTTGTTTCCGCTTTACAAAACACAAAAAGACCAAAATTATTTCTATTGTTTCTCTTTATTTTCTTCTTGAGTTTGTTTTGTTGGTTTGCTTTACTTTCTAGTTTCGGTCTAATATTGAAAAATCCAAAAAATACTTTGCTTTGTTTGCTTGTTTCCATCTGTTCTTTTTTTAAATTCGAAAACCCAAAAATATTTGTTGTTCTTTTTTAGTTTTGTAAAAGTTTGCTGCAGATTTCAATAGTCCTTCGTGGCTCTGTTGGAACTTGGTTATCATCTGATATCATTCAATCCATACAAGTGAAGAGCAATAATGATGATTTACGACAATTCAAGTAATGTTGAGAGTCTGGTATGGACTCTATTTGTTTTCATTTTTGTACATATACGCATCCATGTGGAATTTCTTAGCTTGTTTGTGTAAGGTGTATGTTAGTTAATGGATGCTTAGTAGTTCATGCTCTCATGATTAGTTCCAGTTTATAATATTAGATAGCATGTCGTATAAATGTTTTCTTGCATTGTTTCATTCATAGAAGGGTATGAAATTGTGATATCTCCCCCTGAATGTGTCACTTGAATTGACTTGGAACATTCTCACGCGTGCATAAGACTGAAAACAAAAATTCAATTAAGCCTTGATAATTTATTTTGCCTCAGAGTATTTGTATCACTTTTATGCCCCTATTAATTTTATTTTGTCGCAACTATGATTATGACAGTTGTTGCTCTCTTGATTGTCGCTCCCAGTGTATTGCTAGCCTTCACTTGACTGAGTATGAGCTCTACTCGTGCATCCAACTCCCAAAAACCAAAATTTTCCAAATGTGTCCACCATATCTTCCTATATGTGGTATTTCACCGCCACTCCAAGTAAATTTTCATGTGCCACCTTTAAAACCTTCAAAATACTTCTCATTTTGTGACACTGTTTTAGCTCATGAGGATGTAGTAGTTGGGTTTGTTATCTTCCATACTAATTGAGTACCCCGACTTGCATGCTTCATCTGATCGTCATTAATTTTGCAAAGAGCTGGTTAGACCATTATAACATCATAAAGATAAACAAATAAATAGGCACTCCTCCATGGTATGAGATTGTTGGCAGGCACTCGAGGATTCGGTTAGCCATGGTTTGCGAAAGCAAGGTGGGGAGGAGTGTCGTACTATATAAAGAGCATGCTATAAATTCTTAATATAAATAACTCGGAACCACTCTCAACTTGTTTAGTATGGAAGATAACAAGAACTCTATTACCATTCGTTGACATGAACAATCACCTCCCAAAAATCATTTTACTTCCACTTTTAATAAAATAAAAAACTTTAGCACATGTTAATCTCTGCTTCCCTCTGCGAAGGGCCTTTCTTTTAGTTTTATGCTGAGTCTTGAACTTCTCACTTTATGCACCTTCTCGAGAGCATAGCTGTCATTCTTAGTATAATGTGCTTGTCCCAGAACATGGTTGTTTGTGGTATAACTTTGATGCTTTTATCTTTGATATATTTACTTCTAGTCTTCACTTGAACCTCAGAGGTGCCCTGGCATTTACGTTTTGCTCCATTATTAAGGGCAAGCGAGATACCACTTTATCATATCTTATTATGAACATTGCAATCATGCGGACTAATATATTTCATGTTGCTTATTGTTAGTGTGTTGGTATCTCTTCATGGTTTGCATAACTATTAGGAGACTTCATTTGCGTACTTATTATTATGAATTGCCTAATAACTTGATCATATAGTGAGAATATTTACATCATATGAAGAAAATGTGTTCCTAAAAGTTCTTTTATTGCACTCAGTTGTTAGCTGAATTGCTTGAGGACAAGAAATAAGCTAAGCTTGGGGGAGTTGATACGTCCAAAACGTATATACTTTTCGGAACTCTTTTGCTGGTGTTTTCTTCTAAACTTGTGAGTTTTGGATGCAACTAAAACAGACTAACGCTGTTTCCAGCAGAATTACCTTGGTGTCTCATTTTTTTGTGTGCAGAAAATCAACTTTCAGGAAATTGCCAGAAAAAGATCTAGAAGTCCTTATTTTACCCGAAGACCCCCGGAGCCAGAAGAAGAGCCGGAGGGGGGGCAAGGAGGGGCCCACACCATAGGGTGGCGCGTCCCAACTTGGTCGTGCTACCAGGTGGTGTAGCCACCTCAGCCACCCCCTCGGGCCGCCCTTTTGACTACTTAACCTCCGTGACGTAAAAATCAGGGGGGTTCGGCATATTCTAGAGAAAAACACCAAAGCGCCGCCGCCACCTCAAAACCCAATTCAGGGATCAGAAGTTCCTATTCAGGCACCCTTCCGGGATGGGGATTCGGAGGAGATCATCGCCATCGTCATCGCCACTACTTCTCCTTCAACCATCCATCATTGCCCCATCCATGTGTGAGTAATCCCCGCTGTAGGCTGAGAGGGATGGAAGGGATTGGATGATATCGTTCATGTAATAATGCCAGATTGTTAGGGCATGGTGCCTAGTATCCGTTGTTAATGCTTTATATCGTTGTTGCAACTTGTTATGCTTAATGCTTGTCACTAGGGCCCGAGTGCCATGATCTCAGATCTGAACATGTTATTGTTTCATGAGTATAATTATGTTTCTTGATCATATCTGTAAGTTGTTTACACATGTCATTGTTCGGAACCTAAGGCCCCAAAGTGAAAATAATTGGGACAGTCGGAGGGGACGGATGTGATGTGAGAATCACATGTATTCACGGAGTGTTAATGCTTTGCTCCGATGCTTTATTAAAAGGATCACCTTAATTACCAGTACTTTCCCTTGAGGCCCCGCTGCAATGGGCTGTTAGAACAGAAGATGTTGTGCGAGTTTCTCATTACGAGCACATACGACTAAATTGGAACACATGCCTATGGTTTGCCTAAAACTTAGATGTTTTATTATTATCTATCTGCAATGCCCATGTTTTGATTATTATATGAACTATCTTATCCATGCAACGCCCGTTCATCCATCCCTATGCCAGCAGTACGTTAATCCTGTTGTTTCCCACAATTGCTACCGATGTTACTATTTTACTCCTGCTGTTATTTTACTACCGCCACTGCTATAAAACTGTTACCACTGATAAACTATTTCAAGCAAGTCCACTTTCAGGTGCAGCTGAACTAACAACTCATCTGTTAAGGCTTATAAATATTCTTTGGCTCCCCTTGTGTCGAATCAATAAATTTTGGTTTTACTTCCCTCGAAGACTGTTGCGATCCCCTATACTTGTGGGTCATCAGTCTTTCATGCATGTTGTTAGAGGAAGTATCATATGTTAAATTTTGTTAATGTTGTTGAGAGTTGCCACTAGTGAAAGTATGATCCCTAGGCCTTGTTTCCAACAATTGCAACACCGTTTACTTTTAGTTTTAATACTTGTTTGCTTGCAGCCATTTTTATTACAGATTTTCAAAACTTTGTTTTCCCATCCATATTACCCATATGTTATCATCTCTTCGCTGAATTAGTGCACCTATAGAACATACAATTTTATTAGGTGTGTTGAGGACGCAAGAGAATCCACATTTTGTTTTTAATATATTTTGTTAAGTGCTTCTCACGTGTGGCTGAATTTCCAACTCAGCCGCTAAGGCTTATAGGTATTATTTGGCTCCCCTTATATCGAATCAATAAATTGGGTAATACTTACCCTTGAAAGCTATCGCGATCCCTTATAGTGGTTGGTTATCAAGATTGTTTTCTGGCGCTGTTGCCGGGGAGCGTAGCTTATCTATAAGTTCACTTGGGAAGTACACTTGATAAGTCATAAACCTATCCATAATTTCTGATGTTCCATGTTGTTTTCATACTATATGCTACATGTTTCCTTTACACTTTATACCTATTTTTATCGATTTTCTGGCACTAACCTATTGACAAGATGCCATAGAGCAATTTCCTGTTTTCTGCTGTTTTTAGTTTCAGAAAAGTTGTTCTGGAAATATTCTTGAAATTGGACGATTCGAAGCCCGGAAGTCTTAGAAATATGTCGCGCACACAGAGTGCGGAGGGGACCCGGAGGGGGGCCACAGGGGCCCCACACCATAGGGCGGCGCCCCCCCCCCTCTGGCTGCACCTGGGGGCGGTGTGGGCCCCCCTGGACGCCCACCGACGTTGCCCTCTTGCCTATTTATACCTCTCGGGAGGTTACACCATGTTTATGACTACAAATCAGTCACTTATAGCCTCTATGATCATTTAGTTTTTGACTTATAACACCTTTTATGCTTTGATTAATAATGTTTTTGTTGCTATGCATGATTATCGACATTATTGCTCTCTTGATTTGTCGCTCTCAGTCTTTTCCTAGCCTCCACCTGTACTAACTATGAGCTCTACTCGTGCATCCAACTCCCAAAAACCAAAGTTTGACAAATGTGTCTACCATACCTACTTACATGTGGTATTTAACCGCCACTCCAAGTAAATATCTCATGTGCTACCTTTAAACTTTCAAAACTACTCTTGTTTTGTGCCCCTGTTTTAGCTCATGAGGACGTAAATAGAGAATCTTTATCTCACTTGTTGGCTGGACTTTACACACCTGAACTAGTGGCTTCATCTGCTTATCCAAATTATATAAGAGCTGGCAGTGGGGTGCCCAGCCCTAAAATTGGTTACTATAAAATTCTCTTCACTATTTTTGCCCCTGATTTATCAGTCAAAGCATAATTGTGTAAACAAAAGATAAAGAGGGATGACCTTCTATACCAGATGCGTCCTTCAATGGGAGCCGCTCTTCTGAAGTCTAGTTGGCTTGTGATGTACTGTATTTTCTGTTTACCATTCATTGAAAAAAGCAAACACCTCTCTGAAAAATGTTTTCAATACCTCTGTTTAATAAAATAAAAAGCTCTTGCACATGAGTTAATCCCTGCTTCCCTCTGGGAAGGGCCTTTCTTTTACTTTTATGTTGAGTCTCCATCTTCTAACTTTATTGACAGTTGAGAGAGTGTAGTTGCCATTCTGAGTTTAATGTGCATTGGTCTCAGAAACTATTATTAATTGATTCATGATGTGTTATTACTTGCTCTCAAATTATCTGTTCTATTCATCCACTTGAACTTTGAAGGTGTCCGAGCATTTATGTTTTTCCTCACTCTTACGGACAAGCGAAATATCACTTTGCTATGTTTTTTTATGCTGGAAACAAGCGTACACCTTTCAAGTGCATTATTATTCATGATGCAAGGTGATAGCTAAGTTTCATTGTTAAAATAATATCTATCATGCCTGTGTTTAAAGTACTATGATCTCAGCGTACATATACTTTTACTTTATGATGATCAAGTTTATGTTGGTAGCATGTCACCAAAGAAATTATTTGTTTTTATACTGTACCTACTCAAGGACGAGTAGGAACTAAGATTGGGGATGTTGATACGTCATAAACCTATCAATAATTTCTGATGTTCCATGTTGTTTTCATACTATATGCTACATGTTTCCTTTACACTTTATGCCTTTTCATCGATTTTCTGGGACTAACCTATTGACAAGATGCCACATAGCCAATTCATGTTTTCTGCTATTTTTAGTTTCAGAAAAGAAGTTCTAGAAATATTCTCGAAATTGGACGATTCGAAGCCTGAAAGTCTTAGAAATCTGTCGTGCACACGGAGTCCGGACGGGACCCGGAGGGGGGCCACAGGGGCCCCACACCATAGGGCGGCGCGCCCCCCTATGGCCGCGCCTGGGGGTGGTGTGGGCCCCCTGGCTACCCACCGACGTTGCCCTATCACCTATTTATACCTCTCGGGATTTTAACCCTAAATAAGAATCTTTTCCACCACAAACACCTGCAGCCTCCGCCATCGTCAACCCTAGTTCGGGAGGGTTCTGGAGCTCTCCCCGGCACCCTGCCGGGAGGGGGAATCATCACCGGAGGGTCCAACATCACCATGCTTGCCTCTGGAATGATGCGTGAGTAGTTCATCCTTGGACTACGGGTCCATAACAGTAGCTAGATGGTTGTTCTCTTCTCTTTATGTCTTATGTTTAGATCTAGTGAGCTGCCTAACATGATCAATATCTTCTTATTGTAATGCTACATGTTGTGTTTGCTGGGATCCGATGAATATTGAATGCTCTGTCCAGTGATATTCAATCTATCATGTTCTTTTCATGTGTATGTTTTTTATGATCTTGCATGCTCTATGTTGCTAGTAGATGCTCTATCCAAGTAGATGTTTGTAACTCCAAGAGGGAGTGTTTATGCTCGATAGTGGGTTCATGCCTCCCTTTCACTCACGCTCGATTGACAGAAACGTAAACGGGTGGGGGATGTGATGTTGCCATTAGGAAGAAAACAACGATGTTTACATTGTTTACATTACACACTTTGCTTACTGCGATTATCTGTTGCTTGCAACTTAATACCCAAGGTTTGCTCGGATCACATTTCTAGGGTGGATTATTATTCATAGATGTAGTTGGACAATGGTCTATGTATCTTATTGTAATGCCAGCATGAATCACATAGTAATCATCATGTCATGCATATGCACTACGGTGCAACCTTTATATAAGTCAATTACCCGGTTGTAATTTGTTTACCCAATATGCTATCTATCTGTTCTAGAGAGACACCACTAGTGAATTGTGGACCCCTGTCCATTTCCTTCACACCGATAATACAACCACTGCAATCTCTGTCTTCATACTGTTCCTACTGTTTTCCTACTACAATGACTGTTCTCTTTTCATCTACTGCAAACAAGTACTGTTTTCCACACAATATGTTTAACCTCTTTGTTTTGAGCAAAACCGGTGAGATTGACAACCTCGCTGCTTCGTTGGGGCAAAGTGATTTGATTGTGTTGTGTAGGTTCCATGTTGCTTCTAAACCGGTAGTGTGCCCTGCTGATGGGACATGGCATTGGTAAACCCCAAGAGAAAGGTTGAGGAGTGCAGCGACAAGTTTTCCCTCAGAAAAGAAACCAAGGTTGAATCGATCAGTAGGAGGACAAGCAACTTATGAAAGTTGATGCGGCTGAGGTGGCAGGGCGCACTACCGGTTCAGCAGCAACGTGGAACCTACACAACACAATCAATTCAGTTTGCCCCAACGAAGAAGTGAGGTTGTCAATCTCACCGGTTTTGCTGGACACAAAGAGGTTAAACGTATGGTGTGGTAAAAAGTATGAGAACAATATGAAAACAGCAGTAGCAGCGTGGAAACGGTGTAAGCAGTGTGTGTATTATCAGTATGAGAAAATGGACCGGGATCCATAGTTCACTAGTGGTGTCTCTCCATAAAAGATAGCTAACATGCGTGGTGAACAAATTACGGCTAGGCAATTGATAGATAATGAAACATGCATGACATAAAGATTACTATGAGATTCAGGCATTACAGCAAAATACATAGACCGTCATCCAACTGCGTCCATAACTAATAATCCACCCTCCGAATATCATCCAAACAAACATTGGGTATTAAGTTGCAAGCAACAGATTATCGAAGTAAGCAAAGTGTGTAATGTTAAAAATGTAAACGAAGTAAACATCGATGTTTTCTCCCTAATGGCAACATCACATCCTCCATCCGTCACGTTTTTGTCACTCGAGCACAGATGCAAAGGAGGCATGAACCCACTATCGATCATAAATACTCCCTCTTGGAGTCACTAGCATCCACTAGGCCAGAGCATTTACTAACAATAGAGAGAATGCAAGATCATAAATAACATACACATGAAGACAACATGATAGATTGATAATCAAAAGACATATCATTCAATAATCATCGGATCCTAGCAAACACAACATGTAGCATTACAATAAGATGATCTCGATCATGTGAGGCAGCTCACGAGATCCAAACATGAGGCATAAAGAGGAGAGGAAAACCATCTGGCTACTGCTATGGACCCATAGTCCAAGGATGAACTACTCACGCATCACTCCGGAGGTGGGCATGGTGGTGTAGAGCCCTCATGTGTTGATTTTCCCTCCCGACAGGGTGCCGGGGAGAACTCCAGAACCTCCCAATCTCGGGATGACGATTATGGCGGCCTCAGGTGTTTTTGTGGGAAAGTGGTATCTCTTTAGGGTTCACGCATCGGGGGGATTATATAGGCGAAAGGGCGATGGCGGTGGGCGCCCGAGGGGCCCACATCACCCCCAGGCGCGACCAGGGGAGCTGCCCTATGGTGTGGCCCCCCTTCGGGCCTCTTCGGGACTCCGTGGAACCTTTGGGAATTCTAAGACTTCAGGGCTTCGAATTTTCCAATTCTGAGAATATTTCTAGAACAACTTTTCTGAAACTAAAAACAGCAGGAAACAGGAACTGGCTCTGTGGCATCTTCTCAACAGGTTTGTCGGGGGGCTCTGGGAGACGAGATGGTTCCCGCCTCGGAGACGAGATGGTTCCCGCCCGAGCCGGCTGGGAGGGCTCGGACATCACCGCCGTTCTGACAAGATCACGGAGATCCCGCAGCCGTACAGGCGTGCGGTTCAACTTACGGAGCACATGATTATCCGCGCAACGGCGTGGCTACAGTGAGGTAGGCGCCTGTCATGTCATGTCACTGACAGAGGGGACAGGACATGTCGAGGGGCCTACTCTGTGTGACTGACAGGGTGGACAGGTCCCATCAGCCGAACGGCGCGGCGACTTCCCGCACCCGCGTCGGCGAGAAGCCGGAGGCGTGCTCTGCTTCACAGTAGGCATGTCCCATCAGTTGTACCTTTTAGTCTTTGTTTATTCGGCTGGGCACCAGTATATAAGGTGCCCTGCCCCCTCCTGTGCGAGGGACGTTGCCTCAGATCGCATTTATTACAAGAGCTAGCACTAGAGCGAGAGAGAACAGCAGAGTGGCTACTCAGCTGAGAGGGAAAGTTGTACTGTGGCTACTCGGAGATTATACACAGAGAGATAGGCAGGAGTAGGGGTGTTACCTCCACACGAGGGCCTCGAACCTGGGTAGTTCTTGTTGTTTGCAGTGTTACCTGAGCGCGGCTACTCGCCGTGCGATCCCTCCCCGGATACCTACAGCGTCCATCGGCCCCAAACTTAATCCATCCCATGGCATCTGTCTTCTCCACACCACGACAGTTGGCGCCCACCGTGGGGCCAGCAGCGGCGCTGGCTGGGGTTCATATTCGGACGGGACCAATTTCTGCTTCGGGAGAGCGCGTGGTATGTGGCCTTGTCCACAAATTCGGCTCTTTCGACTTCGTCACCGACAACGCCGGTGATTTCGGCGGCAGGCCCGTGCCAGCAGGCGGCTCGGTGCTTTCCTTCGGTGCACATCGGGTCTACATTGCCACCACCATCATCCGCCAGTTCCCGGAGGAGGTGCTCGTCGCGGAAGACCCTCCTGCTGTACTCGCTACCCGCGGGAAGCCTTCTGGCTGCTCTGCGGACAGCGTGGAGGTGATGATGACAGGCCGGGCTATCGATTCCGGGAAAGGCGCAACCGCTACCGCGGAAGTCATCGAGGAACCGGCTGGCGCAAGGGTCCACAAGCCTTACGACATGCCCCGGAATATTCCGGGTCACGTGGCTGCTTCCACGTCCGCGGCTATACCAGTTGCTCGTGGTGGCGCCACCGAGCAGCTGGGCATGCCGCCTCCCACCGAGCTCGAGCTCATGACACTGAGGGCGCAACTCGAGCAGCAGCGTCAAGCGCTACTCGCGGAGTCCCATGAGCTGGAGAAGGTTAGGATTGAGCTTAACCTAGATCAGAACGAGTACAACAAAGCACATGGCTTTACTCCTATTTCTAGGCTGCCTAGCAAGATAGGCGTTATCCGTCGCAACTTAGGCGCTGAGTTAGCCAGATATGGTAGGGCTTCTAGCCAAACTGCTAGTTTGAACACTGCTACTAGGCCCAAATATAGCTCCCCCGCCAAAACTCTTAGGGCTGCAGAGGCAGTTGCTGCTGATTTGCCGCATCTCACTGGTGATGCGCGCTAGGCAGTAGGATAGGTTGAATGAGCTAGTGCTAGAAGCTGGCAGGCAGAACGAGGAGTTCCGAAAAGCCAATCCGGGAGCTGGTGCTTCTCAGGTTGTGCACTCGCATGCGGTTAGATCAGTGGACCAGGCCTCATCGCCGCTTCCTGGCAATGAGAGGGATCAGAGTGTGAACTCTGGAAAGAGCAAACAGATGCAGGTGTACGACCCGGCTGCCGCCGGAAAACACCACACTGTGGCGCGGCAGCCCGGTCAGAAACACAACTCTGCAGGAGCAGGCTATCAAGCCATTAAAGCTCACAGCAAGGGGCAAGGAGGAAACCGCGCGGGAACATCGCGGCATCATGCTGCCAACCCGGTCCAGCAGAGAGTGCGGCAGTCGGCTGCTGTGCAGCCGCAGGCAGTGGTGGCAGCGGCCAACCCGGTTGTTCAACCCGGTCCCGTGCCGCAGTACCGCTACGACGATGGGTACTCGGCAATGGAGATGGCCGGGTATGCTGACCCAAGAGACATCACTGATCGTTTGGGTGACCGCATGCTGGAGCCCAGCGACGCAAGATACAAGTTGGACCAAATTAATCGATCAGCTCAGATGGACACAAGGGGTCCACCCGGCCCAGCCTGTTTTGGTAACCGCATCATGGGGGAGCCTTCTGTGAACAAGTTCCAGTTGGCTAGAGGTACCAAGTGCTATGACGGCAGCACCAAGCCGGAAGACTGGCTAAGCGACTATGTTACCTCTGTGCACATTGCAGGCGGCAACCGGAGATGGACCGTGAGATACATTCCCCAGATGCTGGAGGGCCCTGCCCGGATCTGGTTGAACAACTTGCCCAAGGATAGTATCAACTGCTGGTTGGACTTCTCGGAAGCCTTCATCAGCAACTTCACCAGCACATACAAGAGACCGAATAGGCCGCAACAGCTTTCAGCTTGCAAGCAGCGAGAAGAGGAGACTGACCGAGAGTACCTTACTCGATGGAGCACACTGAGGAACACCTGCAAGGGTGTGAACGAGTCACAGGCAATCGCCTGGTTTGCTCAAGGCTGCAGGCATGGCAGCATGTTGTGGCAAAAGCTGCAGAGAGAGATGCCGAGTACGCTCGCCGAGACGATCAAGATCGCTGATATGTATGCACTCGGTGACCCCACTCAGCCTTTACTCGATGCATTCGAGCCGAGAATGAAGCACCATGATGGTCACAGACGCCAAGACTTCAGAAACAAGCGCAGAGGAGACCGACCTGATACTCGGTATGATGCCGAGGAGGTGAATGCTGTGAACCAAGACCCTGCGGCTGCTGGGAGTAGCCAAAGGCAGAAAACTGCTGGAGCCCAATACGGGCAGAACCAGAATCAGGGCCAGGGCATCAAGAAACCATACACTGCTCCTCAGCAGGGTAGCGGTAACACGGACAGCGGAGATGCTCAGAGATTTATCTTTGAGAACATGAAGGTCGGGCCATGCAGCTTCCATACTCGGCATCCGAGTAGGCCAGCCAACCACACTACCAGGCAATGCAGCTGGTGGGACCGCATCAAGAGTGAAGGTTTTGGTCAGCTGCCCCCTCCTCCTCCTCTGCCGCCTGCGAATGCCAATGTGCAGCCTATTCGGGCAGCTGCTCCCAGGCCGACAGTGAATCCGAGAAGGGAAAACGTGAACCAAGTGGCTCAGGGAGCCAACCGCAACTACGACAACCGCAATGACCGCAACCGTAACTACAACAACAACAACAATAGGAGCAACAACAACAACAACAACAACAACAACAACAACAACAACAACAACAACAACAACAACAACAACGGCAACAATGGTGGTGGAGACCGCAACCAGTACCAGGAACACCATGAGAGCTACATGGCGTTCACCACCGAGCCAGACGACAAGCAGTCGCTGCACAGGCGCGCGATGGCGGTGAATGCAGTGATCCCAGCTGTGCCTCACTACCTGCTCTGGTGCGAGCAGGAGATTACTTGGTCCAGAGGTGATCATCCCAAGGTGATGCCCAATCCGGGTACCTATGCTCTGGTGGTGGATCCCACATTCCTGGGGACCACGAAAAATGTCAGGCTCAGCAAAGTGCTGATTGATAATGGCAGCAGCATCAACATCATGTACCGAGATACCCTGGAGAAGCTCGGCCTGGCCGAGAACATGCTGCTACCCAGCAGGACTACTTTCCATGGCATTATGCCGGGAGTATCTTGTGCTCCAATCGGCCGCATATGGGTAGATGTCCTATTCGGCACCAGGGAGAACTGCCGCACCGAGTGCCTGCAGTTCAAAGTGGTTGATCTTCAGAGCCCCTACCATGCTCTACTCGGTAGACCTTCGCTCACCAAGTTCATGGCCTCAACCCATCTAGCCTACCTGAAGATGAAGCTACCTGGTCCCAATGGAGTCATTACCATCTCGGGTGATTACAAGCGCTCTTTGGAGTGCGCGTCTGCTGGTTCTCTGCTGGCGGAATCCATGGTCATTGCTGCCGAGAAGAAGAAGATACACGAGGTGGCTTCTATGGCTCAAGCAACGCAAGTCGGCATGCCTGGCATGCCGGGTACTCAGTATGGAACAGCTTTCCAGGCCTCCCAAGAAACCAAGAAGGTGCAGGTGGACCCTGAGTTCCCAGATCGTGTTGCCATCATTAGCGTCGGGTTGGGACAGAAATAGGAAAACGAGCTCATCCACTTCCTCCGTGAGAATCGGGATGTCTTCACATGGTCTAATGAGGACTTGCCGGGTGTCCCGAGGGAGTTGGTTGAGCACTCGCTACACGTGCGTCCCAACGCCAAGCCAGTTAAGAAGGCTATGCGCTGCTTTGGTGATGAAAGGAGGAAAGCTATCGGTGATCAGATCACCAAGTTGCTGATAAGCGGATTCATCATGGAGGTGCTGCATCCGGATTGGCTAGCCAACCCGATTATGGTTGAGAAGAAGGAGGTGGACCCCAAGGCCGAGACTGCATGGCGCATGTGCGTGGACTACACCGACCTGAACAAGGCCTGCCCCAAGGATCCATTCCCGCTACCCCGCATAGATCAGGTGATCGATTCCACTGCCGGATGTGAACTTTTGTCTTTCATTGATGCCTACTCTGGTTTTCACCAGATACCTCTTAATCCGGCTGATTAAATAAAGACTGCTTTCATTACCCCGTACGGAGCTTATTGCTATCGTGTCATGTGCTTTGGGTTGAGGAATGCTGGGGCTACCTATCAGAGATGCATGCAGAAATGCTTGCATGATCAAATTGGAAAAAATGTGCAGGTGTACGTAGATGACATTGTCATCAAAACGAAAGAAACACATACTCTTCTTACTGATATTGAGGAAACTTTTGCTAACCCGCGCAAGTACAGGATGAAACTGAATCCAACTAAATGCACCTTTGGTGTCCCGGCTGCCAAGTTACTCGGCTTCTTGGTATCCAGTCGGGGCATTGAGGCCAATCCTTCAAAGATAAAAGCTATAGAGAGCATGTCTTTGCCGAGATCACTGAAGGATGTGCAAAAGTTTACCGGGTGCTTGGCTTCTCTGAGCCTTTTCCTGGGAAGAATGGGTGAGAAGGCCTTGCCTCTTTACCAGCTCATGAAAAAGAGTGGTAAGTTTTTCTGGACATCGCAAGCCGATGTGGCATTCAGAGAACTCAAGACCATGCTGGGTAGCGCACCCATCCTGGCTAGCCCGCTACCCAAAGAGCCAATGTTGGTGTACATTGCAGCAACCAACCGGGTAGTCAGCATAGTGATAGTGGTGGAAAGAGAAGAGGAAGGCAAGAAGGTGCAGCGGCCAGTGTATTATCTCAGCGAGGTGCTATCCAGCTCCAAGCAAAACTACCCGCATTACCAGAAGATGACGTATGGCGTGTACCTGGGTGCCAAGAAGCTCAAGCACTATTTCCAAGAGCATCCCATCACAGTGGTGAGTACTGCTCCCATCTCGGAGATCATGGGAAACAAGGAAGCAAGCGGCCGGGTAGCCAAGTGGGCAATCAAGCTAGCCGTGTAAACTCCTCTGTACGCGAGAAGAGAAGCAATCAAGTCACAAACTCTGGCAGACATCTTAGTGGATTGGGCCGAGATGCAGTATGATCCTCCCTTGCCAGAAACCAACTACTGGAGGATGCATTTTGATGGCTCCAAAGTGAAGGAAGGCCTTGGCGCTGGCGTAGTGCTTACGTCACCCAAGCGAGATCAACTCAAGTATGTGCTGCAGATCCATTTCAAAGCATCTAACAATGTGGCCGAGTACGGGGCACTGGTACATGGCCTGAGGGTAGACAAAGAGATTGGGGTGCAACGTATCGTCTGCTATGGCGACTCGGATCTGGTGATTCAGCAAGTATCCGGCACCTGGGATGCTTTGGATGCTAACATGGCATCCTACCGGTTTCTGGTGCAAACCATGACTGGATTCTTTGAAGGGTGTGAGTTTCATCATATACACCGAGCTGAGAATGACGCAGCTGATGAGCTGTCCAAGTTGGGGTCTTCTCGGCAGTTTATCCCGGCTGGGATTGCCCTGGAGCATTTGAGAAAGCCATCTATCAAGCCATCCCCCAACTCGAAATCTATCTTTGTTCCGTCTCTGCCAGGCGAGGAAGTTGTTCCAATGGAGATTGACTGGGGAGGCTGAAAAAGAGAACCCGGGGACTGTTGTCTCCAACCCGGGGACTGGCACCTGCAACCCGGGGACTGCTCCAGTCAACTCGGGGACTGTCGCATTCATTGAGGGGGTCATTTCTCAGTACTCGGGGACTCGCCCCCAACTCAGAAGAGTCTTGGTAGCTGATCCAATGGAAGTGGACGAACCAGTGTTTCCCAGCCGAGAGACACCGAGTTGGGCTCCCCCAATCCAAACACCAAACTGGTACAGACCAAGGTCAAATTTGGTCCTACCGAGAAGCAAGCTCCTGGCTCGGGTGCCAGTGTTACCAAGGAACCTCCTACCTTCCCAGCTTATTGGGTTGAGCTGCAGGAGCGACATCAGATCAAGATGTCGGAAGAGGCCGAGCGGTTGGCCGCTTTGAAGGAGCGGAAAGCCATGAAGCGCACTGGATCCAAGGGAAAGAGCGACTCCCTGACCCTCCGAGAACCTGCTCCCCGTGCAGAGGGCGAAGACGAAGACAAGCTCTCAGAAACCGCAGAGGCCATCCTTGACCGGATATGCTTTATCGAGAAGGCCTGGGACAACACCAAACTCGGCAACGCTGCATGGGACGGTGTTGAGCCGAGAAACCTCGATAACTACCGGGTGGCATGGAACACGGCGGATATTGGTCCTGCAAGCTGTTGTGCCTGCGCAAGACTGCTGAAGATATCGAGCAGGCCTATGTGGTAAGTGCCTTTGCTCTTTTGATTTTACCGAGTTTCTTTTCCGAGTTGCCAGCTTCCTTCTTTACCTCCTTTCTCATGTTCTTTCCACTTTACTTCTTCTTCTTCTATCCACTACTCAGTCCCCGAGATTCAGGCCGAGTAGGTAAAGCTCAACCGAGTTGCCATCTACTCGGGCCAAATCTTCCAAACTTACAAAATTTCCTTCTTCTCTGCAGGATAGCATCGAGGCCCGGACCAAGGTTTTCCGCCAGCTCCTGTGGTCGCACCGGTCTGTCCGAGATAGGAACCGTGCGCTGGAATTTGAGAAGAGTGAGAAGGATGCCCTGGAGAAGAACGCCATAGACACTACCATTAAGCTGTCCGCTGTTGAAAGTAAGCATCTAGCATTTCGGTTTGTGCGCTTTTTGCTTACGCCCGTTTTCAGTTTTTGCTCAATCATTGTCTTCTCTGCAGGTGAGCTCAAGGTGCTCGCTGAGAGGCACCAAGACTGTGAGGTCATGGCCGCATCCGCGTAGAGCAAAATTTCCTCCTTGGAAGGTGAACAAATCCTTCTCTTTTCTTCACTTACTTTCTATTACTTGCTCATTTTGCTAACTTGCGGTTCTTCTTGCAGAAGAGTACAAAACCTTCCAAGAGAAACATCAGGAGTGCCTTACTCCGGCTGAAGCGCACCATCAAGTGCAGGTCTGAGAAGCCCAACTGCAGAAGGAGCTGGACGCCGAGAAGGCGGAATTTGAGAAACTCCAACTTGAGCTCACTGATGCGCTCAAGACCGCGATCAATGTTGTTGACGAGAAGAATGCAGTGGTGAACTGGGCCGCTAAGGAGAAGCAGGAACTCGAGAGGGAGATCAACTCTCTGAAAGAGAGAAATCAAACTCTCGAGGGCATGGTCAATGATTCGCGCCGTCTCCAGGATAGGCACATCCGACTTGCGGATGACTGGAGATCCCGACTAGGGGCCCTCGTCTTGGAACTGAGCTGTAAGTTCTTGCTATCCTTCATTTTACTTGGTCTTTGCCTTTTTGCTTTCCTCTTACTTGGGTTTTCTTCTTCTTCCCGGTTCCTCTTTCTGACTCAAACTAGCATGCCCTGACCCAGATACCTTCCTGGACCTCAACAACGCAGCCGAGACTGCTGTGGAGAAAGCAATTAGGGCCATGGCAGCATCCAACCTTGATACCGATCAGTCCGCCAGTATTGACAATCACATTCTGAATATCAAGACCCGGGCGGCAGGTCTCAAAGGTTTGGGTACATCCATGGTAACTACTGCGATGAATCTTCACAAGTTATTCTGGCCAGAGCGCCAAGTTCCGGATACGATCAACGAGATGGCAGCCAACCTGAATCACGTCAAGGAAGAACTAAAGAAGTGGCGTGCCTCCGCAGCCCGGTCTGGAGCAGATGAAGCCCTGCACTTCATACTATCTTGGTATGAAAACCTTGATCTTGACAGGATTGGCTCCCTCAGGAATGGCTCCAAGTGGACTGAACGAGAAGCGTGTGTCCTGCGCCGAAAGGAGGTGACCTACGAGCTCGCCTCATATGCTGAAACCAACCAGTATATCACCGGCCCCACCGAGCCGGATACTGATATTGAAGAAGAGGAGGAGGAGGAGGAGGCAGCCGAGTTCGACGAAGACGCAGGCGAGGACCGCAACTTGGACGATGAAGAGGCGGAGCACGAGAGGCGGCGCACGAAGAGGCTGAAGATGACGGGACCGAGCAGCGTAGCACCGCGGAGGAGTCCGGGATGCAGACTGACCCGGAAATCGTCAAGCCAGCAGCTGACGCGGGCGAGGCCCGAGTTGAGTCGCAACCCGCCGTGCAGGAGGAGGTTGTCACCACCGAGATGGTGATCGACGACCCCGCTCCCGAGTTGAGCGCGACCGGGGCTGCTACCGAGAACGTCACCACCGAGCTCTACCCTCTTCCCAGCGCCTCCACTACTTAGGCCTCCAACTCTGCATCCGAGCCGGTCTCCGCTACTCCAACTTCATCTACACCAGAGCCTGCTTCCACAACTCCTGCTACCGAGCCCGTGGCGTCCACCAACACCGAGGCAGATACCCCCTCATCTGCTGTTGCTTAAGTTTCTGCACTTCCATCCTCAAACATTTATCAGATCCCCGGGATGCCGGGTGCAGATGTAACAAATACATTTATGGTTCCTCTTGTTACTCAATTTTAATTGTTTCTTTAGCAAGACTGTCTCAATGCCGGATTGCGTTAAAATGCATGTCCCCGAGTTGCTTTTTTCATTCACTTAGTTCTTTTATCTTTGCTCTTACCTGCCACTTGTGGCTTTTTTGGTAGTCGAGTCACAAGATTTCAAAAACCAAGTTTCATATACTTAACCACTTAGAAATTTGCATGTTAACACTGCCCACCACTTAGCCGAAAAGATAACAGAGAAGTATAAACACCCTACTTGGTTGTTGCACTCTTCTTTCCTTAGTAGTTTTTCATGTGTTCATTGACCTTTGGCTTGTTCTCTTGCTTGCCATGAAGCGGACAGCAGCAGAGTCGAAGATTTGGCCCTTGGGTTTAAACACACTACTTAACGTACACACGAAAGTTTGAGTAGAAAAACCGAGTAGGCAAAAGGAAATAAAGTAAATTACACATAGCAAATTTGGCACAGGCAGTCCCCGAGTTCGAATTCGGAGTACCGACTTGAATTTAACTCGGTTAAGGAGATACATACAATGTTTTCTCACGAATGAAAACGGCGGAGTAGAGTTACATTCCAGGGACATTTGGACTCTTCTCAGGATTTATCCGCCCTGTTCTTCTGTTGTGCCTGTGCATCAATGAGATAATAGGCATCATTGTGCAGAGCCTTGCTCACAATGAAAGGTCCTTCCCATGGAGGGGATAGCTTGTGCATCCCGGCTGTGCGCTGCACGAGCCTAAGGACCATGTCTCCTTCTCGGAAGACCCTTGGGCTCACTTTCCGGCTATGGTACCTCCTCAGATTCTGTTGATATACAGCTGAGCGGGACAGATTTAGCTCTCTTGCTTCCTCAAGCAGGTCCATATCATCTTCTTGGGTTTATCTTGCCTCCGCCTCAGTATAGAGGGTTACTCTGGGTGAGTCATGCTCAAGGTCAGTGGGAAACATGGCCTTAGCTCCATATACCAGGAAGAATGGTGTGTATCCGGTTGATCGGTTAGGGGTAGTCCTTAGACTCCACAACACCGCCGGCAACTCGTCCAACCAACAACCAGGGGTTCGCTGTAATGGCCCAATCAGCCTTGGCTTTATCCCAGCAAGGACCATGCCATTTGCTCTTTCAACTTGCCCATTGGAAGCCGGATGAGCGACTGATGCAACGTCTAGTCGGATCTGCTTCTCTTTGCAGAACCTGGCAAAGGCTCCCTTAGCAAAATTTGCTCCATTGTCCGTGATGATCCCATGGGGGTAGCCGTATCTCAGGATGATATCTTTCAGAAAGCTCACAGCTGTGTTCCCATCACACTTCCGGATAGGATTCACCTCAATCCACTTGGTGAATTTGTCCACCATGACCAAGATGTGAGTCATGTTGCCTCTAGCTGGCTTGAAAGGGCCCACCATATCCAAGCACCATATCGCAAAGGGCCAAGTGATAGGGATGGTCTTCAACTCGGAAGCTGGCATGTGAATCTTGCTTGCATATCTCTGGCACCCATTGCACTTTCTCACTAGATCTTCTGCTTGCTGCAAGGCCGTGAGCCAAAAGAATCCATGCTGGAACGCCTTCTTGACCAGAGCCCGATATGAGGCATGATGCCCACACTCGCCTTGATGTATTTCTCTCAGGATCTCTTCTCCCTCTTCTGGTTCAACACAGCGTTGCAGCACGCCAGTAGGGCTTCTTTTGTGCAGTTCTTTGTTGATGATGGTATAACCCTTAGATCTTCTCTGTATCTGCCTCGCTGTGACCTCGTCACTCGGCAATGTGCCATCCGCTAGAAAGGATAATATGGGCAAAGCCCAACTCGTTGTCTCCCGTATGGGAAACACTGGTTCGTCCACTTCCATGGGATCAGCTGCCATGACTTGCTCTGAATTGGAGACGAGTCCCCGAGTACTGAGAAATAATCCCCTCGATGAATGCGACAGTCCCCGGGTTTGAAGAGGCAGTCCCCGGGTTGGATGGAGCAGTCCCCGGGTTCTCTTTTGAGCCCTCCCAATCAATCTCCATAGGAACAGCCTCTGAGTCCAGCAGACCTGGAATGTATATTGACTCCGAGTTGGGAGATGGCTTGATGGATGGCTTTCTCAAATGCTCCAAGGCAATCCCAGGCGGGATGAACTGCCGAGAAGATCCCAACTTGGACAGAGTATCTGCTGCATCATTTTCAGCTCGGTGGATGTGATGGAACTCAGACCCATCAAAGAATCCAGTCATGCTCTGCACCAGAAACCGATAGGACGCCATGTTGGCCTCCAAGGCATCCCAAGTCCCGAAACTTGTTGAACTTCCAGGTATGAGTCACCATAGCAAACAATACGCCAGACTCCGATTTCCTTGGATACCCTCAGGCCATGTATCAGTGCTTCATACTCGGCTACATTATTGGACGCTGAGAAGTGGATCTGCAGCACATATCTGAGTTGATCTTGCTTCGGCGAGGTGAGCACCACGCCAGCACCGAGCCCTTCTTTTACTTTCGAGCCATCAAAATGCATCTTCCAGAAGTTGGTTTCCGGCAAGGGAGGCTCATACTGCATCTCGGCCCAATCCACCAAGAAATCCGCCAGGGTTTGTGACTTGATTGCTTCTCTTCTTGCGTACAAAGGGGTGTACGCGGCCAGCTCAATTGCCCATTTGGCAACTCGGCCACTTGCATCCTTGTTGCCCATGATCTCCGAGATGGGAGCGGTGCTCACCACCGTGATGGGATGCTCTTGGAAATAGTGCTTGAGCTTCTTGGCACCCAGGTAAACGCCATATGTCATCTTCTGGTAGTTTGGGTAATTCTGCTTGGAAATGGATAGCACCTCACTGAGATAATACACCGGCCTCTGCACGGTCTTCCCTTCCTCTTCTCATTCCACTACCACCACCACACTGACTACTCGGTTAGTGGCTGCAATATAAAGCAGCATTGGCTCCTTGGGCAAGGGGCTTGCCAAGATGGGAGCGCTACCCAGCATGGTCTTGAGTTCCTTGAAGGCCACATCAACTTGTGGTGTCCAGACAAACTTGTCACTTTTCTTCATGAGCTGATAAAGAGGCAGCGCCTTCTCGCCCATTCTTCCCAGGAAGCGGCTAAGAGAAGCCAGGCATCCGGTGTTGTGGATGAGTAAAGACAGATGCCATGGGATGGCTTAAGGTTGGGGCCGATGGACGCTGTAGGTATTCGGGGAGGGATCGCACATCAAGTAGACGCGCTCAGGAAATACTGCAAACACCAAGAACTACCCAGGTTCGGGGCCCTCGTGTGGAGGTAACACCCCTACTCCTGCCTATCTCTCTGTATGTATGATATCCGAGTAGCCACGGTACAAAGTTGTCTCTCAGCCGAGTAGCCACTCTCTGCTCTCTCTAGCTCTATCACTTTCTTGTGCAATAAATGCTCTCTCGCGTAACGTCCCTCGCGCAGGAGGGGGTTGGGCACCTTATATACTGGTGCCCAGCCGAGTAAACAAAGATTAAAAGGTACAACGATGGGACGTCTCTATTGTGAAGTAGAGCACGCATCCGGCTTCTCGCTGACGCGGGTGCGGGAAGTCGCCGTGCCGTTCGGCTGATGGGACCTGTCCCTCCTGTCAGTCTCACAGAGTAGGCCCCCTGACACGTCCTGTCCCCTCTGTCAGTGAAAAGACGTGACAGGCGTCTACTTCACTGTACCCACGCCGTTGCGCGGATAATCATGTACTCCGTAAGTTGAACCGCACGCCTGTACTGCTGCGGGATACGCGAGATCTTGTCAGAAAAGCTCCCTTGACTTCTTGCCCGAGTAGGATTGCAGCCCATCTACTCGGACCACCTGATTGCTACTAGGACGATTCCAAACTTGCTTATTATGTTCTCTTGGACTTCAATGCTTATGACCGAATAGCAACTACCGGATAGAGGCGTACCCGGGTAGCCACCTACTCGGTCAACAGCACTCTGATCTCTATTTTACCACCTGTCTTACCCCTACTCGGGGGTAGCCCCCCGACATTAGTCCCCGAAGCTGGTAGAGTCCAGTGAACTTGTTCGTTGGGCCCTGCCAGCTTAAACCAAATTGTCTCCTTGAAGCACCTTGTCCGAGTTGCTCCTCAACCCGGACGCTCAACACTCCTACTCAAACCACTCCAACCGTGGTTATTGGAAAAATCTTCTTGGAGCCGAGTACAGCACACTCTGCACAGCGTTGCCGAGTACTCATACTTAGCAAAATTTCCCGCACGATCCCGCTCGATCAGATCAAATCCAGCTTCTCGTGTCGCTGCGGGGCACGTGTCACGCCCACATACCCCCGACGCCTCGGTGCCCTCGCTACAGCAGGCCACGCGCCTATCACTGCACCCGGGACCCACAGCCCGTTAGGTCACCTCGAGCGTGTACTCGAAAGCCCACGACTCGCATCGTGGGATCAGTTGTGCCCGTTACGCGCATTTCGCGCTATCTGTGTTTCTAACGGGCAGTGACACCACGCCCCACGATCTCTGCCACGATTAATCCACCAGTAACTACACTTTCGCAGACGGAATAAATACCTCCGCGCCGCCCAACTCCTCTCTTCCCTTCGCATTTTCCCCTTCTCGCAGCGCCCCCTTTCGCCTTCGCCCTCACCGCAGAGCACTGCGCCACCATGAACTCGCACGCTGATGGGGGGATGATAACCCGGTAGGCCAAACTCCCGGGAGTAACCCGGCCCAAAGGATGTTGTGCGAGATCTGGCTAAGGATGAGGAAACCTGTGAAGGCCCGAACTTGTAGGCCCAGTAACCCGGATTGTGGGTTATGGTAGGAGAAAGTTAGGGTTTGTTCGCCGGGTCCGGGTAGGATTCAGGGTGCGTCTTAGAGAATAAGCCAGGGGGTACGGGTGCTTTATAAACCGACCCCCAGGTCTAGTCCAGGCAGAGATCTAAGAACCCTAGCAACATCGGGTGATATCGAGCATCAAGTGTAATCCCAGAGTTGAGTTATTATATCAAGATCGGAGACTCGGCGACTTTGATTGCCGGCTACCAGATCGAATTGCACCATGTTTTCCTCTGAGCTAAACCCTCTCCCAAATACCTGTGTCGTCTTGCCCCAAGATCAGTTACCCCCGGTAACATCTGCCGTGATTATCCCACGACAGTTGGCGCCCACCGTGGGGCCTGCGTCCAAAGGTGTTTACATCACGGGAGAAGCTCGGAAGGGCATGGAGAATCTTGTCATCGGCGAAATCTACATCGACCACGAAGGAGAAAAGGTGGTGGACGATTCCGGCTGGGGGCCGGAGTCGGATCACCTCGAAACCGGATCCGTCGTGACAATCGGCCGGATCAGCGTCTTCATCGGTATGGTATGTGCTTCCAATTCGATCCCTGACAACGTTGGATCTGATTCTATGCCAGGAAAAGCCACGTCTATCCGATCAGATGATGAAGAATCGACTGGAACGACATATCCGGCAGAAGAACCCATCGCGGAGGATAACTATCGAATCGAGTGGCTTACCTTTGAGGTAGTGAAATTGCGCAGCCCTTATCACGCGCTATTTGGAAGGCCGGCTTACGCCAAATTCATGGCTAGGCCGTGTTACGTATATCTACAGCTAAAAATCCCGGGTCCCAAGAAGACCATTACCATACATGGAAATCGAGACATAGCGGCTGAATGCGACGAAGGAGATGCAGCAATGGCCGAGCAGGCCTGTAGAAAAGAAGAACTCAAGCATTACCGGTCTCAAGCAGACCCGGAGGATAGAGCCACATCAAAAAGGCCGAGTACTGAAGGTGAAAGAACAAAATCCAAGGTAACGCAAGATGCTAAAATGGTGGCCTTAATCGAGGATGATTCCCCCAAGCAATCCGCCGTAAAGGAAGAAGCTACACGGCCGCTCACAACCAGCCAAGTCATGGGAACACCCCACCCGGGTTGGCTAGCAAACCCGGTACTCATCAGGAAAAGGTCGAACATATGGAGAATGTGCATTGGTCAAGCCAGACCGGGACCAGTGCTTATGAAGAACTAAGTAATGTAACGGGCAGCAGGTTTCAGACGCGCTCTTTTCCTACCCAGGGTACCTAAGGGGACTGGAAGGTTTTTAATGAGGCGGCCTGCTGATCCAAAATTTCTAGTATCAATAAAGAGATGGTTATCAAGTCCTATATCATTACATCCTGATTACAAGTAAGTAGTATCCATGCGACATCAGTAATTCAGTATCATTAAAAGCATCAAGTGCATGTAGGTCTTGGGGGTTGGTTGCTCAAGTGACCAACCACTAACCCGAAAGACCCGGCCTTGATGCCTATAAGTTATAAGGGCCGATTATTCGCAAACGAGTACGGCTGCAATCTTATAACTGGACAAAGGAGCCACATTTTCTTGACTTTTCTTACTTAAGCTCGATGTGACTCGCACTAAAGTGGCATGATTCGTTCGCTTACGATTACAATCAGCCATGAAGCCCAATGGGACTTGCCTGACACTGTTCTCGTATGGATGTAACAACATGGTATCCACGCGAAAGCCGGCTTACAGTACAAGATAGTCAAAAGGGTCATCTAAACCACAAAGTTTATGCAGAGTACAAGGCTAAAAGCCGGAAACTCAACAATTATCAAGCATAACTTCAGTATTCACACGGAATGGTTTTAGGCTTGCGACTCGGTAAAAAATAATTTGTTCTCTGAGAAAGGCCACACCCCCATGACTCGGACTTTGGGTCATGGGGACTGGGGGACTTCGAAACAGAAACAAACTACTTGGCTATCGCAGTTCGAAAAACCTCACCATCCGAGTCTTGGGGACTTAAAGAAAAAGTCCACGTATCAAAGCCCCTGGTACTCGAAAAACCGAGTCTTTCGAAGGGAGCCAAAATAGAGAATTGGGTATCGAGAAAAAGTTCAAAGAATAGGCAAGCAATACGGTTATCAAAAGACCAGAAAAGCCGCAAAGTACATCACGGGCTAAAAAGTACGTTACAAGGTACGACATCAGTATCAGGGGTGCACAGGCGCACCATCAAAAGCATAACAGTGTGATTACAAAGCATTACAAGGTATTATGATAATACGGCCCTATTCGGCCTCCTGAGTACGGCCTTCCGGGTCTGAGTCCTGGGTTTGCTGCTTAGCCTTCCTGGCACCCTTACCCGGACTCATTGCATCAGGGCGGACTGGTGGAGGGACGGCTGGTGTAGAGGCAGACGGGCCCGATTTTAACTCGGCCTCCCTCTTCGCAGTCGCTTCCCTCTTCCTGGCCGAGCTAGAAACCCACTTCTCCAAGATATCAAAAGGAGGGGGCGCATCCTCCGTAATAACTTTGCCATCAGCGTCATATGCACTCATAATCGTATTTAGATCCAAGCTATCGGCCAAGGCGGTAGCTGAGGGGCGCACTGCGGCTTGTATGGCTTTGAAATCCTTGGGTGTAAATTTGGAACCGTCAGCCTTGAATTCGGGAAACCCGGATGTTACCTTTACCGGGTCAAGCTTTGGAAAGAAAGCCTTGGCCAGAGTAAAAGCCCGGGTCATTCCAATTCGGCATGATGAGCGTTTCCAGATCTCAATCCACCCAGGCACAGTAGAACAGGCTTGAACGAGATTCTCTTCACCCGGATATACTTTCGTAGGCCACTTCACAGCATCCAATATGAATTTTGTGCCGGCAAAGAAAGTCCGGAGTACAGTCTTGAGGGTTTTAGCCTTGGTAATGGCATTTTCCTCTGGGGCCGCAAGGTTGGCACCTGCAGTCGTAACAAAAGAAAGAGCGTATCAGTAATCCCGAGTCTGTTATAATAAATTAAAGACATGAAGCCAATCAGCAGCAGAAAACTTACTGAGCAAGATCTGATAAGTATCGGAAACCTGGTTCGATAGTTTCTTCAGTTCGGTCTGAGCGGCATTGCACTTCTTCTTGTATTTGGACACATCTTTCTTCAAGGTTTTCATGTCATCCTCAAGGATTTCCCTTCGTTTCATCTCGGCAAGAAGGAGTTGCTCGGTCCTCAGTAAAGTTTCATCAGACCGGGTTATCTGTGCCTGTAAGTAGCAAGGAATGCAAGTATTAGTTGGATTGTATGGAAAGCCGAATGTGGTGTAAAGTACCAAGCATCACTTTTGCAAGTCATACTTGGGACTTGGGGACTAGGTATGCAATATGAGATACAAAGTGTCCTTACCTGATGCTCTGCAACCATGCGCTCCAAGATCTGGCTCTCTGAAGCCTTCATAGTAAGGAGAGTGTTCATCAACTGATCAAAAGTATCTTTACTCGTATCAGAAGACCCGGGGCCTTGGAAATTCCGGGAAGGAGCTTTCTTCTTAGTAGGAGGCGGAACCCGGGTCATCCGTGTGTCGGAATCCGACGCTCCTTCTTCTTCACCCAAGACGGTGGTTTTGTTCTTCTTGCTTGCATGAGAAGCAATTGGATACTCGGCTCCTTGCGTGTCCGGGTTTGGCGGCGACGCTTGTTTTTCAGCGCTGGACGCGGCTGTAGTCTTATCAGCCGGGCTCCCCTTACCCGGGCCCTCGGTCTCCGCTTCCTCTTGATCGCTGACAACGACCGTGGCCCTATAAGGTGTGGTCAGTCAGTAGTTAAATACACAGTCAAGAAAGGGTGATGAAATATGGTGGAACATCAGGAAAGGGATCTTACCCGGTATTCACCGCAAAGTCACAAGGAAATCCATCGCAGGACTCGGGAGAAGCTGGAAATTATCAAGTTAGATGTCATATGGGAATGGTTTAAAGAGAATGTCTTGACCCAGAAAAGATAGGGTAATTACCAGCCCGCCGCGGGGGGGTCGATGTAATACCCGGGTTAAGGGCTTCATCACCCGGGTGATTTCGAGTTGACCTACGCTTGGGCACGGGCGATTCCTTCAAGAACGGCCAGTGGGATAACGTCAAGATAGCTCAAGTATATCATCAAAATAATGTGAGTTGAAGGCGAGGAGGAGATATGGAACCTTGGAGGTGGCCTCTTGAGTCTTTCTTTTGGATCCGACCTTGACTGTCGGCTCCAGTTCCTCCTCGTCGCTGGCAGATTCTACTTTGCCATCGGAGTTTTCTTCCTCGTCATCTTCTTGTTCTGGACATCATCAAAGTTATGGTTGGAAATGAAGGGATTACGGTGAGCCCGAAGGAGCCAAGTAAAATCCGGAAAGTACCTTCGTCCGAGTTAATAGTTTCCTGCTCCTCTGGACTTTCGGAGCTGGGGGAGGTGTTGGTTTTCCAAAAAGCATCATCAGCCTGAAAGGTGTTAGTGCAAGGGTTATCAACTGTATCAAGTGGAAAGAATGAAGGTAAAGGCGTCAAAGTCGGGTTTTTACCTTGGGGGCTGGGTTCTCAAGTGTAAAGGGCTCTAACCCGGATATGTTCCGGATTACCTCGAGCTTTTCTGTCAAAAAGCCCTTGATGGTTTTATGAGTGTCGCCAGCCGCGAAGATGTTGTCGGAGTATCGGAGCGGGTCTGAAGGTTCCCCTGAATACTCGCACATCAACTTTGTGCGGATGGAATTGGGCTGGATCCTGAAGTCGACCCAAGTCTTCACCAGGTTGAGCCCGATGAGGCCTTGGGCTGTGAGAGTGGCGATTTTGGCTAGTAGGGGTTGAATGGCCTCCCTGTCCGAGTCAGGGGCGAAGGCACTAAACTTATCAGAAATGTCAAGAAGACCCTCCGAATAACCCGGCAGTTTCTTTTGGCCGGGTGGGGAAGTGTCTTGGCAGTAGAAGTATGAGAGCTGCCAGTGCTTGACATGGGAATTAAGGGTGAGGGGTGGCATCAGAGAGTTCTTGCGGCGCTGGATAGAAACCCCGCCGCAAGAGAGAAGCGCCCCGTCACCGCTTTCGCGGCACGGTTTGCATTGAAAAAGCTCAATAAAAAGAGCTAGACTTGGTGGAGTGCACAGGTAGGATTCGGAAAGAACAATAAAGTGGGAAATGTTTAGTACGGAATTGGGTCTGATGTCAAAGATGCGAAGGCCGTAGTGACTGAGGACATCACGGAAAAAAGGGTGACCCGGCGGTCGAAAACCCCGGGTCACATGTTCCACGAAGCAGATTACCTCATCTTTTGTTGGGGTAGGCCGGGTCTCCTTACCCGGCACCCTCCACTGGATATCTTCTTGAGGAGGAAGAACTCCCAGCTCCACCAGCTCCTCTAATTTGGCCTTTGTGACTGTAGACCGCGCCCAGTTGGCGGATATGGAGTTGGTGGTTTTAGCCTTGGTTGGAGTCTTCCCCTGCTTCTTGGGAGCCATGTGGTTGATCTGTAAAGTACAAGATAAAAGGATAAGAGGGTTAAGATACGGAAATTGCGAGCCGGCCAAGTATAGGCCGGGTAACATTGAGACGTGAAAGACTGTGAGTAGTCCGGGTGTTAGCTCGCTGAATAAAGTTCGAAATTATCCGGGTGTCAAGTATTATGGCGAAAGTTATGGGATCTAAATGTTGAAGAAGCTTTTGAGGGCGATGGGTGACTGTGCAGGCATTTAGCGCGAATAAAAGGAACTAAAAAAGGGGAAGTCCGGCCGGGTGATTGAGGCCAGGGCGGAAATTTTGAGTGGATCGGGCCCCGATTGGGAGTCTTATCTTCAGATTTCTGGCAAAATTAATGCTTGCGGGCGGTAGGAGAGTGGATTGAAATCCATAGTTCACCTATTAGACGAGCTGGAGAGAATGCTAGCAATCTAATTCGGCGTGGCCAAGGAATCAGGGGCGGGTCGATTTGGATCTAATCTAAGATGAAATCAAAAATTGCAAGGGCAAATTAATGGGCACGAAAGGCTTACCAGAGGAGATTTGAGTGAAACCTTGCGGAGGCAAATGGCGCAGTTCTGGTGTCCCTTCGCGGTTCTTGATGGGCCGGATGGAGATTCGCCGGCGGGTCTCGGCGGCGGCGCGGGGCGAGCGGTGGCGGAGCGCAGCCTCCGTCCGATGGGCTCCGGTGATGTGCGCGGGATTCCCGTGGTGGCGCTCAGCGGGATGAGCTCAGAGGGAGAGAGGAAGCAGAGTGGGGGGAAATGAGCCGTTAGGGTTCAGGTTACCCCCCAGGGAGCTTATTTATAGGGCGAGTGGACAGGCCCGGTTCACTGAGCGGGAGCCGGGGTTTGCGGAAAGGTAACAGCCATTTGTTAGAGTTTTTTGGCAAGATGCGCTTTGAATGGGGAACGGGGGATCTGAATGAACAAGAGAAAGGGATCCATCCCGTGATATTCGGTTGGTTATCAAGTGCGAAATCTTGACATTTTGGGATTCTACCTGGAAAAATAAGTTAGGTAATTGGGAAAGAGCCGGGTTACTATATGGCCACCATGGAGTGAGGCCTAATTATCTGTTAAGGCATCTTAACTCGGCCTCCACATACTTGTGTGTTTGGTGTCTTTTCAGGGAATAGCGAGCGCTTCAAAGGAGTATCCATGAAGCCCAGGCTATTCTGGGGACTACTGATGGGGGGATGATAACCCGGTAGGCCAAACTCCCGGGAGTAACCCGGCCCAAAGGATGTTGTGCGAGATCTGGCTAAGGATGAGGAAACCTGTGAAGGCCCGAACTTGTAGGCCCAGTAACCCGGATTGTGGGTTATGGTAGGAGAAAGTTAGGGTTTGTACGCCGGGTCCGGGTAGGATTCAGGGTGCGTCTTGGAGAATAAGCCAGGGGGTACGGGTGCTTTATAAACCGACCCCCAGGTCTAGTCCAGGCAGAGATCTAAGAACCCTAGCAACATCGGGTGATATCGAGCATCAAGTGTAATCCCAGAGTTGAGTTATTATATCAAGATCGGAGACTCGGCGACTTTGATTGCCGGCTACCAGATCGAATTGCACCATGTTTTCCTCTGAGCTAAACCCTCTCCCAAATACCTGTGTCGTCTTGCCCCAAGATCAGTTACCCCCGGTAACATCTGCCGTGATTATCCCACGACACACGCCGTCGCAGTGAGAGCAGAGAGTACGGCTTCCGGCGCGACTCCGCCGTCATCCTCAACTTCAACTCCGACGAGCCTCCGCCTCTCCACCAGCAACCGTGCTGTCATGGATGTCGAGAACATCGCCGTGGACGAGCACGAGGAGGAGATGGCGCCAGATCGAGCTGGCTGGGAGGGCTCGGATGTCACCGCCGCTGACTGCCAGTGGCTGGTGAACACCCGCCGAGTCCCCCCAGGCGTATTCTGTCGCCCTCTCGGCGGCGAGCTCGTCCCGGCACCACAAGATGGTGAGTACGTTGTCTTCCTGTCCCACTTCAAGCGTGGCCTAGGCCTTCCCATCTCCAAATTCTTCTCCGATTTCCTCCGTCATTTTGGCCTCCAACCACCATATTCCTCCCAACTCCATGGTGATGTTGTCCCCAATCCAGGCAACCGCCTTGCTCCACGCGCGATGACCCAGACGGGTAGCGCGATGATGCTACAACGTAGCACCGGGCACCACCCGCGGGTGCTCGGTCTGGAGACCGTGCGCAAGTGGCAGAAGGCTTCTTGTACGTGAAGAACGTCGCTCCCGAGAAGGGAAAATCCGTTGAAGACCGAATTGGGCTTCCCAAGTTCGTCAACGCGCTACCCACCAGGCAAAACTGGGGGTACCATTCAAAAAACACGGTGCCTGACGTCGTCCAGGTAGAGAAGTGCCTGACGCATCTTGCGAAGGAAGGGCTCCTGCAGGATGACCCGATCGCCTGCTGGATCTCACGCCGGGTGCTCCCACTCCAGGACCGAGTACAGAAAATGTGCTACATGGGAGGCCCTCGGGACTGCACTCGGACCACGACTGTCGCACCCAGACTTCTAGAGGATACTCACCGTACGAACTGAACAGTATTCTGATGGGATTACGGGGCTTTCCGGCACCCGCGTCCTCTTACGAGTAGGCCAACACTTATGTGTGACAACCCATCGCTACTGTTCACCGTCGATGTAAACTATCCTGTAGAAATCAGGACACTACCATTGACGTACTTCATACCATACACACATGGTACGTCAATAGCTTTGAACAAAAGGATAACACAACATGCCTCTTCGACACGAAAGATTGAAATAAGGTAGCAAATGGCCTTCACTAAGGCAGAAATAGCAAATACAATCATCCAGAGGACACATGTCCCAACATAGCATTCATTACATCAGCGGAAGCAAACAAAGGTGTCTGAGTACAGACAAATCCAACAGGCTTAAGAAGCCGGAGAAAAATAAAGAAGACGGAGCCCATCCACGATGTCTCGGATCCTGCCCGGGTCCGCTAACTACTCGTCAGCAGCCTCGTCAAACTCCACGTAGTAGCCGTCACGTGGATCCTCGTAATCGTAGTCTGCGGAAACCACAGCCCCAAAGGGGTCAGTACATAGACGTACTGGCAAGCAAGACTCACAGTTCACCAAGGTATAGCCCGTCAACACAAGCACAGATGACTTGGGTTCAACGGAAAGAAAGGGGTATATAAGATGCTGCAACTGGTTGCGCTAACCAACTACAGAGATTCTATCACTTCCAACTATCAGAAAGGGGATAAGATCGAGGGTTGTAACCAACTGAAAGATAACATCAAACAAACCCATCCTGGATCTCGCCCCTTATCCAAAGAAGCAATCCGAGGATAACTCACACAGTTGGATTAAGATGAAACAAGTTATTGTGTCAATAATCCTATTACTAGTCAAATTGTTAATCATGGGGTGTGAGATCATGAATCTTTAGGTTTAAGTTGTCCTGAGTACTTGTTAGCCAGTACTTTCACCAAGTTAACCATAACCGCAGAAAACACGGCTTCTCGAGAAGATTATCCCTGCAGGGTTGCACCAATTTGGCCGTACACGTATGAATAACCCGCCAGATGGGATGCCTCCCACCAAGCGGGGCACTCAACACAACTCAACTCTTCTCCGCATCAAGCCCAAAGCACCTTGGGCGCACGGCTAATCGAGCCCAGAAGAAAATGGACCCTCATAGCACTCTAAGAACGTGTCCCCCTATATGCCGACTACAAAAGTTCCACCCTGCGCTGGGCTCGCAAAAACATGCATGCGGCAAATAGAAAGCACGAACTAAATGAGATGATTTGGACGAGATGCGAATCGAATCAAATTGAGGGGGGCGCCCATACTCGCTTCCCACATGCGGGTAGTGCGCTCATCATGGATCAGTAGACAAGACCCTTTTCCTATTAGGGTCGACACTAGCAGGCCTCAAAACCACACAGGGCCTCCTGCCGGTGCCTTATCATCAAATTATTATTAAGTAATAACATTAGCATGATTGATTGATTGATTAAACATCGAGCCCCCAGAACATAACATAATGTAATAGTAACTGAAAGTAACGGGTAACAGACTCGAGCAAAACAATCTAAGCATACTAGTAAGACACTGGCTCAATCAATAGGGTTGTAGGAGGGGTGGTGAGGCAAAATCAGGGTTAAAGGATTCATGTGATAGGTTCGTAACAGAAACAACTACCACTAAGGCTAGCAAGAATAGACAACGGAAAGTATCGGTAACCAGGGTTGAAAGGAACACAATGGTTCATGTGAGTGATAACTTGCCTGCGAACTCAGCAGCCGGGTACTGAGCTAGATCCTCAGAAGGGGTGCTGTAATGGTCGTCTGTCTCAACGTCGTCGTCTATTCGAGAAGAGGCAAACAAACAAAACAGGAATGTAAACAATCATTGCCATGGCATTGTGCACAATCAAGATGATGCATGACAAGTTAATGGTTGCATCTAAAATAAACTAGCTGACATGATAACACAATTTAAATGGACCCATATGCAATTGGATTGCATATGGAAAAGATCCATTGAATTAAGTGGAAACAAATGATTTACAATTAATTATTATGTGAAATTTGTTAGCATGATGCATGCATGATGATGATAACAAGATAACAACAAATAACAATGATAGGTGCAAAGGAAAAGGGATAAAACAAGTTTGGAAATTATTTATTAAGTTTGGAAAATTTGGTTACTTAAACATGTCACACAAACAATTATTGTTTTCACCAACTTAAAGTGAGCAAAACAATTAGCAAAATTTATATTTGAAAAGAACATCAAATTTTAGTTGGATTACATGTTTCACATGTTGAAATAGGAGTTAGGATAATTTAATTATGAATTAAACAATATTAAACAAGTTTTAATTGAATTTAAAACAAGTTTGAATATTATTTGAATTTTATTTGTTCAAACCATAAAATCAAATTCACATTTGAAAAGTTCACACTTTGATGGTTTGAAAACATATTTTGCATGTTCAAAAATATTTTATTTTGAGCAAGTTATGATTTTTATCAAATTTAAATGAATTAAACAAGTATTAAATTATTTAGGCAATTTAAATTATTCAAACAATGAAACAAAGTTTATATTTGAATAGGATATTCAAAATGGCCTTGAAAACATATTTTATTTGCATTTATTGGATTAATAAATAATTAGTTATTGATTTTAGAAATTAGCATTTGAATTATTTAAGTTTGAATTTTAAATGCATTTGTAATTGTCAAAACAGTACACCAATTGATTATTTGGAAAGATTAGGAAATTTGGAACAGAAAACATATAAACTTTTTATTTATTGGATTTACAGAACAAAAGATATTAAAGTTTGAAGTTTTTGATTCAAATCTGTTAATTAAAATGATTTAGAAATTCCAGGAATTCGCAGAAACCTTTTCTCACTGTGCTGGTACCTACACGCTGCCACTGTCGCGTGGGCCAGAGGCCAGCGTGGCACTGCGCACGCACGCGTGGCAGTGGTGGTCTATGACAGGTGGGCCGCTGCGCTGCGGAAGAAAAATGAGGCAAAAGTGGGGCGCTGCGGATTCGAACCCGCGCCCTCGCCTTGGCACAGGAGCAGTGCAACCACTGCGCTAGCTGCATTCGTTTGACAGGGAAGCGAACGCAGTGAGGTTAACGTTCACTAGCAACGTTAACTGAATTTTTAAGCCTGACGAACGAATCCTTGCTCGACTGACGGACAGCGAGGGCTCGCCGGCGTTGATCCCCGGCGCGCTGCTCGACTTGGTTGGTGCGTGGACGTGCAGAGACATGCGCGGATGTGAGAGGAGGGAGAGAGTGGAAGAGAACGGTGGAGCTCACCGTGAGATGTCGAGTTGCAGAGAAGCGCGGCGAGTCGACGGCGACACGGATGTGGACGGCGGCGAGTGCACGGTCGATGGCGAGCTCCCCGGAGGTGTTCGTTCGAGAGAGGGAAGGGTGGCGGATCGGTTTTTGGTGGCCAAGAGGTGTGGTGTTGAGACGGGGCGGCGCTGATCACCGAGGTTCAGAGAACGGCGGCGGTGCTGGCATGGTTGCCGAGAGCGAATCCGGTGGAAGAGAGGGTACACGGCGGCGCGGGCTCGAGGGGAGAGGCTAGGGTTAGCTAGGGTTAGGTATCCGGGGAAGCTAGGGGTAGATATAGGGGGGCTAGGGGCGCATCGGCCGTCGGGGCGCTACTGTATCCGCCGTGGCACCGGTGGATTTGCGCCGTACTTCGAACAGACGAAGTGAACGAATTGCGAAGCGGTACGGGGGGAGTTAGGCGGGCTGGGTCGCGCGCGCGTTGGCTTAGGTGGGCTGGGCTGCTCTTAGCTGCCGCGCGCGCTGCGGTTTTGCTTTTCTATTTTTTCTGTTTTTTTTTTTTTTTGCTGAAACAGATTTTGGAAGAAAATGATAAGGTTTTGTTTAATAAAAATTCCAGAAAAATTAGGTTAGGCTAATTAGGTAATTAGAAACCATTTTCCAAGATTGGATTGTAAAAATTTGATATTTAAAATGCTGTTTGCATTTGAAACCAAATTGGATGAATTTTAAATATTAATTTAACATTATAGAAACAAGGCATTTTTGATAGGGTTACCCCTAAGGTTTAACATGATTTAAAGTTTATAATTGTTTGGTGGAATTCATGGATTCGAAAGGGTACTGATTTTTAGCCTTGGTTTGAATTTGAAAATGTTTTAGAATTATTTGATTGGATTAATGGTTTGATTAAAACCAACAAATTAATGAGTGATTAACAAGGAATAAAATGGTTGTTTTTATTTGTTATTTTTATTCCAAAAGTTGTAACAGATCAAGTATGAAAATAACCATTTGAATTTGTTTGAGTTCGATTATGAAAACAAGATAAATAGATGGAAAACAAATAGTAACAAATGCAGACAAATAATTAAACATGATGACATGATGCAATACTTGAAATAAAACAATAAATCAAACATTCTAAGGGATATTTCATACTTGGGATGTTACAAAACGCCCCCCCTTGAAGGAATCGCGCCCCGAGATTCCTTACTGAGATGTGAAAAGGTCCGGATACTTCTTGCGAAGATCCTCTTCGGTCTCCCACGTTGCCTCTTTATCGGAATGATGCGACCATTGGACTTTCAAGAACTTGGTGCTCTTGTTGCGAGTCTTACGCTCGGTCTCATCGAGAATACGAATAGGGTGCTCCTCATAAGATAGATCATCTTGCAGTTCAATGGAATCATGATCAACTGCACGATCTGGATCTTTGAAGCACTTCTTGAGCTGTGACACGTGGAACACATCGTGCACCTTGGATAGTTTTTCTGGAAGCTCAAGACGATAAGCATTTTCTGCCCGTCTTGAGAGAATGTTGAAAGGACCAATGTATCTTGGTGCAAGCTTTCCTTTCACACCAAAACGATGAGTGCCTCTGAGGGGAGTTACATGGAGATATGCCTTGTCACCAGGTGCATAGATCATATCCCTGTGCTTGCTATCATAATAGCTCTTCTGATGAGACTGAGCAATCCTGAGATTGTCACGAATGATACGAACTTTCTCCTCGGCTTCCTTAACAATGTAAGGGCCTAAGAGTGAACGTTCACCAGCTCCAGACCAATTGATTGGACTCCTGCATCTGCGACCATACAGTGCCTCAAATGGTGCCATGCCTAGGCTTGCCTGGTAGCTGTTGTTGTAGGAGAATTCAGCATATGGAAGGCAATCCTCCCATTTCATGCCAAAGGAGAGACCACATGCTCTGAGCATATCCTCGAGAATCTGATTGACTCTTTCGACTTGCCCCTGAGACTGAGGGTGATAAGCTGTGCTGAACAGAAGTTTAGTGCCCAATGCTTCTTGAAAGCTTTTCCAGAAATGAGAAGTGAAGATACTTCCACGGTCTGAGCTTATTTCCAATGGAACACCATGAAGAGGAACAACCTTTGCTGTATAGAGCTCTGCTAACTGGCTAGCTGAGATAGTCTCCTTGACAGCAAAGAAGTGAGCTACCTTAGTGAGACGATCAATAACAACGAAGATTGCATCGTTGCCCTTCTTGGACTTTGGAAACCCAGTAACGAAGTCCATTTCAATCATGTCCCACTTCCACTCAGGAATTTTCAGAGGTTGTAGCAGACCGGCTGTTTTCTGATGGACTGCTTTAACACGTTGACAAACGTCGCATTCAGAAACGTATTGAGCAATTTCACGTTTCATGCCAGGCCACCAATACAGAGTCTTGAGATCCTGGTACATCTTTGTACTTCCAGGGTGGATGGAGAGAGGAGTTTCATGAGCCTCCTTGAGAATGATATCCTTGAGGCTTTGAATCTGAGGAACTGCAATGCATCCTTCGAAGAACACAGTTCCCTTGTCATCAATTGAGAAGGACTTGAATTTATCATTGCCTTCCTTGATGTGCTCTACAATCTTCTTGATTTCAGTATCACGAAGTTGTTCAGAACGAATCTTGTCCTCGAGAGTTGGACTGGCTGTCAAGCTAGCAAGGTATCCTTCTGGGACAAGACCAAGGTTCAGCTTCTGGAATTCTTCATGAAGTGGAGGTTGGCTTTCCATGATCATGAGATTATTGCAATAGGATTTGCGACTGAGAGCATCGGCCATAACATTAGCCTTGCCTGGAGTGTAAGAAATGGTGAGATCAAAGTCTTTAATCTTCTCAATCCATCTCCTTTGCCTGAGGTTCAGATCTGGCTGAGTGAAGATGTATTTCAGACTCTTATGATCGGAAAAGATTTCAGTTTTGTTACCCAGCAAGTATTGTCTCCATTTCTTCAGGGCAAACACAACTGCTGCAAGTTCAAGATCATGAGTGGGATAGTTTTGCTCATGTGGGTTCAACTGACGTGAAGCATAAGCCACAACTTGACGTTCTTGCATAAGAACTGCTCCTAGGCCTTGGAGAGATGCATCACAGAATATATGGAAAGGTTTGGTAGTATCTGGGCCAACCAGAACTGGGGTGGAAGTGAGTTTAGTCTTCAGGAGGTTGAAACTTTCATCACATTGTGGAGTCCAAATGAACTTTTTGTCCTTCTTTGTGAGATCAGTGAGAGGTTTGGCAATCTTGGAAAAGTTTTGGACGAAACGACGGCAATAGCTAGCCAAGCCAAGAAAACTTCTGACTTGCTTCACCGTCTTAGGGGGTTTCCAATCAACAATTGCCTTAACCTTTTCCGGGTCAATGGCTATGCCTTTGGCAGAGATGATATGACCAAGATATGCAACTTCTGGAATCCAGAACTCACACTTGGAAAACTTGGCATATAGACGATGCTCGCGAAGTTTCATGAGAGTGAGACGAAGGTGTTCTCCATGCTCTTCCTCGGATTTTGACTAGACTAGAATGTCATCAAGATATACCACAACGAACTTGTCGAGGTATTCATGGAAGACAGAATTCATGAGTCTTGAGAACGTTGCCGGTGCATTGGTGAGACCAAAGGACATGACGGTGTATTCATATAGACCGTAACGAGTGGTGAAAGTTGTCTTAGGAATATCTTCCTTTCTGATCTTTATTTGATGGTACCCCATCCTCAAGTCCAACTTTGAGAATATTGAGGCTCCAGCAAGTTGATCAAAAAGATCATCGATACGAGGAATTGGATACTTGTTCTTGATGGTTTTCTCGTTGAGAGGACGATAGTCAACCACGAGTCTTTTTGTTTGATCCTTCTTGGCAACAAACAGAGTTGGGCAACCCCAAGCGGAGGAACTAGGCTGAATGTACCCTTTCTCCATGTACATATCGATTTGCTCCTTCAACAATTTCAGTTCAGGAGGAGCTATCTTGTATGGATGCTTAGAGATTGGAGCAGTACCTGGCTCAAGCTCGATCACGAACTCAACTGCTCTGTCCGGGGGCATCCCTGGCAACTCTTCTGGAAAGACGTCAGGGAATTCACAAACCACCGGAACATTTTCAATTGCAGGAAGGGGTTTGGCATCGAGGTTGAACAGCTGAACAGAACTTGATCCATATGGAGAATAGACTATCTGGCCTGAAGTGTGAGAGAGAGTTATTGACTTTTGAGCACAGTCAATTTTAGCTTTGTGGGTCTTCAACCAATCCATACCCAGAATGACATCAATGTCAGAATTTCCTAGCAACATGAGTGAAGCAAGGAATATGCGACCTCCAATTAGGATCTCATTGTCCATGCTTATCTTGGATGTCAACATTTGCGGTCCCGGAGAGTGAACAGTCATTTGATTGCTTAGCGGAACCAGAACTAGGTTGTATGCTTTTGCAAAAATCTTTGACACAAAAGAATGCGATGCTCCAGTATCAAACAACACTTTAGCTGGAATAGAGTTTACGGGTAATATACCGAGAACGACGTCAGCAGCTTCCTCAGCTTTGTCGGCCTTGATATGGTTCACCCTCGCGGTCCTCCCGACAGGCCTGTTGTTGGAGTTGAAGGCTTTAGCCGGGGGAGCACGAACCATTGCCTGGTTGGTGTTGGGGCGAGGAGGTGGAGGTAGCTGCTTCTGAGTGCACTTATCAGCGTAGTGCCCAGTCTCCTTGCACTTGTAGCAAGTGACGACACGAGGAGGACCTGGCCTTGGCTGCCCCATTGGAATCCTCTGACCCTGCATCTGAGATGGGTTGGGTGGGCGGGGACCAAAGCCTGGAGAAGCTTGGGCATTTGGAGCCCTAGTGACAGCACCATTTGGCACCCAGATGCGGCGCTTCTGCGGAGGGGTGGTCATGTTGGAGGAGGAACCACCCTCACGCGAGTGCTTGCGCGACTCTTCGAACGCCTTGCGCCCATTCTCCTCATTGAGCGCGGTGTTCACGAGCTCCACGAAGTCCTTGCACTTGATGTTGGTGAGAGCGTACTTCAGTTCCGGGTTAAAACCTCGGCGGAACCTTGCCATATTCTTGGCTTCAGTGGATACCTCGTCACCAGCGTATCGAGCAAGACGAATGAACTCGTTCTGGTAGCCAAGTACGTCCAGCTTGCCCTGTCTGAGAGAGCAGAATTCCTCACGCATCCTTTCCATGAGACCATCTGGGATGTGGTGCTTCAGGAAGGCATCCTTGAAACATCCCCATGTGATAGGATAGCCAGCTCTCATGGTCTGGTAGTTCTCCCACCAAGTAGCTGCCTGACCCTTCAGTAGGTAGGTGGCATACTTGACCTTTTCTTCCTCAGCAACATGAGCTATCTCCAGAGCCCTGTTCATCTCCCTGATCCAGTCATCAGCATCCAGAGGCTCACGTGTTGCCACGAAAGCTCTCGGCCCCATGCTCAGGAACTCCTTGATGCTGACTCGCGGAGCATTCTGGTTGTGGTGCTGGTTAGCCTGGATCTGGGCCATCTGAGCCACGACCTGAGTCATCTGAGTCAACAGCTCCGTGAGCGGAGGTGGTTCAGGCGGGTTGCTCCTTGTTGGCGGCATCCTGAATAGACATTCATTTTAGCACAACAATAGAAAAGGATAGACTTGGTAACCGAAAGATAGATTATTCCGACGCATGAATAGATAACCAACAGGCACATCATCACATGTTCAAATACATCAGAATATCCAACAGACCAATACATGGTTCGAAAGAGAAGGATAACTAAACATAGCTAGGAATGGATACATCGGTACTCCCATGCTCATCACGCAGACGGCGGTGAGTAGTACGACGAGAGATACGGTGCGGAGGAATCCCACGGAAGTAGGTATGACGACGATCCACGTAGAGCGGGACTGCTCTGAGAGCAACTCTCGGTGTGGTGAAGTAGAAAGCGTCGTCTCCCTGTGCTCCAAAGCGGGGAATCCCAGTGTAACCAGGACCAAGGTCGAGAAGTGGACCTCTGATCGGCTCGTAACCTCCAGCATCTGGCAGCGGAAACCCAGCTGGCTGAGTGAAACGTGCAAAGCGCTCGTCTCCAACAAAGTCTGTGGTGTACGTAGCCAGACGAGTCAACGCCAGATAGAGCTGCTCCCTGACTGAGGCTAACTCCTGAGAAAGTGTGGAAGCAACTGCATCACTGTGCCTCACGAACTGAGCAGTGGTGTGCAGCCTGGAGCTATCAGACTCGTAGGTATCCAGGTTGCTGTGGAGAGTGAAGTGAACTCCCGCTGCCGTGATGTAACCACGGGGGATGTGACGATAGATGGAATCATCAAACCCCCAGTAGTCAGCACGGAGGACGGTGAGACTCACGTAAGCTGCCTGCTGCACGGCCATATCCACTGTGGAACCTACTGCCTCGTAGCGGTGGACAACGCTCCTGCCATCATCCGACAGAATGTAGACGATAGCCCGGTAGCAGGTCTGGTAAAACTCTCGCTGCTGCTCGTAGACCTGGTACTCTGGTGCCCAATGGAACCCCAGATAGGTAACCATGTCTCTCAGCATCTCCGGATAACCGGCGGTGCTCTCACAGCGAGTCATCTGAACCACCTGCGGGTAGAACCTGAGATCCATCTGCAGATGATCGGGGAAGTTTTGATTAGACTCCGGTAGATAACTGATGTGGAAAGTAACAACAAGGTTCAACGGACGAAAAGGATGTTGAAAAGAACAGGATATCGAAGCAACATCGGGAAACACGAGACCAAAAACTCCTGAGGTACTACAGAGAACCCAAAACACGTGAAATCCTAACTTGAAAGTTTAGGTGAGAACAGAAAACATCGTTGCACTTCCTTACCAGAAAAGGGTGGGAGGGTGGGGAAAGAAGAAAAATGGCAGAATTCCTACTCTCACGTTTCATTTTCCCTATATAGCTACAAAATAGTTTCTAGACTCAACTGCGACCAGTAAAAAGGGATCCTACAGGCAGACAGGCTCTGATACCATTTGTCGCACCCGGACTTCTAGAGGATACTCACCATACGAACTGAACAGTATTCTGATGGGATTACGGGGCTTTCCGGCACCCGCGTCCTCTTACGAGTAGGCCAACACTTATGTGTGACAACCCATCGCTACTGTTCACCGTCGATGTAAACTATCCTGTAGAAATCAGGACACTACCATTGACGTACTTCATACCATACACACCTGGTACGTCAACGGCTTTGAACAAAAGGATAACACAACATGCCTCTACGACACGAAAGATTGAAATAAGGTAGCAAATGGCCTTCACTAAGGCAGAAATAGCAAATACAATCATCCAGAGGACACATGTCCCAACATAGCATTCATTACATCAGCGGAAGCAAACAAAGGTGTCTGAGTACAGACAAATCCAACAGGCTTAAGAAGCCGGAGAAAAATAAAGAAGACGGAGCCCATCCACGATGTCTCGGATCCTGCCCGGGTCCGCTAACTACTCGTCAGCAGCCTCGTCAAACTCCACGTAGTAGCCGTCACGTGGATCCTCGTAATCGTAGTCTGCGGAAACCACAGCCCCAAAGGGGTCAGTACATAGACGTACTGGCAAGCAAGACTCACAGTTCACCAAGGTATAGCCCGTCAACACAAGCACAGATGACTTGGGTTCAACGGAAAGAAAGGGGTATATAAGATGCTGCAACTGGCTGCGCTAACCAACTACAGAGATTCTATCACTTCCAACTATCAGAAAGGGGATAAGATCGAGGGTTGTAACCAACTGAAAGATAACATCAAACAAACCCATCCTGGATCTCGCCCCTTATCCAAAGAAGCAATCCGAGGATAACTCACACAGTTGGATTAAGATGAAACAAGTTATTGTGTCAATAATCCTATTACTAGTCAAATTGTTAATCATGGGGTGTGAGATCATGAATCTTTAGGTTTAAGTTGTCCTGAGTACTTGTTAGCCAGTACTTTCACCAAGCTAACCATAACCGCGGAAAACACGGCTTCTCGAGAAGATTATCCCTGCAGGGTTGCACCAATTTGGCCGTACACGTATGAATAACCCGCAAGATGGGATGCCTCCCACCAAGCGGGGCACTCAACACAACTCAACTCTTCTCCGCATCAAGCCCAAAGCACCTTGGGCGCACGGCTAATCGAGCCCAGAAGAAAATGGACCCTCATAGCACTCTAAGAACGTGTCCCCCTATATGCCGACTACAAAAGTTCCACCCTGCGCTGGGCTCGCAAAAACATGCATGCGGCAAATAGAAAGCACGAACTAAATGAGATGATTTGGACGAGATGCGAATCGAATCAAATTGAGGGGGGCGCCCATACTCGCTTCCCACATGCGGGTAGTGCGCTCATCATGGATCAGTAGACAAGACCCGTTTCCTATTAGGGTCGACACTAGCAGGCCTCAAAACCACACAGGGCCTCCTGCCGGTGCCTTATCATCAAATTATTATTAAGTAATAACATTAGCATGATTGATTGATTGATTAAACATCGAGCCCCCAGAACATAACATAATGTAATAGTAACTGAAAGTAACGGGTAAAAGACTCGAGCAAAACAATCTAAGCATACTAGTAAGACACTGGCTCAATCAATAGGGTTGTAGGAGGGGTGGTGAGGCAAAATCAGGGTTAAAGGATTCATGTGATAGGTTCGTAACAGAAACAACTACCACTAAGGCTAGCAAGAATAGACAACGGAAAGTATCGGTAACCAGGGTTGAAAGGAACACAATGGTTCATGTGAGTGATAACTTGCCTGCGAACTCAGCAGCCGGGTACTGAGCTAGATCCTCAGAAGGGGTGCTGTAAAGGTCGTCTGTCTCAACGTCGTCGTCTATTCGAGAAGAGGCAAACAAACAAAACAGGAATGTAAACAATCATTGCCATGGCATTGTGCACAATCAAGATGATGCATGACAAGTTAATGGTTGCATCTAAAATAAACTAGCTGACATGATAACACAATTTAAATGGACCCATATGCAATTGGATTGCATATGGAAAAGATCCATTGAATTAAGTGGAAACAAATGATTTACAATTAATTATTAAGTGAAAGTTGTTAGCATGATGCATGCATGATGATGATAACAAGATAACAACAAATAACAATGATATGTGCAAAGGAAAAGGGATAAAACAAGTTTGGAAATTATTTATTAAGTTTGGAAAATTTGGTTACTTAAACATGTCACACAAACAATTATTGTTTTCACCAACTTAAAGTGAGCAAAACAATTAGCAAAATTTATATTTGAAAAGAACATCAAATTTTAGTTGGATTACATGTTTCACATGTTGAAATAGGAGTTAGGATAATTTAATTATGAATTAAACAATATTAAACAAGTTTTAATTGAATTTAAAACAAGTTTGAATATTATTTGAATTTTATTTGTTCAAACCATAAAATCAAATTCACATTTGAAAAGTTCACACTTTGATGGTTTGAAAACATATTTTGCATGTTCAAAAATATTTTATTTTGAGCAAGTTATGATTTTTATCAAATTTAAATGAATTAAACAAGTATTAAATTATTTAGGCAATTTAAATTATTCAAACAATGAAACAAAGTTTATATTTGAATAGGATATTCAAAATGGCCTTGAAAACATATTTTATTTGCATTTATTGGATTAATAAATAATTAGTTATTGATTTTAGAAATTAGCATTTGAATTATTTAAGTTTGAATTTTAAATGCATTTGTAATTGTCAAAACCCAATTGATTATTTGGAAAGATTAGGAAATTTGGAACAGAAAACATATAAACTTTTTATTTATTGGATTTACAGAACAAAAGATATTAAAGTTTGAAGTTTTTGATTCAAATCTGTTAATTAAAATGATTTAGAAATTCCAGGAATTCGCAGAAACCTTTTCTCACTGTGCTAGTACCTACACGCTGCCACTGTCGCGTGGGCCAGAGGCCAGCGTGGCACTGCGCACGCACGCGTGGCAGTGGTGGTCTATGACAGGTGGGCCGCTGCGCTGCGGAAGAAAAATGAGGCAAAAGTGGGGCGCTGCGGATCCGAACCCGCGCCCTCGCCTTGGCACAGGAGCAGTGCAACCACTGCGCTAGCTGCATTCGTTTGACAGGGAAGCGAACGCAGTGAGGTTAACGTTCACTAGCAACGTTAACTGAATTTTTAAGCCTGACGAACGAATCCTTGCTCGACTGACGGACAGCGAGGGCTCGCCGGTGTTGATCCCCGGCGCGCTGCTCGACTTGGTTGGTGCGTGGACGTGCAGAGACGTGCGCGGATGTGAGAGGAGGGAGAGAGTGGAAGAGAACGGTGGAGCTCACCGTGAGATGTCGAGTTGCAGAGAAGCGCGGCGAGTCGACGGCGACACGGATGTGGACGGCGGCGAGTGCACGGTCGATGGCGAGCTCCCCGGAGGTGTTCGTTCGAGAGAGGGAAGGGTGGCGGATCGGTTTTTGGTGGCCAAGAGGGGTGGTGTTGAGACGGGGCGGCGCTGATCACCGAGGTTCAGAGAACGGCGGCGGTGCTGGCATGGTTGCCGAGAGCGAATCCGGTGGAAAAGAGGGTACACGGCGGCGCGGGCTCGAGGGGAGAGGCTAGGGTTAGCTAGGGTTAGGTATCCGGGGAAGCTAGGGGTAGATATAGGGGGGCTAGGGGCGCATCGGCCGTCGGGGCGCTACTGTATCCGCCGTGGCACCGGTGGATTTGCGCCGTACTTCGAACAGACGAAGTGCACGAATTGCGAAGCGGTACGGGCGGAGTTAGGCGGGCTGGGTCGCGCGCGCGTAGGCTTAGGTGGGCTGGGCTGCTGTTAGCTGCCGCGCGCGCTGCGGTTTTGCTTTTCTATTTTTTCTGTTTTTTTTTTTTGCTGAAACAGATTTTGGAAGAAAATGATAAGGTTTTGTTTAATAAAAATTCCAGGAAAATTAGGTTAGGCTAATTAGGTAATTAGAAACCATTTTCCAAGATTGGATTGTAAAAATTTGATATTTAAAATGTTGTTTGCATTTGAAACCAAATTGGATGAATTTTAAATATTAATTTAACATTATAGAAACAAGGCATTTTTGATAGGGTTACCCCTAAGGTTTAACATGATTTAAAGTTTATAATTGTTTGGTGGAATTCATGGATTCGAAAGGGTACTGATTTTTAGCCTTGGTTTGAATTTGAAAATGTTTTAGAATTATTTGATTGGATTAATGGTTTGATTAAAACCAACAAATTAATGAGTGATTAACAAGGAATAAAATGGTTGTTTTTATTTGTTATTTTTATTCCAAAAGTTGTAACAGATCAAGTATGAAAATAACCATTTGAATTTGTTTGAGTTTGATTATGAAAACAAGATAAATAGATGGAAAACAAATAGTAACAAATGCAGACAAATAATTAAACATGATGACATGATGCAATACTTGAAATAAAACAATAAATCAAACATTCTAAGGGATATTTCATACTTGGGATGTTACAACGACGTTAGAGCTCACCAAGGCAGAGGTGGCCATCTGGGCCAAGTCCATCATGCGGACTACCCTTACCGAGAACTGGGCTTACGGCTTCGAGCCGTATAGCCGCACCAAGGACATTCCCTAGGTTAGTGTTCTTCTCTGCATACTTTTTTTTGACATAAACCACAGCTTTATTGATCAAATAACATCGATACAACGAGTTCCCCGGAGGCAATCCGGAACAGGAATAAAAGCTAGACTAGAGGATGATCTAATACAGGATTTAGCAAGATTGTGTGCTAGAGTATTGAGATTACACTTCAGATGGACGAAGACCACTGAAAAAAAGTCATTCACCATGGACTTAATACCACTAGCGATGATCCCAACCGAAGATCGATCCATCTCGGGGGAATTTAGACGCTGCACCAAGGAGAGGCAGTCCGAAGCCAATATGATCCGTGCAAAACCCTCCTCCTTAGCCAGCAGCATTGCTCTTCGAAGGGCCCACGCCTCGGCCTCCTCCGGCGAGACTGGACCAGGCAAAGCTTGCCTGCACGCCACCACCTGACAACCTCCGTGATCACGGGCCACAACCCCCACCCCCATGCTCCTGCCTCCGCTGAAAATCGCCGCATCCGAGCAGATGGAGATCACCCCCGGCGGCGGTGGAGACCAATGTGAAGTGTTGGACTCACACCTAATGACCGGGGGAGGGGAACGAACCTGAGACTTGATGAGCTCAATGTAGGCTATAATCCACTGCCAACGTCGTGGCCTGGAGTGAACTAGCCCTCTCAAGGAAATCGAAGAGCCACTGAATGTTGGAGGCAAAATCCTTGCGCTGCAGGCTTAAGTGTATATGTTGTTTCACTGCTCTCCAAACCACTCTGGCAAATTGACAATTGAGCAAAAAATGCTCAATCGTTTCGAGGCGATCACAGAACACACACGGTCCCGTATCCGAGATCCCTCTAACTTGCAGTTGAACACCACTAGGAAGACAATTATGGGCGAACCTCCACAAATGTATCTTCATCTTCCCCGGTGCCGAAATACTCTAGAGAGTTTTCCACTGCTTCTCATTATTCATCCAGTTCGAGCCGATCCCCACACCTGTCTTGCTCCTCCACTGTATGAACTTAGCCGAGCGGGCGAGATTATAACCTGATCTGACACTGTAAGTACCATGACGAGTAAACGGCCAGCACGCAAAATCACTTCCCTGACGCGGAGAGATTGGAATTTGCAATATACTTGACACAACCTCCGGAGGGAAAAAAAGCTCGGACATTTTCCTCGTTCCAAGAACAAGCATCATCATTAAGTAGGCATCTGACGTTTGCATTACCTGGGATCGGAGACAAAGGCTTCAGTCAGTCAGGAGGGAAGCGAGGAATCCAGTTATCTCCGATGATCTTGATCAAGTCACCGTCGCCCACAGCCCAACGGATACCCTTTGCCAACAGCTCCCGCCCATGCAGTATGCTGCGCCACACATGCGATGATGAACGTGGAACCGTGGCATGCCAGAAATCCGTGAGAGGGAAGTACCTCCCCTTCAACACGCATGCACATAGAGAGCCGGGTACCGTGAGCAATCTCCATCCTTGCTTAGCCAACATGGCTTGGTTAAACAGTGATAGATCGCAAAAACCCATGCCACCTAGCCCCTTCGGTGTGGATATCCAATCCCAAGATCGCCAATGGATTTTTTCTTTCCGTCCTCCATCCCCCACCACCAGTTTGCTATGATAGACTTGATCTTCGCACATGTAGCAAGAGGCAACTGAAAACATCTCATCACAAAGGTGGGTATAGCCTGAATAACCGCCTTTAGAAGTGTTTCATTGCCTGCTCTAGATAATGGTCTACCAGAGATACCATTTAAATATTTTCAAATCTTGTCAAATAGAAAATTGAAGGTAGCTATAGGTGATCTAGCCACTGATGTTGGCATGCCCAGATAGAACTCATTAAGGTCCTCACTGCGAACCTCCAGACTATCCATAACCGTACTCTTCACAAGATCAGGGCATCGTGGACCAAAGAAAACCGATGATTTCTCTAGATTAATTTTCTGTCCAGAGCCATCACAAAACACCTTGAGTGTATTTTTGAGAGAGGCCACACTCTTATCATCACTCCGTGCGAAGAAAATGTTGTCATCTGCAAACAGTAAATGTGATATAGGGGGACCGAGCCTTCCATTACGAATACCATAGAGCTCACCTCGATCCTCCCTTTGTTGCAGTAAACTTGCCAACCCTTCCGTGCACAGAAGAAATAAATAAGGACTAATGGGATCTCCCTGTCGTATCCCTCTAGATGGAACAACTTGTTCTGTAAGTTCACCATTAACACGAACCGCATACCTGACGCAGGTCACACACCGCATCACTGTTTGTATCCATCTGGGATCAAAACTAAGCTTGCATAGACAACCATGAAGATAATGCCACTCCACCCTATCATAGGCCTTCATCATATCGATCTTCAAAGCAAAGAAAGGTCATTTCGCACTTTGTTGCCTTATAGTATGCAAGCACTCGAAGGCAATCAAGGCATTATCCGTGATCAACCTGCCGCCACAGAGCCAGTTCCCTGTTTTCCGATGTTTTTAGTTTCAGAAAAGTTGTTCTGGAAATATTCTCGGAATTGGAAAATTTGAAAGCCAGAAGTCCTAAAAGTCCCAAAAGCTTCCAGAAGTCCCGAAGAGCCCGGGAGGGGGCCACAGCGTGGCCACACCATGGGGAGGCGCGGGTCCCCCTGGCCGGGCCACCTAGTGGTGTGGGGCCCCTAGCCACCTCCTGGCATCGCCCTTTCGCCCATATACTCCCCGATGCATAAAACCTAAAGAATCGACCTTTTCCGCAAAATACATCCGTAGATCCGCTGCCGCCACCGACAAGTTTCGTGGGACAGATATCTGTTCAGGCACCCTGTCGGGACGGGAAGTGCCCCCGTGTCGTGGTGTGGAGAAGACATATGCCATAGGGTGGCTAAAGTTTGGGGCCGATGGACGCTGTAGGTATTCGGGGAGGGATCGCACGTCACGTAGACGCGCTCAGAAACAATGCAGACACCAAGATCTACCCAGGTTCGGGGCCCTCGCGTGGAGGTAACACCCCTACTCCTGCCTACCCCTCTGTATATAGCTCAACCGGGTAGCCACAATACAATTTCTCCTCTCTGCCGAGTAGCCAGCTACGAGCTCTCTCTCTCTCTCTCTCTGTAGCACTAAGACTCGTAATAAATGCTCTCTGGGCCAACCTTCCTCGCACAGGAGGGGACTGGCCACCTTATATACTGGTGCCCAACGAGTAAACAACATTAAAAAGTACACAAAGTGACAACTCCGTGTTCCCGCTGACGCCGTGCCGAAAGTCACCGCGACGTCCGCCTGACAGGTCTTGTCCACCCTGTGAGGCCCTTAGGGTAGGTCACTGACATGTATTGTCCCCCTTGTCAGTGACAGGACTTGATAGGCGCCTACCCTCACTATACCCAGGCCTCAGCACAGATAATCATGCTCCTAGTAAGTTGAACCGCACGCCTGTACGGCTGCGGGATACGCGGGATCTCACACAACGGCTCCATTGACTTTGCGCCCGAGTAGGATAGTTTCACATCTACTCGGACCACCAGAATTCTATCCGGTCGATCCAGAACCTCACTTGTTATCTTCTCTTGGCCTTCAGTACATATCCTCAAGTAGCGCCAACCGGATACAGGGTACCTGGGTAGCCTCCTACCCGGCAAACCATACACTTGAACACTGTTTTATCACCAGTCTTTCCCCTACTTGGGGGTAGCCCCCCGACATTAGTCCCCGAAGCTGGTAGAGTCCGGCGAACTTGTTCGTTGGGCCCTGCCAGGTTAAACCAAATTGCCTCTGTGAAGAAGTGCGGCCGAGTTTCTCCTCAACTCGGACATCCATAATCTTTACTCGAACTTCTCTTATTATGGCCTTTGGAGTTTTCTTCTCGGAACCGAGTAGCCCACGTGATGCTGAGTTACACCGAGAACCCAACACTTAGTGAAATTTCCCGTAGTTTGCCGCTCAAACCAGAGCGGCTCTATCTTCTCGTGTCCAGGGTGCACACGTGTCACGCAGTCGTACCCCGACGCCTCGGTTCTGGTGTTACTGCGTGGCACACGCCCATCACTGCGCCTGGGGCCCACGGCCCGTTGTGTCACCTCGCGCGTGTACTCGAGAGCCCACGACGCACGTAGTGGGATTAACTGCGCCCGTTACGCGCGCATTTCGCGCTGTGTGCGTTTCTAACGGGCATTTAATCCCCACTTCGCACGATTTTTGCCCACGATCGATCCCAATTGGTAACTGCAGCCGCGGCGAGTTAAATACCCCCGCGCCGCCCCTCATATTTTTTCCTTGCACTTTCCTCACCTTGCGCTTCCATCTTCCCCTTCGCCTCCGCCTCCGCAGCAGAACACAACGCCGCCGCGAGATCGCAGCGTACCGCCGTGCCGCTCGCAGAGTGAGAGAAAGGACATCGCCGTGCGCCTCCGACCTTCGTCTCCGTCCTCGACGCGCCCACCTCTCCGTCAACAGAGCCGCCATGGAGATCGAGAATCTCGCCGGAGACCAGCACGAGGAAGAGGTGGCGCCAGAGCGTGCCGGCTGGGAGGGCTCTGATATCACGGCGGCGGACTGCCAGTGGCTGGTTAATACGCGCCGTGTCCCTCCCGGCGTCATCTGCCGCCCTCCCGGAAGAGAGTTCGTCCCCGCTCCCGAACCCGGTGAGTATGTGGTCTTCCTTTCACACTTCAAGCATGGATTTGGACTCCCCATTTCCAAGTTCATGCAAGATTTCCTCCGCCATTTTGGCCTTCAACCTCACCACCTACCCGCAAACGCAATCGCTATGCTCTCCACCCATGCCGCAGTCTGCGAGGCCTTCCTGGGTGTTTATCCCACTATCCATACCTGGGACAAGTTCTTTTTCTTCCGCCAGCAGAGTGTTCCAAATCCTTCCAATCCTACTGCCCCGAAGGTGATGACCAAGACAGGTAGCGCTATGATCCTCCAGCGTTCTACCGGACACCACCCGCGGGTACTCGCCCTGGAGACCTGCCGCAAGTGGCAAAGGGGTTTTCTATATGTGAAGAACGCCCCTGCTGCAGAAGGAGAAGAAGTCGTGGACCGGATCAATCTCCCCGAGTTCCGGAATGCTGCCCCCGTGGGACAGAATTGGGGTTACAATCCCAAGAAAACGGTGAGGGATGCCGTCCAGTGTGACGAACGCCTGCAGCAGCTGGTGGAGGAAGGACTCCTCCAAGATGACCCGGTGGCCTGCTGGGTGGAGCGCCGGGTACTCCCGCTCCAACACCGGGTACACAAGATGTGTTACATGGGCGGCCCCCACGACTGCACCCGGACGACCACCTTCGAGCTCTCCAAATCAGAGGTGGCGATCTGGGCCAAGTCCATTCTCCGGACGACCCTCGCTGACAAATGGTTCTACGGCTTTGTGCCGTATAGCCGCACCAAGCGCATCGCTCAGGTAAGCTTTCCTCTCCGCGCCCTTTCTGATCCCAGTACCTTTCTTCTTAGCCTTATACCGAGTAGAAACTGTCTTAACCTCTTATTCCAATCATGGTTTATGTTTGCACTTCACACGGGTAGGGCTCCTCTGCTAGAATCTTAGCTTAATATGCTTTATGTTGGCACGCTATTCAGAGTAGAGCTTTCACCAGTATACTTGCTTAGGACTTAGCCACAAATACTCTTGGTTTTCTTGCTTGGCCGAGTAGAACTTCTGCTCGCGTTCCTCTTCTAGGACTTTGTATTTTGTGCTTTGTGTTTGCACGCTAGACCGAGTAGGAAACCTACTCGGTTATCTCTTCTAGGCCTTTAGCATTGTGTGCTTTATGTTTGCACGCTAGACCGGGTAAAATGTTCACTCGTTTATCTCTGCTTAGCGTGCTTTATGTTTGCACTTTCAGCATATCGCTTGTCAAAAACTAGAGGATAGCGCCATCTTTGAGAGGAACTGGAAGCCGGACCGGACCGAGGATGACGCAACAGCGTACGACATCCAGGATACACTCTGTATCCCCCGTGCTGGTCAAGATGGTAAGTCTCGAGACTACGCCTCTATTCGAGACTGGTCAGATGACGAAGAAGGTGAACGAGTTCACCTGCTTGCTCGCTTGCAGCGCACCCCGACTTTCTCTTTTCTCATTTTGATCTTTGCTTCTTTCAATTACAGAAGAACCAGAACTGGAAGAAGGAGAGGAACCACTGGACGTGGTTCCCGTTTCCATGGCCGCCCCCACTAAGACCAGGAAGAGGACGGGTAGCGGGGCACTGGAGCCCCTGCCAAGAGGATAAGGAAGAAAGGAGGCATCAAGAAGACCAACTTGGGCAAGAAGCGCCCCACTGTTGACGGGTAAGTGCCTCTGAGTTGATCTTAGTCCTTTGCCTTCTATGCTCTTCGCCGTTTTCTCCCTGTCTTTCTTCTCTGCATCTCTTCTGATTTTCTTCCTTTTCTGTTTATCTTACTCCAGTGAAGGCCTCGATGCTGAGGCCACCAACGAACCAGCCCCTAAGAGAAGCGCACCACAGGATGTCGTGGAGCTCTCTGAGGACGAGGGGAACCAACAAACAGAGGGCGGGACGCAGATGTCCTCCCCTCACCGAGAAATGCATGATCTTGACGCCGAGCACACAGGCGCCGAGATGGAGACCGAACACGATCCTGAGCAGGCGCAACCCAGCACCCAACAGGCTGCCCAGGAGTCCACTGTCGAGAGGCTAGCAACACCGCCAGCTGCCTTGCTGAGGAGCCTATAGAAGATACTGCCGAGCAGCGGCAAGATGACGCCGCCATGGAGCGGCCAGAAGAATCCGCCGAACAACGGCCAGATCATGCTGCTGAGCAGCGGGAAGAGAACCATGTCGAGGAGCGGCCAAGGACCCCGCCCGCGGAGGACCGGGTTGTGGAGAAGCTACCTCCTCAAGAGCAAGTGCAGCCAGATGCTGCGCCGGTTAGCCAGCCGCAAGCGCCGCCAACAAAGAAAATGCCTCCGCCTCCGCAGCAAGCTCCTGAGCCTGCATCCAAGAATCAAGCAGCGCCCTCGACTGCAGAGACGGCTCCACAGCCAACTAGGGTGCAACCAAACTAGGCGCAGGACAGACCGGTCCGCAACCAGCTGAGAAGCGGCAGGACGGACAGTAGCAGCTGATCCTTCAATCTTCAGCGCCTATAGGTTAGTCCAGAAAACGTGTAAAAATGACATAAAGTGTAAGGAAACCATGTGGGAAACAACATGAAAAAAACATGGAACATCCGAAATTAGGGATATGTTTATGAACTAATGTTTGCATTGAGTTATCCTTATAGATCTTGTCCATAGGAAAGATTGGAGTTCATGTGTTGAACTCTAGAAGCTTTCATGATGACCATTGTTATATTCAAGGCTTTATATGAAGAATGGTCAAGGTTTGAGTTGATCCTATTGCAAGTTTCTTGAAGAAAATGATTAGATGGTCCTTGATGATTATCTTCAAGACATCATCATATGAAGGTTGAAGAAAAGATACAAGGTTGATCAGGCTTGTTATCAACACACAAAGCTACAAGATGTACCAAGTGGATTATGTATCTCGTGATATGGTAACCCATGATATATGTGTGTGGCATCTCTATGCGTGGTTATGTATCTTTCCATTGGCATGCAACAAAATAAATATTTCATATAGCCCATGGTCTATGTGGTCGTCAAGCGGTGCTCGTCATCAACCTTGACATGGAAGCTCAAGTGAAGCATCTCGAAGAAATCCTATATGCTTGATGCTTTCCACCCATTTGGATATTGTGGCCTTGTGAATATTTTCCGAGAAGGGTCTCTCCCATAATGGTGTATGGCGTAACTAGTCTCTCCCATAATGGTGTACGGGGGAGAAACTTGCAAGTCTTCATCAAGTGGAGCTTGTGCTAGCAAGCACGATCAAGAAAGAGGGTCCAACTTGAGAGAGTCAAGGTCGTCATCATCTAGATCAAGTGGAATGTTGAAGGCAAAGGTATTATCTTGATAGGTTTTATATTTTACCGATCTCATGCTCTGGAGACCGGGTTATAGAATCGGTAGTCGTACTATCAAGAGGGGCTCTCAAGTGAGTAACTTGATCCAATCGTTGTGGAGAGATCAAACCTCTCTATACTTTCATATCATATTTCTTGGTTCTTAGTTGTGTTTTATCTCCTTGGGGTTTTGGTCCTTGTCGTGATCTTCATGACAAGCCAAGGTTTATCGAAAACGGTTTTGGTAAGAAAAACTTGTTGCGTTTTCGGTGGTGAAAATATCCGGTTCAGATTTGAGAATGTTTCCACAACTTCCATGTGTGGTAACTTCTCCATTCATTTTTTTTGGATAACACTTGTTGTTATCTTTCCAAACCAATTGGATTCACCTCTTTCGGAGTTCATTAGCAAAAGTTATGTTTGTTTCGGTGATGGACGTTTTACCGGTTGTTCCTTTTAGAGAGGTTAAACATTTCTACATTTGGTTTTGATTTCCATTGTTGGGAAGTGATGTTTATCCGCACGATCTTGTAGATTTTTTTTGTTGATAACTCAATTATCCAAATATCATCGAAAACGGAGTTCGGACGCAAAAGTTATGAGCGTTTTAGTATTGGTGTTTCTGCAATTTTCATCGGGCCAGAATCTCTAGACTTAGGGACGGAATATCCGGCCTACCGGAGTCTCCGGTGTTGGGTCCGGAGTCTCCAGACCAAAAACAACTCAAGGGGTTGCTCCAATGGTTTCACCCATTGTATAGGTCCCGGAGAGTGCCCTGAGTCTCCGGTTCAGACCAAAGTCTCCGGTGTGAGTTTTTCCTGCAACGGCTCTTTTTCGTGGGGACCTATAATAGTCCCCCTTCTTCCCCAAAGAGGTAGGTATTCTAATAAAAAAATTATCCCCCTCTCTATCCTCCATGTTTTACCTAGGAAATCTTTCCCTTATCTCAATTCCTCCCATGATTCTTGCATATATTTGAGGGAAAAGAGAGAGGAGATCTAGATCTACATTTCCACCAATCCAACTTCCTTCTTTGTGAGGGAAACCTAGTAGATCTTGATCTTGGATTTCTTGGTGTTTATTCTCCATTGTTCTTCCTCTCTTATTCCCCCATAAGCATTTGTTGCTTTTTTGGAATCTGAGAGTGAAGGATTTGAGCACCTATGCTCTTGCCTTTTGCATTGGTTGCATCAGTTTTCTCTCTCCACGAGGATTCATGGAAGTTGAAAGTTTGTGAGCTTGTTACTCTTGGGTCTTGGACCCTAGATGACTTGTGGTGTTCTTGGGAGCCTCCAATTGAGTTGTGGATGCGTGTGATGACCCACAAGTATAGGGGATTGATGACCCACAAGTATAGGGGGTCGCAACAGTCTTCGAGGGAAGTAAAACCCATATTTATTTATTAGACACAAGGGGAGCCAAAGAATATTTGTGAGCCTTAACAAGTGAGTTGTCAATTCACCTTCACCTGAAAGTGGACTTGTTCGCAGTGGTTTATCAGTAGTAACCGTTTTATAGTAGCAGCAGTAGTGAAATAATAGCAACAGGAGTATGAAAACACAACAGTGGTGATTGGAGTAAATAGCGGGATTAAATAATGTAGGCATAGGGATGGATGAACAGGCGTTGCATGGATAAGATAGTTCATATAATGATCAAGTCAGGGGCATGTGTTCTGGAAATAGTCGTGCGTGCTCGCAATGAGAACTTGCACAACATCAATTGTCCAACCAGCCCGTTTTCAACGGGGCCTCAAGGGAACTACTCGTAATTAAGGTCTTCCTTTTAATAGAACACCGGAGAAAATCATTAACACTCCGTGAACACATGTGATCCTCACATCACATCCATCCTCTCTGGTTGTCCCGATTTCCATCACTTCGGGGCCTCGGGCTCCAGACAACGATATGTGTAAACAACTTGCAGGTATGATCAATAAACAATAATTATCATCATGATTCAATAACATGTTCAGATCTGAGATCATGGCACTCGGGCCCAGAGTGGAAGGCATTAAGCATAACAAGTTGCAACAATGTCAATAGCATTAATAGAGGATACTAGGCACTATGACCGAACAATCACGGCATTATTACATGAACGAACTCATCCAATCCCTACCATCCCCTTCAGCCTACAGCGGGGGAACTACGCACACATGGATGGGGGAAACATGGATGGTCGATGGAGAGGCATTGGTGATGAAGGTGGCGATTATCTCCTCCAATTCCTCATCCCAACAGGGTGCCAGAACGGAGTTTCTGAACCCCGAAAAAGGATTCGTGATGGCGGCGAAGCTACAGACTTCTCTCTGGAAAACTATCGAACCCCCTCGTGTTTTATGGTTGAAGACTATTTTTAGTCGAAAGGGGAGACCGAGGGGGGCTCTAGGTTGCCCACACCATGTGCTAGCGCGGCCAAGGGGGCGCCAGGGGGTGGTGTGGCACCCCTGTGGCTCTTCTCCTGGCCTCCTTCTGGCCCCCGGGGTCTTCTGGTGTTCTAGGAGCAACGAGGTCTTTTCTGGGCAATTTCCCGAAAGTTGGTTTTTCTGCACAAAAACGAGACACCAAGGTAATTCTGCTGAAAACAGCGTTACTCCGTGTTAGTTGCATTCAAAACACACAAGTTTAGAGGAAAACAATAGGAAAAGTGTTCAAAAAATGAGATACGTTTTCAACGTATCAACTCCCCCAAGCTTAGCTTATTGCTTGTCCTCAAGCAATTCAGTGACAACTGAGTGTGATAAAAGACTATTACGAACACATTTGTTTCATATGATGTAAATATATTCACTATATGATCAGATACTTAGTAATGCTCATGATAAGATACATGCATGATACTGTCACTTAATAGTTATGCAAACCATGAAGAGATAACAACATATTAATAATAAACAACATGAAGCATAACTATTTGCAAGATTGAAGTATTCATAATAGGATCTGATAAAGTGGTATCTCGCTTGCCCTTAAGTGTGGGGCAAAACAGAAATGCTAGGGCACCTCTGAAGTTCAAGGGAAGACTAGAAGTAAAGATATCAAAGATGCAAGTATCAAGATTATACAACAATCAACCGTGCTTTGGGACAAACACATCATACTAAGAATTATAATTATGCTCTCAAGAAAGTGCTCAAAGAATATGGCGGAGACTCAACAGAAAAGTAAAAGAAAGGCCCTTCGCGGAGGGAAGCAGAGATTACTCATGTGCTAGAGCTTTTTATTTTATTAAACAGATGTATTGAAAACATTTTTAAGAGAGGTGTATGTGTATGTCAACGAATGGTAAACAGACAATACAGTATGTCACAAGCCAACTGGATTCACAAGAGAGGATCCCATGGTGAAGGACGCAACTGGTGTAGAAGGTCATCCCTCTTTCTCTTTTGTTTACACAATTATGCTTTGACTGATAAATCAGGGGCAAAAATAGTGAAGAGAATTTGTTTGTATTAATTTGGGGCTGGGCACCCCGCTGCCAGCTCTTCTATCATTTGGATAAGCGGATGAAGCCACAAGTCCATGGTGTGAAATCCAATCAACAAGTGAGATAAAGATTATGTATTTACGTCCTCATGAGCTAAAACAGAGGGACAACACGGGAATAATTTTTAGAAGGTTTTAAAGGTAGCACATGAGCAATTTACTTGGAGTGGCGGTTAAATACCACATGTAGGTAGATATGGTGTACACAATGGGAAACTTTGATTTTTGGGAGTTGGATGCACGAGTAGAATTCCATACTCAGTACAGGTGAAGGCTAGCAATAGACAGGGAGCGACAATCAAGAGAGCAACAACTATCATAATCATGTTTGCGATAAAGTAAAAATAACTGAGGCATAAAATTGATACTACCTCCGATCCGAAATAATGGACGCAAGATTGTGAATGGTTTAGGCAAAACTTTGCCTGGCCATCCGACTATTAAATCGCATCGGAGGGAGTACTATAACTCTAAGACAAAATAAATAATCGAGGCTTATTGACTTTTTGTTTTCAGTCTTAGCATGCTTGATTATGTGCCAAGTTGATTCAAATGAAACAGTCAAAGGAGGATAACACAATGTCATACCCTTCTATGAATAGAACAATGCGAACAAATATTTATATGACATGTTATTTACCATTAATAAATTGGAACAAAACATGAGAGAGCACGGACTATTAAGCAGCCATTAAGTCACATATATCTTATACGAACAAACTAAGCATGCTCACATAGATGGATATATGTACAAAAATAAAAGCAAATAGAATTCATACCAGCCTCTCACCACACTTGAATTGTCGTAGATCTTCATTATTGCTCTTCACTTGTGGCTTGAATAAAAATATATAATTAAAACCAAGCTCCAATGGAATCACGGACGACTGTTGAACTCTGCACCAAACTTTACAAAAACAAGAGAAGAACAACAAATATTTTTTAGATTTTTAATATTAAAATGCAACTAAAAGATAAAGCAAACCAACTAAAGAAACAAATAGAGAGAAACAACAGAAATATTTTTGGTCTTTTTGTGTTTTTGGAAAGCGAAAACAAAACAATAAAAACAAAAGAAATAAAAGAAACGAAAACAAGCGAAAGAAACGAAAAGATGGATATACAAAGAACCGACAGAACATGATATATAAATGAGTGTGATGTCGGTATACCTCACCCCAAGATTAGGCTTTTGGCCTAAGTGGAGATCAATCACCAAGGGGCCCATGAGGTGCCGCCCCCGTAGTATGTTGAGGAGGAACCCTCCCCCTGATATGTGCTCGAGTATGCGTCGGTGTACTGCGTGTTGCGGTCCTCGGGAGGCGTGTCTCGCCTCTCCTACTGCCTGTGAAACTCTATGGCGTTCAGATGCTCATCTACCTGCTCCTTGGAGAGTGACCATGGTGACCTGTCAATCTTAAACAAAACATGTTGCGGCAAAGTAACTTTTCGCTCCTATCCATCCATATATAAAACTTTATGTACTAAATGATAAGCAGTAGATTTAGAAGTGACAAACTGATGGGATTTCATGGCAGCAAGGTTAATCCTATGTGGAGAAATTATTTCATCATTAGGGTCAATGGAAACATGTAAAGCAGCTGCTACACGTGTAGTAATAATGCCACCAAAAATAGGCCCAGAAGCAGCAAGTCGGCGTGCAACAAGTGCAGCAGGGTTATACTTCATGCTACAGTTCAGCACAACATCAATGAAAGCAAGGTGGTAACTAGAAACGTTGCTAGTGTTCTCCCTACCAAGGATACTAGTACCAATATAGTAAGTAAAGTATCTAAGAGCGGGATGTTGAATGTTCGTCATCTTCCCGCGCTGGGATGAGCGACCGTAATCATTGGTGACTTCTCGATAAATCCCCTAGAGGTATGAAGGTTTATCTTGAATCATGCTCGCTGTCCCGGTGGCGTTGATACCTATAATAGCATAAAATTCTCCCAAGGACAAAGAAAAAGGATTACCATATAGCTTGAAGGTAACAGATGGACCATAATGTGTGTTCTGAAATTTAAAGCTCTTAACAAAAGTTTTTGTAAGTGAGGCATAGTGAGTGCTTTCATCTTACATAAAGTTGGTTAGACCAACTCTTTCGATAAGCATAAGAAAGTCAGCTAAAAGACCTGCACTTCTTAAAAATGTACGGCATGGAGAACTAGATGGGTGAACGATACCATCATCTTCCGCATCGTCAATAGCTGACGCCATAACATCCTCATTATACGATGGCCTCGCTGAAGTGGATGAGCGTGAGGGCCTTGTCCTTCTAGGAGCATCACTCCTAAATATTTCTCCACAATTATAACTATCCATCTCTGGAATTTTTCAATACTCATCACAAAAATTAATTTCAAGCAACTATAAGGTGGAGACTACCATAGGAACTTATATGAGAGCTAAACATACATCACAAATACATTATTTCTACTCAAATCAAGCATGCAAACTCACATAAGCTGTGACCTACAGTACCAAAATACTCAATAAATACTTCACTAAACAAAATTCTACTTGGATCATTCGAGGAGTCACATACCGGAGATCAAACACACCAAATATCAGCACAAATGATGGGCTGAAGAAGGAGATCGAAAATCCAGAGGGAGAACAGCAACAACACGGGTTCGAGGAAATGTTTTCAGTTTGTGAGGTGAGAGAGAAGACGTTGACAGGGGAGAGAGTTAGTGGAGGGCCAGGGGCCCCACACCATGTGCTGGCGCCACAAGGGGGCTGGCAGCACCACCCTATGGTGTGCCTGATTGGTGGGTCCCCTTGGGGCCTCCCAGGTGGCTTTCTGCCTCATTTTTAACGTAAAAATTTATTATAATTTTATTGGAATTTTTCGAGAAACTTTATTTCTCGGACTTTTTCAGAATTTTGATAAATACTAAAATTTCTGGAAAACAAAAGTGAAAAGGTGGAAAACAAAACCAGCACTACTGAGGTTCTATGACACTCTAATGGAAGAATATCCAAAGAAAACAAAGGTGGTAGTGGTGAAAACAAAAGTATGGATAGTGAAAACATGCATATCCTTAGAAATCAGAGTGAAAATATCAGGAAAAAATGCATAAGGATGGTGGAAAACATGATTGTACTCAAGTAGCAATGTTGTAACAGAAGTAAACATGGTGAAAACATAAACGGGAAGGTGAAAACATAATGAAAACATTGTCCTCTTCATTAAAGATCATTTTGTTAACAAGGGTGATCAAGTCTTGTTACCAGAATAATTTTCATATGAAGAAAAACTTTGCTAATCACTAAATAATTATGTTACCTCAACCTTGATAGTCATAGTCCCAATCATAGTAATTTCATATTCTTTTGGTGGTACTAGAATGGGACAATAAAATTCTCCAATCTTGATGATCTCAATATTTTCAATTGAATTTAGACCATATTTCTTATCAATCTTCTTGGGAAAATAAACAAGATGCTCTTTATCATTAACATTAAAAGTAACTTTTCCTTGATTGCAATCAATAACAGCCCCTGCAGTATTAAGAAAAAGTCTTCCAAGAATAATAGACATATTATCATCTTCAGGAATTTCCAACACAACAAAGTCAGTTAATATCAGACAATTATTAGCAACTTTAAGAGGAACATCCTCACATATACCCACAGGAATAGCAGTGGATCTATCAGCCATTTTCAAAGATATATCAGTTGGTATCAATTTTTCTAGGAGGAGCCTTTTATAGAGAGTAAAAGGCATGACACTAACTCCAGCTCCCAGATCACACAAAGAAGTTCTAACATAATTATTTTTAATAGAACAGGGAATAGTTGGTGTACCAGGATCTCCAAGTTTCTTAGGAACCTTGCCATTAAAAGAATAATTAGCAAGCATAGTGGAAATTTCCTCATTAGGAATCTTCCTTTTGTTAGAAACAATATCTTTCATATATTTTGCATAAGGAGGCAATTTAATAGCATCAGTTAAAGGAATTTGCAAGAACAAAGGTTTCATCCATTCACAAAAAAAATTATAGTGTTATTCTTCTTTTTATTTGTGTTTCTTATTACGATAATGCATTGGTTTTTGTACCCAAGGTTCTCTCTCATTACCATGTTTATTAGCAATAAAATCTTCCTTAGTGTACTTTGTATTTTTAGTTTGCTTTTCAAGTTCCTGTTCAATTTCTTATTTATTAGAAGCATCATTCTTTTCATTACCACTTTCGGTTTCAGCATCAGAGATAGATATACTATTAGGATCTTTAGCAAGTTCAGGGGATTCTACAGCAGTTTTATGTTTGTTCTTCTTTTTCTTGTTAGTATGAATAACATCATTATTAATTTGCTGAGAATCTTGTTCAATTCTTTTAGGATGTCCTCAGGGTATAAAGGATCTTGTGTAGCAATACCACTTCTAGTTCTTATTTCATAAGCATGTTTTTCTTTAGAAGCATTAACTAGCAAATCTTTTTGCACTTTAGCAAGTTGATCAATTTGAGTTTGAACCATTTGAAAATGTTTAACAAGCATTTTGACATCATTAGAGGTTTTTTCTATAATACTATGCAAATTATCAATAGCTCCAGATTTTTCCATTAGGTGATTTTGCACTCTCATATTAAAATTATCTTTCTTAATAAGATAATTATCAAATTCATCTAAGCATTGATCCGGAGATTTATTATAGGGAATATCTCTACTATCAAAATATTGGAGAGAGTGTACCTCAATGGGTGATGAGTGAGGGATTGGCTTACATAATTCTTCTATAAGTGGAAGATTCTTCACATCTTTAGATTTAATACCCCTCTCTATAAGAGATTTCTTGGCTTCTCTCATCACTTCATCATTTAATTCAATCAATCCCCACTTCTTGGGTGTTGGTTTTTGTGTTGATACTGGAGTAGGGGTCGGCTCAGGTTCAACCATAGTCCAATCATCATGATTTTGGCTTATTTTAGCCATTAATTCCTCAACTTCTTCTGGAGTTCTTTGCCTGAAAACACAACCAGCACAACTATCCAGGTATGTCCTAGATTCAACAGTTAGTCCATTATAGAATGTATCAAGAATTTTATTATCTTCTAGCTTATGCCCAGGTGTAGCCCTAAATAAAGAACAAAACCTTGCCAAAGATACACGCAATTTCTCTCCTTCCAATTGTTTGAAATTAAATATATTTTGTAAAGAAACATACTGAGCACTAGGAGGAAAATATTTCTGAAAGAAAGCATTAACCAAACCAATAGGACTATCAATAGATCCAGGAGACAAATTATTAAACCAAGTTTTAGCTTCATCTTTTAATGAGAAAGGGAATATTTTAGTAACAAAGTAGCTACGTTTCTTAAGATCATCAGAGAATAAACTACTCAAAAAGGAGAGCTCATTCATATGTTTCATAACACTTTCATTTTCAGTACCACAAAAAGGTTCTTTCTCAAAAATAGATATATAAGATAAATCAAGAGAGAAGTCATAATCATTATCCCTAATATTAATAGGGGAAGTGGCAAACTTAGCATCAGGAGATAACTTACATTTAATAGTACGACTTTCAATAAGACGTATAACAACATATTCATCCTTCATAGATTGTATTTCATCAATAAGATCATCACTAAGTTCAATATAGGAATCATCAAAATCATCACGAGGATTTTCTCTAAACTCAGGTGAAAAAGCAGGAGTAACGGGATTTTTATCAGGAGTTTCAGTGTTTGCAATATTTTTAGCTTTAGCAATAGTAGCATCTAAGAAAGGACCGAGAGAACCACTCTCATCAAGCACAGTAGAAGCATCATCAGAAGTATCATAAGTATTTCCAGATTCAGCATAAGTAGCATGTGTATGTGGTGGTGTAAGCAGCTTACTCATAACAGATGGTGAATCAAGAGCAACAAAGGTGTTTAGAGTTGTACATCTTCTTGTAGTGGATGGTAATATAGGAACCTTTCCATCACGAGAATTACCCATGATGAATGTTTGGCAGTAGATAATAGTACTCTCCGGTGAGCTCGCAAATAAAGCTATTCTCCCCGGCAACAGCGCCAGAAAATAGTCTTGATGACCCACAAGTATAGGGGGTCACAATAGTCTTCGAGGGAAGTAAAACCCAAATTTATTGATTCGACACAAGGGGATCCAAAGAATATTTGTGAGCCTTAACAAGTGAGTTGTCAATTCACCTGCACCTGAAAGTGGACTTGTTCGCAGTGGTTTATCAGTAGTAACAGTTTTATAGTAGCAGCAGTAGTGAAATAATAACAGCAGTAGTATGAAAAAAAAACAATGGTGTTTGAAGTAAACATCGGGATTAAATACTGTAGGCATGGGGATAGATGAATGGGCGTTGCATGGATAAGATAGTTCATATAATGATCAAGTCATGGGCATTGCCGATAAATAAGATAAAGCATCCAAGCACTAAGTAACCATAGGCATGTGTTCCGTAAATAGTCGTACATGATCGCAATGAGAACTTGCACAACATGTTTTGTCCTACTAGCCCGTTTCAGCGGGGCCTCAAGGGAACTATTGGTAATTAAGGTGTTCCTTTTAATAGAACACTGGAACAAAGCATTAACACTCCGTGAATACATGTGATCCTCAAATCACAACCATCCCCTCTGGTTGTCCCAATTACTGTCACTTCGGGGCCTCGGGTTCCGGACAACGATATGTGTAAACAACTTGCAGGTATGATCAAGAAGCAATAATTATCATCATGATTCAAAAACATGTTCAGATCTGAGATCATGTCACTCGGGCCTAAAGTGGCAAGCATTAAGCATAACAAGTTGCAACAATGTCAATAGCACTAATAGAGGATACTAGGCACTATGCCCTAACAATCACGGCATTATTACATGAACGAAATCATCCAATACCTACCACCCCCTTCAGCCTACAGCGAGGGAATTACTCACACATGGATGGGGGAAACATGGATGGTCGATGGAGAGGCGTTGGTGATGACGATGGCGATGATCTCTTCCGATTCCCCGTCCCGGCAGGGTGCCAGAACGGAGTTTCTGAACCCCGAAAAAGAATTCGCGATGGCGGCGGAGCTACGGACTTCTTTCTGAAAAACTATCAAACCCCCTCGTGTTTTAGGGTTGAAGGCTATTTGTTGTCGAAATAGGAGACCGAGGGGGGCTCTGGTGGCCCACACCATGTGTTGGCGTGGCCAAGGTGGGCGCGCCAAGGGTGGTGTGGCCACCCTGTGGCTCTTCTCCTGGCCTCCTTCTGGCTCCCGGGGTCTTTTCTGTACAATTTCCCGAAAGTTGATTTTTCTGCACAAAAACGAGACACCAAGGTAATTCTGCTGAAAACAGCTTTAGTCCGTGTTAGTTGCATTCAAAACACACAAGTTTAGAGGAAAACAATAGGAAAAATGTTCGAAAAGGGAGATATGTTTTCGACGTATCAGCGTGCCCCAAGATTGTGGTGACATCGAGAGCCTCCAATTAAGTTGTGCATGCGTGCCTTGATCGAAGGTTGCCAATAGTGGAAGGTGAACTAGGCCTTTGTGGCGAGGTTCATCGGACAATAGGGTGAGGCCTTTGTGGAGTTGGGTAGGACTCTTGTGGCGAGCTCACACCCCTCCAACGAGACGTACTCCCTTGTGGGAGGAACTCGGGAACACATGTAACATCCCAAGTATGAAAAATAGCCATTAGAATGTTTGCTCTCTGTTATTTTATGTTTTGCATCATGGCATCATGTTGATTGCATTTGTTTTGTTTGTTTTCCATTTGTTATTCTCTGTTTTGCTTTGTTTTCCAACTGTTTTCATTTGTTTTCCTTTGTTTTCTATTTGAATTTCAAACCAAAATTCAAACCTTTTGTTTCATCCTTCTGATGTTACAATTTCCAAAATGATATTTCAAATCAAAACAATCATTTGTTTCCATCAAACCATAAGGTTCAAACTATTTAAAATTGGCTTTTAATAATTCAATCAATTCAAATTGCTTTCAAATTCAAATCAAACCACAAACAGCACCTAATTTAAAATTATGAAAATCAACAAAATAACCCTAATCATTTGTTCTATTTAACCAATAGGGTTCACCCTATTAAAAATATGGTTTTCACTAATCATCACTTAATTATCAAAGTCATTCAAAATTGAATCAATTTGCAAACAGCAAAAGAATATGAACTTTTTTACAAATCCAAACTTGGCAAGTGTTTGTTTTTGAACTAATGAGCTTACCTAATTTTTCTCACATTTTTCCTAGCCCTAAACCTCATCTATTTCTTCCATTTTCCAATTCAGCAAAAAAAATAGAACCAAAAATATTAAAACAGCAAGGGAGAGAGGCAGCAGGCCCAACTCTCCCCTCAGCCCAACACCTCCCTCAGCCCGGTACCTCTTCAGGTCGTATTCCACCTCCTGTACGGTCTCCATCTGCCCTGTCCACGTATGGTTCAGAGAACAGGCAACGGTGATCCCCTCCTCCACCTTCCCCTTATAGCTACCCGGTGCCCTAGGTTTTCCCCTCCATCTCCTTCTCCCTCCTTCCTCTCTCCCCCGCCTCCAATTTCCTTTCTTCTCCTTCCTCCATCTTCCTCTCCCTCTGTTCCCTTGTTTCTCTGTAACCTGAACCCACCACCGAAAGTTCCTCCTTTTGGCTCCGGCGATCGACGACGTTGAGCCCCCCTCCGGCCGCGGCGAGGGCGGGAATGGAGCCGCCCCACCGCGGGCTCCCTCCTCATCACCACGGCACGGGCGGAGACGGCCCGTGGCGCCGCCGCCGTCCACTTCTTCCCGCCGGCCGTCGCCCTCTGTTCCGTCCGCCGTCAGGACCAGCCCCGACCGCCTCCTCGTCGCTGTCCACTCGGGAGCCCTCAAGGTGAGCGCTCCGCCCCTACTCCCTCACCTCTCTCCCCTCTCCCTTCCGCTACGAGCCGCAGCACCCCGGCGCCATCGAGATCGTAGCAGCAGCGATCGCTGCCGGCAGTTCCTCCCGTCAATGTTCAGTACGTACGTGCAGAAAATTTTCAGTAAACAGCGCACCAACACCTCAACCTTCCCCGTTTTCCCTCGCTGTCAACGAATCGACTGCTACCGCAGTGGCAGTGACCGCAGCGCGCGCAGCGGGAGGTCCCGGGATCGAGTCCCAGCCCCACCCTTTTTATGCTCCTTTATTCGTTTTGATTCAGTTAAGCCCGCAGCCTGAACCATAACCCCCCCGATCTGCCCTTCCTATCACCAAACAGCACACCAGCCCACTTGTTAGCAGCACCCAACTCACAGCAGGAGGTGGGGGGTTTGAGTCCCCCCTCTCCCAAATAAAACCAACCTTTTTTATTCCTTTTGTTTTGTCACAGCACTTCATAGAAATCACTAACAAGTCCCTGCAGTTTCTTTTTTAGTCCCTGTAATATTTCTTTCTAAGTCCCTAGCTCATAAAAAAATGGCAGATTTGCACCAAATCTTGTAAAATGCATAACTAATTCATCTTAACTCCAATTTTAACATTTTTAATATGTTTTCTGTACCAAATTAAATGTTCTATCCAAATATAAAATTTGTTCACTGTTTTGAATATTTTAAATTGGTGAAATATTTAAAAACTTGCTTAATTCACTTAAACTTGCAAAAATTCATAACTTGAGCATAAAAATTCCAAATTCAACAAACTAAATATGTTTTCCAATCAACTTTTCATGTACTTTCCAAATATAAATTTTGTTTGCTGTTTTGAATAATTTAAATTGCTGAAAACAACTGTTTCCTAATTAATGCATTTAAAATTGCCAAAATAATAACTTGCTCATTTTAAATCCAATTTCAACAAATGAAATATGTTTTCCATGCAAAATTAAACCCTCTTTCAAAATATAAAATTTGTTTCATGTTTTGAATAATTAAAATTGGTTAAATGATTTAAACCTTGTTTAAATCATTTAAAATTGTTAAATTCATAACTTGGTCAAATTAATTTCTTTTGGGACATATAAAATATGTTTTCCAACCCTAAAAGTATAAACTTTTCAAATATGAACCTCATCTAATGTTGTGCACAAATAAAAATTCAAATAAGTTCATGTTTGAATTAAATTCATTTAAATCTTGTTTAACTTGCTTAATTCATAAGTAATTCATCCTAAATCCTTTTTCAACAAGTGAAACATGTAATCCACCTAAAATTTGGTGTTCTTTTCAAATATGAACTTTGTTATCTATTTTGAACAATTAAAGGTGGTGAAAAAAACAAATGCTTGTGTAACACCTTTAAGGAACCAAAATTCCATAACTTAATAACCAAATTTTCAAACTTGGTAAACCTTATTTCCAATTGGTTCTATTGTTGTTATTTTGCTGTTTTCCTCATCCATGCATCATGCTAACTCACTTACACATGATGATTAGTTGTAAAACAATTAATTCAACCATAATTCATGGGCTTTCCATATGCAATCCAAATTGCATGTGGGTCCATTTAATCATGTTGTTATCTTGTCAACTAGTTTATTTTGTTGCATCAATTAAATGGTCATGCATCATCCCATGTTTGTGCATTATGCCATGTTATTGATTGTTTGTTCTCTGCGTTGTTTGTTTGCTTCTTCTCGGATACACGACGACGTTGAGACCGACGATACTTACGACACCCCTTCTAAGGACTTAGCTTAGTACCAGGCTACTGGGTTTGCAGGCAAGTATTCACTCACATGAACCACTGTGTTCCTTTCAACATTGGTTACCGATACTTTCCGTTGTCTATTCTGCTAGCCCTACGATTAGTTGCTTCTATTACGAACCTATCACATGTATCCTTTAACCCTGATATTGCCTCACCTCCATACCTATAACCATTGCTTGTTGCCCGTGTCTTACTAGCATGCTTAGGGTTGTTTTGCTCGAGTCTGTTACCCGTTACTCACTGTTGCTATTTCTATTACGTTCTGGGGGCTCGATGTTTAATCAATCAATCATGTTAATGTTGTTATTAATAATAATTTGATGATAAGGCACCGGCAGGAGGCCCTGTGTGGTTTTGAGGCCTGCTAGTGTCGACCCTAATTAGGAAAAGGGTCTTGTCTACTGATCCATGATGAGCGCACTAACCGCATGTGGGAAGCGAGTATGGGCGCCCCCCTCAATTTGATTCGATTCGCATCTCGTCCAAATCGCCTCATTTAGTTCGTGTTTTCCATTTGCCGCATGCATGTTTTTGCGAGCCCAGGCCAGGGTGGAACTTTTGTAGTCGGCATATAGGGGGACACGTTCTTAGAGTGCTATGAGGGTCCCTTTTCTTCGGGGCTCGATTAGCCGTGCGCCCAAGGTGCTTTGGGCTTGATGCGAAGAAGAGTTGAGTTGTGTTGAGTGCCTCGCTTGGTGGAAGTGCATTTCCTATCTGGCGGGGTATTCTTACGTGTACGGCCAAATTGGTGCACCCCTGCAGGGATAAATCTTCTCGAGAAGCCGTGTTTTCCGCGGTTATGGACTACTTGGTGAAAGTACTGGCTAACAAGTACTCAGGACAACTTAAACCTAACGATTAACAACCTTACCACCCAATGATTAACAACTTGACTAGTAATAGGCTTATTGACACAATAATCTGAACCATCATTATTTTCAACTGTGTGAGTATCCTCGGATTGCTTCTTTGGATAAGGGGCGAGGTCCAGGATGGGTTCGTTTGGAATTAGTTGATAGGGTGGTTACGATACGCGATCTTATCTCCTTTCTGTTAGCCGGAAGTTGTAGTATGTTTCTGTAGTTGGTTAGAGCATCCAGTTGCAGCATCTTTCATATCCCCTTCCTTCTGTTGCACCCAAAGCATCTGTGCTTGGTGTTGACGGGTTACACTTTGGTGAATTGTGAGTCTTGCTTGCCAGTACGTTTATGTACTGACCCCTTTGGGGCTGTGGTTTCCGCAGACTACGTTTCTGAAGATCTACATGGTGGCTACTACGTGGAGTATGACGAGACTGCTGACGAGTAGATAGCGGACCCGGGCAGGATCCGAGACTTCGTGGATGGGCTCCGTCTTTTCGTTTCCGGCCTCTTAGGCCTATTTGGATCTTGTCTGTACTCAGACACTTTGGATGCTTCCGCTGTGATGTAATGATGATATGTTGGGACATGTGTCCTCTGAATGATTGTATTTGTTATCTCTGCTCTAATGAGAGCTATTTGCAACTTATTTCAATCTTTGGTGTCGTAGAGATCTGTTGTGATATCACTTGTTCCAATGCCGTTGACGTACCATGTGTGTATGTTTTGAAGTACGTCAATGGAAGTATCTGGATTTCTATGGGATGGTTTGCGCAGACGATGAATAGTAAGAGAATGGTTGTCACACGTTTACGTGTTGGCCTGCTCATATTGAGATGCGGGTGCCGGTATGCCCCGTAAGCCATGTATCTACTGTTTGACGGACTGTGAGTATCCCCTAGAAGTCCGGGTGCGACAACACATCACCGTCTCCGTGTGCCTCGGTTATTTCTATACTCGAGCTCTTTTTATGCAATTTACATTGTGATAGCCTTCTCGCTTGAAGTTATATATCTTGCTATCACCTTGTTACTTTTCTTTCTTAGCATAAGTTGTTGGTGCACCTAGTTGACCCTAGAATATTTAAGTTTTGTGCTTGTTAATTTAAACACCTAGTTTATTTCCGCATTTAGCAAGCCTTAACCGGAAAAAATTAATCGTCGATTCGCCTCCCCCTCTAGGCGACATCGTTGCATGTTCAATTGGTATCAGAGCCTGGGCTCTCTTATTAGGCTTTACATCCTAGAGAGTAAGACGTCGTTTAGGGAAATAGAGCACGATCCCGCTTTTATATTCTATGGTAGAAATTATGATGCTTAGAAAATTTGCATTCTTAATTTTCTGACGGGCATGGGTCCAAAGTATGTAAGGAGAATTATAGATATGGATTTTCCTCCTCCAAAGGATTTTCAAGATTTATCTTTAGAGGATGAGGAAGAATCTTATCTCTATACTCTAGTATCTAATGGTCTCTTGTGTATTTTGTGTGATGTAGTCATTAAATCAATCAAGCCTTTTTGGAACGCTCGTGAGTTATGGACAATACCTCAAGATATATATGATGTTTCCAACATTATTGAGGATGATTGTTCTTCATCTACTTTTGGTCATGATGAGTTCACATCTTTCTACACTCCACCAACATGTGATTTTTCAAAAGGTAATGATTTGGTGAGTGTTGGTAGAAATTGCTTTGTCGGTAGTGAATCTAGAGTTGACTATACTTCATCTCTATCCCATTGCAATGTTCTATCTTTGGACTTAAACACTTCTAGCACTCCAAATGTCTTACATGCTAGTGTTGATAGTCCTTTCATATCCTTTAATAGTTGTTTAACTAAATCTCATGATGATATGCTTCCTATGTCTTGTTTTCATAAAAAAATGCTTCCATTTCCTCTAGTACTTGTGTGGCTAAATATGTAGAGGAATCCCATATTTTGGTGGAACAAGACATGGACCTTATTGGTTCTTCAAGTCAATCTTCATCATCGTTATCCATTTCTCATGTGTGCCTTATGGCTAAGGATTCAAAGGTATCTCCACCTTTGGAACTCTCTACATCTTGTGAGGATGAGGATGAGGATTTATTTTATGGAGAGTATGATGATGAGGTCTCTTTAATGGAGAATGGTGAGTTGGTTCTTCTTGATCTCCCTAAAGGTAGTAAAGCTATCTCTCCTTTGAGTGAGATTTCGGCTTTTGCTATTTATAGCGCACCAATCATTGAGAAGAAAGGTGAGATTGAAGGCGTCCCTCACTATGTCTCTTGAGGAAGAGTATGAGCTCATAATTACTATTGAGGAGAAACTTGAATCTATTGAGGATCTCCGTAGTGAACAAATAACCTTTCTCACTAAAGCACGTGACCATACTATTGCTAAATATAAAGTGCTTAAAAAGGAAGGTTAAATTTACTGTTGGCAATGCTAATCTAATTGATGAAAATTCTAGGTTGAATAATGAGCTTTCCAAGTTGTCTTCTTATATTTCTAATGATTCATGTGCTACTAACTCCACATCTTGTGAAGCATCTATTCTTAAGGAGAATGTTGAGCTAAGGGCTCAACTTGATTTTATGACTAGCAAGTGTGGGAAATTGGAAGAAAGCCATGAAAGGCTATCTAGCTCTCATGAGGATCTTCTAGCATCCCATGCTAAGTTAAAGTTAGCTCTTGAGGCAATCACTAAAAATGTGACATCTTGTGAGCCTCATGTGGTTACTAGAACAATCTCTTCTAGTAATTCTATATTGCCTTGTGCTAGTATTAGAAATTAATCTTCTCATAATGTTTCTACATCTTGTGATGAATTGCTTTCCTTGTTTTGTTGCTCTAACAATGAAGCATCTACTTCCTCTATCTCTTGTGTTGTTTCTAACCATGTAGAGGAAATCGAAGATCTCAAGGACCAAGTCACTTCTTTGAAGAAATACTTGGTAAAGTGTCCCTTGACAAGATGTTGAGAGTGTGAAGACTTTCCAATGACAAGAGTGTACTTGGATTCAACTCCAATATCAAGAACAAGTCCATGGTTGACAAGAAGAAGTGCCAAGGACAAGTAAAAGACTCAGCCAAGATTATTTGCTTCAAGTGCAAGATTGAAGGGCACCATGTTAGATCTTTCCCTTTGAAGAAGAAGCCTCTTAGTGAGAAGCAACTAGGGAAGCGGCCTATTTTTTAATCTCATGCTCAACCACGAGTTGAACAAAGGTCACGTCCTAATAAGACTCAAGCAAATGCTCCCAAGTTGAGAAGCCTATGGACAAGAAAGAAAAGAGTCGTTGTTGCTATCTTTGTCGTGAGAAGGGACACTTTGCTTCTTCATGCACTAATGGTATATTATCCAACCCTATCCTTGTTGATGATGTTTATTCCATTTGGAAGGATAATGTGGGAAATGTGTTTGCCAGGTATGTTGGTACTCCAAGTGGTGTCAATAAAAGAACCATTTGGCTTGCCAAACCTATTGTGACTAACCTCTTAGGACCCAACTTGGTTGGGGACTAACAAGCTCAATTTTGATCAATAGGTGTTGGTGGAGGGCATTGGAGACTTGGCTATATCATGAATAGTTAAGGGGTATTCTTCAATTATATTTCCTCAAGCCAAGCCACTTGGATTATATATATCTCTTATCCAATGTTCCTCCTTGCGGTAACTTGTATCTTATTCTTATATTCATTGAAAGTTACTTTGCCCCCTTGCATGTGTTGTTTTTTTTTCTAGCATGTGTTTGTATATGGTGTGCTTACTACTTACCTATCTTGAGTAATCTAGTATGTTTTTGTTGTTTTTCACTCCATGTACTTGTGTGTTTTGTGTTGAGCCTTTCCTTGCAAACGTTTGCTTTTTTTTAGTTGGCTCTTTGGGATATTAATGTACTACCCCATTTTGGGGGGAGTAATATGCTCTTGGCACTTTACTATCATAAAATGTGTGAATATGAGGAATACCAATTAGTGTTGATATATGAATATTATCTTGTCTCTATATGGTATGTCTTTCTCATGACAAACTCAAATTCTAAATGTCCATTAACTTTCCCTAGTTATATTTTTCCTTGTCTCTTGTTTAAAAATGGATTATAAAATTATGGGGAGGGGGGGATGTCACACCCCTGTTTTTAAGCACATGTATAATATTAAATTAGCAAGCCTCTTAAGACTTTTGTAAGATAATTAATTGGACAACGTGTTTGTGTAGTCATGCTTATCTATGCAATTTAAGTGGTGTGTTCTTTTCACTCACTTAAGGATTTTTTCTCCTAAGGAAAGTGTTTGCTTTCTATTTGTTTTCCTATGTTTTCCACTAAAGTTCTTAAGGGGGGATTTTCAAAACCTTGAGGTAACACTTAATACCAACTTAAAAATGTGTTATTGATGTTTAGGAATCAACTTGACCTTGTAATAAAATTAATTGGAGAAGTTTTCATTAGATTTTTTCCAATATAATTGTCCTGAAAAACAGCCAAGTAGCTGTTTTCAACCCTTGTTTTCCATCACAAGGATTATCCAATTATGGATTTTCTTTGATCAAAATTACTCTCTGATATGAGGACAACCAAACTACATCCTTGGAAAAACTTACAAACATATTTAACACACACATCCAAGTTTGTTTTTGATCCATCTTGTTAAGACAGATTATTAGGCAGTGTAAAAACAGAGGAAGTGCTTACTTTGCCAATTGTTTTCAGAGCCTTAAACCCCTCCATTTTCAGATCAAATGATTGTTTCTGAAACTTGCATGGTTGCTCTTTAATGAGCATTTTAAATCACTCAGTTTTGACTTTGTTTGCTTGGTGAAAACAACTCCAACTTTTGCTATCTCTGTCTGTTTCCAGCACTTAAAAAATTTTCAGAAACTGTCGAAACTGAATTTTCTGACAGAACAGTAACCATACACTTTTGGAGTTGATGTTTCTTCTTATGTGTGATGATCTATACCTTGTGGCTTTGCCATTTCGAACCCACTGATTATGAGCTTCTAGAAGGTGGCATTGGATCCTTTTTTCGTTGACCAAGGAGGGAGAGAGTGAGGTGTCATGTTGTCTAGTGATGATGACACAATTAGTTGGTGAAATAGTTGCATTTTCCCATACCCTAATTTCCCTGTGGCATTGGTCATGCATGTACTCATTGGTGACCTCAGGAACATGTGTCCATTGCACTTGCCACCCCTGGCCACGCCATGAGCTCATCCATGCCATGTCATGGCGTACCCGAGCACACCCACCTTGGACCCGAGCCTACAAAGCCTTCGAGGCCAAGCCATCTCGCCTGGACACTCCACACCACCCCACTACCCCACCCCCGAGACGCCGAGCCGTGCCTCGCCGTGTGCGAGGAGCACGGGCACTTCCCATCGCCGGCCACCGTGAGATCCATATCGTCGAATCGACCGATCCCGTACGTGTGAGCTCGCCATTTTTGCATGCACGCACTCCCCGTAACCCTATCCATCTCCCTGACGCCCTCCCCGATCGAATTGCTTGCAGGTTTGCCCGCGCCGTCGTTGCCGTGCCCGCCTCGCCGTCGCAGAGAGGAAACCGACGTGGAGAGCTCGAGCCTTGCCGTCACCGCGCCACCTACACCCCACAGCACCACCGCCGTCACCCGCAACGCCGCAGCACCCCTAGGTGAGCCACTAGCCCGTGCCGTGCACGCCCGTAGCCTTTTCGTCGCCGGTGAGTCGCGAGAGAAGGGAGGAGGAAGAAAAGAAGTGAGCCGTCGATCGCCAGATCAACGGCCACGCTTGAACGTGTCGTTCCCGCGCCCGCCGTCCGCGCGTGCACGTGCCTGGGCTGGCCTAGGGTCTAGCTGGGCCGTGCGTAGCAGATCTGGCCCGTTTGGGCATTTCTCTGTTTAAATTAAAATGGCATTTTTCTGGCAGAAAGTTAGGTGCTAGCTTTTGGCCTAAAAATGTTAGCAAATAAATTTATTTGACCTTGCAAATTTTTGTACCTATATCCATACTAAATCACAACCATCTCCCACTGGCAGAATAATTTTAGGACTTTTAGATATTTTTCTATAGCTATTTTTCCAAACGGTACCCTTAAAATTCAAATGAATAGAACTTCAAAAATACATATTATTTTTGAGCAAACTCAACTGATCTGAGTATCCCTTGCTAATGCCTACCAGTAGAATTTTAGTTTGCACCAAGGTGAGTTACCATTTGGAAATGCCATCCATTTTGGTGAAACACCAGAGAGCCATTCCAAGATTTTTAGGGGGAGTTTGGGGCATTATTTTTGAGTGATACCAATTGGAGATGTTTTGGACTGTTAAGGGCTATCACATCCTAGAAGGATTTAATTTTTGGAGCCATAGAAAAAATTAGGGAGACAGAACAAGTTTGGGTACTTTTCTGTCTATTTTAAATTCCTAGATCTTATTTTATGTGTTCTTTTTGTGATGTGCAAATGATGTTTTCTTGCTTGTAATGTTGTTTTCCAGTGTGGTTATGATGTTTGCAAGTTATATGAACATGTTAGAATAGATGGCTTGAGTGGTAGAATTTTTAGAATTATTTTTCATGCATAGATCTTGCTCATAGCTTAATTTTCTACATAGGTTTTTTAGTAGATATTTAAATTCCTATTAGGCTTATTGCTAGGTTAATTTTCATGGAACCCGTACCATTTAGGTACTGTTATTGTGGTTATAGCACCTCTGGTTACTTGGTACTTGTGTTTGAAATAGATTTAAATAGCATTGCTTAAGTCTAGATTTCATACTAGATTATTCATGCCTAGTGTAGTGTTTTGGCTTGTGTTCTTGAAGTAAATAGCTTAATTAAATTAGTTGTTTTCTTGACATCAGTACCTTGTGTGTGCTGATGTTTAGCCATGCTTTTCCTTGCTAGGTTGCATTTTATTCCATAGGAAAGCATGAGTAGCACTTGGGTGACTAGGAATTAATTCTCTCACATGTGTAGCATTTTAGCCTAGTATTTCCTTGTTTAATAGCTAGAATTTTTATTTTGTTTTGGGGGATCCAGTAGCATTTTGGTACTGATTAGGGGAGTATTCTACCTCTGTTAGTTTGCACACTTGTGCATAAAAGTAACATGTGTAGTATAAACTAGCCTAGTATTTCTCCTAGTTTTCTACTAGTATGAGTAAGAGTTTTTGGAGCTAGTTTGTTTGTTTTGAGCACTTTTGAAAATGTGACCAGAGGCTTACTAACCTCTTTATGAGCATTTTTCTAGTGGAACACCCACTGGTATTTTTGCATCATGGTGGATAATGAGTTTGACTTGTTGTCATGTGCCTTTTTCACCACTTGCATAAATTAGCTTATTATATGTGCTTGCCATAGAGATTGTTGAGAGAGTTTTTAGACATAAAATTGTGTTTTATGTGACACCCTACTGCCTAGTAACATGGGTTTTACCCCACTGGTCCATGGTGCTCTTAACTAAAATCATTGACTTTGGCCACACATAAACACAGGGGAAAAAAGCAGATTTTCCCACTATAGTTTTATGCCAATTTTTCTTAGGAGAAAATTGAGTACTTTGGGTGATACATTTTAATTGCTTGCTGTATGTATCACTTGTAGCATTGTTTGCCTTGGTTGGTTCTGAAAGTGTGCCTTTATTTTTATTATACGATGATAGAAAACGAGGAAGGAGTATTTGAAGAAGAGGCTCATTTTAACTCCTGTTACTATCAGGGCCAGGACCACCACCTGTATCAAGGCAAGCCATCCTAATGCTTGCTGTATAAATACTTATCATTATCTATCATGCATGTTTTTCACTTCTGAAGTTTTCACAAAACTATATCTTCAAAACTATTTTTGGGTGAATACTACTACTATTGAAATTACTAGAAAAAGGAATCATGTCAATAGTCAACTTGGTATTACCAAGCCCTTAGCCACCAAATGGTATATAAATACCATTCACCAAATTAAAACTTGAGTTCTTAAATGAACTAAATAAAATGTGTTTTTGTAAACAAATGCCTTATGGAAGAAAAACTCCGGAGGAAGGGTGAGACCCTGTCTACCGGAAGGATGTCATGTTGGAAAGTTTAAGAAATGTTTACAAAAAGACACATAACCTAGTCTTCGTTGGACAACCATTATAGTACTGCCACTTTACCCCAACATGGGTAAGGGGCATGATTAAAAACTTGTTATGGTTAGTATGTGTCGCACCCTGATTTCTAGGGGATACTCACCGTACGAACTGGATAGCAGATGCTTGGATTATGGGGCATAACTGCTCCCACGTCCCAGCTTCCTGGTAGGCCTGCGCTTATGCGCGACAACACAAGCCCTGCTATTCCATCGTCGATGTAAACTATCCACTAGAGATCAAAGGCACTTCCGTCGACGTACTTCAAACCATACACACATGGTACGTCAACAGCGTTTAACAAGTGATATCACAACAGATCTCTACGACACAAAAGATTGAAATAAGTTGCAAATGGCTCTCATTAGAGCAGAGATAGCAAATACAATCATTCAGAGGGCACATGCCCCAACAATACATCATTACATCACAGCGGAAGCATTCGACATGTCTGAGTACAGACAAGAACCAAATAGGCCTAAGAGGCCGGAAACAAACAGACGGAGCCCATCCACGAAGGTCTCGGATCCTGCCCGGGTCCGCTATCTACTCGTCAGCAGTCTCGTCAAACTTCACGTAGTAGCCACCATGTAGATCCTCGGAATCGTCGTCTGCGTAAACCACAGCCCCAAAGGGGTCAGTACATAAACGTACTGGCAAGCAAGACTCACAGTTCACCAAAGTGTAACCCGTCAACACCAAGCACAGATGCCTTGGGTTCAACGGAAGAGAGGGGATATAAAAGATGCTGCAACTGGCTGCGATAACCAACTACAGAGATTCTACCACTTCCGGCTAACAGAAAGGAGATAAGATCGAGGATTGTAACCAACTGAAAGATAACTTCAAACAAACCCATCCTGGACCTCGCCCCTTATCCAAATAAGCAATCCGAGGATAACTCACACAGTTGAGTTAATGATGGTTCAGATTATTGTGTCAATAAGCCTATTACTAGTCAGGTTGTTAATCATTGGGTGTAAGGTTGGTAATCATTAGGTTTAAGTTGTCATGAGTACTTGTTAGCCAGTACTTTCACCAAGTAATCCATAACCGCGGAAAACACGGCTTCTCGAGAAGATTATCCCTGCAGGGTTGCACCAATTTGGCCGTACACGCATGAATGGCCCGTCAGATGGGAGATCACCCCACCAAGCGGGGCACTCAACACAACCAACCATTCTTCGCATCAAGCCCAAAGCACCTTAGGCGCACGGCTAATCGAGCCCAGAAGAAAATGGACCCTCATAGCACTCTAAGAACGTGTCCCCCTATATGCCGACTACGAAAGTTCCACCCTGGCCTGGGCTCGCAAAAACATGCATGCGGCAAATGGAAAACACGGACTAAATGAGGCGATTTGGACGAGATGCGAATCAGGTCAAGTTGAGGGGGGCGCCCATACTCGCTTCCCACATGCGGTTAGTGCGCTCATCATGGATCAGTAGACAAGACCCTTTTCCTATTAGGGTCGACACTAGCAGGCTTCAAAACCACACAGGGCCTCCTGCCGGTGCCTTATCATCAAATTATTATTAACAGTAATAACATTAGCATGATTGATTGATTGATTAAACATCGAGCCCCCGGTACAATAATAATAGTAAAAGAAGTAACCGACAACAGACTCGAGCAAAAGCAACCCTAAGCATGCTAGGTAAGACTAAGGCAACAAGCAAGGGGTTTTAGGTAAGGAGGTGAGGCAATAACAGGGTTAAAAGGATTCATGTGATAGGTTCGTAACAGAAACAACTACTACTAAGGCTAGCAGAAAAGAGCAACGGAAAGTATCGGTAACCAATGTTGAAAGGAACATAGTGGTTCATGTGAGTGATAACTTGCCTGCAAAACCCAGTAGCCTGGTACTGAGCTAACTCCTTAGAAGGGGTGTCGTAAGTATCGTCGGTCTCAACGTCGTCGTGTATCCGAGAAGAAGCAAACAAACAATGCAGAAAGATAAACAATCAATATCATGGCATAGGGGCACAAACATGGGATGATGCATGTCATGTTAATAGATGCATCAAAATAAACTACTTGACAAGATAACACAATTTAAATGGACCCATATGCAATTGCATTGCATATGGAAAAGATCCATTGAAATAAGTGGGAACAAATGATTTACAATTAATTATTATGTGAGAGTTGTTAGCATGATGCATGCATGATGATGATAACAAGATAACAACAAATAACAATGATAGATGCAAGTGGAAAAGGATTGGAACAAGTTTTGGAAATCATTGATTAAGTTTGGAAAGTTTGGTTATTTAAAACATGTCACACAAGTAATTGTTGTTTTCAACAAGTTAAAGTGTTCAAAACAAATAACAAAGTTTATATTTGAAAAGAACATCAAATTTTATTTGGATTACATGTTTCAAATATTGAAATTGGAATTAGGATGAATTTATTATGAATTAAACATTATTAAACAAGTTTTAATTGAATTTAAAACAAGTTTGAATATTAATTGAATTTTATTTAGTCAAAACATAATTTCAAATTCACATTTGCAAAGTTCACACTTTGGTGGTTTGAAAACATATTTTGCATGTCCAAAAATATTTTATATTAAGCAAGTTATGATTTTATCAAATTTAATTGAATTAAACAAGTATTAAATTATTTAGGCAATTTAAATTATTCAAATAAGAAAACAAATTTTATATTTGAATAGGATATTCAAAAAGGTGTGAAAAACATATTTTATTTGACTTATTTGGAAATAGTATGAATTATTTATGAATTTAGCAAATTGCATTGGAATTATTCAATTTTGAATTTTAAATGCATTTGGAAAATTCAAAACAGTGAACAAATGTTTCCAAAAGGTAGACAATTGAATTTAGATCAGAGTGCATCTTTTATTTGCAGTTTTTGGAGTTTTAAAACTAATTTTATTGACAAAACAAATCCAGGGACTAATCTGTTATTATTTGGACTTAGTTGAAAACAGAAAGTTTTAAAGAAATCGTTTTGCACCCACTGGGAACGTACCCACACGCTGCCAGGGGGCCCGTGGGCTCACTGTGCCTGCGTGGCACAGAGAGAGGCTGACAGGTGGGCCGCCCTGTCAGCACTAGGTGTAAAAAAAGGTTGGGGTTTAATTGCGTTGTCCAGGGATCGAACCCTGGACCTGCCCTCGCGCTTCGCTAGACTGAACCACTGGGATGGATTCGTTCTGTTGTCAGATAACAACACGCAGCGTGGTTAAGGTGGTTTCGCTAACTGAATTAGCTGACGAACACATCCTTGTCTGAACCTGACGGAGGAGCTCGCCGGCGATCAGCAGGTGCTGCCCGTGCCCGAAACGCGTGTGCTGCTGCGATGCTGGTGGTGCGTGGATGTGCACGGTACTCTGCTCGGCGTGCGCGGGTGAGTGTCGATTCACGGGAAGTGCAGTCACAGAAGCTCAAGTTCAGGCGTCCATGGCGGACAGACAACGCCGGCAGACGCGCTCCTCGACGGCGAGAACGCAGCGCAAGAGGAGGAGGGAGGAGGTGTCATGGGGGTACGGCTCACCAGGGGGTAACACGGGGACCTGGTCGGTGTCGACGACGAAAAGCTACTGCGACGGACTCGACGCCGAGGTGCGCGCTGCCGTCAGTGCACGAGGACTAGCGACCTTGGCTGGAAACGGAAGCGCATCCATCTCTTGGCGTCGCGCCAGGAAGAAGCGGGGTCGAGGCGCAACCCCAGAATATGGTCTGGGGCTTGGAGAGACGCGATGTGGCGACGACATGCGAGGCCGAAAATTCGGCCATGGCGGAACAGGTGACGTGGTCAGTAGAGGAATCGACGAAGCAGAGGGAATCGGTGAAGGACTTAGGTAGGAATGGAAAGGGAACTCACCACTGTTGGGAATCGGACGGAGTCCCTGACGGAGAACGACTACGACGGCGGGAATTTGATGAAGACATGCGGCTACTGAACTGAAAACGCAGCTGTTGGTGTGCAGGAACTGATATTCAGAGAAGGTATGGGAGAGAGGAAGGAGAAAGAAACGGGGTTCGGCGGCGGCAGGGGAAAGATGTAGGGCTAGGGTAGAGGGTGTAGGCTAGTTATAGGGGAGAGGTGTTGTACGGCGGCAATCGTAGAGGAGGGGGAAGGGATCGGGTGGCAGGGATTCTTGCAGAGAAAAAGACAGAGGGAGGTGTACGGAGGTGGGGGACGATGGGGAGTGGGTTGGCGCAGAAAATAGGTAGATGGGCTTGGGCTGGGGTTAGGTAGCTGCCTCTTCCCTCTTTTTTGTTATTTTCTGTTTCTTTTATATATATTTTTTGTAGCAAACAAAATTGGAAGAAAAGAAGGCCTTTAGGGTTAGGAAAAATCTTAGAAAAATTAGGTTAGGTTGGTTAGGTGATTAGAAACCATATTCCAAGATTTGATTTCAAAAAGTTGAGTTTTAAAATGATATTTGTATTTGAATCCAAATAGAAACAATTTTCATTATTAAAAACACAATATTGAAACAACAATTTAAATAGGGTTACCCCTATGAATTAATGTGTTTAAGGATTACAATTTTGAGGTGAATTTCATGGTTTCAATTAGGTACTGATTTGAAATACATTTGATTTGAAATTGGATTGAAATAGAATTAATTGATTGAAATAAAAGCACCATTTTATTAGTTGATCAACATGGAATAAAATGGAACAATTTGGTTTTTTTCACTTGTTATTTTTATCCCAAAAGTTGTAACAGAACAAGTATGAAAACATTGTTTGAGTAAGGTTTGAATTTGAGTTGTGAAAACAGTGGAAAACAAATGCAACAACATGATGACATGATGCAATACTTTAATAACAAGAAAGCAAACATTCTAAAGGGATGGTTTTCATACTTGGGATGTTACAAAACGCCCCCCCTTGAAGGAATCGCGCCCCGAGATTCCTACTGAGAAAAGAAAAGGTCCGGAAACTTCTTGGGAAGATCCTCATGAGCTGTGACACGTGAAACACATCGTGCACATTGGATAGACGTCAGGGAATTTGGAAACCACCGGAACATTTTCAAGTAAAGGGAGAGGTATAGGTTTTGTATGGTTGGTGTATAGCTGGATAGGATTTGATTCATTTAGAGAGTAGATTATCTGGCTAGAATGGTTGAACAGGGTTATTGACATCAATGCAACACCAAGAATTTCATCAATGTCAGAATCAGCAACATGGGAGTAACGAGGAATATGTGGCCTCCCATTAGAATTGGATTGTTCTTACTTATGTTGGAAGTCAACATTTGAGATCCCGGGGAGTGAACAAAGTTTTGATTGCTTAGTGGAACCAGAATTGGGTTGTATGTTGTGGAAAAGATTGTTGACACAAAGGAATGTGATTCTCCGGTATGAAATAACACTTTAGTTGGAATAGAGTTTAGCAGATGAACGGGGAAACTTTGATTAGACGCCGGTAGAAGAACTGAAATGGAAAACAACAACAAGATTTCAACGGACGAAAAGAATGTTGAGAAGAACAGGATATCAACATCGGGGAAAACGAGAACAAAACTCCTGAGGTACTATGGATAACCCAAAACACGTGAAATCCTAACTTGAAAGTTTAGATGAGAAGGGAAAACATCGTTGCACTTCCTTACCAGAAAAGGGAGGGAGGGTGGGGAAAGAAGAAAAAGAACAGAATTCCTACTCTCACGTTTCATTTTTCCTATATAGCTACAAAATAGTTTCTAGACTCAACTGCGACCAGTAAAAAGGGATCCTACAGGCAGACAGGCTCTGATACCATTTGTCGCACCCTGATTTCTAGGGGATACTCACCGTACGAACTGGATAGCAGATGCTTGGATTATGGGGCATAACTGCTCCCACGTCCCAGCTTCCTGGTAGGCCTGCGCTTATGCGCGACAACACAAGCCCTGCTATTCCATCGTCGATGTAAACTATCCACTAGAGATCAAAGGCACTTCCGTCGACGTACTTCAAACCATACACACATGGTACGTCAACGGCGTTTAACAAGTGATATCACAACAGATCTCTACGACACAAAAGATTGAAATAAGTTGCAAATGGCTCTCATTAGAGCAGAGATAGCAAATACAATCATTCAGAGGGCACATGCCCCAACAATACATCATTACATCACAGCGGAAGCATTCGACATGTCTGAGTACAGACAAGAACCAAATAGGCCTAAGAGGCTGGAAACAAACAGACGGAGCCCATCCACGAAGGTCTCGGATCCTGCCCGGGTCCGCTATCTACTCGTCAGCAGTCTCGTCAAACTTCACGTAGTAGCCACCATGTAGATCCTCGGAATCGTCGTCTGCGTAAACCACAGCCCCAAAGGGGTCAGTACATAAACGTACTGGCAAGCAAGACTCACAGTTCACCAAAGTGTAACCCGTCAACACCAAGCACAGATGCCTTGGGTTCAACGGAAGAGAGGGGATATAAAAGATGCTGCAACTGGCTGCGATAACCAACTACAGAGATTCTACCACTTCCGGCTAGCAGAAAGGAGATAAGATCGAGGATTGTAACCAACTGAAAGATAACTTCAAACAAACCCATCCTGGACCTCGCCCCTTATCCAAAGAAGCAATCCGAGGATAACTCACACAGTTGAGTTAATGATGGTTCAGATTATTGTGTCAATAAGCCTATTACTAGTCAGGTTGTTAATCATTGGGTGTAAGGTTGGTAATCATTAGGTTTAAGTTGTCCTGAGTACTTGTTAGCCAGTACTTTCACAAAGTAATCCATAACCGCGGAAAACACGGCTTCTCGAGAAGATTATCCCTGCAGGGTTGCACCAATTTGGCCGTACACGCATGAATGGCCCGCCAGATGGGAGATCACCCCACCAAGCGGGGCACTCAACACAACCAACCATTCTTCGCATCAAGCCCAAAGCACCTTGGGCGCACGGCTAATCGAGCCCAGAAGAAAATGGACCCTCATAGCACTCTAAGAAAACGTGTCCCCCTATATGCCGACTACGAAAGTTCCACCCTGGCCTGGGCTCGCAAAAACATGCATGCGGCAAATGGAAAACACGAACTAAACGAGGCGATTTGGACGAGATGCGAATCAGGTCAAGTTGAGGGGGGCGCCCATACTCGCTTCCCACATGCGGTTAGTGCGCTCATCATGGATCAGTAGACAAGACCCTTTTCCTATTAGGGTCGACACTAGCAGGCTTCAAAACCACACAGGGCCTCCTGCCGGTGCCTTATCATCAAATTATTATTAACAGTAATAACATTAGCATGATTGATTGATTGATTAAACATCGAGCCCCCGGTACAATAATAATAGTAAAAGAAGTAACCGACAACAGACTCGAGCAAAAGCAACCCTAAGCATGCTAGGTAAGACTAAGGCAACAAGCAAGGGGTTTTAGGTAAGGAGGTGAGGCAATAACAGGGTTAAAAGGATTCATGTGATAGGTTCGTAACAGAAACAACTACTACTAAGGCTAGCAGAAAAGAGCAACGGAAAGTATCGGTAACCAATGTTGAAAGGAACACAGTGGTTCATGTGAGTGATAACTTGCCTGCAAAACCCAGTAGCCTGGTACTGAGCTAACTCCTTAGAAGGGGTGTCGTAAGTATCGTCGGTCTCAACGTCGTCGTGTATCCGAGAAGAAGCAAACAAACAATGCAGAAAGATAAACAATCAATATCATGGCATAGGGGCACAAACATGGGATGATGCATGTCATGTTAATAGATGCATCAAAATAAACTACTTGACAAGATAACACAATTTAAATGGACCCATATGCAATTGCATTGCATATGGAAAAGATCCATTGAAATAAGTGGGAACAAATGATTTACAATTAATTATTATGTGAGAGTTGTTAGCATGATGCATGCATGATGATGATAACAAGATAACAACAAATAACAATGATAGATGCAAGTGGAAAAGGATTGGAACAAGTTTTGGAAATCATTGATTAAGTTTGGAAAGTTTGGTTATTTAAAACATGTCACACAAGTAATTGTTGTTTTCAACAAGTTAAAGTGTTCAAAACAAATAACAAAGTTTATATTTGAAAAGAACATCAAATTTTATTTGGATTACATGTTTCAAATATTGAAATTGGAATTAGGATGAATTTATTATGAATTAAACATTATTAAACAAGTTTTAATTGAATTTAAAACAAGTTTGAATATTAATTGAATTTTATTTAGTCAAAACATAATTTCAAATTCACATTTGCAAAGTTCACACTTTGGTGGTTTGAAAACATATTTTGCATGTCCAAAAATATTTTATATTAAGCAAGTTATGATTTTATCAAATTTAATTGAATTAAACAAGTATTAAATTATTTAGGCAATTTAAATTATTCAAATAAGAAAACAAATTTTATATTTGAATAGGATATTCAAAAAGGTGTGAAAAACATATTTTATTTGACTTATTTGGAAATAGTATGAATTATTTATGAATTTAGCAAATTGCATTGGAATTATTCAATTTTGAATTTTAAATGCATTTGGAAAATTCAAAACAGTGAACAAATGTTTCCAAAAGGTAGACAATTGAATTTAGATCAGAGTGCATCTTTTATTTGCAGTTTTTGGAGTTTTAAAACTAATTTTATTGACAAAACAAATCCAGGGACTAATCTGTTATTATTTGGACTTAGTTGAAAACAGAAAGTTTTAAAGAAATCGTTTTGCACCCACTGGGAACGTACCCACACGCTGCCAGGGGGGCCCGTGGGCTCACTGTGCCTGCGTGGCACAGAGAGAGGCTGACAGGTGGGCCGCCCTGTCAGCACTAGGTGTAAAAAAAGGTTGGGGTTTAATTGCATTGTCCAGGGATCGAACCCTGGACCTGCCCTCGCGCTTCGCTAGACTGAACCACTGGGATGGATTCGTTCTGTTGTCAGATAACAACACGCAGCGTGGTTAAGGTGGTTTCGCTAACTGAATTAGCTGACGAACACATCCTTGTCTGAACCTGACGGAGGAGCTCGCCGGCGATCAGCAGGTGCTGCCCGTGCCCGAAACGCGTGTGCTGCTGCGATGCTGGTGGTGCGTGGATGTGCACGGTACTCTGCTCGGCGTGCGCGGGTGAGTGTCGATTCACGGGAAGTGCAGTCACAGAAGCTCAAGTTCAGGCGTCCATGGCGGACAGACAACGCCGGCAGACGCGCTCCTCGACGGCGAGAACGCAACGCAAGAGGAGGAGGGAGGAGGTGTCATGGGGGTACGGCTCACCAGGGGGTAACACGGGGACCTGGTCGGTGTCGACGACGAAAAGCTACTGCGACGGACTCGACGCCGAGGTGCGCGCTGCCGTCAGTGCACGAGGACTAGCGACCTTGGCTGGAAACGGAAGCGCATCCATCTCTTGGCGTCGCGCCAGGAAGAAGCGGGGTCGAGGTGCAACCCCAGAATATGGTCTGGGGCTTGGAGAGACGCGATGTGGCGACGACATGCGAGGCCGAAAATTCGGCCATGGCGGAACAGTTGACGTGGTCAGTAGAGGAATCGACGAAGCAGAGGGAATCGGTGAAGGACTTAGGTAGGAATGGAAAGGGAACTCACCACTGTTGGGAATCGGACGGAGTCCCTGACGGAGAACGACTACGACGGCGGGAATTTGATGAAGACATGCGGCTACTGAACTGAAAACGCAGCTGTTGGTGTGCAGGAACTGATATTCAGAGAAGGTATGGGAGAGAGGAAGGAGAAAGAAACGGGGTTCGGCGGCGGCAGGGGAAAGATGTAGGGCTAGGGTAGAGGGTGTAGGCTAGTTATAGGGGAGAGGTGTTGTACGGCGGCAATCGTAGAGGAGGGGGAAGGGATCGGGTGGCAGGGATTCTTGCAGAGAAAAAGACAGAGGGAGGTGTACGGAGGTGGGGGACGATGGGGAGTGGGTTGGCGCAGAAAATAGGTAGATGGGCTTGGGCTGGGGTTAGGTAGCTGCCTCTTCCCTCTTTTTTGTTATTTTCTGTTTCTTTTATATTTTTTTTTGTAGCAAACAAAATTGGAAGAAAAGAAGGCCTTTAGGGTTAGGAAAAATCTTAGAAAAATTAGGTTAGGTTGGTTAGGTGATTAGAAACCATATTCCAAGATTTGATTTCAAAAAGTTGAGTTTTAAAATGATATTTGTATTTGAATCCAAATAGAAACAATTTTCATTATTAAAAACACAATATTGAAACAACAATTTAAATAGGGTTACCCCTATGAATTAATGTGTTTAAGGATTACAATTTTGAGGTGAATTTCATGGTTTCAATTAGGTACTGATTTGAAATACATTTGATTTGAAATTGGATTGAAATAGAATTAATTGATTGAAATAAAAGCACCATTTTATTAGTTGATCAACATGGAATAAAATGGAACAATTTGGTTGTTTTCACTTGTTATTTTTATCCCAAAAGTTGTAACAGAACAAGTATGAAAACATTGTTTGAGTAAGGTTTGAATTTGAGTTGTGAAAACAGTGGAAAACAAATGCAACAACATGATGACATGATGCAATACTTTAATAACAAGAAAGCAAACATTCTAAAGGGATGGTTTTCATACTTGGGATGTTACAAAACGCCCCCCCTTGAAGGAATCGCGCCCCGAGATTCCTACTGAGAAAAGAAAAGGTCCGGAAACTTCTTGGGAAGATCCTCCTGAGCTGTGACACGTGAAACACATCGTGCACATTGGATAGACGTCAGGGAATTTGGAAACCACCGGAACATTTTCAAGTAAAGGGAGAGGTATAGGTTTTGTATGGTTGGTGTATAGCTGGATAGGATTTGATTCATTTAGAGAGTAGATTATCTGGCTAGAATGGTTGAACAGGGTTATTGACATCAATGCAACACCAAGAATTTCATCAATGTCAGAATCAGCAACATGGGAGTAACGAGGAATATGTGGCCTCCCATTAGAATTGGATTGTTCTTACTTATGTTGGAAGTCAACATTTGAGATCCCGGGGAGTGAACAAAGTTTTGATTTCTTAGTGGAACCAGAATTGGGTTGTATGTTGTGGAAAAGATTGTTGACACAAAGGAATGTGATTCTCCGGTATGAAATAACACTTTAGTTGGAATAGAGTTTAGCAGATGAACGGGGAAACTTTGATTAGACGCCGGTAGAAGAACTGAAATGGAAAACAACAACAAGATTTCAACGGACGAAAAGAATGTTGAGAAGAACAGGATATCAACATCGGGGAAAACGAGAACAAAACTCCTGAGGTACTATGGATAACCCAAAACACGTGAAATCCTAACTTGAAAGTTTAGATGAGAAGGGAAAACATCGTTGCACTTCCTTACCAGAAAAGGGAGGGAGGGTGGGGAAAGAAGAAAAAGAACAGAATTCCTACTCTCACGTTTCATTTTTCCTATATAGCTACAAAATAGTTTCTAGACTCAACTGCGACCAGTAAAAAGAGATCCTACAGGCAGACAGGCTCTGATACCATTTGTCGCACCCTGATTTCTAGGGGATACTCACCGTACGAACTGGATAGCAGATGCTTGGATTATGGGGCATAACTGCTCCCACGTCCCAGCTTCCTGGTAGGCCTGCGCTTATGCGCGACAACACAAGCCCTGCTATTCCATCGTCGATGTAAACTATCCACTAGAGATCAAAGGCACTTCCGTCGACGTACTTCAAACCATACACACATGGTACGTCAACGGCGTTTAACAAGTGATATCACAACAGATCTCTACGACACAAAAGATTGAAATAAGTTGCAAGTGGCTCTCATTAGAGCAGAGATAGCAAATACAATCATTCAGAGGGCACATGCCCCAACAATACATCATTACATCACAGCGGAAGCATTCGACATGTCTGAGTACAGACAAGAACCAAATAGGCCTAAGAGGCTGGAAACAAACAGACGGAGCCCATCCACGAAGGTCTCGGATCCTGCCCGGGTCCGCTATCTACTCGTCAGCAGTCTCGTCAAACTTCACGTAGTAGCCACCATGTAGATCCTCGGAATCGTCGTCTGCGTAAACCACAGCCCCAAAGGGGTCAGTACATAAACGTACTGGCAAGCAAGACTCACAGTTCACCAAAGTGTAACCCGTCAACACCAAGCACAGATGCCTTGGGTTCAACGGAAGAGAGGGGATATAAAAGATGCTGCAACTGGCTGCGATAACCAACTACAGAGATTCTACCACTTCCGGCTAACAGAAAGGAGATAAGATCGAGGATTGTAACCAACTGAAAGATAACTTCAAACAAACCCATCCTGGACCTCGCCCCTTATCCAAAGAAGCAATCCGAGGATAACTCACACAGTTGAGTTAATGATGGTTCAGATTATTGTGTCAATAAGCCTATTACTAGTCAGGTTGTTAATCATTGGGTGTAAGGTTGGTAATCATTAGGTTTAAGTTGTCCTGAGTACTTGTTAGCCAGTACTTTCACCAAGTAATCCATAACCGCGGAAAACACGGCTTCTCGAGAAGATTATCCCTGCAGGGTTGCACCAATTTGGCCGTACACGCATGAATGGCCCGCCAGATGGGAGATCACCCCACCAAGCGGGGCACTCAACACAACCAACCATTCTTCGCATCAAGCCCAAAGCACCTTGGGCTCACGGCTAATCGAGCCCAGAAGAAAATGGACCCTCATAGCACTCTAAGAACGTGTCCCCCTATATGCCGACTACGAAAGTTCCACCCTGGCCTGGGCTCGCAAAAACATGCATGCGGCAAATGGAAAACACGAACTAAATGAGGCGATTTGGACGAGATGCGAATCAGGTCAAGTTGAGGGGGGCGCCCATACTCGCTTCCCACATGCGGTTAGTGCGCTCATCATGGATCAGTAGACAAGACCCTTTTCCTATTAGGGTCGACACTAGCAGGCTTCAAAACCACACAGGGCCTCCTGCCGGTGCCTTATCATCAAATTATTATTAACAGTAATAACATTAGCATGATTGATTGATTGATTAAACATCGAGCCCCCGGTACAATAATAATAGTAAAAGAAGTAACCGACAACAGACTCGAGCAAAAGCAACCCTAAGCATGCTAGGTAAGACTAAGGCAACAAGCAAGGGGTTTTAGGTAAGGAGGTGAGGCAATAACAGGGTTTAAAGGATTCATGTGATAGGTTCGTAACAGAAACAACTACTACTAAGGCTAGCAGAAAAGAGCAACGGAAAGTATCGGTAACCAATGTTGAAAGGAACACGGTGGTTCATGTGAGTGATAACTTGCCTGCAAAACCCAGTAGCCTGGTACTGAGCTAACTCCTTAGAAGGGGTGTCGTAAGTATCGTCGGTCTCAACGTCGTCGTGTATCCGAGAAGAAGCAAACAAACAATGCAGAAAGATAAACAATCAATATCATGGCATAGGGGCACAAACATGGGATGATGCATGTCATGTTAATAGATGCATCAAAATAAACTACTTGACAAGATAACACAATTTAAATGGACCCATATGCAATTGGATTGCATATGGAAAAGATCCATTGAAATTAGTGGGAACAAATGATTTACAATTAATTATTATGTGAGAGTTGTTAGCATGATGCATGCATGATGATGATAACAAGATAACAACAAATAACAATGATAGATGCAAGTGGAAAAGGATTGGAACAAGTTTTGGAAATCATTGATTAAGTTTGGAAAGTTTGGTTATTTAAAACATGTCACACAAGTAATTGTTGTTTTCAACAAGTTAAAGTGTTCAAAACAAATAACAAAGTTTATATTTGAAAAGAACATCAAATTTTATTTGGATTACATGTTTCAAATATTGAAATTGGAATAGGATGAATTTATTATGAATTAAACATTATTAAACAAGTTTTAATTGAATTTAAAACAAGTTTGAATATTAATTGAATTTTATTTAGTCAAAACATAATTTCAAATTCACATTTGCAAAGTTCACACTTTGGTGGTTTGAAAACATATTTTGCATGTCCAAAAATATTTTATATTAAGCAAGTTATGATTTTATCAAATTTAATTGAATTAAACAAGTATTAAATTATTTAGGCAATTTAAATTATTCAAATAAGAAAACAAAGTTTATATTTGAATAGGATATTCAAAAAGGTGTGAAAAACATATTTTATTTGACTTATTTGTAAATAGTATGAATTATTTATGAATTTAGCAAATTGCATTGGAATTATTCAATTTTGAATTTTAAATGCATTTGGAAAATTCAAAACAGTGAACAAATGTTTCCAAAAGGTATACAATTGAATTTAGATCAGAGTGCATCTTTTATTTGCAGTTTTTGGAGTTTTAAAACTAATTTTATTGACAAAACAAATCCAGGGACTAATCTGTTATTATTTGGACTTAGTTGAAAACAGAAAGTTTTAAAGAAATCGTTTTGCACCCACTGGGAACGTACCCACACGCTGCCAGGGGGCCCGTGGGCTCACTGTGCCTGCGTGGCACAGAGAGAGGCTGACAGGTGGGCCGCCCTGTCAGCACTAGGTGTAAAAAAAGGTTGGGGTTTAATTGCGTTGTCCAGGGATCGAACCCTGGACCTGCCCTCGCGCTTCGCTAGACTGAACCACTGGGATGGATTCGTTCTGTTGTCAGATAACAACACGCAGCGTGGTTAAGGTGGTTTCGCTAACTGAATTAGCTGACGAACACATCCTTGTCTGAACCTGACGGAGGAGCTCGCCGGCGATCAGCAGGTGCTGCCCGTGCCCGAAACGCGTGTGCTGCTGCGATGCTGGTGGTGCGTGGATGTGCACGGTACTCTGCTCGGCGTGCGCGGGTGAGTGTCGATTCACGGGAAGTGCAGTCACAGAAGCTCAAGTTCAGGCGTCCATGGCGGACAGACAACGCCGGCAGACGCGCTCCTCGACGGCGAGAACGCAGCGCAAGAGGAGGAGGGAGGAGGTGTCATGGGGGTACGGCTCACCAGGGGGTAACACGGGGACCTGGTCGGTGTCGACGATGAAAAGCTACTGCGACGGACTCGACGCCGAGGTGCGCGCTGCCGTCAGTGCACGAGGACTAGCGACCTTGGCTGGAAACGGAAGCGCATCCATCTCTTGGCGTCGCGCCAGGAAGAAGCGGGGTCGAGGCGCAACCCCAGAATATGGTCTGGGGCTTGGAGAGACGCGATGTGGCGACGACATGCGAGGCCGAAAATTCGGCCATGGCGGAACAGGTGACGTGGTCAGTAGAGGAATCGACGAAGCAGAGGGAATCGGTGAAGGACTTAGGTAGGAATGGAAAGGGAACTCACCACTGTTGGGAATCGGACGGAGTCCCTGACGGAGAACGACTACGACGGCGGGAATTTGATGAAGACATGCGGCTACTGAACTGAAAACGCAGCTGTTGGTGTGCAGGAACTGATATTCAGAGAAGGTATGGGAGAGAGGAAGGAGAATGAAACGGGGTTCGGCAGCGGCAGGGGAAAGATGTAGGGCTAGGGTAGAGGGTGTAGGCTAGTTATAGGGGAGAGGTGTTGTACGGCGGCAATCGTAGAGGAGGGGGAAGGGATCGGGTGGCAGGGATTCTTGCAGAGAAAAAGACAGAGGGAGGTGTACGGAGGTGGGGGACGATGGGGAGTGGGTTGGCGCAGAAAATAGGTAGATGGGCTTGGGCTGGGGTTAGGTAGCTGCCTCTTCCCTCTTTTTTGTTATTTTCTGTTTCTTTTATATTTATTTTTTTTGTAGCAAACAAAATTGGAAGAAAAGAAGGCCTTTAGGGTTAGGAAAAATCTTAGAAAAATTAGGTTAGGTTGGTTAGGTGATTAGAAACCATATTCCAAGATTTGATTTCAAAAAGTTGAGTTTTAAAATGATATTTGTATTTGAATCCAAATAGAAACAATTTTCGTTATTAAAAACACAATATTGAAACAACAATTTAAATAGGGTTACCCCTATGAATTAATGTGTTTAAGGATTACAATTTTGAGGTGAATTTCATGGTTTCAATTAGGTACTGATTTGAAATACATTTGATTTGAAATTGGATTGAAATAGAATTAATTGATTGAAATAAAAGCACCATTTTATTAGTTGATCAACATGGAATAAAATGGAACAATTTGGTTGTTTTCACTTGTTATTTTTATCCCAAAAGTTGTAACAGAACAAGTATGAAAACATTGTTTGAGTAAGGTTTGAATTTGAGTTGTGAAAACAGTGGAAAACAAATGCAACAACATGATGACATGATGCAATACTATAATAACAAGAAAGCAAACATTCTAAAGGGATGGTTTTCATACTTGGGATGTTACAGTATGTGTGCTATCTCAAGTGCTATAGGGGATTGGATCCTCCGAACCGAAATGTCGCTAGGAGTGAGAATACGGGACATCGACAGTGTGGGATTAATTTTCCCTCCGGATGCAGCAGTTGGGTCTCCTGTCTTGGCGGTGTGCAACACGGCTTGCCAGGGAGATTAACCCCAATTGAAGAGATAGTCATGTACTAGCTTGTGCATGGTGGATAGTCAAGATCAGCTATCTGATGTTCTCATACTGTTGTGAACAGTCCATGGTTGTTTCATGGCGGATTCTGGATCTAGTGGAAATGTGTACACCTCTGCAGAGTAAACCTATTTTGAAATAGCCGCGTCCTCGGATATGGACGGTTGAATGGCCATGTAGCTAGTATTGTGTCAATTTTCAAAAGAGGTTTTGAAGAATGGTTTTGTACCTGCGAGGTACTAAAGAAGAATGACTTGGTATCTGCGAGATACGGAGGAGACAAAGCTGGAGTATTGGAATACTAAAAAAAATGTTTGAAAAGAAAAGCTTTCTTTTCTCAAACAAATCTTATAAAACCTCTGAGATATGTGATATCTACGAGAGAAAACTATATTATTTTAAATGATCTTTCACAAAGAACTAAATCTGAAAAATCAACCATGATAAATCTTTTATCTGTCATGGGTAGCTGAACCGTATGTATGGCCTACCCACTCCACCAAATAAGCATGTATGCATAATTGTAAGCTCATAAAGGATGTCTTGTGGAGTACATGCAAACGTACTCACTTATGGTTTCGCCCCTGGTATTTACTTGCCAGACTATGAGGAGCCACCTCAGGAAGAGTTCTATGAGGAGGAGTTCTACACTGATGGCCCTGCGAATTAGGATCGTCTTCCAGTCAGCAGCCTGTAGGATGAGGCGTGACTCGGGTTCTACTACGCTATGCTTATCGTCTTCCGCTGTGTTAATGTTAAATGCCTGTCCTGTGTGACAGTTATCAAGAACTTGGTCATGTGACCATTTATGTAAGACTCTAATATTCGTGTAATGGATGATGTATTCTGTATGCCAACTTCGTATGTTGTTCACGACTGGTTCTTCTGGGATCGTGAATGAATGCATATGAGGGGTTCTGGACCCTCCGGTCTGGGGCCTCTACAAAGTTGGTATCAGAGCCATCCTTACTCTAGGAGACCTTAGTTAGCATGGACGTTAGTGTATACTCCAAAAATCTAAGTTACAAATACAAAAAATTTGGATATATGACTATGTATAAAAATATTCCCTATATCCCACCACCTCTCTGGGTTAAACTCTACTTGCATTAAGGTTATTTCGATGCATAAACTTAAAACTTTGTACATTGTGGTCTAACTTAAACTATACTTAAAAAATTTGTGTAGATGGACGTGGTCATCACCGAGGCTTTCCAGTTGGGACGTCCACGTGGCGAGTCTTTCCTTTTCGAGGAGAGGCTAGTAGCTATGGCTACTGTGTTGGGACGCCCACTTCCGGAGCTGCGAGGGGGACTAGTTGACGGTGCACCTCTGGAGGGGGACTGGTACGCGGAGGTCACTATCCGCGCACCTCTGGCTAGCCCGACAGTGGAGGACTACGTTTTCCGTGTTGTTGATCGTTCCTGGAACGAGGCTGCAGTGCGTGTGATTCAGGAGTCAGTGGCACGTCTAGCACACATCGGGGAGTACATGTTCATCGATTCCCGGTTCGAGCTGATTGGGAGGCGTGATGAGGATGGCATACCACTTCCTGTCGAGTCAGACTCTACCACTGTTGGTCCTCACTTGGACGAGATGGAGATTCTGTTGTACCGCACTCAGCGCAAGTTGGACAATGTGGAGACCCAACACACCACTGCATGTGTAGTGCGCAAGTCGATGACATAATGCTCACAGAAGGACTTATCTGTGAATATTACATCCCTCAGAGTAGTACAACAGAAACACAGCGGGTCCAGGCAAAACTATAGGATACAAACTTCATTACAAAATCTTGAGAATCTCTTTGAAGAATCAAAGAAGATCTCTTACAAATGAAAAACCAGAAGAAGCAATTCGAAGATCCAAGCTGGAGAAGAACTCTAGCTCAGAACTAAATCTACTGTGGCTGATGTCAGCCCTAATCTATGGCTTGAACACTAATTCCGAGAATGGACTCCACCTACACCTTGATAGCTTCTCCTCCATCAGCGTTGTTGATGACGAAGCTTTCCTGGCTAAGTAAGAGATGATTCCATCTGGCTTCATGAGGTAGTGATGGCTTCACGATGACGACTTCCCTCAGGCTTCAACTCTAAGCAGGGGTCAAACGGGAACGAATGAGTAACGAGCGTTACTCAGCAAGCTCATGATATATAGTGGGTATTTTGATGCACTAACTACAACTTTAGACTCAAAAGAGTCATAAGCTAATGAAAGGTTTTTGTAAAGCTTTCTTCAAGAGGTTGCTTTTAATTCTGAAAACTATGCCCGCCAGATCTTCACAGGACTAGAACTTTCATGGAGTTGCCTTTCCTGCGGCGTTCGCAGTTCCTTCCCGGAACAGGGGGTAACATGCCACATCCTTTTACACTCTGCAGAGGTGCGTTACTTTACCCATGGACGACCAAGACCATGTTGCACAACCAGGTGTACATTCCTGTCCACTCCCACTCAGGTGTGGGGCCAGGTTGTTGGTCCAAGCCAAACTGTGCTTCCCCGCACAACGCATGCCCACCCATTTCTGCCAGCAGGTTGAACGCCTGATTCCACCCCTCACGATGGAGATCTACGCGCCCCTGGAAGATACTCATAGACTCCAGAGTCCGTGGGACGTAAGGGCTCCCACCCATGTGCATGCAGTCCCCGCGGAACCTACAGCGTACGTTCTCTGGCAGTCCGTTGACATGCGAACGAGAGAAGTATCACAGCTGACTTATTCCCCCCATAGAAGACCCATGGTTAACGCGAATTTACGGCGCAAGAATCCTGACGGCAGTTGTTGTTAATTCCTAGGTAATACGTTCCCGTGCAGATGGAACCTTCCTTTGACCTATTCATCTTACCATGGTTCCATCCGCCCACCAAACAGAACACTACCACTCGGGTAGTCATTCAATTAGTCATATTATTATAAAAATAGGATCATGCATTCTTTTGAGAGTAGGTGATAAGACGATAGAGTTTTTGCAATTAGTTTGTTATAAAGTACTGCAAAGGATATGAGCAAGTGATGAACTTGCCTGAGATTGAAATAACCATAATAATCCATGTCTTCGGGGTCAAGGGTCACGTAGAACATCCCGACGTCTGAAAGATAGCAAAGTAGTCCCGATAAGGGCTACTGGAAAACTGGCAAGATGCTATTATGCATAGTAATGTAGTGCATCGCGACCTACCCCGAAAATACCCAAGCTCGAATGATCAAGCTACGTTTTGCGATATTTAGATTTTATTAAGTTTTCTTGACTTTGAGTTATTGTTATTTAGTTCTTGTGGTGATATCTTGCATCACTTAAGGTTTTGACCTTAAGTTGGCTGATCGCTTCATTATTTATTCAGGTTTTTAGTTCATATGTTTGATTAGTAAACATTTTAAAATGTATGTATTAATGAATTCAATATTGTTCACTTTTATGCAAGTAATAAGTGGATAACTTAATAAGGATAATTCTTTAAGGAAAACAAACATCATTTGTTATGATTTGACAAAATTGTTTATGTAAAAGTATTACTTAAGTAAAATGGAATTCTTGAGATACCCATTTAATTCATATGCTAGGGTTTTAAGTTAAACAAGTGATTATATTTTATTAAGTAAGATTTTCAATTATGACTTAAATTATTTTGACGACTTTAGTTTTAAAATCCTAAAGCAGTAGAATAAAGTTATATTCATTTCTCTAAACAATGTATTAAACATCAAAAACAATAATTGAATGTTATGCTTAATTTTTGGAATAAGGACACTTTAAATTTTAAGATTTAAATATTAAGTACTGAAATGATTTGAATAGGCTTGGATTTAAAGACTTAAAGAATATATTATTTTCCATTCCTTTATTAACTTGTTTTGTGTTGATTTTCTTATTTTTCTTAATTAATGATTTTTGATGTTGTTATTAATATTATATTATTATTAATTTAATTAATTGGTTGGATACTTATTGTTTTTCTCAGGGACATGAGTTATGAAATATTTTGAAAGGACTAACTCTAGAAATTTAAAAAGATATAATCTTAGTTGATTTACTTATTCTAACAAGTTTTTATTATAAATTAATTATTTCAAAATAATCAATTTTAAGACTATAATTATTTTGGTGTTATTATGCTTAATTAATAGTTTATATAAAAACTTGTACTGATTTGATAGATATTTAAGTTGAAATTTGTATAAGTGTATGTATTATTTTTCTAACCCTTTTATTGAAATTTAGGGTAGTTACCCATCTGCCCCTAGGGCTGACAGGTGGTCCCTGGGGTTAGGGTTGGACCTAACCCACTGGTCTGGTCGAGCCGGACCAGACCAGGCGCACACCGAGCCCCCTTCTCCTTCTTCCCCTCCCTCTGCGTGAGGCGACGCAGAGGCGATCCATCGCCTCCTCCACTCCGGCGATTTCTCCGCCCCGCTCTGACCATCTCCGCCACCGTGACCTGGCGCCACTGCTTCTCCTCCCTTCCCGCTTCTACGCCTCCCTCCTCGATCTGATTATCTCCCTGTGAGGCTCCCGTGGCAACCTCAAATCCTAACCCTAGGTTTCGGTACCCGGGGTGCTCCTCCACCTCTCCGGTGACCTTGGCTCCTCGATGTGATCCAGGGAGGCTCCTGGAAGTTGAGATGCTGCTGCTGCTGCTTGGTGACTAGGTTTTCGGAGACGCCGCCGCCGGGACGGCCTTCTGGGCAACCGTGGCTCGCCGCCGTGCTCCCCTCACCATCCGGATGTGGTCACCACGATGGTGACCACCTGTAAGTGCCTCTCTCCTCTCTCTGACCCCTACTCTCCCCCTTTCTCTGGAGCCTAGCCCTCGTGCTAGCTCACCCATGCCTTCCCGTGATCTTCTCAATGATCTGGTGATGGATTTGTGGACTTTTGAATTCACCACATGAGTTATTTGATATTGGAGATATGGAGTTCATGCTTTGTTCTATGATGAACAATGAATTTTTATTATGCCCCTAATTATTGCTGTTGCTAGATACTGTGAGGTATTACTGGTTGTTGGCCTTGTGCTAGTAGTGGAAATTTACTTGGGATATACTCCCAATGCTATTCCTATGTGATGACACCCTTTGGGTTTTCTCCCTGTGATGGCCTCTTGTTACTGACTATCTGATAACAATTCCTGTTAACTTGTATAGAATTCCTAATGTTCTATGGGTGTGCTAAATTGTTGAGAGGTGTTACTCTGAATATCATTCAGAGAATATGCCCTAACAATTGTTTCCAACTTATTGTTTTTATGTCATGATTCCTTGGTTCTGGGGTATCAGATCCATGGATCTGGTGCCCAGCAACCCTGTGTGTGTGTGACATAATACAGTGCTCCTGGCTATTGATTTGTCTCAAAATCCCTTTGCTAAAGACCCTTATATCTTGATTCTTTGTATCAAATGATAAGAACAGAGCACTACTCATGATATCCTTTCCTTCTTTGGGGCTTATAAATTAAGAACAGATACTTGCACTAGTTTACTTTGCCTCAAGCCAATGATGCATAGTCTGAGGCCCTTATCCTTGTGAATGGATGCTTGGGAACTAACATACTTTGTTTAAACATTTCCTAATTTGTGCCCAAGTGCTTAGTTGTTTGCATGTTTGCATACTGTGGTGCTCCTTTAGGATGTGCCCAGGTTTTGCTCCTGTAAAACATGAGTATTGCTGTGGTATGATCTAGGATTTGTTAATTGGCCCTCTTTTGACTGTATAACTGACAAGAACAGATCACACATGATTTTTAGTGGCCAAAGCCTGTGATGTTGTTCTGAGGCAATCTTTATAATAAGAATAGATATTGTACTACTAATGAATTCCCTGTGATGTGATTAGCATAGCAACACTATGCTAGACTGAGGGGAATAAACCCCAACCCACTTTCTGTGCATATTTTAGCAAGATCCCTTGCTAGGATGTGTGTAGAAATCACCTTGGGGTGTTAATGTTGTGGCTGTGATTTCCTGATGTTACTTGGCTTCTTGATCCATTTCCCTTGAGCTACTTCCATGTTCTGCTTGTGGTATTGTTGTTGTTATGCTTCAGGTCTGCTCCTCCAGCTCCTTGCTTGACCTTGTGATGATCTTGCTGGATCTACTCTGTTTATCTTCTCACAGCAGGGGATTTGTATGGTATGGTTGATGGTCATGTGTTTTCCTAGTGATTGGATTAATTTGTGGAGATAGATCTCTGGTGGTGTGATTCCTGGTGGTGGTGTTGTGAGCTTAGAGCTCGAGTTGGTGTTGTGGAAGAGAAATGGTGCTTTGCACCTATGCTTCACGGCTGCAGGCCTTTTATTCAGCTGCTGTAGCTTTGACAGCACAGAGTTGTGCATGGTGGTGTATGTTGTGTGCTTGTATGTATGGCCCTAGATCTATTTCTTGACAGATGAGCTCGGTGGTCTTGGTCTTATCCTGGTATGGCTTTATTTTGGGATTGACACTTGTATTACCTGATGGCTAGCCAATGAGATTATATCGAGGTTATTTCTCTGATTTGAACAGATACTAAACTTGTCTAAGCTTAAACTCGATGATGCGATTAGTAGTGCATCTCACTACCTGGCTGAGAGTACTAACCCCCACTAATCTTACCTTTTTATTTTTCTTTGTTTATCTTGTTTATTTTGCAGGATCAGAAGATTAATAGAAGACTTGGAAATTTACAAGATTTAGATTAGGAATTTCTTTTTGTAATTGTTCAATTGTAATATTCATCTGTAATTTTACTTGTCTTTTCTATTTATTGAATTATTGTAAAAACTTTGTATTATGGTTATATTATTAATAAAGTTAATTATCTTCTTTTTCTTATTCCAATGAAATTGGAAACGTCCAATATTTGTTATCTCTTAATTGTTTCCATTTGATTATGGTAATTGTATTTTCTTGATTATTCAATTTGAATTCAAATTCAAATTCAAACTGAATTTCAAATTCAAACATCCCTAAGTTGAAATACTTCAAATTTGATCCCCTCAACTCCAATATAGTCTAGAGGTCATGTTAAATTTCCACCTTCTTCCTGTATCTCTCTCTCTCTCTCTGAATTAGAATATCGATGGAACCTCGATCACTCCAGGGTATAGTATTTGCGAATAAGTCTCCAGTTGCCACTTCTTGTCTGATGATGTCCTAGAGTCATTTACCAGTTTGTTCCCGTATAATTAAACCAAATGAAACTCCAGTGTTTAATGCCCTCAGAAATAATCTGCTTACAAGATTGATCAGGTCATGTACTCAAATTATTCTTGCATGACACCGAACACCAGGATTTCACCCCCCTCAGTTGATATCTTCTTATCTTGGCTCCCTCCTGGTTTGCTTCTCTTGTAGCCATGGTCATGCAGGAACGTAGAAAAAGTTTGGAAAGATCACAGACAGTGATCAGGGTTTAGTATTGGTTTAAGAAGGTTTGTTTCCTCGTTCAGGTTCATCCTTCAGGACTGATAAGATCATCCAGCTATACATGACTAACTTGTAGAAGTAAGATCATCAACTGTGTGATTTGGCTACTCACCCCTCTTCGAGTTCTAGATACCTAGTTGATTTCTCTCAAGTCACTTATAGACTTGAGGTTAGGCTTGTTGAGAGTTAGTGTTGGTCACAGCCAATTATGGTTTGTGTAACCAGATGATTTGGTTTCTTAAGATACTTCTTATAAAGATCACTCCAATTGTTCTCTTGACTAGATTCTCTAGACCCATTTCATCATGTCAAGTGAAACATTGGTCACTTTGGTTTGTTTAAACTTTCGCGCCAAAATTTCCCGTATTTCTAGATGCATGCTTTGCAATTGCACATATTAAATTTAGATCCTTATAACCTCCCAAACACTGGGATGTTACAGACAAGCAGCGACTTGACCGCCACCTCGGCACACTGGTGCACCACACACTGATAGCCGAGACTGACGAGCTGAGGGCTGAGCTTCACGACAGCCAGGAGGAGAGTGGAGCACTGGCACAGCAGTTGTCCCAGTCGAGAGAGGAGCTGGAGGCCACCACCACGAGGAACCGCGCCTTGCGAAGGCAGCTACGGGCCACCCGCTTGGGCCGTGCACGCCTCACCACTAGGATGACGGCTCTGGAGGGGGCTAACGCCGTTCTGCGTGGTAGGCTTCAGATAGCTCGTGAGGACATAGCCGCTAGAGACGATGCCGTGGAGGAGCTTGAGGAGGAGGCCGTAGAGCTCAATAGGGAGATTGAGGGGCTTCTGCCTATAGAGGACGTTCCCTCCGACTTGGAGGGGATGGATATGAGTGAGGCTAGCGAGCAGGATGATGATGACCTGCTTGGCAAGGAGGAGGAGGACCCTTAGGAGCTTATCTTCGAGGTTGGGGACAGTGACGACTCTGTGTAGTCGCAGCCTTCTCACCCTTAGCACCCGATGCTGGTCTAGATGCTAATTAAGTATGCTAGATCGTTTTTCTAGGTAGTTTGCTAGTGGTAGCCCTGCGATGACCCCACCAATCGCACCCCCTGTAGCTCGATGAAGCCTTCCTTGTAAGATATGGCTTGTAATGTGTGTGTGTAATGTCAGAAACTTTGTTTAATTATTGTGGTGAATGAAATGTTCGGCTTGGTTCTCTGATGATTGTCACTACTTTGCGTTCATTTCATCCGTGTTTGCGACTGCCCCGCTCTTGTTTTTGAAACATATCACTTGTATTCCTTTTTGTTGATGTTAAAGGTACTGGGTTTTCAAAAACAAGAATTTATTTCTTAAACTTACACATGTTTCACTTCAGCATGGCACCTCGTCGCGAACCCCCGCCGCCACCACCACCCACAGTGGAGGCGCTGTTGGCCCTGCTGATGGAGGATCGCCAGGCCACCCGAGCTGAGAGTGCAGCTACCATTGCCGCTTTGCAACAACTGGCTGCTGCCACCAACCACAATGGCAATGGCAATGGTGCTCGCTCGAGACTGGGAGACTTTCAGCACACCAACCCCCCAGTCTTCACTAGAATTGTGGAGCCCCTCGATGCTGACGACTGGCTCCACACCATGGCAAACAAGCTGTAAGTTGCTGCAGTTGAGGAGAATGATAAGGTCCTGTTTGCCTCCCATTTTCTTGCTGGTCCTGCCAGGACTTGGTGGGAAACTACACGTGAAACTGTTGCTGCTGGTCACGTTTTCAACTGGGAGGATTTCTCTGCAAGATTCCGCAAGTACCACATTCCCTAAGGAATGATGGCACTTATGCGGGAGAAATTTCTGAAGCTGACGCAGGGAAGTATGCCTGTATCTGAGTACTGGGAAAATTTCACTACTCTGTCCAAGTATGCACAGGAGGATATTAACACTGATGCTAAGAAGAGGGAGAGGTTCTTAAATGGGCTGGACGATGAGCTCCGGTGCTCTCTAGTGGTGGTTCCATTCCAGGACCTAGAGACCCTTGCTAATGCCGCTATGGTGCTGGAGCACAAGCGGAAATCTGCTGATGAGAACCGCAAGAGGAAAATGACTGTGCATGGAGGACCTAGTGCTCAAAGGACTCGCAACACTCCGTATGCGAGGCCACCATCCCACAAGGCGCCTGCTTATGCACCCCGCCCCAGCCACAACTATGCACCCAGGCCCAACAGCTACAACAACCCTGCACCTTATGCACCAAGGTACGGAGGAAATAGCTATGGTGGTAACCATGGTAATCATTCTGGGAATAATCATGGAAACCGCTATGGAGGCAACAATGGAGGAAATGGGAACAACTCCAACAATGCTCCCAAGCCTAACCCAAGCTCAAAGCCTTCTGGAGGTTGCTTTGCCTGTGGAAAGGAAGGTCACTTCGCTCGTGATTGCCCTAACAAAGCTACTGCTCCAGCCCAGCCTAATGCAACCAAGATGAACCATGGTCCTTCCACTGGACGGAAGAATAGGATGAAGGGACACCTGAACCACGTCAATGCTGCAGAAGCTCAGGAGGCACCAGACATGGTGATGGGTATGTTTCCTGTCAACTCGGTGCCAGCCACAGTACTGTTTGATTCTGGTGCATCGCATTCCTTTGTCACTAAGCCGTTTGCTGAGAAAAGTGGTATGAAGCATTCTCGTATGCACAACCCTATGTTAGTACAAATACCTGGGGATAGTACTAAGGCCAACCTAATTTGCAATAGGGTACCAATAGATATAAAAGGGAAAACTTTTCATGCTGATCTTATAGTGCTGGGATCCAAAGGGATAGAAGTGGTACTTGGTATGAACTGGATGACCAAGTATAAGGGAGTTATTGACTGCACTAAGAAATCTATTGAAATGATCTCCGAGGATGGGGAAAAAGTTGCGTACACTGCAACTAAGCCCTCGTCCAAAGTTCACTGCCACACTGGTATAGCACCCCCTGTCCTTGAGGAAGTCCCGGTTGTTTGCGAATATCCGGATGTTTTTCCTGAAGAATTACCCGGTATGCCCCCTGATCGGGATATCGAGTTTGTTATCTATTTAGTGCCCGGAACGGGACCAATAGCACAGAAGCCTTATCGGATGAACCCAAAAGAATTAGATGAACTGAAGAAACAGCTGGATGACATTTAAGAAAAGGTTTGATTCGCCCTAGTGCATCGCCATGGGGATCTCCTATCATTTTTGTGGATAAGCGGGACGGTACCACTCGCTTATGTGTGGACTACCGCAAGCTTAATGATGTTACCATCAAGAACAAATACCCGTTGCCCAAAATTGAAGACCTGTTTGACCAGCTGAATGGGGCTGTAATCTTCTCTAAGATCGACCTTCGAACTGGTTATCACCAATTGAAAGTCCGTGATACTGATATTCCCAAGACGCCTTTCACCACTCGTTACGGGTTGTATGAGTACACCGTGATGTCCTTTGGTCTGACCAATGCCCCTGCCTATTTCATGAATCTCATGAATAAGGTATTCATGGAATTTCTGGACAAGTTTGTCGTGGTGTTTATTGACGACATTCTCATATATTCGAGGAGTGAGGAAGAACACGAAGAACATCTGAGAATTGTGCTCGGAACACTTCGTGAGCATCAATTGTATGCTAAGTTTAGTAAATGTCAGTTCTGGTTGACGGAAGTCGGGTTTCTTGGACATGTGGTATCTGCGGGAGGAATATCTGTTGACCCTACTCTAGTTCAGTCTGTGGCGAAGTGTGCTGCTCCGACAAATCAGACTGAAGTCAGATCCTTTCTGGGTTTGGCAGGATATTACCGCAAGTTTGTTCAGGGATTCTCGAGTATAGCCAGACCCCTCACCCAGTTGCTCAAGAAGGATAGCAAGTTCCTGTGGACGGACAAATGTGAAGAGAGTTCCAATGAGTTGAAGCGTCGACTTGTGTCCGCTCCGATCCTTATAATGACGGATATCACCAAGAGTTTCGACGTATATTGTGACGCTTCAAAGCTTCGTCTTGGAAGCGTACTTATGCAAGAAGGGAAGGTGATATCTTTTATATCCCGCCAGTTGAGACCCCACGAGTTGAATTATCCCACTCATGACTTAGAGCTTGCTGCTGTTGTTCATGTCCTCAAGGCATGGCGGCACTTTCTTATGGGAAGAAGGGTGGAAATTTACACGGATCATAAGAGTTTAAAGTATATCTTTACTCAACGTGAACTCAACATGAGGCAGCGCCGCTGGATTGAGCTCATTAAAGACTATGATCTGAGTATTCACTATCACCCTGGAAAGGCAAATGTGGTTGCGGATGCTCTTAGTCGAGAGCCGGCCTCTCTAAATGCTATGATTCTGGTAAGGCAGCCCGAGTTGTGGAAAGAACTAGACCAGCTTGGCATAGAAGTGGTCAGCTATGGTATGTTAGACGCCATAGAAGTTAAACCAACTCTAGTTGACCAGATCAAAGAAGCTCAGAAAGGCCAGAAAAGTATGGATGGTATTAAGGCCCGCATGGAGAAGGAGAAGGTTGCTGGGTTTACCATCGATTCCGATGGGGGATTATGGTATGAAGGCCGTATTTGTGTTCCCTCTGAATCTGATCTCAAGCAGAACATCATGGCCGAAGCTCATGATACCATGTATTCTATCCATCCTGGAGGAACAAAGATGTATCAAGACCTGAAGGAGAGATTCTGGTGGCATGGAATGAAGTGGGAGATTGCTTCATTTGTAGCCAAGTGCCATGTCTGCCAGCAAGTGAAAGCTGGGCACCAGCGTCCCGCTGGCTTGCTCCAGCCGTTGCAAGTGCCTGTTTGGAAATGGGATGAAGTGGGAATGGACTTCATCACTGGACTTCCTAGGTCCAGCCGAGGAAATGATTCTATATGGGTTGTCGTGGACAGGCTCACGAAAGTTGGTCACTTTATTCCTGTCCGGACCACCTATCGTGGAGATCAGCTTGATGATCTTTACATTACTCGGATTGTCAGCCTGCACGGAGTCCCAAGCAGGATTGTGTCTGATCGAGGTACACAGTTCACATCTAGATTTTGGAAGAAGTTGCACGAGAATTTGGGAACCAAGTTAGCTTTTAGCACAGCCTATCACCCGCGGACTGATGGACAAACAGAGCGTGTGAACCAAATTCTGGAAGACATGCTCCGTGCTTGTGTGTTGTCCTATGGAGTTAAATGGGAAGACTGTCTGCCCTTCGCAGAATTTTCTTACAACAACAGCTATCAGTCTAGCTTGCAAATGGCCCCTTTTGAAGCCTTATATGGACGCAAATGTCGTACACCTTTAAATTGGACTGAGACAGGAGACAGTCAGGTTTTTGGTGTGGACACTTTGAAAGCTGCTGAAGAGCAGGTCCAACTTGTTCGGGAACGTTTAAAGACAGCTCAATCGCGTCAAAAGAGTTATGCTGATACGAAGCGTCGTGATGTCTCTTTCAGCATTGGAGATTTCGTGTACCTTCGTGTTACGCCACTCAAAGGGATGCAGCATTTCCATGTCAAAGGAAAGCTGGCACCCAGGTATATTGGCCCTTTTAAGATCTTGGCACGTCGTGGCGAAGTTTCTTATCAGTTAGAACTACCTGAGGAGCTATCTGCGTTTCACAATGTTTTCCATGTGTCATTGCTCCAGAAATGTCTGCAAGTACCTTAGAAGGATCTCTCGTATCAAGACGTAGATTTCAGGACCATTGATATCAATGATGACTTGACTTATCGTGATAGACCCCTGCGGGTTCTCGAGGAGAATGTGCGCGTTACCAGGAAGCATGCTATAAAATTCCTTAAAATTCAGTGGACCAATCACTCTGAGGAAGAAGCTACCTAGGAGCGTGAGGATGAGATCAGGAAGGAGTTCCCTGATTTTCTTAAAGCCTAGTCCCGCGAATCTCGGGACGAGATTCTTTTAAGGGGGGGGGAGATTTGTCACACCCCTGTTTTTAAAAACATGTATAATATTAAATTAGCAAGCCTCTTAAGACTTTTGTAAGATAATTAAGTGGACAACATGTTTGTGTAGTCATTCTTATCTATGCAATTTAAGTGGTGTGTTCTTTTCACTCACTTAAGGATTTTTCTCCTAAGGAAAGTGTTTGCTTTCTATTTGTTTTCCTATGTTTTCCACTAAATTTCTTAAGGGAGGATTTTCAAAACCTTGAGGTAACACTTAATACCAACTTAAAAATGTGTTATTGATGTTTAGGAATCAACTTGACCTTGTAATAAAATTAATTGGAGAAGTTTTCATTAGATTTTTTCCAATATAATTTTGTCCTGAAAAACAGCCAAGTAGCTGTTTTCAACCCTTGTTTTCCATCACAAGGATTATCCAATTATGGATTTTCTTTGATCAAAATTACTCTCTGATATGAGGACAACAAAACTACATCCTTGGAAAAACTTACAAACATATTTAACACACACATCCAAGTTTGTTTTTGAGCCATCTTGTTAAGACAGATTATTAGGCAGTGTAAAAACAGAGGAAATGCTTACTTTGCCGATTGTTTTCAGAGCCTTAAATCCCTCCATTTTCAGATCAAATGATTGTTTCTGAAACTTGGATGGTTTCTCTTTAATGAGCATTTTAAATCACTCAGTTTTGACTTTGTTTGCTTGGTTAAAACAACTCCAACGTTTGCTATCTCTGTCTGTTTCCAGCACTTAGAAAAATTTCAGAAACTGTCGAAACTGAATTTTCTGACAGAACAGTAACCATACACTTTTGGAGTTGGTGTTTCTTCTTATGTGTGATGATCTAGACCTTGTGGCTTTGCCATTTCGAACCCACTGATTATGAGCTTCTAGAAGGTGGCATTGGATCCTTTTTTCGTTGACCAAGGAGGGAGAGAGTGAGGTGTCATGTTGGCTAGTGATGATGTCACAATTAGTTGGTGAAATAGTTGCATTTGCCCATACCCTAATTTCCCTGTGGCATTGGTCATGCATGTACTCATTGGTGACCTCAGGAACATGTGTCCATTGCACTTGCCACCCCTGGCCACGCCATGAGCTCATCCATGCCATGTCATGGCGTACCCGAGCACACCCACCTTGGCCCTGAGCCTACAAAGCCTTCGAGGCCAAGACATCTTGCCTGGACACTCCACACCACCCCACTACCCCACCCCCGAGACGCCGAGCCGTGCCTCGCCGTGTGCGAGGAGCACGGGCACTTCCCATCGCCGGCCATCATGAGATCCATCTCGTCGAATCGACCGATCCCGTACGTGTGAGCTCGCCATTTTCGCATGCACGCACTCCCGGTAACCCTAGCCATCTCCCTGACGCCCTCCCCGATCGAATTGCTTGCAGGTTTGCCCGCGCCGTCGTTGCCGTGCCCGCCTCGCCGTCGCAGAGAGGAAACCGACGTGGAGAGCTCGAGCCTCGCCATCACCGCGCCACCTGCACCCCACAGCACCACCGCCGTCACCCGCAACGCCGCAGCACCCCTAGGTGAGCCACTAGCCCGTGCCGTGCACGCCCGTAGCATGTTCGTCGCCGGTGAGTCGCGAGAGAAGGGACGAGGAAGAAAAGAAGCGAGCCGTCGATCGCCAGATCAACGGCCACGCTTGAACGTGTCGTTCCCGCGCCCGCCGTCCGCGCGTGCGCGTGCCTGGGCTGGCCTAGGGTCTAGCTGGGCCGTGCGTAGCAGATCTGGCCCGTTTGGGCATTTCTCTGTTTAAATTAAAATGGCATTTTTCTGGCAGAAAGTTAGGTGCTAGCTTTTGGCCTAAAAATGTTAGCAAATAAATTTATTTGACCTTGCAAATTTTTGTACCTATATCCATACTAAATCACAACCATCTCCCACTAGCAGAATAATTGTAGGACTTTTAGATATTTTTCTATAGCTATTTTGCCAGACGGTACCCTTAAAATTGAAATGAATAGAACTTCAAAAATACATATTATTTTTGAGCAAACTCAACTAATCTGAGTATCCCTTGCTAATGCCTACCAGTAGAATTTTAGTTTGCACCAAGGTGAGTCACCATTTGGAAATGCCATCCATTTTGGTGAAACACCAGAGAGCCATTCCAAGATTTTTATGGTGATTTTGGAGCATTATTTTTTAGTGAGACCAATTGTATATGTTTTGGAATGTTAAGGGCTATCACATCCTAGAAGGATTTAATTTTTGGAGCCATATAAAAAATTAGGGAGACAGAACAAGTTTGGGTACTTTTCTGTCTATTTTAAATTCCTAGATCTTATTTTATGTGTTCTTTTTGTGATGTGCAAATGATGTTTTCCTTCTTGTAATGTTGTTTTCCAGTGTGGTTATGATGTTTGCAAGTTATATGAACATGTTAGAATAGATAGCTTGAGTGGTAGAATTTTTAGAATTATTTTTCATGCATAGATCTTGCTCATAGCTTAATTTTCTACATAGGTTTTTGAGTAGATCTTTAAATGCTTATTAGGCTTATTGCTAGGTTAATTTTCATGGAACCAGTACCATTTAGGTACTGTTATTGTGGTTATAGCACCTCTGGTTACTTGGTACTTGTGTTTGAAATAGATTTAAATAGCATTGCTTAAGTCTAGATTTCATACTAGATTATTCATGCCTAGTGTAGTGTTTTGGCTTGTGTTCTTGAAGTAAATAGCTTAATTAAATTAGTTGTTTTCTTGACATCAGTACCTTGTGTGTGCTGATGTTTAGCCATGCTTTGCCTTGCTAGGTTGCATTTTATTCCATAGGAAAGCATGAGTAGCACTTGGGTGACTAGGAATTAATTCTCTCACATGTGTAGCATTTTAGCCTAGTATTTCCTTGTTTAATAGCTAGAATTTTTATTTTTTTTTGGGGGATCCAGTAGCATTTTGGTACTGATTAGGGGAGTATTCTACCTCTGTTAGTTTGCACACTTGTGCATAAAAGTAACATGTGTAGTATAAACTAGCCTAGTATTTCTCCTAGTTTTCTACTAGTATGAGTAGGAGTTTTTGGAGCTAGTTTGTTTGTTTTGAGCACTTTTAAAAATGTGACCAGAGGCTTACTAACCTCTTTATGAGCATTTTGCTAGTGGAACACCCACTGGTATTTTTGCATCATGGTGGATAATGAGTTTGACTTGTTGTCATGTGCCTTTTTCACCACTTGCATAAATTAGCTTATTATATGTGCTTGCCATAGAGATTGTTGAGTGAGTTTTTAGACATCAAATTGTGTTTTATGTGACACCCTACTGCCTAGTAACATGGGTTTTACCCCAATGGTCCATGGTGCTCTTAACTAAAATCATTGACTTTGGCCACACATAAACACAGGGAAAAAAAGTTGATTTTCCCACTATAGTTTTTATGCCAATTTTTCTTGGGAGAAAATTGAGTACTTTGGGTGATACATTTTAATTGCTTGCTGTATGTATCACTTGTATCATTGTTTGCCTTGGTTGGTTCTGAAAGTGTGCCTTTATTTTTATTATACGACGATAGAAAACGAGGGAGTATTTGAAGAAGAGGCTCATTTTAACTCCTGTTACTATCAGGACCAGGACCACCACCTGTACCAAGGCAAGCCATCCTAATGCTTGCTGTATAAATACTTATCATTATCTATCATGCATGTTTTTCACTTCTGAAGTTTTCACAAAACTATATCTTCAAAACTATTTTTGGGTGAATACTACTACTATTGAAATTACTAGAAAAAGGAATCATGTCAATAGTCAACTTGGTATTACCAAGCCCTTAGCCACCAAATGGTATATAAATACCATTCACCAAATTAAAACTTGAATTCTTAAATGAACTAAATAAAATGTGTTTTTGTAAACAAATGCCTTATGGAAGAAAAATTCCGGAGGAAGGGTGAGACCCTGTCTATCGGAAGGATGTCATGTTGGAAAGTTTAAGAAATGTTTACAAAAATACACATAACCTAGTCTTCGCTGGACAACCATTATCGTACTGCCACTTTACCCCAACATGGGTAAGGGGCTTGGTTAAAAACTTGTTATGGTTAGTATGTGTGCTATCTCAAGTGCTATAGGGGATTGGATCCTCCGAACCGAAATGTCGCTAGGAGTGAGAATACGGGACATCTACAGTGTGGGATTAATTTTCCCTCCGGATGCAGCAGTTGGGTCTCCTGTCTTGGCGGTGTGCAACACGGCTTGCCAGGGATATTAACCCCAATTGAAGAGATAGTCATGTACTAGCTTGTGCATAGTGGATAGTCAAGATCAGCTATCTGATGTTCTCATACTGTTGTGAACAGTCCATGGTTGTTTCATGGAGGATTCTGGATCTAGTGGAAATGTGTACACCTCTGCAGAGTAAACCTATTTCGAAATAGCCGCGTCCTCGGATATGGACGGTTGAATGGCCATGTAGCTAGTATTGTGTCAATTTTCAAAAGAGGTTTTGAAGAATGGTTTTGTACCTGCGAGGTACTAAAGAAGAATGACTTGGTATCTGCGAGATACGGAGGAGACAAAGCTGGAGTATTGGAATACTAAAAAAAATGTTTGAAAAGAAAAGCTTTCTTTTCTCAAACAAATCTTATAAAACCTCCGAGATATGTGATATCTACGAGAGAAAACTATATTATTTTAAATGATCTTTCACAAAGAACTAAATCTGAAAAATCAACCATGATAAATCTTTTATCTGTCATGGGTAGCTGAACCGTATGTATGGCCTACCCACTCCACCAAATAAGCATGTATGCATAATTGTAAGCTCATAAAGGATGTCTTGTGGAGTACATGCAAACGTACTCACTTATGGTTTCGCCCCTCGTATTTACTTGCCAGACTATGAGGAGCCACCTCAGGAAGAGTTCTATGAGGAGGAGTTCTACACTGATGGCCCTGCGAATTAGGATCGTTTTCCAGTCAGCAGCCTGTAGGATGAGGCGTGACTCAAGTTCTACTACGCTATGCTTATCGTCTTCTGCTGTGTTAATGTTAAATGCATGTCCTGTGTGACAGTTATCAAGAACTTGGTCATGTGACCATTTATGTAAGACTCTAATATTCGTGTAATGGATGATGTATTCTGTATGCCAACTTCGTATGTTGTTCATGACTGGTTCTTCTGGGATCGTGAATGAATGCATATGAGGGGTTCTGGACCCGCCGGTCTGGGACCTCTACAGGTAATAAGCTATGTTCATATTACAAGCCTATAAAATGTTAACATATGAGGTATTGCCACCTAGAATTGATATTATTAGTTATCTTGTTCCTATGTGGCATGTTGCTCAAACAAGTTACATATTTTCTTAAAATATCGTTTGTCTCTCTTCTTTGGTATCTTGTTTGTAAGAGAGTTTCTTGTTGCTTTGAATTTTTGGGTTTTATTTGAAGCCCTCAAGAATATCTATCTAAGCATGTTTTTCAACTTCTATCTTTTGCCACATGCTTATGCTTTGTGAATATGATTGTGAATAAATCTTCTACCACCGAGAAATATCTCCATACATCTCTTGTCTTTGACAAGTGATAATAATTTATGGTAAGTTTATTGATCATATTTACTTGGGCCTTTGCTCGAAAATTGTCTTGTTTCTTGCTAAGGATTTTTTTTTTGGTTTATCCTTTGTTTATTTTCTTTTGGTATCTTCTCAAACTGGTTTCCTCAATCATGTGTTGATTTTGGTTTTTGATATAATTTGGACAATTCTCTTTATTCTCCCTCTCGTGAGTGCCTTGTTTGTTTAATTGGTGTTTTGTCCAATTTGTATCTTGTTTGGTTATTGAAATTTTTGTGCATGTATATTTACTATATGTATATCTTTTGGAATGCTTACTTTCGTCAATCCAATATATAGGATAAACTCCATCAAATCCTAAATGGATAAGTTGTGCATGAAATTAAAATTCATATTGATATGCACATATTTAGGTGGAGTTTGTCTTATGCATTGTAGTTGCTCTAACTACTTTGGACCCAATGAGTTTGGGTACCATGTTGTACTTGAAGTTTGTTTTTAGGTACAATGGAGATGCATTGGGTGCTTGTCTAATTTATAAGGAAGGTGTTCTCACCATTCTATTATAGGATTCAAGTTATGATGATTAACGAACTCACATCCTGTTCATCACCAATGTCATCTCAGTAACAAATATCTATCTCATGCATACTTTTCTAGCTTTCAACCTTGTGTAGGTTGTAATTTTGCATGAATTCCATTTTGTTGCATTTCTTTTGTTGCCTTTTTGAGATACGTGTTACCTTTCTCGAAGCATTCCAACTATCACTTTCTCTTGTGATATTTTTGATTCTTTGATGATTTTGTTGGTTGTTCACATATATCCCTTTAAGATAAATTTAAGCTTGGTGCTTTTCTTTCAAGCAAAAGTCTTATTCGTATATGTATGAACCTCTCTTGGATATCATGCTCTTCACCTTAGTACCTATTTTGTGTGTGCATGTTTCTTTGTGGATATGTGTCTTTGTGATTGGTGTCCACCTAGAAACTTATACCCACGAGAATAGTTACATCTTTAATTGGTATTCTATTTCTTTAGTGACCACCTTTGATTGCTTTATTTTCTTTGGTGGTTCCTAAAAGGCACAACCTTTGCTTTTCATCTGATATTCCTTTTGCATCTTAATAAGCTTCAGGACCTATGAGTTTTATCCTTGTTGGTTTGTGTGCATGGGAAAGACATGATATGCACTATGTGCCTCATATATTGAAAGACTTTGATGATTTTATCATCCTATTAGTCTCCTAAACATGTTCTTCCTTGTCACACCCATCTATTTCGGTTGATTAAGTCTTTATTTGTCACTCCTTGATCTTAATTTCTCAACTCTTGTTTGATTGCAAGTTGTTTTTCTTCTTTTCCCATCTTTTCTCTTCCTCTTCTTTTGTTCAAAATTATATACAAGGGAGTGATTATTCCATGTTTTGCACACTATTTAGCAATTGAAATGTAACTCTGTGCATGTACCTTGGGGAGTTTCCTTTTTTATTTTCTAGAACACTTGGTTGATCTCATCATAATATAGTTTTTGGTGAATTGTTTTTTTGAATCCTTTGGTTGGTTTCTTATTTGTTAAATTATTCTTCAATTTGATATTATTTAGAAATCTTTGGATCATCAATATAGTTTTATCTCCCTCCATCTATTCATAGTTGGATATATGCACTTGATTTCACTCATATCACGAGGAATGCATACACTATGGGGGAGCTATCATTATATTGACCTTCTGTTTTTCCCATTTCGGCAATGGATGCCAATGGGGTAGAAGTTTAGAGGGTTTAAGGGTATTTGGTTTTATGCTTTAGTTTCGTTCTTAAGAATTTGCCTTCCATGCTATTGCATCCTTGCTCTTTGTTTTTCGTGGTTGCTCAATTCATCATATAAAACCTCGTAAAAAGGGATTGTCATCAATTACCAAAATGAGGGAGATTGAAAGCGCATGATGCCCCCATATGTGGTTTTGGTAATTAATGACAATACTTATGGACTAATGTTTTCATTGAGTTATCCTTATAGATCTTATCCACGGGAAAGATTGGAGTTCATGTGTTGAACTCTAGAAGCTTTCACGATGACCATTGTTATATTCAAGGCTTTATATGAAGAATGTCATGGTTTGAGTTGATCCTATTGCAAGTGTCTTGAAGAAAATTATTATATGGTCCTTCATGATTATCTTCAAGACATCATCATATGAAGATTGAAGAAAAGATACAAGGTTTATCATGCTTGTGATCAACACACAAAGTTACAAGATGTACCAAGTGGATTATGTATCTCGTTATATGGTAAGATTGGTCCATATAGTTTTGTGAAATAACTTATTATATATGTGTGTGGCATCTCTATGTGTTTAGGTATCTTTCCATGGGCATGCACCAAAAGAAATATTTCATATAGCCCATGGTCTATGTCGTCGTCAAGCAGTGTTCGTCATCAAGCTTGACGTGGAATCTCAAGTGAAGCATCTCTAAGAAATCCTATGCTTGATGCTTTCGACCTATTTGGAGATTGTGTCCTTGTGAAGATTTTCCGAGAAGGGTATCTCCCATAATGGTGTATGTGGGAGCTAGTCTCTCCCATAATGGTGTATGGGGGAGAAACTTGCAAGTCTTCATCAAGCGGAGCTTGTGCTAGCAAGCACTATCAAGAAAGAGGATCCAACTTGAGAGAGTTAAGTTCGTCATCATTTAGCTCAAGTGGAATGCTGAAGTCAAAGGTATTATCTTGATAGGTTTTCTATTTTACCGGTCTCATGCTTTGATAGGTTTTCTCTATCAAGAGGGGCTCTCAAGTGAGTAACTTGATCGAATCGTCGTGGAGAGCTCAAACCTTTGAATACTTTCATATCATATTTCTTGGTTCTTAGTTGGCTTTTATATCCTTGGGGTTTTGGTTCTTGTCGTTATCTTCATGACAAGCCAAGGTTTATCGAAAACGGTTTTGGTAAGAAAAACTTGTTGCGGTTTCGGTGGTGAAAATATCCGTTTCAGCTTTGAGAATGTTTCAACTCCTTCCATGTGTGGTAACTTCACCATTCATTTTTTTGTTTGGATACTCCTTGTTGTTATCTTTCAAACCCAATTGGATTCACATATTTCGGAGTTCATTCGCAAAAGTTATGTTTCGTTTTGGTGATGGAGGTTTTACCGGTTGTTCCTTTTAGAGAGGTTAAACATTTCTATATTTGGTTTTAATTTATATTGTTAGGCATTTATGTTTATCTACATGGTCTTGTAGATTTTTTTGTGCGAACTCGACGAGCCAAATATCATCAAAAACGGAGTCCGGACGCAAAAGTTATGAGTGTTTTAGTATTGGTGTTTCTGCAGTTTTCGCGAGGCCGGAATCTCCGGACTTAGGGATGGAATCTCCGGCCTACCGGAGTCTCCGATGTTGGGTCCGGATTCTCTGGACCATAAAAACCTCCAGGGGTTGCTCCAATGGTGTCACCCACTTTATAGGGTCCGGAGAGTGCCCAGAGTCTCCAGTGTGAGTTTTTCCTGCAACGACTCTTTTTCGTGGGGACCTATAAAAGGCCCCCTTCTTCCCCAAAGAGCTAGGTCTTCCAAGCACAATTTTCCCCTCTCTCTCCTCCATTTCTAACCTTGGAAACCTTTCCCTTCTCTCAATTCCTCCCATGATTCTTGCATATATTTGAGGGAAAAGAGAGAGGAGATCTATATATACATTTCCACCAATCCATCTTCCTTCTTAGTGAGGGAAACCTAGTAGATCTTGATCTTGGAGTTCTTGGTGTTTCTCCTCCATTGTTTTTCCTCTCTTATTCCCCCATAATCATTTGTTTCTTTTTTGTAATTTGAGAGTGGAGGATTTGAGCACTTGTGCTCTTGCCTTTTGCATCGATTTGCTCTCTCCACGAGGATTCGTGGAAATTGAAAGTTTGTGAGCTTGTTACTCTTGGGTCTTGGACCCTATACGAATTGTGATGTTCTTGGGAGCCTCCAATTTAATTGTGGATGCGTGCCAAAAGGTTGGGGGTACATCGAGATCCTCCAATTAAGTTGTGGATGTGTGTCTCGATCGAAGGTTGCCAATAGTGGAAGGTGAACTAGGCCGTTGTGGAGAGGTTCATCGGAGAATAGGGTGAGGCCTTTATGGCGTTGAGTAGGCCTCTTGTGGCGAGATCACACCGTACCCCTCCAACAAGACGTACTCCCCTTGTGGGAGGAACTCGGGAATACATCATCGTCTCCGTGTGCCTCGGTTATTTCTATACCCGGGCTTTTTTTTAATGAAATTTACATTGAGATAGCCTTCGCGCTTGAAGTTATATATCTTGTTGTCACCTTGTTACTTGTCTTGATTAGCACAAGTTGTTGGTGCACCTAGTTGACCCTAGAATATTTAGGTCGTGTGCTTGTTAATTTAAACACCTAGTTTATTTCCGCATTTAGTAAGCCTTAACCGAAAAAGTTTTAATCACCTATTCACCCCCCCCCCCTCCTCTAGGCGACATCGTTGCACGTTCACTTGGGGATGCCCAAGGCATCCCCTTCTTCATCAACAAATTATCAGGTCACTTCTAGTGAAACTATATTTTTATTCCGTCACATCATATGAAATTTACTTGGAGCGTCTTTTATTTTTCGTTTTTTTCCTTGCTGTAATAAATATAATTGGAACCTAGCATTCTTATTTGGGAGAGCGACACGCTCCGCTTTTTCGTATGAACACTCGTTATGCTCGTATTCTTAGTTTTTCTTCTAGTTGCTGCAATCCTTTTAGCTCGTGTTTGTTTTCATGCATCTCTTATTCAGAGATGTTAGTTTTAGTAGATTTATGTGAGTACTATCTTGCTTAATTGCTGTATCATTTGGAAAGTTCGTGTTAATTTTTTTTATTGAATGTTGCTTGTTGGAAAAAGAAAGTGTTGCATGTGGTAGAATTTATAACGATGCAAAAAGAAGCATGTATAGACTGTGGGTCGACTTTTTCATGTCATTAGATGTTATTTTAATTCCAAGCCTAGTAGTTATTTTGTAGCATGACTTGTCTCAAATAGCTGAGAGTGTTAATGTGCCATTGAAAGAATCATAAGTTATTTTTATCACATTGAAGCATAAATTTGTGGTGTTCTCCTTTAAATGTTTTATTTGGTTGACTTGGCGCGTGCTTACACCATGTTTATGACTACAAACCGGTCACTTATATCCTCTATGATCATTTAGTTTTTGACTTGTAATACCACTTATGCTTTGATTAATAATGTTTTTGTCGCTATGCATGATTATGGTCATTATGCTCTCTTGATTTGGTGCTCCCAGTCTTTGCTGGCCTCCACCTGTACTGAGTAAGAGTTCTACTCGTGCATCCAACTCCCAAAAACCAAAGTATGCCAAATGTGTCCACCATACCTACCTACATGTGGTATTTAACCTCCACTCCAAAGTAAATTGCTCATGTGTTATCTTTTAAACTTTCAAAATTACTCATGTTTTGTGCTCCTGTTTTAGATCATGAGGACGTGAATAGAGAATCTTTATCTCACTTGTTGATTGGATTTCACACCCTGGACTAGTGGATTCATCCTCTTATCCAATTGATAGAAGAGATGGCGGCGGGGGTGCCCATCCCCGAACTTAATACAACAAATTCTCTTCACTATTTTTGCCCCTGATTTATCAGTCAAAGCATAATTGTGTAAACAAAAGAGAAAGAGGGATGACCTTCTACCCAGTTGTGTTCTTCAATGGTAGCCACTCTTGTGAAGTCTATTTGGCTTGTGATGTACTATATTTTTTGTTTACCATCCGTTGACATAAGCATACACACCACTCTAAAAAAACATTTTATACCTCTGTTTAATAAAATAAAAAGCTCTAGCACATGAGTGGACCCTGCTTCCATCTGCGAAGGGCCTTTATTTTACTTATATGTTGAGTCTCCATCTTCTAACTTTATGCACAGCTGAGAGAGCATAGTTGTCATTTTGAGTTTATTGTGCATTTGTCCCAAAAATATTATTGATTGATTCATACCTTGTTATTACTTGCTCTCAAATTATTTGTTCTAGTCATCCTTTTAAACTTTGAAGGTGTCCTGACATTTATGTTTTTCCCCACTCTTAAGGACAAGCGAAATATCACTTTGCCATGTTTTCTTGATGCTAGAAACAAACGTATAACTTTCAATGCATTGTTATTCATGATCTTCTATTTGTTTTACTTTTCATGATGCAAAGTGATTGCTACGTTTCATTGTTAAAATTATATCTATCATGCTTGTGTTTAAAGTACTATGATCTCGGCTTACATATGATTTTACAATTATGATGATCAAGTTTATGTTGGTAGCATGTAACCTCAGAAATTATTTGTTTTGTCGTTTACCTACTCGAGGACGAGTAGGAACTAAGCTTGGGGATGTTGATACGTCATAAACGTATCCATAATTTCTTATGTTCCATGTTGTTTTTCATGTTATTTTCTACATGTTTGCTATACACTTTATGTCATTTTTATCGATTTTATGGGACAAACCTATTGACAATATCCCACTTTTCCACGAAAAACACCCGAGGCCACCGTCATCGTCAACCCGAGATCGGGAGGGTTCTGGAGTTCTACCCGGCACCCTGTCGGGAGGGGAAATCATCACCGGAGGGCTCTACACCACCATGCCCGCCTCCGGAGGTGATGCGTGAGTAGTTCATCCGTAGACTACGGGTCCATATCAGTAGCTAGACGGTTGTTCTCTCCACTTTATGCCTCGTGTTTAGATCCCGTGAGCTTCCCTGCATGATCGAGATCATCTTTGTAATGCTACATGTTGTGTTTGCTGGGATCCGATTAATGTTGAATGATATGGCTCTTTATTATCAATCTATCATGTTATCTTCATGTGTATGTTATTTATGATCTTGCATGCTCTCCGTTGTTAGTAGATGCTCTGGCCAAGTAAATGCTAGTGACTCCAAGAGGGAGTATTTATGCTCGATAGTGGGTTCATGCCTTCTTTGCATCTGTTCTCAAGTGACAGAAACGTGATGGGTGGAGGATGTGATGTTGCCATTAGGGAGGAAACAATGATGTTTACATTGTTTACATTACACCCTTTGCTTAATGCGATTATCCATTGCTTGTAACTTAATACCCAAGGTTTGTTCGGATGATATTCTGAGGGTGGATTATTAGTCATAGATGCAGTTGGATAACAGTCTATGAGTCTTGTTGTAATGCCCGCATGAATCACATAGTAATCATCATGCCATGCATGTTTCAATATCTATCAATTGCCCGGCTGTAATTTGTTCACCACGCATGTTATCTATCTTTTATGGAGAGACACCACTAGTGAACTGTGGACCCCGGTCCATTTTCTCATACTGATAGTACAACCACTGCAATTACTATTTTCACACTATTTCCTCTGTTTTCACACTACAATTATTGTTTTCACATTGTTCAACTACTTTTTTCCACACCATACATTTAACTTCTTTGTTATCAGCAAACCCGGTGAGATTGACAACCTCACTGCTTCGTTGGGTCAAAGTGAATTGATTGTGTTGTGTAGGTTCCACGTTGCTACTAAACCGGCAGTGCGCCCTACCACATCAACTACATCAACCTTCAGAAGTTGATTGTCCTCCTACTGGTCGATTAAACCTTGGTTTATTTTCTGAGGGAAAAAATTTCGCTGCACTCTTCACAACCTTTGTCTTGGGGTTTACCAACGTGAACCATCACTCCTCCGGACTCCATGTACGTGACAGAAAAATAGGACCCTAGGCTTTTGTTTCGTCCAATTATGAGAATATTTCTAGAACAACTTTTTTGAAACCAAAAACAGCGGAAAATAGGAACTGGCACTATGGCATCTTGTCAATAGGTTAGTCCCATAAAATGCATAAAAATGCTATGAAGTGTATAGAAAACATGTAGCAATTGGCATAATATCAACATGGAACATCAGAAATTATAGATACGTTGGAGATGTATCACCTTCCAACTACACTCTCCATCTTCGTGCATCACAACATATCGCTCTTTCTTGTTGGACGTGAACACAATGTATTGCTGATGATTCCTAACAGCGTACTCCTGAAGCCATATCTGCATGTCTAACAGAGCCTTGAATTTTAGACCCTTATATATCAAAGGCCTTGCCCTAGGACAACGGATTGCTCCGTATTTGTCCTCAATGATGGGTATAGGCGGTTGTTGGACATATTTCTGCAAGTTCGAGTCAAAAACTGCTAGGTGAGCCTCCCTAACATCCTTGAACTTATGAATTCTCGAATCTCTACCCCATACCTTGACAAACACATATGTCTCCTTCACATACCACTCGTACTCCTCACGGTCCTCACCAGAGTCAAACGCATCAGCGTGCTCATAACCCTTGTCTTCGGGATTTTGATCTTCAAAAGTATATGGATCTCCATCAAGTTCAGAGGATTCCACCTGAGGTACAAAGGGTGGGATTGGAATGTGAATTGGGGAGATAGCAACAAACTCATTGTCAATCGCCCCCAATATTGGCACATTAAATGTATCTTAAATGATCTCTTCTCTACAAGTCATAGGAGAAAACAGAGCACGAGGTTTTTCTTCTGCTACACCCTTAAGTTTCTCCTTCCTAAGAATCTCCAAATTAGCTTCATGGTCAACATTCACATTGAATTTATCCTTAATGATCTCTTCTCTTGTCAAATGGGAAGAGACAACACGAGGTTCATCTACTATTGGACCCTTCAGTTTCTCCTTCCTAAGCATCTCCATTTCAGCTTTATTGTCAACATTCATATTGAATTTCTCTTCAATGATCTCTTCTCTAGTAAAAGCGGAGAACACACCCTTCAGTTTATCGTTCCTAAGCAGCTCTTTTTTAGCTCCATTGTCAAGATTGTCATTCTTCCACTCGGGAGGCTGGCTTGGACCCGCATCATGCTCACAAGGGCCATCATTGGTTGTTTCAATCACCGAGGGAGGCTTGTTCAAATCCAGGACTTGTCGTCCTATTTTACGATCGGTGAGGTCAACCTTCACGTCAACAATGACAAGTGATTTGATTTCAAAGTTTTCAACAAGTTCTTTGTTGAACTCCCACTCTTCGTTGCCTTCGATAGGTATCATCTGAGTATAAGATCTAGAGCCACTCGCATCATATCTTCCTTGCAAACTTAGAGCCACATATGGCTTAGACTAACCTAGCACTTTTTGAACCTTCACAACAACCTCACAAAGACTAGGACTACGAGGAAAGAACTTAACTTGACTAGTAATGTCCACAAACTCAACACCAGTGCTAGAGGACACAACACGACATCCGTGATGAACATGAAGAACCTTTGAGTAAGTCATCTATAATCGGGACCAAAACAAATTTTCCCGCTACCATTAGAGTATTACATATCCCACAAAAAGCTCTCAATAACTATGATCGAGGGGTAGTACAACTATATATAGCAACTAGTCCCTCAACTAATGGATTAGATACCAATTTATATAGCAACTATAACTACACATTTTGATAAATGCACATACATATTTGCCATCCTATGGTTTTCTAATTCTTTGGCCTACATTGGCACCACACATACACGTAACAATACCAAATTGCAAATTATATTGCTTCTAAATATGAATTCATATCTAAATTCCATTGGCACCAAAATCATACCATTACAGGCATGGTTTGCACATAAACAATACCACCAAATTAAAATTCTATTGGTTTTGCAAGGAAATACTAATTCATATTCATATTCATTGCACATAAACAAGACAAACTTTGCACACAAACCATTATATTGGTACCCCACAGTTCTATTAATTTCTACAATTCATATCCATGTTCAAAAAATGAAACTAATTCACACAAATGTCCATTTGATTGCTAAATCGGGTGAACAAATTAGAGGGAAGCAAGAAGGACGTGATTCATACCTTCGAAAGAAGGAGGCTCGGCCTATAGGCCGACATCGGCGCCGACCGTCGGCCATGGTGAGGAGGCGGACGATGCGGGGTTGTGTGAAGGAGGTTGCGGGGGTGTGGGCTGGAGGGGAGGAGGCAGTGGATGGAGGGGAGGGGAGGGGCGGTGGCTGGAGGAGAGGAGGTGTGGCAGGAGGCGGCGGCATCGACGATTGCGACAGACGGCGACAAGTGCGTGGGGTGTGGGGTGTGGGGAATGGGGATTGAGATTGGTGCGGGTTGGGGATGATTCGAGTTAGCTTTTCTATAGAGACTTTGGCGCCAACACGGATGGCACCGAACACCTCGACTGAGATTCAATTAGCCTGGCAGGTGATGTCTACACACGCTTCTATTCTTGTATACGGTGTTGGGCCTCCAAGTGCATAGGTTTGTAGAACAACAACAAGTTTCCCTTAAGTGGATCATCTAAGGTTTATCGAACTCAGGGAAGTAGATGTCAAAGATACCCCTCTCAAGCAACCCTGCACTTAAGATACAAGAAGTCTCTTGTGTCCCCAACACACCCAATACACTTGTCAGGTGTATAGGTGCACTAGTTTGGTGAAGAGATAGTGAAATACAGGTATTATGAATGATTATATGTGGTAATTGTAATCTGAAATAAAAACGGCAGCAAGCAAACATGTAGCAGAACGGGTTGTAAATGGTGTTTCGATGCTTAGAAACAAGGCCTAGGGTTCTTAATTTCACTAGTGGACACTCTCAACAATGATAATGTAATTGAATAAATAAATATCGTCTCTTCACTATGCTACTCTGAACCACTCTCCGGTTGGATAACGAACACCAATTCATTGCCTTGGACTACAAAATCACACCTTAAAGTTGCATTCCTCATCTAGGAAACCCCACACTGTCACCTTGAGCACACTAGATGGTTCCAGACAAACACCACAATTTCATAGGGATATCCAACCCAAATTATATAAACTTTAGCCTAAGAGTCACACTCGGTACGCACACTGTCACCTTGACTTTGTGGGACAAGATGTCTCCAGAGATCACATTGATAAAACCACTCAATTAGCATATTGGATGAAGAGTAACATCTACTTATTCAACTAGATTACAAAGCTCATGATCACATAAAGATCACACCATGAGAGAGAGAGAGAGATGAACCGCATAGATATCGGTAGAGCCCTCAGCCTCGGGGGAGAACTACTCCCTCCTCATCATGGGAGTCAGCAACAGCGATGAAGATGGCATTGGAGTCGATGGAGATGGCTCCGGGGAAATTCACCGTCCCGGCAGGGTGCCGGAACAGAGATTTTTGTCCCCCGAACTAGGGTTGACGGCGGCGGCAACTACAGAACTTTCCATGGCTGGAGGATGGATGCTTTAGGGTTTTTGCGTTGCGAGCAATATCTAGGAGAAAGGGTGATATCGGTGGGCCCCCGAGGGGCCCACACCATGTGGTGGCACGGCCAGGGGGACCCGCTGATACGTCGAAAATGTATCTCCTTTTCCGAACTATTTTCCTATTGTTTTCCTCTAAACTTGTATGTTTTGAATGCAACTAACACGGACTAACGTTGTTTTCAGCAGAATTACCTTGGTGTCTCCTTTTTGTGCAGAAAAATCAACTTTCGGGAAATTGCCGAGAAAAGACCCCGTTGGTCTTAAAACACCAGAAGACCCCGGGAGCCACAAGGAGGCCACGAGAAGAGCCAGAGGGGGGGACACACCACCCCCTGGCGCCCCCCCCCCCTTAGGTCGCGCCACCTAGGGGTGTGGGCGACCCAGAGCCCCCCTCGGGCTCTCCTTTCGACTATATATGCCCTTCAACCCTAAATCCCGAGGGGGTTCGAGAGTTTTCCAGAAAGAAGTCTGTAGCGCCGCCGCCATCGCGAATCCTTTTTCGGGGTTCAGAAACTCCGTTTTGGCACTATGCCGGGAAGGGGAATTGGAGGAGATCATCGCCACCGTCATCACCAACGCCTCTCCATCGACCATCCATGTTTCCCCCATCCATGTGTGAGTAATTCCCCCGATGTAGGATTAAAGGGATGATAGGGATTGGATGAGATTGTTCATGTAATAATGCCGTGATTGTTAGGGCATAGTGCCTAGTATCCTCTATTAGTGCTATTGACACTGTTGCAACTTGTTATGCTTAATGCTTACAACTTTGGGCCCGAGTGCCATGATCTCATATCTGAATATGTTATTGAATCATGATGATAATTATTGTTTCTTGATCATACCTGCAAGTTGTTTACACATATTGTTGTCTGGAACCCGAGGCCCTGAAGTGACAGAAATTGGGACAACCGGAGGGGATGGTTGTGATGTGAGGATCACATATGTTCACGGAGTGTTAATGCTTTGCTCCGGTGTTCTATTAAAAGAACACCTTAATTACCAGTAGTTCCCTTGAGGCCCCGCTGAAAACGGGCTGGTAGGACAATAGATGTTGTGCAAGTTCTCATTGCGAGCGCGTACGACTATTTACGTAATACATGCCTATGGTTACTTAGTGCTTGGATGCTTTATCTTATTTATATGCAATGCCCATGTCTTGATTATTATATGAACTATCTTATCCATGCAACACCCGTTCATCTATCCCTATGCCTATAGTATTTAATCCCGTTGTTTACTTCAAACACAACTGTTTCTGTTTCCATTTCACTGTTGTTATTATATCACTTCTGCTGCTACAATAAAACTATTACTACCGATAAACCACTGCGAACAAGTCCTGTCGGGGGGTTACCCCCGAGTAGGGGTAAGGCCAGTGCTAAAGGCAAGGACAAAGGGGTTATTTGACTAAGTAGCTGGCTACCCGGTAGGCAGCTATCCGGTTGTACCCACCGATGGCCAGAAGGAAGAATCAAGGAAGTTACATCCCTCCGAGTAGAGGAGTTGGTCCGAGTAGAGGGAGTGGTTTCCTACTCGGGCCAGAAGTCAATGGAGCCGTTCTGACAAAGGATCCCGCGTATCCTGCGTCCGTACGGCGTGCGGTTCAACTTACGGAGCGCGTGATTATCCGCGCTCCAGCGTGGCTACAGTACGGTAGGCGCCTGTCTAGTCCTGTCACTGACAAAGGGGACAGGACAGGGCTAGGGGCCTACCCTATCTCACTGACAAGGGTGGACAGGTCCCATCTCCGAACGGCGCGACGACTTACGGTGCAAGCGTCAGCGGGAACCCAGAGGCGTGCGCGGTTCTGCAGTGCTCCTGTCCCATCAAGCGGTACTTTATAGTCTTATTCTATCCGGCTGGGCACCGGTATATAAGGTGCCCTGCCCCCTCCTGTGCGAGGGTCGACACTCTGGATTGCTTCACTACACGCAGAGAGAACTAGAGAGAAGAGTGGCTACTCGGCTGAAGGCATGTATTGTACTGTGGCTACTCGGTAAACACACATATAAAGAGAGAGGCAAGAGTACGGGTGTTACCTCCACACGAGGGCCCTGAACCTAGGTAAGATCTTGTTGTTTGCAGTGTTTGTGACTTACCACACGCGGATACTCGCCGTGTGATCCCTCCCCGAGCACCTCCAGCGTCCATCGGCCCCAACTCTAGCCATCCCATGGCATCTGCCGTGATACCACCACGACAGTTGGCGCCCACCGTGCGGCAGACAGAGGTGCTGGCTGGAGTCCATGTTCGGACGGGACTCGTTTCTGCTACTGGGGAGCGTGTGGTTTGTGGCCTTGTCCACAGATTCGGCTCCTTCGACTTCGTCACTGACAACGCCGGAGATTTCGGCGGGAGGCCCATACCGGCAGGCGGCTCGGTGCTCTCCTTCGGCTCGCACCTCGTCTACGTCGCCACCGCCGTCATCCGCGAGTTCCCAGAGGAGGTGCTGGTCGTGGAGGATCCTCCAGCCGTGCTCGCTGCCCTCAGAGGGCCGACTGGCTGCTCTATGGACAGCGTGGAGGTGATGGTGGCCGGCCTGGCTACCGATGCCGGGAAGGGCGCGCTGCTGCCGCCGAGGTCATCGAGGATCTTGCTGGCCCGAGTGCTAGCCAGAGGACCCACAAGCCCTACGAGAAGGACTCCAACATCCTTCTCTCCACTACACCGACGATACCGGCATCCGCCATGCAGATGGGCATGCCGCCTCCCACCGAGCTCGAGCTCTTGACCATGAGGGCGCAGCTCGACCGGCAGCGCCAGGAGCTGCTCGCTGAGCACCTGGAGCTTGAGAAGGTTAGGCTCGAGCTTAGCCTAGACCAGAACGAGTACAACAAGGCCCATGGCTTTACTCCTGTTGTTAGGAAGTCTAGCAAGTTAGCCGCAACGCGTTGCAACTTAGGCGCCGAGATGGCGACAGTTGTAGAGGCTCCTAGCCAATTTGCCACCGCAAACACCACTACCAGGCCCAGATACAGCACCCCCGCCAAAACGCTTAGAGCTGCAGAGGCTGTAGCTGCTGAGTTGCCAAACCTTGCCGGCGACGTGCACGCTAGGCAGCAGGAGAGGCTCAATGAGTTAGTGCTAGAAGCTGCTAGGCAGAATGAGGAGTTCCGGAAAGCCAATCCGGGTGCCAGTGCTTCTCAGTTTGTGCACTCACATGCGGTCAGATCTAAGGATCAGGCCTCATCGCCGCATCCCAGCCGTGAGAGGGACCAGAGTGTGCGATCTGGGAAGAGCAGACAGATGCAGGTGTACGACCCGGCTCTCGCCGCGAAACAGCGCGATGTGCCGCGAGAGTCCGGTCAAAAACACACTACTGCAGGAGCAGGCTATCAAGCCCATAAAGCTCACAGCAAGGGGCAAGACGGTGATAACGCGGGGCCTTCTCGGCGTCCTGCTGCTCAGCCTACACGACAGAGGACGCAGCAGCCTGCTGCGGCACAGCCGCGTGCGGCTGCGCCAGCAGCCAACCCTGTGGTGCAACCCGCTGTTGTGCAGGAGAACAGGTATGATGATGGCTACTCGGCGATGGGGCTAGCCGGCTATGCTGACCCAAGGAATGTTGTTGATCGCCTGGGTGAGCGCATGTTGGAGCCCAGTGATGCAAGGTTCAAGCTGGACCGGATCAATCTGTCCGCGCAACTCGAGAACAAGGGCCGCCTGGCCCAGAGTGCTTTGGCCCTCGTATCATGAACGAGCCATCAGTGAACCACTTCCAGCTGGCCAGGGGGACCAAGTGCTACAATGGCAGCACCAAGCCGGAGGACTGGTTGAGTGACTATGTCACAGCCGTGCACATTGCAGGCAGCAACCGGAGGTGGGCTGTGCGGTATGTTCCGCAGATGCTTGAGGGTCCAGCTCGGACTTGTCTCAACAACCTTCCCAAGGACAGTATCAATTGCTGGATGGACTTCTCGGAGGCCTTCATCAGCAACTTCACCAGCACTTACAAAAGGCCGAATAGGCCGCAGCAGTTGTCCGCTTGCAAGCAGCGGGAAGATGAGACCGACCGCGAGTATCTTACTCGGTGGAGCACCTTGAGGAACACCTGTGAAGGTGTGAATGAGGCCCAGGCCATTACTTGGTTTGCGCAGGGTTGCAGGCATGGCAGCATGTTGTGGCAGAAGCTGCAGCGCGAGATGCCGAGTACTCTCGCTGAGACCATCAAGATCACGGACATGTATGCACTCGGCGACCCAACTCAGCCTTTGATGGACTCCCCCGAGCCGAGAAGGAACTACAACAGCAAAAAGCGCAATGATTTCCGCAACAAGCGCAGAGGTGACCGGATTGATACTCGGTATGATCCCGAGGAGGTGAATGCTGTGACTACGGCTGCTGGGAGTAGCCAAAGGCAAAAAACTGCTGGAGCCCAGTACGGGAAAAACCAGAATCAGGGCCAAGGCATCAAGAAGCCATACAATGCTCCCCAGCAGGGTAGCGGCAACTCGGATCCTGCTCCGAACTTTGTCTTTGGAAGCATGTGGGATGGGCCATGCAGCTTCCACACTCGGCATCCGGCCAGGCCAGCCAACCACACTACTCGGCAGTGCAGCTGGTGGGAACAGATCAAGAATGAGGGCTTGCCCCCTCCTCCTCCTCTACCAGCTGCGAATGCCAATGTGCAGCCAGCTCGGGCACCTGCTCCCCGGCCTGCAGCCTTCCCGAGAAGAGAGAACGTGAACCAGGTGGCTTTAGGAGCCAACCGCAACTTCAACAACGACCACTACCGCAACTACAACAACAACGACCGAAACTTCAACAACGACCGCTACCGCAACTACAACAACAACGACCGCAACCGCAACTTCTACACCCGCAACAACAACAGGAACAACAACAACAACAACAACAACAACAACAACAACAACCAGGGTAACAACAACAACGGCAACAATGGCGGTGGAGACCGCAACCAGTACCAGGATCACCACGAGAGCTACATGATCTTCACCTCTGAGCCCTCCGACAAGCAGTCTCAGCACAGGCGCGCGATGGAGGTCAATGTTGTGATTCCTGCTATGCCCCACTACTTGCACTGGTGCAACCAAGAGATCACTTGGTCCAGAGCTGATCATCCTAGGGTGATGCCCAACCCGGGTAGCTACGCTTTGGTGGTGGATCCCACCTTCTTGGGTGCTCAGAAGAATGTCAGGTTCAGCAAGGCCCTGATTAACAACGGCAGCAGCATCAACATTGTGTACAGAGACACACTCGAGAAGCTCGGGATGGCCGAGAACATGCTGCTACCCAGCAGGACCACTTTCCATGGCATTGTGCCGGGAGTGTCTTGCTCTCCAATCGGCCGCGTCTGGATAGACGTCCTATTCGGCACCAGGGAGAACTGCCGCACTGAGAGCTTGGCCTTCGAGGTGGTTGACCACCAGAGCCCATACCATGCCCTACTCGGTAGGCCTGCTCTCAGCAAGTTCATGGCTTCAACCCATGCTGCATATTTGAAGATGAAGATCCCTGGTCCCAATGGAGTGATCACCATATCAGGTGACTATAAGAGGTCTATGGAGTGTGCCTCTGCTGGTTCCCAGCTGGCGGAATCCATGGTCATTGCTGCCGAGAAGAAGAAGATGTATGAGGTGGTTTCTATGGCGCAAGAAGCGCAGGGTGGCGCGCCTGGCATGCCGAGTTCCCAGTACGGGACTGCGTTCCAGGCGTCCCAGGAGACAAATAAGGTCCAGGTTGATCCTGAGTTCCCAGGCCGTGTTGCCATCATCGGCGCCGGGTTGGGAGAGAAATATGAAAGCGAGCTCATCCACTTCCTCCGTGAGAATCGGTACGTGTTTGCCTGGTCCAATGAGGATTTGCCGGGTGTCCCGAGGGAGTTGGTTGAGCACTCGCTACATGTGCGGCATGATGCCAAGCCAGTGAAGCAGGCGATGCGCCGCTTTGGTGATGAGAGAAGGAAGGCTATCGGTGATCAGATCACCAAGTTGCTGATAAGCAACTTTATCATGGAGGTTTTGCATCCGGATTGGCTAGCCAACCCGGTTATGGTTGAGAAGAAGAAGGAGGAACCCAAGGCGGATACCGCATGGCGCATGTGCGTGGACTACACCGACCTGAACAAGGCCTGCCCCAAGGATCCATTTCCGCTACCCCGCATAGATCAGGTGATCAATTCCACTGATGGTTGTGAGCTTTTGTCTTTCATAGATGCCTACTCTGGTTTTCATCAGATAGCTCTCAACCCTGCTGATCAAATAAAGACTGCTTTTATTACCCCATACGGGGCTTATTGCTATCGTGTCATGTGCTTTGGGTTGCGGAATGCTGGGGCTACCTATCAGAGATGCATGCAGAAATGCTTGCATGATCAAATTGGCAAAAATGTGCAGGTGTACGTAGATGACATTGTCATCAAAACGAATAAAACACATACTCTGCTTAGTGACATTGAGGAAACATTTGGCAACTTGCGCAAGTACAAGATGAAGTTGAATCCGACTAAATGCACCTTTGGCGTCCCGGCTGGCAAGCTACTCGGCTTCTTGGTATCCAGTCGGGGCATTGAGGCCAATCCTTCAAAGATAAAAGCTATAGAGAGCATGTCTTTGCCGAGATCCCTGAAGGATGTGCAGAAATTCACTGGTTGCTTGGCTTCTCTGAGCCGCTTCCTGGGCAGAATGGGCGAGAAGGCCTTGCCTCTGTATCAATTGATGAAGAAGAGCAACAAGTTCGTCTGGACACCGCAAGCTGATGTAGCATTCAAGGAGTTGAAAGCCATGCTGGGTAGCGCTCCCATCTTGGCTAGTCCGCTACCCAAAGAGCCAATGCTGTTGTACATTGCTGCGACTAACCGAGTGGTCAGCGTTGTGATTGTGGTGGAGAGAGAAGAGGAAGGCAAGACTGTGCAGTGGCCAGTATACTATCTCAGTGAGGTGCTGTCTAGCTCCAAGCAGAACTACCCGCACTACCAGAAGATGACTTATGGCGTGTACCTGGGCGCCAAGAAGCTGAAACACTATTTCCAAGAGCATCCCATCACTGTGGTGAGTTCCGCTCCCATCTCGGACATCATGGGCAACAAGGAGGCAAGTGGCAGAGTAGCCAAGTGGGCAATTGAGCTGGCCGCGTACGCTCCTGCGTATGCGAGAAGAGAAGCCATCAAGTCTCAGATCCTAGCAGATTTTCTCGTGGATTGGGATGAGGTGCAATATGAGCCTCCTCCGGTAGCCAACTACTGGAAGATGCATTTTGATGGCTCCAAGGTGAAGGAGGGCTTGGGTGTTGGCGTGGTGCTCACGTCGCCCAAGCGTGATCAACTCAAGTACGTGCTGCAAATTCACTTCAAGGCATCCAACAATCTAGCAGAGTACGAGGCCGTGGTACATGGCTTGAAGGTGGCCAAGGAGGTTGGCGTGCAGCGCATCATATGCTATGGCGACTCGGATCTGGTTGTGCAGCAAGTTTCAGGCACTTGGGATGCTCTGGATGCCAACATGGCTTCATATCGGTTTCTGGTGCAAACCATGACTGGTTTCTTTGAAGGGTGCGAGTTCAAGCACATACACCGAGCAGAGAATGAGGCGGATGATGAGCTATCCAAGTTGGGGTCTTCTCGGCAGTACATCCCGGCTGGGATTGCCTTGGAGCATTTGAGAAAGCCATCTATCAAGCCATCCCCCAACTCGGAGTCTATATTCATTCCTTCTCTGCCTTGTGAGGAAGTTGTTCCCATGGAGATTGACTGGGAGGTCGCAAAAGAGAACCCGGGGACTGCCGTCTCCATCCCGGGGACTGGCGCCTGCAACCCGGGGACTGGCCCTTTTTACTCGGGGACTGCCCCTCCCAACTCGGGGACTTTCGCATTCGTCGAGGGGGTCCTTTCCGCGTGCACGAGGTCTCGGGGACTCGTCCCCGCCTCAGAAGAAGAAGAAGTTGTGGCTGATCCAATGGAAGTGGACGAACCAGTGTTTCCCATCCGGGGAACACCGAGTTGGGCTTTGCCCATATTATCCTTTCTAAAGGACGGCACCTTGCCGAGTGATGAGGTTACCTCGAGGCAAATCCAGAGAAGATCCAAGGGCTATACAATCTTCAGAGATGTGCTGCATAAAAGAAGTCCTACTGGTATGCTGCAGCGCTGTGTAGAGCCAGAAGAAGGAGAAGAAATTCTGGTGGAGATACACCAAGGAGAATGCGGTCATCACGCCTCTTCTCGGGCTCTAGTCAACCAGGCTTTTCGGCATGGCTTATTTTGGCTCACTGCCTTGAAGCAAGCTGAAGATATTGTGAGAAAGTGCAACGGCTGCCAAAGATTTGCAAGTACGATTCATATGCCAGCTTCCGAGTTGAAGACCATTCCCATTACTTGGCCATTCGTTGTTTGGTGCTTGGATATGGTGGGTCCTTTCAAGCCAGCTAGAGGCAACATGACTCATATCTTGGTCATGGTTGACAAGTTCACCAAGTGGATTGAGGTAAAGCCTATTCGGAAGTGTGATGGAACCACTGCTGTGAGTTTTCTGAAGGATGTGATCCTGAGATATGGCTACCCGCACAGTATTATCACTGACAATGGCACAAACTTTGCTGAGGGTGTGTTCGTGAGGTTCTGCAGAGATAAGCATATTCGGCTAGATGTTGCATCTGTTGCGCATCCTGCCTCCAATGGGCAACTGGAAAGAGCAAATGGCATGGTGCTATCAGGCATAAAGCCAAGGCTGATTGAGCCGCTGCTGAAAACACCTGGGTGTTGGCTAGACGAGTTGCCAGCGGTGTTGTGGAGTCTAAGGACTACCCCTAACCGGTCAACCGGCTACACGCCATTCTTCCTGGTTTATGGAGCTGAGGCCGTGTTGCCCACTGACCTAGAGCATGACTCGCCCCATGTAACGCTCTACACGGAGGCAGAGGCTACAGAAGCTCGAGAAAATGACGTTGACCTGCTAGAAGAAGCAAGAGAGCTAACTTTGTCACGTTCAGCTGTTTATAAGCAAAACTTGAGGCGTTATCATAGCCGGAAAGTGAACCCAAGGGTTTTCCGAGAAGGAGACATGGTGCTTAGGCTCGTGCAGTGCACAGCCGGGATGCACAGGCTGTCCCCTCCGTGGGAAGGGCCTTTCATTGTGAGCAAGGCCTTGCACAATGATGCCTACTATCTGATCGACGCACAGCCACCCCAGAAGAACAGGCCGGATAGGGCTGGAGAGGAATCCAAGCGCCCTTGGAATGTAGCTCTACTTCGACGTTTTCACTCATGAGCAAACTGTGTATGTACCTCCTTATTCGAGTTAAACTCCTATTCGGCAATCTGAAATTGAACGCGGAGACTGCCCTCGTCCAAATTGTTCCTTATGTTTACTCTGTTTTGCTTTATCTATTCGGTTGAACCACTTAGAATTTCAAAAGCATACAAAGTAGTGTGTTTAAACTCACCGGACACTCTGCGACTCTGCTGCTGTCCGCAACCCGGCTTCATGGCAAGCCAGAGAACAAGCCAAAGAGTCAATGAACACATGAAAAATTGCAAAGGAAAGGAAGCGTGTGGCAACCGAATAGAGTGTCTTTTACTGTTTTTCCTTTTCGGCTAAGTGGTGGGCAGCGTTACTATGATTTTTCTAAGTGGCTAAGTATTTGAAACTCCTAGTTGTAACACCTGGGGTGTCACCCTAAGTTAGAAAGTTGGCTGTTTTTCTTTTTTTTGCATTGCATCACATGCCTCATATGCATTGCATCCTGTTCTCAAAACCACTCAAAAATCCAAACCAATTTAAACTTTCAAAACATGTCTAAAGTTTCCAATTTAAAAATTGCCCCCTAAACAACTCAACTTGTTTCCAATAGTTTTGAAGTTGATTTATTTAAATTGCTTGTTAATAAACTTCCCTTTAATTAATACCCTAATGGTAAATTCCAGTTCAACTTCAAATCAAATCATTTATAATGGGCATGATCCAATTGTGGTTTAAGAATTAAAATCTTGCAAGCATTTTAAACTCACTAAGTTTTCATAGTGTTTGAGCTTATTAAATAAAACTTGTTTATTTCAAAAATCCAAATGAAACCCTATTTGAAATTCAACTAACAAATTAAACTCCAATTAATATTTCAAAATTTTGAAATTAAGGTTAACATTGCTTTGACATTACTGTTTTAAAATTAATAACCTTATTTCCTTAAAAAATAAAACCCCAAACCCTATTCTTTTATCTCTCTCTCTTTCATCTCTTACAAAAAAAACAGAGGAAAAAAAAGAGAAAAAGGGAAAGAAAGAGAGGGGAGGGCAGGCCAGCCCAGTTGGGCCAGCCCACCACATCCCCTCGATGGCAGCCCGCTCCCATCTTCCCCCACCTCCGTACTGCTGGCGTATCCATGGAGGAAAACGACAGCACCACAGCTCCACCTGCCCCCTCCTTATCATCCCCTACCTCCTCCAAACCCTAGGCCGCACCTTCCTCCCTCCTCCTTCTCCCATCTGCCGTCAATCTTCTTTCCCCCTCGGATCCCCCTCCAAACCTCTGTCTTTCTTCTGAATTTCTTCTGAACCTCGGTTCCATGGCCGGAGTTCGTCGGGGTTGAGGTGTGGGTTGTGGTCACCGTCAAGGGCAGCCCGCCGCGGGAATGGAACCCCTAGTCTTCCTCGTCCTCCTCGCGTCCACGGCGGGGCCCGAACCGCACCGGAGCGCCGCCGCCGAGACGCCGTCGCCCCTACTGTGCCACCGTGCTGCGCCTCGACAGGGCTGCGAGGTGAGCTCCCCCTGTTCCCCTTCGCTCCCTCCTCCCTCCCCTCCTCCCCTCCGCTAGCAACCATCGCCCTGCGCACCGCAGCAGCACGGCGCGCCCACGGCCGCCACGAGCAGCAGCAGCCAAGCAGCGATCGTCCCCTCGTCGATCGTTTCCCCGTTCAGCTGCCTGAATTTTCGTTCAGATTCGTCAATCCAATGCCCGAAAGCCCACCTCATAACCCCACGCCCTACACCTATACACAAGCCGAGCAGCTAACCCACTGGTTAGCACCCTTGCGCGCAAGCCCCAGGTGCTGGGTTCGATCCCCCCCCCCCCCAGGCAGAAAAGCCACACCTTTTATTTCTGCCTTTTTCTTTTTCTGCCCGAATTTCAGAAACCCAGATCTGACCCATTAATTCTAAAATCCATAACAAATCGAATTTTCTCCAATTTGAATGATTCAAATTCCTGTGGATTCATAATCTTGTGCTCTTCCTGTTCATGTGAAGTTTGCAATATGTTTCTGTAATAATTTTTGCACTAAATAATTAATTACTGAAAATGCAATTAAAAGTTGAAACTTTGGAATTTCATAACTTGAGTTTGGTTCACCCAAATTGAGCAAACTTGGGATCTAAAAATTTGTCTTAACAAACTCTACACATTGGTATTTTATCTGGACACAATTGAATTAATTTTGAACATGTTTCCCTCTGTTTACTAAAAAGGGCAGAATAAGAATGCTTATAAAAAATTGCATAATAAATTCAATAATAACCCAAAAATTATGGTTGATAGCTCTAAATGTTCAGTGAAACATTTACTACATGTTTTCAAACTTTTCAATGCAAATTGTTTACTGTTTTTCCTAATTAACAATGGTTCAATAATTCAATGCTTTAATTAAACCCTTTAAATTGCAAAATTCATAACTTGGGCAATTCAAATCCAATTCCAACATGTAAAATATGTTTTCCACCCCATTTTTCATGAACTTTGCAAATATCAACTTTGTTTTCTATTTTGAATAATTTAAATTGCTGAAAACAACTGTTTCTTATTTAATGCAATTAAAATTGCCAAATTAATAACTTGCTCATTTTAAAATGAAATTCAACAAATGAAATATGTATTCCATCTAAAATTTTGTGTTCTTTCCAAATATAAATTTTGCTATCTGTTTTGAACAATTAAAATGGGTGAAAACAACAAATGTTTGTGTAACTCACTTAAGAAGCCAAATTTCATAACTTAATAAGAAAAATTCCAAACTTGGTAAACACCTTTTCAAATTGAAGCTATTGTTGTTTTCTTATTGTTTTCATCATCCATGCATCATTCTAATCAACTTTCACATGATGGTTATTTGTAGATCATTTAATTCAACATTAATTCATGGGCTTTTCCATATGCAATCCAAATTGCATATGGGCCCATTTAAAATATGTTTACCATGTCAACTAGTTTACCTTTGATGCATCCTTAAACTTGTCATGCATCCATATCTTGATCATGCTGGATCTTTTGTCGTAGAAGTAATTGTTGCATCCGGTGTTTGTTCTAGTTCGTTGCTTCTTCGCGGATAGGACGTTGAGATGATGTGAGCAACGACAAGTTCTGCGGATGTACCTCTACTTGCTGGATTCCAGGCAAGTATACTCACTTGCTGCCTATGGCTGCCTTTCATCACTTGTTACCGATTCTTTCCGTTGTTCTTATGCTAGCCTTATGATTCGATGCTTGTGTCTCGATCCTATCATATGTTTACCTTGTAGCCATGATATAGCCTTCCTTCCACTTCCTATTAACTGTTGCTTGTTTACCCTGTTGGCCCTCGTGTCGTAGTTGCATGCTTAGTGTTGTTTGCGCTCAAGTCTTGTTGTCCGTCTTATCACCTGTTTAGTTTGATAGTTGGGTTTCAACTTAATCAACAACATGTTAATGTTTTGGGTAATAATAATTTTATGATAAGGCACCGGAAGGAGGCCCGGCGTGGTTTTGAGGCCTGCTAGTGTCGGCCTTAATTAGGAAAAGGGTCTTGTCCTCCGATCCATGATGAGCGCACTAACCGCATGTGGGAAGCGAGTATGGGCGCCCCCCGCAACTTTGACTCGATTCGCATCTCGTCCAAATCGCCACACTTAGTTCGGGCTTTCCATTTGATGCATGCATATGCAGGTGCGAACCCTTGGCGGCAGGGTGGAACTTTTGTAGTCGGCATTTAGGGCGGCGTGGTCTTCCAGTGCTATGAGGGTCCCCCTTTTCTTCGTGGGGGCTCGATTAGCCGCGCACGCACAGCACGTGGTTCTTTGGGCTTGATGCAAAGAAGAGTTGGGTTGTGTTGAGTGCCTCGCTTGGTGGAAGTGCATTTCCATCTAGCGGGTCATTCTTACGTGTACGGCCAAATTGGTGCATCCCTGCAGGGTTAAATCTTCTCGAGAAGTCATGTTGTCCGCGGTTATGGATGACTTGGTGAAAGTGCTGGCTAACAAGTACTCAGACAACTTACACTTAACGATGATAACTTGACTAGTAATTTAGATTACCTCCACCATAAAAATGAATGTCACCTTAATCAACAGTGTGAGTTTCCTTGGGTTGCTTCCTTAGTAGGGGGTAACACTGGATGGGTATTGTTTGGTGAGTAGTTATAGTTGGTTTTGTCGCGCTATCTTATCCCTTTCTTTTAGCCGGATGTTGTAGCGCGTCTCTGTAGTTAGTTAGTGCAGCCCGCTGCCGCTTTCTTTGCAATAATCCCTTCCTTTCCTTTGTACCCAAAGTATTTGTATCTTGTGATGATTGGTTACGTTGGTATCTTGTGAGTATGGTTTGTCCACTTGCCAGTACTTAATCGTACTGACCCACGAATCCATTTCGTGGCTGCATATTCCACATTGCAGTCAACAGGTTTGAAGTCTGACAACGTTAGCTTGGGAATCCCTCCGGCTTGGCCTGGGCAGGGATTGGACGCCATCGGTTATCTTCAGGACTCTTAGTCCAATTTGCATCTTGTCTGTAGTCGGACACTAGGTTGTTTCTCCCGCTGTTATTTGGATCTTTGTAATGTATCAGTTGTATCCTTGACTCGTTTGAGTCGTCTTGTATATATCTTTTCTGTTGTTGTTGCGGAATATTCGTGAACTGTTGTAATGTTATCACAAGTGGCAACCTGGAATCGGTTATTATGTGGATTTTGGCGGAAATGCTGAAATCTGCATAGTGCCCGATCTCGGGGCGTCACAAATGGTATCAGAGTGTGGTTTTCGATTCCCAAAGTTGTTTCGATACGAATGGTTATCGAAGCAACGGGTCCGCAAAGCCTGTAGGATAACCTCGCTAACGGTCGCGTCTTTAGAGTGTCAAAAACTATTTGTGCAAAACCTGTTTTGGAAACATCTCAATAGGATTCTTGTTTTCTCCTTATCTCTATTCTATTTCTCCTCTCATCTTATTTGTTTTGGAGTCTCTCTCCCTCTCAATCTTCCAAAGTTTTAGGATCCTACGTGGGTGGACGCTTTCTGAGCCTATAACCTAATAGGTTCGATCATCGGAAGATTCCTGGTGGAAGAACATCGTCAATAACCCGAGCAAGATTCTCTTGTTAGTGGTGTCGAGAAGTCCTTGTTAGTGGTGTCGAGGAGGTCAACTGGAAGCATGAAGAATCGATAGTCGAATTTCTTTCCCCTCCCGGGTTAGTGGGTGGATTGCAAGGGCGCAATCCCTTGTTAGTGGTGTCGTCTGTAACACCTGGGGTGTCACCCTAAGTTAGAAAGTTGGATGTTTTTCTTTTTTTGCATTGCATCACATGCCTCATAGGCATTGCATCCTGTTCTCAAAACCACTCAAAAATCCAAACCAATTTAAACTTTCAAAACATGTCTAAAGTTTCCAATTTAAAAATTGCCCCCTAAACAACTCAACTTGTTTCCAATAGTTTTGAATTTGATTTATTTAAATTGCTTGTTAATAAACTTCCCTTTAATTAATACCCTAATGGCAAATTCCAGTTCAACTTCAAATCAAATCATTTATAATGGGCATGATCCAACTGTGGTTTAAGAATTAAAATCTTGCAAGAATTTTAAACTCACTAAGTTTTCATAGTGTTTGAGCTTATTAAATAAAACTTGTTTATTTCAAAAATCCAAATGAAACCCTATTTGAAATTCAACTAACAAATTAAACTCCAATTAATATTTCAAAATTTTGAAATTAAGGTTAACATTGCTTTGACATTACTGTTTTAAAATTAATAACCTTATTTCCTAAAAAAAATTAAAACCCCAAACCCTATTCTTTTATCTCTCTCTCTTTCATCTCTTACAAAAAAACAGAGGAAAAAAAAGAGAAAAGGGAAAGAAAGAGAGGGGAGGGCAGGCCAGCCCAGTTGGGCCAGCCCACCACATCCCCTCGATGGCAGCCCGCTCCCATCTTCCCCCACCTCCGTACTGCTGACGTATCCATGGAGGAAAACGACAGCACCACAGCTCCACCTGCCCCCTCCTTATCATCCCCTACCTCCTCCAAACCCTAGGCCGCACCTTCCTCCCTCCTCCTTCTCCCATCCGCCGCCAATCTTCTTTCCCCCTCGGATCCCCCTCCAAACCTCTGTCTTTCTTCTGAATTTCTTCTGAACCTCGGTTCCATGGCCGGAGTTCGTCGGGGTTGAGGTGTGGGTAGTGGTCACCGTCAAGGGCAGCCCGCCGCGGGAATGGAACCCCCTAGTCTTCCTCGTCCTCCTCGCGTCCACGGCGGGGCCCGAACCGCAACGGAGCGCCGCCGCCGAGTCGCCGTCGCCCCTACTGCGCCACCGTGCTGCGCCTCGACAGGGCTGCGAGGTGAGCTCCCCCTGTTCCCCTTCGCTCCCTCCTCCCTCTCCTCCTCCCCTCCGCTAGCAACCATCGCCCTGCGCACCGCAGCAGCACGGCGCGCCCACGGCCGCCACGAGCAGCAGCAGCCAAGCAGCGATCGTCCCCTCGTCGATCGTTTCCCCGTTCAGCTGCCTGAATTTTCGTTCAGATTCGTCAGTCCAATGCCCGAAAGCCCACCTCATAACCCCACGCCCTACACCTATACACAAGCCGAGCAGCTAACCCACTGGTTAGCACCCTTGCGCGCAAGCCCCAGGTGCTGGGTTCGATCCCCCCCCCCCCCCCCCCCAGGCAGAAAAGCGACACCTTTTATTTCTGCCTTTTTCTTTTTCTGCCCGAATTTCAGAAACCCAGATCTGACCCATTAATTCTAAAATCCATAACAAATCGAATTTTGCTCCAATTTGAATGATTCAAATTCCTGTGGATTCATAATCTTGTGCTCTTCCTGTTCATGTCAAGTTTGCAATATGTTTCTGTAATAATTTTTGCACTAAATAATTAATTACTGAAAATGCAATTAAAAGTTGAAACTTTGGAATTTCATAACTTGAGTTTGGTTCACCCAAATTGAGCAAACTTGGGCTCTAAAAATTTGTCTTAACAAACTCTACACATTGGTATTTTATCTGGACACAATTGCACTAATTTTGAACATGTTTCCCTCTGTTTACTAAAAAGGGCAGAATAAGAATGCTTATAAAAAATTGCATAATAAATTCAATAATAACCCAAAAATTATGTTTGATAGCTCTAAATGTTCAATGAAACATTTACTACATGTTTTCAAACTTTTCAATGAAAATTGTTTATTGTTTTTCCTAATTAACAATGGTTCAATAATTCAATGCTTTAATTAAACCCTTTAAATTGCAAAATTCATAACTTGGGCAATTCAAATCCAATTCCAACATGTAAAATATGTTTTCCACCCCATTTTTCATGAACTTTGCAAATATCAACTTTGTTTTCTATTTTGAATATTTTAAATTGCTGAAAACAACTGTTTCTTATTTAATGCAATTAAAATTGCCAAATTAATAACTTGCTCATTTTAAATCCAAATTCAACAAATGAAATATGTATTCCATCTAAAATTTTGTGTTCTTTCCAAATATAAATTTTGCTATCTGTTTTGAACAATTAAAATGGGTGAAAACAACAAATGTTTGTGTAACTCACTTAAGAAGCCAAATTTCATAACTTAATAAGAAAAATTCCAAACTTGGTAAACACCTTTTCAAATTGAAACTATTGTTGTTTTCTTATTGTTTTCATCATCCATGCATCATTCTAATCAACTTTCACATGATGGTTATTTGTAGATCATTTAATTCAACATTAATTCAAGGGCTTTTCCATATGCAATCCAAATTGCATATGGGCCCATTTAAAATATGTTTACCATGTCAACTAGTTTATCTTTGATGCATCCTTAAACTTGTCATGCATCCATATCTTGATCATGCTGGATCTTTTGCCGTAGAAGTAATTGTTGCATCCGTTGTTTGTTCTAGTTCGTTGCTTCTTCGCGGATAGGACGTTGAGATGATGTGAGCAACGACAAGTTCTGCGGATGTACCTCTACTTGCTGGATTCCAGGCAAGTATACTCACTTGCTGCCTATGGCTGCCTTTCATCACTTGTTACCGATTCTTTCCGTTGTTCTTATGCTAGCCTTATGATTCGATGCTTGTGTCTCGATCCTATCATATGTTTACCTTGCAGCCATGATATAGCCTTCCTTCCACTTCCTATTAACTGTTGCTTGTTTACCCTGTTGGCCCTCGTGTCGTAGTTGCATGCTTAGTGTTGTTTGCGCTCAAGTCTTGTTGTCCGTCTTATCACCTGTTTAGTTTGATAGTTGGGTTTCAACTTAATCAACAACATGTTAATGTTTTGGGTAATAATAATTTGATGATAAGGCACCGGCAGGAGGCCCGGCGTGGTTTTGAGGCCTGCTAGTGTCGGCCTTAATTAGGAAAAGGGTCTTGTCCTCCGATCCATGATGAGCGCACTAACCGCATGTGGGAAGCGAGTATGGGCGCCCCCCGCAACTTTGACTCGATTCGTATCTCGTCCAAATCGCGACACTTAGTTCGGGCTTTCCATTTGATGCATGCATATGCAGGTGCGAACCCTTGGCGCCAGGGTGGAACTTTTGTAGTCGGCATTTAGGGCGGTGTGGTCTTCCGGTGCTATGAGGGTCCCCCTTTTCTTCGTGGGGGCTCGATTAGCCGCGCACGCACAGCACGTGGTTCTTTGGGCTTGATGCGAAGAAGAGTTGGGTTGTGTTGAGTGCCTCGCTTGGTGGAAGTGCATTTCCATCTGGCGGGTCATTCTTACGTGTACGGCCAAATTGGTGCATCCCTGCAGGGTTAAATCTTCTCGAGAAGTCGTGTTGTCCGCGGTTATGGATGACTTGGTGAAAGTGCTGGCTAACAAGTACTCAGACAACTTACACTTAACAATGATAACTTGACTAGTAATTTAGATTACCTCCACCATAAAAATGAATGTCACCTTAATCAACAGTGTGAGTTTCCTTGGGTTGCTTCCTTAGTAGGGGGTAACACTAGATGGGTATTGTTTGGTGAGTAGTTATAGTTGGTTTTGTCGCGCTATCTTATCCCTTTCTTTTAGCCGGATGTTGTAGCGCGTCTCTGTAGTTAGTTAGTGCAGCCCGCTGCCGCTTTCTTTGCAATAATCCCTTCCTTTCCTTTGTACCCAAAGTATTTGTATCTTGTGATGATTGGTTACGCTGGTATCTTGTGAGTATGGTTTATCCACTTGCCAGTACTTAATCGTACTGACCCACGAATCCATTTCGTGGCTGCATATTCCACATTGCAGTCAACAGGTTTGAAGTCTGACGACGTTAGCTTGGGAATCCCTCCGGCTTGGCCTGGGCAGGGATTGGACGCCATCGGTTATCTTAAGGACTCTTAGTCCAATTTGCATCTTGTCCGTAGTCAGACACTAGGTTGTTTCTCCCGTTGTTATTTGGATCTTTGTAATGTATCAGTTGTATCCTTGACTCGTTTGAGTCGTCTTGTATATATCTTTTCTGTTGTTGTTGCGGAATATTCGTGAACTGTTGTAATGTTATCACAAGTGGCAACCTGGAATCGGTTATTATGTGGATTTTGGCGGAAATGCTGAAATCTGCATAGTGCCCGATCTCGGGGCGTCACACTAGTTTGAACTCTTGTGACTCGACTACCAAAAAAGCAACAAGTTGCAGGTAAGAGCTGAGATAAAAAAGGAAGAGTGGATAAAAAATGCAACTCGGGGACTTGCATATTAACGCAACCCGGCATTGAGCCAGAGTTGCTAAGAACTTTAACAAAGATAAAATTGAGTAGCAACGAAGACTTAATAGTTTGATACATGTGCACCCGGCATCCCGGGGATCTGATAAAAAGTTAAGATAAGTTTTTCAGGCAGCAGCAGTGTCGTCCGTGGCAGTGTTATCCGCGTCAGTCTTCTCGGCGTCGGCGCTCTCGGCATCCGCTTCAGTGTTGGCGTTGGCGGCTGGCTCTGAGGTTGTCGTGGCAACGGAAATGGGATCCGTGGCCGAGGTCGATGTAGCATCTTGGAAGCTGCTGCTTGTCGCGCCCAAGTCGGGAGCCGCCTGTTGGATCACCATCTCGGTGGTGATGGTGGTCTCCTCGGCGTTGGGTTGCGGTTGCTCGATGTCGGCGTCAACCTTGGCCTTGCCCTTTCCCTTCTCGACAGCTCCTTTCATGGCACACTCTTCGAAAAAGCTCAAGTCATCTGACTCGGTGTCCTCATCTTCATCGTCGTCCTCTTCCTCAGCTTCAGTATCTGGCTCGGGGAGGCCGTCGATGTAGGTGGCGATGTCCGTGTAGGAGGCTACCTCATAAGTTGCTGCCTTCCGGCGAGCAATGCAATCGGGATCCTTGGACCACTTGGAGTCTTGGCGCATCTCAATAATCCTGGCAAGATCGAGGTTCTCATACCAGCTGCAAATGAAGTGAAGAAGTTCATCCGCTCCTGCCCGAGCTGCCGAGCCGCGCCACTTTTTCAACTCGGCCTTCACGCCTTCCAGCTTCTCGGCGAGCGCTCTGAAGTTGTTTGGTGCCGCTTGGTCTGGCCAGAACAGGTCATGGAGCTTGTAGGCAGTGGACACCATGGTGGTGCCCAAGCCTCTGAGTTGGCGAAGCTGCGACTCGATGCTCAGAAGATTGTCGTTGACGCTGGACTTAGTGTCGACAGGCATCCCGGAATCAGCTCGGAGCTGCTGTGCCTTCGCCAAAGAAGGAGTGCTGGCGGCGCGGAGATCAGGGAAGATATCTAGAGAGAAATCGATAAAAGTTAGAAATGGAGGCAGAAAAGAGATGAAACCAAGAAGGAAGAGTGAGAGGAAAAGCAAGCCAGGTAGCGGAGAAGAGAAACAGTTGAGTACCGAGAAGAGAAAACTCACGTCTAAGATCCACCAGCAGTGCGTCCAGCTTGATCTTCCAATCCTTCTCGTCAGCAATATGTCGGTCCTCAATCCTGCGTGCGTTGGCGAGTTGGAGCATGAGTTGCGAGTTGTGATCCTTCAGCACCTTGATCTCCGTCTCGAGCGCCTTCTCTGTGGCTTTGGCTGTGGTCTTGGTCTCCAAGGCATCCTCAAGAGCTGATTTCAACTTCACTTGCATCTCTTCGAACTCGGCGCGCTCGGCGTTGCGTTCCTTCTTGAGCTCTGCATCTCGGGTGGCCAGCTGCAGCTGCAGCTCGGCAGGCATCAAGCAGTTGAGATGCTCCTCCCGGAATTTCTTATATTCTTCTGCAGAGAGAACAGCAGGGTTAGCAGAGTAACCAAGTATAGGAAGATACAATGACAGAGTAGCTGGCAACTCACCTTCCAGATGCTTGATTTTGCTCTCAGCAGAGGAAGAGAAGACGTGGCAGTGTTCATGCTGCTCCAGCAGTTCTTTGAATTTGCCTGCAGAGTAAACAGAGTTATAGCAAAAAGCAAACGCGGGCGTAAACACAAAACGCACAAACCGAATAGCTAAAATCTTACCTTCGATCTCAGAAAGTTGGAGAGCGCGGTCCAGTGCCGCCTGCTCCAATGCTGCATCATCTTTGCGCTCGGCTTCAAGAGCCGCGATGCGGTTCTTGGCCACATTGTGGTTCCAGAGCAGCCGGCGGAATATATTGGTCCGCTTCAGGAGGCTATTCTGTGGAAGAGAAGAAAAAGAGTTAGAGGTTTTTGGAAGATTTGACCCGAGAAGACGGCAACTCGGTTGAGCACCCGTCTACTCGGCCCGAATCTCGGGGACTAGGGAATAGCTAAGAGGAAAAGAAGAGAAGAAGAAAAAGAAAAACTGCAACTCGGAAAAGCAAGAAAAAGCAAGGAAAGCAAGAAAAAACTTACGGCATATGTTTTTTCCACGTCCTCGGCGGCTTTGCGGAGGCAGAAAAGCTTCCCGGCTAGCGTGCAGGTGTCGGAGGCGACGGTCATTGGAACAGTGCCGATGTCGGCCTTGCTCCAGTCGATGCGGTAGTGGTCAACAGCGCCCAAGATGCTGCCGTTCCACTTCTCGATGCCGAGAGCGTCGCTCTCCCAGACCTTGTCCATGAAGCCTACCCGGTCCACGACCGCGGTTAGCCCTTCTGACTAGATGTCGTCCTCACCGGCTTCGCGCGAGTATAACTCAATGGGTTTCTTGGCTTTGAGCTTGGCGTCCACTGCCTTGGCCTGGCCTTCCTTCAAGGCGGAAAGCCGCTTCTCGCCTTTGGTTAGGGAGATGTTTTGTTGCTTGGACACAGACAACAGGTATGATGGCCAGCTGCCTTGTGCCCGAGCAGCACCTTCAGCACTTGACCCTTCGACTGGGCCAGAGGATCCACCAGCAGCGCCGGTGGTGAGTTGCGTGCTCGTTGGTGCCTTGGGTGGTGGCATCAGATCTCCAAACTGCACAACCTTGCACGGTGGATTCTTCCGAATGGTTGCAGCTTCGGGCTTGGCGGTCTTCTTGCCGGTGTCCGCACAAGAAGCGGGCGGAGGTACTTGGCGGGCAGCGGGAGGAGGCATCAGCTAAGATGCGGTCTTGGTTGTCTTCTGTTTCGGGGGAGGGCTTGGTGCGGTTGGTGGAGTAGCCTGCTGGGTAGGAGGCACAAGGGGCCGGCTACCCTGCGCAGCATCCGGCTACGCTTGGCTCTGGAGCATGGGCTCCACCACGGTCTTCTCAACCCGCTGCTCGGCAGCGGGATCAGGTCTTGCGTCTACATGTTCTTCTACCCGCGGCCTGGCCGCGGGGTCATCGTGAGCTGCAGCTTGTTCTTCCTGCTGCTCGGTGTTGTCGTCTGGCCGCTCAAGGGCGACATGGTCTTGGTTCTCGGCTTCTTTATCAACATTTTCCCCAGCTGAGGTAACTGGAGGAGAGGGAGGCGTCTCATCCTGAGCAGCATCCTGCATACTCTGGTACGCGTAGGTCTGCTGCTCCAAGTCCTGGGCATCTTGGTCACCAGCGCCCGTGTTATCGGCGCCGGCGTCTTCTTCTTCCAGCTTCACCGGAGAGGGAGCACACGTCCTAGCCCGCGGTGCTGGCTCGTCTTCATCCTCGGAGAGCTCGACGAGCTTCTCGAGGTCCATGATGGGTTTCCTCTTGGTACGAGTGGGGGCCGTGGCCACGTCGGCATCCAGAGGATCGCTGAATGAGAAGAAAGAAAGAGTTTAGAAAGAGACAGAGAGCAAAACAGCGAGAAGCAGTAGCGAGTTGGTGTTCGGATGGAACAACTTACCCTGTGCGGGTGGGCGGTTGCCTTCTGTTGGTGGTGAGCTTCTTGCTAGCCACTTTCTTCGGCTTCTTGGCACCAGGTTCTTGGGCACCACTACCCGCCCTCTTCCGGGTTGTGGGAGCGGCCACAGAGAGAGGCTGGACATCCATGGGCTCCTCGTCCTCCTCATGCTCGACATCCTCTGCAGAGAAGAGAAAAGGGATTCAGAAACAGAAAAGGAAATCAGAGCGTGCTACTCGAGATCAGAAAGGTGAATTTGGTCACCTTCGTCATCCTCGGACCAATCCCGGATAGACGCATCAACTCGGTGCTTACCAGGCTGAGTGGCATGCGGGATGCAAACAGTGTCTTGGGTGTCGTAGGCCTTCTCGTCGTCCTCTTCCCGGTCATCGTGCCAGTTGCCCTCGAAGACCTCCTCGTCCTCTTCTAACTGACGATAAATGTGCTGTGAAGGCAAACAGATGGCACAGTGAGTTGAGTTCTCGGCTATGGGGTCCTACTCGGAGCAACATGCAAACACAAAGCATATCTGGATAAGTATTTCTACCCGACAAGGCATGCAAACATAAAGCATATAAAGCCAAAGGAATATTCTGTAATGTCCTACTCGGAATGGCATGCAAACACAAAGCATATTCAGCCAAGGATTTCTATTCGGCATGGCATGCAAACACAAAGCATAAAAAGCCAACAAGTTACTTATGATGTTCTACTTGGTGCAGCATGCAAACACTAAGCATACAAAGCTGAGGAACCATCTACTCGGTATCAAAGTGCAGAGGTAAAAGCACAGAGTACTAACCTGTCCAATGCGCTTAGTGCGGCTATATGGCTCGAAGCCATAAAGCCAATCGTCCTTCAGCGTGGTGTGCATGATGGACCTGGCCCAGACAGCCACCTCCGACTTGCTGAGCTCGATGGTTGTGGTCCTGGTGCAGTCACGGGGTCCCCCCATGTAGCACATCTTGTGCGAGCGGCGCTGAAGCGGGAGTACTCGGCGCGAGATCCAGCAGGCAATCGGATCATCGTGGAGAAGCCCCTCCTCGCGCAACTCGGCCAGGCGTCGCTCGAACTGGATGACGTCCTCGACGGTGGTCCTCGGGTGGTAGCCCAATTCTACTGAGTTGGCAGGGCGTTCTTGAACTTGGGAAGGCCTATCCGGTCCTGGATCGGCTTCCCGACTTCAGTGGCGACATTCTTCACATAAAGAAAGTTGCGCTGCCACTTGCGCACAGATTCCAACCCCTTGGCTCGGGGATGGCTACCCGTGGAGCGCTGCAGCATCATAGCGCATCCCGTCTGGGTCATGGCGCGGGCGCTATCTGTTTTACCCGGATTAGGGATGCTTTGTTTGCGGAAAAAGAAATAGCGTGCCCATGTGTGGATTGTTGGGTACACGCCAAGGAAAGCCTCACACACCACGGCGTGGGTAGAGAGCATGATGAGGGAATTGGGAGGAAGGTGGTGTGGCTGAAGGCCAAAGTGATTGAGGAACTTGGAAAAGAAATCAGAGATCGGAAGACCGAAACCGCACTTGAAGTGCGCAAGAAAGACCACATACTCGTCCTTCTCAGGCTTGGGTACGATTTCCGTACCTGGATGGCGGCAAGTCACGCCGGGAGGCACGCGGCGCGTGTTCACGAGCCATTGACAATCATCCGTGGTAACATTGGAGCCTTCCCAGCCGGCGCGGGCGGCGGCATCGTCGTCTCCGTGGGCAGCCATCGCGGCAGAGATGCGCGGTGAAGGATTGGAAGCGAAGGCGCGAGTGGGAGATGTGAATCGGAGTGTGGAGGCTCAGGGATCTCCCTATCTGTCTCTCCGGCGACGCGTGGAGCAGCGGCGCGGCAAGCGGTTGCGGTGGCGGAGCGCTCGGCGGCGGCGGAGAGACGAAGGGGCAAGAGATGGTAATGAGCAGGAAAGAGAAGAACAAGGCATCGAGGAGGTATTTATCTCCCCCCTCGAGTTGCCGTTACCAACGGAATATTCGGGATCGATCGTGCACTGAGATCATGCCGCGTGGGCTGCGCGCCGGTTAGAAACGCACACAGCGCATATTGCGCGCGTAACGGGCGCAGTTAATCCCACGTCGAGATCGTGGGCGATTTAGTGCGGTTGAAGTGACTTTACGGGCCAGTGGGCACGAGGTGCAGTTATTGGCGCGTGGCCTGCAGTGTCCCACGCACCGAGGCGTCGGGGGTACGGGGGTGTGACACGTGCCCCGTAGCGACACGCAGAGGCGGATTCGCACCGTTGGAGCAGGATTGTGTTTCGAGATTTCGCTAAGTCATTTTACTCGGCATCACCAAAGGAGGGTGTTGCTACTCTGAGGAGAAGAGATTCAAGCAAGAGTTAAGGGCAACAGGGAAGGGCTACTCGGCCTCTTACAGTACGAAGACAAGATTTGTTTTTTATGCTGGCAGGGCCCAGTGAACAAGTTCGCAGGACTCTACCAGCTTCGGGGACTAATGTCGGGGGGTTACCCCCGAGTAGGGGTAAGGCCAGTGCTAAAGGCAAGGACAAAGGGGTTATTTGACTAAGTAGCTGGCTACCCGGTACTTGCTACCCGGTAGGCAGCTATCCGGTCGTACCCACCGATGGCCAGAAGGAAGAATCAAGGAAGTTACATCCCTCCGAGTAGAGGAGTTGGTCCGAGTAGAGGGAGTGGTTTTCTACTCGGGCCAGAAGTCAATGGAGCCGTTCTGACAAAGGATCCCGCGTATCCTGCGTCAGTACGGCGTGCGGTTCAACTTACGGAGCGCGTGATTATCCGTGCTCCGGCGTGGCTACAGTACGGTAGGCGCCTGTCTAGTCCTGTCACTGACAGAGGGGACAGGGCTAGGGGCCTACCCTATCTCACTGACAAGGGTGGATAGGTCCCGTCTCCGAACGGCGCGACGACTTACGGTGCAAGCGTCAGCGGGAACCCGGAGGCGTGCGCGGTTCTGCAGTGCTCCTGTCCCATCAAGCGGTACTTTATAGTCTTATTCTATCCGGCTGGGCACCAGTATATAAGGTGCCCTGCCCCCTCCTGTGCGAGGGTCGACACTCTGGATTGCTTCACTACACGCAGAAAGAACTAGAGAGAAGAGTGGCTACTCGGCTGAAGACCTGTATTGTACTGTGGCTACTCGGTAAACACACATATAAAGAGAGAGGCAGGAGTAGGGGTGTTACCTCCACACGAGGGCCCTGAACCTGGGTAAGATCTTGTTGTTTGCAGTGTTTGTGACTTACCACACGCGGCTACTCGCCGTGTGATCCCTCCCCGAGCACCTCCAGCGTCCATCGGCCCCAACTCTAGCCATCCCATGGCATCTGCCGTGATACCACCACGACAAGTCCACTTTTAGGTGAAGGTGATTTCACAACTCACTTGTTAAGGCTCACAAATATTCTTTCGCTCCCCTTGTGTCGAATCAATAAATTTGGGTTTTACTTCCCTCGAAGATTGTTGCGATCCCCTATTCTTGTGGGTCATCAAGACTATTTTTTGGTGCCGTTGCCGGGGAGCATATCTTTATTTGCGAGCTCACCGGAGAGTACTATTATCTACTGCCAATCATTCATCATGGGTAAGACTCGTGATGGAAGAGTTCCTATATTACCATCCACTACAAGAAGAGGTACAACTCTGAACACCTCTGTTGCTCTTGATTCACCATCTGTTATGAGTAAGCTGCTTACACCACCACATACACATGCTACACATGCTACTTCTGCGAAATCTGAAAATACTTCTGATACTTGTGATGATGCTTCTACTGTGCTTGATGAGAGTGGTTCTCTCGTTCCTTTCTTAGATGCTACTATTGCTAAAGCTAAAAATATTGCAAACATTAAAACTCCTGATAAAAATCTTGTCACTCCTGTTGTTTCACCTGAGTTTAGAGAGAATACTAGCGATGATTTTGATGATTCCTATATTTGAACTTAATGATGATCTTATTGATGAAATACATACTATGAAGGATAAAGATGTTGTTATAAGTCTTATTGAAAGTCGTTTTGTTAAATATAAATTATCTCCTCATGCTAAGTTTGCCACTTCTCCTATTAAAATTAGGGATAAGGATTATGATTTCTCTCTTGATTTATCTTATATGTCTATTGTTGAGAAAGAACCTTTTTGTGGTACTGAAAATGAAAGTGGTACGGAACATATGAATGAGCTCTCCTCTTGAGTAGTTTATTCTCTGATGATCTTAAGAAACGTAACTACTTTGTTACTAAAATATTCCCTTTCTCATTAAAAGATGGAGCTAAAACTTGGTTTAATAATTTGTCTCCGGGATCTATTGATAGTCCTACTGGTTTGGTCAATGATTTCTTTCAGAAATATTTTCCTGCTAGTGATGAACATGCTGCTTTACAAAATATATTTAATTTCAAGCAATTGGAAGGAGAGAAATTGCCTGTATCTTGGGCAAGGTTCTGTTCTTTAGTTAGGGCTACACCTGGGCATAAGCTAGAAGATAATAAACTTCTTGATATATTCTACAATGGACTAACTATTGAATCTAGGACATACCTGGATAGTTGTGTTGGTTGTGTTTTCAGGCAAAGAACTCCAAAAGAAGTTGAGGAATTAATGGCTAAAATAAGCCAAAATCATGATGATTGGACTATGGTTGAACCTGAGCCGACCCCTAATCCAGTATCAACACCAAAACCAACACCCAAGAAGAGGGGAATGATTGAATTAAATGATGAAGTGATGAGAGAAGCCAAGAAATCTCTTAAAGAGAGGGGTATTAAATCTGAAGATGTGAAGAACTTCCACCTATAGAAGAATTATGTAAGCCAATCCCTCACTCGTCACCCATTGAGGTACACTCTCTCCAATATTTTGATAGTAGAGATATTCCCTATAATAAACCTCCTGATCAATTCTTAGATGAATTTGATAATTATGTTATTAAGCAAGATAATTTTAATATGAGAGTGCAAAATCACCTAATGGAAAACTATAGAGCTATTGATAATTTGCATGGTATTATAGAAAGAACCTCAAATGATGTTAAAATGCTTGTTAAACATTTTCAAATGGTTCAAACTCAAATTGGTCAACTTGCTAAAGTACAAAAAGATTTGCTAGTTAATGCTTCTAAAGAAAAACGTGCTTATGAAATAAGAACTAGAAGTGGTATTGCTACACAAGATCCTTTATACCACGAGGGACATCCTAAAAGAATTGAACAAGATTCTCAACAAACTAATAATGATGTTATTCATACTAAGAAGAAAAAGAAGAAGAAACATAAAACTGTTGTAGAATCCGCTGAACTTGCTAAAGATCCTAATAGTATATCTATCTCTAATGCTGAAACTGGAAGTGGTAATGAAAAAGAATGATGCTTCTGATAAAGAAGAAATTGAAAAGGAACTTGAAAAGCAAATTAAAAATACAAAGTACACTAAGGAAGATTTTATTGCTAATAAACATGGTAATGAGAGAGAACCTTGGGTACAAAAACCAATGCCTTATCCTAATAAGAAACACAAAAAAAACACTATAACAAGTTTTGTGAATGGATGAAACCTTTGTTCTTGCAAATTTCCTTTAACTAATGCTATTAAATTGCCTCCTTATGCAAAATATATGAAAGATATTGTTCCTAACAAAAGGAAGATTCCTAATGAGGAAATTTTCACTATGCTTGCTAATTACTATTTTAATGGAAAGGTTCCTAAGAAACTTGGAGATCCTGGTATACCAACTATTCCCTGTTCTATTAAAAATAATTATGTTAGAACTGCTTTGTGTGATCTGGGAGCTGGAGTTAGTGTCATGCCTTTTACTCTCTGTAAAAGAGTCCTCCTAGAAAAATTGATACCAACTGATATATCTTTGCAAATGGCTGATAAATCCACTGCTATTCCTGTGGGTATATGTGAGGATGTTCATGTTCAAGTTGCTAATAATTTTCTGATATTAACTGACTTTGTTGTGTTGGAAATGCCTGAAGATGATAATATGTCTATTATTCTTGGAAGACATTTTCTTAATACTGCAGGGGCTGTTATTTATTGCAATCAAGGAAAAGTTACTTTTAATGTTAATGATAAAGAGCATATTGTTTATTTTCCCAAGAAGATTGATAAGAATATGAAATTATTATGATTGGGAATATTCCTATCAAGGTTGAGGTAACATAATTATTTAGTGATTAGCAAAAATTTTCTTCATATGAAAATTATTCTGGTAACAAGACTTGATCACCCTTGTTAACAAAATGGTTTTGAATGAAGAGGACAATGTTTTCACTATGTTTTCACCTTCCCCATTATGTTTTCACCATGTTTACTTCTGTTATAACATTGCTACTTGAGTACAATCATGTTTTAAACCATCCTGATGCATGTTTTCTTGATATTTTCACTCTGATTTCTGAGGATATGCATGTTTTCACCATCCATACTTTTGTTTTCACCACTGCCACCTTTGTTTTCTTTGGATATTCTTCCATTAGAGTGTCATAGAACCTATGTAGTGTTGGTTTTGGTTTTGTTTTCCACCTTTCACTTTTGTTTTACAGCAATATTATTATTTATAAAAGTCTGAAAAATAAAGTTTCTCGAAAAATTCTAGACAAATTATAATAAATATTTACATTAAAAATGAGGCAGAAAGCCACCTGGGAGGCCCCAGGGGGACCCACCAGTCAGGCACACCATAGGGTGGCGTGGCCAGCCCCCTAGTGGCGCCGGCACATGGTGTGGGCCCCCTGTCCCTCCACTAACTATCTCCCCTGCCAAAGTCTTCTCTCTCACCTCACAAACTGAAAACATTTCCTAGAACCCGTGTTCTTGTTGTTCTCCCTCTGGATTTTCGATCTCCTTCTTTAGCCCTTCATTTGTGCTTATATTTGGTGTGTTTGATCTCCGGTATGTGACTCCTCCGTTAATCCGAGTAGAATTTTGTTTAGTGAAGTATTTCTTGAGTATTTTGGTACTGTAGGTGACAGCTTATGTGAGTTTGCATGCTTGATTTGAGTATAAATAATGTATTTGTGATGTATGGTTTGCTCTCATATAAGTCCCTATGGTAGTCTCCACCTTATAGTTGCTTGAAATTAATTTTTATGATGATTGTTGAAAATTTTCAGAGATGGAGCACAATGCTTATCAACTAAACCAGCATGAGTTAGAGTTGCATGAGGTCATGCTCGTGCACCGCGAAGAGAGAGTGTTCCCATCAATCTATCCGTGTCGGGAATTTATGCGGATTACAGGAATTTGCAGGACTTCAACACTCTTGTGCAGAATGCAGGCTTGGACCATTTCATTGAGGATGAACCTATCCAACATGTGAAACTAACTATGTTTGTGGTGCAGGATTTTCATTTCAAGTTGTCCTCAAATAACCCAATGGTCCACTATAAAATTTACAATAAAGTTGTGAGTCTGCCTTTCACTATTTTTTGTGCAGCTATTAAGGTACCATAGTGGGGTTCTTGTGAGAAGATAAGTGGGCAGCCTAAACCACTGCTGGATTTATATGGAGAGATTTCCCAAGGCAGAAGCTTCACAGGGGAGAGTGGTAAAATCCGAGAAATCCAACTCCCTAGCATTCGATACTTTGCCTATTTTATTTCTAAATGTGTGTTAGCTAGAAAAACTGCCAACAAGCTATCTGTTTATGATTTGGCGTTTATTGTAGATGCCTTAAAATGTGATAGGTCTTATAACTTTGGCGCTTTGATTGCCTACCGTCTCTCACATAACCGTGAGATGGGAGGAGTTTGTGGAGGCCTTATTGCCTCGCGCTTGCTAGCTTTGCATGGTTTCGAGCCACACCCTCTAGACATGCAGTTTCCTATGGAGAGGCTTAATCTTGTTTCCATGGTTCAACATAAATTTCTTTCTATCCATGCTCACTTTCACAACTTATCTTTTGAAATAACTTTCTCCAAACAATCTAGGTGGAGAGTTACTAAAACTGTTAGGGAAGTACTTTTGCCTGCACCCGATTTGTTTGGTCTTAATGGCAGGCAAGGATGGGAGCTTTCTGAGAATGAGCTGGACACATACCTTGAGCATCACCCCCAGCAGGCTTTGTTCGGTTCTAGTTTATTAGATTCCCGAGTGGATGTAACCCACGCAGGGATTGGGTGATCCCCAATCATCACCCGAATCCCCACTACCCCTCGCAACAGATTCCCTGCTCATTTTTTTCATTCGGTTAATCCCCTACACAAGTGGCTGGCAGCGAGAGAGCACAAACATAGAAACTGAAAAAAGGCAACACCTTTCAATGGAAACAATATCTATTTTACCAGCAACTTTGAGCATGCTCAAAAATCATTATATAGAACAAAATACAAAGTTCTAGATAGATATAGATGGACTGGCTGAACATAATTATGCCAAAAAAAAATCGAATATTTCAAGCACACACAAATTGTCTGATTCGTTCATCAAATAACAGTGACACAACAACTAACAAAATGCATCGAATCACTCCTTCCGCTGTAAAGCACACACAAATTGATCGTTCTGACTCTTTTTCCTTTCTTTATCTAGACCTTTTTCATGTAGAGCTCCAGCTATTTCCCTCAACATGTACCTATAATTTACAGAGATAATATAAGCACATGGCTCAGCTAGAAAATGGTATCAATGTTGACCAGGAGACCACAAGATGTAAGCAACTCTTATTCTGCTAATCAATAACGAGGATGCAACTTTTGAACCACAAAGCATGAACAAAGCCTAAACTACAATCGGAACGACTCACATCACAGATAGACATACACAATAGTGAAACACTCAAATTTCGATGAAGCGAGAACATAACCACATCGTCAAATTTCAATGCGCTACACACTGCAATTGTAAACATGAAAAAATACATTAACTAGCCATCAGTTTGACAGATAGAAGTACACGTTCAAGACTTAAGTGATTCTAGTCTTTCACATATATATGTACCAGCAGTAAACTAATTGACAGAAAATTGTTTCACGATAGATGCAGGATAGTAAGAGATAAGTAATCTAACGATTACGAAACATTTGTGACAGGGCCATCCTGAAGGTTTTTTCATGTGCAGTATAGATGTACAGATTCAGAGAATAAGTACAAGTGAGATGCTAGTAGGTAGAAGAACAATTTCAACTGGCCACGAAGCATGAGGATGAAACACGAAGTGTTACCGTAATAAACTAGATGAATCAAGTGCAGTTTTCCTATACAACAAGTGCACAATGCTGAATGTAAACAAGGGGATTAATGTAAACAGGGGAGAAAATTTTACCTTTGCTACTCCATTTCCATGCGCAGCCACATCAGAGCGGTCACCATGTCAGAGCAGATGAAGATCTCACGGTTCGCTGGAATTTTAAAGACCCCCAGGGCTTTCGCCTTCTCCATTTGTGAGACCTCCATTGTGTTCAGCCGAGCAATGCAGTTCTTAATTGAGTATTCATCCACATTCCCCGAATCAGGTTTCGCATCCTCAATCTGCTTGGTCTTCATTTCAATATACTTTTCCATCATTGCAGCCACATCTCCATTCGTTCGACGTTTCTTGGGTTCTTTATCGGTGCTTGTTGGTGGTGCAGGAGCCATAGTTTGGCGAGCCTCATCATGCCCAGCATTGTTTTCTTGCAGACTGGCCTGTTGCATCCCCCCTTGTGTATCATCATGAGCATCCACTAGGGTATCTCCTACATGTGAATGAGGATGTATGACCTCTACGGACATGATATCAGGATCGATCTCCACTTGTGGAACTACTGGTTGCTCGGACCGCTGTGTGGAAGTGAAGTTATAGGTCCCCTCAGCCAGTTGTCCATCATATAACTCTCCCAAGGCCTCGAAATGCGGGAAACCCTTTGTACGGAACTTCCCTATCTTAGGAAATGACTGCAGAACAGAAACAACAACAAACAGAGGCATATGAGTGATGCATACTATAACAAGGACATGACCAAAAGTGTGCAAGGAGCAATGGAACTATCTTACAATGATAAGGTTGTCCCATAGCGCTTCTTCGGCTTCAATCCTCCACCGCTTCTCATTCCAAGATACTCCACTTTGTTGCCTCGCCTCCTTTAGCATCTTGTACTCTCTTTTTAGTTCTTTCTCCTTCTCTTGGATTTGCAACTTAGTGTACGACAGATACGGATGGTTTTCGTGGAATTTCTTGACGATTTTGTTCCAACTGTCGGAGGACCATCCATTCTGACCCCTATATTCAGGAGTATTGTGATCAATGAGCAACTCAACAAGAGTCTTTTCAAGCTCAGCACTCCAAGAGGCTCTACTATCTGTTTGAGAAGATTTTTCAAGTTAGCTAAGACAATCATGTACAAAGAAACATGTATAATAATCTGTTTGTTTTTGACAAAATGAAGGCAATCACCTTTAGACGAAGCTCCACGTTTTTTAGTTAACATGCCTTCTGGTGAAAGCTTCTTCTGGGAAACTTTCGATTGCACAGGATTAAGCCTTGGAGATTGCCTTGCAGTCATCGCCATGGCCCTTAAAGATTAATCATGAGATTGCAAAATATTCACATAAGAAACAAAATAAGTTAATGTGTACTACTTTATTACATCACATAAGAAGCAACAGATGTTCACATGTTACTACTTTATTACATCACATAAGAAGAAAGAGGAACACAGTAGCACACATTCTTAACTACATCACAATTGACTTGCATTTTCACTAACTAATGACGGTAGTCTGCCCACATTTGATTCGCAATCATGTCTCTAAGATTGTTGCCTTCATTGTTGACTTGATGATTTTGTGGAAGATCACCATCAGGAAGGTCCATATAGTTTTCTGGAGGTATGTTGTGTGTTTGGTTATCTAACCAGCCCTCATCTCCTTTATGCAAACGAATTATGTTATGCAATATTGCAGCAGCCGCCGGCAACTTTACTTGATTCTCCAAGGTATGATGTGTTCCCACTTTGAGAATGGGGAAACGTTTCTTCAAGACGCCCAATGCTCGTTCGATATGGTTCCGTAATATGGCATGGCGGAGATTAAATAGCTCCTTGTAGTTTTGGGGTGCACGGCGACCATGCCCATACTCCTTCAAATGGTACCGAACACCACGATACGGTGCAAGAAAGAAGGGAGTATTTGCATAACCCCCATCTACCAGATAGAACTTGCCCTCGGGCACCCTAAACCCCTTTTCAAGGGCTGACCTGAGAACCTTAGCGTCAGTCGCAGATCCCTCCCAGCCACAAGAGATGAAAGTGAAGTTTAGGTCAAAGTCACATGCGACCATAACATTCTGGCTGATTGTCTTCTTCCTATTCCTAAAGGGAGCGGCTTTGTCGCCTGTTATGGTCATGGCAATGTGAGTCCCATCGATGGCTCCAAACAGTTCTGCAAAGAAAACCAACAACTTGTGATTTTGGTCTCTAAACAGAAAGACTTTGTCATGGGAATATGATTTAGATTCGTATTTGAGGAGAAACCTGGAAATAGGGAAAGAATCTCGGGTTCAATTGGATCTTTGGATGTACTTGAGCAGGGTTCGGAGGCTTCAGAAAATGCCTTGCTAGAGCAGGGATTATGTTGAAGAAAACCTTCATGTGCCGATGAAAAGTATCACCGCTGCGGTTGAATTGGACTTGAAGGTCTTGGTAGGAGGAGTTGTGAGATAGCATCCATAGAAAGGCTGCTAATTTCTCTTCCACGGAAAGTCGGGTGTCAAGTACCAACTCCTCCCGTCGAAGAAAACTAGCCAAAGATTTAAAGATATGAGGCTCCATCCTAAATGCTACTCGACACTTCTTCACGTGCCCTTCAAGCAACTCCCTTACAACCTCCTCGCCTGTTCGCATCAATGTATGTGGCGCTTCTTTTTCCCTTGGTTCAGTTGCACCCAACAGATGTAGTGCGGGTAAAAGAAAAAGCATCATATCATCATCATCCTCATCCTCCTCCTCTCTCTTCCTAATACGATCCCTCGTTCTCAAATCCATTTGAAACTATAAAGAAAATAGGGTTCTGCACATAAGTAAATAACAGGTACAAATGCTAATTTCATGATCAGAGAGACATATTAATTGTTGTTCATATCATGTAAACAAATCATAGTGAAAGTAGGCTGCATTTTGTCAAAAAAAAGAAAGAGGCGTGTGTGCAATGCAACACGTGAAAGCACAGAAGCTTTACCAATCCTCTTCCATAAAAAATAATTTGTCCAGCACATTATCATAATTATGTAATTTGCAGTATCAAATATTCCAAACAGCAGTAAGGGAAAAACAGAAACACACATTATAATTATTATACACTCACATGAGTAACGAGAGCACATTTATCTCAGTGGTAAGAATGATCCAAACCATAGATTTAAGCCAAACACAAGCAAAACATGGATACCACAACAGAGAAACTTAACTAGTGAGATCAAAGAGGAAGCTTAGTAAAGTAAGATTTATTTTTAAGTTGGGATAGCAAGTGTGTGGTACTAATACGTACAGTACTTTCTATTTAGTGTTTAACAAATAATCTAATCTCTAAAAGTGATCAACGCATGTTCTCAACCTTAGGCTGGCAGTAGCATGCCTATGTATGTGAATGTAAGTGTGCTTTAATTATTTTTAATCGACCCCTGTGATCGAGAGAAGTAGCACTGCTCCTGTACCAAACAGGGGACTTCTTTTTTCAACTCCAGGCATCAAGTGAGAAAAAAAAACACAACTTTGCCTTAATTCATCCTCCGACAAGAATCATTATCATATATATATATATATAACCAGAACTACATGATAAAAGACACAAGCTCAGGGTTGGTCAGCTAAATCATCATGCTTTCCTAGAAAGTAGATAATAGTGAACATCTTAATATTAGTGTCATCATGTGACAAACACAAAATCCATGAATCTGAGCATGTTAAAATCAGAGAAAAGAGATTCACTTGAGCTGAGTGATTAAAAAAAAACACTGTGATTACGTACACAGTTTCAGAAGACAAAGTAGGTGTGTGCAATGCAACACGTACCAAACAGTTTATGGGAAGATGTTGTCAAACAGTTTAGTACTTGTTAGGTAGTGTTGTCTGTGTCAATTCAGGATTGATCAATTATTTGTAGATCTCTAAAAATAAAATATAGAAGATAGGTTTAACCCAGTGAGGAATGCAACACAGGGCATCCACTGTATCAGATATTGGTTTTGGAAAAAGTGTGCACACATTAGTTGCAAAACCTGAAGATAGGTTTCTGACCCATTAAAGATCCAGCATGGTTCGTATGATCATTCACAATAGGTCCATAACACTAAGTTTCCTTGACCCATTAAAGAACATCAAACATTTCTTAAATATACTTATCCAACATACCTAGAACAGACAGATGGTCAGCGTGGAGTTCTATCATCTATGTATTTTTTTAATCTAACACCACCATTTAAATAAATAAGATGTGAGATATAAAACAATCCTATATATCATGGTCTAAGCATGCGTACTGGCTGCGCATAGCAGAATCAGATGGTCTAAGCATGCCTTGGAAAAAAGAGGGTTGTCCAGTGTTTATACAGCCCACTGAGTTGTATCACTGCTTTTACATAGCACAGCTAGGACCAACTCCAAACCATACATATGGTTCTCACCAAGAGAATGCCAGGATGATTTGCTAAGATACCATACAAGTATCAAACATCGATCCACCGCAATATGTCAATCAAGAATCTACAGCACCGCAGACACAGGTTGTTACATCCTATTCGACCATCCAGACCACCAAGTGACAACATTATCGCGTATAACCAGAACCCTCTAATCTCGCCGATGAAGGAAAACATCACAATACAAAACTAAAACAGAGCATCATACAGGCAGAGATCACACAACCAGGCAGCTACAGCCAATGCCATCCAAGGCGAGCACTATGCAAACACTGCAGGCATGTGCTACAATATTCATGGTTTGCCAAGGGACACCTCTCCCATAGCCCCAAGAAAACCACACCATCCTGCAGGGGATAGGTTCCTGGCAGGGAGAACCCGTGCTGGCTGCCGTACAGCCCGGATATGGCGGCGGCCCTCTCTCCGGCGAGAGAGCGATAGAGGGAGGCCGACAGAGCGCCGCAACCGAGGCTGCGGCGACAGGAGGCGGTGTGGGGGTGGCAGGAAGAGGAGAGGTGGAAAGGCTCGCTGCTCCCCACCCTGACCACTTCCTCCAATCTAGCAGTCCGTGCTTTGTGCACAAGAAATTTGAGAGAGAGAGAGAGGGGGCGGGGGTGAGAGAGAGAACCTGAGCTCCTTCTTCGGTGTGCGGCGGCGGTGGAGGTCGAGGTTCTTCGTGCGTCTAGGTCGAGGCAGGGAGGCGATGCAGTGGAGCACCCGTCTCCTACTAGCTCGTTGCGCCGTCGAGATCCACGCCGTCCCGTCGCCTAACTCCGAGGTTCACGCCCTCCAGTCGCCGATCCTGTGCCGCCGCCGCCGCCTCCGGCTGTGCCTCCAAATCGCAGGAGAATTTTAGGTCGGGACGAGGGAGAGAGAGGTGACCACGTTTCGTGGATTAGTTCCACGGGATAAGAGGAGAGGTTTCTTTCCCCGTCAAAATCGGCGGGATTGGGGTGGAATATCCCGGGGTCGAATCCCTCCCGGTTTTAACCGAACGGTTAAAATAAGAGCACCGGGATTTGACCCGCGCGGGTGTGATCCCCGCCGACCCACGGGGATTTCGCCCCGATCCCGGCCGGGTTGGGCATAACCGAACATAGCCGCAAGGGGAGGACACCGGAGAGGGGGAAGATAGTGATTTCGTCCAGCCCTACGACGCCACGGGAATTCCATATCAGCACCCCGGCTATGACTATGCGCCCGCTGCATCATCTTCCTCTTATGCTCCCGAGTACGACCACACGAGGGATGACCCACCATAGTGGGGATACTTCACGCGCCATGATTTATCTCCACTTAGGCCAAATTCTTAAGCTTCGGGGAGGTATACCGACATCACACTCATTTATATATCATATTCTGTCGGTTCTTTGTATATCCATGTTTTGTTTTCTTTCGCTTCTTTTCTTTTCTTTTGCTTCTTTTTGTTTCTTTTGCTTGTTTTCGTTTCTTTCATCTTTTTTTTTTTATCGTTTTGTTTTCTCTTTCCAAAACACAAAAAGACCAAAAATATTTATGTTGTTTCTCTCTATTTGTTTCTTTAGTTGGTTTGCTTTATCCTTTAGTTGCATTTTAATATTCAAAAACCCAAAAACATTTTGTTTTGTTTGTTTGCTTGCTTTCTTTTATTCTTGTTTCATTTCGAAAAAAACCAAAATATTTTGCCTTGTTTGCTTGTTCTCTTTTGCTCGTGCTTTCATTAAAAAATCCCAAAAATATTTGTTGTTCTTTTTTTGTTTTGTAAAGTTTGCTGCAGAGTTCAACAGTCGTTCGTGACTCCATTGGAGCTTGGTTTTCATTATATATTTTATTCAAGCCACAAGTGAAGAGCAATAATGACGATATATGACAATTCAAGTGTGGTGAGATGCTGGTACGAACTCTATTTGCTTTCATTTTTGTACATATATCCATCTATGTGAGCATGCTTAGTTTGTTCGTATAAGATATATGTGACTTAATGGCTACTTAATAGTTCGTGCTCTCTCGTGTTTTGTTCCAATTTATTAATGGTAAATGACCTGTCATATAAATATTTATTCGCATTGTTCTATTCATAGAAGGGTATGACATTGTGGTAGACTCCTCTGACTGTTTCATTTGAATCGACTTGGCACATACTCACGCATGCTAAGACTGAAAACAAAAAGTAAATAAGCCTCGACGATTTATTTTGCCTCAGAGTTCTAGTATCAATTTATGCCTCGGTTAATTTTACTTTGTCGCAAACATGATTATGATAGTTGTTGCTCTCTTGATTGTCGCTCCTTGTCTATTGCTAGCCTTCACGTGTACTGCGTATGGAATTCTACTCGTGCATCCAACTCCCAAAAACCAAAGTTTCCCATTGTGTCCACCATACCTACCTACATGTGGTATTTAACTGTCACTCCAAGTAAATTGCTCATGTGCTACTTTTAAAACCTCCTAAAAATTATTCTTGTTTTGTGCCCCTATTTTAGCTCATGAGGACGTAAATAGAGAATCTTTATCTTACTTGTTGATTGGATTTCACACCCTGAACTAGTGGCTTCATCCGCTTATCCAATTGATAGAATAGCTGGCAGCGGGGTGCCCAGCCCCAAATTAATACAAACAAATTCTCTTCACTATTTTTGCCCCTGATTTATCAGCTAAAGCATAATTGTGTAAACAAAAGAGAAACAGGGACGACCTTCTACACCAGTTGCGTCCTTCACAATGGGAGCCGCTCTTGTGAATCCAGTTGGCTTGTGATGTACTGCATTGTCTCTTTACCATCCGTTGACATAAGCATACACCTCTCTTAAAAATGTTTTCAATACCTTTGTTTAATAAAATAAAAGCTCTAGCACATGAGTAATCTCTGCTTCCCTCCGCGAAGGGCCTTTCTTTTACTTTTATGTTGAGTCTCCGCCATATTATTTGAGCACCTTCTTGAGAGCATAATTATCATTCTTAGTGTGATGTGTTTGTCCCAAAGCACGATTGATTGTGGTATAATATCGATACTTGCATCTTTGATATCTTTACTTCTACTCTTCCCTTGAACTTCAGAGGTGCCCTGGCATTTATGTTTTGCCCCACACATAAGGGCAAGCGAGATACCACTTTATCAGATCCTATTATGAATACTACAATCTTGCAAATAGTTACGCTTCATGTTGTTAATTATTAATATGTTGTTATTTCTCCATGGTTTGAATAGCTATTAAGTGACACTATCTTGCATGTATCTTATCATGAGCATAATTAAGTATTTGATCATATAGTGAGTATATTTACATCGTATGAAACAAATGTGTTCGTAAAAGTCTTTTATCGCACTCAGTTGTCACTGAATTGCTTGAGGACAAGCAATAAGCTAAGCTTGGGGGGGTTGATACGTCGAAAACGTATCTCCTTTTCCGAACACTTTTCCTATTGTTTTCCTCTAAACTTGTGTGTTTTGAATGCAACTAACACGGACTAACGTTGTTTTCAGCAGAATTACCTTGGTGTCTCGTTTTTGTGCAGAAAAAACAACTTTCGGGAAATTGCCCAGAGCCCCCCTCGGGCTCTCCTTTCGACTATATATGCCCTTCAACCCTAAAACCCGAGGGGGGTCGAGAGTTTTCCAGAAAGAAGTCTGTAGCACCGCCGCCATCGCGAATCCTTTTTCGGGGTTCAGAAACTCCGTTCTGGCACCCTGCCGGGACGAGGAATTGGAGGAGACCATCGCCACCGTCATCACCAACGCCTCTCCATCGACCATCCATGTTTCCCCCATCCATGCGTGAGTAATTCCCCCACTGTAGGCTGAAGGGGATGGTAGGGATTTTATGAGATTGTTCATGTAATAATGTCGTGATTGTTAGGGCATAGTGCCTAGTATCCTCTATTAGTGTTATTGACATTGTTGCATCTTGTTATGCTTAATGCTTGCCACATTGGGCCCGAGTGCCATGATCTCAGATCTGAACATGTTATTGAATTATGATGATAATTATTGTTTCTTGATCATTCCTGCAAGTTGTTTACACATATTGTTGTCCGGAACCCGAGGCCCCAAAGTGACAGAAATTGGGACAACCGGAGGGGATGGCTGTGATGTGATGATCACATATGTTCACGGAGTGTTAATGATTTGCTCCGGTGTTCTATTAAAACGAACACCTTAATTACTAGTAGTTCCCTTGAGGCCCCGCTGAAAACGGGCTGGTAGGACAATAGATGTTGTGCAAGTTCTCATTGCGAGCACGTAGGACTATTTACGGAATACATGCATATGGTTACTTAGTGCTTGGATGCTTGATCTTATTTATCTGCAATGTCCATGTATTGATTATTATATGAACTATCTTATCCATGCAACGCCCGTTCATCTATCCCTATGCCTACAATATTTAATCCCGCTGTTTACTTCAAACACAACTGTTGTTGTTTTCATTTCACTACTGTTATTATTTCACTTCTGCTGCTACTATAAAACTGTTACTACTGATAAACCACTGCGAACAAGTCCACTTTCAGGTGCGGGTCAATTGACAACTCACTTGTTAAGGCTCACAAATATTCTTTGGCTCCCCTTGTGTCGAATCAATAAATTTGGGTTTTACTTCCCTCGAAAACTGTTGTGATCCGCTATACTTGTGGGTCATTGATGTCTACGTACGCTTCTATTCTTGTAGACAGTGTTGGGCCTCCAAGTGCAGAGGTTTGTAGAACAGCAGCAAGTTTCCCTTAAGTGGATTACCCAAGGTTTATCGAACTCAGGGAGGTAGAGGTCAAAGATATCCCTCTCAAGCAACCCTGTAATCAAGATACAAGAAGTCTCTTGTGTCCCCGACACACCTAATAAAATTGTCAGTTGTATAGGCGCACTAGTTCGGCGAAGAGAGAGTAAAATGCAAGTAATATGGATGATAATAAGTGTTGATAGCAATCTGAAATAAAAATGGCAGCAAGCAAACATGTAGCAGAACAGGCGGAAAACGGTGTTTCAATGCTTGGAAATAAGGCCTAGGGCTCCTCCTTTCACTAGTGGACACTCTCAACAATGAAAACATAATTGAATGCATAAATATCATTTCTTCACTATGCTACTCCGAACCACTCTCCGGTCGAATAACAAACACCAATCATTGCGTAGGGCTGTAACAACACTCCTCAAGTCTATATTCCCCCTCTAGGGCACCCCACGCTATCACTATGAGCTCCCTAAATTAGTACTAAACAAACGCCACAATTTCATAGGTTCATCTTCCAACACAAGATATAAATATCATGCTAAACCACACGGTGCACACATTGTCACCTTTACACCGTGATCAAAGTGTTTACAGAGATAACAAAACCACTTGAGTAGCATAACAGATGAAGATCAATCTACATATTCAACTAGATTACAAAGCTCGTGATCACATAAAGATCACACCATCGGAGAGAGAGATGAACCACATAGCTACCGGAAGAGCCCTCAGCCCCGGGGGAGAACTACTCCCTCCTCATCATAGGAGACAGGAACGTCGATGGAGATGGCGGTGGGGTCGATGGAGATGGCTTCCGGGGGCACTTACCCGTCCCGGCAGGGTGCCAGAACAAAGATCTGTCCCCCGAAACTTGTCGGTGGCGGCGGTGGAGCTACAGATGTATTTTGTGGAAAAGGTCAATTCTCCTAGGGTTTATGCATCTGGGAGTATATCTGGGCGAAAGGGCGATGCCGGGAGGTGGCCAGGGGGCCCACACCCCTAGGTGGCGCGGCCAGGGGGACCCGCGCCACCCCATGGTGTGGCCACCCTGTGGGCTGTGGCCCCCCTCCGGGGCTCTTCGGGACTTCTGGAAGCTTCCGAGACTTCTAAGACTTATGGCTTTCGGATTTTCCAATTCCGAGAATATTTCCAGAACAACTTTTCTTAAACTAAAAACAACAGAAAACGGGGAACTGGCTCTGTGGCATCTTGTCAATAGTTTAGTCCGGAAAATCGATAAAAATGACATAAAGTGTAAGGAAAACATGTGGGAAACAAAATGAAAACAACATGGAACATCAGAAATTAGGGACACGTTTACGACGTATCAGTCATCACCCGCGCTGCCATATGGTGTGGCCACCCCTCTGCCCCCCCCCTCCGGGTCTCCTCCAGACTCCGTGTACGTGACAGAAAAAAGGACCCTGGGATTTTGTTTCGTCCAATTCTGAGAATATTTCCAGAACAACTTTTCTCAAACAAAAAAACAGCAGAAAACAGGAGTTGGCGCTGTGACATCTTGTTAATAGGTTTGTCCTAGGAAATCCATAAAAAATGCTACAAAGTGTATAGAACACATATAGCAATTGGCATGAAAACAACATGTAACATCAGAAATTATAGATATGTTTGAGACGTACCAAGCATCCCCAAGCTTAGTTCTACTCGTCCTCGAGTAGGTAAAACGATAAAAAAAACAAAATAATTTCTGTGGTGACATGCTACCCACACAATCTTGATCATCATATCTGTAAAAGAATTTGTAAGCTGAGATCAAAGTACTCTAAACATAGGCATGATAGATATAATTTGAACAATGTAACTTAGCAACTATTTTGCAACATGAAAAGTAACAGAAACAAGAGACCATGAATAATGATTTACTGAAACATATATGTTTGTTTAGAGCATAAAGAAAACATAGCTAAGTGGTATTCCGCTTGTCCGAAAAACATAAATCCCAGGACACCTTCAACGTTCAAGTGGTGACTAGAAAAAAGTAATTTGAGAGCAAGTAATAAAATATCATGAATCAATCAATAATAAATTTTGGGACTGGTGCACATTATACTCAGAATGACAACTATGCTCTCTTAATTGGTGCATAAAGTTAGAAGATGAAGAATCAACATAAGAGTAAAAGAAAGGCCTTTCGCAGAGGGAAGCAGAGATTAAATCATGTGCTAGAGCTTTTTATTTGATTAAAACAGAGGTATTGAAAACAATTTTGAGAGATGTGTATGTCTATGTCAATGAATATCAAACAGACAATACATTGCGTCACAAGTTAACTAGACTTACAAGAGCAGCTCCCATTGAAGGACGTCCTTTCTACTAGGGTCAGTAGATCATCCCTCTTCTCTTCTGTTTACACACTTATGAACTTTGCTTAATTGATAAATCAGTGGCAAAAAGAGTGAAGAGAAATTATAGTAACCAAATTTGGGTCTGAGCACCCCGTTGCCAGCTCTTCTATCAATTTGTATAAGCGTATGTGCCACTAGTCTAGGTGTGTAAAGTCCAATCAACAAGTGAGATAAAGATCGTCTACCTGCATCCTCATGAGCTAAAACAGGGGCACAAAACAGATATAATTTTGAAGTTTTTAAAGGTAGCACATGAGAAATTTACTTTGGAGTGGTGGTTAAATACCACATATAGGTAGGTATGATGGACACATTTGGCAAACTTTTGGTTTTGTGGAGTTGGATGCACGAGTATAGCCCATACTCAGTACAGGTGAAGGCTAGCAAAAGACTGGGAGCGACAAACTAAGAGAGCAATAATGGCCATAATCATGCATAGCGACAAAACATTATTGATCAAAGCATAATGATATTCAAGTCAAAAACTAAATGATCATAGAGACTAGAGGTGACTGGTTTGTAGTCATAACATGGTGTAAGCATGCGCCAAGTCAACCAAATAAAACATTCAAAGGAGAACACCACAATATTATGCTTCCATATGATAAAAAACAACTCATGATTTCTTTGAATGGCACATTAAGCACTCTCAGATATTTGAGACAAGTCATGCTACATCAATAACTACTAATCATAGAATTAAAATAATATACAACATGACATGTTAAAGTCTAAGCCACAGTCTAAACAAGCTTCCATTGCACTGTTATAAGCATGAAATATTATATTGTTCTCCAACACCAATCAAAATTTTGAAACAACTCACATAGATAATATTTATCAAAGATCACAAAGTTAATCATACATAACTGAAGCAAACCAACAATCTCTAAATGAAATGCGAGCGGAAAACAAGGGCTAAACGCAGTACTAGCAAAAAGTGAACACTCACGGAACAATAAGAATGGAAACTATAATGTTCTAAGCAATGAAAATAGAGCGTGTATCTCTCCAAACAAAATATGGTAGGATCCATACTATAGAAAATAAAAAAAACTAAAAGCAAAAATAATTTATGCTCCAAGAATACCACATAATATATGAAGCAATAAAAATTTAGTGTCTTGAAAGAGGACCTGATATTTTTGTTGATTAACAAGGGGATGCCCAGGCATCCCCAAGCTTCGACGCTTGCACTTCTTGGATATATCTTGGGGTGACATGGGAATCCCCAAGCTTGAGCTTTTTTCCATCCTTCATCTCATTATATCATTCTTCTCTCCCTACACTTGAAAATTCACTCCATACAAAACTTCACACTGTCTTCATTAGCAACGTTAGTGTAATCAAAATAATATATCCACTTTGGTTCAGTTTCAACACAAGTCTAACACCCATTAATACATTAGCTACTGTCACAACTTCTTTCAAAGCTCTTCCCCTCAAAAGAACACCAAAAGAAAAAGATTAAGAGGGAAATGCAAATATTGGCAGAAATTTGTCAAAACAGAACAACATGTAAAGATCGATTTTTTTCGAAAATCTTATCTTGCTCAAATAAAAAAGTGAAAAACTAATTAAAGTTATATAATAACCTGGGGCATGTGCACAAATATTTTCATATCAATTCGACATTTTGTCTGAGAGAATTATTTTTTTTGGTGGAAACACATAATCTGTTTCAGGACAGCAACTTCCTCAAATCTTACTTCCTCCCTATTAGAGGCTACTCTTGGCAAAAAAACAAAATAAAAAGGATAAGGAGAGCTTGCTACAAAGGTAAGAACTTCCAAGACTCAAACAAAACAAAAGTAAACTAAAAGCAAAAATATAATGGGTTTTCTCCTAAAAGCACATTTCTTTAAAGCCTTTTAGCTAGGCATGATAATTTTGCTGATGCTCTCATATGTATAAGTTGAAGATATAAGAATGCCCACTTCCTATGAAAAATAATCTTGTAGAAAAAACAAGTCAAGAAGCACAAAGAAACAAGCATAGGAAAGCAAAACAAGTGTGACTTCAAAATATTCAACTTAAAGATGGGAAACTTAATATTCTTGAGATTCATAAAATGTTTCCCTGTCTCATAATAACTTTCAGTAGCATCATGAATAAGATTAGCAATATAACTTTCACATAAAACATTCTTACCATGAGACACATGCACAAAAGAATTAATACTCTCCACATAAGCATAGTCATTCTCATTAATAGTAGTGGGAGCAAATTCAACGAAATAGCTATCATTATTATTCTCGTCACCATAATCATCAACTGTAGGAGGCAAATTGTAATCATAATTAATTTTCTCCTCAATAGCAGGTGGACTGAAAATATCATATTCATCATTGTAATCATCATATCTTAGAGGCATAGTATCATCAAAGTAAATTTGTTCCTCCGTGCTTGGGGGACTAAAAAGATCATTTTCATAAAAACTAGCCTCCCCAAGATTATATTTTTTCCATAGCATTAACATTGCTACTAGCATGCAGATAAAGTTCCATAGGTTTTTTAATTTTCTCTTCAAACACTTCATGTCCTAAATCGAGATAAATATTATAAAGCTCTCTCATATTTTTGTTATTTTCCATTAAGCCTAACTAGTGAAAATAAAAACAAGAAATAGGAAGATATAATTGCATAATCTAAAGGAAATAACTTCGAGCACTCACACACCAGAAACAGTACTGAAAATAAATATCTTAGTAGCCATAGGATGTGAGTACCTTTTACCTTACCTGCCCGACAACGACGCAATAAAAGAGCTTGATGTCTATGCACGCTTCTACTCTTGTAGACAGTGTTGGGCTTCCAAGTGCATAGGTTTGTAGAACAACAACAAGTTTCCCTTAAGTGGATCACCCAAGGTTTATAGAAATCAGGGAGGTAAAGGTCACATATATCTCTAGCATCCTAGTGTTTGGGAGGTTATAAGGATGTAAATATAGTATGTGCATTTGAAAAGCATGAATCTAAAAATACGGTAAATTTTGGCGCGAAAGTTTAAACGAAGCAAAGTGACCAATGTTTCACTTGACTTGATGAAATAGGTTTAGATCATCTGGTCAGGAGTACATTTGGAGTGATCTTTATAACATAGTACCTCTACAAACCAAATCATTTGAGAAGACGAACCATAATTGGTTATGACCAAGCACAAACTCTCAACAACCTTGGGATAATTCACTAGGTATCTAGAACTCAAAGAGGGGTGAGTATCCAAATCACATAACTGATGATCACACTTCCACGAGATAGTAATGCACAATTGAATAATCTCATCAACAAAGATATTATGTCCTCTAATCATGAACTCTTAAGTTATCAACCATTCACATACCATCTTTCTAAATAATATAATACCTATTAAGTAAGCCTCTACAAGTAAATAACCAAGGTTCTATAGAACATGAATGATATAAAAAAGTAATAACTCAAACCCCACAAGTGGGAAATGACACAATAATTGTTATTAACATATTTATAGAATATGTACATATCTCATCAACCATAAAAGAAGCATCTAAAAGAAGAAATAAATCTTCTTAAACTAATGTTAAACCTTGATCATTACATATGATATTCTCAAACTTCTATGTCTGCATTCTGCATGACAAAGACTACAAAAGAAGAATATAAAGTAAAAACATATCATTGTGAGAAACCAACTAACAACTATGACATAAGTCATTTAACTCCGATAAACTTCATATGCTCATTGTCTCATTCATCTTATACAAGTGAGCATATGAAATCTCAACACATTAAGGAAACATAGGATAAACTTATTATCTTAAGTCCAAAAAACACTCCACATTTCTATTCCAAACACAATGATCAATAACTAAAGTATCCATGGATACCATTAATGGAATAACAACAAGTATAACCTCTATTAGAGAAATTGAATTGATAGCTAAGTAAAACCAATCATGTATGAAATAAAATAAGAAGTATATGGAAGTAAATAGAAGCTTAACTAAGTCTTAACCTAGATCTCTCTACTTTATCTAGCCTATCCTATTATCTTGTTCCCAATCTTCTCGAAGTCATTCTACACGAGAAGCAACCCACACGAAAAGAGGAATTACCACAAGAAGATCTCTAGGAAGATTCTTTAGAGTGTTCTAGAAGAGCTATTCAAATCTATTATAAGAGTATTTGGAAACTCTTTGTCGGATATATACCGTTTAGGGGTATATAAGATGGTAGTCAAAGTGCCTGGTTACCAGGGTGGCCCAAGTGGTAGTGGGCTATGGTCCATTGGGCGGCCCAATAACTTGACGCATAGAAGCCGGATTCTAGAAGAACCCGGATCACGGCCCGTGTGATCTGGCTTGGAGGAGAAGACGGATTCCTTACTTTCCAAGTTATAGTTACCGTAGTCTTCTAGGTTTCCTATTCTGTAAGCCCTAATCCGGCTATTATATAAAGCCGGACGGGAGAAAAACAAACGACGAGTAACAGAGAAGCTATAGGCCAACTCGCCGAGAAGTTGATCCTCTGTGAGTAGCTAGATCTAAAACCTCACATTGTAATCCTGTTTCCAGGCTTTAGCCCTGATTAGTGAGAAGTGCAGGAGTAGGCACGTCGTACTGTCGCGACGTACCAAACCTGGGTAAATCCTGTGTTTACTGTCTACCACGCGATCCCGTTACCCCACGTCTCTACCGTAGTCTCATGGCACCCCCGTCTATGAAAACTACTACGATGTCTCGACAGTTGGCGCCCACCGTGGGGCAAACGACGTCAGGCGTGAAGTTCCGATCTGGGATACTTGGCGGAATCGGAAGATCAATCACTGTCGGAAGCTTGGAATTCAACGATGATGTCGGACGCTTCCTCGACAACGGATCCTACATACCGGCGCAAAACTACCTGGTAAGTGCCTGCGTGTTACCGATAGGATCTGCTAACATCTTTATCGGACTAACTGCAGAAGCACTGGGGTTTTGCGGGCCCGCCCTATACCCAGCCGAGGATGACTATGATGCCGGATTCTGCTCAGATCACCGACAAAAAAGTGACACACACTTTATCGGCATGGTGCAGTCCGAAGTCGCCGAAAACACGGATGACGGAAATCCCGTGCAAGAGGCAGACAAAAGCACACCCGTCACAGAGACGGAAGATCCGACACCCGTCGTACAAGCGGAAGATCTGACATCCGTCAACGAGACGATGAACTCGGAAGCAGAATCCGTACTAGCCGCCATTGAGGCAAGATTAGAGTCGGAAACCGGATCAGAGGATTTTGATTCCGAAGACGAAGACGCGGACGCCTTCGAAAGGAAAGTTAAATCTTTTCAAGAGGGATTCCATGAAGTGCTAATGGCGAAACCGGCTGATACCACGGACGCCGGCAGCCAGGAAAGCCCTAAAACCCCTCCGCCAGGGGAAGAGAGAGAAGACGGAGAAACTTCTCCGGTATTTCCCAATGTCAAGGAATTGACAGAGGATGAGCCTGTCAAAAAGCCTCCCTCTTCCAAGAAAAAGCATCGTGCTGCTAAGAAACTCCAATACAAAATCCGGAAGAAAAAAATCAGCTGATCAAGCTGATGAAAACCTGGAAGTAGGAGATGCTAGCGGAACAAAGACTGCGGAGAAGAAAATCAAAGAAACCCTTGTTCCGCCAATGACGGAACAGGAAGAGCAAGAGCTGTTGCAAACGCCAGTGGGAGCAAATGAACCCCCTGAGATGCTGGAAGCCAGGAGGCAAGCTTTCCAAAGGCAACAGCAACATCTACTCAGATCTCGGCAACACCTCTAAAAACCCAGGATGACATTAAGCTCATGAAGGAAGAAATCGAGGAATACGAGAGAAAGAATAGATCTGGCATTAAACCTACAAGGTTACCCGGAATCGTAAGACCGGAAGTACTGCCGCCAAAAGAAAGGTTTCACAACCCATCTTGGCAAAAGCAGGTAAACGGCAAAGATGCCAGAGGCGAACCAATTTATAAAACCGCAGCAGAAAACGCAGAAGCAGTGTTCGCCATCCTGAACAATGATCTGTACTCCAACGGTGAAAAAATCCAAGGGGTGTATGCTTTCCTAGGAAAAGCATTGCAACAACAACAGCGGGCCCAAGAGCGATCAGGAAGACTGCAGGATAACTCCGCCCTATGCAAAACAGCTACTTGCGCCGCTGGAGCACCTGGACCAGAGGAACCTGGAGATTCAGACAATTCAAAGGATAAAAAAGAGGATCCGAGAAAAGACAAGAAAAACCCCGACAATAGGGATGAAGCGTCCCGAACCGGATCCCATCCCCCGAAAGGTGGACTTAAACTCCACGATCGGGAAGAAAAATACCGGAATGACGGCAAAACAATGCCACCTCCGAGAAACCCAGCTGAGAAAGCCGGAAGATACGATATACTTCACAGACGTGAGAGATCCCGGACACCCCCTAAGGATAAAGAAAGGCACAGGAGCAGGACTCCGCCTAATCCAAAAGGACGTGATCATGGAAGAGATATGTACAATCCCGGAAAAGCGCGTCCGCTCAACAATGGAAAAGAAAGGAGTAGATCCCCTTCCGTCCATTCAGCCGGAAGATATTCCGCACACATTGATAGAGCGGAAAAGGATGACCTATACTTTGGTCCTAAGTGTTTCACTGACAGGATCCGAAGGATAACCCTGCATTCTGGCTTCGCCAAAGTTGGTCCAACCTACCAAAAATATACCGGCAGCACAAACCCGGACACCTGGCTCTCAGATTACTATACAGCTGTCCAGATCAACAATGGGACAGACCTGGAAGCTGTCAAGTTTCTTCCCTTAATGTTACTGGACGGAGCCAGAGATTGGATCAATGGATTACCATCAAGAACTGTCGACAGCTGGGATGATATGGCTAGAGTATTTACTCAGCATTTCCGGGGAACATACAAACGCCCGAACAGCATCAACCAGCTGAACCTTTGCACCCAATTCAAGGATGAACCATACGTGGATTTCATCTCCAGATGGACGGCAATGAAGAATAGTTGTTCTGGAGTAATTGACGTACAAGCAATGCATGCTTTCGTCAATGGCCTAAAACCCGGACTTGTACCGTTCATGGTTGGTTCCAAACAGCACAAAGATCTCGGATCTATGCTTACAACCGCCAACGAACATGCTGCAGCCGAAGACGACATCAGAGCAAGAGGGGGTAATATCGAATCACTGATACTTGCTAAGAAGACTCCGCGTTCTGACAAAAAAGGAACTCCAGAAACAACGACAAATACCAAAGAGGTCAACATAGCCTTTGGAAGTGAAAAAGGGAATAAGTGGAAAGGACGCAGTCCAGATCCAATCAACTACACTCCAGAGGAGTGGGAGAGGATTAAGTCGGAACCTTGTGTCCACCATTCACAATTTGGGAAACCCACCCATACAAACGCACAATGCCGGCTGAATAAGCACATGAAAGGCAATGCAGGATCCGGAAATAAGGGGAAGGGTTCCAAAAGGAAACCCGCCAAACAAAAGCCAGAAGCTGACAAAGAAGACAGTGAATCGGACACTGATGAAAAAATCCAGGAGCAACAGCGAAAGGGCGAACCCAAATTTCCGAGAGTTGATGGAGAAGCAATGCTAACATTCCTAGCAACTCCGTCAGCAAAGGTGGCCAAAAGAACACTTCGAGAAATAAACGCGGTTGTTCCGGCAACCCCGAAATTCTTGAAGTACTCCAACACACCAATTACCTGGGATCGGTCTGATCATCCCGGGAATATCCCTGAACCCGGCACACAAGCTCTTGTCGTAAGCCCTATTGTCCAGAACACTAGGCTAAGAAGAGTGCTGATGGATGGAGGATCCAGCATTAACATAATGTACTTGGATACACTGAAGCATCTGAAGATTTCCGAGTCCCAGCTCAATTACAGCAACATACGTTTCCACGGCATTGTTCCTGGCAAACAAGCACGATCCCTAGGAGAAATTTCCCTAGATGTCACCTTCGGAGATAAAGATCACTTCCGGCAGGAAAAAGTATCCTTCGAAGTAGTGCCATTCGAAAGCGTGTATCACGCAATACTCGGACGTCCAGCTTTCGCCAAATTCATGGCAAGATCCTGTTATATTTATAACAAGCTGAAGATGCTAGGACCCAAAGGAGGAGTAATCACCATAGCTGGTGATTTTAAGCTAGCAAATGAGTTGGAGAAAGAAAACGCCCTTTGCGCTCAGAGAGTCATAGCAAAGGAAGAACTGAAGGAATTGGCCAAGGAGGTATCGCCGATAGAAATGTCGGCAGGAAAAGAAACCCGGAAGCCAACAGACAGCTTCAAGGCGTCCGAGAATACAAGACAGGTAATCCTAGATCCCAAAGATCCGACAAAATTCGTCGTTGTAGGGACTGGGATGACCGACAAATAGGAAGGCGAGCTCATCAAGTTCCTCCGTGAGAACTGGGATATTTTTGCCTGGTGTCCAGCTGACATGCCAGGCGTACCCAGGGAACTTGCTGAGCACCAACTCAAGGTAATTCCAGGATCAAAACCCGTCAAACAAGGCCTCCGTCGATTTGACGGAAGAAGACGGAAGGCTATTGGCAAGGAAATTATCCGGCTTTTAGCAGCAGATTTCATCCAGGAAGTAATCCACACTGAATGGTCTGCAAATCCGGTATTAGTACCGAAGAAACACACTACTGCTCTTAGAATGTGTATAGATTACACAGGCTTGAACAAATTGTGTCCAAAAGATAGGTTTGCGTTACCGCGAATCGATCAAATAATAGATGCCACTGCAGGCTCTGAGCTTTTGTGCTTTTTGGATGCATACTCCGGGTACCACCAAATACGCATGAAAAAGGAAGATCAAATTAAGACTTCTTTCATAACCCCGTACGGGACGTACTATTACGTAACCATGCCATTTGGCCTAAAGAACGCAGGTGCAACCTACCAGCGTTGCATGCAACGTTGTCTGCATAGTCAGATTGGCAAAAACGTCCATGTTTACATGGACGATATTGCTGTCGTAACCAAGGAAAAAGATACACTCCTTGAGGATCTGCGAGAAACTTTCGACAACTTACGCACTTACAAGATGAAGTTAAATCCATCTAAGTGTGTATTCGGGGTTCCCTCAGGAAAACTTCTGGGTTTCATCGTTTCTCACAGAGGAATAGAAGTTAACCCGCAAAAGATCAAAGCCATCTTGAACATCTCGAAGCCTACGTGCGTAAAAGATGTCCAAAGATTGACGGGTTCCGCCGCTGCCGTCAGCAGATTGATTAGTCGGCTGGGGGATAAAGCCCTACCACTCTACAAGTTGCTGAAGAAATCTGACAAAGTCAAGTGGATAGCAAAAGCATTGGAATATCTAGCAGTTATGTCTCTTCCGTACTTAGTTCAATTTCTATGTAAACATCTTTTGAGATCATGAAATAAAGTTGTCGGAATTTTGGTATCCATGTTTTTTCAGTATAAAGCATGATTCCACCTTATCTATTTCCCAATGATCTTACAAAGTACTCAATGTTAACCTGAATTGTGCCTGCGTACTCGGCGTTAAGAAACTGAATGATTTTTCATCCTACTAACGGCTAAAGGAAACTTGAATTGCCTGCGTGCCCAAGTTTCATTTAAAAAATTCCTTGCTTCTCTAAGCATTTTCTGATTGCTTATATGTTGGGTCACTGGAGCTAGTTAGTAAAAATGCCTTTAGTATGATCCATGTTTTCGAGTTCCAACTGATTGGTTCTACCCAGTTACTCGACATGAAGATTCATAATGCTATCGAGCCATTTCAAACACTAAGGACAGTTAAAACATATACGCCAGAAAACTTAGAAGACAAAGGAATAGTAAAATCCGAAACACCTTGCAAAAAATTTCACAATTAAGACTGCAAAAGGCGGAGTTTTCATTCATATAAATAGAAACATTACATTTTGGATTACATTGAAAGAACAGTAATGCTCCTATTGTCTACTTTCACTATCCAGGTTCAAGGTAGCCCTTCAAGCATCCGACTCCTCCTCGCTGCTGTCGTCCTCGGGGATTGGAGGGATCTCCTCTTCTGGATAATTGACGGAGATATTTACCATGGAGGCAATCTGGGTGGCGTGGCCTTTGATTTCATCAAAGATGGTATTTCGCTGAGTATCCGTGTATCCTTGAGGGACACCGGACGCCACGCGCCAAGATTTAGCACCAGGGTAGTGCATACGCATAAGGCCGAGCGCCATGCGTGCACCACCCCGTGCAGCGGAACGTAGGGTGGACTCCCTGGACTCCGCCACCTCCATGATGGCACCCGGAAGTTTTTCAACCTCCGAGAACTCCCCACTCCTTGCGGGAAGGAACTTATTGACCAGCTGCATTCCAGCAGCCCTGATCGAAGTCCATGTCTTCCCAAAGGCTCGGATTCCTTCAATCCGAGTGCCATCTGGGGTATCTCCTGTTTTTCCAACAAAACAACCAAAAGGGTTAGGTGAAAAACAGAGAAGGAAAGCAAGACATGGAAAAATGGTAAAAGTATCAGTAACTTACCGATAAGCTTGTCAATCTCGGAGACTTCCTCCAGACGAAGGTTTAGGGAGTTTTCCAAATCCTGAATGGTGGATTTGTCCTTCTCCGCCTGTTCGGAAGCCTTGGAATTAGCAACTCCAAGGGCTAGATTGCTGGCTTCCAAATCTTTTCGAGTCTTCACAAGATCCTGGTGAAGATCCAAATTCTCCTTTCGGAGATTCTCGGCATTGCCGGCATCTTCAGCTATTTGCTTGGCCTTAGCCGAAGCAGCTGGAAAGCAAGGAAAATTCCGAGTTTAGAAAGTTTCCGGAATAAGTACTTAGACAAAAAAGTTGAATCGAAAGTTTCTGAGGAAAAATGTTTACCTGCTGTTTCCGACAAAGCGAGCTGAGACGATGCCAGCTCCGCCTCTCTCTCCTCAAGAATAGAAAGAAGATTTCTAACCTCTTTATTCTTGATGGAGAGTTTGTTGAAAAATTCCATGTTAATGGCTTCGGCGGTTTGCTGAAACATAGCAAGGAAAAGAATGATTACTAAAAGCATTAAGGCAAAAAAGAATACATTTTGTTTAATGCTTGGGGGCTAGAGTTACATACCTGGCTCATTCGTTGCAAACCCGCCAAGTTTTCATTGAACCCTTTTGCGTATTCCGCAAAAAGGGTTCCGGCCACGCTTAGGCCGTCATTGATAATCTTGAATTCCTTGTCAAAGGTGGGAATCTCCTCGTCGAATGTCCGAGAAGGTTTTCCCACCTCTGGAGCCGCCCTTTCCCTCGTGTCCGTGTTCGACACAACGGGCTGGCTGGGCTCTAGTGGCTTGGTGTTGGGGGCTGCAGCGTGCTCTTCCGCCATCGTGGATGGTGTATCTGGGGCAATGACGGGAGAAGGTTGACTGCCTCGGCTGGAAACAACTTTGTGTTTCTTCAGCTTCTTCGGCTTTAGGCTGGAGGGAGGCAGGCTAAAAACAAAAAACCCGGAAAAGTTAAAACTCCGAAGACGGAAGAAAAATTTCCATGAAAGAAAAGAACCCAGAAGAAAGAACCTGGAAGTGGCGACGGGAATTCCGTCAAGGTCGATGACTTCCTCAGAGGAAGAAATCTTCTTGCGCTTGCGCCCACCTGTAGTGGCAGTACGCAAGGCATCTAGCTCAGCTTCGGAGGCTAACTCCGAGTCTGGAAGTTCAGCGAACTGTCGAAAAAACAAATCAGAGTTAGAAGCAGGAAAATCCGAGAAAGAATGTTAAAACTCTACCCAATTGACGGAAAAAATACCTTGGGAGCCGGATTGTCGGCCGTATACATCGGCCGACTCGCTTCGTATTGATCGCGAGATGCGACCAACTGGTTTGCGCACCGTCGAATATCCCTTGGAGACCAATCCTTGATGGATGTCCGCATTGGGTCGTTGGCACCCGTGTATTCGCACAAGAGGCGGCCACCGTGATTGGCCAACGGCTGGATCCGCCTATTTAACCAGCAAAGGACCGTGTCCATGCCAGTTAGAGGTGGGTCGGAGGAGGTGAGCTTGGCGATGCGCCGCTTGATCCTTAGAAGATCAGGCGGCAGAACCTGGACGGCTTCCGTTCCCCAATTGTCTTGGGGAATGGCAGCACAGTTGGAGAAAGGTGGAACCCCGATGGCCTTTTTTGGGAAAGGCACATCGGGATGGTAGAAGAAAGAACCCGTCCAAAATTTGACGGATTCTGATGTCTTGATCTTGGGGAACCAATCTTCCCTAAACCTCCGAAGAGTAAAGGAGATGGCCCCGCAAGTCGGGAGTGCGCCCTCCGAGGAGTTCCGCTTAACCCCGAAACAATACATCCAAAAATCTAACCTAGGCTCTAAACCTAAGTAACCCTCAAATAGGGCCTGGAACCCGGCCATATAAAGAATGGAGTTGGGTGGCAGGTTATGAGGTTGGATGTTGTAGTGGGAGAGGATTTGGAGGAAGAAAGCGGAAGGCGGAAGCCCCATACCTCTCAAGAGATGGGAGGAAAGAAGGACCCTTTCACCGTCTTTCGGCATTGGCTCATTCTCATCTTCAGGGAGCCGCTATTTCCCTTTAAGAATCAGACCCTCCTTTTCCAGGTTTGGAAGGAGGGCTGGTGGAATGCTGCAGGCAATCCAATTGCCTGCAGTTTCCACCTCTTCATCCGCTCCGGCGGCGGCGGACGCGGCGGCTTCCGCCGCGGCGAGCTCGTCGCCAAGGAGCTGGATCTTCTCCTCCGCTGTTTCAGGAGCAAACGGCGGGGAAGGTGCGGAGCTCGAGCCCGCAGCGTTCGCGGCGGCGGAAAGATCCTCTCCGCCCGCCGCAGAGGCCGCGGTCTTTTCCGGCTCGTCGCCGGCGTGCTTTGGGGATCCAAGCTGTGGATCCAGGTCATTGATGATGTCGTCGACGGTGAGCGCGGCGGAGCGAGTGGGGGACGACGGCGAGGATGCCATTTGGTGGCGGCGCGTTGCGCTGGTGCTCTGGGTGCGTTCGTGCGCTCGGGACGGTTCTTCGCTCGGGAGCTTGTGCGCGGCAATGGCGTGGACAGTGAGAGTGCGGAAGGTTTTTGACGAGGACGAAGATGGCTATTTATAGCTAGAAATCCGTCAAGATACGTGCCAACGACTATTTTGACTGTTGGATGATCAACGCGTGTCACTCGCCGGAAAATCCGGGAAATGAAACGACAGGGTAATGATGGTTATCTCCTCGTTTCCCATGAGAATCTGTCAGATATATGTTACTGGGTTTTCCGCGTAAAACCCAAACGTCCCTTACGTCAGCATGATTAAGTGCGCTGACGTAAGAAGTTCCTTCTCCACGAAGGATCGTGAGAGAAAAGCCGGATTTTCAGGATTCCGAGTTTCACGTTACCATCTCTTTCAAAAGAAGAAGAATAAGAAGAATCAAGACTGCTGATTGAAATTTCTCGGACAAAGCACATTTGGCGGAAGACGGCAAATCAGAGTTTTTATCCTTCTTGGGGGCTACTGTCGGATATATACCGTTTAGGGGTATATAAGATGGTAGTCAAAGTGCCTGGTTACCAGGGTGGCCCAAGTGGTAGTGGGCTATGGTCCATTGGGCGGCCCAGTAACTTTACGCGTAGAAGCCGGATTCTAGAAGAACCCGGATCACGGCCCATGTGATCTGGCTTGGAGGAGAAGACGGATTCCTTACTTTCCAAGTTATAGTTAACGTAGTCTTCTAGGTTTCCTATTCTGTAAGCCCTAATCCGGCTATTATATAAAGCCGGACGGGAGAAAAACAAACGACGAGTAACAGAGAAGCTATAGGCCAACTCGCCGAGAAGTTGATCCTCTGCGAGTAGCTAGATCTAAAACCTCACATTGTAATCCTGTTTCCAGGCTTTAGCCCTGATTAGTGAGAAGTGCAGGAGTAGGCACGTCGTACTGTCGCGACGTACCGAACCTGGGTAAATCCTGTGTTTACTGTCTACCACGCGATCCCATTACCCCACGTCTCTACCGTAGTCTCATGGCACCCCCGTCTATGAAAACTACTATGATGTCTCGACACTCTTATACCTTAATCTGATCTTACTAATTCCTCAAGAAATAGTGTGATATTCCAATGTTAGTGTTATATATAAGTAGTTTGGTAACAAGTTTGCAGACATTGTTAACAGATCACTTTTGTATACTCAAACAATTGAGTGTCATACACAAACAAACAGAAGGTTGAATAATCTAGTACATCTTAGCCAATTGTACATTATTAGTAATTTGGAGGCTAGTCTGGCCCACTTGTTAACAAATTATTCTTGTATGCATATGGAAACTTGATGTCATAAAATCTTACATTCTTTTATAATCATATAAGTAAAATCTTTGCTTGGAGTAATTGGTTGTATTCACCACAAGAGTGAGACAATTGAAGTTGGAATCCAAGACATGATCTTATTTGCAAGTGACAAAGGCAATCTGAAGACAAGTGGCAACTAGAGACAAGTAGATCAGGCAACAGAAGACCACAAGAAGCAACACTGCCTCGGTAAGGGAGCATAACAAATTATCCAGTGAATCATTAGGTAATATTAGAGAACCTATAACCTCTATGCCTTGTCAAGCTCATCAGAGATGAGGAACACATAATAATCACTTTAATGGAAACAATTATCAAGTAAGAAATAATAACAAACCATTGCACTCAAATGACTTGTGATATGTTGAGGTAGGTGGAAACAAGATTAACTACCTTGTTTTCCAGATCCTTGTCATCCATAAGACAAATGGATAATAACAAAAAACCGTTCATACACAACCAGGCAAATGATTATATGTTTCTAAAAACCAACACTTGCATAATAGCCATACTTGCACAGCAAGGATGGAAAACAAACATATGGTCTCCCTTGAAATTGGGTATCAATGTGAGCCAAGCCACTCGTGATTTCAACTCTAATCAAGTACTGGAAAGCAAGCATGTCTTACACACACCTCAGTAAAATGTCAACCCAATTTGCTAAGATTTTTAACTATGAAAATAACATAGTATCATAAAAAAAAACAAGTGCATGTTCTAACCAAAGCATTTGGTACGACTTGAAATAATATTCAATAGTTGATTATTTTTCTATAATACATAAAACACTACTAAGTAGTTTTACAAATTGTTTCCTAAAAGACTTATAACTATTTTTTTCCAATGGAAAACATACCATTATTTCAATAACATACTAGTGGTGTTGTTTTCATGTCATAGCATATACAAAATAATTTTAAATCCATTTAAGAGTTTAAATTAAAAGAAAATAACAAAAATCAGTTAAAAAGAATACCCTAAGTTGAAAATCAAATTTTATTTAATTTCACAAAAACAAAACATGGTGAGGTGTAAATTTTGATAAGGAATTCAAATATGAATTTTAATAACTTTTATGTTCACAAAACAGCCTTGAAAACAATGTTTTCCTCTCAATATTGTTAACAGAAGGACCTATCACTAAATTGTAAAACCAGTCAGGGGGTTATGGGAAAAACACCCTTTTGTCTTCCTCCAGACCGAGAGTGCGCGTGTTGCCGCCGCCGACGCTGCAAGGCCACCTCCTGTCTTCCTACTACCTCCTCGAGGATAAGCTCAGAGAGGTCGTGCCCCTTCTCCCTACTCCTCTCTCGCTCGCTCGTTTTCTCTCTCTCTCTCTCTCTCTCTCTCTCTCTCTGTGTGTGTAACCGCACCAAACCCTAACTCTAACCCGACGACCACCGCACGACACTGTCAACTCCGGCCACCACTGGAGCAAGTGAGGCCATCACGAGATGCGTGTGGTACTCCTCGACCTCCTCGAGCACGCACATGGACAGGGATGCCCGGAGGCCCGCATATTTCGCCGTTACCTTTGCTCCACCGAGGGCCGTCGCCGCGACATTGCCGGTGTTCCCAAGCTCGGATCGCCTCCCCAACCTCCTCTCCGGACTCCTGGTGAGCTTGCGCGTCTAGGGGTGCTCCCCTTTAATTTTATCGTGCCTGGAATCACCTTGATCGCCATTCTCCGTTGTTGGCCGCCGTGCAAATGGATGTCGGCGAGTCTCTGGCGACCATATGGTCGAAGAGCCGCCACCAACAGCTTCGTCTTAGTCCCATCTAGTTCCTAGTACCAAGCAATTGCACCAATTCGTAGCCAATCGCGGGAATGGAATCAAACAGAGAGGATTTCCCCGTGCCGATGTCACCCTGACGTCAGCATGACGTTAGGAGATTTTATTTTTTTATTTTTGAATTAAAAATAAACTGACAGGTGGGTCCCACCTGTCAATTTAAATAAGGCAGAATATGAATAAAACTCATTAATTCAATAACTTTTAATCCAATAATCAGAAAATACAAATAAAATATGAAAATTATTAGAAAAACAAAATCTAAATGTTTATCAACTTTTAGAAAATGTTTGATAAATTTTAAAAATAAACATTTTTTGAATTTAAATTAATTCATTAAAAATTGAGAAAAATAATAAATAATTCAAAAATTCAGAAAAATACAAGTTATATACCAATTTGCTCAAATTGACAAATGCAACTAATCTATGATATTTTCAAAGTCATTTGAACAAATTTTCATGTGTGCAATATTTTTCCTAGTCATTTAATTCATTTAAAATTTGGTAAAATAATAACTTATTCAAAATCTTTTTAGAAAGTTCAAATCATATACCAAATTGAAGAGAAAAGAAATTCCAATTGAAATATGTCAAAAGAAAACCTTTTTGTTTCACTTATAAATTTATTTTTAGAAGTGTAATGGAATTCGTAAATAACTACCATGACATTATTTTCCTTATTAATAAAACCTCATGTTTTCACACTCCCAAACTCTCATAAAAAATAATTAACAAATTAAAAGATGATAATGTTGATTGTATTATGTATTCACTCCAATTACTTTGTCCTAGCTTTACACTTTTCAACAGCATTGAAGAAAATATGTTTGTTATCTTTTCAATAGTTGTTTCCCGTGTGGTATTGTCTTGTTGCCTAACCAAGCAACAAGTAATTATACTTAAACATGATAACAATTGATTTGATAAATAAAAGTGAAACACATGTAAGTCTAAAAGAAATAATAACCACATCACCACAAGTAATGAAACAACTCACCTAAAACCTGTGTGATTAAGTTATCGTATCAAACATAGATTACACTGGTAAGCTGGGGTATTTTCAGGGTATTTTGCGATGTATCTCATTACTATGCATGTATCATCTCGATAGTGTTTCCAGTAGTCCTTACCGGGACTACTTTGCTATCTTTCAGATCTCGGGATTTCTCTACGCAACCCTCGAACCCCGAAGACATGGATTATTATTGTTATTACTTCCATCTCAGGCAAGTTCATCACTTTATCATGTCCTTTGCAGTATTTCCTAACAAACTATTTGCAAAAACCCTATCATATTACCACCTATCCTCAAAAGAATGCGTGATCCTATTTTTATAATAATATGACTAATTGAAGGACTACCCGAGTGGTAGTGTTCTGTTTGGTGGGCGGATGGGACCATGGCAAGATGAATAGGTCAAAGAAAGGTTCCATCTGCATGGGGAAGTATTACCTAGGAATTAAAAATAAATGTCGTCAAGATTTGTGCGCTGTATATACCACATTAACCATGGGTCTTGTGTGGGGTGAGTAAGCCAGTTGTGATCTTTTCTCGTTCGCATGTCAACGGAATTCTAGAGACGTACGCTATAGGTCTTGCGGGAGTACATGCACATGGGTGGGAGCCCTTACGTCCCACGGACTCTAGGGTCTATGACTGTCTGTCCGGGGCGCCTAGATATCTATCGTGAGGGGCAGAATCAGGGGGTTCAACCTGCGTGGCAGAAATGGGTGGGCATGCATTGTGCGGAGAAGTATGGTTTGGTTTGGATCAACAACCGGGCCCACACCTAAGTGGGTGTGGAGAAGAACTCGAGCCTGGTTGTGCAACATTGTCTTGATCGCCTATGGGTAAAGTAACACACCTCTGCAGAGTGTAAAAGGATGCGGCATGTTACCCCCTGTTTCGGGAAGGAGCTGCGAACGGCGCAAGAAAGGCAACTCCACGAAGTTCTAGTCCTCTGAAGATTTGGCGGGCATAGTTTTCAATACTAAAAGCAACCTCTTGAAGAAAGATTTTACAAAAACCTTGCATTAGCTTATGACTCTTTCGGGTCTAAAGCTGTAGTTAGTGCATCAAACTACCCACTGTATTTAACGAACTTGTTGAGTAATTCTCGTTACTCATTCATTCCCGTTTGACCCCCTGCTTAGAGTTGAAGCCTAAATGGAGATCTTCATCGGGAAGCCATCACTACCTCATGAAGCTAGGTGGAGTCATATCTTACGTAGCCAATGAAGCATCGTTATTAACAACGCCGGTGGAGGAGAAGCTACCAAGGTGTAGGTGGAGCCCATTCTTGGTCGGAGTTGTTTACAAGCCATATATTAGGGATGACATCAACCGTAGTGGATTAGGTTCTGAGCTAGAGTTATTCTCCATCTTGGAGCTTCCACTTGCTTCTTCCGATGTTTCATTTGCATGAGATCCTCTTTGATTCATCAAAGAGATTCTCGAGACTTTGTAACGAACAAGTTTCTATCCTATAGCTTTGCTTGGACCTGCTAGTTTATGTTGTACCACTCGGAGGGATGTAATATTCACAGATAAGTCCTTATGTGAGTATTATGTCAATGACTTGCACACTACACATGCAGTGGTGTGTTGGGTCACCGCAATATCCCTCTCAAGAAAACCCTTCAATTAAGATACAAGAAGTCTCTTGTGTCCCCAACACACCCAATACACTTGTCAGATGTATATGTGCACTAGTTCGGTGAAGAGATAGTGAAATACAAGTAATATGGATGATTATAAGTGGTAATTGCAATCTGAAATAAAAATGGCAGCAAGCAAACATGTAGCAGAAATGGTTGTAAACGGTGTTTCCGTGCTTAGAAACAAGGCATAGGGATCATACTTTCACTAGTGGACACTATCAACAATGATAATGTAGATATCTTCTCTTCAATATGCTACTCTGAACCACTCTCCGGTTGGATAACGAACACCAATTCATAGCGTAGAGCTACAAAAGCACACCTTAAAGTCGCATTTCTCATCTAGGAAACCCCACACTGTCACCTTGAGCACACTAGATGGTTCCATACAAACACCACAATTTCATAGATATATCCAACACAAATTATATAAACTTTAGCCTAAGAGTCACACACGGTGCGCATACTGTCACCTTCACATCGTGGGATAAGGTGTCTACGGATATCATATTAATAAAACCATTTGAGTAGCATAATAAATGAAGAGTAACATCTACGTATTCAACTAGATTATAAAGCTCATGATCACATAAAGATCACACCATGAGAGAGAGATGAACCACATAGCTACCGGTAGAGCTGATAAGCCACAAGTATAGGAGATTGCATGTAGCCTTTTCGATAAGTAAGAGTTTCGAACCCAACGAGGAGTTAAAGGTAGGATAAATGTTCTCTCAATTTCTATCAACCACTGATACAACTCTACGCACACTAAACATTTGCTTTATCTAGGAAATAATACTAGACCAATAATACAAGTATGAGATAGCTTTGCGAGATAATAAATACATGAAAGTAAAGTTAGTTGCTGCAGCAATAAAGTACACTAAATGACTATAAACTAACAGTACCATGAGTGTGGAAAAGTGGTGGTAATTGTGATAGATTTGTCCATGATCAAATAGTCAAATACAAGGTTGATATTTCTCTTTTATGTGGGAGAGGCAAAGCTAACAAGCTCTCACTATCCAATGATTGCAAGTACTTATGATTGGAACTCTAGCAAACATCTGTAACTACTAGAAGATACATTAAGGTAAAAATACCCAACCATAGCATTAAGATCAAAAGATCATATTTATCCCATATGCTTTAATCAATAGATTGGGGCTCATGTTTCTGTCACTCAAGCAGCCCTCGCTCTAACTTTCTCCACATACTACAAACCCTATGACGTGATCCATGCGCTCATAAACATATGATGAGCACCATATGACTGTAACAAATTCAACATATAGCTCAAACCATCCATAGAGATTCAACAATCAATTATATGACAAAAGGGAACTACACAAACATGACATAGATGCAATAGATCATTTGCAAATAATTTATAACGTCAAACATCAATACACCATGTTTTCATAGGGCGGTACAAAGGTGTGTGGGAGGATGAACCACTGTATACAAGGAGGAATAGGCGATGAAGATGGCGATGAAGACGGTGGAGAGTACAACGCGGGGCGCAGGGCGACGCCGGTGGTGACGCAAGGACTCCTTCCCTGTGCCGCCGACATCATGGGGAGCGCCGCCCCTTGGCCCTCTTCCTTCATGGCTTCTTGGGATCCCTCCACCATGAAGATGAGATCCATGAAGGAGGCAAAAACGTGGCTTTGGTGGCTGGAAATTCGTTTTATGAGGTGTCTTCCACGACCTAGATTTTCTCCCTTTATATAGTCTCACGAATTTCCGTCATCCCATCTAGGGCTGCGGTAAATCGGGCGTATCTCGGCCGTTCGGACTCGGAATCAGACGAATTTGAAATCTAGATCATACGACGCAAAATTCCCCACAATTTTGTCTTCTATGAGATTTCCGTTTGACGCCGTCTTTGACCTGTAACGTGGCAATCTTTAAAAAGTGTTTTCAGATAGATTTCAGGAAAGTCCCAATTCGACTCCAACAATGTTTTCTCTTCTATTTTTGATAATTCCTACACATCAAAGTGTAAAACAAGAACATTGTGCACTTTTCTAACTATTAGTAGGTTGGTACAAATAAATCATAAACTTAATATAAAAACAATTATGAAAAGCATTAAAACAGCATGAAACCATAAAAAATTATAGATACATTTTGGACGTATCAAGAGCCATCAGCCCCGGGGGATAACTACTCCCTCATCATCATGGGAGTCAGTAACAACGATGAAGATGGCGTTGGAGTCGATGGAGATGGCTCCGGGGGCAATTCCCCGTCCCGGCATGGTGCCAGAACAGAGATTTCTGTCCCCCGAACTAGGGTTGACGACGGCGTCGGCCAAGGAACTTTTCGTGGATGTAGGCTGGATGCTTTAATATTTTTGCGTCAGGGGAAATATATAGGCGAAAGGGCGATGTAGGTGGGCGCCCGAGGGCCTCACACCATGTGGTGGCGCGGCCAGGGGTACCCGCGCCGCCATATGGTGTGGCCACCCCTCTGCCCCCTCCGGGTCTCCTCCGGACTCCGTGTACGTGACAGAAAAATAGAACCCTGAGATTTTATTTGTCCAATTCCGAGAATATTTTCATAACAACTTTTCTGAAACCAAAAACAGCAGAAAACAAGAACTAGCAATGTGGAATCTTGTTAATAGGTTAGTCCCAGGAAATCCATAAAAAAACTATAAAGTGTATAGAAAACAACTGGCAATTGGCATGAAAATAACATGGAACATAAAAAATTATAGATATGTTTGAGACGTATCAGCAGCGTCGGCGCCATCGCCAACGGAGCCGACCCGTGCCACATAGGATTTCGCGTGGCCCCGTCTCGTAAGTTCGGCGAACCTTCGGGATGGCGTCAACATGCATAAGGTCGGCTCCGTCGCAATTGGCGCCGACCGAAGCGGCCAAATCTGGAAATAGTTTCCAGACCTGGCCAGATGCGACATTAGTTGCCAAAAACGGCCATTTTTGGCAAAAAATACGATACAGTCAAACAGAACCCGCATAACACGAGTTGTCATTAACTCGGCACAAAATTATCAGGTTTGCTGTAATTAAAAGCCATGTGCGGGCTCCCCTGTCTCTGCCGCTCCTATGATGGTGGGGTGGGGTGGGGTGGGGGAGCTCGATTTCTTTTAGCTCGACATGCAAATAGTTGTAGGGTAGGTATGTTCGATGTATACGTCATCGCCACAAATGAGGTTTTCGGACCCCCACTTCGATGTAGCATCGAGGCGCCGCAAATTTGTGTCTTTGCGGCTCCTTTAGGATGAACGATCTAGGTTTCCTGGACGAGGTAGTTGAGGCAACACATAGACCTCCTTGGTTTTTTTTTATCTTCTCCTTCTACCGCGTCATGCTAATGTCTTCTCCAACACCGACGCCTTCAACAACGATTCACTTGGAAACCCCCTCCTCCGGAGAGAAGCGACGTGTGATATAAATGTGTAGGATAACGCTGGGCGTCCACTGGGGGATCAAAATTTTCCATCCCCCGGGTCCCCCGTGCTGACACGTGTCGCTTCTTTGCCCAAATCCCACACTTGCTATGTGTAGCACAAACCCCCGCTTTTGCTCCTATGTAGCAAAAAACGATTCATCATAGAAATAAAAGGAAAAAGTCAAACCTCGCCAGAGACCTCACCGGAGACACAGTAGCAATTAAAATAGTTCTAGTGTAGCAAAAAGCAACTTCACCGGAGACGGCGCCAGTGGGCTCTCGCCGGAGACATCGTCGGAAAATCTCATAGCAAAAAATTTGTATTGCGATAGCAAAATTTTAGAATAATTATAGCAAAATTTTTGTTATATTGTAGCAAACAGTTGACCTCGCCGGAGATATTGCCGGAGTTCTCGTAGCAAAAAGAAATTGTACAAAAATAGCAACAAAAAACATGTATGTAGCGAATTTCTGCCGCCACCGTGAAAATCGCCCAAAAACACGTAGACACAACTGCCGGCCTTGGGAGCACCGCCACGCTCCCATGGGAGCACTATTTTCGGACCTCCTTGGCTTCAAGCTCGAGGGACGGCCATCCCCTCTGAGCGACGTCGAAGAGAGGGGGTCCACGAGCGGGAGGGACATCGGCGTGCTGCTGTGACCTCCCTCGCTGTCCTCGTCGGCTGCCTTCTTCTCGACGATGGGAACGAGGTCTTCTCCGCGCACCACCGTGGACGAGGGCACGTGAGCATTGGCGACGAGGTTGTCGACCATGGAAGGGTTGGCCGTGTCCTCGCCCGAAGCCGCTCGACTATTCCCGCGGCTCGACTCGCCCGCTGTGCCTCTGGCCACGGACGGCAGCTGCTTGTCTTCAGCCATGTCGTGTTTGCTGAGCGGGCGCTTGATTGGAACGGAGGGGAAGGGCATGCGCCGGAGAGAGGCGAATGGATTTGCGTGCGACAGAGCTCGCCGGTGGGACAGAGCGGCCATGGCGGGATGGAGCTCGCCAGCGGAATGGAACGGCCATGGCAGGGCGGCCGGCAACCGGTTTCTGCGATGGACCATGCGAAAGAGAAGAAACATGAGGGGATAAGGCTTGTGGTGGGGCCCTCAACCATCGCTGCCTCCAGACGTTCGTACGTCGAAGGGGACCCCATGTGGAAAGCAGCCGATGTGGGGATGAAAGGATGCGATCCCCCGCCTGATCGTTAGCCTTTTCCAAATGTGTAATGTGTGTTGGTATAACGATTGAACACGTGGCGTTTTATCCTAGAAAAAGCGGGCGACCGCCAAATTGTGGTATAGGCGTGCGAAAAATCGCTTTGTAGCCCCTTTTTTGATTTTTTGAAATCGACAATTTTAAGTTTCAAAACAATCCGGAAAAAATTGTAGATGTTGAGAATTACATGATCTACTACTTTGCAAATTTTCAAGGTGAAATATTTTGTATTCCATCCTACACAAAAATGACAAATTCGGACAATTTGAAAAGTTTTCAAATCTGTCACTGTTCACGTCTCATATCTGAAATTTTGTCATTTTTACACAGCACGAAATGTAGAATATTTCGCAAATCTGTTTTGCACCATATCACTAAATACATGTAGAATTTTTTCCAGATTTTTTAGTAATTTAAATTTGTAATTTTTGAGTTTGCAAAATAAAGAGCTACGTGGAGCCCGGGTGCCAAATCACCGCAGTGCCCCTACTTTTCGCTTCGAACTTCCCCTATCCTATCTCTGTTTTTCCCTCCAAAAGGCCAAAACGAAAACGAAATCCCCATTTCCCTCTCTCCTCTCCAAACCTTCCTTCTCCGGCAAGATCCCCATTCCCGAGCACACGACCGCCAAACTCCCGCAATTATCCCCAAACCAAGGGACGCAAACCCCAGCCCCTCCTCCAAATCTTCCCCCGGCAGGATCCCGAGCACACGACCGGCAACTCCAGCGATAATCCCCAAACCCAAACCCTAGCCCCCCTCCGATCCAGACCACCTCCTCGGGCCCACTCGCCATGGCCTCGCCCGACGATGACGACCGGGAACTCTTCGCCGGCGTCCGCTTCGTCCTCGTCGGCTTCGACAGCGTCTCCGAGTCCCAGGTCCCCCTCCCCTCCATTTCGCCCGCGAACCCACCCCTGCTCTTCCTGGATTCGCTCTAACTTCCGGTGGCGCTGTTCGTTCCTGCAGTACCGCGCGGAGATGGTGCGGCGCGGCGGCGCCGACGCCGGCCGAATCGGCAGCGGGTGCACCCACGTCGTCGCCTGCGGCCGCGTCTACGTGAGTCCGGGCTTACGGCTCCGCCTGTCGATGTTTTTGGTGGATTTCGTTCTTGGGGGATCTGGAACCGATCTGGCTCTCTATCTGTGTGTGTGTGCAGGATGACCCCGTGTGCCTGGCGGCGCGGGCGCAGGGGAACAAGGTCGTCAGCGAGCTGTGGGTCGACGATAGCCTGGACCGGGCTTCTCTCGCTGATGTCGATAGGGTCCGTTCCCCGTGCTAATTGCTTGCGTGCTTCTCCTATTTTTTTTGTTCATCATATTGTCACAATATTTCTCAAATTCGTTCAAATGTTGCTGCTCTGGCCGATGTAATATACTTCTGCAACCACGGTTCTCTCACTGGTTTAGTGTCCTCAAGCATCCTTTTTTTTTTGACAGGTTATTTATTGGCCAACCAAAGATTTGAATGGAATACCTGGTAGCCATTCACTGCAGATCTGTTTGACTGGGTACCAAAGGAATGACCGTGAAGATATCATGGTAACAGCTTTTTACTCCGTCCTCATATAGTTTAGTCAAACTCTAAAACATGAGCTATATCGGCCTTTAGTTGATTCCCTTTTAAGCATAATATATCTAGGTGAAGTTTTGGTCACATTTGTGCTGTAGCTTTCTGAACTCTAGTTATTGCAGTACCACATTAAGTTAAAGTTACTACAGCATGTAACACTGAGCGCATATGTTTCAGAAGTGAATGCAAATTTGCCCTATTTGCTTTCTTGTTGGGTCAGCTCAATCCCAAAGAACACTTATTAGTAACTATAATTATAGAACAGTAACACATTAGCCTGATGTAGTCCACATGTTATCAATCTGATTTCTTTGTGGCATTCAAGGAGTCGATTGATTGCTTCAGATGGTGATTTTTTTCCACTGGTGTTGAATTCATTTGACCAAACATACAAACCTATGACTTTACTTCTTCTCTGCAGCAGATAGTCCCTATTTGTTTTGTACCTATCACATGATGTCATATATGTAGTCCTGATGATAATTTGTTCACTTGTCATTATGCTGATGCGCAGCACCCAATTTTTTTTTGGGATTTGTTTCCGGTACTTGAGATGTAGAAATGTAGTTCAGTTCTTGGATTTTTGTGGTTCCTTAGTTATATATATTGACTTACAATGCACTGTGTGTTTTTAATGCAGAAAATGGTCTCTTTGATGGGTGCACAATTCTCAAAGCCTTTGGTAGGAGGCGTAGTCACTCATCTTGTTTGCTATAAATTTGAAGGTCTGTTACTTTTAGCAGCCAGCCAGTGCCATAAATATGCATAGATACTTCATATTTGTTTTTCTGCTTTTTCCTGCACGGACTTTCACTGCTTTTGCCCTGTAGTTGTGACGATGCATTCGCGAGAGCTGACATGAAACCTTTATTTCTTATTCTAATTGGTCGCTCTTTGCTCCAGATGTGATGTATATAGTTTTGTTGCTAAGAAGTAACTCTATGGATGAGTAAGAATCTTAGAGGAAGTTAGCTAGCCAATTTAATAAAAATATTCCATCCCATTATGGTACACATTTTAGGCTAGAAAGGTTAAAAAATACCGTCCAGGGTAGAGGGAGCCTAGACATGAGTGGCAATGTTGAAGCAAAATCTTTGATGTCAACAAATTGGTTAGTGCACTGTCATTTGGTGGTTAAACGATCCGGCATCACATTGTTAATTTGTGAGTCTTTGCTCTTTTGGTCTTTTATTTGATCCATATGCAAAAGCACCCTCCTGATCTTTTTTTCCCCTTTTTACCAGTTTTGGTTTCCTTCTAAAAGGAACTTGTAGCTGAACTACTGGTTTCTGATGATAGAAAGAGGAGATGAAATTGTCAAAAAAAAAAAAGCTGCGGTGTACAATGATGAAAATGAGAAGTTGGAGATTTGATCAAACACATGCTGTGTTATATTGGGGAAAACATTACTCTTTGTATCGGTTAGAAAGCCTACGAAAAATAGGCTTTTCAGTAATTTAAAATAATCGCAACATGCCTATCGAATGTTTGTTTTGGACCATTTCTTTGTGCATGTATAATGATGCTAGAAAGTTTTGTTACATGCTCCTTGAATGCAGTATCTCAGTTTTTCAAATGTACCAGGTGAGAAGTACGAGCTTGCTAAAAGGTTGAGCATCAAGCTTGTTAATCACCGATGGTTGGAAGATTGGTATAAGCAACATCTTTTCTTTATAATCTTAACTATAAAGCTCACATGTTAGATATCATAATAATACTGTTTTCCCCTTTATTTCTATTTTGCAGCTTAAAGTCATGGGAAATTCTTCCAGTAGATGATTATAAAAAGAGGCAAGGAAAATCATGTGTTGCATGCTTCTTTCGAGTTCTCTTTTCAACTTGTGTTGTTATACATGTTCTGATTTAATCATCTCACTATAATGCTGCTAGGGAATCTGCTAGTTACAGTTAATGTCTATTACTGAATATCCCAAAAACTAATTCTGGCTATTTATTTCATGCAGTAGTTGGGAACTAGAGATGCTGGAGGTGCAAGTCAAGGATTCGGACGATGAAGTAGAAGATGTAGACAGAAAGCCATTCAACAGCAGATCTAGCGTTAAGCGCACTCCCAACCCCCAAAATGGCATAGGAACTTCTGGCAATCCTGACGTTGATGCACCAATCCGGCCACCTATAATTCCCAATGATGGTCAAAATATGGCTGTAGATCGGCATCTGAATACTCCAGCAAGTCAGATCAGAAAGGAAGAAAATATGGTCAGGAAGACACTTGATACCACAGCTCAACTTCAAGGCACTCCTAACTTTAGTAGGTTAGCAAGTTCCGCTAACACTGATAGTGCTGCTCCCATTCAAACTCCATTTGTTATCAGTGGCAACAGAGAGGAAGCTGCAGTAAGAAATATGAACAGTCCAAATCAGATCCAGGCAGCTGAATATGAATATGTTAATACTTCAGGTCAGATCAGAAAGGAAGAAGATGTGGTCAAGAAGACACATGATATCACTGCCCAAGGCACCCCTGACTTCGGTAGGTTTGCAAGTTCTGCTAACACTGATAGTGGTGCTCCTATTCAACCTCCATTTGCTATCAGTGGCAATAGAGAGGAAGCTCCAGCGAGAAATTTGAACAGTCCAAATCAGGTCCTGGCAGCCGAATACAAATATGTTGGTACATACATTGCAACTGGTGCACCAGGCACTCCAACCTCAACCAGGATGGCAGTTCCTGCTAACCATCATTTTCATTCCTCAAATGAGACTCTCACAGTACCAAAGAACACAGCATCTCCTGGAGCTAGGAAAACAGGTGCCAAGGGAGCCCGCAGTTCTAGCATGGAGATTGATGGGTCAGTGGTTAATAATGGCAAGGCAGTAGTTTCTGAATCAGAGACTGACAAAATGATTTCTTGTCAGCATGCTGATGCAACCCCTAAAAATGGCTCCAGTATTGCAAGTGAAATGGAAAGAGAAACAGCATCTCCACATAAAGTTCCAGTTGGCACTCCAAGCTCAAGCAGTATGGCAGTTCCTGCTAACCATCATGTTTATTCCTCAAATGAGACTCTCACGGTACCAAAGAACACAGCAACTCCCAGAGCTAGGAAAACAGGTGCCAAGAGACCCCGCAGTACTAGCAGTGAGATTGATGGGTCAGTGGTTAATAATGGTAAGGCAGTAGTTTCTGAATCAGAAACTGCCAAATTGATTCCTTGTCAGCATGCTGATGCAACCCCTAAAAATGGCTCCAGTATTGCAAGTGCAATGGAAAGAGAAACACCATCTACAAAGAAAGTTCCAGTTGGCACTCCAAGCTCAAGCAGTATGGCAGTTCCTGCTAACCATCATGTTCATTCCTCAAATGAGACTCTCACGGTACCAAAGAACACAGAAACTCCTATAGCTAGGAAAACATGTGCCAAGACACCCTGCAGTGCTAGCATGGAGGTTGATGGATCAGTTGTTAATAATGGTAAGGCAGTAGTTTCTGAATCAGAGACTGACAAAATGATTCCTTATCAGCATGCTGATGCAACCTCTAAAAATGGCCCCAGTAATACAAGTGCAGCCGAACAAAAAACAACTTCTACAAAGAAAGTTCTAGTTGGCACTCCAAGCTCAAGCAGGATGTCAGTTCCTGCTAACCATCATTTCCATTCCTCAGATGAGACCCCCACGGTACCAAAGAACAAGGCAACTCCTAGAGCAAGGAATGCAGGTGCCAAGAGACTTTGCAGTACTAGTATGGAGGTTGATGGGTCAGTGGTTAACAATGGTAAGGCAGTAGTTTCTGAATTAGAAACTGACAAAATGTTTCATGGCCAGCTTGCTAGTGCAACATCTAAAAAGGACTCCAGTAGTGCAAGTGCAACGGAGCAAAAAACAGCTAATCCAAAGAAAGTTACAGTTGGTGGAGTGAGGAGTGCCCATGCGAAGAGGCAACAGAGCGTGCACATTAAGGTAAATGATGCACAGGTAGAATCCGAGTTGGAGTTGAATAAGGTGATTTCTCAGGAAAACACTGAAACAGACCCCAAGAGGTTTTGTAGCAGTGCACATGATGAACATGAAGGAAAGTTACCCAAGAAATTACCTAATAAGAGGGTGAAAAGTACAGTTGTCAGGAAGTCCCGAAAATCTGACACCAACATGGCCATTGAATCACCAGCTGACAAAGCTGAAAAGGGGCCTGCAGAGTCATTGTTTGATGACTTGTTTGCTTCAGATAATGTTAGTGATTGCCCTAAAAAGTTATCAAGTAGTGCAAGTGTGGATGGTTGTGGTACAATTTCCCCTGAGAACAAGTCGAAAGCTAGAGTTAGGAAAGTGGTTGCCAAGAGGAAAATAAAAGCTGTGGAAGATAAGTCAGGCAGCAGGCATGACAACATTGGTAGTGTGATTGTATCTGCAGCTAAAGCATTCTCATCAAAGAGAATGGAGGGCGTATGCGATATCGATAAAGTAACTGCTGACCAGGACCCCCAGAAGAGCAATAATGATGGTAGGCGAGATGTATCTGTATCGTCTTGCAAAGACACTGTCACCATAGACAAATCAGAAGGAATGCACAATTCTAAGTTGAGATCCAGTGGAAAAAATAAAGCTCCTGCTTCAGACCATGGCAAAGAGAACCAAGAAGACCCTGGCAATCTCAGTTCGAAATCCGATCGTAGAAATAGTGATTTGAGTTCCAAATTTGCTTTGAGATCTGGTGCAAGAAATAAAGCTCCTGCTTCAGACCATGACAAAGAGAACCAAGAAGACCATGGTAATCTCAGTTCTAAATCTGATGGTCGAAATGGTGGTTTGAATTCCAAATTTGCTTTGAGATCTAGTGCAAGAAATACAGCTCCTGCTCCAGACCATGACAAAGAGAACCGACAAGACCATGATAATCTCAGTTCTAAATCCGATTGTGGAAATGGTGGTTTGAATTCCAAATTTGCTTTGGAATCAATGAACAAGAACACAGATATGCTTGACAAGCATGGGGGGATAGAAGGAAATGGGGCTGGAACCTTAATCACGTTGGACCCTGCATTCTTTCTTTTAAGTGGACATCGTCTGCAGAGAAAAGAATATCGGTCAATACTTAGACGCCTGAAGGGACGAGTTTGCAGGGATTCACATCATTGGTCATATCAAGCAACACATTTTATTTCCCCGGAACCTCTCAGGAGAACTGAGAAGTTCTTCGCAGCAGCTGCTGCAGGCAGGTACAAACTGTGATCTAGATCCTTAGAAACTTAAATTTCACCAACTTGTTATTGATTATTTTATAGACCCTTTTCAACAACACGAGAAATCAAACATACTGCTTAGCTAAACAAATTGCATGTTTTCTTCATATGTTATATACAATTATGTCTGACCTACTTATTATCTTGCTAGAGTCTGCCATGTCACAAATCTGATTGTTAGCTCCTTTTCTCCCAAAATAGGTGGATCCTCAAGACCGATTACTTGACCTCTTGCAATGAGGCTGGCAAGCTCTTAGATGAAGAGCCATTTGAATGGTCTGGTACGGGCCTCAATGAGGGTGAAACAATTAGCTTAGAAGCTCCCAGGAAATGGCGTATTATAAGGCAGCAGATGGGTCATGGCGCCTTCTATGGAATGCAGATAATTGTCTATGGGCAGCTCATTGCTCCGTCACTGGTAAGTCTTGTTTGTCAGTCAACTTACCTGCCAAAATCATTAGTGCTAAAGTATTTCCGATAAAGCAATGCTGCATTGTGAGCAAATCTAGACGTTTTATTTGGAGGTTCTGTTGCTCTTTATCCCCCAGTCTATCTTAAGACCTTTGTGTTCTTCTCCTACCAGGATACAGTGAAGCGTGCGGTGCGTGCGGGTGATGGCAACATCTTAGCAACGTCTCCACCATACACCAGGTTCCTGAACTCTGGCATTGACTTCGCTGTAATCTCAGCAGGCATGCCTAGTGCAGACGCATGGGTTCAAGAATTCATTAGCCACAACATCCCATGTGTCAGCGCCGATTACCTGGTCGAGTACGTCTGCAAGCCTGGGTACCCCCTCGACACACATGTTCTCTTCAAGACCAACCGTCTGGCCAACAAGTCCCTAGACAAGCTGCTAAAAAGCCAACAAGAGGTGGCCATGGATGATCCAGAAGCGCTCGAGGAGGATCCTGAGGATGACTTGAGCTGCTCAGCTTGCGGTAGTACAGATCGGGGAGAGGTGATGCTGATATGCGGCAGCGAGGATGGCGCGGTCGGCTGTGGGGCTGGTATGCACATCGACTGCTGCGACCCTCCTCTGGATCATGTCCCGGACGAGGACTGGTTGTGCCCCAAGTGCGATGCGCCCAAAGCCAAGAAGAAACCTCCGAAAGCCGCGTCAAGCAAATCGAGAGGATCCAAGCGGCGGAGGTGATTTGGTTGATTTGCCTGTGTACACTCCCTGTTTTATTGTAACAGAATAATGTAATAATTAGAATCAGTGTAAAGTTTTAATATTGACAGAAATGCCAGCTCAGCATTTCGTCTGTAACTGTTTTTCTTATTTGTCCTTACTGTTTTCACTTGCTTTTTCGTGTGTTTGTGATTCATTGCTGTAAAAACCTTTTGTAATGCACACCACTGTTTTTGTTGAGAGCTTGAAGTTTTATGTACAGTGGCTTTTACAGCAGACAGGATTGCATGGTCACTGAATGATAGATCAAATTTCATGTGAAAGAGCTATTTTATACTTAATCATTTATCTTTATAGCGCACCTGTATGACCCTCGTGTAGTCATGTTTTACAGCGTGCCTGCCTAATTATTGTCTGCCAAACAGCCAATAGGTTAGTTATTTGTATCTGTGTTTACCTGCGATCCTGCTGCAGGATGGGGTTAATTCCAACAGTAGAGGAATCAACCGAACAAGAAGACATTGCTTCCGTTCAAGCCTAGCATACGAACGAGGTTTGGTAGAAGATGGCCACAAGGAAGTCAGTAAGGAGAGGAAGGCAGTAACATACTAACAATGCTTTTTTTTTTCAGGGTAACCATGACGGCTTGTTCTCTAAGCGGCTCCTCTGTTATGTAAGGTGCATTATTCACGATTTTTGGGGAAGTTGTTGTGTGATAGGGACGTCAAGGCTATACTTGGATCTCTTCTTTACCTTCCCATAGTCATGATTTGTTGACATTCTATTTCTTAACAATATATTTTATATATCCTTTTTTGCATTCTTGAAGGTTGTAGTTATGTGTGAACTAACTATGAGTACCCCGACCCCCCCTTCCGAAGCATTTTCTTAATAATAGTAAATAACTAAAACGCAAGTTCCCGTACAAAGTACCTATTTTGGACACCGGTGTGGGGTAAGTCACTCATAGATTTTGTAAGGGTATTACTCGTCAAATTTTGAAAGTTTGACTATCCTTTTACGAGATATTAACTTCTTTTTGTGAAGCAAGCCATTAGCTTTTACAAAATTGGAAATATTAATGATCTATTTTATTTTCTCCACATTAGTCCTCTTCCTTATCATCATATTTTGTGCCAAACCCGAGTTACACAAAATTAAATAGTTTCCCATATAAACATGGAATCAGAAACAAATTGCTACCCTCAATAGCGGTAGTAATGTATGAGAACACGAGAGAAATGCAATATGGTGGATGATCACAACCATTGCTACCCGACTTTTCAAGTAATATTTACTTATTTATATGGAAACTCCCATTAGCAAAATACAAAGATATCTAAAGTTTGTCTTGACAAAATGCTTATCACACACGTGCCATTTTGTAAAATCAATTGTTGTGTCCTTATTGTCAACAAAAACTAATGAGAAGTAGATCGACACTGGTTTCTATAAATATATGTGTAAGAGGTGCCGTAAATAAGGCTGTTTTATGTCATTATGTGCATCTAATTTCTGATGTTTATTTCTAGTGTAGGTGTGGCGTGCTATTATTGTTCAGGTGATTGCAACCAAAACCACCATGAGCAGTGGCGGAGGACCCAATAGGACGAGGTCGGGCGGCCGCCCTACCTTGAATCTGGGCAAAAAGAATTGCATACATACTTAATCAGAGTTCAATCATGCGGCAAGGGCAAATCTACTCGATTGACTTCATTGGAAATCGAGGCTACCCTCCATTTTTTCCGAAATATCTTCAGATCAGTGTCAGATAGGTACATCACCAGTTGTCCAACTAGTGGCAGCGCCATGAGAGATGCGTTCTGTAGCTTTCCTTCGTGTGGAGAAGAAGACGACCAACAGTCTTAGAGCATCTCTAGTAGTCCCCTCAAACCCCTAAACCCCTATAAATAACTGCTTTTTTTTTACAGTTTTGGACCAAAAAATTGCAAATAGTAGAACCCCTAAACCCCTAAACCTGTAAAAAAAAATGCAGGCCGGACCCGGGAATCCCCACCCAACCTGTAAACTTAAGGGTTGGAGGGGTCAACCCCTCCCCAACCCGTAGCACCCGACCACGCACGCGCGGGAGGGAAAATTCCCAACCGCCGCCGCCGCCCCCCGCCCCGCCGCCATGGCCGCCGTCCCCGGCGGCGCCGCCGCCGCCCCGGCCCCTCCCGCCCCGCCCCCGGCCGCGCCCGCCCCGTCCCCGCCCCCGGCCGTGCCCGCCCCGGCCGCCTCCCCCGACCGCCGCGTGACCCCCGTCGCAGGGCCAGGCGAGCCAGCGACCTAGAGCACGACGCCCCCGCCGACGGATCCTGCTTGTCTCCAACCTGCCGCCGGAGCAGAGCAACCCGCTGGCCGCCGGAATCGGGCGACGCTGCAGGAGGCGCTCGCAGCCGGGAGCGCCCAGAGCTCACGGAGCACGCCGTCGCCTACCGCGTTCTCCAGTAGCGGCTCTCCCCCGTGCCGGCCTCTCCACCCGCTGATTCCTCTCCCATCCTCGTCAAAGGCCAGGTACTGATGCAGGAACAGTCTCGGTTGTTGGTTCAGAATATTCTTGCTGGGCACCAAGTTTCTTGAAGCATAGTGACAAATGTGTTTGGCTATCAGTCCTCCAGACTGAATTTTCTGGTTGGTACCTTCATTTCACAAGATTATTTGGAGTTTTCATTACACCTGTGCAATTCTCATTTACTTGATCGAATATGTGGGCTAATGGATCCACCTGTGTAATTCATCCACCTGGATATATATATTGCAATATTTGGATTTAGGGTATCACTGAACAGCATGACAGGAAATAAAGCAATGGAGTATAATGACAGTATAATATGCATCAGACCATTTATGATCTTGCAATGGAGTAGTTTAATAGGAATTCACACTAAGGAATATTCCGTTTTAAGGGTTGGTTTGAGGGTTCTAGTCTTTGCCCCAGTTTTTCAACCCGTAAAAGTGCACGAAAACAACATTTCTCAACCCTTAAAACTGCTATAAGGGTTTAAGGGTTTGAGGGGACTACTAGACATGCTCTTACATGGGCCGTGACCATGGCCTTTTTGTCACGCGAAGGGCTATGCAGCAAGCTAACAACTTAAGCCTATTTGCTCTAGGTCTAGCGTTATTTTTTCCCTGAAACAAGTATTTTTCTTGTTTGCTCCAATTTTCTTCTTTCCTGAAAAAATTATGCTTTCGTGTTTGCCTGACCTTAAATTTCTTCGTCCTCCGTCACTGACCACGAGCATGTAAGTTCAGCAATAAAAGTTGATGCATTAGAGAAATAAAATGACAAATAAATCTCCACAAAAAAAATTGATACTCTCAACTTCAAAAAATAAATGGAGACTAGCCCTTCCATTTATTTTTTTCTTGATAAGGAGGAGGGAGAGGGAGAGAGATTTCTCTATTCTCTTAGGTAAAAGACGATCACTTCAAATGAAAGGGATTAGCTAACTTTCTCCATTCTACGTAATGTCATATTTTAATAATACATTTTTAATCATCACATAATTTTCATGCCAGCAATAGCTAGAAGAGATGATCTAAAAGCAAGTTTTTCTAGTCTTATTGAGATTTTGTTTGGTCTCCACATATCGGATCTTCTGTCACAAATAGTTAGATGATCTTTTGTTTGAGCATACTATTTGACCTCTAAATACTCGAACGACCGTACATATAGTGTTTGTAACTTTAATAAAATGATTTCAGTCGCACTCCACTCATGCATCCTTCTAAGTTAAAGGGATACACGCTACAAAACAACAAACACCACAAATAAATATTATCCACGGATCCGGATATCCATGGATATCCAACCCAGTGGGTAAGGGTTTGGAGGGCATCTTCTACCCATGGATTTTCGCGGGTGGATATCCACGAACTTATGGGCTGGGCATGGATCCAAATCTAGCTCCATGGATATCCATCTAAAAATAATGGCCCACATGTATGTGACACATGTAATTTAATATGGCTTAAATCCTTAGTATAATTAATTAAAAAAACCAACATACAAGGCCCATTGGCCTAATTCTATACCTACTAAGACTAACGCATTATTATGGACGGTGTTTTGTGTTATGTGACCTTTTATTTTAATCGTTGATGTTGCCACGTCCACATTGTTATGGACGGTCTTTTGATGGTTCATGGATCTGGATATCCAACGGGTATGGGCATGGGTAGCACCTGTGACCCATGGATACTTTCATGGGTGGGCAAAGAAGAAGCTCATGGATATGGGCATGGATTTGGATAATATCAACCCGCCCAAACCCGCCCCATTGCCCTCCCTACCTGGGATACCACAACATGTAAAAAGCTGAAAGCTGGTGTGTTGTTTCTTAAACAATGTGACAATAGTTACAAGTTTATATAATGTCCATTGATATTTATTTAATGAACTTAATTAAAGTAATATTTTTTCCTTTTTTAGCCGTGATAGAACTAGAATTTTGACGATCATCGCGCATGAAAGTAACATACCAGACGTCGTTATTTTCTACCCATGTATATGCATATCATAATCATCATGATGCCATTTATTATGAGATTTTTATTTTACATTTTTTTGCGACTTAAGTGATCCTTTTTAATATAAAAAATAGACATATCCAATCAACTTAAAAAATACGTGAATATACTTTGAGATGAAAATGGGGTGGCATGATTTTATGTGTTAGGGGTTGTAAATGTGTCATGGACTCATATTTTATATATGTCTATACCAATATTGTTGTACCATTCATCTATTAAGTTGGGAAAAAATTTAGCCGATACACCAAAAATGAATTTTTGAAAATTATTAAAGAAGAATACAATATGAGTTTGGTCAGCTAATTTTTAATTAAGTTATGCGAGGCACCTCATACCATATCAAAATTCGAAGCTATTTATATTGATCAACATTCATTTGATTTGTGAAAAATGTCAACCGAAATGTTGATCTAAAATATTATACCCTTTCAATAAAATATCTTAATTATATGAGTCTTCCGGATTTATTATGTATCTACCCTAGAGTGCTCGGTAAAAACATATTGTTTGCACAATATGGAGAGGTTTGTAACTTTTCCATTTCCATCATTCATTAAGTGTGTCATTCGACTTAACTAGCGTGTTTTTCTTACCAGAAAGTAGAATGTATTTTCATTGATTAGTAGAATAGGTATATGCTACGTCCCAAACGTATCTACAATTTTTTATGCTCCATTCTATGTTTTCTACATATTTCTCATGTTTTCTACATGTTTTCCTTCGTTTTCCGGATGTTTTCATGGAATAACCTATCAACAAGATTCCCAGAGCCAGCTCCTGTTTTCTGCTGTTTTTGTATTTCAGAAAAGTTCTTAAAGAAATATTCTCGTAATGGGATAAAAATTTACGGAGATATTTTTTCCACCGGAACAAAGACTGAATCCAAAATAGAGCCGGAGAGGTGGCCGGGGCTACTAGAGGGGTGCCAGGAGCTTCATGACCCTAGGCCGCTCCTAGGGGTCATATGACGTCCCCTGACCCCCCCTCCCGTCACATCCTCGAATATAAAATCACATTAACTCTAAAAACACCGGGGACGGAAAAAAATTCCACGAAAAAGACACAGAGGCGTTGTCACCTCGAAAGTCCAATCTATAGCTTCAGGAGTCCTGCTCCGGCACCCTGCCGGAGAGGGGGATCATTTTTTTGAAACATTTTCTACTGCAGGGGAGTCCCCCACAGCCCTTTATTGCCATCAAAAGAGTGTTACAGTTATGTACAAATATACACAAAGAAATAGACTAAGGCAGTCTATCACCAGCTAAGACTAGCTAGCTAAGGTAGAGTCTTAATCCATGATGATAAATCCGCAGCCAAAGAAGCACTCAACCTATGCTTAGTCATAAGGAGATCTAACAAGAAGCCAACTTTCCATCCCATAAAGGAATGTCTTTCCGATTTCAATATAACTCCATTCCTTTGCTTCCAGATGTTCCAACAGGCAAGAATCACTATCTCAGTGAAACAAGGTCCTTTGAAAGCCTTTTTTGCATTTGAGAGATTATGCAAGACTGTGTTATCACTCCAGCTGATTTGCAAGTAATTCCAAATCCGTGAGCTGAAAACACACTGGAAGAACAAATGAATCCAGTCCTCATGACAAAGGTTACTGCAAAGAACACAGTGATCAGACCCCTCAATCTTCCAGTTCCTTCTCTTAATCATGTCCTTGGTATTAATTCTATCTTTTAGAATCAGCCAAGCAAAAAATTTATGCTTTGACATGCATTTGGACTTCCAGATCCACTTGGCAGGCCCATCATCAGGCAGTTGAGCAAACTGCAGCTGATAGAATTTACTGGAAGTATAAACCCCTTTATTAAAATTACATTTCCAAACATCATCATTGTCATTCACCTGAACATTATCCAAGAGGACTTGCAGATCAGTAAACTCAAGGAAAGCTTCATTTGAACGGGGAAAATGAAAAGCATCCGAGAGGTGTGTCAACAGTTTCAAATCTCTCACTGAGGACAATGGATCCTTGGCAAAGGAGAACAATCTTGGAAATTTTACTGACAAAGGCTGTCCCATCCAGAAATCTTTCCAGAATAGCCCAGTATATCCATTCCCCACTATGCAAGAAGAGAATGAGCACCAAGTATCAGCTAATTGCATAACACCCTCCACCATAATGATCTACAGGAGGTCACAACATGCGGAACCGACTGAAAATAATAAGCATTCTTGACTAGATGAACCGAAGGAATATCCATAGAGTTATAGAATTTTGCGAGGAATTTCAGCAGTAAAGCCCTATTTTGGATCTGAAGATTAATGACCCCTAAGCCTCCTTTACTTTTAGTCTTACACACCATATCCCAAGTAGCCAAAGAATTCACTATTTGCTTATTTTTGTCCTTCCTCCATAAACACCTCCTCCTTGCTTTATCAATAATATCAATGACACCCTTAGGTATCACTAATGTGCACATATAATAAGTGGGCAAAGAGGACAGAACCGAATTCACAAGAACCAAGCTATCCCCATAAGAAAGAAAGGAGACTGTAGCAGAAAGTCTCCTCTCAACTCTGTCAATGAGTGGTGCAAAATATCTGATAGATGGCTTAGTGGTTCCCATGGGCAAGCCTAAATATGTGAAGGGCATAGAAGCCACATTACAATCCAACACAGAAGCCAAATCAACAGTTTCCTGCTGCGATAAATTTATTGGTATCATTGAAGACTTGTTATAATTCACCTTTAACCCAGTGATTTGGGCATAAAGGTTGAGCAAATTTTTAAATACCAATAATTGATCAGAATCAGCAGGTAAGATCACTAGAGTGTCATCAGCGTATTGAACAATAGGAAAATCTCCCCCAATGGGAATTGGTAAAAGAAGACGTCCCTCCCTTAGATCCATATTAACAATACTCTGCAACAAATCCCCACCCAGCACATAGAGAATAGGTGACAAAGGATCACCCTGCCTGACTCCTCTTTTGCAGACAAAAGGTTTGCCAGGAACTCCATTTAACAGAACCGAAGATGATCCAGAGGAAAGAATTTCCTTCACCCATTTTATCACTAAAGAAGGAAACCCTTTAGATCTCAAAATTTGGAGAATGGCACTGATGAGGGGATAGTAACCCGGTATGCCAACTCCCAGGTGAGATCCGGCCCAAACGACGGATGGATCAAATCCGGCTAAGGACAAAGAAGCTTCTAGAAGGCCCAGGACTTGTAAGGATCGTAACCCGGATTGTGGGTTACGGTAAGGAAAGTTAGGGTTCGTATGAAGAGTTCGAATAGGACTCGAGAAGCGCTTTGTAGGGCAAGTCAAGGGGGATATGAGTACTATATAAACCAACCCCTGGGCTTCGCCTAAGAGGGATCCAAGTCATAGTTGTAACACCTGTTATCGAGTATCCAGTATAATCATATCGAGAGCCGGCGAGTTGTTTTCCGGTTCTTAGATTGCTTTCGCCATGTTCTCTTTCGAGCTAAACCCTCTCCCAAATACCTGTGTCGACTTGCCCCAAGATCAGTTACCTCAGGTAACATCTGCCGTGATTATCCCACGACAGTTGGCGCCCACCGTGGGGCCTGCGTCCAAAGGTGTTTACATCACGGGAGAAGCTCGGAAGAGCATGAAGAACCTCATCGTCGGAGAAATCTACGTCAACGGCAAAGGAGAGAAGATGGTAGACGATTCTGGCTGGGGGCCAGAGTCGGATCACCTCGAAACCGGATCCATCGTGACAGTCGGCAGCATCAACGTCTTCATCGGTATGGTATGTACTTCCAGTTCGAATTGTGATAATATTGGATCTGATTCTGTGTCAGGGGAAGACGCGTATGTCCGATCGGAACAAGAAGAATCGATTGGAACAACGGGTCAGATAGAGAGGGAGGATGATACCGAGTCTATACGGGATTTGTCGGAGGATCGATATGAAAGGGAAACCAGCGAGGAAGAACAGTACGAATCTACACCGGGCATCATGCGCCGGGTTGCAGTTTATGCGGCTCCCGCGACCAATCTCAATCAAGAAAACGCGGCCGCGGCACCAGCTGGGGCGGTTCAGGCAGCGGCTCAGCAGCAAGGACCAGTTGACCCGGTCTTGGCCCAAGTCGATGGAGAGTCGGCGTCTGTCACCAGTCGCCCAGCGGACGAGGAGCGACACGCAAATATGTTCGGGTTCCAAGCAAACCGGACACCGGGGGCGGGCCCCTCAAACCCGCGTCACCCGGCTCTGTTTGATAATAACTTGATTTTGGACCCCACAGTCTTGGCCACAGTTATTACCCCGGAAAACGCGGCAGAGCGTGTAAGAGACCTGGACGTAGCTCGTCGTGCATTGGAGCAGCAAAGAAGGCAAGTGGAAGCAGAAAGGCAGGGGATGGCCGCGCGGCAGCGCGAATTGGATGACCGAGAGACCCGGCTCCGGGAGGAAACGACAAGGATGCACCAAAGGCACCGAACTATGCTGCCGGCAACAGGAGGGGTTATTAACCCGACCGCCCTGGTGTTCACGCCTCAAGATCAGCCGATTCCGCCGACGAACCAAGGGACCATACCGCGACCTTCAACGGGAGCACATCCGGTAAACGCGCCAGCCGGGTTACCTTTGCCACAGACAGGGGCGACAGCCGGCAATACCATGCCGCCACCACCATCGCGATTCCGCACACCAGCAGGTCATTACAACAATCCCATGGACAACGTGTACGCAGCAACGCTCGCATTAAACCAGATCCCTGTGGGAGACTCGCCTCATGCGGAAGGAACCCGACGAGCAATCGATCTACTACACATCGCGGTAGCACAGCAAGCTAATTATCCGGATCATAGGAGCGGGATGCATGGGACGCCGTACGCCAGCCAGCAACAGGGCCATGTTCAAACGAATGCGGCGCAACGAAGGGAAGAGCAGCAGCAAATGCCGCCTCCACCGCGTATCCAGACAGCACCAGTAGTATCAGCAGCGCAGGCGGTGGTGAACAGTTCCAGAGCCAGAAGAGCCGGGGCCGGGTCTGCAGCGCACGAGTTACCAGTGGTGCCGCACCCCGCGGTACCCCCAGCCGGGTCACGCGTTTCCCGGGCAAGACCGGCCCCAACCACCCTTGCGGGACCAAAGTGCCTTTCGGACGATATCAGAGCAGAACCTTACCCGGAGAAGTTCAAAGAACCGGGGAAAGTAGTAAATTATGAGCCAACAATGGATCCAGAAACGTGGCTGAGCAGCTATGAGATGGCAATGTCAATTCGCAACGCATCCGAGAATCTCCGAGCCAAATTCATGTACTTAATGATGTCAGAGGGAGCAGCAAAGTTATGGTTCACCAACCTACCGGAAAAATCGATCAAATCGTGGGAGGAGCTAAAGACCGCATTCATCAAGCACTTTCATGGGACATGCAGAAAGTTATTTACTATTGATGATTTAGAAAGATGCGTTCAGAAGAAAGGAGAATCGGCACGCAGCTGGGTACGCCGGGTTATGGAGATACTCCACTCGTCTACGGATATCCAGCCTAAGGACGCGCTACAAGCTATGGCAAAAACATGTAAGTACGTTCCTTTAGTACAAAAGCTAACTCGCATGAAATCTAGTAGGAATGCAGCGGAGGTTACAATGGGAGAGTTAATGGATGCGTGCAACAAACACGCTGCAACGGATACCACAGAGGAGGAAGTTGACGACAAGAAAGCAAAAGCAAACGCAAGTAGCAGCGGGAAAACCGGCAATGGGTCGGCGCCAAACAATAATGGAAGTAGCCAAAACAAGCGCCCGTTCGACGGGAATTCCGAGTTTGTAGCCAACACGGAGGCCGGGTCTTCAAGACCTAGATCCGAAGGGAATTTTAATACTGGGAATCACAATGGGGGACACTACCAAGGACCTCCAAGACCAAGCAACAGTTGGGACATATTTAGGATGGCGTGCCCGAAGCATAGCAGGAGTGGCAAGCCGGCCAATCATTCACTAGAGCAATGTGCCGACTTACAAAGGTGGAAGAACGAAGAAGTGAACAGAGCTATGCGAGGTGCGGGCCGGGGAGGAGGTCCGGGTCTAGGTGGAAACTTGGGTAACGGGCCGCCCCCAGCCGGCAATCCGCCAGCTGGAAATCAAGGTAACAATCAAAATGGAGCAGGAGGTTTTCAAGCTAACCCCAAACAGCTGGGTCAATATCATGTGCACACTACAGGAGGCTCTAACAAGGATAAGAAGATACTGAAACAAGCAGTTAATTCGGTCTCTTCCGCTGTTCCAAGGTATTTGAGGTGGTCAGAACAAGAGGTAACATGGAGCAGGAAGGATCACCCGGATAGAGTTGATCACCCGGGAGTCTTAGCTTTGGTAGTGGCACCACAGGTCAAACGAGCTGAAATGCGGAACATGCCGACTTCAACCGCGCTTTCAGAGAAGGAGACGACCTGCATATGTAACTCTTGAAAGATGTAATCGACGATCTGTTGCAAGATATCGTCGAGTTCTTCGACAGGTGGCCGAGGGACCAGTTGAGCAATGGCCCAAGATTCATGGCGGCGAGCAGGAGCCATGGAAGAGGTGATGTAGACGCGAGCAGGCCGCTCCTCGGCCGCCCAGGGCTCCGCGACATGCATCCCCGCCGGGAGGAACCTGGTAGGATCACAGGGGAAGTTCGCCATTGATAATGGAGGTTCCGATTCGAGAGGAGATTCCGGCGAGGGTTTTCGTGGAACAGTGGCAGGGGCAGGGGATAGAACAGAGGGGGGGAGGGGACTCCTCGGTTCCGATAGTCGGCGATTTAACTACCCAACTCAGAGTTCCATTAATTCCATGGCAGTTTCTGCGGATATGGCCCGAACGTGAACAAGACCAACACCGAATCCGACCCGTACACTCTTTCGTTGCATGTTTAACTGAGAGACAGTTAGAACAAGGCCAAACCTGGGCCGCCATCTTATAAATTAGTTTGGCAAAGCCATCATCGACGGACACAGAGGCCACAGCAGGGGCCACAGGAACAGGATCCCTAACAGACTTAGCAACAGAAAATCCCGGCTCGAACGAACCAAACTTGATGGCAGGCATCTCAAAATCAAAAGCAGTATCAGTATCTTTAACAACCACAGAAGAATCATCTGTCTCTTTGGCATGAGTATCAATAGGTTTATGAATAAAAGACTGATTCCGTGGCATGAACTGTTTAGCTTTTACCTTATTCTTATACCTTGAGACCAAAGTCCACTCATTATCCTGTTCGTGATTCCACCTCTTTAATTCAGAAATCCAAATTGGACCACCAAAACTCCAAAGATGAAAATAACACTTGAAGTGAAAGCATGAGAACCGTTTAATTTTCAATATATGAAATCCAACCTCCTTTGATGAGACCTCAGAAGAGAAAACCCGATCATGAAGACAAGTAACATTTAATGAGCCACAGTAACCGCCAATCGCCGCCTCAAGAGCCATTGCAACCGTGTTTTCATCAATTTTAAAAGAAGCACGGCCAAAAGATACCACCATTTTGAAAGCACCGTATTTCTTAGAAGCATGAACATCCGATCCGAAAAGCAATCAGACTTCCTTAGCAAGAGCAAGACCTCTAGAAAAATCTAGGTCTAAAACCTTAGCTGCATGGACTAAACCCACCGAGGGGTCAATAGGGTTCCGATCCAATAAAGGAACCAGAGAATCCGCATCCAATAGAGGAACCATGGCATTAGAGTGATCCATAAGAGAGCCATTGCGCGGAACCAAATGATCTTGAACCTTGGCACGATGACATGCAAATTGGATCTCAGATCCAGGATGGACATTCTCACGTACCTTGAGAAAACGTTGGTCAAGAACAAAGCCTGCTTGATCTACTAGTTGAATCTTCTTGTCTTTCAGATCTAGAAGAACAAAACCCACGTAAATGGGATTGAACTTTAGATCCACCTCGGTGGAGTAGATCGCCCTCCAACGCCAACAAGAGCGATCAAGAAGAGACTTGGCCTTGGACATGATGGAAAGAGAGGTGGGCGACAGTGCAGGAGTGACAGATGTCGGAGGGGAGGTGGGCGACAGTGCCGGAGTGGCAATTGTCGTAGGAAAGAGGCTAAAACCCTAGATCGCCATGGAATCGCCATGAGCGCCGCCTAGGGAAGGAGTCGCCATCCCCCACGTTCCCACTCCAAAGTAAATTGCTCATGTGTTGAGAGAGGGGGATCATCACCGGAGGCCTCTACATCGCCATGATTACCTCCGGACAGATGTGTGAGTAGTTCATCCAGGGAGTACGGGTCCATATCAGTACATAGATGGTGTTCTCTCCACTTTGTGCCACCATGTTTAGATCTTGTGAGCTTCCTAACATGATCAAGATCACCGTTATGTAATTTCCATGTTGTGTTTGCTAGGATCTGATGAACCATGATATTATGATTATTTTTTCAATATTATATTGAGATTATTCACTTATATCTTTAGAGAGTTTTAATATTTTCTTGCAATGCTCTATGGTGTGTATGATTTCCTTGGCCAAGTTGTTGTATGCACCTCGAAGAGAGGGTTTATATACTAGATAGTGGTTTCATGCCTCCTTTTCATCTGAGCTCGAGTGACAGAAACATGATGGGTGGGGGATGTGTTGTTTCCACTAGGGACAAAACATTGGTGTTCTTGTCTACGGATGGTAATTATTGCTTACATTACGTATTATTATTAATGCAATTGTCTGTTGCACACAAGCAGTCACTTCATTGCTGCAACAAAATACCAGCGAGATTTGTTGGATAGATGTCTCTAGGTGGACTATTAGTCATAGATGTTGTCGGATGGCGGTCTATTTATCTTGACGTAATGCCTAGAATGTTAGAACCGGTGAACTATATCTCTTCATAACAGTATTGTTATATGTTCTTGATTTGACAATTTCCCAACTATATTTATATATGATTAGCTATGTGGTCTTTAAAGAATACTTGTGAACAAAGATGTTTCAAATAAGTTGATTGGTGTTGGATGCGAGAAAAATATTTCATGCCTATAGTGGCGCAAAGGAAGCTAGTTTAGACTGTGGCTAGGCTTTGACATGTCATGTTAGATGTATTTTAATTGTGTGCTTAGTAATTTAAGATGCATCATGACTAGTCTTAAATACTTGAGAGTGCTTAATGTGCTATTGAAATTAAATCATGTGTTGTTCTTGATCATAATGAAGCATATTATTGTGGTATTCTCCTTTGAACGTTTATTTGGATTGACTTGGCGCATGCTCACACCATGTCATGACTATAAACAAAGTCACCTTTAGCCTTGATGATCATTTATTTTTAGTCTCGTAATATCACTTTATGCTTTGATCAATGATGTTTTGTTGTTATGCATGATTATGGCCGTTATTGCTCTCTTAGTTTGTCGCTCCCATTCTCTTGTTACGCTTCATCTGTAGTGAGTATGAGCTCTAGTCGTGCATGCAAATCTCTTAAACCAAACTTATTACAATGTGTCCACCATACCTACCCATGTATGGTATTTCCATGTCGTTCCAAGTAAATTGCTACTGTGCTACCTTTAAAACCTTCAAAATTATCAATCCTTGTTTCATGTTCCTGTTTTAGCTAACGAGGAAGTATTAAATGCTGTATTATTTCTTCATGTTTGATGGCTTCACCTTTTGACTTGCATTCATAATTTGCTTATATACTAATAATGCAAAAAGAGTTGGCAAACGGGTGCCCAACCAACAAAATATAAATTAGAACAATAACAGTTAATCTCCTCACACTTTTCTCCTGAGAAATCAATTCAAACATAGCTTGTGTAAACAAAAGAGAAGAGGAATGTTATCGTTCATCTATGGGGGCCGCTCTTAGAAGCCATTTTACATGAAAAGATGATAAAACATTTATTACATTATTGACACAGACATACACCTCTTTGAAAATTATATTTTCCAATATGCTTTGTTTTATAAAATAAAAAGCTCTACCCCATGAGTTATCCCTACTTCCCTCCTCTAAGGGCCTATCTTTTAGATATAAGACGAGTCTTCACCTTCTTACTTTATGCACCAATTAAGAGAGCATAGTTGTCATTCTGAGTATAATGTGCATAGTACCAAAATTTGGTTGGAATATAATTATGGTATTGTTTGTCTAAAATTATTTGTATCTTGTCACCACTTGAACTCTCAAGGTGTCCTAGTGTTTTTCTATTCCACGAAGGACAAACATGATACCACTTTATCATATTTTTCATTATGATCGAACAAACTATCAATTTCAATGCATTATTGCTCATTGTCAATTATTTGTGCTACTTTTCATGCGCAACATAGTTGCTAAGTTTTGATTGTTCAAATAATATTTACCATGCCTTTCTTGAAGTGCTTTGATCTTAGCTTACAATGGTTTTTACATAATGAATGATCTAGTTTGTGTTGGCTGCATGTCACCTAAAAAATTATCTTTGTTATCACTTACATACTCGAGGACAAGAAGGAGTTAAGCTTCGGGATACTGATATGTCCCAAACGTATCTATAATTTTATATGCTCCATGCTATGTTTTCTACACGTTTTTCTTCATTTTCCAGATGTTTTCATGGGCTAACCTATTAACAAGATGCCCAGAGCCGGTTCATGTTTTCTGTTGTTTTTGTATTTCAGAAAAGTTCTTAAATAAATATTCTCGGATTGGGCTAAAAATTTACGGAGGTTTATTTTTCACCAGACCAAAGTCTTTGTAGACAGCCGGAGAGGTGGCCTTGGGACATCAGAGGGGTGCCAGGCGCGACATGACCCTAGGCCGCGCCTCAGGGTCATATGGCGTCTCCCGACACCCCCTTATGTCGCCTCTTCTCCTATAAAATCACATTAACCCTAAAAACGTCGAGGACAGAGAAAATTTGCACGAAATAGATATAGAGGCGCCATCACGTCGAAAGTCCAATCTAGGACTTCTGGAGTCCTGCTCCGGCACCCTGACGGAGAGGGGGATCGTCACCGGAGTCCTCTACATCGCTATGATTGCCTCCAGACAGATGTCTGAGTAGTTCAGGGACTACGGGTCCATAGCAGTAGCTAGATGGTGTTCTTTCTACTTTGTGCCACCATGTTTAGATCTTGTGAGCTGCCTAACATGATCAAGATCACCTTTATGTAATTGCTACATGTTGCGTTCGTTGGGATCCGTTGAACCATGAGATTATGATTATTTTGTTCATCTTATATTAAGATGCTTCACTTATATCTTTAGAGAGTTTTAATCTTGTCTTGCAATGCTCTCCGGTGTGTATGATTTCCTTGGCCAAGTTGCTGTATGCACCTCCAAGAGAGGGTTTATATGCTAGTTAGTGGGTTCATGCCTCCTTTTCACCCGTGCTCGAGTGACATATACGTGACGGGTGGGGAATGTGTTGTTGCCACTAGGGAGAAAATAGCGGTATTATTGCTTACAGATGGGAATTATTGCTTACATTACGTATTATTCTTAATGCAATTGTGTATTGCACACAAGAAATCACTTCGTTGATGCAACTTAATACCAGCGAGATTTGCTGGATAACTGTCTCAAGGTGGACTATTAGTGATATATGTTGTCAGATGGCGGTCTTGACGTAATGCCTACAATGTTAGAACCCGTGAATTATATCTCGTAATAATAGTATTTTTATACGTTCATGATTTATCAATTGCCCAGCTGTAATTTGTTTACCCAACATGTTATTGTTCTTAGGAGAGACACCACTAGTGAAACTATGGCCCCCGGTCCTATTTTCCTCATTGATGACAACCTCCTTTACTTTATTTTTTATCATCACTTTCTCGCTGTTTCGTTTTTATTTAATCTTCTCCAACCATTCGATACAATTAATTCTACAGTTTTCAGCAAGATGAGAAGATTGACAACCTTCTCGAAAAAATTGGGAACAAAAGAGTTTGTGTTCGTGTGCAGGTCCACGCTTGTTGAAGCGCCAGACAACAAGCAACCTACTGAGAGACTTCGAAGTCCTGCTTGATTGATAACCCTAGTTCCATAACTGGGGGAAAATACTGCTACACTGCATCATACCTTCCTCTTGGTTCTCCCAACGAACGTGTGGTCCATATCAACAAACAGTATATATAAAAAACTGCAAGTGCATTACTCTAGCAACCTCCTAACATGTTGCTGATTTTTCTAGGAAATAAGAACTTCAACATTGTCTTGAAATAGGGACACACGTTTTATCCCAGAATATTAATTAAGGAGAGTTTCCTAGTTAATCAACGAAAAACCGGGAAAAGATCGATACAAACAGACCACATGAGGAATACTCCCAAAACATGAAGCCCCATGCAGAGAAGACCGGACAACCATGTCCATCACGCAACAACCACCCCCCCCTCACCTCTACAACACAAAGAAAACCCCAACGAGAACACATCGAGTGAAAAGAATAGACACCACAGAACCCATGGTGACAAAGCAAACCATGAGTATGATCCAAGTGACTGAGCGCCAACCATTAAGCAGCCATACATGACAATAAACTGGCAAAAATAACACAACAACTACTCATAGCATCTCTAACAGTTTGTATATTCACGTAAAAAGAAACAGGTTGTATGTTAGCTTGTCGATAAATTTTTTCATATTGCCAACTCACAATACATCATATACTAATTCAATATAACGTGTCTAAGTTTTCCAATAGTAGGTGAGAAAAGATACAAGGTTTTTTTTTCTCTTTTTTCACATTGGAGCTTGTAAAGGGTAGTTGGTTTGTATGCATACACCTGTGCGGTCTCTCTCCATTTGTTTATATGTCAAAGCATCACACATAATCAAAGTGAAGAAAGTAACAATCATACATACATCAAAGAACAATTGACAAAATGACGAAAACAAAGATCAAGACATGCCTCAAACATGGAATCACGCCTGTAATTTTATCTATTATTCAGCTGTCTACACTGTACTTGGTTAATGCTTATTCTTCAAGGCGAGCTTTGCTCGATGTTTTCCTCATTAAGCTCACCTACCATACTCGGAGTATACACAAATGAATCATATATACCATTTGAGTGCGCAAGGTAATAACTTTTTGGGCGTGAGTTACCCAGATACTGAACCTTTGAGTTCTTCAAATGATAGGCCACCACTCCGAAGACATCAGTCAAATAGACAACTTCCTTGTAAGGATGGAATCCAAGAAGTAAAAAATATTCGTAGTAATGTTTAGCTCCACGTTTAATTGTAAAAAAACCATCATCATCAGAGTCCCACTCAGATCTCTTTTTCGTTAGAGTTTTAGCAGGAGCATCTTCCTCGGCGTCAGACACATCATGTACCATCCAAGGTGCATCCATCGGCCTACCATATTTTCCTAGGTGTTGGGATAATGGTACAAGGTCATCTTGATACTTCAAGATCCACTCCATCCGCCCACTTGACTCATCGAGCATCCAAACTCGTAATCGCTGCGGCTCTTCAACTACTCCGAAGTGCACCATATTTTGTGATCTCCCTAGATAGGGTATAACACATCTCTTGTTCAAATTGTATGTTGGCTCTAGAGTCACTTGGTATGTATCGTTGGACAACGAAAGCCTGAAAAAATTACTCATGTGATATATCAAGTAATTATTTAAATTAGTAATCTTATTTCTATTTACCATTACACTACTCCCTCCGTCTCATATTAATTGTCTCAAACTTAGACAAAAGCAGATGTATCTAACACTGAAATATGTCTAGATACATCATTTGTGTCCAACTTTGTGACAATTAATATGAGACAGAGGGAGTAACAAAATAAGAAAAATTATGTAATTATGATGCACCATGACGAACTCTTATGAAGTACTAACTAATTAAAACTCTAGCATCTCGCTGGATGGTGATAACAGATGAAAAAAAAAAGACATGTTGTCTGCCTTTCGATAATGACAGATGAAATGAACCTGTCACCATAATGTAAACGTATCCATGCATCTTTTTAATTTCTTTATGAATGCAGTAACTTGTAAACGACATGCTTTTCGATACAATTAAGAAAAAGGAGAAAAAAGTGTGAGACGATCGATCAGCGCATCTTCATACCTCGAAACTAAACAACCTTGGCAGTGCACGTAGAGTGCACCTCGACAGTAGACCGCGTAGCGCTGGCGTTCCCCCCATCGGAACGGCCCGTCTCGATCCACCAGTATGTCCCGAACCGTTCCCGCCGGCTCGCCTTGCCGGACAAAGGCCCTCTCCTCCCACCGACCGGTCTTCGACGAGAACACGTTCAGCCTCCATGGCGTCGGTGGCCATTCTGATTCCAGCAAGCGACGGCTCTTGTCATCATCCACAAATGGTGGCTTCTTCGTCTCAGGCGGCACAGAGGGGACCACTACCACCTCGTAGTGCGGCGACACGGCCGGATCAAATGCGAGGTAGACGCCACGGCAGGCGCCATCCCGGCTCGGACAAGGGATGAGGGTCCACCGCCGCGTCGCCGGGTTGCAGACGCAGAGCTTGCTGTTCCCCATCTCGCAGAGGAGCAGGCCGTTGCTGTGGTCTAGCACTGACCACCACCAGCGCAGGTCGACGTCGCCGGGCAGGAAGTCGAGCATGGCGTCGACGATCGGCCGGGAGGAGTCGCTGGAGTTGGGGGAAGGGCGGGCGAAGAGGTGTGGCCGGTCGTGGTCGATGTAGTTGATGAAGATGCCATGCACCTTGCTGTGCGTCGTCCTCCGGCCCGGCCGGGCTGCAGCGAGGAGGCTACACACAGGCAGCAAGCGGCGGACGGCTCTCGTCAGCATGGCCATGGGTGGACTGAGGGCGGCGGCGGCGGCGCCGTGATCGATGTGATGGAAGAGATCAGGAATTCCGGAACAAGACTATCAGGACGTCAACGACACTGCGGCATTGTGCGTCTCTCCGTCCGGCGTTGGCAGGCGTGGTAGCAGCGCAATTGCGGTGGCGGCTCAGGCGCTCGGGAGGGAAAACCTAGAGACGAACACGGCAGAACAACAATTTTCGCGTATTGGCCGATACCCGATACTGCATCAGGGTTGTCACGTATCGGAGGACTTTGATACAGAATTTGCGCATGCTCAACGGCTCTACAACCGGATCGGAGGACTTTGCGGGGCTCCTATTTGCCGCTAGGCGGAATTTCGCTGGCACCGCGGGGCGGGGCAAATGGGCCGGCCCAGTTAGTTACCCCCTCCATTTTTCAGTAAAAAAAGTTTTGAACAAAATTAGAAGTAAACAGAAATAAAAAAAAAATTAGAAGTAGACGCCACGGCAGGCGCCATCCCGGCTCGGACAAGGGATGAGGGTCCACCGCCGCGTCGCCGGGTTGCAGACGCAGAGCTTGCTGTTCCCCATCTCGCAGAGGAGCAGGCCGTTGCTGTGGTCTAGCACTGACCACCACCAGCGCAGGTCGACGTCGCCGGGCAGGAAGTCGAGCATGGCGTCGACGATCGGCCGGGAGGAGTCGCTGGAGTTGGGGGAAGGGCGGGCGAAGAGGTGTGGCCGGTCGTGGTCGATGTAGTTGATGAAGATGCCATGCACCTTGCTGTGCGTCGTCCTCCGGCCCGGCCGGGCTGCAGCGAGGAGGCTACACACAGGCAGCAAGCGGCGGACGGCTCTCGTCAGCATGGCCATGGGTGGACTGAGGGCGGCGGCGGCGGCGCCGTGATCGATGTGATGGAAGAGATCAGGAATTCCGGAACAAGACTATCAGGACGTCAACGACACTGCGGCATTGTGCGTCTCTCCGTCCGGCGTTGGCAGGCGTGGTAGCAGCGCAATTGCGGTGGCGGCTCAGGCGCTCGGGAGGGAAAACCTAGAGACGAACACGGCAGAACAACAATTTTCGCGTATTGGCCGATACCCGATACTGCATCAGGGTTGTCACGTATCGGAGGACTTTGATACAGAATTTGCGCATGCTCAACGGCTCTACAACCGGATCGGAGGACTTTGCGGGGCTCCTATTTGCCGCTAGGCGGAATTTCGCTGGCACCGCGGGGCGGGGCAAATGGGCCGGCCCAGTTAGTTACCCCCTCCATTTTTCAGTAAAAAAAGTTTTGAACAAAATTAGAAGTAAACAGAAATAAAAAAAAAATTAGAAGTAGACGCCACGGCAGGCGCCATCCCGGCTCGGACAAGGGATGAGGGTCCACCGCCGCGTCGCCGGGTTGCAGACGCAGAGCTTGCTGTTCCCCATCTCGCAGAGGAGCAGGCCGTTGCTGTGGTCTAGCACTGACCACCACCAGCGCAGGTCGACGTCGCCGGGCAGGAAGTCGAGCATGGCGTCGACGATCGGCCGGGAGGAGTCGCTGGAGTTGGGGGAAGGGCGGGCGAAGAGGTGTGGCCGGTCGTGGTCGATGTAGTTGATGAAGATGCCATGCACCTTGCTGTGCGTCGTCCTCCGGCCCGGCCGGGCTGCAGCGAGGAGGCTACACACAGGCAGCAAGCGGCGGACGGCTCTCGTCAGCATGGCCATGGGTGGACTGAGGGCGGCGGCGGCGGCGCCGTGATCGATGTGATGGAAGAGATCAGGAATTCCGGAACAAGACTATCAGGACGTCAACGACACTGCGGCATTGTGCGTCTCTCCGTCCGGCGTTGGCAGGCGTGGTAGCAGCGCAATTGCGGTGGCGGCTCAGGCGCTCGGGAGGGAAAACCTAGAGACGAACACGGCAGAACAACAATTTTCGCGTATTGGCCGATACCCGATACTGCATCAGGGTTGTCACGTATCGGAGGACTTTGATACAGAATTTGCGCATGCTCAACGGCTCTACAACCGGATCGGAGGACTTTGCGGGGCTCCTATTTGCCGCTAGGCGGAATTTCGCTGGCACCGCGGGGCGGGGCAAATGGGCCGGCCCAGTTAGTTACCCCCTCCATTTTTCAGTAAAAAAAGTTTTGAACAAAATTAGAAGTAAACAGAAAAAAAAAAAAAATTAGAAGTAGACGCCACGGCAGGCGCCATCCCGGCTCGGACAAGGGATGAGGGTCCACCGCCGCGTCGCCGGGTTGCAGACGCAGAGCTTGCTGTTCCCCATCTCGCAGAGGAGCAGGCCGTTGCTGTGGTCTAGCACTGACCACCACCAGCGCAGGTCGACGTCGCCGGGCAGGAAGTCGAGCATGGCGTCGACGATCGGCCGGGAGGAGTCGCTGGAGTTGGGGGAAGGGCGGGCGAAGAGGTGTGGCCGGTCGTGGTCGATGTAGTTGATGAAGATGCCATGCACCTTGCTGTGCGTCGTCCTCCGGCCCGGCCGGGCTGCAGCGAGGAGGCTACACACAGGCAGCAAGCGGCGGACGGCTCTCGTCAGCATGGCCATGGGTGGACTGAGGGCGGCGGCGGCGGCGCCGTGATCGATGTGATGGAAGAGATCAGGAATTCCGGAACAAGACTATCAGGACGTCAACGACACTGCGGCATTGTGCGTCTCTCCGTCCGGCGTTGGCAGGCGTGGTAGCAGCGCAATTGCGGTGGCGGCTCAGGCGCTCGGGAGGGAAAACCTAGAGACGAACACGGCAGAACAACAATTTTCGCGTATTGGCCGATACCCGATACTGCATCAGGGTTGTCACGTATCGGAGGACTTTGATACAGAATTTGCGCATGCTCAACGGCTCTACAACCGGATCGGAGGACTTTGCGGGGCTCCTATTTGCCGCTAGGCGGAATTTCGCTGGCACCGCGGGGCGGGGCAAATGGGCCGGCCCAGTTAGTTACCCCCTCCATTTTTCAGTAAAAAAAGTTTTGAACAAAATTAGAAGTAAACAGAAATAAAAAAAAAGGTTGAACAAAAAAAATATGCGCCCACATAAAAAAGATGTTGAACAAAAAAAAATTGAACAATTTCTTTTGAACAAAATAAAGTTGAACACAAAAAATTGAAAAAAAAAATAGACCGGACCCTCGAAATGGGCCAGCCCATCGGGCGCGCCCTTTAGGCGGCGCGATTCGGCCGGGAGATTGCCAGGATAGGCTAGCCTCCAAAATGCCACGGGCGGTAAATAGGATTTGCTAGACTTTGCTCGCATCGTCCGGGAGATTCGGGCGGATTGCCCGAGAAGCCCACGGCCCATGTTGCATCGTTCTGCTTTAGTGGACATGGAAGTTTTCTATACCGGACGTGGCATTTCGGAGGCTAGCCTACATGTAGCTCCATTTAAAAAAAAATTGAATTCGCATTTTGTGGTTTAAAAAAGCGAAATAAAGTTTGCATTGAAGACTAAAGAATCGTGTCGTAACAAAATTCTTACCACACATGTGCCATTTGGTAATATGAATTGTTGGGTTCTACTATCAACAAAAGCAATAATGGTAAGTATATTTTTTTGACACAAATAATGATAAGTATATTGACATCGATCTCCATAAATATATATGTAACATGTACCTTAAAGAAGGATGATTTATGTCATTATGTGCATCTAATTTCTGATATTATTTCTAGTGTAGGTGTGGCGTGCTATTATCGTTTAGACGACCGCAACCAAAACCATCACGTGCATGCACAATTCAGCAAGGTACAAGAAGAAAACCGAAGGATAAATCTCAACAAAAAACATTGATACTCTAACTTTGAAAAATAAATGGATACTAGCCCTTCCACATAGACTACTAGAAAATCAAAACAGGGGGAGAGGGACGGATATATTTGTCCATAAGAGACGATCTCTTCAAATGAAAGAGATTAGCTAACCCTCTACCATCTATGAGATGTCATCTTTTCGCAACACATTTCTTATCAATCTTAAGCACTAATAATTTTGTTTTCATGCCAACAATAGCTACAAAAGATAACATTAAGAAATAATCTAAAGACACGTCTTTTCGGTCTTCTTGAGATTTTGTTCGATCTGCACCTATTGTATCTTTTCTTTTGTCATACCTAGTTACATGATTTTCTGTTTGAGCATACTACTTGACCTCTAAATACTCCAACGTTCGTGCATCTAGTGTTTGTAACTTCTATAAAATGATCTCAGTCACACTACAATCATTCTATTAAGTCCAAGGGATAAACACTATAGAACAAGAAATAAATTCAAATACAACACAAATAATACTAACCAAATATAACCAACCATGAATGGAAATTGTTTAGAGATATGCGAGAATTACTAAAAGGCGTATGAACAAAATGGACACAAAAAAATACATTTGGACGACTCTGTTAACCTTTTTATTTTGTTGTCGATAAGTTGATTATTTATAAATCAATATACATGATGGTTACAACTGACAACTTGTCATTGCTAAGGAATACAAACAATTTTGTTTTGGTTCCTCCTCCGGGATATCAGTAGAAAATTGATGAGTTTTTATTCTCAAACAACGATGCAATATTTATAATTCTATATAAAATTATAAATATTCTTTGATAGTTATTTAATGAAGTTAATTTAAGTTTTTTTTTTACCTTTTTAGCATACGATAAAACTGATTTTTTTATGATCACCACACATGAAACAAACATTGGATTATTATTTTGTAATGGATATGCATGTCACGATCATTCTTCCCTTATGATACTTTTTATTTTACATTTTTAACGATCTAAGTGATCCCTTTTTAATGTAGAAGTAGACACATACAACCTCCTTAAAATTGGGAGAAATATACTTTGAGATTAAAAGGGAAAGGCATGTTTTTTTATGTGTTAGTGGCTATAAATGTGCCCTGGACTCAGATTTATATATGTGTATGATAAATTTCCATAACATTCATCTACTAAGTTAGGAAAATATCGGTTGATACACAAAATTTGAAACTTTTGAAAATCATTAAAGAAGAATATATTGTGAGCTAGGTCAGTGAATTCTTAGTTAAGTTACAGGAAGCACCTCACCCCATATCAAGGTGTGAAGCTATTGTACTGCCCAAGGTTAATTAAATCCGTGAAACATGTCAATGAAAATGTTGATCTAAAATATTTAATGCTAAGAGTCTTCCAGATTGATTTTATATATGTAGTGGAGTGCTCGAAAATAATATTTTTTGCATGTCTATCAATCTATATCTCTTATAAAGCAAAACCATGCTAACATGAATTAATGATTTTTTTATATCAACATGCAAGCTATATATCCACATCATTCATTCTCTCAGCCAATCGGTTATCTATGTCCTTTGCACTAATATTTATTAAACACTACGTGCAAGATACACATCATACATTTCTTAATATTCCAATTTTTCACATTAATAATTTAAAACAGACTCATCTCATGTCTATTAAATTTAGTATCTCGACTATGATCAATGGATTTTTTGCATATTCCTTTAGGCAACACAATGTATCATACCTCTTATATACTTTTTGTTTACATAATATAGTTCCTAAAGGGATCCCCGCTGCAACGCTCGGGGTTGCTATCATTCATAAACGTGTATTATTCAATAAACAATGTGGATTTAATGAGAAATTAGAGCATATTTTTCATCGATTAGCAGAATTGGTATGTTAACAATTGAAAGTTTATAGAATATATTAAAAATTGCAAGTGGGTTACAAAACAAACTTGAGCAACATCCAAACGCATCACTACATTTACTAGCTAGTAATACCTTTAACATTTGAGTCCTTACTTTCATGCTTGAAATGAATCTATTTATCCTTGAAACAAGTTCTTCCGGTCTTTTAGGTTACTTATGACCTACAAGTAGTATGAACTGTAAACCAATGACAACACACCTTGCATTCACAAAAGCAAATGCTTTTGGTACATACCATCACTTCTAGTGTTGACTGCTGAGAAACACCATCAAAAAACTTGATCTCTCCACGCCACATCAAAACTCCTCTCTTTAGTTCTGCTATTTTATATGTCACAACAACATTTCTTTTTAAATTTTGAAATACCCACTTCATATTAAGCCCGTGTGGTGTATTAATGCAGTGGTTGATACTTCAACAACCCCGTTAGGATACCCCAAGAGTAAGGTATGATGTAATAGAACATTAGATTTGTTCTCAATGATGAGACTAGGTTTATCGAACTAGTATTAATTCAAAGTCTAGCTAGGCACAAAAAACTCTTTGATGGTGAAGTTAACGGGCATGGACTTACATACAAAACACCAAATTTCCTCCGTCCCAAACTTTCCAGAAAAGTTGTCAATTTTTTTCCTTGTTGTAAACAGGAGAGCTAAACATATGGTATGAATTGAGAGTAACAAAGTAAACGGTATAATGAGAAAATGATGATGAAAATTAAGTAAACACGCTTGTAATAAATATAAAAGAATGGACCGGAGTCCATAGTTTTACTAGTGGCGTATCTCCAAAAGATAGCCAATAAACATGTTGGGTGAACAAATTACAACTAAAAAAATGAAAACCATGAGGGCATAACAATGATAATGGCAAGTAAAGTTTATTGTACTATTCAGGTAGCATTACTTCAAACATCTATAGACCGATATCCATCATGCAACTATAACTACCACCTTGAGTGCGCTTCTACGCTTGCCCCTCCTTGGTATGAAGTTGCTAAAAGCAACAGATAATTGCATCAATCTCAATACATAATATAAACAATATTCATAATCATAAATAGATATAAAATACCGTTGTTTTACCCTTAGTAGCAACAACACATCCGTATGAGTAGAATCTTGTCGGTACGAGGCCATGGTTACTAAAATGTGTTTCCAAGAAGGATTCCACAACGCTGATACATTGCAAATGTATCTATAATTTTTTGAGGCACAATGCTTGTTTTCTATCTAATACCCCATTGTTATTATCATGTTTTCACATGTTTCCCTTTGTTTTCTGGATGTTTTCATCGACTAAACTATTAACAAGATGCCCTAGGCCACATAAGTCCTTTTTTACCCGGAACAAAGACGGAGTCCAGAGGTGACCCGGAGGGGAGCCAGGGGGCCACCACGAGGGTGCCAGGCGTGGCCCTCTGAGCCGCGCCTGGTGGGCCCCTGGAGATCCTGAATACTGCCTATCGCTGCCTCTTCGCCTATAAATTGCACTAAACCCTAAAAATCACAGGGACGCAATTTTTTCACGAAACATACAGAGAAGCGTCGTCACCTCGAAAGTCCAACCAAGGGCTTCTGGAGTCCTACTCGGCACCCTGCCGGAGGGGGGGGGGAATCGTCACTGGAGGCCTCTACATCACCATGATTGCCTCTGGACAGATGCGTGCATAGTTCATCTTGGGACTACGGGTCCTTAACAATAGCCGTATGGTTGTTTTCTCCCTTATGCCTCCTTGTTTATATTCTCATGAGATGCCTCACATGATCGAGACCACCGTTATGTAATTGTGCATGTTGTGTTTGCTAGGATCCCATGAACCATGAGATTATGATTATTTTGTTTATGTCAATCTGAGATGCTTCACTTATATTTGTAGAGAGTTTTAATATTGTCCTTCAGTGGTCTCCGATGTTTATGATTACCTTGTCCACGTAGTTGTTTTCACCTCCAAGAGAGGGTTTATATGCTAGATAGTGGGTTCATGCTTCCTTGTTGCTTGCGCTCAAGTGAAAAAAACGTGCGGGGGGAGGATGTGTTGTTTCCACTAGGGAGAAAACAACGATGCTCTTGTCTACAGATGGGAACCACTTCTTACATTACATATTGGTCTTATTGCATTTTCTGTTTCACACATAGCAATCACTTTGTTGCTGCAACTTAATACCAAGAGATTTGCTGGATAGCTTTCTTGAGGTGGACTTTTAGATATGGATGCATGCTGGATAGAGGTCCATATACCTTGACGCAACGCCTAAAATGTTAGAATCCGTGAACTATATCTCGTCATAATAGTATTGTTATACGTTCTTGATTTGGTAATTTCCCGGTTGTAAATTGTTTACCCAACATATTTTTTTTCTTTGGAGACACTAGTGAAGCTATGCCCCCGATCCTATTTAACTTATAATTGCAAGATTCTTTCAAGCACTTTTCATCATTGTTTCCTTGTTGTACTATTTTTACTTTAATTATTTTCCAAGAGTCTATATGTTTAATTCTCCTATTTTCAGCAAGACCGGAAGATTACAACCTTATGGAAAGTTGGGACAAGAGAGAGTTTGTGCTTGTGTGGAGGTTCCACGCTTGGTCAACATCGGTAAACGGCGTCGTTGATACAAGTAACCTTTTTCAAGACTACGAAGTCCTACTAGTTTCATAAACTCTGGTTCCACATCGGGGGTAAAATTTACACTAGACTACATCATACCTTCCACTTCAGGTCTCCCAACGAGCTTGTTATCACGTCAGCATTAAGTACTTTTTCTGGCGCCGTTGCCGGAGACTTCTAGTTTGCTGCAAGGGGATTCTCACACTTTCATTCTCTTTCTTTTGTTTTTTTTCTTGCTTAGTTTACTTCTTTTAGTCTTGTTTTCTCATTATGAAAACTCCAAAAAAATAGTTATCTAGTTTCTAGTCTTTTATTCCCGTTATTAGTTTATTTTGTTAGAATGTCTAGCTCTAATACCTTTGTTATGTCTCCGAGGCTGAGAACCTCACCTTCGAACAAAGAGGTGGGGAGAGATTTAAATATGTTGTGGAAAGAATTTTCTAGTTCACACAAAAAAAATACAGCGCGAGCTTGCCTCAAATATATTATTTAGATGATTTTATCTAGGGCTCTTTGGTTGGTACAAGCATGCTTTGGACATGATGGTAGAAGGAAACTTCTTATAATATGGGGACATTAAAGCTCTTAATTCTATCAATAGTTTAGCTAGTCTATTCAGGGAAAACAATGAAAATACCATACATGATAAAATTGATAAAATTCTTGAGATGACTGTTAACTAAATTTAAATGAATTAGAGAGACCCCTACAAGAGGGGCAAGTCTTTACCGAATTGGAAAATGATTGGGAACCTTATATTAAAATTAGTATTGTTGATCAAAGTTTATAGCTTACTGTGACCTTGGTTCCCTGTTATCTACTATGCCTAAGATGGTCTATGACTACTTGAAATTGGAGAATGTGATTGATCACCCTTATTATCACCCACATGCTAATGGTAATATCTCTAAAATTAAGGGAATAGTTAAAAATGTACAAGTTTCTTTTCACCACAAAACTATGCATGTAGATTTCATGATTATGGATAAAGAAGAGCAAGGGAACATAGTTTTAGGAGATCTCTTATGAAAACCGTGGGATGTTTGACAAATGCTAGGCATGGTTACGTAAATATTTATGCTCCCGTTAGAGGAAAGTTCAAATTTACTAAACGTGTTAAGATGTTCTGGTTGAAAATGAAAATTTTCTTGGGCATGATTCTATTGATAACACTTAATTCATTCTTCATGCCTAGCTAAAAGGCCTCAAAGAATAGCACTTGTGGGAGGCAACCCACTTTGTTTTCTTTCGTTATTTCGTTGTTTTCTTTTATTTTACTTTGTTACTTTTGTGTATTGGAAGTTGTTACCTTTGTAACAACCGCTCCTTATCCTTTTTATTTCATTATTGTGCCAAGAGTAGCCTCCAATAGAGAGTTAGTATGATTTGGGGGAAATTGTTGTTTTCTGTCTAGATTTTTGCGCTTCACGAAAAACCTCGATTCTCTCAGCCAGAACTCAATAAATTTTTGATAATGTTTGGCAACATGACCCAGGTGGTTATCTAACTTTCAATAGTTTCTCTCTTTCTTATTTGAGCAACAGAAGATTTTTGAAAAAAAATCATCTTTACCGACTGTTCTGTTTTGACAGATTTCTGCCAATATTTGCATTTGCCTCTTAATATATTTATTTTGGTGTCCTTTAAAGGGGAAGAGCTTTGAAAGAAGTTGTGACATCAGCTAATTTTTAAATGGAGTGTTAAAATTGTGTTGAAACTGAACCAAGTGGATTTATTATTTTGATTACACTAACGTTGCTAATGAAGACTATGAGAAGTTTTGGTGGAGGAAGTTTTCAAGTGTAGGGAGAGAAGTATGAGTTGATAAGATGAAGGATGGACAAAATATAAATCTTGGGGGTGCCCATGTAACCCCAATACATATCCAAGAAGTACAAGCGTCAAAGATTGGGGATGCCCACGGCATCCCCTTCTTCATCAACAAAATATCAGGTTTCTTTAAAAACACTATATTTTTATGGCTTCACATGATATGTGTTATTCTTGGAGCGTCATTTTATTTTGCTTTCGGTTTGTTTTGTTCTTTTTTATGTAATAAATGGTTGTATCCTATTACTTTTATTTTGGAGAGAGACACGCTCCGTTTTCATTGCCTAGAACACTCTAGTTTTCACTCTTATTATTCCGTGATTGTTCGGTTTTTGCTAGTATTGCGTTTAGCTCTTGTTTTTCACCCAAATTTTGTTCAGGGCTTGTTGGTTTGCTTCAATTATATATGATCAGATCTCTGGTATTTGATGATTATTTTCTTCGAGAGTTTTTTTCAAATAAGTTAATTGGTGTTGGAAAAGAGTAAATTGTTTCATGCTTATAGTGGTGCAAAATGAAGCGTGTATTGACTTTGGCTTAGACTTTGGAATGTCATGTTAGATGTTATTTTAATTGTGTTCTTAGTTATTTAAGATGTATCATGACTAGTCTAAAATAGCTGAGAGTTCTTAATGTGCAGTTGAATTAAAGCATGTGTTGTTTCCTCATATTGAAGCATGGTATTGTGGTATTCTCATTTAAATGCTTTACTTGGATTGAATTGGCGCATTATCACACCATGTTATTAATATAAAAAAGTCACATTTATCCTTGATGATCATTTAGTTTTTGACTTGTAATATCACTTCATACTTTGATTAATGATGTTTTGTCACTATGCATGATTATGGTCGTTATTGCTCTCTTAGTTGGTCGCTCCCAGTCTTTTGCTAGACTTCACCTGTACTGAGTATGAGCTCTACTCGTGCATCCAACTCCGAAAAACCAAAGTTTACCAAATGTTTCCACCATACCTAGTATTTCACTGCCACTCTAAGTAAATTTCTCACGTGCTACCTTTAAACCTTCAAAATTATTAACCTGTTTTGTGTTCCTGTTTTACCTCATGCGGAAGTCTATTAAAGTTTACTGTTGTTTATGTCAAGCAAGGTTCTTCTCCCTTATTTCACCCAATGAATATGTAATCTATGCTCATCTTAATTTGCAGAGAGTTGGTGCCAAATAATATGAACTTAAAAAAATATAAAAAGGCACTTCCCCATGGATTGATGAAAGTTGGTGGGCACCCGTGAATACGGCTAGCTCTGGTTTGTGAAAGCAAAGGTGGTGGGAAGTGCCAACTAAAGAAAAAGATGCTAATGTAAACTGCTCTCAAAAGTCTAAATACCTTGCTTTAAATGTATTATGATAGATTTGTCATTAATATTCGTTGACGTAGACATACACCTCTCTCAAAATTTGTTTTCAATCTCTGTTTTATTAAATAAAAAGCTCTAGCACATGAGTAATCCCTGCTTCCCTCTGTGAAGGGCCTTTCTTTTACTTCTATGCCGAGTCTTCATCTTCTTACTTTATGCACCAACTGAGAGAGCATAGTTGCCATTTCGAGTATAATATGCATAGTCCCAAACTTTATTATTGATTGATTCATGATTGTGGTATTTTTTTCTTAAATTATTCGTATCTAGTCTCCATTTAAACTTTGAACATGTCATTGATGGTGCAAGAGTTGATGGTGATGCTTGCTTGTTGGGAGACCCCAAGTGTAGGGTGTGAAGAGTGCAGCGACAAGTTTTCCCTCAGAAAGAAACAAAGGTTGAATCGACCAGTAGGAGAAAGAAATCACTTCCGAAGGTTCATGCAGCTGATGTTGGCAGGGCGCACTACCGGTTTAGTAGCAATGTGGAACCTACACAACACAATCAAATCACTTTTCCCCAATGAAGCAGTGATGTTGTCAATCTCACAGGTTTTGCTGAAAACAAAGAGGTTAAACGTATGGTGTGGAAAATAGTACTTGTTTGCACTAGATGAAAGAGAACAATAATGATAGTAGGAAAACAGTAGTAGCAGTATGAAAACAGTGATTGCAGTGGTTGTATTGTCAGTGTAAAGGAAATGGACCGGGGTCCATAGTTCACTAGTGGTGTCTCTCCAAAGCAGAGAGATAACATGTTGGCTAAACAAATTACAGCTGGGCAATTGACGGATATAAAGGTTACACCGCAGTTCATATGAATGACAGATGATTACTATGTGATTCATGGCGGGCATTACAACAAGATACATGGACCGTTATCCAACTGCATCTATGACTAATAATCCACCCTCAGAGTGTCATCTAAGCAAACCTTGGGTATTAAAAACCTTGGGTATTAAGTTGCAAGCTACACATAATTGCATTAAGCAAAGTGTGTAATGTAAACAATGTAAACATCGTTGTTTTCTCCCTAATGGAAACATCGCATCCCCCACCCGTTACGTTTCTGTCACTCGAGGGTGAGTAAAAGGGAGGCATGAATCCACTATGGAGCATATATACTCCCTCTTGGAGTTACTAGCATCTACTTGGCCAGAGCATCTACTAATAACGGAGAGCATGCAAGATCATAAATAACATACACATGAAAAGAACAGGATAGATTGATAATCATTGGACATATCATTCAATATTCATCGGATCCCAACAAACACAACATGTATAATTACAATAAGATGATCTTGATCATGTAGGGAAGCTCACAAGATCTAAACATGAGGCATAAAGAGAAGAGAACAACCATCTAGCTACTGCTATGGACCCATAGTCCAAGGATGAACTACTCACGCATCATTCCGTAGGCGAGCATGGTGGTGTAGAGCCCTCCGGCGATGATTCCTCCTCCCGGAGGGTGTCGGGGAGAGCTCTAGAACCCTCCCGGACTAGGGTTGACGATGACGGCGGTTGCGGGTGTTTTGGTGGAAAAGGCTTCGGTTTCTAGGGTTAACCTCCCGATAGATATAAATAGGCGAGAGGGCAACGTTGGTGGGTGTCCAGGGGGCCCACACCACCCCTGGGCGCGGCAGAGGTGGGGGGCACCGCCCTATGGTGTGGGGTCCCTGTGGCCCCCCTCCGGACTTCGTGTGCGCGACAGATTTTGAAGACTTCCAGGCTTCGAATCGTTCGATTGCGAGAATATTTCATGAACAACTTTTCTGAAACTAAAAACAACAGAAAACAAGAACTGGCTATGTGGCATCTTGCCAATAGGTTAGTCCCAGAAAACCGATAATAATGACATAAAGTGTATAAGAAACATATAGCATATGGCATGAAAACAACATGGACCATCAGAAATTATGGATACGTTCATGACGTATCAACATCCCCAAGCTTAGTTCCTACTCATCCTCCCAGTAGGTAAATGATAAAAATAAATAATTTCTGAGGTGACATGCTACCAACATAAACTTGATCATCTAAATTGTAAAAGCATATTTATGCTGAGATCATAATACTTTAAATAGAGGCATGATAGAAATAATTTTAACAATAAAACTTAGCAATCAGCTGGCATCATGAAAAGTAACACACATAAAAGATGATGAATAATAATGCACTAGAAAGTTATACGTTTGTTTCAAGCATAAAGAAAACACAGCAGAGTGATATTTCGCTTGTCCTTAAGAGTGGGGCAAAACATAAATGCTAGGACACCTTCAAAGTTCAAGTGGATGACTAGAACAGGTAGTTTGAGAGCAAGTAATAACATATCATGAATCAATTAATAATAGTTTTTTGACTGATGCCCATTAAACTCAGAATGACAACTACGCTCTCTCAAATCACTACTAGGAAAAAGGGCATCAGTGGCGCACCACTTTGGGAATCAGTGGCGCACCATGGTGCGCCACTACTATTGCGCCACTGATTCCCTGGAGAATCAGTGGCGCATCAAAGTGATGCGCCACTGATTCCCCAAAGGTGCTCCACTGATTCTCTGTGGAATCAGTGGCGCATGACTTTGGTGCGCCACTGATTCTCTAGAGTATGCATGCACTTTAGGGAATCAGTGGCGCACCACACTGATGCGCCACTGATGCTCTGTGCCACTGATTCCTTTAGATGCGTCACTGATTCCTTTGGGGATGCGCCACTGATTCCTTTGGGGATGCGCCACTGATTCTTACATACGTTTACACAATTTTGTTTGTACACGTATTTATACGGTATTTATACAGGTTATATACAATACAATTCAAATAACAGATTGCAAAGTAGTATAAATAGAAAAATCTTATCATTATCGCAATCTGGTTCATCATCACATTCATAGCTAAAATCCGAAATAACAATAAGTTTTAAATACTACAAGTTCATCAACACATACTAGTCTACCTAGTAGCAAGTTGTCCATCACACAAGTTCATCAATCTCATCACATTACAACTTAAGGAGGGGACAATCACCTACACTACCAACAGAAATAGATCAGAATCGCAGTCATCATGGCGAGAAAGACAGCAAAGGTCTTCATCCGGTTCTTGTTCCTCCGATCACGTTCCTCTAGCAAGTGCTTCATCCACCGAGCCTCCGCCTCCGCTATAGTGCTGTAGCTGTTGTAAGAGTTGCCACTGTAACTTGTCACTTGCTTGTGACACTGCTCCCAATGGGCATAGACCCCTGGAACCCTACCCCTAAAGACCACGTAAACCCTCGGCATCTACAAAACATAAGATATAGCATTAGTCAACAACGGGATATAAGAGATCACATGTCCACAATAATAATCAAATGATGGTTTGCAGAATGACCCAATAATAATTAAATGATGGTTGGAGAATGACCGAAGAAAGACAAAAAAAAGTTAAACACAATTTGGAAGCACTTTAATCATCAACATTCTCAAAAAAAAGACCAAAGTAAACAAGTTAGCGTAGGGATAAAGTTTAATGACATATCACATCGATGGAAACTAGGAAACACCTCAAGACATAGTCAGGCACATGAAAACAAAGCTCAAAAGGAAAACTGCATCCCGAGTTTTTTAAATGAATAACAATCTTACAGAAGCATATAACAAGATTTCCTCCAAGTCACTAATAGAGCAACAAGTTTTTTTAATTTAGTAATTTGTTGAAGAAGGCTATGCGGGCAGACGCCGGCTATGTTGGCTAAGCCCACTTATCAACTGATGTATTTCCGCGTCTACCTACATCCTGAGGCGAGCCTGTCGCTTATCTAGAGAGCAGACACTCCTGAAGGCCGGCACGATCACTGAGCCGTAGAGAGCATCCACGCCAGGACGCAGACCACTTGTGAGGACGCGCCCGGGAGTGAGCGACATGATGCCCATTTCCATAATGCTAGCGCTGACCTGCTGCACGAACATGTTGTTGAGCTACATGCTGTTTGATATTTCCCCTTTTTACTATTTACTTATGCAATAATCTATTTCTAGAAAAAAACAGATGGCATGTTCTGGTGATTTCAATACTTGCAGCCGTTGTCGGGAGCCAACCTGTTATTACCAGCACATTCACAATTATCAAACAGTGTTGTTCCTTGAATTGCTTTCCTATGGTGAAGATTGTGCATACATCATCTACAAAACATGGCCAGATATACATTCCAGAGATCACTTGGATCTTGATGATACTATGCCTGGCTGTTACTATACCTAGGGATATGTCGACGATGGTGCCCAGCCGATGACCTGTTTCTCCAGGTCGCACTCAAGCTTCAGCCAGCTCCACGGAGTCTCCGATGGGGCCCCCCGGTGATGCCCTGCTTCTCGATGTTTCATTCCGAGGCTAAATACCCCTGGCGCATAGGCAAGTGCGCCTGTGGAACACTTTTAGGATTTAAAAAAAAACTCATTGGCTGCCACTAGTTAACCATAATTGAGTTACCTCAAGGGTGCTACTCACCGAGTGAACCAGGAACAACAATATACATGGAAGAAATTAACTTCAGTCAATGCACAAGTTCACTGAACATGACATCTACCAATTAAAATTATTTGAGAGCACAAGTAGAAATGGAGGGGCAGCATTCATTAATTCATTCACTGAAGAAGATAAATAATAGACATGATTTAGTAAACTTCAGTCACGGTTGGTAGCTAGCAGTTTGCCTAGGGTGAGTATTTGGGATCACGGTAGTAATTGTTGGGATAAAATAATAGATATGGATGTGGTATTACAAGAAGACAATTCTTTGAATCTGCAAGGGGCAACACTGGCAGGGTGAATTCAGCCTGCTATAGCAAGCTAATTTTGCACACCATAGAAACGTTTTCCTAAGCAGTCACGTCTCTAAAAAATCGTCATCTAGGTAAAATTAATTAACTGAACAGGCTTGAACAGAAGAGTTCAAAAACAACTCGACATCTCCTACACAAAGAACTATGGACTAAAACGAGTAGACGGAATAAAAGACTTGGTTACTAGCTTACCATGGAATAGATCAGCGTAGGACTTTGATCGACCCAACCATGATGGACTCGCAATATTTTGCGTTGCTGTAAAATACGTATCAAATTCATTAAACTCAAACTAAAATGCACTTGTAATTCTGTTGCTGCAGGTTGAGGCATTTCAGATCGACAAAAAATTCTTAGTGAGGCTACAGTACCATACATATGGTGCTAACGGATGAATTAACAACTAGTAGGGGGACTGAAATCCCCTAGCAGCTAACAGGAACATAGCAAGTAGACTGAATTTATCTAGCAGCTAGCATGGTTCAGGGACTGAACAATACGTTCAACCAAACGTGAGAGCATCATCAGAGACTAGCGCCAATTCTGCAATTGGTGGCAATACCTTGTGAGAGCATCTTCAAGGACTAAAGATGTCAACGTTGAGGCTGGCCCCCGAGCTGCCCCTTGTGCACCAGCACGCCACCCTCCCCACGTTTCCCGCGGTCAAGAATGAGCATGGAGATGACTTGGAGCTGCAGCAGCATGGAGGACCTGCAGGTATCCGCCGGCGTGAAGCAGCCGCCGTCGGTGACGCGGGCAGGCGAGGTTGACGGGGCAGCACCCGTGGGTTCCCGCATGGACGCGCGCATCGGCGAGCATGCCCGGACGCGCTGCCGCTCGATCTGCTCAGGGAGTAGAAGTCGCGAGGAGGGGCACGACCTCTGTGAGCTGCACCTTCTCTGCGCCGTCGCGTGCAGCGGCTCACTCAAGGCTTTCCATGGCGGGATCGAGGACAGACAGAAGAAGCGGCGCGGACGGAGGCCAGAGGAGGTGCGGCGGCGTACTGGATCAAGGGTGGCGGCGGAGGCGAGAAAGGGGGTCGAGGAAGATGGTTGTTGCCTGTGTTTGTCTAGGGTTGGGTTGGATTGGATGCGTGTGTGGCTGCCTGCGTTTTGCAATCCATCGCGTTGGGTACGGTACGGTGCAATAATCAATCCCGGCGCACACGCATATTTGTTCGCGGGTGGTAATAAAAATACCCCGGCGTATTAATAATACTTCAAAACTTATTGGTGAATATTTTCCCCGTCAAAACTATAGAAGAACTTACAAATGCTCCACAATAATTCCCAGAAAATTTTCTTCAAACTATTAAAAAATTCATATTTCAACTTAACCAGAAACACATAAAGCCCATATTAAATATCAAAGATGTTAACTCCAACTTAGGTAATAAAGTTGACCAAATTAGTCCGAGATAGCATCAGTGGCGCACCACTAGCGGTGCGCCACTGATTCTATGGAGAATACATGGGTACCAGGAATCAGTGGCGCATCAATAGATGGTGCGCCACTGATGCTCCATAGAATCAGTGGCGCACCGCTAGTGGTGCGCCACTGATGCTACCGGGCATACATGGTACATAGAATCAGTGGCGCACCACTAGAAGGTGCGCCACTGATGCTACGGAGCATCAGTGGCGCATCACCTGGTGGTGTGCCACTGATTCTATTACGTATACATGGGTGCTGGGTATCAGTGGCGCACCGATGTTCGTGCGCCACTGATGCTTGGACAATCAGTGGCGCACAGTTACATGGTGCGCCACTAATGCATGTACATGTATGCTCCCATCCACATCAGTGGCGCACGGCTACATGGTGCGCCACTGATGCTATGTCACCTATAGCCATTTTTCTAGTAGTGAATGTGCATAAAGTTAGAAGATGGAGACTTAACATAAAAGTAAAAGAAAGGCCCTTCACAGAGGGAAGCAGGGATCAACTCATGTGCTAGAGCTTATTATTTTATTAAACAAAGGTATTGAAAACATTTTTTTTAGAGAGGTGTATGCTTATGTCAACGCATGGTAAACAGAAAATAAGTATGTCACAAGCCAACTAGACCTTACAAGAGTGTCTCCCATTGAAGGACGCTACTGGTGTAGTAGATCATCCCTCTTCTCTTTTGTTTACACAATTGTGCTTTGACTGATAAATGAGGAGCAAAAATAGTGAAGAGAATTTAATAGTAACCAATTTTGGGGCTGGGAACCCCGCTGCCATCTTTTCTATCATTTTGGATAAGTGGATGTGCCACTAGTCGAAGTGGGTAAAGTCCAATCAACAAGTGAGATAAACATTCTCTATTCACGTCCTCATGAGCTAAAACAGGGGCACAAAATAAGAGTAATTTGAAGGTTTAAAGGTAGCACATGAGAAATTTACTTGGAGTGGCGGTTAAATACCACATGTAGGTAGGTATAGTGGACACATTTGCAAAACTTGGATTTTCAGGAGTTGGATGCACGAGTAGAGCTCATACTTAGTACAGGTGGAGGCTAGCAAAATACTGGGAGCGACAAATCAAGAGAGCAATAATGGCCATAATCATGTGTAGCGACAAAAACATTATTAATCAAATCATAAAGGGTATTACAAGTCAAAAACTAAATGATCATAGAGGCTATAAGTGACTGGTTTGTAGTCATAAACATGGTGTAAGCATGCACCAAGTCGACCAAATAAAGCATTCGAAGGAGAGCACCACAAATTCATGCTTCAATGTGATAAAAACAAATCATGGTTCTTTCAATGGCACATTAAGCACTCTCAGCTATTTTTGACAAGTCATGCTACAATAACAACTACTAAGCATAGAATTAAAATAACATCTAGCATGACATGAAAAATTCTAGCCACAATCTATACAATCTTATTTTTGCACCGTTATAAGCACGAAAATTGTACTACTGCTTTCCAACACCAATAATTTTATAGTAAACAAAAATTCTCCAAGAGATATAGCAATGAAACAAGAAAGTGGTAACATATCTCTACTAGAACTAATAGCTCTGAATAAGAGATGCATGAAAAAAAGGAGCTAAAAGGATTTGCAACAGCTAGAAGAAAAACTAAGAATACGAGCATGGAAGAAAACATGTATTCATATGAAAAAGCGGAGTGTGTCTCTCTACCACACAGAGAATGCTGGGTTCCAACTATATTAATTGTAGCATGGAAAACAAAAGAAAACAAAACAAAAAGCAAACAAACGCTCCAAGTAAAGTGCATATGATGTGACCGAATAAAAATATAGTTTCACTTGAAGTGACTTGACAAATTGTTGTCGAAGAAGGGGATGCCTTGGGAATCCCCAAGCTTAGACGCTTGAGTATTCTTAGAATTTCCTGGGATGAACGATGGGGGCATCCCCAAGCTTTGGCTTTGCACTCTTCTTGATAACATTATATCACCCTCTTCTCTTGACCCTTGAGAACTTCCTTCACACCACACTCAATGTAATTCTCATTAGAGGGTTAGTGCACAATAAAAAATTCACATGTTCAGCATGGACACAAGAATTATTAATACTTTTAAACATTAGCTACAACCACTGATCTTTCATGGAGCAAAGAAATCCATTCGACATAGTAAAAGAGAGAATGCAAGTAAAAAGGGCAGAATCTGTCAAAAGCAGAACAGTGTGTAAATACGAAATGTTTTGGGGCACTTACATTGATCAAATAAAAAAGCGTAAAGATAAAAAAGTTTTGGAATTAGCTGAGGAATAACCCAAAAAATCAGGTTATTTTGATCATTCTATGAATTATGCAATTTTATACAAAGGACAGCAGAAATCTGTTTCCTGCGTAGAAATCCAAAACCAACCTCAACTTTCACTAGAGACTTTACTTGGCACAACAAATGTGAGAAAATAAAGATACAAAGGATTTTCTACATAAGTATACAACACCTTGACTCAAAGAAAACATAGAAAAACAGCAAAAATAAAACATGGGTTATCTCCCAAGAAGTGCTTTTCTTTAACGCCTTTTAGCTAGGCCAAGAAAACTAGAATCAAGTATTTTCAAGCGAAGAAGCATCCAAATCAATAATATCCTCCAAAACACCACTTTTAGCAATTGGTACTTTAGTTACCCATGAAGATGATTCAACATGCAGATCAATTTTAGTTTCACTAAAAGTTTTATCAATTTTAAGCACATTAGGTGTTTTTTGTTTAGGCACCTTGGGGACATACATAATTTTTTTGTATTTTCCCATAAAAGTTTTCCCCCTCTTAAACTTAAGAGAAGAAAAGGTTGAAATCAAAGTTTCCATAGCCTCCTCTAGTTTACCAATCCTAATGTTTTGATTATCATGGATATTGCCAGCCTCTAAAACAGTAATTCTCTTATTAATACTTGCTATTGATTCATTAACTTTGCTAGCATTATCAAGGAAATTTGGAAAAAAATATCCATAGAGTTTAGCTTTGTTATAACATCATCTAAAGTGATCCCAGTTTTAACAAATTTAGTAGGTGGTGTTCCAACTAAACTTTCAACTAAATTACAGGCGTCCAAAGCAGGAGTCCAACTGCATATATGACTAATTATACACGCTTAGAACGTCATCCCAGAAAACCTTGGGTATTAAGTTGCAAGCAACAGATAATCACATTAAGAAAAGTGTGTAATTTAAACAATGTAAACATTGTTGTTTTCTCCCTAATGGAAACAACACATCCCCCACCCGTTACGTTTCTGTCACTCGAGCGTGAGTAAAAGGGAGGCATGAACCCACTATCGAGCATAAACACTCCCTCTTGGAGTTACTAGCATCTACTTGGCCAGAGCATCTACTAATAACGGAGAGCATGCAAGATCATATATAACATACACATGAAAAGAACATGACATATTGAAAATCATTGGACATAGCATTCAATATTCATCGGATCCCAACAAACACAACATGTAGCATTACAATAAGATGATCTTGACAATGTAGGGCAGCCCACAAGATCTAAACATGAGGCATAAAGAGGAGAGAACAACCATCTAGCTACTGCTATGGATCCATAGTCCAAGAATGAACTACTCACGCATCATTCTAGAGGCGGGCATGGTGGTGTAGAGCCCTATGGTGATGATTCCCCCTCCCGGCAAGGTGCCGGGGAGAGCTCCAGAACCCTCCCGAACTAGGGTTGACGATGAAGGTGGATACGAGTATTTTTGGTGGAAAAGTCATATGTTTTTAGGGTTAACCTCCCGAGAGGTATAAATAGGCGAGAGGGCAACGTCGGTGGGCAGCCAGGTGGGCCACACCATCCCTGGGCGCGGCCAGAGGGGGCCGCGCTGCCCTATGGTGTGGGGCCCTTGTGGCCCCCTCCGGGTCCCCTCTGGACTCCGTGTGAGCGACAAATTTCTAAGACATACGGCCTTCGAATCGTCCAATTCTAAGAATATTTACATAACAACTTTTCTGAAACTAAAAACAACAGAAAACAAGAACTGGTTGTGTGGCATCTTGTCAATAGGTTAGTCCCAAAAAATCGATAAAAATGACATAAAGTGTATAAGAAACATGTACCATATGGCATGAAAACAACATGGAACATCAGAAATTATGGATATCTTTATGACATATCAGTCATGGCATTTATGTTTTATTATTCCACCAAGGACAAGAGGGATACCATTTATTATGTTTTATGTATGATTGAAACAAACTTATTGCTTTCAATGTTTCATTATTCATTACCTTTTTATTATGTTACTTTTCATGTGCAACATGGTTTCTAAGTTTACATTATTTGAAATAACATGTATCATGACTTTGTTAAAGTACTTTGATCTCAGCTTGCAATGCTTTTACATAATGTTGATCAAGATTGTTTTGGCTTCATGTCACCTCAATTTTTGTATCACTTACCTACTCGAGGACGAGCAGGAGTTAAGCTTGGGGATGCTGATACGTTGCAAATGTATCTATAATTTTTTATGCTCCATGCTTGTTTTCTATCCAATAACCTATTGTTATTATCATGTTTTCACATGTTTCCCTTCATTTTCCAGATGTTTCTGTCAACTAACCTATTAACAAGATGCCCCATGCAAGTTGCTTTTTGTTGCTATTTTCCCATTTCAGAAAAGTTCTGAAGGAAATATTCTCGGAAAGGGCTGAAAATCGAAGGAAGCCATTTTATACCCAGAACAAAGACGAAGTCCAAAGGAGACCCGGAGGGGTGCCAGGGCCACCAGGAGGGTTCCAGGCATGGACCCCCTAGGTCGCGCCTGGTGGGCCCCTAGAGACCCTGGCCACCGCCTCTCATAACCTCTTCGCCTATAAATTACCCTAAACCTTAAAAATCACAGGGGCGAAGTTATTTTCCATGAAACATATGGAGATGTGTCGTCATATCGAAAGTACAATCTAGGGCTTCTGGAGTCCTGCTCCGACACCTTGCCGGGGGGAGGAATCGTCACTCGAGACCTCTACATCGCCATGATCGCCTTCGGACAGATGCGTGAGTAGTTCATCTCGGGACTACGGGTCCATGTTAGTAGCTGGATGGTTGTTTTCTCCCATATGCCTCCATGTTTAGAGTCTCATGAGCTGCCTCACATGATCGATACCACTGTTATGTAATTGCGCATGTTGTGTTTGCTGGGATCCGATGAACCATGAGATTATGATTATTTTGTTCATGTCAATCTGAGATGCTTCACTTATATTTGTAGAGAGTTTTAATCTTTTCTTGCAATGCTCTCCAGTGTTTATGATTACCTTGGCCACATAGTTGTTTTCATCTCTAAGAGAGGGTTTATATGCTAGATAGTGGGTTCATGCCTCCTTGTTTATTGCGCTCGAGTGACAGAAACGTGCGGGGGGGGGGGGGGGGAGGATGTGATGCTGTAACTAGGGTGAAAACAACGGTGCTCTTATCTACGGATGGGAACAACTACTTACATTACATATTGATCTTAATGCATTTTCTGTTGCACACATAGCAATCACTTTGTTGTTGCAACTTAATACCAAGGGATTTGCTGGATAACTTTCTTGAGGTGGACTTTTACATATTGATGCATGCTGGATAGCGGTCCATATACCTTGACGTAATGCCTACAATGTTAGAACTCATGAACTATATCTCGTCATAATAGTATTTTTATACATTCATAATTTGTCAATTGCTCAGCTGTAATTTATTTACCCAACATGTTTGTTTTTTAAGCACTTTTCATCATTGATTCCTTGTTGTACCGTTTTTACTTTAGTTATTTTCCAAGACTCTATACGTTTAATTCTCCTGTTTTCAGCAAGACGGGAGATTTTTTCCGGAAAGTTGGGGAAAGAGAGAGTTTGTGCTTGTGTGCAGGTTCCACGCTTGGTCAATATCTCTAAATGGAGTTGCTGATACAAGTAACCTGCTTCAAGACTACAAAGTCCTACTGGTTCGATAAACTCTGGATCCACACTGGGGGGAATTGTTTACTAGACTACATCATACCTTCCTCTTGGGGTCTCCTAACGAGCGTGTGATCACGTCAGCATCAAATGCTCTTAGAGTTTTATCCCCCGATCATTTCTCTATCGTTTACAATACTACTCCGCTACCTTTGGAAGGCTTGTGAGGTTTGGTACATGCGCTAGCCAACTCGGGCTAGGCCAAAATAGCCCGCATGAGAAAACCCAGACCTAGGCTTGGGCCGGTCTTTGAGCCTAGATTTCAGGTCCAAGCCCGACCCACAAATGGAAAAGCCAGTGGGGCCTTGGGCCAAACCCTCTCTTAAAACACCTCTATGTGAACCGTAAGCCCGGCCCGCCTTTGAACCCAAATCTCAGGCCCATGCCTGACTCACGAGCAAGCCTAAGCCCATCCTAACCCAAGATTTTTGTGCTAGGTCGAGTCGGACGAGCCGTGTTTCCATGGCGAGGTATCGATGACGGGGAGACGGTACACAAAATGTGTCACTAGCAAAGAGGAAATCTTGGGTAAATATAAATTGATACCACCTCTCAAATTCTACCATGCTTCCATTTTAAAAAAATCTATTTTACATGATTTTTTATGAAAAAATACATATTTGTTCACAAGAAATGTGCCAATAACCTACAAACCTTTCAGGTTTGAATTCAAAAGGTTCATTGAGAAAAAAATATAAATTCATATCTGAAGAGTGTCAATTTTGGGTTTTTGTTACACCGTTGATGATAGATTTCTCTTTTTTTGTTCTCAATGTATCCTTTGAATTTGAAGCTAAAACTGTTAGAGGTTTTAGACACATTCTTTGTGAAGATTCACATATTTTTTCTACAATTTTTTTTTAATTTGAGGCCTGGGAGCACGTAAGAGGTGGTATCACCAATATTCTCCAGAAAATCTTCTCCACCTCGTGAGAAGTGGATGATTCAGATCATAAAGGTATGCAACAAACCACATCCATAATGACTCGACATGTGACTTTTTTTTGAACAAGGGACGGGGCCTAACAGCCCTGAAGCTTCATTTATATCGGCAGTAGAAAATTACAAGAAGGACGTCAAAACATAAAAAAAATTACAACCTGGTCCTCGTTTCTTGCACAAGGGACCTTTGGCTGAAACTTAAAACATGATTGAGTCCCGAGGAACCGGTGACAATGTAGAGCCTCTCTACTGCGGCTGTCAAGCTCGCCACCGGGGACGAACCACTTGGTGGAGAGCCGCCATAGTATGCCACGCTGCAAGGCTTGAAGATCCTCATGCTTGGAGGAAGAAGAACACCCAGAGCGACGAGCACGAGGCTGCGGAGCGACCCCCTTGGCCATGAATAGCGGCGATGCATCTTGCGGTCGTTTGGAAGCTTCCTGCGGTTCTCCTCGGTCACCAAAGCAAGACGAACCTTGTTCCTTCTTGCTTCGGCCGTGGCAACATCCACATCTAGCTTCTTCTTTTGAGCATCCAGGTAGATCTTCAATGCCTCGACCTTGTCCTTCTGTTTCCTCTCCTCCTTCTCGAAACTTTCCTTCTCCTTCTAAGCGAGCATCCCCTTGAGCGGTTGTTCCAACACGAGTGCCGAGGCCTCCCGCTTTGCCTCAAGCTTGGTATCCTTCTTCCCCTTCGTCCTCGTGGTGCTTGGACCACCCTCGGCGTCGCCCACTCCTTCTCGCCATTGCCGGGCTTGGGCGCCCTCTTCAAACAGTTTTAGAGGGACTTCCACTTGGGACAATCCTTAATCTCTTCCCAACAATGGATCAAGGTCAAATTGTTGTCGTGGCAAGCCTTGAAGTATTTCAACGCTTTAACGATGACGTCGTGGACGTCAAGGCCGCTCTCGGGCCTAGCAATCATATGCTCCATTGAACTTGTTGCACTCCACTTGGATGTGGATCCATCTCTTGTTTGGAGAGTTGATGTCGCGATCACTATCGATGTTCCATTTCTTCTACTTGTGGTGTTCATGGAAGCATCACCAAACCTTCTTCCAATATGGTTTTCCTTTATGCATCACTCTGATGGAAGGGTTTTGGCCCTCGAGCATCCAAGCCTCGCACAACACACGGTCCTCGATCTCTGTGTAGCTGGATGACCTAGACCTCTTCCCCGTTTCCACAAGCTCCTCCTCCTCCGCATCTTCCATCTGTTGGCCCTCGTCGCCATAACCAAACAATGTCGCCCCGTCAATGGAAATGGCTCCATATTGGGTGCCCGACTTGATCTCGTAATCTTTGATAGGCATGCCACCGGTAGAACCTATGGCATCCTAGTTGCGCTGGAAATCCCACAGGCACACTCGACGATCACAAACAACGCCCAACTCCCAAACAAATGAGTTGTGCGAACATACCGTGACCATGTCGGCCATATCCTCGAACATCGTCCTTAGGGCATGTTACCAGTAGGCACCGCCCGCAATGCTTTGATGTGGATCAGCAGGACGTCGTCGTCCCAGAGTCGCGTCAAGTAACACGGGGGGTCACGTTTAGGTCGACGGGCGGCTGCGCGGTCGCGAAGGTCTTAGAGGTGATCTCCGGCAATGTGTCCTCTGATGACAGCCCGAGACGCGACATAGTCGGACCGAACTGCAGCGTAGTCACGAATACACACGGAGGAGTGGCCGCCCATAGCGCAGGCGAGCGCGAGAGCGGCGGCCTGGCCACGGATACAACCGAGCTCGAGGAAAGCACCAGCATCGGCGCGCACGGATGGATGGACATGGGCATGATGACGCCGTAGGTCTCCCCCTGGATCATGATGACTCCCATGGGAGCGGTGTTGGCACCGCCGTTGTCCTGCTGCTAGGCTAGGAGGAGGGTCGCGGTAGCGGCAGTCTCTTTCTCCTTCAAGCTCAACTTTCCCTTCACCCGCCGGCACTGCCGCTTCTTCGACTCCGGCTTTGGAGACGCCTTCGAGGTTGGATTGGGCGCCGCAATGCTCTTCGACTTGGTCATCCCCGGCTGCCGGCCGCTGATGGCTTCTGTGGCGGAGTCAGCGAGGGTTGGGAGCAGAGTGGACGGTGTCAAGGGTTTGGGACAATGGTTCCTATGTGCCTGACGGGCGGGTCAGGAAGGACAATTGTGTCTGCAGACCACCGCAAATATGGACCATACTTGGGCCAAGTTTGCGGGAACTCGGCCTTTATCTCCCTCGGTCCGTTTGGGGGTGGCTGATGGTGCAAGAGTTGATGGTGATGCTTGCTTGTTGGGAGACCCCAAGTGTAGGGTGTGAAGAGTGCAAAGGCAAGTTTTCCCTCAGAAAGAAACCAAGGTTGAATCGACTAGTAGGAGAAAGAAATCACTTCTAAAGGTTGATGCAGCTGATGTTGGCAGAGCGCACTACCGGTTCAGCAACAACGTGGAACCTACACAACACAATCAAATCATTTTTCCCCAACAAAGCAGTGAGGTTGTCAATATCACCGGTTTTGCTGAAAACAAAGAGGTTAAACATTTGGTGTGGAAAATAATACTTGTTTCTAGTAGATGAAAGGAGAATAGTGATAGTAATAGGAAAATCGTAGTAGCAGTATGAAAATAGTGATTGAAGTGGTTATATTACAAGTGTAAAGGAAATGGACCGAGGTCAACAGTTCACTAGTGGCGTCTCTGCAAAACAGAATGATAGCATGTTGGGTAAACAAATTACAGCTCGGCAATTGACAGATATAAAGGCTGCACCGTAGTGCATATGCATGACATGATGATTACTATGTGATTCATGCGGGCGTAACAACAAGATACATAGACCGTTATCCAACTGCATCTATGACTAATAATCCACCCTCAGAATGTCATCCGAGCAAACCTTGGGTATTAAGTTGCAACCAACATATAATTGCATTAAGAAAAGTGTGTAATATCAACAATATAAACATCGTTGTTTTCTCCCTAATGGCAACAATACATCCCCCACCCATTACGTTTCTGTCACTCGAGCGTGAGTAAAAGGGAGGCATGAACCCACTATCGAGCATAAATACTCTCTCTTGGAGTTACTATCATCTACTTGGCCGGAGCATCTACTAATAACGGAGAGCATGCAAGATCATAAATAACATACACATGAAAATAATATGATAGATTGATAACCATTGGTCATAGCATTCAATATTCTTCGGATCCCAACAAACACAACATGTAGCATTATAATAAGATGATCTTGATCATGTAGGGAAGCTCACAAGATCTAAACATGAGGCATAAAGAGGAGATAACAACCATCTAGCTACTGCTATGGACCAGTTGTCCAAGGATGAACTACTCACGCATCATTCGATATGCGGGCATGGTGGTGTAGAGCCCTCTGGTGCTGATTCCCCCTCCCGGCAGGGTGCCGGGGAGAGCCCAAGAACCCTCCCGAATTAGGGTTGACGATGACGGCGACTATAGGTGTTTTTTGTGGAAAAAGGTTCTGTTTTTAGGGTTAACCTCCCCAGAGGTATAAATAGGCGAGAGGGAAACGTCGGTGGGCGGCCAGGGGGCCCACACCACCCTTGGGCACGACCAAAGGGGGACGCCGCCCTAGGGTGTGGGGACCCTAGGGAACCCCTCCGGACTCCGTGTGCGTGGTAGTTTTCTAAGACTTCCCGGCTTTCAATCGTGCAATTTCGAGAATATTTCCGGATCAACCTTTCTGAAACTAAAAACCGCAGAAAACATGAACTGGCTCTATGACATCTTGTCAATAGGTAAGTCCCAGAAAATCGATAAAAATGACATAAAGCGTATAAGAAACATGTAGCATATGTCATGAAAACAACATGGAACATCAGAAATCTACAATATCTAAATGGGAGCAACCCTAGAAAGTTCTTTTCTCTCAGCATGCAGCTATGCCACCTCATCGGTCCCACTAACTCATTTTTTCCACATGCAATAGAAATCTATTTCTTTTAATATGCAAACTGTCGAACTCAACAAGCTTCAAAAATAAATAAATAAACTGTCCAACCTAACAAATCTGCCAGCTAAGGAAAAACTAGAGTTTTTTTTCTTCCGTTGTTAGCAAAAACTGAAACTGTCGACCACTTCTATAGTCAAGTATGGCTATTTGTATCCCATCTCTCCACGTCCCGGTATTCCCAACAGACACCATAATATGCAAACCAACCTGTGGTTGGATGGTTAGGAGGATGGTTGTACCCCCAGCCCACCAGAGTTCAAACCGCAGGTTTGACACCTGTGTGTTGCATTTAGGCGAAATATTCTTTCAGTAGGAGGCGACGTTCCCATCGACAACGAGGTGTATGTGGTGACTTCGTCAATCTCAAGACCCGTCGGTTCAGTCTCTTAGAGATGCTCATAGGAGTAGGGTGTGCGTGTGTACGTTCATAGGGGTGTGTGTGCGCGCGTGTATATGAGCGCTTTCGTTTGTACCGTGTTTCTCGAAAAAAAAACAGCCACCATCATCTACTCGCCTCCCCTTTCCTTCACTCCTATTCTCCTCGCGTCCCACTTCTATGACTATACGATACCAATTAGCGTTGACATACCCTTCCTCTTCGCATCGACCATGGTTTCCACTGTCTGTTATCCATAGGAGATAGTCCTATCCACCCGTTGTCTAAAGGATCGGTCAGTTCTAAATCGCGCAGATCACAATTCCTTAGTTGTGGCTCGCGAAAGTTAGCCCAGCCATCTCGCCTGAATGACACTTGCACCATGGGTACGTATAAAATAGCCGGGTACTAGCCTTCTCAATTCAGTGCCTGGTTTGCCTTCCCGTTTGCCCCAGAAGAGCTGCAGACCGACACTAACGACAGATTACGAGCGGTCCCGTTTCTCCATTGCAATTGCCAATTCTCTCTCCAGTGCCGTTGTTCCACTGTAGGTTTCCCTGCCAAATCATCATATCAAGATACAAATAAACCTAGCATCCATTCCCTTTCTTTTATTATCATTTTTACATTTGTACTCTACATGGGTTTTGATCGCTCTATGCAGAATAAGACAAAGGTGCATACATACTTGGATGTTGCATATTCTATCAGTCCAGTGATCCAAAGGCGACGAGAACATAGTCGTAAGAAGCTAATTTCCGGATGTGTACATGTTACTTCGACTGAATATATCAAGATAAGCATATGATGTGTGTTTTCTTCCTTTTAGTGTGCGTATTGCCATGTTTGTGTCGCATGTAAGCCGGTCCAGTGAAGCTCCTATACGTGCAGCTATTCCGGGATGACAAAGTCTGTAAGTTTTATTGTACAATTATCATTGTTTTTTATTTGACCAACCTTTCATGTGGTAGATATGGATTAGCAATGGAAACATGAGTACAAAAGATTTGTTATTTGTTGGAAATGACAATGTATAGTGTACTATAAATACTATCTATGTATCTAAGTTTTCTTTATTCCTAATATTCCACTCTGAGGTCTTAAAAGTACATATATTCCAAATAAAATATCTTGGCGGATCTCAAAGTGAAAATTTTAAACCTGCATCGTCTGATCTTTCCATCTCATATTTGGGATGAATAGTTAACCTAAGGCAATGATCCGTGCTCTTATTTCTTGGTCATCACCGGTATAAATGTTTTTTGTTTCAAGATCTGTAAGGCACTAGAATACAATTGTTTATCTTTATAGAATCAAAATTGTTGCGACCAGGACAACTCAAAGAGATGTGTCATATTTTTGTTAAAAAAAACCAACAAAGAAAGTACAATGTCTACCTTATCTCTCGAATGGTACAATGGACTTCATTAAGATTATGATAGAAACAAATGAAACACTGAAAATCATGCCACCAACATTAAATACAAATGTTTAAATTTTTGCTCCATGAAATTTTGTTTATATGTGTAGCATCTATTCCCACAACAATCGCGCGGGGAATCATCTAGTTATGGATACGTTTATGACGTATTGATGTCTACGCACCCTTCTATTCTTGTAGACATTGTTGGGCCTCCAAGTGCAGAGGTTTGTAGAACAGCAGCAAGTTTCCCTTAAGTGGATTACCCAAGGTTTATCGAACTCAGTGAGGAAGAGGTCAAAGATATCCCTCTCGAGCAACCCGCCATTACGATACAAGAAGTCTCTTGTGTCTCGAACACACCTAATACAATTGTCAGTTATATAGGTTCACTAGTTCGTCAAAGAGACAGTGAAATACAAGTAATATGAATAATTATAAGTGATAATAGAAATCTGAAATAAAAATGGCAACAAGCATACATGTAGCAGAACTGATTGTAAACGGTGTTTCAATGCTTAGAAACAAGGCCTAGGGATCCAACTTACACTAGTGGACACTCTCAACAATGATAACATAATTGAATGTATAAATATCATCTCTTCACTATGCTACTCCGAACCACTCTCCGATTGGACAACAAACACCAATCCATGCGTAGAGCTGTAACAACACTCCTCAAGTTTGTATTACCTCTTTAGGGCACCCCACGCTGTCACTATGAGCGCCTCAAATTAGTACTGAACAAACGCCACAATTTCATAGGGTCATCCAACACAAGATATAAATATCATGCTAAACCACACGGTGCAGACACTGTCACCTTTACACCGTGATCAAAGTGTCTACGGAGATCTCATAACAAAACCACTTGAGTAGCACAACAGATGAAGAGTAATATCTACTTATTCAACTAGATTACAAAGATCACAATCACATAAAGATCACACCATGGGAGAGAGATGAAACACATAGCTACCGGTAAGGACCTCATCCCCGGGGGAGAACTACTCCCTCCTCATCATAGGAGACTGCAACAGCGATGAAGATGGCTCCGGGGGCACTTCCCCGTCCCGACAGGGCGCCGGAGCAGAGATTTCTGTCCCTCGAAACTTGTCGGTTGACGAAGGAATGTATATTAGACCCTGCGGGAAAGGACACCCCCATCTCCGGCCCAAGGTTAAGGCCCAAGAGGAGGATCCCTTGGAGCACCGAAAGGCCCATGTGAAGCCCACCCGCAATACCTTGCGGGTTAAGTTAGGAAACCTGTAACTGACGTAGGGTTAGAGTTCGAGTCCTCTCCGGGTAGGGTTTGAGACCTGACCACCTATATAAGGCCAGGAGAGCCACCGGTAGAGGACCAAGCAACACCGCAACACCAAAGCTTTGAGCTCGAGATCATACTCTCGACTTGAGCCACCATCATTGTAACCGATCTACTCGATTAATACAGATCGACAGAGGCAGGAGTAAGGGTTTTACCTCTACGAGGGCCCCGAACCTGGGTAAATCTTGCCCCTGTTTAGCCGACGATCGCCACCAGCGCTCAATGGTTCTCCTATTCGAAACCCTATAGGGTCACCTGAGGGATTTGCCGAACAGCGGATTCGACAATTGGCGCCGTCTGTGGGAACGGCAGGCGCTGGATCACCGGCGTCTTCGGCTTCATCGACAACCAATTCTCGTTGGAAACCTTTGACTGCGGCTCCGTACAATCCTATACGGATCGGATCTGTCGTGGTCACCCCTCACTCGCCGGAATCACGCCCGGTATTCGACGATCCGGAAAAGAGCGTCACCTTGACGTTCGGGAGCCTGAAGTTCGTGACCGACAGGGATGGAATCTTCCACTTCCCGGAAGAATCAGGGTCCGAATCAGGAGCCGTCGACTCGCGCCTTCGTCTGGAGAAAAGTGGCGAGTCCGTCCGCTTCAACGCCAACGACTACCATACCCTCTGAACAGAGGAACCTTCACGAGTACAAAGAGCTTTCCGATCTACGCCTAGGACGCATGAGCCACGACTGGCCCAAGTCTGCATGGCAGGACCAGAGCAACCCCCAGAGACAGAACATAGCGCAGCAGAACGCGCCATAATCGGCGTCTCGCGGGAAGCTTGGGATCGCGCCAAGGAGGCTATGCGAACGAGCAAGCCACCCGCAGCGGATTCACCACACGAAGATATGGTAGCCTACCATTATCATCTGGTGAGAGCAGCTGCAACTATCAAGGATGCTCGGATAGATCTGGCCCGTCGAAGAAGAGCGGCGGATGAATCAAGTCAACGACGAGCTGAGCTGTCCCTAGCACCCTCGGTCGGTACCCGACCCGCGAGGAAGGGATACGCGTCAACATCCAGGGATATCGAGTCCTTGGGCGGGACCAGCAGGTCGGTCACGCCCTCCCTCATGCGATTCGATGATGACGGGAACGTCTACCCGCAAACTCCTACCGCCGCGGTCCTGGCCGCAGCAACTTACATGCAAATGAACCAGCCGACGGAAAACGACCCTCGGGCAGAGCAGTATAAACAAGTGCGCAAAGGGCTAGGACTGGCAGCCGCAAGGCTCGCCTCCTATGACCGCAAGAAGGCCGCAAAGCAGCAGGAGAAGGAGAAGGAGAAAGAAAAAGAGGCGTCCCGCAAGCATAGGAGCCCTTCGCCAAGAAGAGACAAGTCACCATGCCGTGGTCGAGGAAAAGAAGCTCGATGCCGCGGCGACAGTCGCAGCAGCAGCGAGGACAGCCCGAGAGACAAAAGCTCGCGACATCACAGCAGCCGCTCGCGAAAACGAAGCAAGGAGCCAAGGAAGGACACTGACCGCGACAAGTCAGAATACGACGCGCGATCGGATCTCGCACAAAATAAGGTGGACAAGGCAAGGGCAGCGCGATATCGCGAACGCTCTTCGTCCGGATCTTCGGATGACGAAACCTGCAGTGCACTTTGCTTCGCCCGCAGCATCCGAGAAGCACCCCTGCCCAAAAGATTCAAGCTCAGCACGGAAGTAACGAAGTACGACTGCTCACTCGAGCCCTCTTCGTGGCTAAACGATTACCTCACGGCAGTAAAATGCCAACATGGGAACAAGAACACGGCTATGCAATACCTCAATCTACATCTCATCGGCGCGGCCCGTAGCTGGTTGGAAGCGAGGCCAAGGTCCTGTTACGCATCGTGGGACGACCTGCACCGCGACTTTTGCAAAAACTTCAAATCGACCTACAAGAGACCAGCCACCATTGAAGAACTGCGAGCATGCAAGCAGAAAAGCGGCGAGTCCACCCGCGAGTATATCCAGCGATGGACCACGCTCAGGAACACCGCAGGAAACATCTCGGAAGAAGTAGTGGTTGAAGCCTTTGCAAAGGGCGCCCGACGAACTGCTTTCAGAGAAGAGCTAGGCAGAGCCGCACCCAAAACTATTGGGGAGCTGATGAACATAGCCGATAAATGGGCTAACGGAGAAGACGCAGTGCGCAATGAGAGAGCGTCATCACCCGCACCCGATGAAGATCGCCATGGCCGAAGAAAGAGAAGGAAATACTACGATCACGAAGATCGAGAAGAAATGGTAGCAGCGGAATTCACGCGAAGTCGCGATACCGGACGACGTGGAAGTCGCGAATGGAAAACAAAGGTTGAAGAAAAAAGTCCCGAGGAGGACCTTGACGCTTACTGCTCGCTACATCTATTTACAGATAAGCGTACGGGCAAAACCAAGGCAACGAACCTCCTCAAGGATTGTCGGAAGTTCCATGACATTCACGAGGCTTTCTCGAAGAAAAACAGATCAGCAGCTATTCCAAATTACCCGCCACTTCCAGGAGGAGGCCACCAAGGATTCCAGCCGCCACAACCCCTACCTCCACCAGCAAATCCAAACATGGCGTTAGCTGCACTGCCAGCACCACCTGCACAAAACTCCGGAGCCAATGCGTACCCGAATCCGGCAGGGCAACTGGCAATGATCCAGAAGGTATGTCCATCCCGCAGAGCTCAGAAGACTAACACGAGGCAGTTATGCATGGCTGTGCAGACTCCACCAACAAAGCCCGAATACCTGAAGATGGCGGATCAACCGATCACATTCTCAATGAAAGACCACCCACCACGAGTCTATCGACCAGGACACGCCGCCCTCGTAATCCAAGCATAGATTGGCAACTACGATTTGGCCCGCGTATTCATGGACGGAGGCAGCGGCATCAACATCATCTACGCGGACACACTCCGTCGAATAAACAAGAACCTGGATGGCCTTGCGGAATCAGAAACATCCTTCCACGGGATAGTTCCGGGAAAGGCAATCCGTCCACTCGGAACAATTAACCTAGAAGTTGTGTTGGGCAATCAAAGCAACTACATAAGAGAATTCCTTGACTTCGAAATCGTCGACTGGCCCTCACAGTACCACGCCATTCTTGGTCGAACAACGTTCGCCAGATTCATGGCAGTACCACATTACGCGTACCTGAAGCTCAAGTTACCCGGAGAATACGGTGTTATCACCATCGACGGAGATTTTCAGAAATCCAACAAGTGTGACATTGAGTTCAACGAGATCGCAAAATCTTTCGGGATGCAAGAAGAAATGCAAGAGCTGGCAAAAACCATGGATCACTCCGTGATGCCCCTCACAAAGAAAAACGCGCCCGAATTGGAGTTCAGCGCCGACAGCGACACCCGAAAACATCAGGTGCGCCCGACAGATTCTGCGAAGACAGCGATGGTCTCAACTACCCTCTCGCAAGCATAGGAAAACGCGCTCGTCGAACTCCTCCGTGAGTACTGGGAAATTTTTGCCTGGCAGCCCTCAGATATGCCAGGAATACCCAGGGAGTTCGCCGAGCACTCACTCGAAGTCTTCAAGGATGCAAAACCTATCAAGCAGACCACTCGACGGTTCTCAGAACCCAAGCAGAAAGCGCTTGGAGAAGAAGTGAATAGATTGCTAGCTGCAAAATTCATCAGGGAGATCAAGATATCCACCTGGTTAGCAAACTCGGTGCTGGTCCCCAAAAAGAACACTGAATCCTTCAAGTGTGCATTGACTACACGTCATTGAATAAGCACTGCCCCAAGGATAACTTTCCCCTCCCGCGAATCGACCAGATCGTGGACTCTATGGCAGGCTGTCAGCGTCTCTCCTTCCTGGACGCTTATTCGGGATATAATCAGATCCGGATGAAGCAGGAAGACGAAGAAAAGACAATATTCATCACACCACACGGTGTATACTGCTATACAACAATGCCCTTCGGGCTCAAGAACGCAGGCGCAACATATCAGCGTTGCATGCAAAAATGCCTCGCCAAGCTCATTGGCAAGAATGTACAAGTATACGTTGATGACATTGTCATCAAGACTCGAGTAGAGGACACACTCCTCGAAGACATCAGAGAAACATTCGACGCTCTCAACGCATACAGGATCAAGCTTAATCCAACAAAATGTGTTTTCGGCGTCCCAGCGGGAAAACTTCTCGGGTACCTGGTATCCGCCAGAGGCATTGAAGCCAACCCAGATAAAATACAAGCAATTTTGACAATGAAGGAGCGAACCAATCTACGCGGCGTCCAGTAGCTCGCAGGGCGACTAGCCGCCTTGAGCATGTTTATCGCGCGATTGGGAGAGCAAGCATTGCCTTTCTACAAGCTGTTGAAAAAGACGGACAAATTCGAGTGGACACCAGAAGCTAAACAAGCGTTCGCAGACTTGAAACGATCGTTGCAAACCAGACGCGTCCTCGCAACACCGCAAGAGAGGGAGCCACTTTACCTATACCTAGCCGCAACAAACCACGTCATCATCACAGCAATCGTAGTCGAACGACCTGAGGAGGGCAAGGCATATGGAGTCCAACGGCAGATTTATTACATAAGTGAAGTGCTCTCGCCATGCAAGCAACGATATCCTCACTACCAGAAGCTCGCATATGGAGTCGTTCTTACAGCTCGAAAACTCAAGCACTATTTCCAGGAACACACCATCACAGTGGTTAATGACGCGTCACTCGGTACAATCATGAACAACCCTATGGCATCCGGAAGAATAGCAAAGTGGAGCATCGAGCTGGGCGCTTGGGACATCACCTATGCAGGACGTAATGCAGTAAAATCCCAAGTACTCGTGGAATTCTTAAGCGAGTGGACAGAGCTACAAACACCAGGACCACCCGAGTACACGAGCAACTGGATAATGTACTTTGACGTGTCCAAAAGAAACGAAGGAGCAGGAGCCGGAATCGTTCTAATGTCACCTAGGGGAGACAAGCTGCAGTATGTCCTACGATTGGACTTTCCACCCGATGATCCGGCATCAAACAATGACGCAGAATATGAGGCCCTGTTGCATGGGATGAAGATGGCAGTCGCGTGTGGAGCCACCCGACTAATGATCTACGGCGACTCAAACCTCATCGTGCAACAGACAATGAAAGAATGCGACGCTATCGCCGAAAACATGGTTGCCTACCGTGACATGTACAACCTACTCGAGGGAAGTTTCAAAGGCTGCGAGCTTAAGCACATTGCGAGATCCAGTAATGAAGAAGCAGACAGACTGGCCAACATGGGTTCCACAAATACACCCGTACCGCCAGGAATATATTTTGAGCGAATAACTAAGCGATCAGTCAAAATCAAGAAAGCTGCCGAGGCACCTGCAGCACCGGAAACAGAGGTTAGCCCGCAAGTTGCCATTATCGAGCTTATTCATAATATTTCGCGACAAGTCTTTCTGGTCGAGCCAGTTTGGACACAGAAGTACCTCGACTATTTGTCCGCCAAACAGCTCCCAGCAGATCTTCGCGAGGCTCGACAGATAATAAGACGCAGTAAATCTTTTCGGGTGATCAATGGAGAGTTATACAAGCAGAGCATCTCGGGTATACTCCAACGATGTATAGCACCCGAAGATGGCAAGGAATTACTACAAGACATCCACCAGGGCGACTGTGGACATCACGCGAGCTGGAAAACAATCATGGGAAAAGCTTTTCGAGCAGGATTCTACTGGCTTACAGCAGCCAGAGACGCAAAGGAGCTAGTCGGCCGGTGCAACGCTTGCCAGCGATTCGCACCAAAACCACACGCACCCGCTACGGAACTGCATATGATACCCATCGCATGGCCCTTTGCACAATGGGGGCTGGATATGGTAGGACCGCTACGCAAGTCCACGCCGGGTGGATATACACACTTGCTGATCGCAGTCGACAAATTTACCAAATGGATTGAAGCCATGCCAGTAACCTCGGCTATCGCTCAATGCGCCGTCAGATTCCTCGACTCCATTGTATGCAGATTTGGAGTGCCACATGACATCATTACAGACAATGGCACTAATTTCACAGCCAAGGAAACACAGCAGTTCTGCGAAGAAAAAGGCATCAACTTTAAATTCGCCTCAGTTGCCCATCCGCAAACAAACGGACAAGTCGAAAGATCCAACGACTTAGTTTCAGCTGGCATCAAGAAGCGTCTACTCGATCGTCTACACCCAGCAGCAGGACATTGGGCAGAAGGGCTACCTTCAGTACTATGGAGCCTCCGCACAACTCCAAACCGATCTACAAACTACACACCATTTTTCATGGTATACGGGGCAGAAGCAGTCCTTCCCGAGGACGTCAGGTTCAGCGCCCCACGAGTTGTCGCCTACAGCAAAGAAACTTCCAACAGGGCACTCGCGGAAGATATGGACGCACTAGATGAGATGCGCGATATTGCACTCGCAAGATCCGCGGTATATCAACAATCACTGCGAAACTATCACAGTCGCCGCATACGCCATAGAGGTTTCGCAGTAGGAGATCTGGTGTTACGGCTCAAACAGAAGGAAGGACACAAGCTCGAGCCACCATGGGAAGGACCCTTCATAATACACGATAACCAGGCGGAGCTTATAGACTGAAGAACCCGGTGACTGGAGGCATCTATTCCAATCCTTAGAATATCGCACACCTCCACAAATTTTATCCCTAGATCTATTTTTCTCCCAGCAATAAGGCTATATTAGCCAATCTTGTAGCTCGAATACATGACTTCTGAGTAATCGCAATAAAATACATGGTTTCTCAACCATATATACCCAAATATTACTCATCCTTACATGCTAAAAGTTACAGGCATACACCCCAAAAACACACGGGGGCTACGCCTAAATTCGGCATAACAGGAAAATTTATATATACAAGGTTACACATCTTACAACAGTTTTACAAACTACAGAACGAAACAGGATATATACATCCTACACTTACACATGACGATGAGTATTCTCAGCCGCCAAAACACGATCTACCTCATCCGAGGTCAATCGAATGATTTCCTCTACCGCAGGTCGGACAACCCTATAATGAGGAGACATATCGTCGATTGGACCATCAGGAAGTCTAGCTATGGAGTTTAAGTTCACCTCAGGATGCCACAGCCGGACGAAAGAGAGAGCCACCACCGAGCCGCAAGTCATCTGATTGCGAACACACTCGCGAATCTCTCCTCGACTGAACACCCTGAGAAGATGGCTCCAATCTTCTGGACCCCTTTGCAGCGGATAAAAAGCGGCGTTCATTGCAATCAAAACCTCGTGAAAGGAACTCACGAGTATCCTCGCCTGGTTGACTCGGAACTTCAAGGTGGCAAGCACAAAACCTCGACTACGATCAGACCAAAAATTATTCGCATGAGGCCTTGAGCTACCAGCTTCTTGAAAGATGTGGTTCTCCACCCACTGTTTCTCATTCCGGTCATCTGGTCGAACAACTGAAAAGCAAGGATACATGATCAAAAGAGAGCACAAGATAAGAAAGACTTGGGGGCTGAAATATTTACAGAGCAAATCATTGGCAACATACGCCAATTCATCCATCACAAACTGCTCATGTTCAGTCGCCAGCTTTTGTTTGGATTTAGCCACATCGGCTACCCCATGCAACGCCTTTAACTTACGTTCGCCATCAGCTACACGATCACGGAGACCCGCCAAGGTCCCAACAGCGGCAACAAGAGGATCAACTGGAGTAACAGGTCCACCCGAAGGCTCTGCAGCCACCCCGGTCACCTGAAAAATACAAGGAAGATTAAGGAGTAGGATTCCCTACTCGAGATATATTAACCACCTATTCGACAGGTACTCGGGGGCTACTCCCATCGGGAGCACACACACAATCGCAGGAAGCATTTCAGCAAAACATCTCGATTAAACCATTAAAAATACGGGAGCACATCCCAGGGTTCATTACAATCGAAGCTGCGAAGTACAACCGAAATAACCTAAGAAGCTACAGTTGTGCTACCACTCGCGGCAGTGGTCCCTCCCTTAGCACGGGCAAATAACTCGGATAACTTCCGAGCAAGGACTTCGGCGGCATCGCCAAAACGACGAAGCCCTACCTTTTTTCCCGTAACTGGATCGATGGGAAGCTCCGAGTAGGCCTCCTCCAAGCCAGTGACTCCATGCGCCAACATGATCTGGATGGTGGTCTTCGCCCCAGATTCTGACTGGCAACTGCATAATCTTCAAGGAGATTTCCCTCCGAGAAAACCCTCAGCAGATCGCCCAGCGCGGGTGGAGACACGGCGTTGACGACAAGGCGGCCGTGCAGTTGCGTCAACACCCGAATGGCATCGCCAATCAAGGTGCAAACCCCTGCAGCATGCCTCCTAAGCTGGGCGCAAGAATCTGTCAATGCGTCCACTCGAGGAACCCCAGCAAGCTCTAGAGGGACACCCAGGAGACCTAAGAAAAGAAAGTGTTAGTCCAAAGGATTCACCAAGACAAAAAGCAGATTGTAGAAAAATACAACTTACTCGCGAAGCGCTCAGCAAGGGGGCGAAGAAAATTGACGAGATTGGCGTCCGCCTTGGCGCCAGCGTCCTCCAAGCTCTTCAGAGCATCCTGGGCAGCCGCAAGTTTTCCCTCGTAATCAGCAGATAGCATGCGGGAAGACTCGAGCTCCCGTCGGGCAGTCGCCAATTCTGCCTCTAGAGCTGTTGCCTGAGTGGAGGAACTCTCCTTTTCGGTCTTCAAAAATTCAAGTTGAGCTGCACAGCAACGATCATCAGAGTCAAAGAATTGGTGGAAAACGAATACAAGAAAAGATGGTAAACTTACCTCGAAGAAGCTCGTTCACGGTAGTGATTCGACTACGGTCCGCTCAAAGGATCCCGCATTCCGACTCGGCGAGAACAACACGGCGACCAATCGCCACAAGGGAGTCGATAAGCGACTGCAAGGAACATGAAAATGAAAGGATAAGAAAAGTTAAATTTGAGCCTATACTCGATTGTAAACATTCGAGTATAGCCTCGGGGGCTACTCCCATCGGGAGCACTGCCGTGCACCCGATAAAAAGAAGAAGAAGGAAGAGATTATCTTTGAGCCTGTGGCCGATCAGATGTGATCGACTACAGCCTCGGGGGCTACTCCCATCGGGAGCACTGACGTGCACCCGATAACAAATCCAAAGACTATAGAGAATCAATAAGCAGGCAGCAGAATTTACCTGGCCTTGAGCGAGCGAGAGGGGATCAGCCGAGCTGCCCGACACCTCCTTTGGAGCCTTTGGAGTCGCCGCATTGAGGGCTACATTCGGAGAATTTTGGACGGCGCCGGCGGTAGGAGTCTCGCCTGCAGCTCCCTTTTATTCCTCCTTTTGGGAGGAAGGGAAGAGGCGTACCTGCGAGGGCTGATAGCTTGCAGGCTGAAATAAAGCCAAAAGTGTCAACGAGACGCCGGAGGAAAACGTTCGACTAAAGGACAGGAAAAGAAACTTACTCGTCTTCGTCATCCTCCTCGTCCAGCATATCCACATTCCAGGCGGTTTGGATTACTGGGAACGAAGGGGAAGGAGCAAGTGAGCGTAGCGGAGTTATGTTGAGGGGCCCCTTTCCGGGCGATTCCTCCAAGGAGTTGTTCTTAGAGGTGGCCTCATCACCCTCCACTCGACGGCGTTTGCGAGGACTGCCATTCGAGTCCCCTGCGTCATCCAAAGAATCTTGCTCGGAATTCGAAGAAGCATTGGCAACACTGGTATCGGCTGGGCCGTCCAGGTTACTCGCCAATAACTCAGAAGCCTCCTTCCCGGACATTGGAGGGTAGCAGGTGCCCATGGATAATCTCTACAGAAGAAGACAGAAGAAAAGCGAAGGAAAATTCAGTCGACCAAAATTCAAAACAAAGAAAAAATAAAGAGAGAAGAAAGGCGAACTGACCTCTGATGGCGGAGGCATTGACGCATCAAAGGCTGCGACTGTGCAGTCGGGGAATTTTTCTCCCACCTTCAAGCTGGTGATAGACGCAATATTTTTCTCGAACTCGACGTTCGAGAGCTCTTCACGGCTCACATGACTGGGATCCTCAGAGCCTTGGTATTCCCACATCGCGGAGGGTCTGTGCTGCAGGGGTTGGATTCTGCGCTTAAGAAAGATACCCGCCAGGTGCAGCCCGTTGAGCACGACTCCAGCAGCTTGATCACGGAGGGCTGCCACCCTTGCGAGTAGCGGCGTGACGACCTGGGTTTCTTCAGCCGACAATTTGTGCGCCCAGGATTTCCGCCTCTTCAAGACAGCGAACGGGTGGAATTCCTCGACCCCACCCGAGCTGTTGTCGATGACGTAAAACCACTTTTTTCTCCAACCCTGGGCGGAGTCGATGAAGTACATGCTGAAGTAGCCATTCTCCGATTTCGCTTGAATTCCGAAGCCACCCGTGCGAAGTGGCTCACCAAGCTCAGATTCCACCCGCGATTTCTCGCGGAAGATACGGACTTTGAAAAGGGCCTTCCAGAGGCCCCAGTGTGGGCGAATGCCCAAAAAGCATTCGCAGAATACAATGAAGCACGATATGTGCTGCACTGCATTCGGAGGAAGATCGTGGAGCTGTATGCCATAGACATACAGCAATGCCACGAGGAATGGATGGAGGGGAAGAGAAAGACCGCGCGACACGTGGTCCGCAAAGACCACGCGTTCATTCGCGTGCGGGTTGGGTACCTCCTCCTTCTTTCCGAGGCGCACCCGCTTCTCGGACTCCGCCGGCAGAAGCCCCTTCTGCTGCATCTCCTTGATGCTTTTCGCCGTGGTGTTGGGCGAACGCCAGTCGCCCGAGCGCGGTGCAGGTTGTGCCGAAACTTCTCCTGACGCCGAAACGGCAGCGCCGCGTTTCTTGCCTCCCGCCATTGCTGCTAAGCACGAGCTTGAGGGGCGAAGGAAGACGAGCGCGAGGAAGAAGATGAACTGGAAGATGAAGGCTGGGAAAGTTTCACCGCTCCACCAAGACCCATATTTATATACAGGGCTACTCGATCCTGGCCACTCGATGCGCCACGTGGCATGCATCAGAGCCACCACGTGCGAAGACGAAACGAGGAGGCGGTGGATGCTGTTTCCTGCCACGATCTTAACGGAGGATCGTGGGCATTTACTGTGCAGTTCGCGTAAAAACCGGAAACGACGTCTCATTTCCGGTCAAAAAGCTGACAAGTGGGCCAGCCCTTCTGCTCTCACTCCGTCACGTCCCATCAGGAGGATAAAAGTGCGCCATGACGTCATAGCGTGCATCATCAAGCTGAAAAATCTTTCGAAAGAAAAGTTCAAACACGAAAATAACTTCGCATGAACAAAAATCCTTTGAATAAAAGTCCAAACACGAAAATAACTTCGTATGGACAACTCATGAAGTGAAATCTCTCACAGGAAAAAATACCCTACACACGGAAATTCTTTCGTATGGGCACAATATCCCAAACATGAAAACTCTTTCATATGGGCATAAAACTCCTAACACGAAAACTCTTTCGTATGGACAAGGAACTACAAACCTAAAACTACGCGAGTAGGCAGATCCTGCCACTCATACACACGATGTTTGCACATCATAAACCTTGATTGTTCAGCCGTCTAGGTACATCCAGATGCCATATTCTTTCGAATATGAAGGTAAGACCTGAAAGATCTTTCTTGAGGGCCTGGAATCGCACTCAAGCTGCGTCCTCCGGTATGATTCCGTGTCAACAACACGAAGAAAAATCCTAGCGGACGCGCCGGGTACACCCATAGGTTAAGTTCGATTCGGTAAGACCACTACGGCCCAGTCGCAACAATCACCTCGTCGGGTTCGAGTCGGAGGTCTCGAATCTGTGTAGGCCAGAACTGTTTTTGCCCTAGTCGAAATTAATTGGCCCTGAACTTTCGGGAGAGCCAAGCTACTGCGCCATATCCTTCTGCGAAAAACATCCATACAAACAGGCACCTCTCATTACTCGATACTCGAGTACAAAATTCATCACACAGGGTACACGCCCTCCAAACAAGAAACAACCAATACTGGTTATCCAAGGGCAATAGAAGCAAAAAAGGGGGGTTTTGACCGTCTACTCGACTGGAAAATCCCAATCGAGCAAACGCTCGGGGGCTACTGACGAAGGAATGGATATTAGACCCTGCGGGAAAGGACACCCCCATGTCCGGCCCAAGGTTAAGGCCCAAGAGGAGGATCCCTTGGAGCGCCGAAAGGCCCATGTGAAGCCCACCCGCAATACCTTGCGGGTTAAGTTAGGAAACCTGTAACCGACGTAGGGTTAGAGTTCGAGTCCTCTCCGGGTAGGGTTTGAGACCTGGCCACCTATATAAGGCCAGGAGGGCCACCGGTAGAGGACCAAGCAACACCACAACACCAAAACTTTGAGCTCGAGATCATACTCTCGACTTGAGCCACCATCATTGTAACCGATCTACTCGATTAATACATATCGACAGAGACAGGAGTAAGGGTTTTACCTCTACGAGGGCCCCGAACCTGGGTAAATCTTGCCCCCTGTTTAGCCGCCGATCGCCACCAGCGCTCATGGGTTCTCCTATTCGAAACCGATAGGGTCACCTGAGGGATTTGCCGAACAGCGGATTCGACATCGGTGGTGGCGGCGGAGCTACAGAACTTTTCGTGGAAGGAGGCCGGTTGATTTAGGGTTTATGCATCGGGGGCATATACAGGCAAACGGGCGATGGCGATGGGAGCCCGAGGGGCCCACACCACCCCAGGCGCGGCCAGGGGCCACCCGCGCCCAGACATGGCGTGGGGGCTCCACGGCGCCCTCCGGGGTCTCCTTTGGACGTCCTTGACGTGTTGGGAATTCTAAGACTTTTGACTTTTGTTTCGTCCAATTTCGAGAATATTTCCAGAACAACTTTTCTCAAACCAAAAACAACAGAAAACCAGAACTGGCTCTGTGGCATCTTGTCAATAGGTTAGTCCCAGAAAATCCATAAAAATGACATAAAGTGTAAAGGAAACATATAGCATATGGCATGAAAACAACATGGAACATCAGAAATTATGGATACGTTTATGACGTATCAACATCCCCAAGCTTAGTTCCTACCCGTCCTTGAGTAGGTAAACGATAGAAACAAATAATTGATGAGGTGACATGCTACCAACATAAAGGTTATCATCATAGTAACGTAAAGCATGTAAACTAGGATCAAATGAATAAAGGTTGTGGTTTATAGTTGATATCAAATAGAATAATGTATAAACCATTAGGAAGAACAAAGTAAAACTTTTCAATGAATCAATACTAGAAGACAATAAACCGTGCAATCGTTTACTAGAGATGATTTAAGCTTCAAGAACAACAATTTAATCATCCAAGGCATCACAATCTCACAACAACTCCTATTAGGATCACGTCAAGTGACAATAATATGCACGTAGGAAAATTATTAAAATATTTGTGCACTCAAAACAAGCAAGCGTTCTGTATTGGTCCCTGACACCAGGAGGTTATGGCTAAATGAACATTATGGGGGGTTTGGATGGTCAATGTAAGAAAGTCTCACACAACTGAAAGTGAACATTAGACAAGAGGAAGTCTCATAATCGAAGTTATGCAAGGAGTAGTTATAGCCACACAACGGATGCACAAAGAGCTATAAGTGTATGAAAGCTCTCCAATAGAACTAGTGGGGGTGCATCCAACTTGCTTGCTCACGAAGACCTACAGCTCTTTTGAGGAGGCTCATCATTGGAATATACAATCCAAGTTCTATAATGTAAGTTCCCTACATAGTTATGCAAGTCATAAAATGTAAACTCTCTCCAAACTGAAGTAATGATGCTAACCAAGCACAACTGTGGAATACATGATAGTAGTGTTGCCCCCTCTCTCTTTATTATTTCTCTTTTGCCCTTTCTTTCCTTTTCTTTTTCTTTTTCTTTTTGGGCCTTTTTTATATATATAACCTCACTGGTAGGGGCAACACTCTATTTTACAATGAATCATCACACTTTTAGTACTCATAAGTCAAACTGAAATATATCTGATGTATGTAAAACTAAATGCTCCTCCCACTGTAGCAGTATGCAAAATAATAATGAAGCATGGCAAGTAACGTAATAATGTTGGATGTTGTATGGCAATATATCTCGGAATGTCTATGGTAATGCCATGGTAGGTAGGTATGGTGGCTGTTTTGAGGAAGCTAATTTTTGTCTTATGTGTAGAAGAACAAATTTCTCCCACGGGATTTGGATGCACTGGCGAAATTTGCACCAACTCTCAATGTGAGAATGAGAAATGCACAATAGCGAAGAGGCTAGCAAATATGGATGGTGGAAGTGTCTGAAAACCGCAACATAGAACTAACAAGTTAAAAGATTACAACTAAAATCATGATCTTACAAGGCATAATGAAAATCACTCAGAGAGGGTCCGTGGCAGTGACAAGTCACTTTTAGCTACCCCGACCGTAGCGCGTAACAAAAAGCCATCACGATTGCTATCAGCAAAGTAAGTCATATACCATTATCGTATCACTGGTTATTTGTGTGTGGCACAGGTTCAAGCTTTTAGACCAGCCATTAATTGTTTTTACTTTACAAAACCAGCAAGTTTACCATTAAGCATATTAATATCTCAAAACAACAACAAATAATCAAGTGAAATAGTTTTGTGATCTACAAGAATATGCAAGGTTTTTCGTTATACCATCTACCACAAGTAGAATTTTCTATTTCCAGCAAACACCAAACAACAGAAACTCTCCAAGATATATAGCAATGAACTCTACTAGAACTAACATCTCTGAATAAGAGATGCATAAAAAAAGGAGCTAAAATGATTTGCAGCATCTAGAATAAAACTAAGAAAACAAGTACAATGAGTATTCATATGAAAAAGCGGAGCGTGAATCTCTCCCACATAAAGAATGCTAGGTTCCAACATTATTATTGCAGCAAGGAAAACAAAAGAAAACAGGCAGATGTTCCAAGTAAAAATTTATATGATGTGACCAAATAAAAATATAGTTTCACTAGAAGTGACCTGATAAATTGTTGATGAAGAAGGGGATGCCTTGGGCATCCCCAAGCTTAGACGCTTGAGTCTTATTAGAATTTTCTGGGATGAACCATGGGAGCATCCCCAAGCTTTGACCTTGCACTCTTCTTGATCACATTATATCACCCTCTTCTCTTAACCCTTGAAAACTTCCTTCACACCACACTCAAAGTAATTCACATTAGAGTGTTAGTGAAAAAAAATGGGTTCTACATGGGCACAAGTGCTATTGATACTTTTAAATAATAGCTACAACCACTGATGTTTCATGAAGCAAAGAAATCCACTTGACATAGTAAAGGAGCAAATGCAAGAAAAATAGCAGAATGTGCCAAAACCAGAACAGTCTCTAAAGACAAAATTTTTCAGGACACTTAAGTTGCTCTGATAAAAAAACATAAAAAACGAAAAAGTTTCGGAATTAGCTGAGAAATAAGCACAGAATTTTTAGGTCATTTAATCTTTCTATAATTTATACGATTTTTTGCGGTGGACAGCAGAAATTTGTTTTCTGCGTAGAAATCCAAAACCAACACCAACTTTCGCTAGAAACTTTACTTGGCACAACTAACACATGAAAATAAAGATACAAAGGAGTTGCTACAGAAGTAAAAACACCTTTACTCAAAGAAAACAGAGAAAAACATAGAAAAAATAAAATCATGGGTTATCTCCCAAGAAGTGCTTTTGTTTAAAGCCTTTTATCTAGGCATGATAATTTGAGAAGATGATCACATAAGAAATATGAATTGAAGAAAAAGAGAGCATCAAGAAGCAAATGTAAAACAAATTTAAGTCTAACCCACTTCATATGAAGAAGAATCATGTAAATAAACAAGTCATGAAAGCAGAAAGCAACAAGCATATGAAAGCAAAACAAGTGCAACTTCAAAAATTTCAACATAAAGAGGGGAAACATGATATTGTTGAGATGCATAAAGACTATGTATCCCTCTGGCATAATAACTTTCAGTAGCATCATGAATAAATTTAATAATATAACTATCACATAAAACATTCTTACCATGAGCCACATGCATAAAAGAATTATTACTCTCCACATAAGCATAATCATTCTCATTAATAGTAGCGGGAGCAAATTCAACAAAATAGCTATCATTATCATTCTCATCACCATAATCATCAAATATAGGAGGCATGTTGTAATCATAACTAACTTTCTCCTCAATAGTAGGTGCACTGAAAATATCATGTTCATCATTGTAATCATCATAAATAACTCCAACATGATAGACAAGTTGTATATTAGGGAGATGGTTTTGGGTAATCCCTCCATAACTATGAAAAGTTTCATAAGGATAATTTTAATCATAGCTTATGTTATAGCATATTTTATAATAGTTATCAAAGACTGGAGGCATAGTATCATCATAGACGATAGAATAGTTATCTTCCAAAGTGCATTCACTTGTAAACATATCATCATTTTTACTAGAAAGAGATGTATCAAGTATATAATAATCAGTAGCAAAAGGATTTTCAAACACATCATCCACGAGCTCAGAGCTTTCTATATCATCATTAGAAGGAACAAGGATGGTACTAATAGTACAACAATTATCATCATTTTCAGAATTGGTACCAAAGAGATTTTAAATATCAAAAGTAGTGTGTTTCTCCCAATCAGGATCACTTTCATAAATAACAGGCATAGGAAAATCATCGAGTTCAGACTCAGCAAAAATTATAATAGGAGAAACATGCTTAGGGGGAGATACTGTTACCTCTCTCCTTTTACTCCTCTTCTTATTCTTCCTCTCTATAGTAGGGAGAGGCTTGAAAGAAGCTTATCCACATACCTTCGTTTATTGTCAGAAACAGTAGAAAAAACCTTGGAGGATTCCTCCTCTTCGTTAATAAGATGGAAAAAAATTTAGCGCTATCATATTTAGGTAAAGTCTCCTATTTTATAGTATTTTGTATGTAAGTATTTGTGTGGCGATTATTAACACAATAAAGATGACAACCATGCAGGACACTATTCATATCAAGGCACTCATATCTACCAAAGAACTTTTTCTTGATAACTCTTCACACCCCAAAAATAATGTAAGTTCATCATGATGATTAGGAGTGATCATGTCATCACAATACAAACTTACAGTACTCATAGGATTCAAATGTTTATTATTACAGCCTGAGCATTGAAAATTGAAATGACCCACTTTAATTCAAAGTTCACAAATAAAAGGATAGAGGGCACAAACTTTTTTACCAAGATCATCTAAAGCCCTGTCCCACTTTCTAGTTTTTTCATTACTTTGATGGATGCAATATTATTTTTCGATTTGATTCTTTTCACAAGGTCTAAGTGCTCCACAAAAATTAACATGCTTATAAGAAATAGTACTTTCAGAAGTTTGAGTATGTTCATTGCAATCATTAATAACAATTTCATTTTTCATGCAAGTGTCTTTAAAAGGTTCATGATATATGTCCCCATTTGCTTTAGGAACATTAATATAATAAGAAAAGGATCTATAACAGCCAACAATCATTTGAGGATCAAGACCATATTTAGCACCAAGCTCTTGAAAATTTAGCAGTTTCAGCGAAAGACTTAATGCAATCATATCGCAGTTGATACCTCATTATTTACCTTTGTCATTATTGCAACCTTAATTATTGGTTTGAATAAATTCAAGAAGATCCCATTTAGCTTCAACCTTCTTACTTGCGAAAGAACCCTCTGAACAGGCATCCAGATAATCCCTGTAATGTCTTGAAAGCCTTGCATAAAAATTAGTAACAATTATTTCCTTAGGAAGATCAAGGTTAGGACATTTGAGTATTAAAGTTTTCAGTCTTCCCTAAGCTTGAGCAATGCTTTCTCCATCACGAGGCCAAAAATTATAAATGTAATTCCTATCTAAATACAGTTCATGAGAAGAATAAATCTTAGAATAAAATAGAGATTCAAGCTCCTTCCACTCCAAATGATGAGGATCATCTAGTAGCTCATACCACTCCCTTGCTTTGTCCTTAAGTGACAAAGATAATAAACTCCTCTTAACTTTGTCCATTGAAATACCTGCACACATGAACAACCCGCATAATTCATGTATAAAGAGTAATTGATCACGAGGATGGACAGTTCCATCTCCAAACTAACTGTTATTCTTGACACGTTCAACAATTTTCATAGGTATTTTAGAAGGAACACTTTCAGCAGGAGGATTTAAAATATCAAAATCATCATTAGATTTATCACATATGGGAGATAAAGTATCATCAGAGAAAATTATCTCCTCTAAATCCAAGGAACTAAAAAGATTTTAAAAACTAGCTCCACCAAGCTTAGACTTTTCCATAACATTAGAAATAATGGTATCCAAAGAATTAATGCTAATAACATTGCTACTAGCATGTGATGACTCCCAAGTGCAGGAGATCGATTGTAGTACCTTTCGATAAGTATTTGAGTGTCGAACCCACGAGGAGCTGAAGGTAAGCTATCTATTCTCTAAAGCCCTATAACCCTCTTATATGGCTGTTTATGCCAAGAAATAAGTTTGACTAAAAGGAACTAACTAATAAAAAGCAAGTGACGTGGAGTGTGGTTTGTCTAGTAACTAGTGAAGCAAGTTTAAAATGCAAGTAATCCTAAAGCAAGTTTCTAAGCAAGTTTCACAAGTAGCAAGCAGCAAATATCTCAAGTATCTCAAGGGAGAAAGTGTTCTAGCAATAGGTGTTTCGTTCGTGTGGTTGTCACAATTAGTGAAGCACATGTTTTAGTCTTAGTTGTTTCTTCTAGGAAGGAGCCATAAATAGGTATAGTCAAGTAAATGATCTACAACCCCTTATGATGGATCATGTGGCCAAGTAAATGACTGCACAAGATTGATTAAGACATAAAGTCCCACCGTAGCCTTACGTTCTAAGGTCCCCTATATATATCCCCCAATAACTTAACTTTGTGGCTCGGTCTCAGGTTACTGTCACTCCCAAGTCACCACCACTCCATTATGCTACCAGTGATCACCTTACATGCATTCCCCAACATATGCGTGCACTCATATATTGTACATAAAGAAAATCATAGAAGATAACAAACTTGTATGCAACCAATCAACGAACTATTTCACCATTGCCAAGAACAATTCACTACTCAAACATAGACGGGGAGACACAATACATCAAGGTAATATAGTATTGCATCATACATAGTGTTTGCCAAGAGATTACAGTGGAGAGATGGAGCTGATCTTGCTGTAGATGTTGATGATGAACACGCCGGAGGGGGGTGGAGCCCTCCGGGGGTGATCCCGGTGGCGTTTCCCCCTCCGATCTTCTCCGGCGGCAGCCTTCTGTCTCTCTGTTTAGTGGTTTCGTCTCTCGGTGCCGCCTCCTTCTCGAAAAGGCCAGGGGACCCTTTATATAGTAGTTTTTAGGTCACGAGACACTCGGGAGAAGAAAGATCGACGACATCGGAGCCACGAGGGCAAAAAGGGGGCCCCACACGCGGCCAAGGAATCTGGCCGCGTGGAGGGTCCTCTTTTCCACCTAGTTGGCCTTTTGGCCCTCTACTTTGGCCCATGGTCTTCGTCTCGAAAATTCTGAACCGTGCTCTTTGGCCTTGCCCTTTTTGGAGTCCCGAAGCTCCTGGAAAGTCTGAAACACTAAAAAGTACATTTTCTGGAAAAACAGGGTTAGAACCAAAAGAAGGGGGATTGTTCAGAAAATCCCCCAAATCATTATAAAACATGAATATAAGTTGCTAATATGTAGGAAAAACAAGTAATAACATGCAAAGTTCATGTATGCATTTTACATGCATCAGCATGCAAATAGGCTCTCTCATATTTTTGTTGTTTTCCATTAAGCCTGACTAGTGAAAATAAAAACAAGGAACAAGTAAAAAACAAGACTAACTAGGAAAAAACAAGAAACAAAAAGATATAATTGCAGAATCTAAAGGAAATAATTTCGAGCACTCACAGAGGATGTGAGTACCTTTTACCTAACCTCCCGGGCAATGGCGCCAGAAAAGAGCTTGATGTCTACGCACACTTCTATTCTTGTAGACAGTGTCGGGCCTCCAAGTGCAGAGGTTTGTAGAACAACAACAAGTTTCCCCTCAGTGGATTACCCAAGGTTTATCAAACTCAGGGAGGAAGAGGTCAAATATATCCCTCTCAAGCAACCCCACAATTACGATACAAGAACTATCTTGTGTCCCCAATACACCTAATACAGTTGTCAGTTGTATATGTGTACTAGTTCGGCGAAGATATAGTGAAATACAAGTGATAATTGTAAGTGATTGTAGCAATCTGAAATAAAAATGGCAGCAAGCAAACATGTAGCAGAACTGATTGTAAACAATGTTTCAGTCCTTAGAAACAAGGCCTAGGGACCCTACTTTCACTAGTCGACACTCTCAACAATGATAACATAATTGAATGCATAAATATCATCTCTTCACTATGCTACTCCAAACCACTCTCCGTTTGGACAACAAACACCAATCCATGCGTAGGGCTGTAACAGCACTCCTCAAGTATGTATTCTCTCTCTAGGGCACCCCACATTGTCACTATGAGTGCCCTAAATTAGTATTAAACAAATGCCACAATTTCATAGGGTCATCCAACACAAGATATAAATATCATGCTAAACCACACCGTGCACACACTGTCACCTTTACACTGTGATCAAAGTGTCTATGGAGATCTCATAACAAAACCACTTGAGTAGCTCAACAAATGAAGAGTAACATCTATTTATTCAACTAGATTACAAAGCTCACGATCACATAAAGATCACACCAAGGGAGAGAGAGACGAAACACATAGCTACGGTAGAGCCCTCAGCCCTGGGGGAGAACTACTCCCTCCTCATCATAGGAGACAACAACGGCGATAAAGATGGCGATGGGGTCGATGGAGATGGATCCGGGGACACTTCCCCGTCCCGGCAAGGTGCCGGAACAGAGAATTCTGTCCCCTGAAACTTGTCGGTGGCGGCGGCGGAGCTTCGTAACTTTTCGTCAGAGGAGGCCGATTCATTTAGGGTTTATGCATCATGGGGCATATGTAGACGAAAGGGCGACGGCGGTGGGCGCCCGAGGGGCCCACACCACCCCCAGGCGCGCCCAGGCATGGTGTGGGGCTCCAAGGCCCACCTCCGGGTCTTCTTTGGACTTCCTTGACGTGTCGGGAATTCTAAGACTTTTGGCTTTTTTGTCCAATTCCGAGAATATTTCCAGAACAACTTTTCTAAAACCAAAAACAACAGAAAACAGGAACCGACTCTGTGGCATCTTGTCAATAGGTTAGTCCCAGAAAATCCATAAAAGACATAAAGTGTAAGGGAAACATGTAGCATATGGCATGAAAACAACATGGAACATCAGAAATTATGGATACGTTTAAGACGTATCACGTATCAACATCCCCAAGCTTAGTTCCTACTCGTCCTCGAGTAGGTAAACGATAAAAACAAATAATTTCTCAGGTGACATGCTACCAACATAAACTTGATCATCTAAATTGTAAAAGCATATGTACACTGAGATCATAGTACTTTAAACACAGGAATGATAGATATAATTTTAACAATGAAAATTAGCAATCACCTTGCATCATGAAAAGTAACACAAATAAAAGATCATGAATAATAATGCACTTGAAAGTTATACGTTTGTTTTGAGGATAAATAAAACATAGAAAAGTGATACTTTGCTTGGTCTTAAGAGTGAGGCAAAACATAAATGCCAGGACACCTTCAAAGTTCAAGTGGATGACTAGAACAAATAGTTTGAGAGCAAGTAAGAACACATCATGAATCAATTAATAATAATTTTTGGGACTGATGCACATTAAACTCAGAATGGAAACTACACTCTCTCAACTGTGCATAAATTTAGAAGAGGGAGGCTCAACATAAAAGTAAAAGAAAGACCTTGGTGTAGTAGATCATCCCTCTTCTCTTTTGTTTACACAATTATGCTTTGATTGATAAATCAGGGGCAAAAATAGTGAAGAGAATTTAATAGTAACCAATTTTGGGGCTGGGCACCCCGCTTCCAGCTCTTCTATCATTTAGGATAAGGGGATGTGCCACTAGTCCAGGTGTGTAAAGTCCAATCAAAAAGTGAGGTAAAGATTCTCTATTCACATCCTCATGAGCTAAAACAGTGACACAAAACAGGAGTAATTTTGAAGGTTTAAAGGTATCACATAAGAAATTTACTTGGAGTGGCGGTTAAATACCACATGTAGGTAGGTATGGTGGACACATTTGGCAAACTTTGGTTTTTTGGAGTTAGATCCACGACTAGATCTCATACTCAGTACAGGTGGAGGCTAGCAAAAGACTGTGAGCGATAAATCAAGAGAGCAATAAAGGCCATAATCATGCATAGCGACAAAAACATTATTAATCAAATCATAAAGGGTATTACAAGTCAAAAACTAAATGATCATAGAGGCTATAAGTGACTGGTTTGTAGTCATAAACATGGTGTAAGCATGCGCCAAGTCAACCAAATATAGCATTCGAAGGAGAACACCACAAATTTATGCTTCAATGTGATAAAACAACTCATGATTCTTTCAATGGCACATTAAGCACTCTCATCTAGTTGAGACAAGTCATGCTACAATAACAATTACTATGCATAGAATTAAAATAACATCTAGCATGACATGAGAAGTCTAGCCACAATCTATACAAGCTTCTTTTTGCACCGTTATAAGCACGAAATTGTACTACTGCTTTCCAACACCAATCATTTTATACTAAACAAAAATTCTCCAAGATATATAGCAATGAAACAAGATAGTACTAACATAACTCTACTATAACTAACAACTTTGAATAAGAGATGCATGAAAAACAGGAGCTAAAAGGATTTGCATCAGCTAGAAGAAAAACTAAGAATACGAGATCATGGAAGAAAACATGTATTCATATGAAAAAGAGGAGTGTGTCTTTCTCCCACACAAATAATGTTCGGTTCTAACTATATTTATTGGAGCAAAGAAAACAAAATAAAACAAAACAACAAACAAATAGACGCTTCAAGTAAAGTGCATATGATGTGACCGAATAAAAATATAGTTTCACTAGAAGTGACATGACAAATTGTTGATGAAGAAGGGGATGCCTTGGGCATCCCCAAACTTAGACGCTTAAGTCTTCTTAGAATTTTCTGGGATGAACCACATAGGCATCCCCAATCTTTGTCCTTGCACTCTTTTTGATCACATTATATCACCCTCTTCTCTTGACCCTTGAAAACTTTCTTCACACCACACTCAATGTATTTCACATTAGAGGGTTAGTGCACAATTAAAAATCACATGTTCTGCATGGACACACACATTATTAATAATTTTAAACATTATCTACATCCACTGATGTTTCGTGAAGCAAACAAATCCACTCGAAATAGTAAAAGAGAGAATGCAAGTAAAAAGGCAGAATTTGTCAAAACCAGAACAGTCTGTAAAGACAATTTTTTTCGGGGCACTTAAGTTGCTCAAATCGAAAAAAACACAAGGGTAGAAAAGTTTCGGAATTCGCTGAGGAATAAGCACAAAATTTGCAGGTTATTTTGCTATTTCTGTGTTTTACGCGATTTTATACGATGGACAACAGAAATCTGTTTCCTATGCAGAAATCCAAAACCAACCTCAACTTTCACTAGAAACTTTACTTGGCACAACAAATGCGAGAAAAATATACAAATGAGTTGCTACAGAAGCATACAACACCTTGACTCACAGAAAACAGAGAAAACATGTCGCACCCGGACTTCTAGGGGATACTCACAGTCCGTCAAACAGTAGATAAATGGCTTACGGGGCATACCGGCACCCGCATCTCAATATGAGCAGGCCAACACGTAAACGTGTGACAACCATTTTCGTACTATTCATCGTCTGCGCAAACCATCCCGTAGAAATCCAGATACTTCCGTTGACGTACTTCAAAACATACACACATGGTACGTCAACGGCATTGGAACAAGTGATATCACAACAGATCTCTATGACACAAAAGATTGAAATAAGTTGCAAATGGCTCTCATTAGAGCAGAGATAGCAAATACAATCATTCAGAGGGCACCTGCCCCAACAATACATCATTACAATACAGCGGAAGCATTCAACATGTCTGAGTACAGACAAGAACCAAATAGGCCTAAGAGGCCGGAAACGAAAAGACGGAGCCCATCCACGAAGTCTCGGATCCTGCCCGGGTCCGCTATCTACTCGTCAGCAGTCTCGTCGTCATACTCCACGTAGTAGCCACCATGGAGATCCTCGGAAACGTCGTCTGCGTAAACCACAGCCCCAAAGGGGTCAGTACATAAACGTACTGGCAAGCAAGACTCACAGATCACCAAAGTGTAACCCGTCAACACCAAGCACAGATGCTTTGGGTTCAACGGAAGGAAGGGGATATAAAAGATGCTGCAACTGGCTGCGCTAACCAACTACAGAGATTCTACCACTTCCGGCTAACAGAAAGGAGATAAGATCGAGGATTGTAACCAACTGAAAGATAACTTCAAACAAACCCATCCTGGATCTCGCCCCTTATCCGAAGAAGCAATCCGAGGATAACTCACACAGTTGAATTAATGATGGTTCAGATTGTTGTGTCAATAATCCTATTACTAGTCAAGTTGTTAATCATTGGGTGAGATGGTGAATCCTTAGTTTAAGTTGTCCTGAGTACTTGTTAGCCAGTACTTTCACCAAGTAATCCATAACCGCGGAAAACACGGCTTCTCGAGAAGATTATCCCTGCAGGGTTGCACCAATTTAGCCGTACACGCAAGAATAACCCGCCAGATGGGGAGCTAACCCACCAAGCGAGGTACTCTACACAACTCAACTCTTCTTCGCATCAAGCCCAAAGAACCTTGGGCGCACGGCTAATCGAGCCCAGAAGAAAATGGACCCTCATAGCACTCTAAGAACGTGTCCCCCTATATGCCGACTACGAAAGTTCCACCCGGGTACCAAGGGCTCGCAAGATCATGCATGCAGCAAATGGAAAACCCGAACTAAATGAGGCGATTTGGACGAGATGCGAATCGAATCAAATTGAGGGGGGCGCCCATACTCGCTTCCCACATGCGGTTAGTGCGCTCATCATGGATCAGTAGACAAGACCCTTTTCCTATTAGGGTCGACACTAGCAGGCCTCAAAACCACAAAGGGCCTCCTGCCGGTGCCTTATCATCAAATTTATTATTTAGCATATAACATTAGCATGATTGATTGATTAAACATCGAGCCCCCAGAACATAAGGTAGTAGTAACAGAAAGTAACGGGTAACAGACTCGAGCAAAACAACCTAAGCATGCTAGTAAGACACGGGCTCAACCAAAAGGTTATAGGTATGGAGGTGAGGCAATATCAGGGTTAAGGGATTCGTGTGATAGGTTCGTAACAGAAGCAACTAACCATAAGGCTAGCAGAATAGACAACGGAAAGTATCGGTAACCAAGGTTGAAAGGAACACAATGGTTCATGTGAGTGATAACTTGCCTGCAAACCCAGTAGCCGGGTACTGAGCTAACTCCTTAGAAGGGGTGTCGTAAGTATCGTCGGTCTCAACGTCGTCGTGTATCCGAGAAGAAGCAAACAAACAAGGCAGAAATATAAACAATCATTATCATGGCATTGTGCTCAATCAAAGATGATGCATGTCAAGTTAATGGTTGCATCAAAATAAACTAGTTGACAAGATAGAAACAGGATTAAATGGACCCACATGCAATTGGATTGCATATGGAAAGCCCATGAATTATGGTTGAATCAATTGTTTTACAACTAATCATTATATGAAAGTGGATTAGCATGATGCATGGATGAGGAAAACAACAAAATAACAACAATAGAACCAAACAGAAATAAGGTTTACCAAGTTTGGAAATTCATTCATTAAGTTAGGAAATTTTGGTTACTTAAAGGTGTCATACAAGCATTTGTTGTTTTCATTATGTTAAATTGTTCAAAACAGATAACAAAGTTTATATTTGAAAAGAAAACAAGATTTTAGTTGGATTACATGTTTCACTTGTTGAAAAAGGATTTCAAACAAATTATTTATGAATTAAACAAGTTTAAGCAAGAATTAAATGAATTTGATTCAAACATGAACTTATTTGAATTTTTATTTGTTCAAAACATTAAACCAAATTCATATTTCAAAAGTTTATACTTTGATGGTTTGAAAACATATTTTATATGTCCCAAAAGAATTTGTTTTGATCAAGTTATGAATTTAACAATATTAAATGATTTAAACAAGGTTTAAATTATTTAACCAATTTTAGTTATTCAAAACAGAAAACAAATTTTATATTTGGAAAGAGGGTTTAATTTTGCATGGAAAACACATTTCATTTGTTGAAATTGGATTTAGAATGAGCAAGTTATTATTTTGGCAATTTTAAATGCAACAAATAAGAAACAGTTGTTTTCAGCAATTTAAATTATTCAAAACAGCAAACAAAATTTATATTTGGAAATTTCATGAAAAGTTGATTGGAAAACATATTTGGTTTGTGAAATTTGGAATTTTTATGAACAAGTTATGAATTTTGCAAGTTTAAGTGAATTTGACAAGTTTTCAAACATTGCACCAATTTAAAATATTCAAAACAGTAAACAAATTTTATATTTGGATAGATCATTTAATTTGGTATTGAAAACATATCAAAAATGTTGAATTTGGAGTTGGGATGAATTTCTTATGCATTTTAGAAGATTGGGTGCAAATCTGCCATTTTTAAACCATTAGGGACTTAGAAATAATTATTACAGGGGCTAGAAATAAGTGCCAGGGGCCTAATGGTGATTACCAGGAAGTTTATGGGTTTGGATAATCGAAATAAAAAAGATGTGTTATTATGCAGGGGGTGGGATTCGATCCCCCCACCTCCTGCTTGCGCTAGGGGATGTGGAACCAGTGGGCTAGGTGCAGTTTCGTGACAGAGAAGGGTATCGAGGGAGGATATGCTGTGGCTCGCGGTGGTTTTTTTCTGAATTAACTGAACCGGTTCGTGCTGTACTCGACAGGGAAGATCAGATGCAGCGGCCGCTCGCCGTGGTTCATGGCCGCGGTGGCCGGAGGGGCGGCTGGTGGAGGGGAGTGTGGCCAAAGGGGAGGAGGAGGGAGGCGATCGGGCGAGGGAAGGAGGAGGCGCACCTCACCTTGGCGATCGGGAGCAGGTGGTCGGGGCGGACAGGGAGCAGGCAGGGGCGACGGCCGGCGAAAACGGCGGACGGCGCCGGAGCTCCTGGCTCTCCCGGCTCGAGCCGAGGGCGTGGAGAGGAAGCCCGCGGTGGGGCGGTTCCATTCCCGCCCCCACCGCGGCCGGAGAGGAACCCGAGGGCGGCGATCACCGGCGGCTTGTGGAGCTGAATTCGGTGAGGTTCAGGGTTCAGTAACAGCTACAGAGGAAAATTGAGCAGAGGAGGAAGAGGAAGAAGGATGGCGGCGCAGGGAGAGGGGCTCTAGGGTTTCTAGGTTAGCAGAGGGGGAAGATGGCTTTAAGGAGGAAGAAACCCCTGTACGGCATGGCATCCAGGGGTGGGGAGGGAGATCGTGTGGTTCTGTAGGTGTTCGTACTGGAGGTGACGTGGGAGGAGGAAGAAGACAAACAGAGGGGGTACGGGCCAGGGGAGATGGGCTGGATGATGGGCTGGGTTTTCTTCCCCCCCTTGAACGTTTTCCTTTTTATTTGTTTTATATTTTTTTTTGCTGCAAACAAAAGAGAAGAAAAGGATAGTTTTTAAGTTAATAAAATGGTGGAAAAAAAATATGGTTGGTTTTGTTTTTCAATTTGCAACTTAAACTAACTTTTATTTTCCAAGGTTTTCAAATTTAATTACTGTTTGTTAGCTAAACCAATTTTTTTAACATTCTTAGGTATTGAAGATTGTTATGGAAAACATCTCTTTAACATAGGGTGAACCCTATTAATTAAAGTGATCAAAATTATTAGAATACTTTGGTAGTTTCAATGACTTGGAAATTGGTGCTGTTTGGAAATAACCCAATTTTGAATGAATTGCTTTATTAGATGGACATTAATAAACACACTTTTAAATAGGGTGACCCCTATTTTAACTATAAACAAAAAAATGGATTAATTTGTTTTGATATCAACATAATTTCAAAGTGATTATGTTTTAGTGCTTTGAGTTGAGTTTTTGATTGCAATTTGGAAACAATTGATTGATCAAACCAACAATTTAATGAGTGAGCATTATGGAATAAAATGAAAGCAATTTGGTTGTTTTTATTTGAACTCTCACTTTGGAAATTGTAACATCACAAGGATGAAATAAAGGGTTTGAAATTTGAGTTGAAATTCAAACAGAAAACAAAGGAAAACAAATGAAAACAGTTGGAAAACAACTGAAAACAGAGGAAAACAAATGGAAAACAAACAAAACAAAATGCAATCAACATGATGCCATGATGCAAAACATAAAATAACAGAGAGCAAACATTCTGAAGGCTATTTTTCAGACTTGGGATGTTACAAAACGCCCCCCCCTTGAAGGAATCGCGCCCCGAGATTCCTACTGAGAAAAGAAAAGGTCCGGAAACTTCTTGGGGAGATCCTCTTGAGCTGTGACACGTGAAACACATCGTGCACAGTGGATAGACGTCAGGGAATTTGGAAACCACCGGAACATTTTCAAATAAAGGGAGAGGTTTTGTATTGAGGGTGTATAGCTGGATAGAACTTGATTCATTTGTTGAATAGACTATCTGTAATAAGGGTGGAACAGAGTTATTGACATCAATGCAACACCAAGAATAACATCAATGTCAGAATCATCAACATGAGAGTAACGAGGAATATGTGGCCTCCCATTAGAATTGGATTGTTCTTACTTATCTTGGAAGTCAACATTTGAGATCCCGGGGAGTGAACAGAGATTTGATTGCTTAGTGGAACCAGAATTAGGTTGTATGTTGTGGAAAAGATTGTTGACACAAAGGAATGTGATTCTCCGGTATGAAATAACACTTTAGTTGTTCAAGAGTTTACGAGGAAGTTTTGATTAGACGCCGGTAGAAGATTTGAAGTGGAAAACAACAACAAGATTTCAACGGACGAAATGGAAATGTTTAGGAGGACAGGATAACGAAGCAACACCGGGAAAACGAGGTCAAAACACTCCTGAGGTACTACGGAAAACCCATCCGGTCTTCTAAAGGATAAATATCTACTGCTTAAGGAATAGAGGATCTGCTTCCGGGGCTTACACGCCTCCGTTCTCAATCGTGAGTAGGCAACATGATAAATCATGTCACAACCACCTCCATTCCTATGGTCTAGTAGATATAACCATCCTAGAGAAACCAGAATTCGTGAAATCCTAACTTGAAAGTTTAGATGAGAAGGGAAAACAACGTTACACTTCCTTACCAGAAAAAGGGAGGGTGGGTGGGGAAAGAAGAAAAAGAACAGAATTCCTACTCTCACATTTCATTTTTCCTATATAGCTACAAAATAGTTTCTAGACTCAACTGCGACCAGTAAAAAGGGATCCTACAGGCAGACAGGCTCTAATACCATTTGTCGCACCCGGACTTCTAGGGGATACTCACAGTCCTTCAAACAGTAGATAAATGGCTTACGGGGCATACCGGCACCCGCATCTCAATATGAGCAGGCCAACACGTAAACGTGTGACAACCATTTTCGTACTATTCATCGTCTGCGCAAACCATCCCGTAGAAATCCAGATACTTCCGTTGACGTACTTCAAAACATACACACATGGTACGTCAACGGCATTGGAACAAGTGATATCACAACAGATCTCTACGACACAAAAGATTGAAATAAGTTGCAAATGGCTCTCATTAGAGCAGAGATAGCAAATACAATCATTCAGAGGGCACCTGCCCCAACAATACATCATTACAATACAGCGGAAGCATTCAACATGTCTGAGTACAGACAAGAACCAAATAGGCCTAAGAGGCCGGAAACGAAAAGACGGAGCCCATCCACGAAGTATCAGATCCTGCCCGGGTCCGCTATCTACTCGTCAGCAGTCTCGTCGTCATACTCCACGTAGTAGCCACCATGGAGATCCTCGGAAACGTCGTCTGCGTAAACCACAGCCCCAAAGGGGTCAGTACATAAACGTACTGGCAAGCAAGACTCACAGATCACCAAAGTGTAACCCGTCAACACCAAGCACAGATGCTTTGGGTTCAACGGAAGGAAGGGGATATAAAAGATGCTGCAACTGGCTGCGCTAACCAACTACAGAGATTCTACCACTTCCGGCTAACAGAAAGGAGATAAGATCGAGGATTGTAACCAACTGAAAGATAACTTCAAACAAACCCATCCTGGATCTCGCCCCTTATCCGAAGAAGCAATCCGAGGATAACTCACACAGTTGAATTAATGATGGTTCAGATTGTTGTGTCAATAATCCTATTACTAGTCAAGTTGTTAATCATTGGGTGAGATGGTGAATCCTTAGTTTAAGTTGTCCTGAGTACTTGTTAGCCAGTACTTTCACCAAGTAATCCATAACCGCGGAAAACACGGCTTCTCGAGAAGATTATCCCTGCAGGGTTGCACCAATTTAGCCGTACACGCAAGAATAACCCGCCAGATGGGGAGCTAACCCACCAAGCGAGGTACTCTACACAACTCAACTCTTCTTCGCATCAAGCCCAAAGAACCTTGGGCGCACGGCTAATCGAGCCCAGAAGAAAATGGACCCTCATAGCACTCTAAGAACGTGTCCCCCTATATGCCGACTACGAAAGTTCCACCCGGGTACCAAGGGCTCGCAAGATCATGCATGCAGCAAATGGAAAACCCGAACTAAATGAGGCGATTTGGACGAGATGCGAATCGAATCAAATTGAGGGGGGCGCCCATACTCGCTTCCCACATGCGGTTAGTGCGCTCATCATGGATCAGTAGACAAGACCCTTTTCCTATTAGGGTCGACACTAGCAGGCCTCAAAACCACAAAGGGCCTCCTGCCGGTGCCTTATCATCAAATTTATTATTTAGCATATAACATTAGCATGATTGATTGATTAAACATCGAGCCCCCAGAACATAAGGTAGTAGTAACAGAAAGTAACGGGTAACAGACTCGAGCAAAACAACCTAAGCATGCTAGTAAGACACGGGCTCAACCAAAAGGTTATAGGTATGGAGGTGAGGCAATATCAGGGTTAAGGGATTCGTGTGATAGGTTCGTAACAGAAGCAACTAACCATAAGGCTAGCAGAATAGACAACGGAAAGTATCGGTAACCAAGGTTGAAAGGAACACAATGGTTCATGTGAGTGATAACTTGCCTGCAAACCCAGTAGCCTGGTACTGAGCTAACTCCTTAGAAGGGGTGTCGTAAGTATCGTCGGTCTCAACGTCGTCGTGTATCCGAGAAGAAGCAAACAAACAAGGCAGAAATATAAACAATCATTATCATGGCATTGTGCTCAATCAAAGATGATGCATGTCAAGTTAATGGTTGCATCAAAATAAACTAGTTGACAAGATAGAAACAGGATTAAATGGACCCACATGCAATTGGATTGCATATGGAAAGCCCATGAATTATGGTTGAATCAATTGTTTTACAACTAATCATTATATGAAAGTGGATTAGCATGATGCATGGATGAGGAAAACAACAAAATAACAACAATAGAACCAAACAGAAATAAGGTTTACCAAGTTTGGAAATTCATTCATTAAGTTAGGAAATTTTGGTTACTTAAAGGTGTCACACAAGCATTTGTTGTTTTCATTATGTTAAATTGTTCAAAACAGATAACAAAGTTTATATTTGAAAAGAAAACAAGATTTTAGTTGGATTACATGTTTCACTTGTTGAAAAAGGATTTCAAACAAATTATTTATGAATTAAACAAGTTTAAGCAAGAATTAAATGAATTTGATTCAAACATGAACTTATTTGAATTTTTATTTGTTCAAAACATTAAACCAAATTCATATTTCAAAAGTTTATACTTTGATGGTTTGAAAACATATTTTATATGTCCCAAAATAATTTGTTTTGATCAAGTTATGAATTTAACAATATTAAATGATTTAAACAAGGTTTAAATTATTTAACCAATTTTAATTATTCAAAACAGAAAACAAAGTTTATATTTGGAAAGAGGGTTTAATTTTGCATGGAAAACACATTTCATTTGTTGAAATTGGATTTAGAATGAGCAAGTTATTATTTTGGCAATTTTAAATGCAACAAATAAGAAACAGTTGTTTTCAGCAATTTAAATTATTCAAAACAGCAAACAAAATTTATATTTGGAAAGTTCATGAAAAGTTGATTGGAAAACATATTTGGTTTGTGAAATTTGGAATTTTTATGAACAAGTTATGAATTTTGCAAGTTTAAGTGAATTTGACAAGTTTTCAAACATTGCACCAATTTAAAATATTCAAAACAGTAAACAAATTTTATATTTGGATAGATCATTTAATTTGGTATTGAAAACATATCAAAAATGTTGAATTTGGAGTTGGGATGAATTTCTTATGCATTTTAGAAGATTGGGTGCAAATCTGCCATTTTTAAACCATTAGGGACTTAGAAATAATTATTACAGGGGCTAGAAATAAGTGCCAGGGGCCTAATGGTGATTACCAGGAAGTTTATGGGTTTGGATAATCGAAATAAAAAAGATGTGTTATTATGCAGGGGGTGGGATTCGATCCCCCCACCTCCTGCTTGCGCTAGGGGATGTGGAACCAGTGGGCTAGGTGCAGTTTCGTGACAGAGAAGGGTATCGAGGGAGGATATGCTGTGGCTCGCGGTGGTTTTTTTCTGAATTAACTGAACCGGTTCGTGCTGTACTCGACAGGGAAGATCAGATGCAGCGGCCGCTCGCCGTGGTTCATGGCCGCGGTGGCCGGAGGGGCGGCTGGTGGAGGGGAGTGTGGCCAAAGGGGAGGAGGAGGGAGGCGATCGGGCGAGGGAAGGAGGAGGCGCACCTCACCTTGGCGATCGGGAGCAGGTGGTCGGGGCGGACAGGGAGCAGGCAGGGGCGACGGCCGGCGAAAACGGCGGACGGCGCCGGAGCTCCTGGCTCTCCCGGCTCGAGCCGAGGGCGTGGAGAGGAAGCCCGCGGTGGGGCGGTTCCATTCCCGCCCCCACCGCGGCCGGAGAGGAACCCGAGGGCGGCGATCACCGGCGGCTTGTGGAGCTGAATTCGGTGAGGTTCAGGGTTCAGTAACAGCTACAGAGGAAAATTGAGCAGAGGAGGAAGAGGAAGAAGGATGGCGGCGCAGGGAGAGGGGCTCTAGGGTTTCTAGGTTAGCAGAGGGGGAAGATGGCTTTAAGGAGGAAGAAACCCCTGTACGGCATGGCATCCAGGGGTGGGGAGGGAGATCGTGTGGTTCTGTAGGTGTTCGTACTGGAGGTGACGTGGGAGGAGGAAGAAGACAAACAGAGGGGGTACGGGCCAGGGGAGATGGGCTGGATGATGGGCTGGGTTTTCTTCCCCCCCTTGAACGTTTTCCTTTTTATTTGTTTTATATTTTTTTTTGCTGCAAACAAAAGAGAAGAAAAGGATAGTTTTTAAGTTAATAAAATGGTGGAAAAAAAATATGGTTGGTTTTGTTTTTCAATTTGCAACTTAAACTAACTTTTATTTTCCAAGGTTTTCAAATTTAATTACTGTTTGTTAGCTAAACCAATTTTTTTAACATTCTTAGGTATTGAAGATTGTTATGGAAAACATCTCTTTAACATAGGGTGAACCCTATTAATTAAAGTGATCAAAATTATTAGAATACTTTGGTAGTTTCAATGACTTGGAAATTGGTGCTGTTTGGAAATAACCCAATTTTGAATGAATTGCTTTATTAGATGGACATTAATAAACACACTTTTAAATAGGGTGACCCCTATTTTAACTATAAACAAAAAAATGGATTAATTTGTTTTGATATCAACATAATTTCAAAGTGATTATGTTTTAGTGCTTTGAGTTGAGTTTTTGATTGCAATTTGGAAACAATTGATTGATCAAACCAACAATTTAATGAGTGAGCATTATGGAATAAAATGAAAGCAATTTGGTTGTTTTTATTTGAACTCTCACTTTGGAAATTGTAACATCACAAGGATGAAATAAAGGGTTTGAAATTTGAGTTGAAATTCAAACAGAAAACAAAGGAAAACAAATGAAAACAGTTGGAAAACAACTGAAAACAGAGGAAAACAAATGGAAAACAAACAAAACAAAATGCAATCAACATGATGCCATGATGCAAAACATAAAATAACAGAGAGCAAACATTCTAAAGGCTATTTTTCAGACTTGGGATGTTACAAAACAAAGCAAAAATAAAACCATGAGTTATCTCCCAAGAAGTGTTTTTCTTTCATGCCTTTTAGCTAGGCCCGGAAAACTAGAATCAAGTATTTTCAAGTGAAGAAGCATCCAAATCAATAATCTCCTCCAAAACACCATTAGCAATTGGTACTTTAGGTACCCCTGAAGGTGATTCAACATGCATATCGCATTTAGTTTCACTAAAAGTTTTATCAATTTTAAGCACATTAGGGGTTTTTGGTTTAGGCACCTTGGGGGCATACATAATTTTCTTCTCTTTTCCCATAAAAGTTTTCTCCCTCTTAAACTTAAGAGAAGAAAAGGTTGAAATTAAAGTTTCCATAGCCTCCTCTACTTTACCAATCCTAATGTTTTGATTATCGTGGATATTTCTAGCCTCTAAAACAGTAATTATCTTACTGATACTCACTATTGATTCATTAACTTTGCTAGCATTATCAAAAAAAAATGGCATATTTTCCTCCCTAGATTTTAGATTTTTTATAACATCATCTAAAGTGATCTCAGTTTTAACAACTTTAGTAGGTGGTGTTCCAACTAAACTTTCAATTAAATTACAGGCTTCCAAAGCAGGAGTCCTCAGAAAACTACCACCCGTAAGAGTGTCTAGAACATACCTATACAAGCTAGCAATACCAACATAAAAATTCCTAAGAAGGATCAAGGTAGAATGTTTTTTAGTACATCTATGATGAGCACCACTTATTCTATATCAAGCATCTTTCAAACTTTTTCCTCCTTGTTGCTTAAAAGAACGAACGTCAACTTTAGGAATATTCATTTCAACAAGATTAAAAACAGGATAAACGTAACAACTAGAATAAGAACTAATTTTTGTGTGTTTTCAATATAGAGAAGCAAACAAGACAAAATAAAATAAACTAAGAAAAACTAAAACAAAGTAAATAGATTGGAAGTGAGAGACTCCCCTCGCAGAAATCCTCTTTCTCCCGACAACGACGCCAGAAAACCTGATGGTGCAAGAGTTGATGGTGATGCTTCCTTGTTGGGAGACCCCAAGTGTAGGGTATGAAGTGTGCAGCGGCAAGTTCTTCCCTCGGAAAGAAACCAAGGTTGAATCAACCAGTAGGAGAAAGAAATCACTTCCGAAGGTTGATGCAGCTGATGTTGGCAGGGCGCACTACCGGTTCAGCGGCAACGTGGAACCTACACAACACAATCAAATCACTTTGCCCCAACGAAGCAGTGAGGTTGTCAATCTCACCGGCTTTGCTAAAAACAAGGAGGTTAAACGTATGGTGTGGAAAATAGTACTTGTTTGCAGTAGATGAAAAGAGAACAATGATGGTAATAGGAAAACAGTAGTAGCATTATGAAAACAGTGACTGCAGTGGTTGTATTATCAGTGTAAAGGAAATAGACCGGGCTCCATAGTTCACTAGTGGTGTCTCTCCAAAACAGATAGATGGCATGTTGGGTAAACAAATTACAGCTGGGCAATTGACAGATATAAAGGCTGCACCGTAGTGCATACGCATCACATGATGATTACTATGTGATTCATGTGGGCATTACAACAAGATACATATACCGTTATCCAACTGCATCTATGACTAATAATCACCCTCATAATGTCATCCGAGCAAATCTTGGGTATTAAGTTGCAAGCAACAGATAACTGCATTAAGCAAAGTGTGTAATTCCCTCTTGGAGTTACTATCAACTACTTGGCCAGAGCATCTACTAATAACGGAGAGCATGCAAGATCATAAATACCATGCACATAAAAAGAACATGACAGATTGATAATCATTGGACATAACATTAAGTATTCATCGGATCCCACGAAACACAACATGTAGCATTACAATAAGATTATCTTGATCATGTAGGGAAGATCACAAGATCTAAACATGAGGCATAAAGAGGAGAGAACAACCATATAGCTACTGCTATGGACCCGTAGTCCAAGGATAAACTACACACGCATCATTCCGGAGGCGAGCATGGTGGTGTAGGGCCCTCCGGTGATGATTCCCCCTCTCGGCAGGGTGCCGGGGAGAGCTCCAGAACCCTCCCAAACTATGGTTCACGATGACTGCGGCTGCGGGTGTTTTTTGTGGAAAAAAGTTCTGTTTTTAGGGTTAACCTCCCGAGAGGTATAAATAGGCGAGAGGGCAACGTCGGTGGGCGGCCAGGGGGCCCACACCACCCCTGGGCACGGCCAAAGGAGGGCGCCACCCTAGGGTGTGGGGACCCTAGGGAACCCCTCCGGACTCCGTGTGCGTGGTAGTTTTCTAAGACTTCCGGGCTTTCAATCGTCCAATTCCGAGAATATTTTCAGATCAACCTTTCTGAAACTAAAAACAGCAGAAAACATGAACTGACTCTATGGCATCTTGTCAATAGGTAAGTCCCAGAAAATCGATAAAAATGATATAAAGCGTATAAGAAACATGTAGCATATGTCATGAAAACAACATGGAACATCAGAAATCTACAATATCTAAATGGGAGCAACCCTAGAAAGTTCTTTGCTCTCAGCATGCAGCTATGCCACCTCATCGGTCCCACTAACTCACTTTTTCCACATGCAATAGAAATCTATTTCTTTTAATATGCAAACTGTCGAACTCAACAAGCTTCAAAAATAAATAAATAAACTGTCCAACCTAACAAATCTGCCAGCTAAGGAAAAACTAGAGATTTTTTTCTTCCGTTGTTAGCAAAAACTGAAACTGTCGGCCACTTCTATAGTCAAGTATGCCTATTTGTATCCCATCTCTCCACGTCCCGGTATTCCCAACAGACACCATAATATGCAAACCAACCTGTGGTTGGATGGTTAGGAGGATGGTTGTACCCCCAGCCCACCAGAGTTCAAACCGCAGGTTTGACACCGTGTGTTGCATTTAGGCGAAATATTCTTTCAGTGGGAGGTGACGTTCCCATCGACAACGAGGTGTATGTGGTGACTTCGTCAATCTCAAGACCCATCGGTTCAGTCTCTTAGAGATGCTCATAGGGGTAGGGTGTGCGTGTGTACGTTCATAGGGGTGTGTGTGCGCGCGTGTATATGAGCGCTTTCGTTTGTACCGTGTTTCTCGGGAAAAAAACAGCCACCATCATCTACTCGCCTCCCCTTTCCTTCACTCCTATTCTCCTCGCGTCCCACTTCGGTGACTATAGGCTACCAATTAGCGTTGACATACCCTTCCTCTTTGCATCGACCATGGTTTCCACTGTTTGTTATCCATAGGAGATAGTCCTATCCACCCGCTGTCTAAAGGATCGGTCAGTTCTAAATCGCGCAGATCACAATTCCTTAGTTGTGGCTCACGAAAGTTAGCCCAGCCATCTCCCCTGAATGACACTTGCACCATGGGTACGTATAAAATAGCCGGGTACTAGCCTTCTCAATTCAGTGCCTGGTTTGCTTTCCCGTTTGCCTCAGAAGAGCTGCATACCGACACTAACGACAGATTACGAGCGGCCCCGTTTCTCCATTGCAATTGCCAATTCTATGCTCCAGCGCCGTTGTTCACTGCAGGTTTTCCTGCCAAATCATCATATGAAGATACAAATAAACGTAGCATCCATTTCCTTTCTTTTATTATCATTTTTACATTTGTACTCTACATGGATTTTGATCGCTCTATGCAGAATAAGACAAAGGTGCATACATACTTGGATGTTGCATATTCTATCAGTCCAGTGATCCAAAGGCGACGAGAACATAGTCGTAAGAAGCTAATTTCCGGATGTGTACATGTTACTTCGACTGAATATATCAAGATAAGCATATGATGCGTGTTTTCTTCCTTTTAGTGTGCGTATTGCCATGTTTGTGTCGCATGTAAGCCGGTCCAGTGAAGCTCCTATACGTGCAGCTATTCCGGGATGACAAAGTCGGTAAGTTTTATTGTACAATTATCATTGTTTTTTATTTGACCAACCTTTCATGTGGTAGATATGGATTAGCAATGGAAACTTGAATACAAAAGATCTGTTTTCTGTTGGAAATGACAATGTATAATGTACTATAAACACTATCTATGTATCTAAGTTTTCTTTATTCCTAATCTTACACTCTCAGGTCTTAAAAGTACATATTTTCCAAATAAAATATCTTGGCAGATCTTGATGCGTGTGATCGCACGTTCGTTGGGAGACCCCAAGAGGAAGGTATGAAGAGTGTAGCGGCAAGTTTCACTCATAAAGAAACCAAGATTGAATCGACCAGTAGGAGGAAGGAGTAACTTCAGAAGGTTCAAGCAGCTGAGATGGCAGGGCGCACTACCGGTTCAGAAGCAACGTGGAATCTACAAAACATAATCAAATCACTTGCCCCAACGAAGCAGTGAGGTTTTCAATCTCACCGGTTTTGCTGAACACAAAGAGGTTAAATGTATGGTGTGGAAAAGTAGGAGAGCAGTATGAAAGCAATAGTAACAGTGTGAAAGCAGTAGGTGTTTTATCAGTATGAGGAAAAAGGACCGGAGTCCATAGTTCACTAGTAGTGTCTCTCCGTGAAAGATAAATAAAATGTGTGGTGAACAAATTACAGCTGGACATTTGGCAGAAATGATGGCTGCACCTTAGTGCATATGCAAGACATAAAGATTACTATGTGATTCATGCGGGCATTCCAACAAAATACATAGACTGCCATCCAAATGCATCTATGACTAACAATCCACCCTCCGAATATCCTCCGGACAAACATTGGGTATTAAGTTGCAAGCAACAGATAATTGCAGTAAGCAAAGTGTGTAATGTAAACAATAAAACCATCCTTAGACAAAGCATTGTTGTTTTCTCCCTTATGGCAACAGCACATCCTCCATCCGTCACGTTTCTGTCACTCGAGCACAGATGCAAAGGAGCATGAACCCACTATCGAGCATAAATACTCCCTCTTGGAGTTACTAGCATCTACTTGGCTAGAGCATCTACTAATAACGGAGAGCATGCAAGATCATAAATAACATATTCATGAAGATAACATGATAGATTGGTAATCAGAAGACATAGAATTCAACATTCATCAGATCCCAGCAAACACAACATGTAGCATTAGATAAAGATGATCTTGATTATGGTAGGCAGCTCACAAGATCTAAACATGAGGTACAAAGTGGAGAGAACAACCATCTAGCTACTGCTATGGACCTGTAGTCCAGGGATGAACTACTCACGCATCACATCGAAGGAGGGCATGGTGGTGTAGACCCCTCCAGTGATCATTTAAAATGGAGAAAATAAGTTTTATTCACTAAAATTAGAAAATTAAAAGTTATATATCAAAATGCTCAAAATGACAAATGCAACCTGTTTATGGTGTTTTCAAACCCATTTGAGCAACTGAAATTGTACCCACTTTAAGAATCGCCCGAAACCCCCTCCGGGGTCTATTTCGGGATAATTTCATAAAAATGTTTAACTGACATGCGAACCCTAGCAACCCATCGAACATGTTTAGATCTTTATTTCATTGCATTAACTTGCTCATGCATACATATTGTGCATTGCATCGATGCCATGGTTGATTGTTGTTCTTCTTGTTTCGGTGTTTGTTCCCTCTCGGTAGAACGTGACTCCGAAGAGAAGGCCAGAAGTCCAATGGTGAATACTTGATCTTAACCGACAAGTCAAGCACTTATCCGAGAAGACATTTCTATTGGTTTTCTTATAACCAGGGCAAGCATAACCTCTTATCTGCTCATATATGGTTTTTGAAGTGTTTTGGATCTCGTATATTGCATGCGGTTCAAAGTATTTATGGTCTTAGATAGAGTTCTCCTATACTTGTTGCATCGCCTAAATATCCTGATCCACTGCTCCTAGCAGCTATAGGTTTGATTGTGCGCGCCTCGTTAAAGCCTGTGAGTCTTGCTTAGCCATGCCTAGTTGTGATCTGATCCATCCGGTTGATGAATCTGGTCAAATGCGTGAATCTACTTTGTCAGGTTGTTGTGATTTGAATTACCTTTGATAACTTGACTAAATAACGGCATGGATGTGAGGCCACAATGGTTTGTGGCGTTTTGTCCTGTTCATGCCCCTAGGAGCGAGTTATCGCCTTCGAAGCCAAGACTGAGCGTGCAACCACACGCGGGGCCTAACAAACCGCGCTCGACCAACTAACTTGTTTGGCCACGTCCATGAGTCACGTAGTTTGATCTTTCCATCTACGTGTGAGTCAGAAAACGATTTGGAGAAAACTTAGGGCGTGACCGGGACAAGTGATGGACGTACTCGGATCTTGATCCCGACTCACAGAACAAGTGCCGTCTGGAGGTGGCCAACTCCTTGTTGACGGGGTGGCCCTGTTGTAGCATCCCAACTTTTAATAAAGATGGAATACCTGTGTTATTGTGCTAGTCCCTGGATCAATTGCTAGCACCACAGTACAAAATGAAATATCATGCAAATGCATCAAATTCTATTACATCGCATGATCCAAACTTTACAAAATAGGATTACAACTTGCATAGTCTTAGAAGACTAGCATAAAACAAATAATTACAGCGGAAAACATAGTACAACATTGAGCCCATCTTCTTCATGTGCCACAGGCAAAACATGTTGGCGATAGTCTCGAGATCCTAAACGAAATCCTCACTCGTCTTCAGAAATATCTGCAATATGGAATATGCAGCCACAAGGGAGTCAATACAATTTAATGTATTGGCAAGTAACACTATGGTGGATATAAATGGCAAGACTAATATTACATGCTTATTTGGCTGAGTGGAGTTTTGGCTAAGTTTGCATAAAGCCAGTTTTCTCCTATCACTTTTGTAAAACAAACTTTTCTTTTGAAAAGGGGTGGCAACATTGGATTAAGATCCAAGCACCACAAATACTGTTCACTTGGTCAAAATTTTACTTATTGAAATTGATGATGAGATTCTTCCGTCAATCCTTGTCCAGCTGCTCATAATTGTCCATAACCGGGGACACGGCTAAGATCTTAGTTTGTTGACTCTGCAGAGTTTGTGCACTTTCACCCTTTGTCTTCAATTAGCCCAAACATCCTATACACCCGGAGTGCATCATGGAAAGGAGAGAATTGAGACGAGATCTTTCAGAAGAAGAATTCAAACCCACCGGCAAGACCCGTTCCACCTATAATTTTGCTACATCTGCTTGTCAAGCCTGGGCTGAACCCTCACAACTTAATTGATCAAGACAGAGCCCATATTGTCAAAAGGCTGCACGGGAAGCTACTAGATTTAGAGGGACATAGTAATCTCTTTGTTCCTGGGTGGCCATCCGCAAGTGACAACCTCAAGTGGAATAGCCCTTAGATAAGGGCCCTGAGGAAACACTCAACATAACCCAGTCTTACCACTTCCACCCAGGTGGTTCATTCATTAGTTATACTTAGGATTTTTCCTCAACATCTAGTAAAACAATTTGTAACATTGCATAGCACCTAATAAATTCTAAGGCTATCAAAATAACAAGGTAAAAGGGATGGCTACACACTACTAGGATAATAGCATAGCATAGTATAACTTAGTAAAATTTCCTATCATGCATACTAATCAAAATCAACTAATGCATATAGAAAATAATGGGTAGTTGATGATGTGTTACTTGCCTTGTTGAAGTTGGTGAAGATATCACACTCTCTTCACAAAGGATCGTTGCTCTCCGTACAATCTACTCATTGAAAACACAATAACAAAATAAACAAACATGCTATCAAGCAAACATACAAGTGTAGAAAACATACATAGCAACTAACATATCAAAAGGGGCTTAACCAAGTTGGTTAGGACAAGGTCTAGGTTTTAGTTGAATGATTCATTCTTTCTTGGTTTCATATGTTAAGGGATTTCCAAGAGTTTACTTGGGATGGACTAGGTTGAGTTTGTAGTGATAAAAATTTATTATAACCATACTTGTCGAGGAAGTTCCAAGAGTTCACTAAGAATAAACATATTACTTCTTCAACTAAAGTAATACATGCAAACACTTGGTCATATTCACCTTCAAAAATATTTGAGTGACTATGTTAGTATTTTCCATTGTGGTTAGGGTAGGTCTACTAACTTCATCATCAAATGGAAAATATTACTAAGTCTTGGGTTTTCCATATGGGTCAATGGTTGGACAAAAATAACTTGTTATTCTTCAACTTGTATGGGTTGCTTCTATACCTCATGTGATTGCCTTCTTGAAGATCATCATCATCCCATCTAAGTTGTTTCCTTCCTTGGTGTGGTGCTTCTCTTGGTCTTGATAGATTTCATGGTTTTACTTCACCAATTGGTTTGGTTATGGGATGGGCACAAATACCACTAAGTCAAAAGAAAGAAAATAGGAAGAAAGATTAGAAGAGAGAGGGAGATGTTTTCTTCTGGATTTCTTCACACATGTACTTCCTTGAGTTTCTTCTAGTGGTGGAGTCTTTTCTTCAAAATTTCTTCATTGATCCTTCTTGTAGCTCTTCATGTTGCCACCAAGTTGAAAATGAAGTTTCCTTATTGTGCTTGAGTCTTGATCTCCATTTTGCTGACTAGGTGAATTCTTGAAGCAAGAATGGGGGAATGGAGAAGTAGATAGAATACTAAGGTGCTAGTGTTTGAGGTTTACTACTTGGTAATTTTAGGGACTTGGTCTTGGATCCAAAATAGCCATAACAACAAAGGTAAACAATGATAGAAACAACTCTAATACTTAACCAACTAGGTGGACTACTATGATGTAAGTTTGGCTAAAATTACATGGTCATGGTCCAAGGGTGTCCAAAAGGTTTGGGCAAGGTTTTTCTGGTCCAAAGTTGTCAAATGGAACAATTTTGCAAAAGGAACTATATTGAAAATATTTATAGAAATTAATCTATGTCAAAAATACTCAAATAGACAACTAAATTCTAAATTCAATTTTAATTTGTTCAATTATTATTTTGGGATAGAGGATATGAAAGTACACATCCTAAGGTTTCCAAATATATTTTATTTACAATTTTTGGATTTGTAGAATTTGAATTATGCCAAATTTCATCAAACAAGCATATTTTAATTTGAACAAATTTAAGTTTGTCAAATTTGAATTTGGCCAGTGCCAAAAGTTTCTAGATGTCAAGGGCTTTTCAAAAAGTCCAAGATTGCTAAATTTGGCCAAGTGGTTGAAAAGATATGATGGTTTGAAGTTGCAGGGGCTTTTTTGCAAAATTGATATTCTATTTTTATTCGGGAATAAATCCCAGAGTTAGTGGGCCTGGGCCGGCTGTGCGCTGCGCTGGGCGACAGATAGTGTTTTAACGCGTATGCTGAGTTGGCCCTTTCCTATTGGCCGATACCTTTTCGGCTTAAGATCTAACCGTGGCCATTGGACTAGGATCCAACGGTTGGGGACAGAGAGGGACTCACCTCGCCGGCGTGGGCCGCCGGAAATGGATGAACGGTGGCGCTCCATCACGGTGGTCGACGGAGTTGACGCTACGGTGGTCTCCTGGCTTGGAGAAGACGTCTAAGAGATGCGCCACGACGAGGGGATGTCGATGGAGTGGACGGCTTCCTTCGATGGTGCTCCTGTTGGTGGCGCGATGGACTCCCGACGCGGCGGCTCCGGCGAGCTACGGGAATGGACGGCGCGGTCGATTCCGTCGACAAAAATTCAAACAAAGAGGTCAGAAGATGAAGGAGGATTATAGGAACATGATGGGGGTGGTCTTGGGCTCAAATGTGGTCTCACCCGATCGAATCTAAGAATAACGGCGGCGGGAGAAATGGATCTCCGGCGAGATAATACAACGGACTCGGGGCAGGATAGAGGGGGAAATTGGAGGGGAAACGGAGAGATGAGGATGGGCTTTAACAGAGAGGAAACGGGACGAATTAAGACGGCTTCAAATGCCCGCAATCAATCGGAGAAAATTAAGGCAGAAACTGCCGTTGTAGTTTCCTGGGGTTGAAGACGATGCTGACGTCATGCTGACGTCAGCTCTTTTTTTATTATTTTTTTCCTGATTTCTTAATTTCTTAATAACTTATGTTTTCTTTATCCAATTAAGGTCAAATAAATTCCCAAATTTCTGTAATATTAATATCTTTCAACCCATATCATTTTTGTAAACTTTTCTATATGTTTTTATTTTTAAATTTGGAATATTGAATAATTCCCTAATAGTTTCTTAAAGTGGTTTTTAATTTAGAAACTTAACAGATATAAATATTTGTTAAATAAAATTTCAGTAGCTTTATGATGATCAAATACTACTTTCCAAAACCAATTCAAAGTGTTTTCATATTTTAAAACTTTAATTTATGATGAAAACATGAATAGTTACTTAATTGAAAAAAAAGAGGGTTAATTATAAAATATGATTTAAATAATTTTAGAAAATATTTCTATGGTTCAAATTATTTTTTTCTAGGACCTTTTAAAATGTTTTCAACATATGAGTAATTCACTCATGGTATCTTATTAACATAATCAAAAATATAGAATTTATTAATAGTAACTTAATGCTATTTTTTTTTAAAAAAAAAATTCAATAATTATCAAAGTGGCTTAATAGAATTTAGAATAAAACCACAAGTCATAATATTGTCTTCAATGCCCTCTTTTATGTTATTTTTAAAGCAATGCATTTTATGAATAGCACTTTATGTTTAAAACTTGGAATAACATTTGCATATCAATATAAATAGTTGTTATTCTCATAAAATAATATTGAGGCATAAAAATTATTAGAGATAATAATTCTTTGGTTTCAAAATCTATAAAACATTTTAAAAGTAATAGTTGATTTGAAACCATGCTATAAAATAAGGTTTTCTAAGAGAAAACAATTTCTTTGATTATTGAATATTTATTTTGAATGGGCTTGTATTGTTTATGGAATAGAGGTAAAATGGATTCTTAAGTTCAATAACATAGGAATAACAATATTATTTCCTTTGTGTTTGGGTTTTATTTGTTTTTGGTGGATTGCTTTAATAGAAAACAAAAAGTTTCAATTTTTTGTGATTTTTGCACTTTCCAAAAATCAGGGATGTTACAGACTACCACCCTTAAAAGAAATCTCGTCCCGAGATTTGGGAAGGCTAGAAAGAAAGATCAGGTTTTGGATAACCGGGTTCCAGAACAACTAGGTAGGCTACCACCCTTAAAAGAAACTTTTGTTGGTAGTCTATTTTCATTAGATTAGAGTGTAGATTGATTCTAGATTAGCTTGAGTAGATCTTTCCTTTGTGGTAGAGGTGTAGACCAACATAGGCATGTTGGACTACCTTTGACACTGAGGGGTCACTCTTTGGGTCAATCAAAAGATCAAGTTGAGAGGATTTCACAACATCATCTCATTATAATGGGAACACATTTCTCAGACATTCATTGTGGTTTATTACACTGGAAGAACTTCTAGGAAAATAAATTTATTTCAACATGAAACTTTGCCTAAGATTCCTTCTTTCAGAAAGTCATGTTTCCTTCCTTCTCCCTTTGAGGGCATCCATTTGCATAGTGTCCTTTATCTCTGCATTTGAAGCAAGTCACTTGGCTGATGTCTCTATAGACATGATTGGGATTCTTCTGAAGTTTCTTCTTCTTCCTTGGTGGAGTTAAATTGGCCATCGTATCTTCATACTGCTGCACAGTATACTCAACTATGTTGGTTGAAGTTCTGGGTTTCTTGTTGGGACAATTTCTAGATAAATGTCCATCTTTTTCACAAGAATAGCAATTTTTGGTGGAGTGTTTGGATGAATATGGATATGGTGTAGTATTGGCTCCAGTATCCATCTTGACATGGTCCATCTGAAAAGTATCCAGCTTGCGTTTTCCCTTCACTTCTGGTTTTCCTAAGTTCTCTTGGATTGCACTAAGCATTTCCATCTTGGCTTGTTGTCCAACTTGTTGTACCATGGGGTAAAGTGGACATTGTGTTGGAGCATGTGTTGTTCCTTCACACAGAAAACAAGTAACTTGAGTGAAGTATCCTTCAATTGAGTTGTTTACATCACCATGGGGCCACTCATCTGGACAATCTTTGGAATAGTGTCCTATCTCTCCACAAGCTTTGCAGGCTTTGAGTGTTGACAACATTTCTTCTTCTATCTCCTGGTTATCTCTAGTTATCAAAGGCTGATGGTTTCCACTATTGGTCATGTTTTGGGACATCATGTGCACTATCTGGGATTGGGTATCTAACACTTGTTGCATTCCTGGTGTTAACTCCATATTGGGGTTGCTTGCTTGGTTCTGGGTCATCAGTTGTATCAGCTGAGTTTGAGCTTCTAGTAGCATCTGCATTGCTATTGAGTTCTCCGGGTTGTTGGCATTCTGGCTAGACATCTGTTTTGAGGTTTTAGGGAAGATGAGTAGAGATTAGAAAGATTAGGCAAGTGGGGGTTCCTACTCAAACACAACAGATCAAGGAAACTCATCTTACAAACAACACATAACAAACAATCTTCACACCAAACAACAAGGTTTTATAAAACAACTAATATTGTCATACCACACTCATTGGTATGATCAATACACTAACACGTTAACGTTGTTCTAACCAAGTAACTAGATTGGTGGTCTCATCTATATCTTCTTGAGCTTTTCTTCATATTCTTCTCTCCATGTCTTGAGGTGTTCTTGATTGTTGGGAAGTCTATGTTTTTCTTCAAATTCTTCAAAAATCTTGAGTGTAGGGCTTCATGTAGTGAAAATACTCCTTGCACTTCTTGGTATGGTCATCAACATTCCTGTCTTGATGGTATTTGAAGAGGTGGGTCATCTAGAAAATTTTGAAGGTGAATAATAGATGAGAAGATATGAGAAGAATTAAGAGGATTGTTTTGTTTCTAGAAAGTTTGAACATAAAATGTTTTCAATCCTAGGGTGATCAATGGGTTATTAACAACTTGTTGCAAATTGGATATTCACTATAGTGAGAGATACTGGCACCCGCAAGCCAATCAGGGAACGGTCTCGTGTCTGTGGACACGTAAAGTTGTCCGGGCCGCTTCATCTCACTATGCCGCTAGGATCCAAAATACTCTAAGGAGATAATAACATGATCAAAAATGGCTTCCAAACCTAAGGGTCTCGAATTCTACAGGCAACACAATGCTCTGATACCATTTTGTAGCATCCCAACTTTTAATAAAGATGGAATACCTGTGTTATTGTGCTAGTCCCTGGATCAATTGCTAGCACCACAGTACAAAATGAAATATCATGCAAATGCATCAAATTCTATTACATCGCATGATCCAAACTTTACAAAATAGGATTACAACTTGCATAGTCTTAGAAGACTAGCATAAAACAAATAATTACAGCGGAAAACATAGTACAACATTGAGCCCATCTTCTTCATGTGCCACAGGCAAAACATGTTGGCGATAGTCTCGAGATCCTAAACGAAATCCTCACTCGTCTTCAGAAATATCTGCAATATGGAATATGCAACCACAAGGGAGTCAATACAATTTAATGTATTGGCAAGTAACACTATGGTGGATATAAATGGCAAGACTAATATTACATGCTTATTTGGCTGAGTGGAGTTTTGGCTAAGTTTGCATAAAGCCAGTTTTCTCCTATCACTTTTGTAAAACAAACTTTTCTTTTGAAAAGGGGTGGCAACATTGGATTAAGATCCAAGCACCACAAATACTGTTCACTTGGTCAAAATTTTACTTATTGAAATTGATGATGAGATTCTTCCGTCAATCCTTGTCCAGCTGCTCATAATTGTCCATAACCGGGGACACGGCTAAGATCTTAGTTTGTTGACTCTGCAGAGTTTGTGCACTTTCACCCTTTGTCTTCAATTATCCCAAACATCCTATACACCCGGAGTGCATCATGGAAAGGAGAGAATTGAGACGAGATCTTTCAGAAGAAGAATTCAAACCCACCGGCAAGACCCGTTCCACCTATAATTTTGCTACATCTGCTTGTCAAGCCTGGGCTGAACCCTCACAACTTAATTGATCAAGACAGAGCCCATATTGTCAAAAGGCTGCACGGGAAGCTACTAGATTTAGAGGGACATAGTAATCTCTTTGTTCCTGGGTGGCCATCCGCAAGTGACAACCTCAAGTGGAATAACCCTTAGATAAGGGCCCTGAGGAAACACTCAACATAACCCAGTCTTACCACTTCCACCCAGGTGGTTCATTCATTAGTTATACTTAGGATTTTTCCTCAACATCTAGTAAAACAATTTGTAACATTGCATAGCACCTAATAAATTCTAAGGCTATCAAAATAACAAGGTAAAAGGGATGGCTACACACTACTAGGATAATAGCATAGCATAGTATAACTTAGTAAAATTTCCTATCATGCATACTAATCAAAATCAACTAATGCATATAGAAAATAATGGGTAGTTGATGATGTGTTACTTGCCTTGTTGAAGTTGGTGAAGATATCACACTCTCTTCACAAAGGATCGTTGCTCTCCGTACAATCTACTCATTGAAAACACAATAACAAAATAAACAAACATGCTATCAAGCAAACATACAAGTGTAGAAAACATACATAGCAACTAACATATCAAAAGGGGCTTAACCAAGTTGGTTAGGACAAGGTCTAGGTTTTAGTTGAATGATTCATTCTTTCTTGGTTTCATATGTTAAGGGATTTCCAAGAGTTTACTTGGGATGGACTAGGTTGAGTTTGTAGTGATAAAAATTTATTATAACCATACTTGTCGAGGAAGTTCCAAGAGTTCACTAAGAATAAACATATTACTTCTTCAACTAAAGTAATACATGCAAACACTTGGTCATATTCACCTTCAAAAATATTTGAGTGACTATGTTAGTATTTTCCATTGTGGTTAGGGTAGGTCTACTAACTTCATCATCAAATGGAAAATATTACTAAGTCTTGGGTTTTCCATATGGGTCAATGGTTGGACAAAAATAACTTGTTATTCTTCAACTTGTATGGGTTGCTTCTATACCTCATGTGATTGCCTTCTTGAAGATCATCATCATCCCATCTAAGTTGTTTCCTTCCTTGGTGTGGTGCTTCTCTTGGTCTTGATAGATTTCATGGTTTTACTTCACCAATTGGTTTGGTTATGGGATGGGCACAAATACCACTAAGTCAAAAGAAAGAAAATAGGAAGAAAGATTAGAAGAGAGAGGGAGATGTTTTCTTCTGGATTTCTTCACACATTTACTTCCTTGAGTTTCTTCTAGTGGTGGAGTCTTTTCTTCAAAATTTCTTCATTGATCCTTCTTGTAGCTCTTCATGTTGCCACCAAGTTGAAAATGAAGTTTCCTTATTGTGCTTGAGTCTTGATCTCCATTTTGCTGACTAGGTGAATTCTTGAAGCAAGAATGGGGGAATGGAGAAGTAGATAGAATACTAAGGTGCTAGTGTTTGAGGTTTACTACTTGGTAATTTTAGGGACTTGGTCTTGGATCCAAAATAGCCATAACAACAAAGGTAAACAATGATAGAAACAACTCTAATACTTAACCAACTAGGTGGACTACTATGATGTAAGTTTGGCTAAAATTACATGGTCATGGTCCAAGGGTGTCCAAAAGGTTTGGGCAAGGTTTTTCTGGTCCAAAGTTGTCAAATGGAACAATTTTGCAAAAGGAACTATATTGAAAATATTTATAGAAATTAATCTATGTCAAAAATACTCAAATAGACAACTAAATTCTAAATTCAATTTTAATTTGTTCAATTATTATTTTGGGATAGAGGATATGAAAGTACACATCCTAAGGTTTCCAAATATATTTTATTTACAATTTTTGGATTTGTAGAATTTGAATTATGCCAAATTTCATCAAACAAGCATATTTTAATTTGAACAAATTTAAGTTTGTCAAATTTGAATTTGGCCAGTGCCAAAATTTTCTAGATGTCAAGGGCTTTTCAAAAAGTCCAAGATTGCTAAATTTGGCCAAGTGGTTGAAAAGATATGATGGTTTGAAGTTGCAGGGGCTTTTTTGCAAAATTGATATTCTATTTTTATTCGGGAATAAATCCCAGAGTTAGTGGGCCTGGGCCGGCTGTGCGCTGCGCTGGGCGACAGATAGTGTTTTAACGCGTATGCTGAGTTGGCCCTTTCCTATTGGCCGATACCTTTTCGGCTTAAGATCTAATCGTGGCCATTGGACTAGGATCCAACGGTTGGGGAGAGAGAGGGACTCACCTCGCCGGCGTGGGCCGCCGGAAATGGATGAACGGTGGCGCTCCATCACGGTGGTCGACGGAGTTGACGCTACGGTGGTCTCCTGGCTTGGAGAAGACGTCTAAGAGATGCGCCACGACGAGGGGATGTCGATGGAGTGGACGGCTTCCTTCGATGGTGCTCCTGTTGGTGGCGCGATGGACTCCCGACGCGGCGGCCCCGGCGAGCTACGGGAATGGACGGCGCGGTCGATTCCGTCGACAAAAATTCAAACAAAGAGGTCAGAAGATGAAGGAGGATTAGAGGAACATGATGGGGGTGGTCTTGGGCTCAAATGTGGTCTCACCCGATCGAATCTAAGAATAACGGCGGCGGGAGAAATGGATCTCCGGCGAGATAATACAACGGACTCGGGGCAGGATAGAGGGGGAAATTGGAGGGGAAACGGAGAGATGAGGATGGGCTTTAACAGAGAGGAAACGGGACGAATTAAGACGGCTTCAAATGCCCGCAATCAATCGGAGAAAATTAAGGCAGAAACTGCCGTTGTAGTTTCCTGGGGTTGAAGACGATGCTGACGTCATGCTGACGTCAGCTCTTTTTTTATTATTTTTTTCCTGATTTCTTAATTTCTTAATAACTTATGTTTTCTTTATCCAATTAAGGTCAAATAAATTCCCAAATTTCTGTAATATTAATATCTTTCAACCCATATCATTTTTGTAAACTTTTCTATATGTTTTTATTTTTAAATTTGGAATATTGAATAATTCCCTAATAGTTTCTTAAAGTGGTTTTTAATTTAGAAACTTAACAGATATAAATATTTGTCAAATAAAATTTCAGTAGCTTTATGATGATCAAATACTACTTTCCAAAACCAATTCAAAGTGTTTTCATATTTTAAAACTTTAATTTATGATGAAAACATGAATAGTTACTTAATTGAAAAAAAAGAGGGTTAATTATAAAATATGATTTAAATAATTTTAGAAAATATTTCTATGGTTCAAATTATTTTTTTCTAGGACCTTTTAAAATGTTTTCAACATATGAGTAATTCACTCATGGTATCTTATTAACATAATCAAAAATATAGAATTTATTAATAGTAACTTAATGCTATTTTTTTTAAAAAAAAAAAGAAAATTCAATAATTATCAAAGTGGCTTAATAGAATTTAGAATAAAACCACAAGTCATAATATTGTCTTCAATGCCCTCTTTTATGTTATTTTTAAAGCAATGCATTTTATGAATAGCACTTTATGTTTAAAACTTGGAATAACATTTGCATATCAATATAAATAGTTGTTATTCTCATAAAATAATATTGAGGCATAAAAATTATTAGAGATAATAATTCTTTGGTTTCAAAATCTATAAAAAAATTTAAAAGTAATATTTGATTTGAAACCATGCTATAAAATAAGGTTTTCTAAGAGAAAACAATTTCTTTGATTATTGAATATTTATTTTGAATGGGCTTGTATTGTTTATGGAATAGAGGTAAAATGGATTCTTAAGTTCAATAACATAGGAATAACAATATTATTTCCTTTGTGTTTGGGTTTTATTTGTTTTTGGTGGATTGCTTTAATAGAAAACAAAAAGTTTCAATTTTTTGTGATTTTTGCACTTTCCAAAAATCAGGGATGTTACACCTGTTTGGGTTGACTCATGGATAGGGTCGAGCAAGGTAAAGGTCGTGGCCAGCCACCCTCTGCCACGCTCCATGGACGAGCGTACATGTGGCATTAAGAGTCGGATGGTACGTGTGGGTAAAGTGTACCCCCTGCAGGGATAAATCTCCTCGAGAAGCCGTGTCCACGGTTACGGACGACTTGGCAACGGATTCTGTGATCATAGATAACTCAAACGGAATGACTAAAGCTTGTTAACCATGATTGAAGGGTGCCTCCTCGGAGCTGCCGAGAGGGGTGATCCTTGTAGCATGAGTTAGTGTGGGAATGAGAAGGACTTGGTGGAATACAGGAAGATGATGATATCAGTAGTTGAGTAGCTTTCTCATCTGTTTTCAAAATACTCCATGAGACGTGCTATTCCTTCCTCAACTTGCAAAACAAAGATTGCTTTACGCAAAACAGCCTTCATAAAACCTTTCTGAAGATATAAGATATATAATAGGTTAACTAAGTCTTGTTGAGTACCTCCCGTACTCAGGTTTGCTTAATGTTGGTTCAGGAGAAGATCTCACATCGGTGGTGATTCAACGTGGACATCGACGAGTAGTTTGGGGTTCCCAGGTAGCAGCCTGGAATCTATGGGCTGGGACGTCGCCTTATGTTGCGGCCTCTTAGGCCTTTTTGGTTCTTGTTGATTAATCTTTCCATTCCGATTCATCAGAACTGGATGATTCTTGGTGATTTTAATTTCATTAGATCACTGGATAATCGAAATAAACCGGGGGCTGATCTAAATGATATGTTTATATTTAATGATGTTATCAGCCATCTGGGCTTATTGGAGCTGCCAGTTAAGGGCAGGAATTTCACTTGGTCAAATATGCAAAGTGATCCACTTTTGGTTCAATTGGATTGGTTCTTTACTTCATGCCAGTGGACACTAGATTTCCCTAATACTATGGTGTTACCCATGTCTAAAATAACCTCTGACCACTTGCCTTGTATGGTTAAAATTGGAACCAACATCCCAAAGGCAAAGATTTTTCGGTTTGAAAATCATTGGGTTAAGCAACCTGGTTTCATGGACCTTGTGGCTAAGATTTGGAATACTCCTGTTCTGGCCAAATCAATCACCTCCAAAATCACTGCTAAATTAAAGAATCTCAGATATGCTTTGAAGGATTGGGGAAGGAATTTATCACAGTTAAAGATTCTTATTGATATGAGTAGTAAGGTGATTTTGTTTTTGGATCAATTGGAGGATATGCGGCAGTTGAGTGTTCCTGAATTTAATTTCAGACTTATAGTTAAGAAGCATATCAAGAATTTGCTTGCTTTACAATCTGATTACTGGAAGCAACGTTGTACTATTCGTTGGGCTAGGCTTTCTGGGGAGAATACTAAATACTTTCATGCCAGAGCCACTGAGAGATTTAGGAGAAATTCTATTCCATCAATCTCAGATACTTCTGGGAATTTGTTGGTGGATCATATGGATAAAGCTGCTGCTTTCTGGTCTTGTTTTAAGAACAGAATGGGTGTTTCCTGCCCACCCATGTCTGATTTTAATTTGTCTGTTTTTCTGCCTGTGGTAGATGGCCTAGAGATCCTGGCTAACCCTTTCACTGTTGAAGAGATTGAGGGTGTTGTAAAACACCTAAAACCTGACCGTGCGCCTGGACCAGATGGTTTTACAGGGCTTTTTATTAAACATTGCTGGAGTATAATAAAAGAGGACTTTGTCAAGCTTTGCAATGATTTTCACAGTGCTAAGATCTCTTTGGAGAGCATTAATGGATCTTTCATCACTCTGATTCCAAAGATTAATTCTCCTGAGACGGTGAATGATTTCAGACCTATTTCGCTGACCAATACATGTTTGAAATTTATCACCAAAATTCTGGCTAATCGTTTTCAAGACAAAATCTTTGGATGCATCCATGCTAATCAATATGGTTTCATCAAATCAAGAACTATTCAAGATTGTTTGGCTTGGTGTTTTGAATACATTCACCAATGTAAGCAATCTAAGCAGAGAGCGGTGATCTTCAAGATTGATTTTGAGAAAGCTTTTGATACCATTGAGCACTCTGCTATTCTGCAAATTTTGAGATGTAAGGGTTTCCCTCCCTTAGTAATCAAATGGGTTAAGGAAATCCTAGCTTCTGGATCTCCATCGGTTCTCTTGAATGGGGTCCCAGGTAAACCTTTTGTTTGTAAAAGAGGTGTCAGGCAGGGGGATCCTTTGTCCCCAATACTTTATGTGTTGGGTGGGGATTTGTTGCAAAGTATTGTAAACCTGGCACTAAGAGATGGAAGACTCAGATTGCCAATTCCAATTGGTGGAGACTTTCCTATTGTGCAATATGCAGATGACACTTTAGTCATTCTTCCTGCTGAACCGGCTCAGTTATTGGTTTTTAAGGACCTGCTTAATCTTTATGCTGGTCTCACTGGGCTAAAGGTGAATTATAACAAATCGTCGATGATACCGATTAATTTATCCCAGCAGGAAACTGTTAACTTAGCTTCTGTCCTAGATTGCACTGTGGCTTCTATGCCCTTTACATATTTAGGCTAGCCTATGGGAACCACAAAGCCAACTATCAAGGATTTTGCTCCATTAATTGACAGAATTGATAGGAGACTTTCGGCTACTGTCTCTTTCCTTTCTTATGGGGATAGTTTGGTTCTTGTGAATTCGGTTCTTTCATCCTTGCCTTCTTATTACATGTGCACTCTTGTAATTCCTAAAGGTGTCATTGATATAATTGATAAAGCAAGGAGGATATGTTTATGGAGGAAGGACAAGAATAAACAAAGAGTGAACTCTTTAGCTGCCTGGGATATGATATGTAGACCCAAAAACAAAGGAGGATTAGGGATCATCAATATCCAGATTCAAAACAGAGCTCTGTTACTGAAGTTCCTGGCAAAATTCTATAATTCTGTGGATATCCCTTGGGTCCATTTAGTAAAGAATGCTTATTATTTCCAAACAGTACCGCATGCTGTCACCTCTTGTGGTTCTTTCTGGTGGAGAGGTGTTATGCATTTGGCAGAAACTTGGTGTTCCTTGTCCTCTTGTGTTTTGGGTAATGGTTTTACTGGGCTTTTCTGGAAGGATTCGTGGATGGGACAACCTTTGGCTATAAAATTCCCGAGACTATTTTTCTTCGCCAAGGATCCTCTGTCCTCTATAAGAGACATTCTTTTAATGACAGACCTCTCAGATGCCTTTATTTTGCCGTTTTCAATTGAAGCTTTCCAGGAGTTTAATGATCTGAGTGTCATTATAAATAATGTTCAGTTGACTGACAGTGAGGACAGTTGGAGATGCAATCTCAATAAAGGGGTATACACCTCCAGAAAATTCTATCAGCTGCAATTTGGTCATTTAAATCCTGATGGGCCTGCAAAGTGGATATGGAAATCCAAATGTATGTCAAAACATAAATTCTTTGCTTGGCTGATTCTCAAGGATAGGATTAATACAAAGGATATGATCAAAAGAAGAAACTGGAAGATAGAAGGTACAGATCATTGTGTTCTTTGTTGTACACAGTGCAACGAGGACTGGATACATCTGTTCTTTCAATGTGTTTTTAGATCTCGAATTTGGAATTCTTTGCAAATCAGTTGGAGTGATAACGCACTTGTGCAAAATCTTGCTACTGCCAAAAAGTCTTTCAAGGGGCCATGTTTCACTAAGATTGTGATTCTTGCTTGCTGGAATATTTGGAAGCAGAGGAATGGAGTAATTTTTAAATCAGAAAGACATTCCTTTATGGGATGGAAAGTGGGCTTCATGTTTGATCTCCTTATGCTTAAGCATAGGTTGAGTACTGCTGTGGCTGCTGACTTAGCTTTATGGATTAATTCCTTAATTTAGCCTGGGATAGACTGTCTTAGTCTAATTCCATGTATATTTGTACATATTTGTAACTGTAACGCTTGTGGTTGGTAATAAAGGGCTGTGGGGGACTCCCCTGCAGTAGAAAATGTTTCAAAAAACATAATTTGCCTTCCGTTGTCTGATGTAATGTTGGGTCATGTGACCTCTGTTTGTAAAGCTATACTCTAGTAACACATGTTTAATAAAGCTTCAATGTCTAGAGTGTTGCTTTGATCGGTTGTTGCTTTCGAGCTCATTGTTATACAGTTTTTGCTATGCCTGCATAGTTGTCGCAGTCGAGGGGTTGTGGAGCCGATGATCCATGTCCTAGCCCGCCAGTCGATGTGATCGGTCTGGGGCGAGGTAACCCCAGTAACCCTCGATTGTTGCTGCACTTTCTGGACACATAGCATCTCTGTATAGCTTTGGTCCCGTTTCCTTCAGTTTCATTTGATTCGTGGACGCTTTGATATGCATAGTTGGTTATGACTAGCATGGATACAAGGAGTAGTAGACTGGGATCCGGACTACGTGCCGATGAATCCAGTCTGTCTGCCGTTGTTTGTTGCGGCCGGGGCTGGTAACCCTGAAGCCCTTGTGAGTCCATGGCTAGGAGCACATAACAGTATGTATATCTCTAGGTCCGGGGTCGTGACAGGTCATGGTATCAGAGCAGGACTGCATGTAGGAAAACCTTACTGCTTGGTCAATGTTGAGTCTAATGTTTGTGAAAACTACTTTGAAACTCCAAATGAGTTGTGAAAACCCTTCTTAGGATTCTTTTTACTCCTTATCTGGTATCGCTCTAACTCTGGGTCACCTTACCTGTTTTGATTTGAAAAGGTTTTGCTATCTCTTCTATTCATTCAAAACTTAGGTGCATAAAAAATAGTAACAATTATACCCTTAAGAAGATCATTGTTAGGAAATTTGAGTATTAAAGTTTTCAGTCTTCCCCAAGCTTGAGCAATGCTTTCTCCATCACGAGGCCAAAAATTATAAATTTAATTCCTATCTAAATACAGTTCATGAGAAGAATAAAATTTAGAATAAAATAGAGATTCAAGCTCCTTCCACTCCAAATGTTGAGGATCATCTAGTAGCTAATACCACTCCCTTGCTTTGTCCTTAAGTGACAAAGAGAATAGACTCCTCTTAACTTTGTCCATTGAAATACCTGCACACTTGAACAACCCGCATAATTCATGTATAAAGAGCAATTGACCACGAGGATGGACAGTTCCATCTCCAAAATAGCAGTTATTCGTGACACGTTCAACAATTTTCATAGGTATTTTAAAGGAACACTTTCAGCAGGAGGATTTAAAATATCACAAGCATCATTAGATTTATCACATACGGGAGATAAAGTATCATAAGAGCAAATTTTCTCCTCTAAATCCAAGGAACTAAAAAGATTTTAAAAACTAGCTCCACCAAGCTTAGACTTTTCCATAACATTAGAAATAATGGTATCCAAAGAATTAATGCTAATAACATTGCTACTAGCATGCAAATAAAGCTCTCTCATATTTTTGTTGTTTTCCATTAAGCCTGACTAGTGAAAATAAAAACAAGGAACAAGTAAAAACAAGACTAACTGGTAAAAAAAAAGAAACAAAAAGATATAATTGCAGAATCTAAAGGAAATAACTTCGAGCACTCACAGAGGATGTGAGTACCTTTTACCTAACATCCCGGGCAATGGCGCCAGAAAAGAGCTTGATGTCTACGCACACTTCTATTCTTGTAGACAATGTCGGGCCTCCAAGTGCAGAGGTTTGTAGAACAACAACAAGTTTCTCTTAAGTGGATTACCCAAGATTTATCGAACTCAGGGAGGAAGAGGCCAAAGATGTCCCTCTCAAGCAACCCTGCAATTACGATACAAGAAGTCTCTTGTGTCCCCAATACACCTAATACAATTTTCAGTTGTATAAGTGCACTACTTCAGCGAAGAGATAGTGAAATACAAGTAATAAGAATAATTATAAGTGACAATGGCAATCTGAAATAAAAATGGCAGCAAGCAAACATGTAGCAGAACTGATTGTAAACGGTGTTTCAATGCTTAGAAACAAGGCCTAGGGATCCTACTTTCACTAGTGAACACTCTCAACAACGATAACATAATTGAATGCATAAATATCATCTCTTCACTATGCTACTCCAAACCACTCTCCGGTTGGACAACAAACACCAATCCCTGTGTAGGGTTGTAACAACACTCCTCAAGTCTGTATTCCCTCTCTAGGGCACCCCACATTGTCACTATGAGTGCCCAAAATTAGTACTAAACAAAGGCCACAATTTCATAGGGTCATCCAACACAAGATATAAATATCATGCTAAACCACACGATGCACACACTGTTACCTTTACACCGTGATCAAAGTGTCTATAGAGATCTCATAACAAAACCACTTGAGTAGCACAACAAATGAAGAGTAACCTCTACTTATTCAACTAGATTACAAAGCTCACGATCACATAACGATCATACCATGGGAGAGAGAGACGAAACACATAGCTACCGATAGAGACCTCAACCCCGATGGAGAACTACTCCCTAGTCATCATAGGAGACAACAACGGCGATGAAGATGGCGGTGGAGTCGATGGAGATGGCTCCGGGGATACTTCCCCGTCCCGGCAGGGTGCCGGAACAGAGATTTCTGTCCCCCCAAACTTATCGGCAGCGGCGGCGGAGCTTCAGAACTTTTCGTGAAAGGAGGCCGATTGATTTAGGGTTTATGCATCGAGAGGCATATATAGGCAAAAGGGCGACGACTGTGGGCGCCCAAGGGGCCCACACCACCCCCAGGCGAGGCCAGTGGGCCACCCGTGCCCAGGCATGGTGTCGGGGCTCAAAGGCCCCCCTCCGGGTCTCCTTTGGACTTCCTTGACGTGTCGGGAATTCTAAGACTTTTGGCTTTTGTTTCATCCAATTCTGAGAATGTTTCCAGAACAACTTTTCTGAAACGAAAAACAGCATAAAGCAGGAACTGTCTCTGTGGCATCTTGTCAACAAGTTAGTCCCAGAAAATCCCTAAAAAGATATAAAGTGTAAATGAAACATGTAGCATATGGCATGAAAACAAAATGGAACATCAGAAATTATAGATACGTTTAATACGTATCATATATCAACATCCCCAAGCTTAGTTCCTACTCGTCCTCGAGTAGGTAAACGATAAAAACAAATAATTTCTGAGGTGACATGCTACCAACATAAACTTGATCATTTAAATTGTAAAAGCATATGTACACCGAGATCATAGTACTTTAAACACATGCATGGTAGATATTATTTTAACAATGAAACTTAGCAATCACCTTGCATCACGAAAAGTAACACAAATAAAAGATCATGAATAATAATGTACTTAAAAGTTATACGTTTGTTTCGAGCATAAAAAAAACATAGCAAAGTGATATTTCGCTTGTCCTTAAGAGTGAGGCAAAACATAAATGCCAGGACATCTTCAAAGTTCAAGTGGATGACTAGAACAGATAGTTTGAGAGCAAGTAATAACACATCATGAATCAATTAATAATAATTTTTGGGACTGATGCACATTAAAGTCAGAATGGAAACTACGCTCTCTAAACTGTGCATAAAGTTAGAAGATGGAGTCTCAACATAAAAGTAAAATAAAGGCCCTTCATAGAGGGAATGAGCGATTAACTCATCTGCTAGAGCTTTTATTAAACATAGGTATTGAAACATTTTTTAGAGAGGTGTATGCTTATATCAACGAATGGTAAACAGAAAATACAATACATCACAAGACAACTAGACCTTACAAGAGCGGCTCCCATTGAAGGATGCTACTAGTTAGTAGATCACCTCTCTTCTCTTTTGATTACACAATTATGCTTTGACAGATAAATCAGGGGCAAAAATAGTGAAGAGAATTTAATAGTAACCAATTTTGGGGCTGGGCACCCCGCTGCCATCTCTTCTATCATTTTGGATAAGAGGATGTGCCACTAGTCCAGGTGTGTAAAGTCCAATCAACAAGGGAGGTAAACATTCTCTATTCACATCCTCATGAGCTAAAACAGTGACACAAAACAAGAGTAATTTTGAAAGTTTAAAGGTAGCACATAAGAAATTTACTTGGAGTGGCGGTTAAATACCACATGTAGGTAGGTATGGTCGGCACATTTGGCAAACTTTGGTTTTTGGGAGTTGGATCCACGAGTAGACCTCATACTCAGTACAGGTGGAGGCTAGCAAAAGACTGAGAGCGATAAAACAAGAGAGCAGTAAAGGCCATAATCATGCATAGCGACAAAAACATTATTAATCAAATCATAAAGGGTATTCCAAGTCAAAAACAAAATGATCATAGAGGTTATAAGTGACTGGTTTGTAGTCATAAACATGGTGTAAGCATGCACCAAGTCAACCAAATATAACATTCGAAGGAGAACACCACAAATTTATGCTTCAATGTGATAGAAACAACTCATGATTCTTTCAATGGCACATTAAGCACTCTCGGCTATTTGAGACAAGTCATTCTGCAATAACAATTACTAAGCATAGAATTAAAATAACATCTAGCATGACATGAAAAGTCTAGCCACAGTCTGTACAAGCTTCTTTTTGGACCGTTATAAGCACGAAAATTGTACTACTGCTTTCCAACACCAATCATTTTATACTAAACAAAAAATTCTCCAATAGATATAGCAATGAAACAAGATAGTACTAACATAACTCTACTAGAACTAACAACTCTGAATAAGATATGCATGAAAAACAAGAGTTAAAACGATTTGCAGCAGCTAGAAGAAAAACTAAGTAAACGAGAGCATGGAAGAAAACGAGTATTCATACAAAAAAGAGGAGCGTGTCTTTCTCCCACAAAAATAATGCTGGGTTCCAACTATATTTATTGCAGAAAATAAAACAAAATAAAACAAAACAACAAACAAATAGACGCTTCAAGTAAAGTGCATATGATGTGAACGAATAAAAATATAGTTTCGCTAGAAGTGACCTGACAAATTGTTGATGAAGAAGGGGATGCCCAAGGCATCCCCAAGCTTAGACGCTTAAGTATTCTTAGAATTTGCTGGGATGAACCACGGGGGAATCCCCAAGCTTTGTCCTTGCACTCTTCTTGATCACATTATATCACCCTCTTCTCTTGACCCTTGAAAACTTCCTTCACACTACACTCAATGTAATTCGCATTAGAGGGTTAGTGCACAATCAAAGGTTCACATGTTCTGCATGGACACAGGCATTATTAATACTTTTAAACATTATCTATAGCCACAGATGTTTCGTGAAGCAAAGAAATCCACTCGACATAGTAAAAGAGAGAATGCAAGTAAAAAGGCGGAATCTGTCAAAACCAGAACAGTCTGTAAACACGAATTTTTTAGGGGCACTTAAGTTTCTCAAACCGAGAAAACACAAGGATAGAAAAAGTTTCGGAATCAGCTGAGGAATAAGCACAAAAATTTGCAGGTCATTTTTCTCTTTCTGTGAATTACGCGATTTTATGCGATGGACAACAGAAATCCAAAACAAACCTGAACTTTCACTAGAGACTTTACTTCGCACAGAAAATGCGAGAAAATGAAGATAAAAAGGAGTTGCTACAGAAGTATACAACACCTTGACTAAACGAAAACAGAGAAAAACAAAGCAAAAATAAAACCATGGGTTATCTCCCAAGAAGTGCTTTTCTTTCACGCCTTTTAGCTAGGCCCGGAAAACTAGAATCAAGTATTTTCAAGTGAAGAAGCATCCAAATCAACAATCTCCTCCAAAACACCACTAGCAAATGGTACTTTAGGTACGCTTGAAGATGATTCAACATGCAGATCACATTTAGTTTCGCTAAAAGTTTTATCAATTTTAAGCACATTAGGGGGTTTTGGTTTAGGCACCTTGGGGACATACACAAATTTTTGCTCTTTTCCCATAAAAGTTTTCTCTCTCTTAAACTTAAGAGAAGAAATTTTTGAAATGAAAGTTTCCATAGCCTCCTCTAGTTTACCAATCCTAATGTTTTGATTATCATGGATATTGCCAGCCTCTAAAACAGTAATTCTCTTATTGATACTCACTATTGATTCATTAACTTTGCTAGCATTATCAAGGAAATTTGGCAGATTTTCTCCCTAGAGTTTAGTTTTTTTATAACATCATCTAAAGTGATCTCAGTTTTAACAACTTTAGTAGGTGGTGTTCCAACTAAACTTTGAATTAAATTACAGGCTTCGAAAGCAGGAGTCCCTAGAAAATTACCACCTGTAAGAGTGTCTAGAACATACCTATACCAGCTAGCAATACCAACATAAAAATTCCTAAGAAGGATAAAGGTAGAATATTTTTTAGTACATCTATGATGAGCATCACTTATTCTATACCAAGCATCTTTCAAACTTTCTCCTCCTTTTTTCCTAAAAGAACGAACCTCAACTTCAGGAATATTCATTTTAACAAGATAAAAAACAAGATTAAAATAACAACTAGAATAAGAACTATTTTTTTTGTGTTTTTGATATAGAGAAGCAAACAAGACAAAATAAAATCAACTAAGAAAAACTAAAACAAAATAAAGAGATTGGAAGTGAGAGACTCCCCTCGCAGAAATCCTCTTTCTCCCCGGCAACGACGCTAGAAAACCTCATGGTGCAAGAGTTGATGGTGATTCTTGCTTGTTGGGAAACCCCAAGTGTAGGGTGTGAAGAGTGCAGCAACAAGTTTTTTCCTCACAAAGAAACTAAGGCTGAATCAACCAGTAGGAGAAAGAAATCACTTCCGAAGGTTGATGCAACTGATGTTGGTAGGGCGCACTACCTGTTCAGCAGCAACGTGGAACCTACACAACACAATCAAATCATTTTGCCCCAACGAAGCAGTGAGGTTGTCAATCTCACCGGTTTTGCTGAAAACAAGGAGGTTAAACATATGGTGTGGAAAACAATACTTGTTTGCAGTAGATGAAAAGAGAACAATGATGGTAATAGGAAAACAATTGTAGCAGTATGAAAACAGTGATTGCAGTGGTTGTATTATCAGTGTAAAGGAATTGGACCCGGGTCCATAGTTCACTAGTGGTGTCTCTCTAAAAGAGATACATAACATGTTGGGTAAACAAATTACAGCCGGGCAATTGACAAATATAAAGCCGCACTGTAGTGCATATGCATCACATGATGATTACTATGTGATTTATGCGGGCATTACAACAAGATACATATACCGTTATCCAACTGCATCTATGACTAATAATCACCCTCAGAATGTCATTAAGCAAAGTGTGTAATGTAAACATCGTTGTTCTCTCCCTAATGGAAACATCACATCCCCCACACGTTATGTTTCTGTCACTCGAGCGTGAGTAAAAGGGAGGCATGAACCCACTATCGAGCATAAATACTCCCTCTTGAAGTTACTATCAACTACTTGGACAGAGCATACTAATAACGGAGAGCATGCAAGATCATAAATAACATGCACATGAAAAGAACATGATAGGTTGATAATAATTGGACATAACATTCAATATTCATCGGATCCCAGCAAACACAACATGTAGCATTATAATAAGATGATCTTGATCATGTAGGGCAGATCAAAAGATCTAAACATGAGGCATAAAGAGGAGAGAACAACCATCTAGCTACTGCTATGGACCCGTAGTCCAAGGATGAAGTACACACACATCATTTCGGAGGCGGGCATGGTGGTATAGAGCCCTCCGGTGATGTTTCCCCCTCCCGACAGGGTGCTGGGGAGAGCTCCAGAACCCTCCCAAATTAGGGTTGATGATGACGGCGGCTGCGGGTGTTTTTGGTGGAAAAAGCTTCTGTTTTTAGGGTTAACCTCCGAAGAGGTATAAATAGGCGAGAGGGCAACGTCGGTGGGCGTCCAGGGGGCCCACACCACCCCTGGACACGGCCAGAGCGGGGGAGGGGGGCACACCGCCCTATGGTGTGGAGCCCCTGTGGTCCCCTCCGGACTCCGTGTGCGCGACAGATTTCTAAGACTTCCGGGCTTCAAATCGTCCAATTTTGAGAATATTTAGGGTGTGTTTGGTAGCCCGGGTGACATGAGATATTCCCACCTCATACGATACTCAGTTGTTTGGTAGCATGTGTCTGTCCTTCGGGCCATGCCCGCCTCGACCAGAAAAAGGCTCTCAGCCAGGCCGAGCAGAGAAGCAGAAATCGAGCTTCACACCTCAGCCTAGCCAAGCTCGTACAAGGAAAATACCACGCGTGGGCCCCACGTGAGAGTCGTGCTCCCAGCCCATCACGAACGCGCTCGTCATTTCCCCCGTCCCTATCTTGACCAGGCCGCGTGCTGCGCCACTCCTCACGAAACCTCATCGTCTGCCACCTCCTTGCAGTCATCAGGACGACGCTGCCTCGCTACTCCCCGGCCCGCCTCCGCCGGTACTACCTTAGGTCGACGTCGCCGTCTCGTGGTCACAGCGCCCCGAGCATCGCGATACCTTCCCGGTGATACTTGCCCCTGGCTCGTCCTGGTGGTCTTCACGCCTAGCTCCGCCAACCAATGCCTCCCCTCGGTGTGCCTTCCACCCAACGCCGCCTGGCTCTGGCCAACTCTGGCCAGCGCTCCGAGCTCCGCGCATCATCGCGTCCTTTCGGTGCTCCTGGCCCCTGGCTCCGCCCGGTGTTCTTCGTGCCCAGCTCCGCCCACAAACGCCTCCGCTCGTTGCTCCTCACACCCAGCGCCGCCTGGCTCCGGCAAACTCCGGCCAGAGCCGCCATGGACGGTTGTAGAAATATGAGGACCCGATTTCTTTTCCTAAATTCTTTCTAGGGCCCTTTCTGTAATAATTTGGACCTGTTTGCAATTTCATTTTCTGGACTTGGAGGACCTATGAGTAAAAACTGTCATAGAATAATTTTAATTCTAAAATTTTCTATAGATTACAAATTAAGCTAATCCAAGAACATAATACAAACATTATTGAAATGATATTACACAATGTGTTGAAATGGTGAAATGACCCAGCCTAGCTCATCACATACAAGCTACCAAACAACATCTCGTCTCGGCCTAACTCAACACATACAAGACACCAAACATCCGACAAAATCTCGGTCCAACCTGTATAAGGTCAGCCTGTATCACTTGAGAAACCCAATCTAGGTTGACACAGTCTACCAAACACACCGTTACGGAACAACTTTTTTGAAACTAAAAACAACATAAAACAAGAACTTGCGTTGTGACATCTTGTCAATAGGTTAGTCCGAGAAAATCGATAAAAATGACATAATTGTATAAGAAACATGTAGCATATGTGGCCGTTAGAATGATTTTTTTTTTACCCAAATCGGTCCGCGGGGACCGAAACAGACCGTTTGGGAGGGGGGGGAGGGGCGTTGGGTATGCTCTAAGATGTATGTAACACCCCTAGATTTGATAAGTGTATTTAGTAAAGTGATAATATCTTAGGTGTGTTTATTTGCCGTGTTGAGTGTGAGAAATGAGAAGAAATAAAATTAAAATAATATGTAAAGGGAAAAATTGTGTCATTGTATAATTCGATACACGAAAAAAAATGCCGTAGTGATTTCAGGCCAATTCGGGAGAAGGGCAGGGGCGCACGCGAAGCCAGCTAGGAGGCGGAATTTGATTAGGAGGCACACAGAGCGTTGGGGGTGGGGCCGGTGGCAGGTGTAACCCTAGTCGTTAGAGCGATGCGAGACGGGGAGCGACCGAGGCGTCAAGACGCTTAGTTTTTTTTTAATCTTTATCGGTTGGCCTACTGCGGGGATAGAGTAGTGGCACTGAGACGTAAGTATAGATGAAAATCAGGGGCATAGAGATACATACCGGTTCGGGATTTTGAGGAGAAGCTCGAGAAAATGCTCTCGATGAGTTTCTGGCAATTACATTGCATGTTTCTTCCGATGAAATTCCCGGCGAGAAGAAACTAGCCAATTATAAACTGCGGTGTGGAAGCTATAAACCGGGGTAGAAATCCAAAATAAGCCGTCCTACATCTTGGAGGGTGCCACTTGTGAGATCCACAAAGTAGATGTCATGCAATGGTGTGCCTCCTTGGATTATGGGTTGCTCGATCTTGTATCATTCTCCTCTCTTCGGATTACGCAAAAAAAATAAAATAAAAAAGTCAATGGAGCGGAAGTACTCAATATAGGGCTATAGGGACATGGGAAGCATTTTGGCTCGCTGGTGCATTTGCACCCGATATTAAAAATAGATTTAACAAATTTAAAATGTCAAAAAATTGGAAAAAGTATTCAAGCATATGTGTTAACATCCTATATATTTACGAAGTCGTTTCAAGGGAATACAAAATTTGATGCTAAAACAAGCCTTTTCGTAGGATTTTTTTTAACAAACCACAAAAGATATATTTTTTGAAACAAAAAAACATTGTATAGAATATAATGTGAAGACGTATCTGCAAAATTTTACTTTACTTTTTTTCAATATTTCGAAATATGATTTTTAAATACCAGTGCTCAGGTGCCAAACCGGATTTCTGTATAGTGAATAGTGATCAAACGAATAATTTTCAAACAAACAAAAAGTAAGACGAATTGAAGCGACCGACGACGGCGACGAGGCAACATACGAGTGAACCAAACCAACCAACGACATTTCCCACGGCGGCCCCACCTCGCTCTTCCCCTACAGTCAGTCTCCCTCCTTCGAGAGGGCCGCCGCCGCCGGACCGGACGCCGGATTAGACGTACTCCGGCTATTCCCCCCCCCCCCCCCCCCCCCCCGCCCCCTCCCCTCCGGATTCCTGGACGCGCGGGTGCACCGGTAAGCCGTATCCTGCCCCATATTTTCCTCCCCCCGGGACGCTTAGGTAGGAGGATCCCGGAGTTGTTTAATGTTTTCACGAGAGCCCTGTAGAGGCGACGACCGAGATCGGTGGCGGCACCGAATGCGCGTTGCGCCGCCGTCGTAGTTGAACGTGTACTACTTGGGTGGTGATTAGGTAAGGTTCGAGGCTGTGGCCAGAACCCGGAGTGGAGCTGCGGGGAATGCGCAGCGGCGAGGCGACGCCGGTTTATGCGGGTTCCTGCCGTTCTGGTTAGTAGAATGTTTGTTTCCACTGGACAGTGTGCATCTGGTCACTGACAGGGGACCCGGATGTTGCTACTGGGATTAGATTCAATTCCTGCCGTTCTGGCTTCACTGCTTTTTACTGGGTTCAGAGGAAGTTGCATCAGCAGCCGTTGTCTGTCTCTTTGTAGCTGTTGCTTGTTTTCAGTACTCAGATGTTTCCCATGTTTGGTGCGCTGAATTTGTTGGAACTGGTACCTTATAATTAGCCAATGTGTAGCGGTCCCCTAACATGGGACCTTAAATGATTGTGTAGTTAATAAGGACGTTAACCGAACCGTCCAAGTTAGAGAAACCAACATAGGGCTTCCAAGTTAGGAGGAATCAACACACAATCATCCCATGTTTCAGTTTACAGGACTCCATTATGAACCATATCGGGTTCGCATAATACATTGCCAAGATTATTGCTCGGACCAGTATATAAGAATAGCATATGGTCTGATAACATGCCCAATATAACTGAACACTCCGAAAGAGGAGGCTACTAGTATCCATACTTCAATCTTTCATGGTAAATTTTATGGAATTTACTTTAACTGGCTTTTTTTTATGTTGTTATATCCATAGTTAAATTTGTTCTGTTTCGGAATCATGCTTATTATTTATTGTTGACTGGTACTTTATTATCCTGCAGGACTTGCTTTTATCATATGACCGGCAAAATGTTTCCTTAGTGATATCCCCAGGCATGATTTGGGTACTGTTCATAATGCAGTTAGCTTCTCATGGTACTCGAGAGGACGAAGCAACGCAGCTGGTGCCCCGTTGTGATCATGAAGAAGTGTCAGATTCGCAGGAGATATTTTCACAATCCAACACCGCGGGAAGCTCCACGGAGTATCTAGTCTCATCTGAAATCAAGCCAGTGATTGTTGAAAATGAAAATCACAACATTGATGCCAATGAAGAAACCCATCTTGTCGTCCAAGACTTTCCACAATGCCGGATTTGCCTTGATAGTGAAGGTCCACAATACACTATGACTTGAAATACACATTTCTTAGATAATGCCTTAAGGGCTTTTTTCTTGCTATTTTCTATTTAGTTGGTCTTTATTGTGCTGCATTCCTGCTGCATGCAGGTGATGGCTTAATTGCGCCATGCCATTGCAAGGGCACACAGAAGTATGTCCACAGGTCCTGTCTTGATAACTGGAGATCAACAAAGGTATTGATTCATGACTTATTTACACTGCACTTGTTGATATGCTCAAATGCTCAATCATCCTGAAATCCATCCAAAACAGCAGATATGCTAATGCTCCTTAATTATTACGTTAGTCTTGCTCTGACCCAGCTTCTTTGTACACATCACCCAGGAAGGTTTTGCATTTTCACATTGCACCGAGTGTCGGGCAGCATTCTTACTTCGTGCTAATGTTCCTCCAGATCGATGGTGGTTAAGACTGAAGTTTCAACTTCTAGTTGCTAGAGATCACACATTGATCTTTTTTATTGTACAACTGGTAAGATGTTCACACCTATTATAGTCTAGTGCTATGTACTACTTTTCTTCAATGATCTTATAACAATATTAGTCTGTGCCAGTTTTTTTTTTCTTTTTCTATATATGTTGTTTTATATGCTGAATTGCTAATGAACTTTTGTGATCCTATATTACATAGTACATACCCAAGTAATTGAGATTTACATTTTTTATCTGATGATATTGTTACAGACTTACAGTAGTAACATTTTTACCAAATATGTGCTCCACTTTGTATAGATGCCACTCAGAAGAAGCATATGTGCTGATAAGAGGAAAATAGTAATAGCATAATAGGACAATATGCTGCTGTTACTTTACTTTCCTTGTAAAGATTCCAATGAACCCACATGGATATTTTTCTGTCGCTGAGATTTATATAACATTTCTTGCTCCTAGCCCTATAAAATTTTGATTTGGTAAATCTAGAAGTAAACATGTCTGTATTTTTTTTATTGCATTGGCGAAATGGCCGCATGCATCCTCAAAATGACGAGTCCATAATGTAGTGTGCACTGAGATATATCATTGTTCCGATTTTACCAAGTTGATTTATTTTCTTTTTGCCTGATAGGTTGTTGTTTTCTTGGGTATGCTGGTATACAGATTTTATGGAGATGAATTGCGAGAAATGTTTGGTTATGAAGCACATCCATATGCTTTTTATGCATTGGCAAGTAAGTTCAGTTTTCATAATGATGTCTACTGTCCTTGTGCATGTTACAATTTATCTTTGTTTATGATTCTAGAAAATTCTTGAATTGCCACTTAACTAAAAGGTTGAATGAGAACTAGATAACCTATGCACTTTATTTGTACCGGATCTCTTCCTATTCAGTTATATCAATATGCTTAGGCATTTACTTATCTAAAACAAGCCACTTCACTATTTGCATCTTTCATTTTTTTACTTTGGTAGTCAGTATTAAGATATATTGTGTTGAAATGGTCTTATGCTGGCAAAATCTCTAAATATTTCTGTGTCTACTGTGAGTATATAGATCATCATGGTGTAATTTATGATAGCAGCAAGAGGTTTGGTCCTTTGAGTTATAAGATAAATAAATCTAAGTATATTTCATATAGGATGAGTCATGATTATCTTAGTGTGGTTTGTGTTTTCGGCAAGCATCAAAAGACCTGTCAAATGGATTTGTTTTCGTAGTTCAGATGATCAACTAGAGTACTTAAAGAGTAGACAATCATGTCTGACACAGAGAAGTCTACATGCTCAATAGGAGCTACAGGACAACTCATACTTTCATTTTGGCTCCGAAGGCATCTAAATTGTATAGACAATGCTAGATGAGAATGTAAATGATATTTGTCTATCTGTTGTTGGCATTTAGCTTAGCATTCGTGATTGTACAAGTATATTAACATGCATGCTATAGTCTTTACCGCTGTGACACTGTCTATTACATGTCATTTGAATATATTAGCCGTGCTGTATATGAAGCACTTTTGAGATTTCTTTTAATATAATAATTACTCAAACTGCAGTACTGGCTATTATTTTGGTTGGTTTGCTGTATGGATTCTTCATAGCTATAATATGTGGACAGAGGATCACTGAACGGCACTACCATGTTCTTGCAAAGCAAGAATTAACCAAGGTTGGTGAAAGAAAGATAAACCGGAACATCAAATTTATTGATTGATCTTTCATTTCAAGTACATTTATGATTGATAAAGTGTTTCTCAAACTGATTAATAAACTGTTAGTTGTGCCACCAAGTATTCATGTCATCAGCAGTCCAATATGTTTGGAAAATCTGAATGTCTACTTCTAGTATTCCAATCGGTTCTATATCATGGTTTATGTTTCCTGTGTTTTCCGTGCATGATCCCAGTGGGGTAGAGTATGAAGTCCCCCTGTGATGAACAAAAAAAAAATTGATGTTTCTTGCTAGTTACACGCGCCTTCTTTTTCTTATCCTGGCATAGTTCAGATTGTCCTAAGATAATTGCGCAGCTTTTATTTCTTATGATAAACTTATGTTACAAGATTTGTTCATACTGTGATGTTCCTCTTATGGCAGGAGTATATTGTAGAGGATCTTGAAGGAGCTGATCTAGTGCCAGACCTTGATCCTAGCCATGTTACAGAGTTGAGGACACTAGGACTTTATTGAGCATAACTGCATATAGCATCAGGTAGGCAGTTTAAGTTCTTGTTGATTTACAACATTCTCTTAGTCGTTATAGTGCACTCTCTACTTGTCTAGAAAATCACCCTCCGCCGCTTACAGAAGTATGAATAACAGCTCCCACATACTCCCTCCGTTCCATATTAGATGACTTCCACGTCGATGTATCTAGACATATTTTAGTACTAGATACATCTATTTGAGAGTCATCTAATATAGAACGGAGGGAGTAGCAATTAGCCTATGAAAACGCTGCAACAAACATCTCACACTTATGGATTTTACTTTAGGCCTCTGCAATCGGCCCCTTTGCACAGTTTAGTTTTATAGTGCACAGTCCATTATTACACCTAAAATGTTCCGTTACTTCATAAATCATAATCCATAAGCAATTACTGGTTTCCATATGCCTAAAGATTTTGAGTCCTATTTTTTGCATATCCCTGGTTGCATTGCTTTTTGCGTGGGAACCTCTGTGCTTGCTGTGATGATGTTGCTGCTAGATGTGCAGTTAGTTGAAACTTAAATGCTACAAATGTTTGTTCTTTCCTTGTAAAAGCATGAAGGTTCTTGTAGAATATAACCTAATTTTGGGTATACCAAGAGGTTGAATTTACATTGGAATTAAGAAATATCCCCGAGAGGATCATGTACTACTCTTGATTCCCCAAAATTACTGCATACTGAGGATCACTATTGCAAACAAGGAACAACATGATCTGCTGGTTCCCAAAATTAGAGGCATCAGAGAATATCAGAGGTGAAATATTATCTATTTTCCAACTTGAACCAGAAATTAGAAATCACAGTTATTTGCATCAACAATAGTATACGACTTTTCTAAACATTTTACTGACATAGTTTTCATGGTGAAAAACTGAGCACACATACAGCAGCTTTAACCCACCTCTCAAAAGCTTCAGCTATCTTCTCATGGAGTTCTTGAGGTCTTGAAGGTCAAGCAGACAAGCGGTCTAGAGTAGAACAACCGATCAGCCGTTCAGCTAGCTATCCTGAGCCGTAGTTCAGATTGTCCTACAAATGCTTTGCCTTGTCATTTTATTTCAGCCTTCGCCCCAGTTGTAGGCTGGAGAGCAGTCACCCTGTAGATACAGGGTCGTGTTTTTTTCCTGCCTGAACCTACTATAGTCCTACTATTCTCTGATAATTGATTAGGCTGAACTCCTGCCACTATTTGTATTTTAATATATATTTTCTGATAGCAAAGTAATGCGAAGGAGTTTGAACTTTGGAATTACGATCTTGTCCACATGAGTCGTCTTTCCCGAATCAAACTTTCTATTCTCACTGCCTACTACTTTTGAAGCCAAGAATATATGCTCCATCTTTTGTATGCTTATAGACATAGACTTCTTGCATATATCTTTTTGAAAGTAACAGAATATATGGGAGATATTACTTCGTCCACTAACCGAGAATCTCCCTCTTAGCAGCTAACGTCTTGCCAGTTTATTTGGTCTAATTATTGGTGCCCCACTAGTTTTTTTTTCGCTTTCTCCCTCCCATCAAAACCATTGATTTCCCTGATGACATCCTCCACTTTTTCCTGTTTCCCAGGTATTGGTATTTTTCCTACCAATTTTCCTCCACGTTAATATGATATCTGTATTTACTGGAGACAACATGAAATTGGAATTTAAATTCTTTTCAGTAAACACTTCATTCTTCCAGCCCTACTTCCTGTAAGGATCAATAATGATTATTCTTCTAGGCTGGCAACCAGGACACTAGAATGAAAGTGACGCGGGAGTTTATACTGGTTTGAGTGCAAACGTATGCACCCTACCCTGTAGGTATGCACCCTACCCTGTAGGTATACACCAAGCTTCAGGGTTGGAGGGGTACCTCTTGGTCATGGTGTCCTTGAGAGCACACCTGTCCATGTGTTCTTGTATTGATCGATAAAGTTTGAAGTAGAAGTGTGAGTTACACGAAATAGCCTGTGGCCCTATCCAAATGGGTAGGATACCCGCTAACACTGTGACTAAAGTGAGGGCAGACAAAGTCTTCTCTGGATATTGTGGGTTTCTGCCTGTAGGGTCTACCAGTGGAGGTTATCCCATGGACCAATTAAGTTAGGGTCCCTGAGCGCATTGACCTCTCCATGAGCCATGATGAGTGTTCCTAGGATTTTCTTCCCTCCAATGTCACCAGGGGGCCTTCCTGGAGGTGGTGGAGGGGTCTCTTCTGTGTGAGATGCCAGGGGCCTATTAGAGGCGTAAGGAGGCGATCTGCTGTTCAGAAGCACATGTCGATGGTGGTTTATCCTCTGCCTCCTTATTTTCTTTAACAGTATAATCATAAGACTTCAAAACAGTACATCCTCATGCATGACCATGCTAACTTGTCATCCTAGAACTCCTAAAGTGTGTAGATGATATGGCAATGTAAAGGTGTTCTTTCGACATGTCCTCTCCAGGCTACTGTTTTAGAAAAATGGCGAGTACATGAACAAAGGTCCCCATTCTTCATGTAGGCAATATCCGCACGCTTCTTGGCAAGCCGTTTTAAAAACTCATAACCATCAACACAAGCCATCCTGACAGTGACCTGAAACATCTGATGTCAGGACGTGTATATGAAGGATATGCAATGTTACAAGCGGTAGGCATCATGTTACCTGTTTCCTTGATTCACATCATGTACCCGTGCAATACTTGTATACAAAGTCTGATGGCAACAGCCGAGACAGTGATATGAGATTATGAGTAGTCTTCATAACAGTAGACATGTCACAATACTCCAGTTCAGGACCCTACAGATTCTTTACATTTTCTTCCTTTTTGTGAAAAAATTGTAACTGAGCATAATTTGGTAAACTGAGCTATGAGTCATCAGCGGTAACACTATCCGACAAGTGGGTATAGATTAAATTGGGGATTGAAGAACAATTAGAATAGACGAACACATGTCCGAGAATTATAATAGAAGAACAAATCCAAAGGTGCGAGACTGCTGACCCCCTCATCAGTTGCAGCAATTTCCGGTTATCTAGTGTCATGGTCGGTGCCATGATTGTTTTAAGAGAAGTAATTTAATGTTCTTGAGATGCTGCACTTATGCATCTGATGGCCGAGCATACCGTTTTCCTGTTAACCAACACAAGACACCATTTCCTAGACAGCTGTGTAAGCATGGGGATAGTTGGTGAAGCTACCAAAAATGAATTGGGGGTGGTAGTTTGAGAATTCAGCTCTGTCTCATGCCCAGTTACAACCGATTCATTTCTTGAAGCCCCCGAAATGTTCTCATGATTAAGTTGTCGGGAAATCACTAGCATCAGTTACACCGCCTCACCACCTGGGGACCTCTCCCCCATTGCAACTGTTTGATCCATCTGTATTACAGTAAGAATTGCATGGCAAAGTAACCAAGGTGAAATTTAACTTGCGGAAAAGTGAAATGCCAAGAGATTATTTCCGCTTATCATAGTTTTTAGAACTATATTGTGATTAACCTCAGGTGTTTTTCCCCAGATACAAGAGATTGATGAATGGGGACATCAGTATATTTCACTATAATTTGGAAGGCTGATGTTCCACGAGTATCCTCACACACTCATCACGAGGAATGCAAAATGGGCCTTTGTGTGGCGCATATGTATATATTTTCAGAAGTAAAACAGGTCGCTCCTTTGTAGCCACCAGATATAATTCATGTTTCATTTTTGTTCCATCTAGGATAGTTTGCTCTCAAAACAAAAGGAGAATAAGGTGAGTTGCCTCACATTCTTGACAAATGAGCAAAGGGTGCAATAAAAATGCTAGGATATTATGCTGAATGTACATTCGGTTATATACTGTTCTTTTCCTTCTTTCTTTCCTCAGGTTCACAATAAAATGTGACGTTTAAAGATGCAAGTATATACACTTGGCTACACTTCATTGTTTTGATTATTTTCATCAAATTGATGGACCAAAATTAATACCCCTGAAGCTGTACAATTGTCTGTACACGTAGCATCCCTCCTTAGAAAACGATGCAGATATTTGTCTATTGCAGTATTGCTTGACCCGGCCGCACCATCATAATTTTCGTTGCACATGCTGCTCCTGTACTTGAGGATCTATTTAATTGTTTCTCCCAATTCTGTTTTTTTTCTATGGTTGTTAGTACCTTGGGACTTGTGATGTGTAGCTGAAATCAAGGACAAATAAGTACGACAGTAGGCGCGTTGCTGCTGAACTGTTAATAATAATACAACAAACACCTGAAGGTGGCGATTATTGGCATACCAGTGGAACAATTTCATGTGCAAAGGCAGTCGAGATTCTAAATTTCTAGCGTATGGGTGAAAATGAGGTGATTTTTTTAAAGTTCTTGCTAGTGATACTAATTTTAGTTTAGCAGTATCAAGTTTTCCGTGCGGAGCTATATGGTTAAGCGTGAGCTTGATCCTTGGAGCATTATCAAGTTTTTTGTTCTCACCGGCCTATGGCATTTGCACGAACGAGTTTTAAAGAAAGCAGCCATGAATTGTTGAGCTGAAGCCCCAATGTTTCTGCATTATCATCCGGTTTAGTATACTTATTTTCTCGGATTATGTTTGGCAATGCAAGGATCTGAAGTCTATCAAACCTATCATGGGTTAACAAAATATATATTTGCAAAAAGAAAAAAGTGCAGTTTTCTCTTGGTTGGGCGATCGCAGAAGCAACCCATTTTTTTCTTTTTTGGTGTGCAGCAACACAATTCTTGGCTCTAGTAGTTTTCTTATATTTGGTCAACGGCACAGCTGTGCCCTAGAGTTCTCCACCTTTGTTTCTCTTGACAAATTAAGTAGATGTGCCTGTCCCACCATCTAAACGTGCACAGCAATAGAAAATTTCTTTTTAGGAGCAAGATGAGGGTAGCAGGAGCCATGAAGCAAGCAAAACCATGTGTGCCTAGTTTGGCAATTAGACACCGGTGGTATTTATTTTCCATGGCCTAAATTAGTTACCTACTACTGTAGTTGCTGAATGGAATGCTGATGTGGATGTCTGAAGCAGCTGGAAGACAGTTACAGATGGAGACTTGCTCAGCTGCCCTGTGGCAATGGGACTCTCCTTGGTTAGGTGGGGAGCTGTGGCTTGATTTGGGAGTTGATTAATAAATGTGCACGAGATTGCAATGCTGCCTGTTGCGTAATTAGGGCTCGTACATTGCAGGGAGCCACGAATGCATTATTGATATTAAATGACAGGAGCAACTATCTACAAATGGGGAGTGGGGCTACCTAAATTGAGTTGGTCGGCAGCTATGGTTGTTAAACATAATGTACCTGTACGTGTACGTATGGTGTAGTACACCACCGTACACGTACAAACCTTTGTACGCCACGTGAGGGGGCTGTGCCCTCACCTATATAACACGAACCCGAGCCCTGAAAGGGGTATCGTTTCCGCCTACCTTTGATATGGTATCAGAGCATCGCCTCTCCATGACCTAGCCGCCGGATGATGATCAAGAAAACCTAGATTGGAAAACCCACCAAAACCCAAAACCAAAAGCCAAAGATCAAAGCCAAAAACCCCGGATCCCCACGGTGAGCAATGGCGTCGACGACTGCCCTCATCGCCGCGCTGGGAACCCCCCCCTCGCAAAAGCTCACACGCGGGAACTTCCTTTTCTGGAAGACCCTCGTGTATCCGCCGCTCCGCGCCGCCCAGGTCATGGACCTCCTCACCGGCGTCGAGACTGCACCGGCCAAACTCATCGAGGGGCTAGACGAAAATCAGAAGAAAACCTCCATCCCCAATCCCGCCTACTCGGCCTGGGTTGCTAGGGATGCCACGGTGCTCGGGTATGTCTTGAACACCCTGTCACCGGAAGTGCTTGCCCATGTTCTTGGGCTAGAAACCTGCGCCGAGGTCTGGACCGTGGTGATGTCCATGTTCTCCACTCCTTCGCGCTCCAAGATCCAACACCTACGCGGTGCCCTCAACAACACCAAGAAAGCTGATCTCTCCACCGCGCAGTTCTTCGCCAAGATGAAAGGCCTCGCATCTGAGCTGGCCGCCATCGGGAAACCGATCGACGAGGATGAGCTGGTCGGTTACATCCTCAATGGCCTCGACGGAGCGTATAATTCCCTCGTCGCATCCGTCAACGCCAACCCGGGAACGTCTCTCGACGACCTTTTCGGGCAGATCAGTGCACACGACATGCGCCAGGACATGCTCGCCGAGAGCGGGCAGGACACCGGGGTCTACACCAGCTCCGCCAATGTCGCACGCCGTGGCCGCGAAAAATCCTCCAAGGGAGGTGATCGTCCACGTCAAGAAGATGGAGGTCGCGGTGGAGACCGCGAGCGTGAGCGCGGCGACCGCGAACGTGACTACCGCGACCGCGGTGATCGCTATGACGATGGGCGACGTGGGCGTGGTGACCGCGGTGACGATCGCTATGACGATGGGCGACGTGGGCGTGGTGACCGCGGTGACCGCGACGACCGCGGTGACCGCGGCGACCGTGACATGCGCCGTGATACAGGAGGAGGGCGCCGTGACAATGGTGACCGTGGTCGCTACGACCGCGGAGATGATCGTGGCCGCTACACCGAGCGCAACGACAGGAACCGTCGCCGTGATGATAGCCGTGGAGGACATCGTCGCAGGCGCACACCGACACCGTTCGTGGCCACTACCTGTCAGATATGCAAGATTTGGGGGCACCCTGCCTCCGACTGCTGGTGGCGCTATAAGCGCGATGGTGACTCCGATGATGATGGAAGGGGTGATCATGAAGAGACGAAGGCGAACATGGCATCTCACGGGGTGGATACCACCTGGTACCCCGACACGGGTGCCACTGACCACATCACCGGGGAGCTGAGCAAGCTTTCCACGCGTGAGAAGTATCAGGGACGTGACTGCGTCCACACAGCTGATGGTAAGGGCATGAAAATAACTCATATTGGTCATTCCACATTGCATACCCCACATGATGAATTGTTGCATCTCAAAAACATACTACATGTCCCTAGTGCTTCTAAAAATCTATTATCAGTTCACAAACTCTCTCGTGACAATGACATATTTTTTGAGTTTCACCCCTCTTTCTTTTTGATAAAGGATCAGGCCACCAGAAGAGTTCTCCTTGAGGGTCCATGTCGTGGTGGTCTCTACCCTCTAGAACCAGTATCTCCAGGATTTCAGAAGCATGTTTTTGCCACAATAAAGCCATCTTCATCCACATGGCATAGTCGGTTAGGACATCCATCGTCTTTTCTAGTTCAACATATCATTAGAAAGAACAATCTTTTGCATTCTCCAGTCATAAATCCCTATGTGTGTGATTCATGTCAGTTAGCTAAAAGTCATCAGTTACCATACCCCATATCCACTAGTGTTTCCACTGCTCCTTTGGAGCAAATATTTTCTGATGTTTGGGGTCCTGCCCCCGAGTCTGTGGGTAGACATTCATACTATGTAAGTTTTATTGATGACTATAGCAAATTTACGTGGATTTATTTGCTTAAGAAACGCTCTGAAGTTTATCAAGTGTTTCTCAATTTTCAGCAACTTGTTGAAAGAAAATTCTCTCGCAAAATCATTACCATGCAAACTGATTGGGGTGGTGAGTATGAAAAACTCAATAGTTTCTTTCGCAAAGTGGGAATTTCTCATCATGTTTCTTGCCCTCATGCTCACCAACAGAATGGCTCCGCTGAACGTAAGCATAGGCACATAGTTGAGGTTGGACTAGCTTTGCTTGCTAATGCATCCATGCCATTAAAGTATTGGGATGAAGCATTCCTTACTGCCACATTTCTCATAAATCTACTTCCTACTAAAGTCCTAGATTTTGATACACCCACACAACGTCTCCTTCAAGTTGCTCCAAACTATGATGCCCTACGTGTATTTGGTTGTGCTTGTTGGCCCAACCTTCGTCCCTACAATAAACGCAAACTTTCCTTTCGTTCTAAAAGATGCGTTTTCCTAGGCTATAGCCCCCTCCACAAAGGAGTTAAATGCCTTGATGTTTCCACAGGGAGAGTTTACATATCTCGAGATGTTATTTTTGATGAGCAAGTGTTTCCTTTTGCATCCATGCATCCTAATGCCGGTGCTCGTCTCAAACAAGACATTTTGTTATTGCCATCATCTCTCCCACTCACACCATCTAATAATGGGGATGCTAATGCTAATGACCATATGCATGTTATTGTGCCTATTACTGATGCTCTACAGGATTTGGAGCCCACAGAAGAAAATCCCATCGAAAATGGTGAAGAAATGGCCTCGGAAACGCATTCTGTATCCTCCGCAGAAAATGACGAAACAGAGACAGAAAACTCACCTGGGGGCGATCCCAATGATGATTGGGAATCCACCTCGGATCGCGCGGCGTCCGATCCCGAGGGTGATGCGCCTGGCGCAGATTCCCCTGCTGGCGCCAGCGCTGACGGCGACGCTGACGGCGCGCGGTCCCCGCGCGACCCCGCCCAGTCTCCGCGTGACACGTCGCGCTCCTCTCCCGCGCGGGCCTCCTCCGAGCCGACAGCCGCACAGGGATCTGCTCCAGGATCAGCTGTGCCCGGTGCTGGTGTGGTCTCCGGTGCATCCGAGTCTGCGCCAGGGACGGGATCCGGTGTGCTGCAGCCCCGTGCTGCCTCCGGTGTGCCACTGGATCCTCCCGTACGTGTTTATGTGCGCCGTCCACGACAACCACTGCGTGCCACGTCTCCACAGCTTGGTGTTCGCACTAGACTTATGAAAGGTATAAAAAACCCGCGTATTTACAAAGATGGATGTGTACGGTATGGTTTGCTTGCATCTACAGGTGAACCAAACACTCTGGCTGAGGCCCTAGCAGATGAAAATTGGAGAAAAGCTATGGAAGAAGAGTTTGATGCCTTGACACAAAACAAAACTTGGCACCTCGTTCCTCCAGGCTCTCACAAGAATATTATTGACTGTAAGTGGGTATACCGTATCAAGAGACGTTCAGATGGTACAATTGACAGGTATAAGGCACGTCTTGTTGCCAAAGGTTTCAAACAACGTTATGGTATAGATTATGAGGACACCTTTAGTCCTGTTGTTAAAGCTGCAACTATAAGAACTGTTCTAGCTATTTCAGTCTCTCGAGGTTGGAGTTTGCGGCAGCTAGATGTCAAGAACGCGTTTCTTCATGGTGTTCTGGAAGAGGAGGTTTATTTGAAACAACCACCTGGGTTTGAAAATCCTGATAATCCTCATTATATATGCAGATTGGACAAAGCCTTATATGGACTGAAACAGGCACCTAGGGCCTGGTTCTCTAGACTCAGTTCTCGGTTGCATGCTTTTGGTTTTTCTGCATCAAAGGCTGATACATCTCTGTTTCTTTACAACAAGTCCAATATCACTATATTTGTCCTGATTTATGTTGATGACATTATAGTTACCAGTTCTTCTGATGAAGCCATTACAGCTCTTCTAAAAGATCTCAGCAGCACATTTGCCATTAAAGATTTGGGTGATTTACATTTCTTTCTTGGTATTGAGGTTTCAAAGATTACTAATGGTTTGCTCTTAACACAAGAAAAGTATGCAACAGATTTGCTTGCGAGAGTAGGCATGACTCAGTGTAAACCTGCACCCACACCTCTGTCTTCATCTGAGCAGTTATCATTGACAGATGGATCACCTCTTGGCCCTCAGGATTGTACTCAATACAGAAGCATTGTTGGAGCCTTACAATATCTTACTCTCACTCGTCCAGACTTGGCCTTCTCAGTAAATAAGATTTGTCAGTTTCTTCATGCTCCTACTACAGTACATTGGACAACTGCTAAACGTATACTGAGATACATTGCAGGTACTCTAAAGATTGGTATCACATTCACACAATCATCCTCAACACTGCTTAGTGCTTTTTCAGATGCTGATTGGGCAGGGTGTTTAGATGATCGTCGCTCTACAGGAGGTTTTGCTATATTTTATGGGCCAAATCTGGTTTCTTGGAGTGCACGGAAACAAGCAACAGTCTCTCGTTCCAGTACAGAAGCTGAGTATAAAGCACTTGCTAATGCCACTGCAGAACTTATATGGGTTGAAGCACTTCTTGGAGAATTGGGTGTTGCATTAAGAGAGGTACCTCGTTTGTGGTGTGATAACCTAGGAGCTACTTATCTTTCTGCTAACCCAGTCTTTCATGCTCGTACAAAGCATATTGAGATCGATTTTCACTTTGTTCGAGAACGTGTTGCTGCTAAAAGATTAGCTATACAGTTTGTATCTAGTAAAGATCAAGTGGCTGATGGCTTCACCAAAGCACTTCCCATTAGAAACTTGTATGAGTTTAGACGTAATCTAAATCTTTTTCAAAGTTTAGATTAAGGGGGAGTGTTAAACATAATGTACCTGTACGTGTACGTATGGTGTAGTACACCACCGTACACGTACAAACCTTTGTACGCCACGTGAGGGGGCTGTGCCCTCACCTATATAACACGAACCCGAGCCCTGAAAGGGGTATCGTTTCCGCCTACCTTTGATAATGGTGTCTCTCCAGTTGAATGAACTAGTTGCTGTCTTCATGCTTTGCTAAGCTATGAATACCTATATGTACTGCATCAAGCTGGAAAATATCATCCAGTGTGTCACGGACACGTGGTCCTTGACCCACATGTCTCGTTTGCACTACCAATTATATTTTCAAATTTATACTAATTTTTTGGTGACGTTACTTTGTCAAATTTCTCCAAAATCCGAGATCAAGATCGATTGGCCGCCCTACAATGGTGAGTCGTGCAAACGGAATAGCAAGTTTCAAGTTACAGCCTAGCATCCTGTTGACAAATAGGCTAATTCAGTCGCTACATGATGAGCATTTGAAGATTTTTCTCAACCTAAATGTCAAATATAAAGCACTGTAGTTCAACATCTGCCTCTTGCAGTTACTTGTACATTTTTGCTTAATAATACGGAGAGATAGACAGAGATGGCCACCGGAATCAAATGGGAGCTAGTGTTCCACCAATGACATTGCAAACACATCTAGCTAAGCATTTTTAGGATTCCCTAGCTCAACTGAGGAAAGGAAGGTATCATTCGCCACCTTTTCTTGTAAGATTTGTAAAAATGCAAAAAAGGTGTATAGAAAGGCATGTAAAGTGCATTTTCACAATCTGTTAGTGATTGCTTTAACCCTCCTCCTTCCCGAGTAAGCAAGGCAATTGCTGCTTTGCTACACGGCACAACACCATACTGCCAAGTGGAGGATACCTGCATTAAGCAAAATGGCATCACATCCATCCATTAGAGATGCCTAGAAGCTTCAATTTCTCAAAGAGGTTGGTTAATCACACTAGTCAGCACTAAACTACACGCAACCGCCTCGAGCCGTATCGAATTCCCGCGTTCCAAATGGGGCCTAACCTTTTTACCTTCGAAAAGATCACCGGAGGAAAAAGGCCATGTTGATATCCTTGGCCATGCAAATAATGTGATCCATGCCTGAACTTTTTTGCAGTTTCTTGCATCCGACCTGTCACCACGTCCATCCCATTTGGCCTGGCCTCCAAGTGACCGTGAGGGGGAAGCGCAGTGCTGTCCCTGTTGTTACTACTCTTGCAAGCAAATTCCTATCCCTGCCTTCACCTTGCCATGAATGTACGTTGCAAGCATGGCTATGGCAATGCAACAGCCTGCCTTTTGACAACTTTCGTTGCCGCCTCAAACATTGCAAAAACCCTATAGCCTTCGCTACTACAGTGACCATGACAGCCTCTTTCGCCATCCATCGCGGCAATAATGCCGCCTTTTCGCATCCCGTTTTGTCCGCGCGGCGTGTGAAATCCATATTCTCCTGTGGTAGAAAGAGAGTAAGAACTAACAACGCGTGCATAAGTAGAGGGTTGCATGGCTGCTTTACATAGCAGTGTGTGTGCTCGTGTGTGCAAGACGAGGTGCGTCTAGCAACAAAGGCAAAGAGGCAATGTGCTTGTGAATGTGTGCCATTATTTGGTTTTATCTTTTCCATTTGCAGAAAAGGTATTCCAGGAACAACAACAATAAAGCTGGGCGGCCACGCATATTTCCCTGTGGCCGATGGCTACCTCCAACATGGAAATGCAAGGGAAGGGAAGCAGACAAATGTAATCAGATTCTTGGGTGAGAACGAACCATTATGGTCCAAGATTTCGAAATTTTTAATCTCCCCCGCTTTATGCTCTTTGGAGGAAATGTCCTCGAAAATTCAGCCCAAATTTAGCATCCGGTGCGGCTACACGCCTGAGGACGGAGGATGATGCTTGTGCAGTGAAATCATGGTTCATAATCATAGCAGGTTCTTCAAGAACATGTTCATGAGCAGTTTCTTGAAACAATAAAATACATTTGCATTGCACCTTTTACAGTTTATCAATGCTAAATCTAAGCTCCAATTATAGTTTATAAATGACTGAATCTGATCTGGGGCTCCATGCACCTTGCCCCGTTCAACCACTGATGGAGCAATGTGACTGAACATGAACACGGCAGCCTTTGTCTCCACCGACCACATGGGCTTAAGGAGCACACAATGCAGGTTAGTGCGTGCATTAACCCATATGCAGCTGCTCATAATCAGTATTCAACTCAGCACAAGTACAAGCACTACCGAGATTAATTTAAGAGCCTTAGCCTTGGTTTCTGCAAGAAGGAATCAAAAGAATATTTGTTTATTTTCCTAAGCCATAGATCGTGTTTTGCGACAGCCACCACGCTTTTGATAAGATCTGAATTACATCTTCGCTGTTAAGAAATTCTCATCTTCGGTATGAAATAGTCTTTGGCCGCATTTAGCGTGCTTTGAACGATAAAAATTCTGCTCTTTATTCCAAGGAGAATTGTTTTAGGGTTGCCTTTATTCCAACATAGTTCTGCTTTTTGTTCATATTCTTTATTTGTAGTAAAGTGTTTTATTCTGCATAACCTTTACATCTCCATAAAATATATATCTAGTCTTGTTTATGGAAAACAATTATTTTGTATAAGATGATTCTTGGCTAAAATGTAAGCTGCAAAATCTCCAATTGCAAGAGAAAAAAAAAATGGAATTCCGTAGTCTTCGAGACATTGATTGTAGCTTCTGGAGCAAAGCCCTGTCAACTTCTAAGGAAAATCATGTCTTATCTAACAACCTGTACATGCTACTGTTTCGCTAGTTTCATGTATAATGCAGGAACCAACCTTTGGACTCAAGTGACACTATGATCCAAAAGCTACAATCAGTGACACCGAGATCCTTTTTGCTCCTTTTCTTTCTTTCTTTCATTCTTCTGTTAGATCTTCATCTTCACGAATTATCAGGAAATGCCAGATGTATATGAGCAGAACCAACACATAGTTTTAAGGTATAAATAATGGAGAAAACATTTGCTTTCTCTCTTCTCCACACACATAATAAAACGTAGAGAACACCTTGGACACAACAAGCCATGTTAAAGTACAGTTAAGTACTCTAGTTCAATTGAGTACCTCAAGAATCTTGAGAGGCACCACCAAGAAAACCAAAGTCCATGGCATCTTTTTCTCTAGGGACCTTGCCTAATATGCCATTTTTTTGTGCTCAGTTTTCCTGCTGCAAGCAACGTCTTCTTGTTTAAAATATATAATGTGCAAATTTATATGCACACATCATGCTACCAGATCAAGCAGGAGTATGGTCTGGGTGATTCGCTTGACCAAAGAAAAGAAAAACTTGGACATAAACCAATTAAAGAAATGCACTGTCAATTCAAGCCAATCATGCTGCTCATACACATCAGGATGGCTCTAGTTTCATCTTCCCATGGCCAGGAACAAGCAACCCTTGATGCATGCGTTCACACACCACGGGCATCAGATTGCTTCCATTGATAACAACTGCCAAAATCAAACATGTAACTCTTTTCTCGGGTCTTCCTAAGTTTCCGACGATCGTCGTGGCATCCACCGCCGACTTCCAGCAGCAATGGCGGCCGGAGATGGAGAATATTCTGGCTGTTCTTGCTGATATTTTCTTCTCCTCTGTGGAATTGTTGATGGAGGGGAAGAAATGTTGTGGCTGGCCGGGGTGAGTGACCACCTTGTCGTCCTTGATTCCCTGCCTTTTGCAGCATGGATGGATGGCCTCTGCAATCTCCACTGTGTGAGTGAGCAGAGCTGGCTCTACTCCATCAATGTAGCCAAGCTACCTCCAGGTCCAGTGCACCAAAATTGCAATTTTACAGTGGTCCATTGCATCCCATATGTATGCATGTGTGTACGTATACTTACCGGCACAGTACTGCTTTCACAAGAACTGAAGACCAAGATGACATTATTCATCTTGGGGCCGCTGCTGATCTTGCCAGTACTCCTGTTTATGGGCACCAGAGGATCATGCATGGGATTCATCTGAATCATCAGGCTGCATCTGCATGTGGTTTGGTGGGTGGGTACCATACCCAAGATATCATCATGTGAGCTGGAGCCAGATGAAAAAAATGAACTTGAGGTGAAAGATCTGTGTGCGAGCTACTACAAGAGATGGCACTCACTCACTCACTGGGGCTACCTTAGCTAGGGTACTGGATGATAGATAGTGCTGCTGCCATTAGTTTGCAGAGATGTACATACACTGTGCCTGTGTTGGTCCATGCATGCATGACAACTAGAAAAAGTGGCCTTGTGGTACAATCGAATTCTCAAGAACCAACAAGAAGCATGAATAGTGGAGAGAACAAAGAGGGTAATTTGGAGAATCACTTTCGGTGTGCGCAGCAACCTTTAGCGCTGTGCTGAAAGAAATTCATCCAGAGAAATAAATTGGAGAAAAGACCTGGCCAGTTATGTTTATTCCATTCTTTATCTGTATTCCAGGCATAAAAGACTGGCTGCTATCATTCTGGTTATTCCCACTACCTTGTGGAATAATATCATGGGATTTTTTCTGAACAATGTGCATTGGTATCAAAAGAATGTACCAGCTAGGTGTAAAAATCTGTAGGTAACTCAGACAGAATGATACAATCAATGTACTAGCAGATCACTTCACAATTCAGAGACAGAGAAGAAACATCTTGCTCCAAGAAAGAAGAACATAAGGGAGAATTCAGGCAAAGTAAATCAAGAGATATACAGCAGTAATTAGGGATGATGAGTAGTAAGTAAGTAGAGTAATTATATATGGCACTTCCTTTGTCTGAAGAAGAGCAACACAGGAAGCAGAGAGCTTACATAGTGGGGTTACATGATGATGCATGCTAAACATAAGGACCATCACATTCACTGATTCAGATTACCAGACTAGAGTAGAGCCCCACGATCACACAGGCCACTAATTAATCACCCCAGAAGCTAGCTTAAGCTTAGTTAATTACGTGCAGTAGAAACCCCATGGCACCGCATTAATCAACCTGAAACACCATAGGATCAGGAACAAAGAGATGATTTTTTTCGCTGGTGTTGTTGTTCGTCTGCCATGGCCCATGGCTGGCTAGCAGGGCTGGAACATGAACATCTCGGGGGAGGATCTGAACATGTCGTCGAAGGAGGTGCCGTCGAATCCGCCGAGGAGCGGGTCGGCTGTGGCTGTGGCTGCTGCGGCGGCGACGGTGAGCGCGACGGCTGCGGCGGCCGTGGCGGTGTTGGTGTTGGCGGTGGCGCTCATGCAGGCGATGATCTCCTGGAGGGAGGTGAGGCGCGCGCTGAGCTCGGCGGCCTGGGTGCGGAGGACGGCGTTCTCGGCGTCGACGGCGAGGAGGCCCCGCGCGGTGAGGCCGAGCGCGGCGGCGACGTGCGCGTTCTCGCGGCGGAGGTGCGCGGCCTGCGCGGCGAGGTCGTCGAGGTGCCTCTGCTTCCGCATCCGCGAGCGGCGCGCGGACTCCCGGTTGGAGAGCATCCGCTTGGCCCGGCGCTGCTCCATGACCGCGCGCAGCTCCTCCGGCGTGCCCCCCGCCGCCGCCATGGCCGAGAGCGAGCCCGTGCTCCCGCCGCTCCCGCTGGAGGACGCCATGACTGGCCGAGAGGGAGCTCTGCTTTCCTTTCTTGCAAGAAGAGAAGAGACGCTTGGAAGCACCAAAGATGACGGACGGACCGATCGATCGATTATGAGCTAGGGAGTCTAGAGAGGAAGGGAAGAGGAGGAGGAAGGTTGAAGGGAGGTCTAAAGCAGGAGGAGGGAGAGGAGGAGGAGGGGGAAGGTCTGTCGTGGGGCGAGTAGTTTATGAGAAGACATAGAACCAGTAGAGGAAGACGACGGAGAAGGACTGGACGAGGTGTGTTCGGCGCCGGAGTGTGGAGTTGATCATAAACCCGGAGAGGAGGATCTCGCTGATCACCGGCGACATCGCATCAGCGAGCGACTCTCAGGCGGACCCGGGGAAGCATATGCGCGTCGCTTGCTTCGGCGTCTTGGGCTCCGGGAGAAGACCCGACGAGGTCAAGCGGTGGGAGTGCGACCCCTTTCTCTATCTCTCTCGCTCGCTCGCTCGCTGCTTCTCTCTCTCTTGCTGAAACCGAGGAGGAGGAGGAAGAAGAGAGGAAGGAGGGGGGTGTTGGGGCAGGGAGCGGGCCGGGATTTATAGAGCCGGGCGGAGTGGGGAGAGGGAACGGGAATGGGATTCCGGTGGGAGCAGGGGAAGGGGAGCGGGAATGGGAATCCGGTTCCGGTGGAGGCAGGGCAGCAGCGGGTGCCTCGAGCTCTGGAGGCAGAGCAGAGGAGGTGGGAATGGTGGTACGGCATGCAGGCTGCTCGCACGTGCGGTCGGTCGCGCGGTCCGTTGGATCCGAGGCTGGAAATCGCACTGACTTCACTTGGCACGCCCGTGCAGCCTCGCTCCACTCCTGTAGCTGCCACGCTAGCTAGTGACTGGCTCCCGTGAGTGGAGGCGAGTACCTTCGTATCGAAACCTCTCGAACTTACCGCGGCGGTGAAAACCAACCAGCACCGCGGTGCAAAATCAGACCTCCGCACACATGACCAGTGCAGTATCGATGCCATGTAGGCGTTTTTTAACGGTCAGAGCAACTCCAACGCGCCCCACCAATTAAGGGTCCGCGCTCCGTTTTGGTCCGAGAAAAAAAAAATCCGCGCGCGTCCGCGCACACCCAGGTGTACCCAACGCGTCTCTGACCCATTTCAGATTTTTTTTATACTAATATTTAAGTAGAGGGCCTAAAAGGTCCACAAACAGCCATTTTAGATAACTACAGTAAAAGGAAATAAATAAAACGGGCGGCGCGCCGACGCTGGCATCTACCCTAGTCAAGGATGGTGTACTCCGGCGCGTTCCACAAGTGCGCCGGTGGCGGCATAACCGCCTGCTCCACCTCCTGTTCCGGTGCCGGAACCAAGTCGCCGCCCCACAGCCACCACTGCCCGTAGAGCTGGTGGGGGGGGGGGGGGGGGCAGAGTGCGCTCCTCCTGCTCCTGGGGCCATGGCGTGGCGAGAGACTCCTCCATGGCACGCTTGAGGTCGTTGTTGTCCTCGTCGACGGCCTGTGGAGGGGGGCTGTGCGAGGGACTCCTTGACGGGGCGCTTGAAGTTGTCGTCCTCCTCGTTTGTGAGCTCCTCGTCCTTGACGGGGCCGCGTAGGGGGCTGCCGATGCGCAGTGGAGCCTGCCGCGTCCGTGGACGTTCATGCGGCGGCATTGAAGACGTGGGAGGAGGAACTGGGACCCGGCCGAAGAGGCCGCGTCGTCGTTGGTTGTGCTCCTCCTGGAACCACGTGTCCTAGTAGCGGGACGTCGAGGCGAAGGTCGGGTCGTCGAGTAACTCCAAGGAAAGCCGCGCGCGCCGTTGGCGGATCCCCTCCTGGCTGAACGGATAGCATGGGCAGCTAGAGGAGGGCAGGGTGAATAGGTGCTATGACAAATTTTGATTTCTTTTCGATTTAGGCTTGGCACAAAGGTAAAAGTTCTCTAGATATGTAACTATGGTGAATTTACCTATATGACAAGAAACAACAATAAACAAGATATAAACACAAAGGAAAGGAGAGGGAACGAGGTAACCGATAATAGAAGCGCGTGGAGATAAGGATGTAATCCCGATTTCCTCCTTTTGAGGGGAGTATGTCTCGTTGGAGGGGTGTGAGTTTCGCCATAAGGCCTACTCAACGCCACAAAGGCCTCACCCTATTCTCCGATGAACCTTGCCACAAAGGCCTAGTTCACCTTCCACTATTGATTCCATTTTAGGCAGAAATCATGTCCTTTACAATGAGCTTGAGTCACACACCCACAACCGAATTGGGGGCTCCCGAAAATCACCAACAATCAACAAGTAGTAGCAATGGAGTTTAGTTTTTTCACAACGAAACCCTAGACTCAAATCCCTCAAGTGAATGAGGGGGAAATGAAGAACGAGTCGGTGAAGATGTAGATTGGAGCCTTGTCCTTCAATCCTCCAAAGATCAACGAGTTTTGCTAGAGGGATTGGGAGAAAACTAGGATTTGGTGAGCTCAATAAATATGCATTTATTACTTTGGACGAACTAGAGCTCTTGGAAAAGAAGGAGAGGTATTTATACCCCCTCCTCAAATGTGGTCGTTGGCTGCAGAAATTGGAACCGGATATTCCGGTTCAAACTTGAATCGGAAATTCCGGTTAGTAGAACTCCCCCAGATCTGAGATTTCAACAACAGTTTAGCAAACCGGAATATCTGGTTTCACCACAATTTCCGGGTGAAATTTCCGGTTACCACCAGGACGTGGAGAGTTTCTGACTTGCCAAAATCTGCCTTTTCCTCTGCAATCGGAAATTCCGGTTTGATGAAAATATCCAGTTAGAATTTCCTGTTACCTCTAGTACACAGAGAATTCCAGTCCTTAGCTATTGTCACGCAAAATCGTCCCAACCGGAATTTCCGGTTGCACCAGAAATATCTGGTTGAAATATCCGGATACCATTAGGAGAAAAAGAGGTGGATCTAACTTCACATTTTTGCGGTGTTCGATGCGAAGAGTAGTTAAACACCTGCACCACTTAACACCTTTGTAGATAATATCATTAATATTGTTAATTAACACTCAAACACTTGGGATTAAGAAATGATCTTTCAATCCCCCCCTTTTTGGTGTTATATGACAATACTAAGATTTGCAAGGAATAAACCAACAACAGTATCATGCATGTGAAGGAAATGGAAATCCCCCCTAAAAGTATGCATACTCTAATTTTCCTTTGAAATTCAAAAACAACTTTGAGAGGAGAGTGATTTCCAATAGCATCACAACATGATAAGAGAGACAATATCAAGTATTGAAGCATGAGTTGAAATACTATACCTTATGCAAAGAGTATATGAAGATAATACCGGTGCACAATGTATGATAACCTCAATAAAGATAGATAAACCAAATGGATCCACAATAACATAGTTTCAAACACATGAAAGCAAATAAGTTCGAATCGAGAATGTAAATGGATACATTCTCTAAAAGAGTGATAAATGACCGGACCCATGCAAATTCCAACGTAGTCCTAATAAACTACTTCTCCCCCTTTGGCATCGAGACACCAAAAAGGAGAGGAGTAGTGATGCTAGCGTACAATCAAGAGCTAGGCATCGGTCTCGTCCTCATAGGATTCCCCAGCAGACGTCTCGAACTCTCCTTCCGCATCCTCCCCATTAAAATCATCATCAAGAGGTGCACTGGTGGAAGCAGAAGGGCGAGCAATACGAAAACCATCCTCAATATGTTCCCAAGGGGCACGAGCTTTGGAAGACCATCAAGAATACATGTCAGGAGCCAAGTCAGAAGGAGGATTGCCAGAGGCACCACTCACATGGTGAAGTATCTTCTGCTGAGAGCTGGACATGGCAACATCCCCGCGGTATGACTGATACTGCTCTCTATGAATGTCCACCTTCATGCAGAGGACAATGCGTTGAAACCATAACAACTTTCCCATCTGGCGGACAGAAGAAGAATTAATCTGAGGAGCAGCAGAAGCACTAGCACGAGGATCCCTCACAAAGGAACCACTCGCAGGGGCAGGAGTAGGATCGGCACGACGTTTTGCCTTCTTCATGTACAACTTCTTGAAGTGATGGTCCTCCATAGGCACCCTGCTGAAATCCTGAGTCTTCGAGGTGTCCTTGATAAGAATCATGAAGTACGTACCATAAGGGATAGTTTTTCCTCTAAGCATGGCATTCTTCAACTCATTGAATATAAATTCCATGATACCCACATGATAGGGCTTTGAGGTGTCAGGATCATCAATGCACTTCTTAGCTAGAACAATAAGTTGTCAAGGGGCTAGTGATGGCGTCATTGTTACCTCTACTTGGAGCAATGAAAGACCTGAAGATGTTGACTAGCTGATCGTAGAACGGGAGAAGTCCCTCTACCTTGCCAACGACAAACCCAGGAGCATACATATCTGCAATGATATCATCAAGGTATGGCCTATCCATATCATGCATACGGTGACCAGCTAGAGGATGTTCTGACCACTTGTACCCCAGAACTCTAGAAAACTTGAAGAACTGAGCTTGAAAATAGGTAGATCTAGTCATCCACTTCATAGTGAAATGTGTGTCATCGCCAATCACCAAGGTAGACATGAGCTTACCAAGATTAAACCGTTCTACTACACTAGCATCCTGAGCAAATGCCTTCTTGTCCTTGAGGAGATGAAGCTTGGTTGTATTCATAGGACGAACGGGATGCTTGTAATCAAGATAGATATCAGTGTATATGTGTGACTGCTCCAAGCACAAAAAGCGAGTATCCTGAATCTCATTGTCCCTTGGGTCCAAGTACCAATCACCATTGCGGATCGTAGTGTACTCAGGAGCAGAGACATCAAACTTGTAGTTCTTTCTTGTCTATTTTCCTTTCTTCCTCTTGGGTGCGGACTTCTTCTGCATAATGGACTTTGCCCTCCCTTAGCTCACAGTTTTCCTTGGGGGCCTCGAGTCACCGGGTTCTTCATTACTTGTTTCCTTGTAGGAGGGATGCTTGCAAGAGAACAAATCATCAACATTGGAACCACCTGCGAATATAACAATACAGAGTGATAGCACAAGGTAAGCACACACAAGCTAAAACAAGGAATCATGCATAGGAACAATAGAAAATCATACACACATGATCATGTAACAATCCTAGAAGAAATCACTAAAGTTCCGAACTTTGGATTTTTTAGACAAAACCCAATTGTAATTTCCGGTTCAGTTCTGAACCGGATATTCCGGTTCCACAAAATCAGAACTACATTGATTTTACAACTAGGTCTAAAACTAGATCGATTAATCGGGGTGCTATCCTATTGTTTCTAGCATGCAATGGGATACCCTAGGAACATCTACCACCAAGAAATTTAAAAAAGAACATGTCTCCAAGAAGGGGTAGGGGTAAAACACCCAAGATTCAAAAAAGGAGAAAGTTACCCTCTTCCATTGAGACAAATGCTTGGATGAGAACGTTCCAGAGGAGGAGGAGAACCGGATCTGGCCAAAACCACGTGAATCCAATGGAGGAAGCACCCCGGAGGGCTAGGGCACAAGGGGCGGAGACTATGGTGGAAGAGGAGGAGGTTGGGGGTGGAGGAAGAGCAGGAAAACTGCCCTTCACCCCGACCTCCTCGGATTTTGAATGAGATTCGCCAAACGAGATATTCCGGTTCATGTTTGAACCGGATATTCCGGGTCTAACCGGAAATTCCAGCAGGCAACAGTACCCAACTTCCTAGTTTCCAACTACTTGTGTGCGAGATAGAATTCGGGCTTTTAGAGAGAAAAACTTATGATAGACAACCAAACTGAGAATAGTACTTGTCCCTCTCTCTCTTACAAGAATCATATATGAAAGCCATGTTAGAGAGGGTTTCCTATAAAAGCTCTTAGCTAAAAGAACAATATGAAATCAAAGAAATCCAAAGAACATCCCAACTAAGATCTAACTCTTCGCAACGAAGAGGTTGGTGGCCTAAGCCACCATGTAAGAGATTATGGTATGACACCGCGAAGATATATCTTGGGTACATTGCCAATTCTCAACATTTTAGCTCACAATTCAACATTAGAAATAGAGAGATAATAATGAATTTTTGCTTTGGGCATAATGGGGGAGGGAGAACCCAATGTGTTAGGATAACACCCCCCTTTGTCCATGCCTATACCTAAACCAAAACACATAGTCAACTATAGGCGTGTGTGCAAGATCCTCAAGTCAAACTCCTTAAATCGATGATTTTTAGCTCATTCCTCAAAAACATGAATCTTGAGTCATCTAGAGGCTTCATGAATATTTCTGCGAGATTATCCTTGGTTGGACCATATGCTAGCTCAATATCACCTCTTGACACAAGATCCCGGATGAAATGATGACGAATCTCAATATGCCTCGTCCTTGTGTGTTCACGGGGTTGTAGGCGATCTTGATGGAACTCTAATTGTCACAAAAGAGCGGCACCTTACCCTAGTGAACATCATATTGTTTGAGGGTTTGCCTCATCCATAACAATTGGGTGCAAGCACTAGCAGCCGCCACATACTCGGCTTCGGCGTTGGAGAGAGATATGCAATTTTGCCTCTTAGAAGACCAACTTACCAAGGACCTACCAAGGAATTGGGAAGCCCCGGAAGTCGATTTCCTATCATCTTGATCACTGGCCCAATCCACGTCTGTGTACCATTGGAGAGAAAATTGTGCCCCCTTTGGGTGCCACAAACCAAATCTTGAGGTATGAACCAAATACGGAAATATCCTATGGACCGCCATCAAAGGGCTTTCCTTAGGAGCCGCTTGATACCTTGCACACACACCTAGACTCAACACAACATCGGGTCTAGATGCACAAACGTAAAGCAAAGAACCAATCATAGAACAATACAACTTTTGGTCCACATCTTTATCGTCCGGATTGCGCTTGAGATGATATTTGACTTGCAATGGAGAGACCTTCTCTTTAGCACCCTGAAAATTAAACCTATTGAGCATGTCTTGGGTATACTTGACTTGCGAGATGAAAGTCCCACGAGCTAATTGCTTGATTTCAAAGCCAAGAAAGAATCTAAACTCTCCCATCATAGACATCTCAAACCTATCAGTCATAAGCTTTGATACTTAATTATTAAACACTTGGTTAGTTGAGCCTAAGATAGTATCAACCACGTAAAGTTGGCATATGAAGAGCTCCCCTTTTACCCTCTTTGTGAAAAGGGTGGGGTCGATCTTCCCAACTTCAAATCCACGGTCATACAACAACTCTCTAAGGTGCTCATACCACGCACGTGGTGCTTGTTTAATTCCATAGAGCGCCTTATCAAGTTTGTAGACATGGTTATGGAAGTTATACCTCCTATTTCAATGGACCATTTACAAAAACACTTTTTACATCCATTTGTTGCAATTTAAAGTTATTGAAAGATGCATATGCAAGAAGGATACATATGTACTCAAGGCGAGCCACGGGAGCATAGATTTCATCAAAGTCAATGCCTTCCACTTAAGTGTAGCCTTGAGCCACCAATCTTGCTTTGTTCCTTATGACAATTCCATGCCCATCTTGCTTTTTTGTGAATATCCACTTAGTGCCAGTAACATTTTGGCAATCTTTTGGCTTCTTAACTAGCTTCCAAACTTTATTGCGCTCAAAGTTATTGAGTTCGTCATGCATAGCTTCCAACCAATCCGAGTCCTCAAGAGCTTCAAACACTTTCTTTGGTTCCACCATGGATATGTGCGCTTGATTCTCACTAAAGCTTAGCGGTTGTGCTCTTGTGGACCTTCTTGCTTGAACGTCACTCAACACCTTATTGTCGGATGCATCAATATGTTCAAGTCTCTTCTAATCCTTCTAGCACGATGAGCTTCGATCTCCTCATTATTGCGAGGAGGAATCACTTGATATTCTTGATCATCTTGGTCCCCGTCTTAATCGGAATGTTGGCCTTGATCATCATCTTCAAGACTTTCTTCAGTTCGAGGAGAAGAAGACGTAGAAGGTTGATCTTTCCCTTGACCTAAGCTAGCTTGAATGATAGGAGTGCTTGGTTATTGCATAGCAACTTGGTCAACAAGAGGAGGGTCTTGAGCTTGTTCTTGGTTACGTGCAACACTTGCTCCCTTGGCATGTTCTTCTATTGTAGACGAGGGTTCCACTTGAGTAAAGCATATTTTTTCTCGATCCTCCACAAGGTGTCCCTCGATGGGGCGGAAAAATCCCATACCCATCTTCCCTATGGTTTCTTGAGGCATTTCAACATCTACATTAGAAACATGAAATTGCGCCACTTGGGAGCCATCATTTTCCTAGAAAACCACACTACAAGATTCTATGACAATCCGTGAGGTCTTGTCAAAGACTCTATAAGCGTGGGATTCAACATCGTAACCAACAAATGTACCCTCAATAGATTTAGTTTGGAATTTAGACAACTGAACACCAAATAGAAACACTTACAACTGAACACACAGAAGTATGAGATGTTTGGTTGTTGTCGGTGAGAATCTTATCTGCAGTCTTCACCAAGCCCTTGCGAATGTAGAGCCGGTTAGAGGAGTGGCATGCCGTAGAGATGTCTTTGGCCCATAGATATTGGGGAGAAGAATACTCTGCCAACATGGTCCTAGCCATATCCAAGATAGTCAGATTCTTCCTTTTGGCTACACCATTATGTTGAGGGGTATATGCAGAGGAATATTGATGAAAGGATTGGTCCAGAAGCTCTAGGACGCGGTAGTACCGCTAGTGCCAGCAGTTTTAGCGAGAGCGGTAGTACCACTCGAGCGAGAGGTACTACAAGAGGAACCGTCCATGGCACCCAAAGGTACTGACAAGTCCTTGGATATATCTTGATCCAAAAACACAACATTGAATCTACTCCAGAGGGCAACAGACATCCTACACCAAATCACCGCGGATAACTTGAGAAACCCTAGAAATTTATTCTCAACAAATCTACTCGATTGAGAGATGGATTGAGGGCCCAACAGAGCTCATACTAATGAGGAAATATGAAGAAGAAAAGTCGGAGTCTCTACCGGTGAGAGAAAGGAAATCAGTGGCAGGAGGAGGCCCTCCATCATGGCGAGATGAAGCAGCGGAGACGTCTTCATGTGTGCGGCCCGGGTGAGAGAGTGGGCGTAAATGGTAAGCACCCACTCCCAAACCTAACTTAACCCCACGGGAAAACGACGCAGTCGTAGTACTACTAATCCCAACAATAGTACCGCCCACCTGGTACAAGTGGTACAAAGGAGGTAGTACCGGCCCCGAGAGGAAGTGCATATAAGCACTTTCAGGAGCGGTAGTACTGTCGTAGTTGCCAGTAGTATCGATGCCTAGGTACCATAGGCAGCGGCAACGGTAGTACCGCAGCTGCTGCCGGTAGTACTGCTAGGCAGGTTTCATTATGCCGACAGGGGGTCATGAGAGGAATGTTTCAAGAGAGAGAGGATTGTTTTATGAGATGAAGGATATGCCTTGGGTTGGAGAAAAACTATATGTCATAAGTATAGGGGAATATGCTCTCAAGATTTGCAAAGATCAAAAGAGAGAAATAAAATTTGAGTGTTTTTCCAATTTAGCCGTATAGGTGACATATTTGTCTAGATATGCAATGAAGATGAAACAAGAAGCACTGATGCGCGTGTAAAACACGTTCGTTGGGAGACCCCAAGAGGAAGGTATGAAGAGCACAGTAGCAAGTTTCCCTCAGAAAGAAACCAAGGTTAAATCGACCAGTAGGAGGAAGGAGTAACTTCAGAAGGTTGATATAGATGAGATGGCAGGGTGCACTACTGGTTCGGCAACAACGTGGAACCTACACAACACAATCAAATCATTTTGCCCCAACGAATTAGTGAGGTTGTCAATCTCACCGGTTTTGCTGAACACAAAGAGGTTAAACGTATGGTGTGGAAAACAGTATGAGAACAGTATGAAAACAGTGGAAGCATTGGTTGTATTATCAGTATGAGAAAATGGACCGGGTTCCACAGTTCACTAGTGGTGTCTCTCCATGAAAGATAAATAACATGTGTGGTGAACAAATTACAACTAGGCAATTAACATAAATGAAGGTTGCGTCGTAGTGCATATGCAAGACATAAAGATTACTATGTGATTCATGCGGGCATTACAACAAGATACATAGACCGTCATCCAACTACAGCTATGACTAATAATCCACCCTCCGAATATCATCCGAACAAACGTTGGGTATTGAGTTGCAAGCAACAGATAATTGCATTAAGCAAGTAATGTAAACAACAACATCATCCTTAGACAAAGCATTGCTGTTTTCTCCCTAATGGCAACACCACATCCTCCATCCGTCACGTTTCCGTTACTCGAGCACAGATGCAAAGGAGGCATGAACCCGTTATCGAGCATAAATACTCCCTCTTGGAGTTACTAGCATCTACTTGGCCAGAGCATCTACTAATAACGGAGAGAATTCAAGATCATAAATAACATATACATGACGATAACATGATAGATTGATAATCAGAAGACATATACATAAAGATGATCTCGATCATGTGAGGCAGCTCACGAGATCTAAACATGAGGCATAAAGTGGAGGAGACAACCATATAGCTACTGCTATGGACCCGTAGTCCAGGGATGAACTACTCACGCATCAATTCGGAGGAGGGCATGGTGGCGTAGACCCCTCCGGTGATGAATTCCCCTCCCGGCAGGGTGCCTGGGAGAGCTCCAGAACCCTCCCGATCTCGGGATGACGATGACGGCGGTCTCGGGTGTTTCTCGAGAAAAGTGGTATATTTTTAGGGTTGATATGTTGGGGGATTATATAGGCGAAAGAGCGATGGCAGAGGGCACTTGGGGGCCAGACCACCCCCAGGCGTGGCCAGGGGGCGCCGCCCTATGGTGTGGCCCCCATGTGGCCCCTCTCCGGGTCTCTTCGGGACTCCGTGGAACCTTCAGGAATTCTAAGAATTCCGGGCTTTGAATTTTCTAGTTCCGAGAATATTTCCAGAACAATTTTTCTGAAACTAAAATCAACAGAAAACATGGAACTAGCTCTTTGGCATCTTGTCAATACGTTAGTCCCGGAAATTGATAAAAATGGCATAAAGTGTATATCAAACATGTGGGAAATAACATGAAAACAACATGGAACATCAGAAATTAAGGATACATTTATGACGTATCAAGATCCCCAATCATAGTTCCTACTTGTCCTCGAGTAGGTAAACGATAAAAACACATAATTTCGGAGGTGACATGCTACCAACATGAACTTGATCAGCAATAATGTAAAAGCATATGTAAGCCGAGATCATAGAACTTTAACAGAAGCATGATAAATAAAAATTTAATAATAAAGCATAGCAATCACCTTGCATCATGAGAAGTAACACAAATAAAAGATCATGAATAACAATACATTGAAAGTTATACGTTTGTTTCAAGTATAGAGAAAGCATGGCAAAGTGATATTTCGCTAGTCCTTAAGAGTGGGGAAAAACATAAATGCTAGGACACCTTCAAAGTTTATGAGGAAGACTAGAACAAATAATTTAAGAGCGGGAAATAACACATCATGAATCAATTAATAATGTTTCTGAAAAAAATGCACATTAAAATCAGAATGGCAACTATGCTCTCTCAGCTGTGCATAAAGTTAGAAGATGGAGACTCCACATAAAAGTAAAAGAAAGGCCCTTCGCAGAGGGAAGCATGGATCACTCATGTGCTAGAGCTTTTATTTTATTAAACAGAGGTATAAAATGTTTGACACTCCTCCCATCCATCTTACACAAACCATGGCTTACCGAATTCTCGGGTGCCTGCCAACAATCACATACCGTGGAGGAGTGTCTATTTTTAGGGAGTTGTATGGTTATGTAAACAAATGATAAACAGAAAATACAGTACGTCACAATCCAACTAGACTTCACAAGAGCGGCTCCCATTTGAAGGACACAACTGGTGTAGAAGTTCATCCCTCTTTCTCTTTTGTTTACACAATTATGCTTTGACTGATAAACCAGGGGAAAAAATAGTGAAGATAATTTGTTTGTATTAATTTGGGGTTGAGCACCCCGCTTCTAGATCTTCTATCAATTGGATAAGAGGATGAAGCCATTAGTCTAGGGTGTTAAATCTAATCAGCAAGTGAGATGAAGATTCTCTATTTACGTCCCCATGAGCAAAAACAGGAACACAAAACAGGAGTAATTTTGAAGGTTTTAAAGGTAACACATGAGAAATTTACTTGGAGCGGTAGTTAAATACCACATGTCGGTAGGTATGGTGGACACATTTGGCATACTTTGTTTTTTTTGAGTTGGATTGCACGACTGAAAGAAAAGTATGGGCACCTAGAGGGGGGTGAATAGGTTCTACGACCAATTTTAATTTTTCTCAAAGTTTAGGCTTGACAAGAAGGTAAATTCTCTAGATAGTGCAACTAGTGGTGAATTTACCTATATGACAAGACAAGCAATTAATGCAACAAGTAAAAGTAAGTAAAGAGAGGGAGGAACGAGGTAACCGATGGAAGCACACGGAGACACGATGTATTTCCGAGTTCCTCCTTTTTAGGGGAGTATGTCTCGTTGGAGGGGTGTGAGCTCGCCACAAAGGCCTACTCAACGCCACTAAGGCTTCACCCTATTCTCCAATGAACTTCGCCACAAAGGCCTAGTTCACCTTCCACTATAGAACCCCTTTGAGGCGGGGATCGAATCCTTTACAAACAACTTGGGGCACACACCCACAACTTAATTGGGGGCTCCCAACTCTTCTTGAATCACCAACAAGAAACAAGATGCCTAGGTTCTCCACAAGAGGAAACCCTAGGCAAGATCCCTCAAGCTAGAGAGGGGGAAATGAAGAACGGCTCGGTGAAGATGTAGATCGGGGCCTTCTCCTTCAATCCTCCAAAGATCTTCAATATTGGGTGGAGGGATTGGGAGTTATGAGAGATTTGGTGAGTTCTTAAATGCTCATAAATGCTAAGGGGAAGAACTAGATCTCGGGGAAGAAGAGGAGGGGTATTTACAGCCCCTCCTCACAACTAGTCGTTGTGCAGGAAAAAGGGTACCGGAATATCCGGTCCAAGTTTGGACCGGAATATCCGGTCAGCTTGCTCCTCGCAGATCTGCAGAGCTGTACCGGATTATCCGGTTGTTCCGGAATAATCCGGTACAAATAATCCGGTAGATGCCAGCACGCATATCTTCTAGTCCTTAGCCATTTTTCCACTTCTTCAACTGCAACCGGAATATCCGGTATGGATATGAAATATCCGGTACAAATAATCCGGTTGACTCCAGTAGCTCCAAGCTTCCAGTACTTAGCCATTTTTCGCAGCAACCGGAATATCCGGTCCAGGATGAATAATCCGGACCAAATAATCCGGTTGACTCCAGTAGCTCCAAGCTTCCAGTCCTTAGCCATATTTCGTAGCAACCGGAATATCCGGTCCTGGATGAATAATCCGGACCAAATAATCCGGTTCACTTCTGTGAGCAAAACTTCCAGTCCTTAGCAGTTTTCGCGCACCTTCAATAGCAACCGGAATATCCGGTCCAGGATGAATAATCCGGTCCGAATAATCCGGTTGAGTTCTGTCCCAAAACTCTCAGGCCAAACTTCACCGACTTTTCGGTGATCGATGCCGATGTTAGGTATAACACCTGCATGCTAAACACCTCGATAAATAATGTACTTAGTATTGTTAACTAACACACAAAACACTGGGAAAACGAAATGCACTTTCAATCTCCCCCTTTTTGGTGTTAGATGACAATACTAAGATTTGCAATAAAACCTTGACATGAATCATGTTTGAAACAAGATGGAAATATCTCCCCCTATCTCTATGCATATCTTTTGTTTGCCTCAAACGCAAATAGATGCAATGATGTATAGGGAGAAATTTCCAACAAGTAGCAAACATGCCAATGAGTCAATATCACCAATATGTTGAGTGTTAAAAAAAGTATATACCTTGTGCGAAGATGATATATCCAAGAATAACCAAGCACAACCAAGCACAACCATAGATAATCTCCTCAACATATACGATAGAGAACCATCACACCACTAATAGATAAACCATGATAATATCCAGATAACCAACATAGTCTCACACACAATAGCACACATAGTTTTAAACGAGCATTTAAACGACATAAGTTCACGAGCACGACAAACGAAGATACTAAAATGGACACAAGCTCTCAAAGAAAGATAAAAGCAAATGCTTGTGCCCGAACCCATGCAAATCCCGTAGTCTAATAGCTACTTCTCCCCCTTTGGCATCGAGACACCAAAAAGGAGGGAAATAGCTAATCTAACGTCCCAGACACGGTCTAAGCATCCGACTCGCCTCCAGACTCCTGCTCAGCATCAGACTCCTCCTCATCATCCTCATCATGGGCTCCAGAAGCAGTATCCTGAGTAGACCGGAGAGCCGCCTCAATGCTCTCCCAAGGAGTGAAATCCCCAGCAGACCAAGCAGAGAAAGACTGAGCAGCGATAGGAGCAGGTACATCACCAGTGCCACCACTCACGTGGTGGAGAATCTGTCGCTGTGAGCTAGCCATGGCAGTGTCCCTGCGATACGCCTTGTACTGCTCCTTGTGAATATCCACCTTCATGCAGAGCAAGTTGCGCTGAAACCAGAAGAGCTTCCTGACGTGGCGCAAAGTGCTAATATCAGAAACGGGCGCCCTGGGAGCAGACTGAGAGCCAGAAGAAGGACCTCCCATAGAGGAACCACCCTCAAAAGGAGCACTCTAAGAAGCAGCAGCAGTCTTCATCTTCCTCTTGACATACAGCTTCTTGACCTTGTGCTCAGCCATGGGTAACTCTGTGTACTCCTTCCTCATCTCATACTTGATGAGCATCATGATATAGGGAGCATAGGGAATGGTGTAGCCACCAATCATAGCAGAGTATAGCTCGTGATAGATGATGTCCATCACATCCACAGTATAGGATACAGACGGGTCCTCTTCCTCCATGCATTCCTTAGCCAGAATCAGAAGGTTGCATAAAGGAGTGGTGAGAGCATCATTGTTACCTCCACTCGGCACAAGGAAGGATCTGAAAATGCGAACCAGCTGATCATAAAGTGGAAGAAGTCCCTCAAGTCCCCCAACGGTGAAACCAGGGGCATACAGCTCAGCCATGGCCACTTCCCTCCTCGGCCTATCAACCTCATGGACACGGCGACCAAGAGGAGGGTGATCGCGGTAAGAGTATCCAAGACGACGGGCAAACCTCTCGAAAGATGCTTCACACGCTGTGGACTCAGACATCCACTTGAGGCGGCACACAATATCCTGAGTGCTGAACACTAGAGTGGACATAAACTGCATCACAAGCTGTGTGTTGTAGTTGCACTGAGTCTCCATAAGCTTCACTAGTCCAAACCGCTCAACAATACTAGCTGCATCAGCAAATTCCTCCTTGGCCTTGAGAGCGGCGTGGTCAAATGGATGCATATCACGGCAAGGAAAACGGTAGTCACAATAGATATCAGCATAGCTATAGGACTGCACCAGATTCCAGAACCGAGGATCAATATTTGCAACACGCGGAGAAAGATAGACATCCTCCTTCCTGAGCTCATTGAAGTCCTGAACAGGAATGTCGGTCTTATAGTTGAGCCTAGGCTTCCTCTTGTTTCTGACAGAAACCTGCCTTTTGCGCTTAGGAACGTGCCTCTCACCCTCATCACCTGTGAACCAAGATAGTGGAAGAATAGCACAAGATGAGTACACTAGTGTCAAACAACGGAAACAATCATGCATAAAAACAATAGAGAAGATTCCAGGAAACAATCGAGGTAGAAATCTGGGAAAGATAAATTTGGGGCTGCCCTAAAACAGTACTGGACATAGCCGGATTTTCCGGTTCAAAACTGAACCGGATATTCCGGTTACCCGGATATTCCGGTTCAGTCATGGACCGGATATTCCGGTAGGTTGCGGAACAGCACCAAATCAATCTAGATCTCAGATTTCAACGAAGATTGTACACAAGTGAATCTAATCTATCGTTTCTAGCATGCAAGGGGACCTCTCCGGAACAAGTTCTACCAAGCATAGCCAACAAAAACGCGAATCCATGGATAGGTAGGGTTATAGCACCAAGATTCAAAAGATTTGAACATTACCGGAGTCCATGGAGAGAGATGCTTGGGTAGAAACGTTCCAAATCATGAGGGGAACGAGATCCGGGCCAAAGCTCCAAGATCCCGCGGAGGAAACGGCCCGGGAGGCCAAGAATCACGGCGGCGGCGTTGGGGTGGAAGAGGAGCGGATGGGAAAAGGGCAAGAACTGCCCCTCCCCGTCGGGCTCCAGGCTTTATGATGTGCGCCGAACCGGATATTCCAGTCCAGAACTGGATCGGAAATTCCGACTGCCTCCTGATTCGAAATTTCCTCGGTTTCAAAGGACGACACTAGTGCTTAGAAAAGAAAGGCTTTTTGAGAGAAAGGCTTAGGATAGATTAACAAACTGAAACTAGTACTTATCCCTCTCAAGAGCAAGAAACAACCAAATAAAATACCAATTGAGTGGGATTTTCCTAGGAAGAACCACTTAGAAGGGAAAAACACACGAAATGCAATGAAATGACAAGTAGAAAAACCCAACTAAGATCCAACTCTTCGAAACGAAGAGGTTGGTGGCCTAGGCCACCATGTAAGATATCATGGTATGCAACCGCGAAGATGTATCTTGGGTGCATTGCCAATTCTCGACATTGAAGCTCACAATTCAACATTAGAAAAAGAGAGATCACAATGAATTTTTGCTTTGGGCATAATGGGGGGAGGGAGAATCCAATGTATTAGGATAACACTCCCATTATGTCCATGCCTACATCTAAACTCGAATACGTTTCATCTATAGGGGTGTGTGCACGATAGTCAAGTCAAGCTCCTTGAATCAATCACATTTAGCTCATTCCTCAAGAACAAGAATCTTGCATCATCAAGTGGCTTCGTGAAAATATCCGCAAGATTGTCCTTGGTGGGCACATAAGATAGTGCAATATCCCCTCTTGCCACGTGATCACGGATGAAGTGGTGGCGAATTTCAATGTGCTTCGTCCTTGTGTGTTGCACCGGGTTGTAAGCAATCTTGATGGCACTTTCATTGTCACATAAAAGAGGCACCTTATCCAAATGAACTCCATACTCCTTGAGAGTTTGCCTCATCCATAACAATTGAGTGCATGCACTTGCCGCGGCAACATACTCGGCCACGGCGGTGGAGAGAGAGATGCAATTTTGCTTCTTCGAGGACCAACTTACAAGGGACCTACCAAGAAATTGGCAAGCCCCGGAAGTTGACTTCCTATCATCTTGATCACCCGCCCAATCGGAATCCGTATATCCATTGAGAGAAAATTGTGCCCCCTTTGGGTACCACAAACCAAATCTTGGGGGTATGAACCAAATAACGAAAGATCCTATGAACCGCCATTAAATGGCAATCCTTAGGAGCCGCTTGATACCTTGCACACACACCTACACTCAAAACGATATCGGGCCTAGATGCACAAAGATAGAGCAAAGAACCAATCATAGAACGATAAAGCTTTTGGTCCACATCCTTACTCCCTTTTGGATTACGAGAGAGATGACACTTGACTTGCATAGGAGATGTCTTGATCTTAGCATCTTGGAAGTTAAACCTCTTGATCATATCTTGGGTATACTTGGCTTGAGAAATGAAAGTCCCACGAGCCAATTGCTTGATCTCAAAGCCAAGGAAGAATTTAAGCTCACCCATCATAGACATCTCGAACCTGTCAGTCATAAGCTTAGAGAACTCATTATTGAAAGCTTGGTTAGTTGAGCCAAAGATGATATCGTCCACATAGAGTTGGCATATGAAAAGCTCTCCCTTTACTCTCTTGGTGAAGAGAGTGGGGTAAATCTTCCCAACTTCGAAACCACGATCATCTAACAACTCCCTAAGGTGCTCATACCAAGCACGAGGTGCTTGTTTGAGACCATAGAGAGCCTTGTCAAGTTTGTAAACGTGGTTAGGAAAGTTGAGATTCTCGAACCCCGGAGGTTGCTTGACATATACCTCCTCTTTTAGTGGACCATTCAAGAAAGAACTTTTCACATCCATTTGTTTCAATTTGAAATTATGTGAGGATGCATAAGCAAGGAGGATACGGATGGACTCAAGGCGAGCCACAGGCGCGTAGGTTTCATCAAAGTCAATGCCTTCAACTTGGGTGTAACCTTGAGCGACCAATCTTGCCTTGTTCCTAATGACAATGCCATTCTCATCTTGCTTGTTCTTGAAAATCCACTTGGTGCCAATAACATTGTGGCAATCCTTGGGTTTCTCAACCAATCTCCAAACTTTGTTGCGCTCAAAGTTATTGAGCTCATCATGCATAGCTTCAACCCAATCGGAGTCCTCAAGAGCTTCATACACTTTCTTAGGCTCCACCATAGAGATATGAGCTTGATGCTCACAAAAATGAGCCAATTGCCTTCTAGTGGATCTTCTAGTTTGAACATCCTCCAAGACCTTGTCATCTTGGGCATCAATTTGCTTCAAAGCTCTTCTTATCCTTTTGATGCGACGGGCTTCGATCTCCTCATTATTGCGAGGAGGGATCACTTGATCATCTTGATCATTTGGGTCCTCATCTTGACCATCATGGCCTAGATCATCAACATCGTCATCGACAATATCTTCAATACTAGCTTCAACTTGAGAAGAGGATGAAGAGGATGATTGATCTTGTCCTTTATCTTGACTCGCATTAGTGAGAGGAGTGGGTACGACTTGCGGAGTCACTAGATCAACGAGAGGAGGGTCTTGAATATGTTCTAGGTTAGGTGTAGTAGTTGGCTCCTTGGCTTGATCTTCTAATGTAGAGGAGGGCTCCACTTGGGTAGAGCATAGTCCTTCTCGAGTCGCCATAAGGTGTCCCTCGATGGGGCGGAAGAATCCCACACCCATCCTTCCTATGGCTTCTTGAGGCATTTCAACATCTACATTTGAAACATGAAATTGCGCCACTTGGGAGCCGTCATTTTCTTCGAAAACCACACTACAAGATTCTATGACAATCCGTGAGGCTTTGTCATAGACTCTATAAGTGTGGGATTCGGCACCGTAACCAACAAAAATACCCTTAATAGTTTTGGATTGAAATTTCGACAACCTAATACCCTTGATCAAATAGAAGCACTTACAACCGAATACACGGAAGTAGGATACGTTGGGCTTGTTGCCGGTGAGGATCTCATATGGGGTCTTGCTCAAGCCTTTGCGGATGTAGAGGCGGTTGGAGGAGTGGCATGTGGTGGATATGGCCTCGGCCCATAAATATTGGGGAGAAGAGTACTCCGCCAACATGGTCCTTGCCATATCCAAGAGAGTGCGATTCTTCCTTTCGGCAACACCATTTTGTTGAGGAGTGTAAGTGGCGGAGTATTGGTGACGAATGCCTTCTTCACTAAGAAATTCATTCAATGTATAGTTCTTGAACTCCGAGCCATTATCACTCCTAATAGCCATGATTTGCGCATTGTGTTGACGTTGCACTTCGTTGGAGAAATCGATGATGGTTTGTTGGGTCTCACTTTTGCACTTGAAGAAATAAACCCAAGTGTATCTTGAATAATCATCGACAATCACCAAGCAATACTTTTTGCCGCCAAGACTTGCCTCGGGCACGGCACCAAAGAGATCAACATGGAGTAGCTCCAAGATCCTCTTTGATGAAATAATAGTCTTGGCCTTGTGCACAATGTCATGCATCTTCCCTTCAACACACGACCTACAAACGCGATCCTTTGCAAAGGAAACATTTTCTTTTAGTCCAACAATAAGGCCACTTTTGTGAAGACTTTGCAAAGTTCTCATGTTGACATGGGATAGGCGGCGATGCCATAACCATCCCAAGTCCGCCTTCCCGAAAAGACACATTGCTTGAGTGTTGGTTGACTTAGAAAAGTCTACCACATACAACTCATTTTCAACATGTCCCACGTGAGCGACGTCAAGAGTCTTGCTCCTCAAAAGGACCACAATATCACCATCAAAGAAGACGGAGAACCCCATCTTACTAAGAGAGCGGACGGAAAGTAAATTGTAACCAAGGGATTCGACAAGCATGACGTTCACGATAGTGATATCGGGAGCCACCACAACCTTGCCAAACCCGGATACCTTAGACTTGGACGAGTCCCCATAGGTGACGGTTGCTTGGATGTCATTTGGTCGCAACTCCGTCACAAGTTCTTTGCTTCCGGTCATATGATTAGTGCATCCACTATCAAGAATCCATTTAGTCCCACCGGAAGCATAGTCCTGCAAGAGATCATTGACTAGAGTTAGGACCCGAGTTGGGCCCCTTTATGTTAGTAACAAGGGTCTTTGGAACCCATATAGTGTAGTCAATGAACCCCTCAATTGGACCAACATATTTAGCTTGCACAACACCATAATAATCAACATATAAGAAATGGTGTGGGTTGTTAGTTCCCGCGGAGGTGCTACGAGTAGTGTTGTCCCTCATGACACTACTACTTGAGGCACCATTGCTTGCTTGTGCGGGTGTGCTACGAGTAGTGTTGTCCCTAATGACAATACCACCCGAAGCACCATGTTTGTTCTTCTTCTTGTTCTTCTTCTTCTTGTTCCTTTTCTTGGCTACATAGCCAAGACCTTGCTTGCCCACTTGTTTCCTTGGAGCACTCAATTGTGGTCTAGTAATGACCACATTTGAGCTTGGGGCAACCACTTGTGGGGTGGCGAGCACCACCTTTTCGACTAGAGTGCTTTTGCCCTTGAGCCTTGCTAGCTCATCCTTCAACCTAGCATTTTCCTCAATAATATTTGCATGATCACAAGAAGAAGTAGAAATGCTAGGATGGTTAGATTGAGTAAGTTGAGTTTGGAGTTGTTCATGCAACTCTTTGAGGGATGAGTGTTGGCTTTCCAAAGCTTTGTGAGCATTGGTTAGCTTTTCAAACTCCTCGGTTAGTTTACCATGACCAACCCCAAACTCGACTTTATCCTTTTTAGCCTTTTTATATTTAGCAATAGCAAGATCACGTTCCTTAATGATTTTAGAGACAAGTTCATTATGGGTAGTTTCAATAGTTTCAAGTTCATCCTCTAGAGAAACTCTACCATCATGCTCTTCTTCAAGAGTCATTGAGAGGGATGCAATTTCATCCGCATCCCTTCTCTCAACCTCACCTTTCTTCTCAAGGGCCTCTTGGGCCTCTCCCAATTGCCTCATGAGATGCTCAAAGTACTTCTTGGTCTCCCCTTGCATGTTAGACATAAAACGGTCCAAGGAGGCCCTTTCCTCTTCTTCTCTAAGACTAGCAATATGTTCTAGTTCACTAGGGGTCTTAGAGTTAGGAGAAGATGATACCTTCGTGGCCTTAGCCATGAAGCACTTGGCATTGCGTTGAGGAAGATTTTCATTGGGGGATTCAAAGAGAGATGACGAAGATGGAGTGGAAGCAATAGCTAGAGCGGCCACTTCACTTGTTGTTTCTTCTTCTTCATCACTCCCGGAATCATACTCCTATTGAGTCAAGAGCACAAACTTGGTGGGGGTTTTCTTGTTGAAAGGTTTCTTCTTGAAATGAGGTTTCTTGTATTCAACCTTGGACTTGTCCTTGCGGATGAGCTTGCCGCTATGGTTCTCTCTATTCTCGTAGGGGCACTCCGCAATGAAATGGTACTTGTCTTGGCAATTGAAGCAAGATCTCACTTTTTGAGCCCCATCATTACCATAACGAGACTTGGTCTTCTCCTCAACAAATTTCTTGCCTTTAGGGGGATTGTTCCAAAACTTTTGCACGGTGAGAGCAATTAGATCCTTTAGAACGGGATCATGTTCTTGTTCCTTCAATGGGGGCAATGCTTCTTCACCATCTTCATCATTCTCAACTTCTCTTGACAACACCTTGGCCTTCAAAGCAACGGAAGCTCCTTGATGCATTCCAATGGCCCTAGCACGGTTGTCAAGAGCATTCTTGGTTTGCACTTTGTAGGAGCACAATTCTTGCATAACTTGGGTTGAGGTCATGGTGGAGAAATCATGTCTCCCTTGAATGCTCTTCATATCCGTGCCCTCAAAAGGCATCACGGCAATTATGTACTTCTTCTTGATCCAAGCATCATCAATATGTGTTGCACCCGCATTAGAGAAAGCGGTGGCAAGAGATTTGAGTCTTCGATACATGTCAACGTGATCTTCTCCATCACGCATGAAAAATCCTTCGGCCTCATTGGTCAAGGTGTCATAGCGATTTCTTTGCATCCTCTCATTCCCAACAAACATGATGACAAGTGCATCCCATGTTTCTTTGGCGGTGGAGAAGTGTTGAAGATGCGGCATGTGATTGGGGCCCACGGCTTGATGAAGGATGGATAAAGCGGTGTAATTGAGTTGGCAATCTACAACCTCTCTTCTTGTGAGATTCTTGGGATCATATGGCTTGTATCCATCACGAGTGATTCTCCAAAGATCTATACAAGAAGAGTTCAAGTGAGTCTCCATGTAGTATTGCCATTCACGAAAAGAATATGCATCAATTTTAGGTGGATCTCCTCTAGGAATTATATGAGGAAAAGGGATGGGAGGATCGGGAGAATATTAGCCTTCAACGGCATGATATCCTTCCTTTCCACTCGCACCCTTCTTAGCGGATCGTTCGGCGGAAGCAGTTTTAAGTGGTTCACCATCAACCCCTTTCTTGGCACCCTCCGTTTCCGGAGGGGATGAGTCGACCACCTCCGGTTCTTTGGCTTTGAGGAGTGTTGTCATGAGTTGACGCAACTCCTCAAATTTAGTGTCTATGGATGAGGTCAATGATTCTCTCAAAGCATTGAGATCATTCATGGACATATTTCCATCGGACGGAGCGTCATCCATCTCATCTCCCATACTTAAACTCTTAGGCGGTTAAGCCCGATAGAAGAGCTGAGGCTCTGATACCAATTGAAAGCAAAGTATGGGCACCTAGAGGGGAGGGGGGTGAATAGGTGCTACGACCAATTTTAATTTTTCTCAAAGTTTAGGCTTGACAAGAAGGTAAATTCTCTAGATAGTGCAACTAGTGGTGAATTTACCTATATGACAAGACAAGCAATTAATGCAACAAGTACAAGTAAGTAAAGAGAGGGAGGAACGAGGTAACCGATGGAAGCACACGGAGACACGATGTATTTTCGAGTTCCTCCTTTTTAGGGGAGTACGTCTCGTTGGAGGGGTGTGAGCTCGCCACAAAGGCCTACTCAACGCCACTAAGGCTTCACCCTATTCTCCGATGAACTTCGCCACAAAGGCCTAGTTCACCTTCCACTATAGAACCCCTTTGAGGCGGGGATCGAATCCTTTACAAACAACTTGGGGCACACACACACAACTTAATTGGGGGCTCCCAACTCTTCTTGAATCACCAACAAGAAACAAGATGCCTAGGTTCTCCACAAGAGGAAACCCTAGGCAAGATCCCTCAAGCTAGAGAGGGGGAAATGAAGAACGGCTCGGTGAAGATGTAGATCGGGGCCTTCTCCTTCAATCCTCCAAAGATCTTCAATATTGGGTGGAGGGATTGGGAGTTATGAGAGATTTGGTGAGTTCTTAAATGCTCATAAATGCTAAGGGGAAGAACTAGATCTTGGGGAAGAAGAGGAGGGGTATTTATAGCCCCTCCTCACAACTAGTCGTTGTGCAGGAAAAAGGGTACCGGAATATCCGGCCCAAGTTTGGACCGGAATATCCGGTCAGCTTGCTCCTCGCAGATCTGCAGAGCTGTACCGGATTATCCGGTTGTTCCGGAATAATCCGGTACAAATAATCCGGTAGATGCCAGCACGCATATCTTCTAGTCCTTAGCCATTTTTCCACTTCTTCAACTGCAACCGGAATATCCGGTATGGATATGAAATATCCGGTACAAATAATCCGGTTGACTCCAGTAGCTCCAAGCTTCCAGTCCTTAGCCATTTTTCGCAGCAACCAGAATATCCGGTCCAGGATGAATAATCCGGACCAAATAATCCGGTTGACTCCAGTAGCTCCAAGCTTCCAGTCCTTAGCCATATTTCGCAGCAACCGGAATATCCGGTCCAGGATGAATAATCCGGACCAAATAATCCGGTTCACTTCTGTGAGCAAACCTTCCAGTCCTTAGCAGTTTTCGCGCACCTTGAATAGCAACCGGAATATCCGGTCCAGGATGAATAATCCGGTCCGAATAATCCGGGTGAGTTCTGTCCCAAAACTCTCAGGCCAAACTTCACCGACTTTTCGGTGATCGATGCCGATGTTAGGTATAACACCTGCACGCTAAACACCTCGATAAATAATGTACTTAGTATTGTTAACTAACACACAAAACACTGGGAAAACGAAATGCACTTTCAACGAGTAGAGATCATACTAAGTAGAAGTGGAGGCTAGCAAAAGACTGGGAGGGACAAATCAAGAGAGCAATAATGGTCATAATCATGCATAGCGACATAAACAACATTAATCAAAGCATAAGTGGTACCACACGTTCAAAAAATAAATCATCATGGAGGCTATTAGTGACTGGTTCGTAGTCATAAACATGGTGTGAGCATGCACCAAGTCAACCAAATAAAACATTCAAAGGAGAATACCACAAATTTATGCTCCAATATGACAAGAACAACTCATGATTCTTTCAATGGCACATTAAACACTCTCAGCTATTTGAGACAAGTCATGCTACTAAATAACCACTAGGCTTTAGAATTAAAATAACATCTAGCATGATATGAAAAAGTCTAGCCACAGTTCATTCGAGTTTCTATTTGCATCGTATATAATTTTTACCAAATGCAGCAGTTTGTTTTCCCAGCAAGAACCATACAAAATATGTTTTAACAAAGCAAACATCAGAGTACTCACATAACACTACTAAAACTAACAACTCTGAATAAGAGATGCAATGGAAACAAGAGCTAAACAATAATTTTCGCAGCAGCTAGAAGAAAAACTAAAAATACGAGCATAATTAGTATTCCATCGAAAAAGTGGAGAGTGTCTCTCTCCCAAACAAGGATGATAGGTTCCAATGATATTATTGCAGAAATGAAAACAAAAGAAAACAGAACGAAAAATAACAGACGCTCCAAATAAATTTCATATGATGTGACCGAATAAAAATATAGTTTCACTAGAAGTGACCTAATAAATGGTTGATGGAGAAGGGGATGCCTTGGGCATCCCCAAGCTTAGATGCTTGAGTCTTCTCAGAATTTGCTGGGATGAACCACAGGGGCATCCCCATGCTTTGACCTTGCACTCTTCTTGATCACATATATCACCCTCTTCTCTTGACCCTTGAAAACTTTCTTCACACCACACTCAAAGAGGAATTCACATTAGAGGGTTAGTGCAACAATAAAAAAAATCCATGGATTCTATATGGGCACAATTTCTATTGATAATTCTAAACATTAGCTACATCCACTGATGTTTCGTGAAGCAAATAAATCCACTTGACATCGTAAAAGAGAAAATGCAAGAAAAATGGCAGAATATGCCAAAACCAGAACAGTTTGTAAAGATGAATTTTTTCGGGGCACTTACGCTGCTCAAATAAAAAAACTTAATGAACAAAAATGTTGCGGAATTAGCTGAGAAATAAGCATAAAAATATTCAGGTCATTCTGATCTTTCTGGATTTTTCAAGATTTCTTACGGTGGACAGCAGAAATCTGTTTCCTGCACAGAAATCCCAAAACCAACTCCAACTTTCTTCAGAAACTTGTAACATCCCTGATTTTTGGAAAGTGAAAAAATCAGAAAAAATTGAATTTTTTGTTTTCATGACTAAGCAAGTCACCAAAAACCAAATAAAAGGAAGAAAGAAAAGAAAACAATATGTAATTGGAATAACGAATCCAATTGCCCTAATTCCATAAACCCTAAAGCCTATACCTAAAATAAAATATGTTCCCTCATGTGAATAAAATATTTTCTTAACAAACATCTTTATCAAACATATTTTCAAATCAACTACCATTTTGAAAATGATTGTGATAATTAAAAACCAAAGAGTTACTATCTATAATATTTTCTCCTTGTCTCCAAGAAATTATGTCACCGTTATTATTAACCTCAAATGGATAAAAGTTGGTTAATTGTTTTCCAAGTATTATGTTAATCAACAAAATAATAAAGTGGTATATAAATTAATTGGTTATGAAAACAAGTAAAGTACCTTGAAAAAAAACAATGTTTTCAATTGGGAAAACAACATCTTCATTTGAGAAAACCCCATTATTTTTATTAAACCCCAATTCAAAATAACAATTATTTTCTAATTAGAAAATGACAAAAGTTGCTATTAGTAATCACTCATATCTTCAAAATATTAAATATGAAAAAGTGAGTTATATGAATTTCAAATTTAATATTTTCATTATAGTATGTCACCGAAAATTTATTTGACAAATATTTACATTTCTACTATTTTCTAATTTTAAAATAACATTAAGTACTATTAGCATTTTAATCACATTTTCATATTTTCAAATTTGAATTCTGTCCAAAATAGTTTTCAAATGTGCTTAGTTGAAAGAAGATGTCACTTCAAGAATTTACAAATTTACTTGAGGCTAAAAGGATTTTAAAATCAAAAGTTATAAAGGAAATAAGAAAATAGGAAAAAAAAAGAGAAGCCAGCGCACACTAGACCACCCCCAGGCCCAACCCACATCCCCTATCCTCCTTTTGCTCCCCCGCGCAGAGGAAACAACAGCGTAGCAGCCCGACCCAACTCTTCTTCCTTCTGGCTGATAGGTGGGGCCCCGCTGATATCGTGGATGACGTCATCCCATCTTCAATCCAGGGAAATGGAGGAACGTCCGTTCCAGCCTTTGATTTTGTTGGTTTAATTCTCGACTTTAAGACTGCCATAATCCATCCTTTGTCCTCTCTGTTAAACCCCACTGTCCCTGCTTCTTTTCCCATCTGGATGCCCTCTGGATCGTGACTCGAGGCCACCTCAATCGCTCGCCGTTGTTCCGTTTGTCCGCCACCGTCGTGCGTCGATCCCGGCCATCGTAGGCGTCTCCGTCACCCCTTTACTACCTCTTTCTCTCCCCCTCGTCCGTGCACTTCTCCTAAGCCCGAGTTCGATCTTTTCTTGCAGAGATTTGACGCTGCCATCAGCGTCTGTACCTTGCCACGGCCGTCGCACCACCATCTGCTTGGCGCCGACGCTCCAGGAAGAGAGGACGTGCGCTGACCGTTCCATCTTCTTCGCCGTGTCATTCCGAGCCGCGTCAAGCCATCCTCGAGCCCCAGGACACACCGGAGCGCCGCCATGGTGTAGCATCTGCGTCTACGGCCACCGCCTCGCCATTTCAGGCGAGAACCCTCCGGTAAGCCCCTCCCATCTCTCCTGGGCCGTTGGATCCCATCAACGGTTAAGATTAGATCTTAACCGAAGGGGTACGCCGCCGTTAGATTCAGATCGAGTGGCCCAGATCTGGTGACTTACCACTTCAGCACGCCTAGTCAGCTTAGCCAGTCAGCAGCCACATAGCGCACAGTCAGCACCACCATCCAATCAGAGCACGCCACGAGGCCAGCCCTTCAATTCAAATTTTCTCCCGCTGGAATTAATTGGTAGTTTTACATATTAACCCCTGCAACTTCAATTCATCATATCTTTTGATCCATAATCCCAAATTTAGAAAACTTGGAATTTTTGTAATCCCCTCGATCTGTAGAATCTTTTAGCACCGTTCAAATTCAAAATTTACAAACTTAAATTGGTGCAAATTCAAATATTCTTGTTTGGTGAAATTTGACATAATTCAAATTCTGTAAATCTAATTTAAGCAAACCAAATTTCTTTGGGTTCCTTAGAATGTGTACTAACAGTACCCACTGCACAAAATCCTATTTGAATTATTTTTGAAGTGTTTTACATTTTAGATGGCCATTTGAGTACTTAGACATAATTTAAATTCTATAAATAATTAGAAAATGTTTTCTTAAGCAAAGTTGCTCCATTTGGTAACCTTGAAGCAGAGACATCAGTACCTAAACCTTTTGGATAACCTTGAACCATTTCCATGTAAGTTGGACCAAAAATCCATCATAGTGAACCACTATTTGATCATGCCTTAGATTTTGTTTCTATTCTTTCTACCATTGTTTGTTGTGGCCATTTTTGAATCCAAGACCAAGTCCCTAATATATGTCAACCATATAAAATACCAAGTAGTGAGACTCAAACACTAGTACTATTGTTTTCCATCTACTTCTCCACTCTCCTATTCTTTATTCAAGAATTCATCAAGTTAGCAAATGGAAAACAAGACTCAGCAATAGAAGGTACTTCACTTTCAACTTGGTGGCAACATGAAGAGCTACAAGGAATATCATTGAAGAAATTTTGAAGGAAGGACTTAGAATCCACAACAACTATAAGAAACTCAAGGAAGCACAAGTGTCTGAAGAAATAAAAAAGAAAACATCTTCCTCTCTCTGCTATCATTTCTATTCCTTCCTTTTCCTATTTGACTTAGTGGTATTTGTGCCCATCCCATACCTAAACCAAGTAGTGAAGTGAAGACCATGAAGATTTATCTAGTTCAAGAGAAGCTTCACAACAAGGAGGAAACTACAATAGAATCATGAAGATGAACTTCAAGAAGACAAGCATGTGAAGACTTGGAGCCATCCACACAAGTTGAAGAAACACAAGTTGTTTTTGTCCAACCCTTGACCCAAATGGAAAATCCCAATACTTTATCTTGTTATCTCCATTGATATGAAGTTAGTTGAACCTAGACCTACCTTAAACCAAAATGGAAAGACTGAACTTAGATCAATCAAATGTTTTGATGAAAACAACTAAGTGTAACACTTTGTTATGTGATTACTTTAGTTGAAATAGTGAGATCACCTTGGTAAACTCTTGGAAATTCCTCGACAAGTATGGTATTAATAAAATTTAATCTCTTCAAACTCAACCTAGTCCAACCCAAGTGTTTTCTGGGAACTTACTTATGATCCATCATAGTATGAATCTTTTCAAACTCCAGCTTTAACCAACCCTGGCCATAGTAGATAACCATAAACCCTTTTTCTATGGTTGCTACTTTGTATGTTTCTTCATTTGTTTGTATGATTGTTAGAATTCTTGTTTATTTTGTTATTGTGTTTTCAATGAATAGATTGTACGGAGAGCAACGATCTTTTGTGAAGAGAGTGTGAATTCTTCACCAACTTCAACAAGGCAAGTAACACACCATCAACTACCTATTATTTTTATTATGCATTAGTTGATTTTGAGTAGTATGCATGGTAGGAAATTTATCTAAGTATTATGTTATGCTAATATCCCAAGTAGTGTGTAGCCATCCTTTTATATCCTGCTAGTATAGAAGACATTGAACTTAGTAGAATAGCTATGCTCTTCAAATGTTTTATTTAGATGTTGAGGATAAAACTTCTAAGTTTAATGAAACACCTGGGTGGAATTTGGACGTGATTGGTTTATGTTGAGTGTTTTCTCAGGGCCCTTGTTTAAGGGTTATTCCACTTGCGATTGTCACTTGTGGATGGCCACCCAGGAACAAAGAGATTAATATGTCCTTCTAAATTTAGTAGCTTCCCGTGCAACCTTTAGTCATATGGGTTATGTCTTGATCAACTAAGTTGAATGAACTCACCAGTGCTTGACAAGCAGATGTAGGGGGTATAGGTTGGAACGGGTCAAGCCTGACGGTGGTGGAATTTCTTATGAAAGATCTCGTCTCAATCTTCTCCTTTCCTTAATGCACTTAGGGTGTATAGGATGTTTGGGCTGATTTGAGTCTAAAGGTGAAATTGCACAAACTCTGCAGAGTCAACAAACTAAGATCTTAGCCGTGTCCCCTGTCATGGACAATTTGAGAAGGTGGACAAGGAATGACGGAAGAATCTCATCATGCCAACTTCATAATAAAATTTTGATGGGTGGACATGGGTAGGAGTTTACCCTGATTTCTATCAGTGGTACTCCTTAATTTTAGTTAAGGTTCACTGGTTTCTATCAGTGATACCTATTATAGATGAAATTGTTTTATGATAAAAGATAGGAGAAAAATGGCTTTATGCAAACTTAGCCAAAACTCCACTCAGCCAAATAAGCATATAGTATTAGTCTTGCCATTTATATCCACCATAGTGTTACTTGACAATACATTAAATTGTATTGACTCTCTTGTGGCTGCATATTCCATCCTGCAGATGATTCTGAAGACGAGTGAGGATTTCGTTTAGGATCTCGAGACTATCGCCAACATGTTTTGCTTGTGGCACATGAAGAAGATGGGCTCAATGTTGTATTATGTTTTCCGCTGTATTTGTTTTTTCTGCTAGTCTTCTAAGACTATGCAAGTTTTAATACTATTTTGTAAAGACTGGATCATGCGATGTAATAGAATTTGATGCAGTTGCATGATATTTCATTTTGTATTGTGGTGCTAGTAATTGATCCAGGGACTAGCACAATAACACAGGTGTCCTTACATTATTTAAATGTGGGAACGCTACAAAACTTTATTTGGCACAACTAATACATGAAAATAAAGATACAAAGGAGTTTCTACAAAAGTATACATCCCCTTGACTCAAAGAAAACATGGAATAACAAAGCAAAAAATAAAACCTTGGGTTATCTCCCAAGAAGTGCTTTTCTTTAACGCCTTTTAGCTAGGCCCAGAAAAGTGGATTCAAGTATTTAATAGTGAAGAAGCATTTAAATCAAGATAAGGCAATTCCTCAATAATGCATTGTATTTTTTCTAAATTTGTTTCAGATGTTCCTCTCTTAGAACTTTTAGGTTTACTATTCTCATAAAATAGATTCTCAGGAACAATCTAGTCAAAATTCTTTTCTTGGGCTTCATGCAATGCTATAAATTGAATGGGAATTGGTATTTTCTCCTCATTTTCATTTTTAGGTTCAGCTTTTTCGAGAGCACCAACACTATCTACACATGAGCCTAGCATATTGAAACGATCGAACATTTTTCTAGCTTCTATAGCAACATCTCCAAATTCTTTAAGCATGGTTTCTAAAATAAAATTTATTTTTTTGATGTCTTCAATATTATTGAAGTTGAGGAACATATGCTGCAATATGGGATGAAGGTTAAAAAACCTAGCTTCTAACACATGAATTAAAGAAGTTGCAGCAGTTTCATAATTTGGAGCAAGTTCTACTATGGATTTTCCTCTAAATTTTCATGCTTACTAACATGATTAAAGAATTCTTTAATGGCATCCTTTGCAAGTATAGAACCACTACCAACTGGAAGATCTTTTAGGGTAAACTTAGGAGGCAACATGATGAAGAAAAACAACAAGGTAATAAAAATAACAACTCGAATAAGAACTATTTTTTGTGTGTTTTTGATATAGATAAGCAAACAAGATAAAATAAAATGAACTAAGAAAAACTAAAACTAAGTAAATAGATTGGAAGTGAGAGATTCCCCTTGCAGGAATTCTCTTCCTACCCGGCAACGGTGCCAGAAATTAGCTTGATGTGCGTGTACCACATGTTCGTTGGGAGACCCCAAGAGGAAGGTATGAAGAGCAAAGTAGAAATTTTCCCTCTAAAAGAAACCACGATTGAATCAAACTGTAGGAGGAAGGAGTAACTTCAGAACGTTGATAAAGCTGAGATAGCAGGGCGCACTATCGGTTCAGCAGCAACGTGGAACCTACACAACACAATCAAATCACTTTTCCCCAACGAATCAGTGAGGTTGTCAATCTCATCGGTTTTTCTGAACACAAAGAGGTTAAACATATGGTGTGGAAAACAGTATAAGAACAGTATGAAAACAATAGCAGCAGTATGAAAACAGTGGAAGAAGTGGTTGTATTATAAGTATGAGAAAATGGGCCGGGGTCCATAGTTCACTAGTGGTGTCTCTCCGTGAAAGATAAATAACATGTGTGGTGAACAAATTACAGCTGGGCAATTGACAGAAATGAAGTCTGCACCGTAGTGCAAATGCAAGACCTAAAGATTACTATGTGATTCATGCGGGCATTACAACAAGATACATAGACCGTCATCCAACTTCAACTATGACTAATAATCCACCCTCCAAATATCATCCGAACAAACGTTGGGTATTAAGTTGCAAGCAACAGATAATTGCATTAAGAAAAGTGTGTAATGTAAACAATAACATCATCCTTAGACAAAGCATTGTTATTTTCTCCCTAATGGAAACAACACATCCTCCATCCGTCATGTTTCTGTCACTTGAGCACAGATACAAAGTAGGCATGAACCCACTATCGAGCATAAATACTCCCTCTTGGAGTTACTAGCATCTACTTGGCCAGAGCATCTACTAATAATGGAGCGAATGCAAGATCATAAATAACATATACATGACGATAATATGATAGATTGATAATCAGAAGACATAGCATTCAACATTCATCGGATCCCAGCAAACACAACATGTAAAATTACATAAAGATGATCTCGATCATGTGAGGCAGCTCACGGGATCTAAACATGAGGCATAAAGTGGAGGAGACAGCCATCTAGCTACTACTATGGACCTTTAGTCCAGGTATGAACTACTCACGCATCAATTCGAAGCAGGTCATGGTTGTGTAGACCCCTCCGTGATGAATTCCTCTCCCGATAGGGTGCCGGGGAGAGCTCCAGAACTGTCACACCCCAGTTTTTGGATTCTTGTACTATGCTTAAGAAGACAAAAATTAGGGCCAACAATTTTTTTATAACAACATGATTGTTTGAACTAACATGTGTTTATGATCTTAATCATATTTGTAACACAAGGTTTGTTTATTTATAATACCAATGCCAAATGTTTTTGAAAACATTCCTATTATTTTTCCTGATATTTTCCCCGATGTTTCCCTAATATTACTTGAGTGGATTTTTATTCCAAGACTTGGATTATTCTTGGTTGCATCTTAAAATAAACTTTTAACCTTGTTGGATCCAAGAAAACAAGTTTTCAAAATGATTTATGAAAGTTTTCTTTTGGGATTTCCATAGAAAACATTTCCTAAAAATATAGCCAAGTACCTATTTTCTACCTTTATTTTCACTAGGCTATAAAATGTTATTTTATGTTTTCTTGACCTTTAATTGATCCTTATATATATACTACAAATCCATAATCTTAGTTTTATTTTTGGATTAATAAAAGTTATCTTTTGCTTGTTGTTTTTGTGGTATAAAATTAAGGCAGAAAAAGGCATTTTTGAAAATCAGAGAAAAACAGAAAGTACACCTTTTTTCCACATTATTTTCATGGACTTAAACTATTTCAAATTTGTTTTCAAAAGATGTTTATGAAATTTTATAACATGGTTAACAAGTTCCCACTTTGAAAACAAATTTTGAAAAACATTTTAGCCTTGAAAACAAGCTCAACTTTTGATGTTTTAATCTGTTTTCAACACATAGAAAATTTTCTAAGTCTAAACTGAATTTTCTGAATTTTTGTGAACAGTAAGAGATACACTTTTGATCAGTTGATTTCTTTGTGATTCTTTGAAAAATTGGAAATGCAACCTTGCCAAATGTGTTCACCACAGTATCTACTCGAACCAGGATGCTTGGGATAGCTTCTAGAAGCCTTGTAGATGAAGGAAAATAAGAGAGAGAAGGTGATGAGGTGGAATGGTATGGGCAGCCCATACCTTGACCTTTTGACTTGACCCTGCCCTCCCCTTGCCCCCAAAAGCCAAGGCTTGACCTGCCCCCATGTGTTCTTGACCTTGGGCATCCAGAACACGAGGTGGAGTGACCAAAGAACCCCCAGAGCGCCCTCATGCCACCCATTGGCATTGCCCCGAGCCCACCCGTGGCCATTTTTCCCTTGACCCCGAGTATAAGTCTCCTCTGGCCTCTCCCTTACGTCTCTGCCCTCCTCACACTCTCCCACTCCACTCCCTAGTCGAGCCCTGGCCCTTCCTAGCCCTGGGAGCGAGCACGAGCCGTGCCCTCGCCGCCGGTGACCACCACGGCCTCGAGGTAGCCCTGCTCGACCCGAGCTTTATCCTCCCTCCCCTCTGCCCTGGATCGCATCCCCACCTCTCCCTGATCCTCCCTGACTTCCTCCTGTGGTCTCTCGTTTGCAGGAGCGCTGCCGCCGTCGAGTTCGCCGCCGCGGGTGCCCTGCTGTGCCCCACCGTGTGAGACCGCGCCTGTCGCCGCTGACTGCTCCCCTCAACGCCCTCGACCTCATCAACCTTCCCCGAGCCTGTGCCAACCCTCCCCGAGCCCACGGTGAGCCTCCCCGAGCTCTCCCGTCGCCGGCCGTATCGAGACAGAGAGAGAGAGGAGGGGCGAGGAAGACGACGCCCACGCGCCGTTGGATCTTTGATCCACGGTCGTGTTTGAACGTGGACCGTTCCCATGCCCCGCGCGTGCGCTGGGCGCAGTTGGGCCGCCTGGCCGCCTAGCTGGGCCGCGCCGCAGCAAACCAGCCCGCGTTTCTCTGTGTGTTTTTCTTTTAAGTTTTTAACAGAAATTTGTATGTTTACTTTGGACATGTGAAAAATACTAAACATGCAAAATAAAGTCTACCAAAAATCATGAACCTAACTATATGTTTTCCTAACCACATAAAAATTGCAGATCTAAGTTTTGGACTTTATTTTTCTCACAATGACTGTTTTGCCACAGAGGACCTATGAACATGTTTCGAACATAACTTTTGGAATCTATAACTAAAATGGACAAACTAAAATGCTTTGGATATCCCTTGAACTGATATATCCATAGCACTTGGCCTCACATCAAGGTGAGCTACCAAATGGAAATGACATCCATTTTGGTGAAAGACAAGTAGGCTCTTCTGTGATTTTTAGAATGAATTTAAAAATAATTTTTGAAGTAAATCCAATTGGGTGAGTTTGATATTGACTAGATCTATCTAATACTAGCTTAGACCTATTTTTGAAGCTCTAGATTATTTTTGGTGAGCATACCTAGAAAACAACACTTTTCTGTTTTTGTTTGAAATGAAATGTTTGATTGTTGAATCTTGTTTCCTAGCATGTGTAGAGTTGCTATCACTTGTTATTAGGTTGTTTGCTTGCATTTCATCTACTTTAGAAATTGTGTGCATGTTTGAAAAGTTGAGTGAAAATAGGAATAGTCTTGGTTGCTTTCTAGTTTATTATTTGAGATATTTGTGTGAGCAAAATCTTGGTGTGTTTGATTGACTAAACTTGTGCTAGGTTTGCTAGGGATCCAGTACCATTTTGGTGCTGTTATTTTGAAGTTAATACCTCTGTTAGCTTGCATGTAATTTTATAGCAAAGCATGGATAAGTTTTGTTATGTAATTGCACTAGTATTGTTTTCACTAGAATAAGTAGCCTTATGGTATTTATTTGTCATATTAGTTTTTTCATGAGTAACCAGAGGCTTAGTACCTCTTTTGCCTTGGTATTAGTGGGCCCAAAAACCACTGGTTCCATTGCATTCTGGTTGAGGATGAAAATCCCTAACCATACATTTGTGTGAAAATAACATGATTTATTATGTGATGGATTATTATTTTCCACCATGGAAACTAGGTTGTTTGCATCGCTTATGCAAGTGAAAGGTTTATTTCTCCCTTGTGAATACTAGTATGTATACCTGTGATTCATTTGTTATCATAATATTCCTTAAGGGTATCATGTTAATAAATGCCTCACTATTGTGTGCTAATTTGAATTGTATGCTAATAGAATAAATTACTTGTGAGTGATAGCTTGTTGGTGAATGTTTTATAATTGAGTGTTTGGATTTTTGAAAAGGTTTAGATAACTTTTTATTGAGTGCATAGCTACTGGTTGTGTAGTTTATACCTTGGTTTCTTGCTACTCAATTAATTAGAAAAGCATGTGTTACTAGAATTGGTGTATGCTTGCTTAGCAGATGTTTTTCATAGAATTATTTTATGGTATTGCTTACTGGAATGTGCAAGGTTTGTGTACTGTTAGTAGGTATATGTATGTTCATGACTTGCTTGTTTAGAGTTAAGCACCCTTGTAGAATTGTTTGCTTCTCTAGTGTTGAACTAGTGTCACCACTAGAAACAGTAGTTTTTCTCAAGTATTGTTATCTTTTATTTTATGTGTGTATGTTTTATTCTAGCATATTTAGGAATTTATTGATTCTTTTATGATGCCATGAATTCTTTAGTTGCTTGTGATATAGTTCTAGAATACAATTAATTGTTATAGCATGCTTGTGTAGAATTTTCCATACTAGTGTGCTAAATGCAGTCCTGTTTTTATGCTTATTTGATAGGAGTATTATATTGAGTGATGATTGTGTTTTAGATTAGTTTTATGTATTGTTATCATTGGTTTTAGCTACTGGTTGTTGGTTAAATTTTCATGATTGATGGATTCCAAAACTTCAAGTAGACATTAGCATAGTCAATAAATAGTCTACTCATATGTGGTGTGTTTGCTTGCTGTTTGGAAATTGTCTGAATGATTGCCTTAGCATGAGTATTATACTTATGATATTGTTGTGCTAAGTTTTATGGTTGTGTTTATTAGTATCTTGTTACATAGGCATTAGTTTAAGCATGAACTTGCTTGGTGATGTTTTGCTTGTGTGTTGTCAATACCCACTGCCATGGGTATTGCTTGATTGATTGTTGTTATCTTAGTAACCTCACCTTTTGTACCCACAAGATATATTTTTAGCTTCTTGAATATCTTATTATGGGAGTGGTACACCCACTCCATATATGATATGTAAAATGTGGGATATGGTCTCTCAACCATATGCTTGTTTGACGATAGTTTTGTACCCTGAGAGTTATGTGAGATAGTTTCTCGATAACGTTTGACTGAATGCGCGAGTATAAGTTTGCTTGTTGTATGTGTTGTTTAGTTTAGTTGTTTGGTCTTTAGACCTGAGAGTGTGTCTTTTATTCTTTTACGACGCTAGAAAACGAAGAAGAAGAAGAAGAAGTTGTGGAGCTGTGCGTCAAGTTCAAGTTACTTCAAGGCCAGGGACATTAAGAATTTTAAGGCAAGCCATCCCGATGCTTGCTGTTATAATACACTTATCATTATCTATCATGCATGTTTTTACTTCTGAAAAGTTTTACAAAACCTTGATTTCCAAAAACTAAATTTTGAATGAATATTACCACTATTATTATTATATATACTATTACTACGCCAGTAGATGATACTTGGTGTTACCAAGCCCATAGCCACCATGTGGTATTTATTACCATCACAAGTGGACACCCTAAAAATGTGTTTTTACAAAACAAAGGCTTTATGAAAAACCCGGAGAAAAGACTGAGCCTTATTCACCGGAGGAATATTGGAGTGGTCATTTTTGGGAAAATGGTGTTTTACAAAAATGACACATAACCTAGTCTTCGCCGGACAACCATTAACATACTGCCACTTTACCCCAACATGGGCATGGGGCTTAACTTGAAGTTTGTTCTTGTTAGTGTGTGTTCTATCTCAAATTGCTATAAGGGTCGTCGTTCCCTCGAACCGATTGTCGCCAAGTTATGAAACATGTGACATACAAAGTGAGGGATTAAGTTACCCCCGGTTGCAGCAGTTGGGGCATCCTGTCTTGGCGGGGATTAGCCTGGTGCCGGGGATGTCGGAAAACTCGACTGAAGAGATAGACATATTCTATCTTGAACATATTGGATGGTTCGGATCAGTTATCTGATGTTTACATACTATTGTTACAGTCCGTGGTTGTTCACGACGGATGTACTGGATCTGGTGGATGTGTACATCTCTGCAGAGTACAACTATTTCGAAGTAGCCACGTCCTCGGATATGGACAGTTGAATGACCATGTAGCTAGCATTGTGTCAATGTTTTCAAAAAGGAGTTTTCAAAAAAGAGTTGGACTTATGAAGTACTGAAAGGATGAAAGCATGTACCGCGGAGGTACCGACGATGAAAAGCCAGAAGTTGTTTTACAAAAAGTTTTGCAAAGAGAAAACCTTCTTTTACAAAATGAGTTTATAAAACCTCTTGTACATGTGATATCTACAAGAGAAAGAAAAACTAATCAATTTTATTTTGAAGTATCTTCTTCAACGAAGATACAGATATTTTCAAAAGCAACTATGATATACCCTTCATATATCATTGATAGTGAACCCTATTTATAGCCTACCTATTCCACTATATAAGCATACTTGCATTTGGTAAGTTACATGATGGATGTCTTGCCGAGTACATTCAAATGTACTCATATTGGTTTCGTCCCTGGTATCAACTTGCCAGACATCGACAAGGAGTCCCAGAAGGAGATCTACGAGGAGGAATACGGAGCTGATGGCTTTGCGAACTAGGATCGTCTCCCGGACAACATCCTGTAGGTTAAGGCGTGACTTGGGCTCTACTACGTCTGTGTGTGTTTAGTCTTCCGCTGTGTGTGTTGCGTGTTTGCCATGCATGGCAGTTGTGTTAGACTTGGTCATGAGACCATGTTCCTTTGTAAGTGTTTATCCAACCGTGTAATGGATATTGTATCTATGTACCAACTTGATATGTTGTTCACGACTGGTGTGATCTGGGATCGTGAATGTATGCATATCGAAGGTGTCCTTGAACAGTGGTTCTGGGGTGGACCTTACAGAGTTGGTATCAGAGCTATCCTGACCTTAGGAGACCTTAGTTAGCATGGACGTTAGCTAGTACTCTGACAATTATAGTTAATAAAACCAGGTCACTAAGATGACTATTTTCCAAAAGATTCTATACTCCATCCCCTCTGTCTTTAAAAACTCTATTTACACTAAGTTAAAAAGGAGCATCTTAAAATTTTGCACACTATTACCTAACTTAATCCACTTTAAAATCTTGTGTAGATGGCAGTTGTCTTCACCAAGTCCTTCCGGCTGGGATCGCTTGCACCCTGCTACCGCCGCTTTGAGGAGGATTTGATCAAGATGACTCGTCTTATCGGTCGTCCCACACCTGAGTTGAAGGAAGCTCAGAATCACCATATCGGACGAGAATTGTCCTGGTTGGTGGTCTGTACCATTTGTGCTCCTTTGCTAGCACCGTCGACCCCAGATATCACTTAACATGCCCATAGAAGTCACATAAGACTTTGTGTTTGCTCATCACTTCCAGCCCTTGGAGGAACAGCTACGCGCTTCCTCGAGCACTTAGAATTGCCGCAGGATGTTAGGAGTTGTGTAATTCCCACCGAGACGCTTGTTTGTGTTCGTGTTGTGTGAACTCTTCTAAAGAGCTATGTGTGTGCTAGTTATCTGTAAGCCTTATGCTTAGGCCGTGTGAACCTTTAAAATTAAGTTATGATGTTAAGGCTCTGTTTCGTGTGTATGTTAGTCTTTGTTTGAGTTGGTGATTGCTTCTTTGATGCTTGTTTGTTGTTGTGATACCTACCGTTCTCATCTCCGTTATGAGCCGGTGTGTGTCACGAGTTTTTAGAACCAAAACCATTTTTAGTTGCTCTCGTCTTATACCGTTCTTTGTCTTCAGCATGGCTAGCGATCTACCTCCACCACCGGATCCGACAGTTGCCCAACTGTTTGCTCTGTTGAGGGAAGAAAGTGAAGCCCCTCGTGCTGAACACATAGCCACCCATGCTGCCCTGGAGCAGTTGACTCAGCTCGTCATCACCAACGCTGAGAATACTATGATCCTTATGAGAGGATACCAGCACCTGCTTGCTGGAGAGAGCCGCAAACGGAAGATAGTGGCGCCAGGAGAACCTAGTTCATGTGTGACTCGCAGTACCTTGCCTGCGATGCCGCAGTCTTCAAGGAGGCGTGTGAGAGTCAAACCTAGAACCACGGGTTGCTTTACCTGTGGGCAAGAAGGACATTTCGCTCGCGAATGCCCCAAGAAGAACCATGTTCTAGTTCATCCTGGTGAAAACCAAGGAACCCAAGGTCCAGCCCAGAAGAAACGCAAGAATCTGATGAGTGGACCTCGAGACCAAGATGATGTTGCAGAAGCCCCTGTGACTCATGCCATAGCCAATGGTACGTTTTCAAACCAAACCCGTGAACCCCCTAGTTTTGTTTGTCATCATACCCTGAAAGATCCGACGTAAACGGAACACTAGAAGTGTCACGTCGGACTAGATAAACTATCTTAAATAATTAACGATACTAACCTAACCTCATCCAATTTTTATTAAACACCTTACAGAGTTGGTAACATGACCTCATCTAATTCTAGTTTAATACCTTACATAGTAACTTACAGAGTTGGTACCTTACAGAGTTAAATTTATAACCAACTTTTCCAAAACCAAAGAGAAAGGTGCCCTAGGGTGATCTATAGCGGTTTGAAAGAGGGTGAAAGGTTGAAAAAAAAATATTGGATGGATGAACTATGATTGTTACGAAACAATAATATCTCTCGTGTAACTATTGGAGAAACCAGATTCTGGAATATGAGATGGTAGAGAACTCATTTTAGGTTTATCTTAGGAAGGAAAGAATGAGAATCACATGATTTTAGTTGAGATGGATTATAGTATATATATGCCGGGGATAACCAGTTGTGGACCCCAAAATTTGGAAGTTATCGGTAACTAAAATTTGTAGCTTGAAGAAATGATTGAGGTTTAGAAAGATTAGTGGAAATTATTGGATTTTAGGAGGCACTTGATATATAAGGAGATTGGATTAATTAGAAGTAGCATGTGAGATGATTTGTGATATTGGAATGATAGGACAATGGTTTACATAGGTGATTTCTTATCCTGGATTTTAGTGGAAAGATTGATGGTAGTAAAAAGAGCATGTTGGGTTGGGATAAATATATGTTTTTGACTATAGATGTATTGGAGGAATATTGGATTTGATATAGAAAGATATTTGTGGATATAAAAGGATGATTTTGGATTTTAGGAAAAAGCAGTATGACTTGGATTTAGTAGATGATTATTCTTGATGATATATTCTCGGAGCTTGTCACGCTCTATTGAGATTGTTTGGGGAGAATGATTTAGTATTGATCATGAGATATGAGCTTGGAGATTTTGAAATGATTTATAGGAGTAGTACAGAGTTGGTATATAATTGTTGAGATTGATGGTTTAACCTTAGCATTATGATCTTGATGAAATGTCATTGAGAGAGGTAAATGATTTGAGACTTGAGTACATTAGAGTAAGAGGAAGATAGTGGATTTTCCTGGATTTTGGAAAGTGAGCAATGGAAAGCTCATGCTAAATAAATATTGGTGGATATCCCATTGATTGAACTATATAATGAAGAGAGAGTTCATGCCCCCCCAAAGGAAAAATAGTGGCATGGTAATCCTATTAGAAAGGAAGAAAATTAGATCTATGTGTGAAGAATAACCCCTGGTGTGATATCATTGGTTTTGAGGAACGATAAGTTGAGGTTTAGTTTATGGCACCCAGACCTTGAAAAGAAAACTAAAATTGCCGGTGGATTTTGGTAAGATTAATCAAAGGGGGAATCCCCTGTGAATAATGTTATCAACCACCAGCACATGTTTTGTAAACAAATGATCTAACATTGTTGTTTTGACCATACCCTCTTTTCGCTTGCGTGCGAATCTCGGGACAAGATTCTTTTAAGGGGGGAAGGTCTGTCACACCCCAGTTTTTGGATTCTTGTATTGTGTTGTAGCTAGCATTATGTCAATGTTTTCAAAAAGGAGTTTTCAAAAAAGAGTTCGACTTATGAAGTACTGAAAGGAGGAAAGCATGTAACGCGGAGGTACCGACGATGAAAAGCCAGAAGTTGTTTTACAAAAAGTTTTGCAAAGAGAAAACCTTCTTTTACAAAATGAGTTTATAAAACCTCTTGTACATGTGATATCTACAAGAGAAAGAAAAACTAATCGATTTTCTTTTGAAGTATCTTCTTCAACGAAGATACATATATTTTCAAAAGCAACTATGATATACCCTTCATATATCATTGATAGTGAACCCTATTTATAGCCTACCTATTCCACTATATAAGCATACTTGCATTTGGTAAGTTACATGATGGATGTCTTGCTGAGTACATTCAAATGTACTCATATTGGTTTCGTCCCTGGTATCAACTTGCCAGACATCGAGAAGGAGTCCCAGAAGGAGATCTACGAGGATGAGTATGGAGCTGATGGCTTTGCGAACTAGGATCGTCTCCCGGTCAGCAGCATGTAGGTTAAGGCGTGACTTGGGCTCTACTACGTCTGTGTGTGTTTAGTCTTCCGCTGTGTGTGTTGCGTGTTTGTCCTCCGTGGTAGTTGTGTTGGACTTGGTCATGAGACCATGTTCCTTCGTAAGTGTTTATGCAACCGTGTAATGGATATTGTATCTGTGTACCAACTTGATATGTTGTTCACGACTCGTGTGATCTGGGATCGTGAATGTATGCATATCGAAGGTGTCCTTGAACAGTGGTTCTGGGGCGGACCTTACAAGAACCCTCCCGATCTCGGGATGACGATGACGGCGTCCTATAGTGTTTCTCGGAAAAAAATGGTATATTTTTAGGTTTGATATGTTGGGTGGATTCTATAGGCGAAAGAGCGATGGAAGAGGGCACCTAGGGCCCCGTGGCACGTCCGGGGGGGGGGGGGGGGCGGCCCTATGGTGTGCCCCCTGTGTCCCCTCTCCAGGTTTCTTTGGGACTCCGTGGAACCTTCGGGAATTCTAAGACTTACGGGCTTCTAACTTTCCAGTTCCGAGAATATTTCTAGAACAACTTTTCTGAAACTAAAAATAGTGTAAAACAGGGAATTGGATCTGTGGCATCTTGTCAATAGGTTAGTCCCAGAAATCGATAAATATGGCATAAAGTGTATAGCAAACATGTGGGAAATAACATGAAAACAACATGGAACATCAGAAATTAAGGATTCGTTTATGACGTATCAACACCCCCAATCTTAGTTCCTACTCGTCCTCGAGTAGTAAACGATAAAAACACATAATTTCTGAGGTGACATGCTACCAACACGAACTTGATCATCAATAATGTAAAAGCATATGTAAGCTGAGATCATAGAACTTTAACATAAGCATGATTAATAAAACTTTAACAATAAAGCATATCAATCACCTTGCATCATGAGAAGTAACACAAATAAAAGATCATGAATAACAATACATCAAAATCTATACGTTTGTTTCAAGTATAGAGAAATCATGGCAAAGTGATATTTTGCTAGTCCTTAAGAGTGGGGCAAAACATAAATGCCAGGACACCTTCAAATTTTATGAGGAAGACTAGAACAAATAATTTAAGAGCAAGCAATAACACATCATGAATCAATTCATATGTTCATCAAGGGCGTTAATGCTCGAAATATTGGTTCATCAAGGGACTTCATGAATATACCAGCAAGTTGATCTTTGGTGGAAACATAACATAGGTCAATATCACCCTTCTCAACATTATCTTGAATGAAGTGATGATGAATCCAATGTGCTTTGTCTTGGCGAGTTGAACACGATTGTAGGCGATCTTGATAGCGCTTTCATTGTCACATAAAATAGGCACTTTGTCATAAATGAAACTGTAATCCTTTGAAGTTTGCATCATCCATAGAAATTGAGCACAACAATTTGCCGCGGAGATGTACTTGGCTTTGGTGATGGAGAGAACAATACACTTTTGCTTCTTGGAAGACCAACAAACCAAGGAGCGACCAAGAAATTGGCAACCCCCCTGATGTGCACTTGTTATCCATCGTCTCTCTCGTATAATCCGCATCGAGTACCAAAGTTTGGGGTATAAACCAAATATCGAAAGATTCATTTAAACGCTTGTCGATGAATTTTCCTAGGTGATTCTTGAAACCTTGGACACTTACCAACACTATACATGATATCCGGTCTAGATGCACAAAGGTAAATAAAAGATCCAATCATGGATCGGTATACCTTTTGATCTACCTCTTTACCATAAAGATTTGGATTCAAGTCAAGTGTGGTGGACATTGGGGTCTTCATAGGCTGGCATCATCTATTTGAGCCCCTTGATCATGTATTGGGTATATTTTGCTTGCTTCATGAAGCTACCATCTTGATATTGTTTGATCTCAAAACCAAGGAAATAATCCTACTCCCCCATCATGTACATTGCAAACTCACCATTGAACAACTTATTAGTAGAACCAAATATGATGCCATCCACATAGAGTTATATATGAAGAAGTCACCTCCAACTCTTAGTAAGGAGAGTTGGATCTACTAAACCAACATTAAACCCACGGTCCACGAAAAACTCTTTAAGGTGCCCATACCACGCAGGTGGATCTTGTTTAAATCCATAGAGGACCTTTTCAAGTTTGTAGACATAATCAGGGTGGTTGGGATCCTCAAAATACGAAGGTTTCTTGAAATATACCAACTTATTTATGGGACCATCGAGAAAAGAACTTTTAATATCCATCTGTTTCAACTTAAAATTACGATGAGATGCATATGCAAGAAAGATACGTATAAATTTAAGGCGGGCAACAGGGGCAAATTTCACCAAAATCAACACCTTTGACTTGGGAGAAGCCTTGAGCCCCCAATCTTGCATTGTTGCGAATGACAATACCATGTGCATCTTTCTTTTTATTGAATACCCGTTTGGTTCCAATAACATTCTTTCTATCCTTGGGTCCTGTCACTAGCTTACAAACCTTCTTGCGCTCGAATTTGTTAAGTTCATCATGCATGGAAAGACAATTTTGATCCTCGAGCGATTCATACAATTTATTTGGCTCAATGAAGGAGACACATACATGATGAGCATTAAAGCTTTCCAATTTCCCACGAGTGACGACCCTTCCTTGAACTTGACAATGAACCTTGTCTTTCGTATGACTCGCAAGCTCAAGATTACGAGCTCTTCTCTTTTCTCTACGAGCAACCATGTCATTTAAGGTTTCTTGAGATACGTCTGGATCATTACCTTCTTCATCGAAGACATTCTCATCTTGAACTTGGCCTTGAACATCATTTGGTGAAGAGTCGCCATTAGGTTGAGCAAAATTAAAAAATAGGTTGATTTTGTTCTTGGCCTTGTTCATTATCTTGAGGGCTTGGTGCTTGATCTTGGATAGCTTGTGTGTCATTCAGTGCAAGTGATGGCTCCACTTGAGTAGAGCATAGTACTTCTCCATCCGCCAAAATGTGTTCCTCACTGGGAATTGTTTCGCAAATTACCATTCTTATTATGACGTTAGGAGGAATTTCATCACCTACAACACCATGATCTATGCGCCTCCCTTGGGATCCATTAACCTCATCAAATATCACATCTATAGCTTATTCATCTTGTCTGGTGGACTTTGTTTAGACTATATAGGCATGATCATTTGTGGCATATCCAACAAAAATACCCTCATATGATCTAGGCTCAAACTCTGACACACAGTTACCTTTCTTGCGAAAAAAGCATTTGCAACCGAAGACCTTGAAGTAGGATGCATCTGGCTTCTTGCCGGTGAGAATATCATATGGAGTGTTGTCCAAGAGCTAGCGAAGGTATAACTGATTGGTAGCATAACATGCGGTGGAGACGGCTTCAACCCAAAATTTATATGGAGAAGAAAACTCTGCAATCATGGTCCTTGGCGCATCCATAAGAGTTTGGTTGTTCCTTTCCGCAACACATGACCTTCATAGTCAATGGTGAGAAAAATAAAAAGGGTTGAGATCAAGTCACAAAATTTGTGATTTGACCAATCTTGTTGCCATGAATAGGCACATAAGAACCGGTATGTTTCCGATGTGCTAAATTGTTTAGCTAACCGGTATAAATTAGAAAAGCTTAAGTAAAAGATTTCTCATAAAGGCAGTTAATTGAATGTTATGGTGAGATGTTTCTCACATATTTATTTACGGCGGTATTACAAAGTGTAAAACGACCCAGTGAGATTTTGTAAACTTTCAATTAATATTGTAATATGTTTACTCACATATGTATTTGTACTGGAAATACGGAATCAAATCTTTATTGATTTTAATTCAGATTATGATTCTTCAACTAATAATACTATGTGTTGCATAATTATCAAAATTATTGTCTTATGAGTGGAATCTACAATAATTCTAAGGCTAGTTGTAAGACAGTGTGAGATACTGTAGATTGCAAGTTATTGGATAAAAGTCATTGGACTTAGTGAGATTTCAAAAGACGACATACTAATTCATTTAGAGACGTTTGAATTATTAATTCTACTAAGGAACCAAATTCACACAATTCCAATTCCTAATAAATCAAGTGCAAGTTTATCACAAGGTTATTGGATCAAATTGTGAAATACAATAGTCTAAAGAACCACATGCAAAGTGTGAGTAACACCATATTTCCATAGGTGCTATGACATCATACTAACTAGAGTATTATCGACTCTAGTGCAAGTGGGAGACTGTTAGAGATATGCCCTAGAGACAATAATATTTAGTTATTATTCTACTTCCAAGTTCATAATTAAATTTATATGATCATGCTATAACCTCTATAGTACTTGAAAAGTGATTTTTATGGGGAAAACTTTGTGCATGTGTGAAGATATAAACAAACAAGAGTTCCTAATCTTGTATCTAAGATTAACTTATGGTTTGTGAGGTGATCACGTATTCCTGATCATGGACTTTGACAAGTCTAGCAAACATAAGAGTTTATTCTTAGGGTAACAACAGTACAAAACCGACCCAATTATATGATCTTGCTAAGAGACTAACAATTGTAATGTATTTAGCAAAGTGCATATGGAGTTTTCCTTCTAGAATTCATATACTATGATAATATGTAGTGACTACACAATCAACAATTATTCTTTGGAGGTCTTCAAACGTCCACTACAACATGAGATTATAATGTTTACGTCTGGGTATAACCTACAGTGTGTAATGGAACCGAGATCGTTCAATAATAGTACTTAACACCTACAGAAGATGGGAGATACATCCTTTGGACCCTCTCAGTATCACCGATGTAAACCAATCGTCTTGCCAGACACAATGTGATTTATCACAAGGACATCGGGGATATGAATGAGAAAAGAGAACATAATTGGTACGAGTTTTATATGTATTATGATAAAATAGTTTCATAGGACTAGAGCACATTGTCTCACCTCATTATATCGTTGGTATTGTAAAGTTAAGATAATAAGTGCAGTGAGTAACTTGAAGGTTCCATTGTTCTTCATGGACATACATAATTCATCATGGGCGTTTATGGCCCCGCTGTTGGTTATTTTGCGGTAAGTTCCCAAACATGTTTGTGTGTTACCGAACCTTTACAGGTCATACGATTAAGCCATGCCAACCTCTAATTGAGAGAATACAAATGTTTGTAATGAATTTATGAATATTCGATGTCGATACAGTGCCATAGAAAGAAGTCTGGTGTCAATCGGTGGTGTTTTAGAGAAGTTACTATAAGAGAGAAATGATGTCGGGACGAGGAAGAATTTTATCATAGAGATAACACAATAGATGAGATGACTCGAGATGTTAGATTTTTTTTACATCAGTAGATAAGGTAGATGATTTTACCTATAGGGGTCACAGGGAAGTCCTGGAGGGGGCAGATCTGCCCCCATGGCTGCACCTATTATTGCATGGCTGGTAGGTGGTCCCAAGGGCCACTATCCATGACGCATTACACCTCCCTGCACTTTCCTTATTTCGTTTGAGAGAGAAAAGGAAAATACCAAAAGAAAAGAAAGGAAAAAGGAAAGAGGACTCCTCCCACTAGGAAGGGACTCCTAGTTGGACTAGGAGTACAATCCGAGTTGGGGGTGGGAGCCAATGCGCGGACACCTCCTTGGTGGTGTAGATTGGAGGAGGGATCCCCCAAGGAAATTCTCCCCCTCCTCCACCTATAAAAGTGACCCGCACCCATTCATATGAACACATCAATTGGCCCTCGTGCCTCTCTCTCTAGAAGAATTAGAGCTTCGTTTAATTAGGTTTGTGAGGTGTCCTCTCCCAATTATAGATATCTCTAATCTCCCTCATGTGTTTGGAATTTCCAGATTCATATATCTCTAATCAATATTGATTGTATCTACCAATGACCAATGCCGAAAGGCTGTCTCTCTTCATTGGTTCTGAGTCCTGGACATCAGAGCGCTGACGGGTTGAAACGAGCATAAGCATGCACACCATAAAAGGGATTACACGTGTGATCCTTGACAAGGGGAGCTTAGCAACTACATAGGCATAGTTGTGAGGATATACGATTGTTTAGAATCTACAATGACTACATTGTTCTTCCCCTGTGAGTGAATCATGGTACTAGATCATTGCATGTATGGGCATGCGTTGTTATCTCCATAGTGATCTTGGCGGTTACGTTGGGAAAAACATTATATTTCTGCAACATACACTAGTATGAAGGACATCATCATTGGATATATAAGAGGAGAGCACTCACTCTAAATTTAAGCTTGCTAATTTTTTGAGGACCACCCTTCTGTCTCGTACGTTGAACCTCCCTTAAGGTAGATTAAGCATTGGAAGATCCGAATGGGGTGAATGCAATGGATGATGAATTTAACAGCTTCGTCCAAAACCAAGTGGTGTATCTAGTGGAAACCAAATGACAGGCATGGCAATTTTATTGGAACAAAGTGAATTTTTAAGAACAAGCCACATGATAATAGTGAAGACACAAGAAAGAAGGAAAGGTTGGTGGAACAAGGCTTCAACCAAAGTCCAGGGTTAGGGGATAGGTCTTACCCATGCTTGCATTGTCTATTGATGCTATTAATATATTTCTTAAAGAGAATGCTCATTCTCGATCCTAATAAATGAACCCACATCTCTAATATCAACTCCAGTATCCTCAAATAGACCATTAGATGTCAACTAAAAGCACATATCATCAAAACTTTAGCGAATATAAGTAGTGTCAAAGCCTACGTTTGCTTAGCTCTATAGATGTTTTCAAGACGAAGACGTGGCTCTTCTCTACTAACCACAAGGATAACTTTACTAATTTTTATTTGCACTTACGTATGAAGTTTCCTAAAAAATATATAATTTTATTTTACTATCCTTTTTTTCCTTTTTAGTAATTTCTCATTTTCTATTCTTCCTAATACGAATTAGTCCTAGCTCTCGACCCTGGGATACCGGAGAAAATAAATAGGCGAGTAACTGAAGAAATGAACGCAAGCCTCTTGGCTCCGTTCATGGTATATGAATTAAAGACAGAACTCCGAATTCAATCGAGAGTTAGGTATAGTAATCTTAGAACTCCAATGAAATAGACTTTCTGAACTACTTGTATCGGGGGAAGCTTCTCATGCTGTTGCAAGCACAATTTATTGAGAAACGTAGGTCCTATGGTTGGTAAGAGCACGCACAAGCACTTGACCCTAAGGGGACCAGCGATTCTCGGACCTCACTTCTAAATATTTTGACGGGTTTGTGTGGCTGGTCCTTATTGGCACCTTATCATTATTGCTTACTTTCACTTTAGTACTATCTTCACAGCCATGCTTCCATATCAATTCGTTACTTTTCATTGCAATAAGTAGCATGCCATGATATGAGTGCCTTAGGAAGTTTGATTTTAATAATGAGTTTGTATTTGGGAAATAGGTATCTCTCCTTTCACCAAGAGAGTATAAGATGAGTTTTTTGTATTAAAATTTACATTTATGATATCATAATTTTGTCTAGCAACAAATATACAAGTGAGATGTTTGAGATGCCCATGATGGAAGAGTTGAATCTCCTCCTAGAATTTTCAATTCAAGCAACGACTCAAAGAGGGAACCTTTATCTTCCAAACAAAGTACATCACCGACATCATCAAGAAGTTCAAGATGGCGAAGGCGAAAGGTTACAAAAACCACATGTTATTTCATTCTATGATTAGATATATTCTTTATTTTTGTGCATTTGGGCCCGATATCATATCGCGTGTGTTTATCTGTGCAATATTTCAAGCTACTCCTAAAGACTGCACTTGGTATAGTTTGGAGAATCATTAGATATATTGTTCATAGGCTCACACATAGGCTTTGGTATCCTAAGAGCAAGTGTAGCAGAACCCCTAAAAGGGCCAGAACCGGAAAGTTCCGGCAGCTTTAGGGGTTGGGCTTAGTTTTTGCGTGTTAGTTAACAATACTGATAATATTATTTACAAATGTGTTAAGTGGTGCGGGTGTTTAATTACTCTCTCGCATCGAACACCACAAAAGGTGAAAGTAGATCAACCTCTGGTGTCCCTGGTGGTAACTAGATATGTAGTGTTCCCATATTTAAATAATGCAAGAACATCTGTGTTATTGTGCTAGTCCCTGGATCAATTGCTAGCACCACAGTACAAGATGAAATATCATGCAATTGCATCAAATTTTATTACATCGCATGATCCAGTATTTACAAAATAACATTACAACTTGCATAGTCTTAGAAGACTAGTAGGAAACAAAGTATTACAACGGAAAACATAGTACAACATTGGGCCCATCTTCTTCATGTGCCACAGTCAAAACATGTTGGCGGTAGACTCGAGATTCAAAAAAAAAATTATCACTCGTCTTCAGATTTATCTGCAGGATGGAATATGCACCCACAAGGGAGGCAATACAATTTAATTTATTGGCAAGTAACACTATGGTGGATATAAATGGCACGAGTAATACTACATGCTTATTTGGCTGAGTGGAGTTTTGGCTAAGTTTGCATACAGCCAGTTTTCTTCTATATTTTGTAAAGCAATATTTTATTTTCAAAGGGTGGCATCATTGGACTGAAATCCAATCACCACAACTACTATTCACTTGGTCAAAATTTTACTTATTAAAAATGGTGATGTGATTCTTCAGTCCATCCTTGTCCAGCTGCTCGCTGTTGTCCATAACCGGGGACACATCTAAGATCTTAGTTTTTTGACTCTGCAGAGCTTGTGCACTTTCATCTTCAGACTCAAATCAGTCCAAACATCCTATACACTCTGAGTGCATTAAGGAAAGGATTAGAACTGAGACGAGATCTTTCACAAGCAAGAATTCAACCCGATGGCAAGACCCGTTCCGCCTATAATTATGCTACATATGCTTGTGAAGCCCAGGCTAAACCCTCACAACTTCGTTGATCAATACAGAGCCCATATGACTAAAGGCTGCACTGGAAGCAATCTAAAATTGGGTAATGTCATAATAACTTTGTTCCTGGGTTGTATTCCTTCAAGTGAACACCCCTCGGGGAGACACTCGACTTTCAACAACCTTGCACTACCAAATCCACCCAGGTGGTTCATTGAGGTTTATACTTAGTATTTTTCCACAACATCAAGTAAAACAATTTTTGTAGCAAGGCTAAGAATCTACTAAGTTCCAAGGCCTCGAAATAATAAGATATAAGTATGGCTACACACTACTAGGATATAGCATAGCATAATATAACTTAGTAAAATTTTCTATCATGCATACTGCTCAAAATCAACTAATGCGTATATAAAATAATGGGTAGTTGAATGGTGTCTTACTTGCCTTGTTGAAGTTGGTGAAGAATTCACACTCTCTTCACAAAAGATTGTTGCTCTCCGTACAATCTATTTATTGAAAACACAATAACAAAATAAACAAGAATACTAGCAAGAAAACAAACAAGTGAAGAGAACATACAAAGCAACAACATAGCCAAAAGGAGTTTAACCTAGTTGGCTAGTACAAGGTCAAGGTCTGAGTTTGAAGGATTCATTCTCTCTTGGTTCAAAACTTGTTAAAGGGTTAAGAGTTTACTAAGGATGGTTTACATTGAGTTTGTAGTAATCAAACCTTATTGAAAACATATTTATCTAAGAAGTTCCAAGAGTTCACCAAGGTGATCTCACTATCCCAACTAAATTAATACATAACAATGTGTAACACTTAGTCATTTTCATCAAGACATTTGAGTTATCAAAGTTTAGTCTTTCCATTTTGGGTTAAGGTAGGTCTAGGTTCAACTAACTTCATAGTAAAAGAGATAACAAGATAAAGTCTTGGGATTTTCCATTTGGGTCAATGGTTGGACAAAAACAACTTGTTATTCTTCAACTTGTATGGATTTCTCCAAGTCTTCACATGTTTTCGTTACTGAAGATCATCTTCATGTTTCTATTGTAGTTTCCTCCTTGTTGTGAAGCCTCTCTTGAACTTGATAAATCTTCATGTTTTTCACTTCACTAATTGGTTTAGTTATGGGATGGGCACAAATACCACTAAGTCAAATAGAAAATAAATGAAATAAGAAGAAAGATAGAAAGAGAGAGGAACATATTTTCTTCTTGATTTCCTCACACACTTGTACTTCCTTGAGTTGCTTTTAGTTGATGTGGAGTCCAAGTACTTCCTTCAATGATCTTGCTTGTAGGTCTTCATGTTGCCACCAAGTTGAAAATGGAGTTCCTTCTTGTGCTTGAGTCTTGACTTCCATTTGCTAACTTGATGAATTCTTGAAGCAAGAATAGGAGGGGTGGAGAAGTAGATAGAAAACAAAGGTTCTAGTTTTAATGTTCACTAGTTGGTATTATATATAATTTACAAATACTAGGGGCTTGGTCCTTGCTCCAAAGTAGCCACCACAACAAAGGTAAAAGGGATAGAAACATCTCTAAGACATAAACAACTAGGTAGACTACTATGATGGATGTTTGGCTAAAATTACATGGTCATGGTCTAGGGGTGTCCAAAATTTTTATCCACTGATGTCTCTGGTTCAAGGTTACCAAATGGAGCATTTTTTCTTAATTGAACATATTCTAATTATGCATAGAAATAATTGTGTGTCAAAACACTCAATTAGACAACTTAATTCTAAAATTCAAAATTAATTTGATAAAAAAGATATTTTGGGACAGAGAATATGAAAGTACATATCTTAAGGTTTCCAAATATATTTTATTTGCAATTTTTGGATTTGTAGAATTTGAATTATACCAAAATTCATAAAACAAGCATATTTTAATTTTAACAAATTATAAATTGTCAAATTTAAATTTGGCTAGTGTAAAAAGATTCTACATGTTCTGGGGATTTCAAAAAGTCCAAGTTTGTTAAATTTGGAGCTGTGGTTGAAAAGTTATAATGTTTCTAAGTTCGAGGGACTTTTCTGCAAAATATTTACTATTTATTTCTATTCCAGAAGAAAATCCAGAAAAAAATCTGGGCTGCTAAGCGCTGCAGTGGGCGACAGATAAGGACTGGGCTTGGGCCAGTTTCACGCTGCGCTGAGCGACATATAGCATTATAACGCGCAACTAACTGGGCCCTGAGGTGGCCTGATGTGGTTGGTGGACACCTCTTTGCTTTAGTGATCTGTTTGGAACCGCTCGATCAAGATCTAACGGTGCTGGGGGCTAGGGTTACCTGGTCGCCGGAGTTGTGGCCGGAAAATGGTGCGCGGCGGCGCTGGGCTCGAGTTTCAACGGCGATGGAGCTCCGGTGGTTTTCCTGCACAACGGAGAGGAAGACGACGGCCAGATCAACATGGCAAGGACGGTGGTGATGACGTCGTTGACCTGCGCGTGAAGGGGCGACAGCGAGGAGTGATCAGAGGTGGCACGAGCGTTGGTGGCTTTCGGTTGAGCTCGAACACGATGATTTCCTTCGGGAAAAACTTGAAGGAAAGCATGAAGAGATGCGCACAACTGAGGGAGAGTATGGTAAATAGGGAGGAGGGAGAGGGGATTTAAGATGTGGATACGGGGATTTGATTTGGGGCTTTAATCGCGCGAAATCAAGGGGCGGTAATGGTTGTTCTTCCGTTACAGAGAATGAAGACGATGTTGACGTCAGCATGACGTGAGCAATTTTTTTTCTGTTTTTAATATCTTTTAATTGGTAAATCTATTTAACCTCAAATTAACTTCTGATTTTTTTTTGAAAAAAATATATTTCTGTTTAGAACATTTTTATAAACATTTCAGCACATTTCGGAAAAAAAATTAGAAATGGGGTTTTATAAAATTTCGGAAACATTAAACTAGTCATATGTTATTTTTCAAAGTCTTTTAACTCCTTTTCATAAATTATATTTAAAATTATGGATGATTTACTAAATGCCTTTTTTAGAATAGAACATTCAATAATTATAAAAGTGGCTTAATCAAAATTTAGAAAAAATCCACAAGCTTTAATATTGTTTTCAAGTCCTATTTTCTGTTATTTAAAATCAATTTTTTTTATGAATACCACTTTATGTTTAAAACTTGGAATAACATTTGCATATCAATATAAATAGTTGTTATTGTCATAAAAAAATTGTGGCATAGAAACTGTTAGAGGTAATAATTCTCTGGTTTCAAAGGCTATAAAACATTTTCAAAGTTTATTTTGAATGGGCTTTTTGGGTTTAGGAAAATAGAGGCATAATGGATTCTTACTTCCAATATCGGTGAAATATGTATTGTTTCCTTTTGTTTCTTGCATCTCATTTGGTTTTTGGTGACTTGCATAACATGGAAACAAAATGTTTCAAAATTTTGTGATTTTTGCACTTTGCAAAATTATGGATGTGACAGGATATTTCAAGCGGAAATTTCCAGTGCAACCCGAAATTCCGGTTGTGGTGGATTTCTCCAAATTTGGCTAAGGACCAAACTAGTCTGAGCTCTGGAGGTAGCCGCAAATTTCCTTCTCAACCGGATATTACGGTTGGGATGTTTTTCATGAAGAAATGGCTAAGTCAGGAATTCTCCACGCTCTGGTGGTAACCGGATATTTTAGGTGAAACCGGAAATTCCGGTTGGGAGGATTTTCACGAAGAAATGGCTAGGTCTAGAATTCTCACACTCTGGTGGTAACCGGATATTTTGGAGAAACCGGAAATTCCGGCTTTGGTCAACAGTTGTTCGAATCTCAGATCTGCAGGAATTTGCCTAACCGGAAATTCCGGTCCAAGTTTGGACCGGATATTCCGGTTCACTTTTCCTGCTCCAACGATCACATTTATGGAGGGGGTATAAATACCCCTCCTCTTCCCCCTTGAGCTCTAGTTTATCCAAGCCATTAATGTGCATTTATTGAGCTCATCAAATCTTAGATCTCTCCCAACTCCTCCACCCAAACTTGTTGATCTTCGGAGGATTGAAGGAGAAGGCCCGGATCTACATCTTGAGCAAGCCGTTCTTAATTTCCTCCTCATTCACTTGAGGGATTTTAGTCTAGGGTTTCCTTGTGGAAAACCTAGACCACTTTGCTACTCTTGGATTCTTGGTGATTGTTGGGAGCCCCCAATTTGGTTGTGGGTGTGTGCCCCAAGCTTGTTTTAAAGGATTCTATTCCCGCCTCAAAGGGGATCAATAGTGTAAGGTGAACTATGCTTTTGTGGCGTTTATCATTGGAGAATAGGGTGAGGCCTTTGTGGCGTTGAGTAGGCCTTCATGGAGAAACCCACACCCCTCCAACGAGACATACTCTCTTAACAAGGAGGAACTCGTGAATGTATCGTGTCTCCGCTTGCTTCCGATATTGGTTACCTCGTTCCCCTTCGTTTACTTTGTGCTTGTATTTTGTTTATCATTGTTCTTGTCATATAGCTAAATTCACCTTAGTTGCATTATCTAGAGAATTTACCTTTGTGTCAAGCCTTAATTTGAAGAAAAATGAAAATTGGTCGTAGCACCTATTCACCCCTCTAGGTGCCCATAGTATCTGTTCAATTGGTATCATAGCCTCGGCTCTTATTTTGGGCTTAGCCGCCTAAGAGTTTAGTATGGACGATGATACAGTAGTCACCGATGCCGCGGCACAAGTCACTATGGATGATCTCAAGAAATTGCAAAAATACTTGACCTCATCCATGGAGGGCGAAATCGATGAGTTGCAAACTCTCTTGTCGCAATTCATGAAAGCCAAGGAACCGGAGACTTCCACGTCATCTCCTCCAGAAGAAATTCCGGGGGGTGCCAAAGTTTGGGCTAATGGTGAAATACCTAAAACTGATCCACTTAAGAACCCCACCAATAAGGGTACAAAAGGGAAGGGAGATTACCACTCTGTCGAAGGACACTATGCTCCCGATCCTTTCATCCCACATCCTCATATAATCCCTAGAGGAGAACCTCCTAAAGTTGATGCACATTCTTTTGGTGATTGACAATATTATATGGAAACTCACTTAAACTCTTCTTGTATTGGGCTTTGGAGGGTCACTCGCGATGGATACAATCCTCGTGACCCCAAGAACTTGACAAGAAGAGAATCTGTAGATTGTCAACTTAACTACACCGCATTGTCCATTATTCAACAAGCCTTGGGTACAAACCACATGCATCATCTTCAAAAATATTCCACCGTCAAAGAAACATGGGATGCTCTTGTTGTCATGTTTATGGGCAATTAAAGTATGAAGATGAATAGGTATGATACCTTGAGCAATGAAGCCAAAGGATTCTATATGCATGCTCGTGAGAACCATGAAGACATGTTCCGGAGGCTCAAGACTCTTGCCACCGCATTCAATAAAGTTGGTGCCAAGTATATTGATGATGCTTGGATCAAGAGGAAGTATGTGAGTGCTCTCATGCCTTTTGATCATGTGGACTTGAAGAGTCTTCAAGGAAGACATGACTATCGATCTATGACCTCAACTCAAGTCATGCAAGAGATTTTCTCCTTCCAAGTGCAAACAAAGAATGCTCTTGACAAACGTGCTAGAGCCATCGGAATGCACAAAGGAGCCTCTGTTGCTTTGAAGGCTAAGGTGATGTCAAGTGAGGTTGATCATAAAGAAGCATGCATTGAGGACTTGGCCCCTTTGAAGGATCAAGAATATTAGGATGTCATTGCACTTGCCATGCAAAAGTTTTGGAAGAATCATCCCATGGCCAAGGAATATGTTGAGGAGAAGACCAAGTTTAGATATGGCAAGGAAGGGACTCAAAAAGTGAGGTCTTGCTTCAATTGTCAAGACAAGCACCATTTCATTGCGGAGTGCCCATATGAGAATAGATAACACCATGGAGGCAATATTATTCGCAAGGACAAATCAAAGGTTGCTTACAAGAAACCTCACTTTAAGCAGAAACCTTTCAACAAGAAGCCTCCCACCAAGTTTGTGCTAGTGACTCAAGAGGAGTATGATTCCGGATGTGATGGAGAAGAAGAATCCACAAATGAAGTAGTCACTCTTGCTATTGCATAAACACCATAATATTCATCACTCTTTGAATCCCCCAATGATAGTATTCCTCAAATCTCCGCCAAGTGCTTCATGGCTCATGCCTCAGAGGTATCACCTTCTCCCAACTCTAAGACTCCAAATGAACTGGATAACATTTCTAGTCTCAGAGTAGAAGATGAAATTGCCTTTTTGGAACGTTTTATGTCTAACATGCAAGGAGAGTCCAAGAAGCACTTTGATCTCCTCATGAGCCAATTGGGAGAGGCCCATGAAGCTCTTGAGAAGAAATGTGAGATTAAAAGAAGGGATGCGGATGTAAAGGAATCTCTCTCTATGACTCTTGAGGAAGAGCATGAGGGTCGAGTTCCTCTTGAGGAGGAACTTGAAACTATTGAAGTTTCTCATAATGAACTAGTTTCTAATATCACTAAAGAATGTGACCTTGCAATTTCTAAATATAAAAAGGCTAAAATGGATAAGGTTGAGTTTGGTGTTGGTCATGATAAACTAACCGAGGGGTTTCAGAAGCTCACCAAGGCTCACAAGGCCTTGGAGAGTGAACACTCTACCCTCAAAGATTCACATGAACAACTTAAAACTCAACTCAATCAATTCAATGTGCCTAGTACCTCTACTTCATCTTGTGACCGTGCAGATATTATTGAGGAGAATGCTAGGTTGAAGGAAGATCTAACAAGGCTCAAGGGCAAGAGCCCTAGTGTTGAGAATGTTGTGGATCCTAGGCCACATGTGGTTTCTCCTAGACCACAAGTGGTTTCTCCTAGACCACAAGTTGGTAAGAAAGGTCTTGGCTATGTTGCCAAGACGAAGAACAAGAACAATAAGAACAATAACAAGAAAAATCCCGCACAAGCTACGGATGTTGTCTCGAGTGGTATTTTCATTAGGGACGACACTACTCGTAGCAACCCCGCGGGAACTAACAATCCACTCCATTTCTTATATGTTGATTATTATACTGTTGTGCAAGCTAAATATGTTGGTCCTATTGAGGGTTTTATTGACTATACTATTTGGGTTCCAAAGGCCCTTGTTGCTAACATGAGGGGACCCTCCTAAGGTCCTAACTCTAGTCAATGGTTTCTTGTAGGACTATGCTTTTGGTGGGTCTAAATGGATAATTGATAGTGGATGCACTAGTCATATCAACGGAAGCAAAGAAATTGTGATGGAGTTGCGCCCAAATATAAATGATGCAACTGTCACCTATGGAGATAGGTCGAAGTCTAAGGTATCGGGTTTCAACAAGGTTGTGATTGCTCCGGATATCACTGTCGTTGATGTCATGTTTGTAGAATCCCTTGGTTACAATTTACTTTCAGTTCATTCTTTAGGGAAAATGAGTTTATCTGTCTTATTTGATCCTAATATTGTGGTATTTTGAGGAGCAAGACTCTAGACGTCGCATACGTGGGACATGTCGAAAATGAGTTGTTTGTGGTGGACTTTTCAGAAAGGCGGACATGGGATGGTTGTGGCATCGCCGCGTATCCCATGTCAATATGAGAACTTTGAAAAGTCTTCACAAAGGTGGCCTGATGGTGCAGGTCTTGCACTCGGTGCGAAACCCCAAGAGGAAGGTATGAAGAGCACACCAGTAAGTTTCCCTCGGAAAGAAACCAAGGTTGAATCGACCAGTAGGAGGAACAAATCACTTATGAAGGTTGTTGTTAGCTGATGTTGGCAAGGCGCACTACCAGTTCAGCAACAACGTGGAACCTACACAACACAATCAAATAACTTTGCCCCAAATAAGCAGTGAGGTTGTCAATCTCACCGGTTTTGCTAAAAACAAATGGTTAAACGTGTAGTGTGGAAAACAATACTTGTTTGCGGAAGATGAAAAGAGAACAGTGATGGAAGTAGGAAAACAATAGTAGCAGTAGAAAACAGTGGTCGCAGTGGTTGTATTATCAATGTAAGAAATGGACCAGGATCCATAGTTCACTAGTGGTGTCTCTCCATAAAGATATATAGTATGTTTGGTAAAAAAGTTACAACTGGGCAATTGACAGGTATAAAGGCCGCACTGTAGTGCATATGCATGACATGATGATTACTATCTGATTCATGCGGGCATTACAACAAGATTCTTAGACCGTCATCCAACTGCATATATGACTAATAATCCACCCACAGAGCGTCATCCAATCAGACCTCGGGTATTAAGTTGCAAGCAACAGATAATCGCATTAAGCAAAGTGTGTAATGTAAACATCGTTGTTTTTTCCCTAATGACAACATCACATCCCCCACCCTTTATGTTTCTGTCACTCGAGCAAGAGTGAAAGGGAGGCATGAACCCACTATCTAGCATAAATACTCCCTCTTGGAGTTACAAGCATCTACTTGGCCAGAGCATCTACTAGTAACGGAGAGCATGCAAGATCATAAATAACATAAACATGAACAAACATGATAGATTCATAATCATTGTATATAGCATTCAATATTCATCGGATTCCAGCAAATACGACATGTCGCATTACAATACTATGATCTTTATCATGTTAGGTAGCTCACAAGATCTAAACATGAGGTATAAAGAAAACAGAGAACAACCATATAGCTACTGCTATGGACCCGTAGTCAAAGGATTAACTACTCACGCATCATTCCAGAGGTGGCCATGGTGGTGTAGAGTCCTACGATGATGAATTCCCCTCCAGGAAGGGTGCCGGGGAGAGCTCCGAACCCTCCCTAACTAGGGTTGCCGATGACGGCGGTTGCGGATGTTTTTGGTGGAAAAGGCACGGGTGTTTGGGGTAAACCCGTGAAGAGGAATAAATAGGCGAAAGGGAAACGTCGGTGGGCGGCCATGGGGCCCACACCACCAGCTGGCGCGGCGAGGGGGCACGCCTCCCTATGGCGTGGGGCCTCCTGGGGCCCCCTTGGGTCCCCTCCGGACTCCGTGTGCGCGACAGATTTCTAAGACTTCTGGGTTTTGTTTCATCCAATTTCAAGAATATTTCTAGAACAACTTTTCTGAAATAAAAACAGAAGGAAACAAGAACTGGATCTATGGCATCTTGTCAATAGGTTATTCCTATAAAATCAATGAAAATGGCATAAAGTGTATAGGAAACATGTAGCATATAGAATGAAACCAACATGGAACATCATAAATTATGGATACGTTTGAGACGTATCAAGCATCCCCAAGCTTAGTTCCTACTCGTCCTCAAGTACGTAAAACGATAAAACGAATAATTTCTGAGGTGACATGCTACCAATATAAACTTGATTATCATAGTAATGTAAAGCATGTAAACTAGGATAAAATGAATAAAAGTTGTGGTTTATAGTTGATACCAAATAGAGTAATGTATAAACCATTAGGAAGAACAAAGTAAAACTTTTCAATGAATCAATACTAAAACACAATCAACCGTGCAAGGTTTATTAAAGGTGATTTAAGTTTCAAGAAAACAATAAAATCATCCAATGCATCAAACTCTCACAATAACTCCTGTTAGGATCAAGTCAAGTGACAACAATATGCACGTAAGAAAATCATTAAACTATTTGTGCACTCAAAACAAGAAAGCGTTCGTTATTGGTCTCTGTCACCAAGATGTTATGGATAAAAGAACATTATGGGGGGTTTGTAAGGTCAATGGCAGAAAGTCTCACACAACAGAAAGTGATCCGTAGACAAGAGGAAGTGTTATAGTCAAAGTTATGCAAGGAGTAGTGATTTCCACATAACGGATGCACATAGAGATATAATGTATGAAAGCTCTCCAATGGAACTAGTGGGGGTGCATCCAACTTGCTTGCTCACGAAGACCTAGAGCACTTTTCAGGAGGCTCAGGATTGGAATATACAAGCCAAGTTCTATAATGTAAAGTTCCCCACATAGTTATGCAAGTCATAATGTGAAAACTCTCTCCAAACTGAAATATTGGTGCTAAATAAGCACAAGTGTGGAATAAATGATATTAATGATGCCCCCTCTCTCTTTATTATCTCTCTTTGGCCCTTTCTTTTTTTTAATTTTTGGGACTTTTCACTTTTTTTTAATCTTTTTGATATATAACCTCACTGGTAGTGGCAACACTCTATTTTACAATGAATCATCACAATTTTAGTACTCATAACTCAAGCTGAATATCTCTGATGTATAAAACTAAATTCTCCTGCCAGTGTAGCAGTATGCAAAATAACAATGAAGCACGTCATCAAGTAACATAGTGAATATGGATGTTGTATGGAAATATATCTCGAAATGCTATGGAAATGCCATGATAGATAGGTATGGTGGCTGTTTTGAGGAAGATGTTTTTTGGTTTATGTGTAGAAAAATCAAGTCCTCCCATAGGGTTTAGATGCACTGGCAAAGTTTGCACCAACTCTCAATGTGAGAATGAGCAATGCACAGTACCGAAGAGGCTAGCAAATATGGCTGGCGGAAGTTCTAGAAAACCGCAACTTAGAACTCACAAGTTAAAAGATTAAAACTAGAAATATGATCTTACAAGGCATAATGAAAATCACTCCAAGAGAGTTCGTGGCAGTGACAAGTCACTGTTAGCTACCCCGACTGTAGCGCATAACAAAAAGCCATTACGATTGCTATTAGCAAAGGAAGTCATATACCATTATCCCATCAACTGGTTATTTGAGTGTGGCATAGTTTCAAGATTTTAGACCAACCATTAATTGTTTTTACTTTACTAAACCAGCAAATTTACCATTAAGCATATTAATATCTCAAAACAACATCAAATAATCATGTGAAGCGGTTTAGTGATCTACAAGAATATGCAAGTCTTTTCTGATATACCAAATATGCATATGATGTGACCGAATAAAAATATAGTTTAACTAGAAGTGACCTGATAAGTTGCTGATGAAGAAGGGGATGCCTTGGGAATACCCAAGCTTAGACGCTCGATTCTTCTTAGAATTTTCTGGGATGAACCACAGGGACATCCCCAAGCTTTGGCTTTTCACTCTTCTTGATCACATTATATGATCCTCTTCTCTTGACCCTTGAAAACTTCTTCACACCAAAATCAAAGTAATTCTCAATAGAGAGTTAGTGCACAATAAAAAATTCATATGTCCTGTATGGATACAAGCGTTATTAATAATTTTAAAACATTAGCTACAGACACTGATGTTTTATGGAGCAAAGAAATCCACTCAACATAGTAAAAGAGAGACTACGAGTAAAAAAGGCAGAATCCGTCAAACTGGAACAGTGTGTAAAGACAAAAAAAATCGAGGCACTTACGTTGCTCAAATCAAAAAACTTAAACATAGAAAATGTTTCGTAATTAGCTGAGGATTAAGCACATAAATTTGCAGGTCATTTTTATCTTTCTGTGATTTTACACGGAATTAACATTGGACAACGGAAATCTGTTTCCTGCGCAGACATCCAAATCTAACACTAACTTTTGCTAGAGACTTTACTTGGCACAAATAATACATGAAAATAAAGATACAAAGGAATTGCTAAATAAGTAAACAACACATTGACTCAAAGAAAACATATAAAAACAATGCAAAAATAAAAACTTGGGTTATCTCCCAAGAAGTGCTTTTCTTTAACGCCTTTCAGCTAGGCACAGAAGGCAAGAAGATGCTCACATAAGAAATATGAATTAAGTAACAGGAGAATCAAGAAGCAAGTATAAAATAAGTTTAATTCTAACCCACTTCCTATGCATAGGAATATTGTACATAAATAAATTAAAGAAGCTCAAACTAGAAATCATGGCAAGGTAGAACAAGAGCAATTTCAAAACTTTCAACAAAAAGAGGGGTGCTTTAGTAACATGAAAATTCCTACAACCATATTTTACTCTCTCATAATAATTTTAAGTATAATCATGAACAAATTCAACAATATAATTATAACATAAAGTATGTTTTTCATGGTCTAAAAAGCACACAATTCATATCAAGCTCAAAAATAATAGAATCAAAATTAAAAATAAAGACCTCTTCTTTCCCACTTTTAGCAATATAAAAACAAGATGATTTTTCACTCTTAAAAGGTATGGGACACATTATAGCAATCCTATTTTCAGTAGCATTATAATTTATAACATCAAGTAACATAGCACCATCATCTAGAGCATTATCATATAGATTTTCTAAACAAACTTCCTCATCATCATGCATATCAATAGTTGGAATAAATAGAGGATTATCATAGGATTTATCGAAGTAGGATGGATTATCATAACTAAAAGTACCAATATCATTTTCACAAGTTTCATTAATAGTAGTATCAGGGTCACAAGTATAGAAAGTATCAATTTCATCAAAAAGGGATATTTCAAAAGCATCAATAGGATCATAATAATTATCAATATAACACTCATCCTCCTTTGGTGGAGAGCATCTATGAAGATATTTAAGAATATAGCCATTCCCTTCCTTGTAATTATGAAAGCAAAATTGAAGTATATCACAAATCTCATATTTATAAGGTGCATCATCAATATTTTCAAGCAAATAAGCAATTTTGAACGCACCCTTCCATGCAATAAATTCTTCAATTTATTCCACATCGTAGAAGTCATAATTTCTCTTAACATAAGAAGATATGGTAACATAATCATTATACTCACGTTGAAAAGGGAGGTGTTTATACCTCCTATAGCAACAAGATTTATCAAAGCAATAAGTGACATTATAAGTAGAGCATGAGTTTTTAGCATAGTTATGAAATTTATTAATTTGCTCCCATAAGTGTATCCCTTTTTGTGACAATCGGTGTTCCTTATAATATTTGTGTTGTTCTTCCGTGAATCCACCTTGCCAATAAGATCTAGTTTCAAAGAAATCTAGCATTGATAGCAAACATGATAAAATAGGATAAGAAAAATAAAATAACAACTAGAATAGCAACTATAATTTTGTGTGTTTTTTATATAGAGAAGCAAACAAGACAAAAAATAATAACCTCGGAAAAATTAAAACAAAGTAAATAGATTGGAAGTGAGAGACTCCCCTTGCATAAATCCTCTTCCTCCCCGGCAAAGACACCATAAAATTACTTGATGGTGCAGGGCTTGCACTTGTTGGGAAACCCCAAGACGAAGGTATGAAGAGCACAACAGTAAGTTTCCCTCACAAAGAAACCAAGGTTGAATCGACCAGTAGGAGAAAGAAATAACTTCCGAAGGTTGTTGTCAGCTTATGTTGGCAGGGCGCACTATGGTTCAGCAGCAAAGTGGAACCTACACGACACAATCAAATCACTTTGCCCCAACGAAGCAGTGCGGTTGTCAATCTCACCGGTTTTGCTGAAAACAAAGGCGTAAACGTATAGTGTGGAAAACGGTACTTGTTTGCAGTAGATCAAAAGAGAACAGTGATGGCAGTAGGAAAACAGTGGTTGCAGTGGTTGTATTATTAGTGTAAGAAATAGACCGGGGTCCACAGTTCACTAGTGGTGTCTCTCAATAAAGATAGATAGCATGTTGGGTAAACAAATTACAGTTGGGCAATTGACTGATATAAAGACTGCACCGTAGTGCATATGCATGACATGATGATTACTATTTGATTCATGCATGCATTACAATAAGATTCATAGACCGTTATCCAACTGCATCTATGACTAATAATCCAACCTCGAAGCATCATCCAATCAAACCTCGGGTATTATGTTGCAAGCAACAGATAATTGCATAAAGCAAAGTGTGTAATGTAAACATTGTTGTTTTCTCCCTAATGACAACAACGCATCCCTCACCCGTTACGCTTCTGTCACTCGAGCGTGAGTGAAAGGGAGGCATGAACCCACTATCTAGTATAAATACTCCCTCTTGGAGTTAGAAGCATCTACTTGGCTAGAGCATCTACTAGTAACAAAGAGCATGCACGATCATAAATAACATAAACAAGAACAAACATGATAGACTGATAATCCTTGGACATATCATTCAATATTCATCGGATCCCAGCAAACACAACATGTAGCATTACAATAAGATGGTCTTGATCATGTTAGGCATCTCACAAGATCTAGACATGAGGCATATAGAGAGAGAACAACAATCTAGCTACTTCTATGGAACCGTAGTCCAAGGATGAACTACTCACGCATCATTCTGGAGGAGAGCATGGTGGTCTAGAGTCCTCCGACGATGAATTCCCCTCTCGACAGGGTGCTGGGGAGAGCTCCAGAACCCTCCCGGACTAGGGTTGACGATGACGGTGTCTGTGGATGTTTTTGATGGAAAAGGCTCGGGTCTTTAGGGTAAACCCGTGAAGAGGTATAAATAGGCGAAAGGGCAACATCGATGGGCGGCCAGGGGGCACACCACCAGTTGGCGTGGCCAGAGGTGCGCCGCCTTATGGTGTGGGGCCTCTAGAGCCCCCTCCGGGTCCCCTCTGAACTCCGTGTGTACGACAGATTTCTAAGACTTTTGGTTTTTGTTTCGTGCAATTCCGAGAATATTTCTAGAACAACTTTTCTGAAATAAAAAACAACAAAAAACAGAAACTCGCTCTGTGGCATCTTGTCAATAGGCTAGTCCCAGAAAATCGATAAAAATGGCATAAAGTGTATAGGAAACATGTAGCATATAGTATGAAAACAACATGGAACATTAGAAATTATGGATACGTTTGAGAAGTATCATGGCCTAATCCTCAGACTAAAAGAAAATGTTTCCTTTTCCAAAGATCGTGTTTGTAGGCCGTGTGTTGAAGGGAAGATGCATGATGCCCGCCACAAGAGCAAGACAATTATTCATCAAAGAGGATCTTGGAGCTTCTCCATGTTGATCTCTTTGGTGCCGTGCCCGAGGCAAGTTTGGGTGGCAAGAAGTATTGCTTGGTGATTGTCGATGACTATTCAAGATATACTTGAATCTATTTCTTCAAGTGCAAGAGTGAGACCCAACAAGCTATCATCGACTTCTCCAACCAAGTGCAACGTCAACACAATCTTCCAATCATGGCTATTCAGAGTGACAATGGCTCCAAGTTCAAGAACTACACTCTAAATGAATTTCTTAGTGGAGGGGTCATTCGTCATTAATATTATTTGTGTATACCCCTCAACAAAATAGTGTAGCTGAAAGGAAGAATCGACTCTATTGGATATGGCTAGGACCATGTTGGCAGAGTATTCTTATCTCCAATATCTATGGGCTGAAGCCATATCTACGGCATGCCACTCATCCAACCTCCTATACATTCGCAAGGTCCTAGTGAAGACTCCATATGAAATCCTCCCCGGAAACAAGCCAAATATCTCCTACTTCCGTGTATTCGGGTGTAAGTGTTTCTATTTGATCAAGGGTGTTCAGTTGTCTAAATTCCAATCTGAAACTATTGAGGGTATATTTATTGGTTACAGTGCCAAATCCCACACTTATAGAGTCTTTGATAAACCTCACGGATAGTCATAGAATCTTGTAGTGTGGTTTTCAAGAAAAATGATGGCTCCCAAGTGGAGAAACTTCATGTTTCTAATGTAGATATTAAATGCCTCAATAAGCCATAGGAAGGATGGGTGTGGGATATTTCCGCCCCATTGACGGACACCTTATGGCAACTCGATAAGAACTATGCTCTACCCAAGTGGATCCCTCCTCTACAATAGAAGAAAAAGCCAAGGAGCCAAGTGAAGCTCCTAACCAAGAACAATCACAAGACCCTCCTCATGTGACCAAGTTACTATGCAATAACCAACCACTCCTATCATTGGTGCTAGTCAAGGTCAAGGCCAAGATCATCCTCCTTTGTCCTCCTCCCCTCAAGTTGAAGCAAGTGTTGATGATTATGATCATGATGATGATCAAGGCCAACAAACCGGTCAAGATGGGGACCTAAATGATCAAGATGATCAAGTGATACCTCCTTGCAATAATGAGGAGATCGAAACACATCGTGCAAGAAGATTAGAAGAGCCTTGAAGCGTATTTATGCATCCGACAACAAGGTGTTGAATGATGTTCAAACAAGAAAATCCACAAGAAGGCAATTGGCACACTTTTGTGAGCATCAAGCTCACATATCCATGGTGAAACCAAGGAAAGTATTTCAAGCTCTTGAGGACTCGGATTGGTTGGAATCAATGCATGATGAGCTCAATAACTTTGAGCGCAATAAAGTTTGGAAGCTAGTTGAGAAGCCCAAGAATTTCCACAATGTTATTGACACTAAGTGGATATTCAAGAACAAGCACAATGAGCATGGTATTGTCATAAAGAAAAAAAGGAAATATTGGTGGCTCAAGGCTACACTCAAGTGGGAGGCATTGAATTTGATGAAACTTATGCTTCCGTGGCTCGCCTTGAGTCCATATGTATAATTCTTGCATATGCATCTTCGCATAATTTGAAATTTCAACAAATGGATGTCAAAAGTGCTTTTCTAAATTGCCCATTGAAAGAGGAGGTATATGTTAAGAAAACTCTGGGGTTCGAGAACCCCAACTTCCCTAACCATGTCTACAAGCTCGATAAGGCGATCTATGGAGTTAAACAAGCACCACGTGCGTGGTATGGGCACCTTAGAGATTTATTGGAAGACCGTGGGTTTGAAGTTGGGAAGATCGACCCCACCCTTTTAACAAAGAGGGTAAAAGGAGAGATTTTCATATGCCAACTCTACATGGATGCTATTATCTTTGGCTCAACTAACCAAGCTTTTAATAATGAGTTCTCAAAGCTTATGACTGAAAGGTTTGGGATGTCTAAGATGGGAGAGTTGAGATTCTTTCTTGCCTTTCAAATAAAGCAATTGGCTCGTGGTACTTTCATCTCTCAAGCCAAGTATACCCAATACATGCTCAAGAGGTTTAATTTCCAAGGTGCAAAAGAGAAGCCATCTCCTATGCAAGTCAAATGCCACCTCAAGCGCAATCCCGACGGTAAATATGTGGGCCAAAAGTTGTATCGTTCTATGATTGGTTCCTTGCTCTATCTTTGTTCATCTAGGCCCGACATTGTGTTGAGTGTAGGTGTGTGTGCAAGGTATCAAGCGGCTCCTAAGGAAAGCCACTTGGTGGCGGTCAATAAGATCTTTCGGTATTTGGTTCATACCTCAAGGTTTGGTTTGTGGTACCCAAAGGGGGCACAATTTTCTCTCAAGGGGTACACGGACTCGGATTGGGCCAATGATCAAGATGATATGAAGTCTACTTCCGGGGCTTGCCAATTTATTGGTAGGTCTTTGGTGAGTTGGTCTTCCAAGAAGCAATATTGCATTCTCTCTCCACCACCGAAGCCGAGTATGTTGTGGCCGCTAGTGCTTGCACCCAATTTCTATGAATGAGACAAACCCTCAAAGAGTATGATGTTCATTTGGATAAGGTGCCGCTCATGTGTGACAATGAGAGTGCCATCAAGAACGCCTATAACCCCGTGCAAGACACAAGGATGAAGCATATTGAGATTCATAATAATTTGATCTGGGATCATGTGGAAAGAGGTGATATTGAGCTAGCATATGTCCCCACCAAGGATAATATTGAGGACATCCGTCACGAAACCTATTGATGTTGCAAGATTCATGTTTTTTAGGAATGAGCTAAATATCATAGATTCAAGGAGTTTGACTTGAGGATCTTGCACACACCCCTACCGTTGACTATGTGTTTGGGTTCAGGTGTAGGCATGGACATAGGGAGAATGTTATCATAACACATTGGGTTCTCCCTCACCCCATTATGCCCAAAGCAAAAATTCATGATTATCTCTCTGTTTCTAATGTTGAATTGTTAGCTAAAATGTTGATAATTGGCAATGCACCCAAGATATATCTTTGTGGTGTCACCTTGATCTCTTACATGATGGCTTAGGCCACCAACCTCTTCAATTGTGAAGAGTTGGTTCTCTGTTGGATTTCACTTGGATTTCTTTGTTTTATCTAGTTTCACAAACAAAAGTATTTATAGGAAACTCTCTCAAAATTGGCCTTTTCCATTTTGATTCTTGCAAGTGCAAGGGAGAAGTAATACTCTCAATTTGGTTTTTCTATCCTAAGCTTTCCTACCTAAAAGGCAAAATTCTATCCCGCACACAAGGTATTTGAAAACTAAGAAGTTGGTTACTCGTGGTTGTCGGAATATCTGGTTCACTTTTGAACCGAAAATTCCGGTAGCAACCGGAATATCCGGTCCAAACTTGGACCGGAATATGTGGTTCGGCAAATCTGACCTTAAAACACGAGGAGGTCGGGGTGAGGGCAGTTTCTCTGTTCCTTTTCCAACCCCAAACTCCTCCTCCTCCACCATAGTAATCGCACCTTGCCCTAGCCCTCCCAGTGACTTTGTCCATTGGATTCTCAAGCTCTCGGGTGGATCTAGTGCTCCTCCTCCTTGGGAATGTTTTGAATCAAGAATTTTCGTCTATGGATGCGGGTAACCTCCTCACTTTCGAATCTTGGGAGTTCTTCCCATACCCCATCTTGGAGACATGATTTCTTTGTATTTGCTTGGTGGTAGATGTTCCTAGGGTATCAAATTGCATGCTAGTAACAATAGGTTAGCACTCCAGTGATTCGATCTAGTTTTAGACCTTGTAGAAAATCGATTTAGTTTTGGTTATGTGGAAACAAAATATTTGGTAAAAACTGAAGCGGAAATTTTGGTTGGATCTGTCTCAAAAATTCCGATAGTCAAAACTTTGCTGATTTATCTAGGACTGTTACATGATCGATTGTGGATGCTTTTCTATTGTTATTATGCATGATTACTTGTATTGTCTTGTGTGTACTTGTCGAATCCCTGACTCAACAAATGAAGGATCGAGAGGTTAACTAGAGGGGGGGGGGGTGAATAGGTTAACTACAAATTTTAACTTCTTTTTCAAGTTAACAAGGCAAAGCTCAAATATAGATTATCTGGAGTATGCGACTAGATGGACAATCCTATATGTTGAGAAATTACGACTAGCACAAGGTGAGCAATATGACTAAGCTAGTAGTAACAAGTAAAGGTAAGTTGAGGAATAACCGAACATAATGACGCGGAGATTTATCCCGAAGTTCACTTCCCAATGGAAGCTAATCTCTGTTGGAGCGGTGCGGTGCCACCAAAGTGGAACACCGAGTAGGCCTCAAATGCCACACCGTATCTCCTTCGAGACCTTCCACCGATGTGGTTAGGCTCGAATCACTATGTTGTCGTTGAGGTTGACAACTAGAACCTTTACAAGGATGAGGCACACTCCACAAGATTGGAGGGTCCTCACCAAATCCCGAGAGCCGCCAAGACTCCGAGAAGCAAGATCCACAGGCACAAAAGCACCGGGGATATCAACAAGGCTCCGAGCTCCGATGAACTAAGAGCAACAAGATTCCTAGCTCCAATGAACTAAGAATGACAAGATCCCTATGGGATGAGTGGGTGGATTTCTAATCGGCTCGGTGGAGTTGTAGATCGGGGGTGTCTCCTTCAAATCCCAAAGTATCACGAGCTTTGGTTGGGGATTTGTGGAGATCTTGTTCTTGAGCTTGAGCTTGGTCAATCAATGGTGGTGAGAGAGAGTGTGGGTGGGATTGACAAAGCACAAAGGTAGGTGGAGACCCCGTATTTATACTCTCGTCGAAAATATGGCCGTTTAGGGGGTTTTCCCCTTTCCTGCGACCCACCCCGGCCTAGGAGCCGGCCTGGCCGGCCTGGAGGCAACCAGGGCCGGGCCAAACCCACCCCGGCCTAGGGGCCGGCCTAGGGCCGGCGTGGGCGTCAGGGGAGGCCGGCGTGGGCAGCCAGCCCGGCCTGGGGCCGGCGTGGAGCAGGGGGAGGCCGGACCCCCACCCGGGCGCCCCGGCCTGGAGGCCGGCCTGGGGCCGGCGGGGGCAGAGGGGCGAGGCCGGCCCCCCACCCGAACCGCCCGGCCTGGGAGCCAGCCTGGGGCCGGCGTGGGGCTGGCCAGGGGCGCTGCCAGCCCGGCCTGGAGCCCGGCCAGGCCGGCCTGGAGGCCGGCCACCCCTTTGCCTTCTTCTTTTCACCCTTTTTCTTCACCGTTTCTTTTCTCCTTTTTCTCGTCTTTTCCCGTAACTTTTTCTCACACATTGCTGAACCTTGTAAGATATTTACGGGTCGATATTTTCTGAGTACACTTAGCAAAGCACATTAGTCCATCTATATGTTGTAATCAAACACTCAAAACAGGATTTAGAACCTATGTTCTTTCAATCTCCCCCTTTTTGATGTTTGATGACAACATACGGATTTGCATAATAGATAATTTTGCATGGCTATTTGTGAGAGAAATAACATATATTCGTACTCCCCCTATTTGTGTGCCCATAACAATTGACATGTATATTTGATAATCATGATGATGTTGAGACTATAACATATTTATGTGAAGGGCAAGAAATTAGTTCAACCATGATGTTTACCCTTGAAGATATACATGTATGAACAATAATGTTTACTACCAGGAAGATCTTACCATACCATTCTTCTTACGAATAATAACTTCCCTCAATATGGCTTCAACACATTGAAATAGTGAGTGGATGAAATAACTTGATAACTTGTTATGATCTTCAATAACCATTGTCACACACATAATAGAGAGTACGATAGATAATCAAGGACATAGTCTTACAATAACACCAAGGTTCACAAACCACACAAATAGTTTCAACTAAAAAGCAAATCACGAAGATAAGACGCAAATGAATGCATGTGATGCAATGCTATGCGTGAGTGTTTCTCCCCCTTGGTATCATACACCAAAAAGGGAGAAAAATGCAACCCGATCACTCGTCGCCCATCTCATCCTCATCCTCGTCCTCATGGAAGTCCTCTTGTGGAGCCTGACTGGAGCTAGCCTCAGCGGTGGTGTATGGCCCCGCAAAAGAGCCGAGAGAGGTAGCATCATCTCCACACCAATAGGTATGCTTAGACTTCCACTTCTCCTCGGAAATCTCTTCGGAGCTGGGAGGACTAAGAGGAATCTTGAGAGCAGTCTGGATGGCGCGCTGACGGCGACTAGAGGCCTTCCCTTTGCGATAAGCCTCATAATCCTGATGTTGCTTATCAATGAAAAAGCAGTTCATCTTCTGAAGAATCTTCTTAAGATTGAATGTCTCAGGAGGAGGAGAAGGTGAAGGAGAGCGGCGAGTAATTGACTCGGTGCGGGTGCGCTTAGGCCTTGGCTCATTAGCAGTCTCAACGGGAGTATCATACATGAGAATGTTATTCTTTGGAGTCACTTTGGCATAGTTGTTGAGGAGACCTTCTGGGATGCGGGTCTCAATAAGACGCTGAATATATGAGCCATAGATGGGTACCCTCTTCTCCTTAACCACTTCTGCATCTCCTGCCACATGTAGTCCAGTACATCCAACTGCTTCTTTGCTTGCATCCGAGACTCAATGTGGAAGAGAAGGTTGATCATCCACTTGCGTACCTCACCCTTCTCACCAAATTTGGCGTTGATGGTGTTGCGAAGGATGGCGTGTATCATGTACCAATGCTCAGAGAAGAACTTGATCTTAGGAATATGCATGGAGCCGGTACCTTCGGGATAGCAACGACGAATCCCATCCTTGGCCTTCATAATCTTGTTGGATTCCCCATGAATGCGGAAATAGTATGTATAGTCAAAATGATATTCGGGGATACCCAAGATAGCACCAAACTCATCCATAGTAGCCTCACACTTGGTGCCACCGCTCATCCATATCAAAGTACGCGGGAGACGCGTGGGACCACCAGAGGAGAAGTGAACGGTGGAGTAGAACTCCCTGAGCAACTCTGGAGAGAACGGATGAGCAAGTGTGTCACCCATGAGAGGAGTGATGTTGTGGTAGTCCATGATGGTCATAACTTCAGGCCACTTGTTGCGAGTATACTCAATGTGAAAGAAGTGTTGATCCACATGAGTGTGCTGTAGCTTGCCAAGAATGAATTCATGCATGACTTGATGCATCTTGCAATAGAACCGAGCATCCGAGCACGTGCGTTGACCAAACTCGTAAGGATTAAATTTGAGCCTAGCTTCCTCAAAATCAGCGGTACTAAGGCCACCCCAGTTTCTGATCACGGGCTCTTTCGGATTGATAGGAATAGAGGATATCCGTGAGGGAGTAGAGCCAGCAACATCCTGAGCAGTCTTCTTGCGAGAGGTGCGAGGACGACGAGAGCGAGAGTCATCATCGTGAGGAGGAGAATCACCTGAAAACATATGATGCATGGAGATGGAGTATGATAATGAGTGCACATGGTCGTTTGGTTTATGTGAGAGAAACAAAAATTAAACCATGAATCTATGGGACAATGACATGGTAAACGAAATACTAGCCCAATAGTTAGTGAAAATAAGATGAGGGGTGTGTGCATATTATCATATTATGTGGATAAAATTGTTTGATGTGAAACAAAATATTTGGCATTTAAGCATACGAACGACCATGAGGATGTAAAAAATATTTAAGTGATATCATACACACTAGGTCACAAGGATAGAACAATTGTATCAATAATAGGAAAAGATTAATATGTAGGCATGGTCACTTATGAAGGGGATGTCCAAAGCTAGGTGAGACATGGTATCATAGGACTAGGTGAGCAACATCATGGCACAAGCATAAGAGTATATGGAACACATGTCATGAACAAAACATGATAGAACATAGTGGTATGAACCCTAGTATTAATAGTGGGAGAGAAAAAGAAAGAAAAAAAAAGCTTAGCATATGAATCCTAGTACAAGCATACCCATGGATAGGATTGAATCGAGTGACATAGGAGTGGCATGAACCCTAATCTTGAATAGATGGAAACAAAAGATCTAGCACATGAACACTAGTACAAGATGGCACTAATATACACATAACACATAGAATAGCCCATAGAAAAATTACCCGAGTTCGAAGCCATTGTTAAGCAAAAACCACTAGGAAATCAAGTGTCCCGCTCTCCTCCAATAAGGGGTTAGTGAGAAATCCGTGTGGAGGAGAGGGAGGAGAAGGCCGAGGGCTTGCGGATCCGTGAATTTGGGCGGAGGGGATGGGCTAGGGAGGTGGGGGGGAGGGGGGTAGGGTAGAGCACCTAAGGGCTCTAATGGAGATGGATGGAGGAGGAAGAAGGGTGGTTGGTGGGGGGGGTGGGGGGCTGCGTGCGTGTGTGCTAAGTGTGCGTGGGGTGTGGGGCGCCCACCCCGGCCTGGGGCCGGGCGGGTGGCCGGCCTGGCCGGCCGGGTGCGTGTGGTGCGGGGGGAGCCCGGCCTGGGGCCGGGGCGGGGGGGGGGGCGGGGCCGGCCGTGAGGCCGGCATGGTGGCCGAAGGCGCCGGCCTAGCCCCCGGCCTGGGGCCGGCTCGGCGGTGGAGGTGAGGCCGGGTGGGTGCCCGAAGCCCCCGGCCTGGCCCCCGGCCTGGGGCCGGCACGGCGGCGGCAGGGGCCGGGGTGGGGACTTGGGCGCGTGTTTTTTTGTTTGTTTTTTTTTCGTTGGCAATTTTGATTGGGCTGTTTTTTTTGTTATTCTTAAACATAAAAATAGGAAAAAAAATAAGCCTCCCCAACATATCAAGCCACAACACGCAATATAAGAATATCATGAGCAATGTTTTTAATACAAGAATTTTCAGAAGATATATTCTAACAACATTTTCATGAGTTTTGGTTCGTAGAGCATTTTTTATTTGACCATGTGCACGGATGATATGAGAATGATGACATGCATAGGATGTTTTCATTTGTATCCAATGGGGAGAAAAAAAATGAGAAAACGAAATGAGCAACATTGGATACCAATGAAATATGAAATCAAATAGAGAAGCAATTTAGGGAACACTCGAACACAAATGTTGGATGGAAAAATGGGTGGTGGCCGTAGCCACCATGTATGAGTATGTTCGATATGACACCGCGAAGATGTATCTTGGGTGCATTGTCGAGACTCATCATTGAAGCACATGATGTCATTAAAAATGATCATTTAGGCATGATTTGTTTATTTATGCATAATAAAGGTAGTGTTGGCTCATTGATTGAGCTACACTCCCCCTATGTCTATGCGTGCATCTAAATCCAAATAAGAGTCTAGTAGGGGTGTGTATGCGAGATTTTCAATCAACTAAAGTTGCTTGCACATATGATGTTGAGCTCACTCCTTAATTCCTTGAATCTCTTCACATCTAGAGGCTTGGTAAGGATGTCGGCAAGTTGATCTTTAGTGTTGACATAAGAGAGTGAGATATCACCATTGGCCAAATGATCCCGAATAAAATGATACCGAATCTCAATATGCTTGGTCTTGCCATGAAGTACCGGATTGTGACCAATCTTAATGGCACTCTCATTATCACATAAAAGAGGCATTGTCTTAATCTTAATTCCAAAATCCTTAAGACATTGCCTCATCCATAAGAGTTGAGAACAACAACTTGCGGCGGAGATATACTCCGCTTCCGTGGAGGAGGTGGCAATACAATTTTGCTTCTTGGAAGACCAACACACGAGAGACCTACCAAGAAATTGGCAAGCACCCGAGGTTGATTTTCTATCCACCTTGTCACCTCCCCAATCCGCATCCGAGTATCCCACAAGATCAAAAGTTGTGTTTGATGGATACCAAAGACCATGAGTTGGAGTGTCAACCAAGTACCTAAGAATCCTCTTGACCGCAATCATATGGCTTTCCTTGGGGTTAGATTGAAATCTTGCACACAAACCCACACTAAACATAATATCCGGTCTAGATGCACAAAGGTAAAGCAAAGATCCAATGATGGATCTATAAAGTTTGGGGTCTACCGGTATACCTTCATGATCCAAAGAGAGATTTGTGGTAGTTGGCATTGGATAAGGTAATGGTTTGGCATTTATCATATCGAATTTCTTGAGCATGTCTTGGATATATTTGGCTTGACAAATGAAAGTCCCCTCATGATATTGCTTGATCTCAAAACCTAGAAAGAATTTTAATTCTCCCATCATAGACATCTCAAATTCACTTGTCATTAGTTTGGCAAATTGATCTACAAAACTCACGTTAGAGGATCCAAATATAATATCATCAACATATACTTGGCATACAAAGAAATGTCCATCTACACTTTTGGTAAAGAGAGTGGGATCAATTACCCCAAGCACGAAACCACGATCTACTAAGAACTCCTTTAAGTGATCATACCAAGCACGTGGGGCTTGTTTGAGGCCATACAAAGCCTTATGGAGGTAGTAGACATGGTTAGGATACTTGGGATCCTCGAATCCCGGAGGTTGTTTAACATATACCATTTCATTTAAAGGTCCATTTAGAAAGGCACTTTTAACATCCATTTGATGCAAGATGAAGTTATGACTAGTGGCAAATGCAAGTAATATACGAATGGATTCAAGCCTAGCTACGGGAGCGAAAGTTTCACCGTAGTCAAGTCCTTCGACTTGAGAGTAGCCTTGAGCAACCAATCGTGCTTTGTTGCGAATCACTTGCCCATGAGAATCTTGCTTATTCTTGAACACCCATTTAGTTCCAATGATATTGTGATCCTTGGGTCTTTCCACTAGAGACCATACTTTGTTCCTTTCAAAATTATGGAGCTCTTCATGCATAGCTTGAACCCAATCTTCATCTTCAAGAGCATCATATACTTTGATGGGTTCAATATGAGAGACATATGAATGAATACCACAAAACTTGATTACTTGTCCACGAGTGGAGACACTTCTTCCCAAGCCACCAATGATATTCTTTTGATATAGTGACTTTTGCTGCAATCTTGATGCTTGACGAGACATGATACGAACTAGAGCATCATCGGGGTGTTCATTTGGTGGAACATCTTCATCATTTCCTTCATCAAGACCATTGTCCACCCTTATTGGGGTTCTTGGTGAAGTATCACCAAGACCACTTCCACCATTATCATTGGGTGGATCTTGATCACTTTCTTGATGGGAGATATCCACATTAAGATCTTCTTCTTGTTCTTGGTTTACCATTTGATTGGTGGTTGATGTAGAGGTCTCCACTTGCGTAGAGCTAGTTCCATCCTCATTGGCCACAAGGTGTCCCTCAATGGGTATAAGTGGACCTACACCCATTCTTCCTATGGCTATGGAGGATGGTTCATCACCTACATCATCACAATCAATTTGCTCCACTTGGGAGCCATTATCCTCATGAAATTCCACATTCATAGATTCTTCAACACACCCGGTGGATATGTTGTAGACTCTATAAGTGTGGGAGTTCGTGGCATAACCAACAAAAATACCTTCAAATGTTCTAGCATCAAATTTAGACAATCTAGTTCCTTTTATGTATACTTGGCATTTGCACCCAAAAACTCGAAGATATGAGAGGTTGGGTTTGTTACCGGTTAGAAGCTCATATGGAGTCATGCCAATCATCGGACGAAGGAAGAGTCGGTTAGATAGATGACAAGCGGTGTTGATAGCTTCGGCCCAAAAGTTATATGGGGATTTGAACTCGGCCATCATAGTTCTTGCCATATCAATAAGTGTGTGATTATTCCTCTCCGCAACACCATTTTGTTGAGGGGTGTACGCGGCGGAATATTGATGTCTTATCCCCTCATTACCCAAGAATTCATCCATGGTGTAGTTCTTGAACTCGGAACCATTGTCACTCCTAATGGATAAGATCTTGGTGTCATATTGGCGTTGCACTTCGGTAGCCCAAGTAATGAATCTTTCTTGAGTTTCACTCTTCTTCTTGATATAGAAAACCCAAGTGTATCTTGTATAATCATCAACAATAACCAAACAATATTTCTTGCCACCAAGACTATCATATGTGGGAGGACCAAATAGGTCCATGTGAATGCGCTCAAAAGGTCTTGTTGTGGAAATGATTGATGTCTTAGGATGATTCTTCTCATGCATCTTTCCGGCAATACAAGAGCTACAAGGGCGATCTTTGGAAAAATTCACACTTGTTAGTCCTACCACATGCTCACCCTTCACAAGAGTTTGTAGATTTCTCATACCGACCTGGCCTAGGCGACGATGCCAAAGCCACCCCACATCGGATTTAGCCATTAGACATGTGGCGATATGTGTAGTTTCTTTCGAGAAATCCACTACATACATACCGTTTTCCACAAATCCAACAAAGGCTACTTTAAGAGAAATAGTGTGAAGGACAAGCACATGGTGACGCCCAAATACACATGTAAAATTGCATTCACAAAGTTGCAAGACGGAAAGAAGATTATAGCCAAGGGACTCAACAAGGAGGACTTTCTCAATGGATGAATCCGGAGAAATGACCACCTTGCCATGTCCCAATACCTTAAGTTGTGAGCGATCACCAATAGTTACATGAGCAAACTTGAGAAGTTGGAGTTTCAAGTCTTCTAATACTTCTTTGCTTCCGGTCATGTGTGCGGAACAACCGCTATCAATCATCCATGATGTTCCACCGGAAATGCAACCCTACAATGAATCAACTTCTTGTCTTAGGTACCCATTTTTGGATGGGTCCTTTTTTGTTAGTCACAAGGGTCTTGGGAACCCAAATAGCATGCTTGTAATCATCACCGTATGAGGTGCCTACATACTTTGCATAAACATGACCATTAGTAGATTTTAGAAGCACATAGGATGGGTTATACTTTCCCGCAAAGTTGATGTGAGTTGTAATGTTCCTAGAAACAATACTTTTAGCAATAATATCAAACTCATCTTCCTCATTAGCCAACTCCCCCTCCTTCACAAAAACAATAGAGTTAGTGGAGGGAGTTGACTTCTTCTTGTAGGCCACCTTCGATGTGGAACCAAAACCAAGGCCTTCTTTACCAACAACTCTCTTATGATTACTCAAAAGATCATTGAGGTTCTTTTGGCCTTGGATGCATGTGGCAAGGCCTTTGTTGAGTTGTGCCTTCAACCTATTGTTCTCCTCAATGAGAGTTGCCTTGACACACAAAGGGTTAGTAGCACAAGAGTTTTCATTCACAATTCTAACTCCTTTTAAGGTTTTGAGCTCATTTGAGATAGTACGATGATCAATTTTAAGCTTATCAAAATCCTTAATGAGTTCATTATACCCTTGGTTAGTTGCATCATTTAAACTCATGAATTCCGTTACCTTAGCAAAAGCATGTTGACAATCAAGTTTAACTTTAGCTATGTCAATTGCAAAGGTTTCTTCAATGCTTTCTTTAAGGCAATGTGATTCATCTAGAGCTTTCTCAAGCTCCTCAATTTTATTAGCATCATCACGAGCAAACTTTTCAAGTAACATTATTCTCTCCTCATGTTCATCAATGAGGCCATGTGCCTCACTTAATTGATCCATGAGAGAGACAAAGATGGATTTAGTTTCTCCTTCTAGTTTTTCAACAAAGTTTGTCAAGGGGTCTTCCTCGACACAATTTAGTAGTGAAGGAATAGAGGAGTTAGCAAGTTTAAGTGTAGGAGTCACCTTTGGGGGTATACCCTTGGCCATGAAGCACTTGTGAATTGAGGGGCCCTTGTTGTCATTTGGGTTGGAGAAGAGAGAGCTTAAGTTAGGAGGTATGACGCCCCTAGCCATGGCCTCCATACCTACTTGTTCGCCTTCACCATCACTCTCTTCACCACCGGAGGTGTACTCGACTTCTTTAGCAATCATTTCCCTAGGAGGGCCTCTCTTGATGAAGTTCTTGGACTTGGGAATGAAGGTGGATTTCTTGATAAGTCTTCCTCCATTCTCAATTCTACTCTTGAAGGGACACTCGGCAACGAAGTGCTCGGAATCTCCACAATTGAAGCAAGTTCTTGCTTTCTTCGTGCTCGAGGATTCCTTTCCTTTGTTCTTGGTGGCGTTGGATCTAAAGTCTCCTTTCTTCCACCACTTGTGTTGAGCAAGAGCCAAGCATTCTTCATGTGATGTCCTCATTTCTTTCTCGGAGACCTCATGCGTAGAGCCACCATCATCACTCGAGTCATTATCTTCATGGGGAATGACCTTGGCCTTCAAGGCAAGAGATGCTTTCTTTGCTCCGTTCACACGGGCCATGACATCATCGGAGGTTTGTTTCATGACCTTGAGAGTGATAAAAAGACCTAAGACATCATTGGGGGATAGGTCCAAATAGTCGGCTCTTGCTTGTACATTCATCACCATGTTTTCATTGTATGGCATCAAGGTGAGTAGGAATTTCTCCTTGACCCAATTCTCCGTACAATCCGTGAATCCACTATCTCTCATATCATTTACAAGAGCCTTGAGTCTTCTAAACATGTCTTCTATGTTCTCTCCATCGCCCAAATGAAAGTGTTCAACTTTTCTTTGAATGATTGACCTCTTGGACCTTTGGAGGTTGACATTGCCGTCAAACATATCAACAAGACCATCATAAGCTTTCTTTGCACTAGTGAAGGACCGAATGTGCTCAACTCCTTCCTTTTCCATTGCCCTCTCCAACATGTGCAAAGCATGAGCGTTGAGTTGCTCATCTATGATGTCACTTGAGCTTAGATTTGCGGGGTCCTTTGGCTCATACCCTTTTTCAACAATTCTCCATATTTGCATTGAAGAGCTGCACATGTAAGACTTCATGGAAGCTTTCCAATTAGTAAAACGATGCCGATCCACCAAAGGAGGTGGACCAAGATTAGAAACATGCGGATGTTGAACATTAGGAGCATTGTTGTATGCATAGCCAAAAGAATTGCCACCACTACCATTTGATGGTGCACCATTATTTAAAGGTGAAGTTGTATCACTTCCTTCTTTAGTTGGCAAGGGGTTTCCATGTTCATCTAAGATAATCTTTTCACTAGGTTGCTTAGATGGAGATGTCAATTCTTTTATTAGTCCCTCCATCTTCTTCTCGGAAGATTCAATCATAGCTTGGATTAGCTTTTGAATCCCATCCATGGTGACGGGATCATCGGCCATCCTTACCTCCTCTTTAGGCGGTAAAGCCTTTTATAAAGAGACGAGGCTCTGATACCAATTGAAGGATCGAGAGGTTAACTAGAGGGGGGGTGAATAGGTTAACTACAAATTTTAACTTATTTTTCAAGTTAACAAGGCAAAGCTCAAATATAGATTATCTAGAGTATGCGACTAGATGGACAATCCTATATGTTGAGCAATTACGACTAGCACAAGGTGAGCAATATGACTAAGCTAGTAGTAACAAGTAAAGGTAAGTTGAGGAATAACCGAACATAATGACGCGGAGATTTATCCCGAAGTTCACTTCCCAATGGAAGCTAATCTCTGTTGGAGCGGTGCAGTGCCACCAAAGTGGAACACCGAGTAGGCCTCAAATGCCACACCGTATCTCCTTCGAGACCTTCCACCGATGTGGTTAGGCTCGAATCACTATGTTGCCGTTGAGGTTGACAACTAGAACCTTTACAAGGATGAGGCACACTCCACAAGATTGGAGGGTCCTCACCAAATCCCGAGAGCCGCCAAGACTCCGAGAAGCAAGATCCACGGGCACAAAAGCACCGGGGATATCAACAAGGCTCCGAGCTCCGATGAACTAAGAGCAACAAGATTCCTAGTTCCAATGAACTAAGAATGACAAGATCCCTATGGGATGAGTGGGTGGATTTCTAATCGGCTCGGTGGAGTTGTAGATCGGGGGTGTCTCCTTCAAATCCCAAAGTATCACGAGCTTTGGTTGGGGATTTGTGGAGATCTTGTTCTTGAGCTTGAGCTTGGTCAATCAATGGTGGTGAGAGAGAGTGTGGGTGGGATTGACAAAGCACAAAGGTAGGTGGAGACCCCGTATTTATACTCTCGTCGAAAATATGGCCGTTTAGGGGGTTTTCCCCTTTCCTGCGACCCACCCCGGCCTAGGAGCCGGCCTGGCCGGCCTGGAGGCAACCAGGGCCGGGCCAAACCCACCCCGGCCTAGGGGCCGGCCTGGGGCCGGCGTGGGCGTCAGGGGAGGCCGGCGTGGGCAGCCAGCCCGGCCTGGGGCCAGCGTGGAGCAGGGGGGAGGCCGGACCCCCACCCGGGCGCCCCGGCCTGGAGGCCGGCCTGGGGCCGGCGGGGGCAGAGGGGCGAGGCCGGCCCCCCACCCGAACCGCCCGGCCTGGGAGCCAGCCTGGGGCCGACGTGGGGCTGGCTAGGGGCGCTGCCAGCCCGGCCTGGAGCCCGGCCAGGCCGGCCTGGAGGCCGGCCACCCCTTTGCCTTCTTCTTTTCACCCTTTTTCTTCGCCGTTTCTTTTCTCCTTTTTCTCGTCTTTTCCCGTAACTTTTTCTCACACATTGCTGAACCTTGTAAGATATTTACGGGTCGATATTTTCTGAGTACACTTAGCAAAGCACATTAGTCCACCTATATGTTGTAATCAAACACTCAAAACAGGATTTAGAACCTATGTTCTTTCAACAAATCCCTTCGGTGAACCTATCGGGTTTCGATTAGGAGAACCCATGAGCGCTGGTGGAATCGTCGGCTATACAGGGGGCGAGATTTACCCAGGTTCGGGGCCCTCGTAGAGGTAAAACCCTTACTCCTGCCTCTTGTCGATCCGTATTGATGATTAGATCGGTTACAAAGGTGGTGCTCGAATCGAGTGTAGGTCTCGAGTTCAAGGCTTTTGGTCGTGCGGTATTGCTTGGTCCTCTCTCGGGGGCTCTCCTGGCCTTATATAGGCGGCCAGGTCTCAAGTTCTACCCGGAGAGGACTCCAACCCTAGCTAGGTCGGTTACATGTTTCCTAACTTAACCCGCAAGTTTAGTGCGGGTGGGCTTCACGTGGGCCTTCTTGAGTATTCCAAGGGCTCCTCTTCTTGGGCCTTCACCTTGGGCCTGAGAGGGGGTGTCCTTATCCGCAGGATCCAAAATCCATATCTTCGTCAGTACTCATCATGTGCTATCCCCCTATATTGCTATATTCACAGGTGGTTTGAATGTTGATGAGTTGGGCACTCGCAAGCATCCGTCTTACAAGGAAACTAGTGATGAGGAACCCGGTGATGAGAGGCCACCAAGGAAAGTTGTGGCCAAAGGGAGAGCAAAGTCCACTGTGTCTAAGAGGTCCAGTTCCAAGAGAAAGGGAAAAGAGACTAGGCAGAACTACCGGTATGATGTATCTGCTCGGGATTATGCTCAGATTCATCACACAGATTGGTATGATGAACCAAGGGACATTGAGATCAAAGATACTCGTTTCTGGTGCTTGCAGCAGTAATACATATACACTCACATCTATCTTCACTACAAGTTCCCGGTCCTTCCAATGTATCCTACCAAGCTCCAGTTTCTCAAGGATAAGCAGGCTTTTGCTCAGTCTGCTAGTGTGGTGGAACGGTTTGGTCTTGGTAAGCTCATGGAAACCCGTTGACCCACAACATTCCTCTCATTGTCATGTTCATGTCTACTCTGGTGATTGGTGAGGATGTGCATTTCACTTTGAAGTGGATGAAGGGTTGTTCTTTCTGTCAATCCAAGATGTCTAAGTTTGGTAGAGTTGTGGGCTACAAGTGTCAAGATCATCCTCCTCTTGGTCACCGTATGCATGATGTTGATAGGCTAGACCATGATGATATCATGGCATATATGTATTTTCTCGGATTTACTATTGACAAGGTTGACAGAATTCTTCCATTCTATGATCAGCTTGTTCGCATCTTCAGGTCCTTCATTGCTCCAAGCGGGGGGGGGGGGTAACAATGACGCTATCACTAGCCCCCTTGTCAATTTGTTGGTGCTTGCCAAGAAGTGCATTGAGGATCCTAACACCTCACGGAACTATCATGTAGATGTGATGGATTTCATCTTCAATGAGTTGAAGAACGCTATGATTGGTGGGAACACCATCCCATATGGTCCATACATCACGATGATCGTCAAGGACACCTTGAAGGATCAGGACTTTAGCAGGTTGCCTATGGAGGACCACCACTTCAAGAAATTGTACATGAAGAAGCCCAAGCCTCGTCCTGATGCTACTGCCACTCCTGCTCCTGAGCCTGGTTCTTTCACAAGGGATGCTCGTGCTAGTGCCTCTGCTGCTACTCAGGCCCCTCGGGCTCCTCAGGTTGACACTTATGTCGTAAGTCAGATCAAGAAGCTCTCTTGGTTTCAGCGCAATGTCCTCCGCATGAAGGTAGACATTCACCGTCAGCAGTATCAGTCCTACCGCAGGGATGTTTCCATGTCCAGTTCTCAGTAGAAGATCCTCCATCATGTTAGTGGAGCCGCTGCAGATCCTTGATACGTCCATTTTTCATCACTATTTTATATTGTAATTTTCTGTTATTCATCGATATATTTCATATTATGATTCTTTACTTATGTAATTTCATCTTATTTTGCATGTTTAATAATTATTGGAGAATAAACACCGGGACCAGAAATCTGATGGAAAAAGCACCATCAGGATACCCTATTTCTGAAGATCAGAAGAAGAAGGGGGACACCAGAGGAGCCTTAAAAGTTCTTAAGAGGAAGCCAGCCGTAAGGGGAACCAGAGGGGGACACTAGGGGCCCACAACATAGGCTGGCGCCCCCCCTTGGCCGTGCCGCCAGGTGGTGTGGCCACCCTGGCCCACCTCTGGTCGCCTCCTTTCGCGTACTTGACCCCAAGGGAACCCTAAGCCCCGGAGAACCATCGAGGAAATATTACGCCGCATCCTCAATGCGGAAAACCAGAGATAGAGAAAATCTCTCTAGCGGGGAGAAATTTGCCAGGGAAATTCCTCCCCGGAGAGGGGAAATCGTCGCCATCGTCACCGTCATCACTCCGGCCCTCATCAAGATCATGATCGTCACCACCAGCACCATCACCCTCACCATCCACCTTCATCCCGCTGTAACAATTAGGGTTCTTTATTGTTTTTTTCAAATAGATCTCTCTTGCGGTGTGGATTACTTGTTAGTAGTTGATTGTCGGGGGGTTGCCCCCGAGTAGGGGTAAGACAAGTGGTGAAACAGAGATCAGAGTGTTGTTTTCCGGGTAGGTGGCTACCCGGCTATCCGGTCATAAGTATTGAAGGCCAAGAGAAGATAAGGAGAAAGATTGTAATTGTCCGGGTTGCGATCAAGTGGTCCGAGTAGATGGTCTACAATCCTACTCGGGCAAGAAGTCAAGGGAGCTGTTCTGACAAGATCTCGCGTATCCTGCAGCCGTACAGGCGTGCGGTTCAACTTACGGAGTACATGATTATCCGCGCAACGGCGTGGGTACAGTGAGGGTAGGCGCCTGTCACGTCATGTCACTGACAGAGGGGATAGGACGTGTCGTGGGGCCTACTCTGTGAGATTGACGGGGTGGACAGGTCCCATCAGCCGAACGACGCGGCAACTTCTCGCACCCGCGTCAGCGAGAAGCCGGGGGCGTGCCCTGCTTCACAGTAGGGATGTCCCATCGGTGTACCTTTTAATCTTTGTTTACTCGGCTGGGCACCAGTATATAAGGTGCCCTGCCCCCTCCTGCGCGAGGGACGTTACGCGAGAGAGCATTAATTGCAAGAGCCAGCACTAGAGGTAGAGAGAGCAGGCGAGTGGCTACTCGGCTGAGAGACAACTTTGTACTGTGGCTATTTGGATATCATACATACAGAGAGATAGGCAGGAGTAGGGGTGTTACCTCCACACGAGGGCCCCGAACCTGGGTAGTTCTTGGTGTTTGTAGTGTTTCCTGAGCGCGTCTACTCGACGTGCGATCCCTCCCCGAATACCTACAGCGTCCATCGGCCCCAAACTTAAGCCATCCCATGGCATCTGTCTTTACTCATCCACGACAGTTGGCGCCCACCGTGGGGCCAGCAGCGGCGCTGGCTGGGGTTCATATTCGGACGGGACCGATTTCTGCTTTAGGAGAGCGCGTGGTCTATGGCCTTGTCCACATATTCGGCTCTTTCGACTTCGTCACCGACAACGCCGGCGATTTCGTCGGTAGGCCCGTGCCTGCAGGCGGCTCGGTCCTCTCCTCCGGCGTGCATCTGGTCTACGTCTCCACCACCATCATCCGCGAGTTCCCGGAGGAGGTGCTCATTGCGGATGATCCTCCTGATGTACTCGCTGCCCGCGGGAAGCCTACTGGCTGCTCTGCGGACAGCATGGAGGTGATGATGACGGGCCCGGCTATCGATGCCGGGAAAGGCGTGGCCGCTACCACGGAAGTCATCAAGGATCCGTCTACTGTGAGGGTCCACAAGCCCTACGACATGCCCCGGAACATTCCGGGTTACGTGGCTCCTTCCACGTTAGCGGCTATACCGGTTGCTCGCGGTGGCGCCACCGAGCAGCTGGGCATGCCGCTTCCCACCGACACCGAGCTCATGGCGTTGAAGGCGCAACTCGACCAGTAGCGTCAAGCGCTACGTGCGGAGGCCCATGAGCTGGAGAAGGTTAGGCTTGAGCTTAACCTAGATCAGAATGAGTATAACAAAGCACACGGTTTTACTCCCCTTTCTAGGCTGCCTGATAGGCGTTATCCGTCGCAACTTGGGCGCTGAGTTAGCTAGCGATGGTAGGGCGGTCAGCCAATCTGCTAGTTTGAACACTGCTACTAGGCCCAAATATAGCTCCCCTGCCAAAACTCTTAGGGCTGCAGAGGCAGTTGCTGCATCTCACTGGTGACGCGCGCGCTAGGCAACATGATAGGCTCAATGAGCTAGTGCTAGAAGCTAGCAGGCAGAACGAGGAGTTCCGGAAAGCCAATCCGGGAGCTGGTGCTTCTCAGGTTGTCCACTCGCATCCGGTCAGATCTATGGATCAGGCCTCATCACCACTTCCCGGCAATGAGAGGGACCAGAGTGTGAACTCTGGAAAGAACAAACAGATGCAGGTGTACGACCCGGATGTCGCAGGAAAACAGCACGCTGTAGCGCGGCAGCCCGGCCAGAAACACAACTCTGCAGGAGCAGGCTATCAAGCCACAAAAGTTCACAGCAAGGGGCAAGGAGGAAACCGTGTGGGACCATCTCGGCATCAGGCCGCCAACCCGGTTCAGCAGAGGGTGCAGCAGCCAGCAGTTGTGGCAGCGGCCAACCTGGTTGCTCAACCTGGTCCTGTGCCGCAAGACGCTATGATGATGGGTACTCGGCAATGGAGTTGGCCGGGTACGCGGATCCGAGGGATGTCACTGAGCGTTTGGGTGACAGGATGCTGGATCCCAGCGATGCAAGATACAAGTTGGACCATCAGCATAGATGGAGACGAAGGGGCCACCCGGCCCAGCCTGTTTTGGTCACTTGATCATGGGGGAGCCTTCCGTGAACAAGTTTCAGTTGGCTAGAGGGACCAAGTGCTATGATGGCAGCACCAAGCCGGAAGACTGGCTAAGTGATTACGTTACCGATGTGCACATTGCAGGCGGCAATCGGAGATGGGCCGTGAGGTATGTTCCGCAGATGCTGGAGGGCGCTGCCCGGATCTGGTTGAACAACTTGCCCAGGGACAGTATTAACTGCTGGTTTGACTTCTCGGAAGCCTTCATCATCACCTTCACCAGCACGTACAAGAGGCCAAATAGGCCGCAGCAACTGTCAGCTTGCAAGCAGCAAGAAGAGGAGACTGACCGAGAGTACCTTACTCGGTGGAGCACATTGAGGAACACCTGCGAGGGTATGAACGAGTCACAGGCAATCGCCCGGTTTGCTCAAGGCTGCAGGCATGGCAGCATGCTATGGCAAAAGCTGCAGAGAGAGATGCCGAGTACGCTCGCCGAGACGATCAAGATAGCTGATATGTATGCACTCGGTGACCCTACTCAGCCTCTGCTCGATGCCTTCGAGCCGAGAAGCAAACACCATGATGGCGGCAGACGCCAGGATTTCCGCAACAAGCGCAGAGGTGACTGCCTCGATACTCGGTATGATTCCGAACAAGTGAATGCTGTGAACCAAGACACTGCGGCTGCTAGGAGTAGCCAAAGGCAAAAAACTGCTGGAGCCCAATACGGGCGAAACCAGAATCAGGGCCAAGGCATCAAGAAGCCATACAATGCTCCCCAGCAAGGTAGCGGCAACCCGGACGCGGGAGATGCTCAGAGATTTATCTTTGAGAACATGAAGGACGGACCGTGCAGCTTCCATACTCGGCATCCGAGTAGGCCAGCCAACCACACTACCCGGCAGTGCAGCTGGTGGGACCGCATCAAGGGTGAAGGGTTTGGTCAGCTGCCCCCTCCTCCTCCTCTGCCACTCTCGGGAGCCAACGTGCAACCTATCCGGGCAGCTGCTCCTAGGCCAGCAGTAAATCCGAGAAGGGAGAATGTGAACCAAGTGGCTCAGGGAGCCAACCGCAACTACAACTACGACAACCGCAATGACCGCAACCGCAACTACTACACCCGCAACAACAACAACAACAACAACAACAACGGCAACAATGGTGGTGGAGACCACAACTAGTACCAGGAGCACCATGAGAGCTACATGGTGTTCACCACCGAGCCAGACGACAAGCAATCGCAGCGTAGGCATGCAATGGAGGTGAATGCAGTGATCCCGGCTGTGCCTCACTATCTGCACTGGTGCGACCAAGAGATCACTTGGTCCAAAGATGATCATCCCAAGGTGATGCCCAATCCGGGTACATATGCGCTGGTGGTGGATCCCACTTTCTTGGGAACCCAGAAGAATGTTAGGTTCAGCAAAGTGTTGATTGATAACGGCAGTAGTATCAACATCATGTACCGAGATACTCTGGAGAAGCTTGGCCTCGCCGAGAACATGCTGCTACCCAGCAGGACTACTTTCCATGGCATTGTGCCGGGAATATCTTGTGCTCCAATCGGCCGCATCTGGATAGATGTGCTATTCGGTACCAGGAAGAACTGCCGCACCGAGTGCCTGCAGTTTGAAGTGGTTGATCTTCAGAGCCCCTACCATGCTCTACTCGGTAGGCCTGCGCTCACCAAGTTCATGGCCTCAACCCATGCAGCCTACCTGAAGATGAAGCTACCTGGTCCCAATGGTGTCATCACCATCTTGGGTGATTACAAGCGCTCCTTGGAGTGCGCGTCTGCTGGTTCTCTGCTGGCAGAGTCCATGGTCATTGCTGCTGAGAAGAAGAAGATACACGAGGTGGTTGCTATGGCTCAAGCAGCGCAAGTTGGTATGCCTGGCATGCCTGGTACTCAATATGGAGCAGCTTTCCAGGCGTCCCAGGAGACAAAGAAGGTCCAGGTTGATCCTGAGTTCCCAGACCGTGTTGCCATCATTGGCGCCGGGTTGGGCGAGAAATAGGAAAGCGAGCTCATCCACTTCCTCCGTGAGAATCGGGATGTCTTTGCATGGTCAAATGAGGATCTGCCGGTGTCCCGAGGGAGTTGGTTGAGCACTCGCTACATGTGCATCCTGACGCCAAGCCAGTTAAACAGGCAATGCGCCGCTTTGGTGATGAGAGAAGGAAGGCTATCGGTGATCAGATCACCAAGTTGCTGATAAGCGGATTTATCATGGAGGTACTGCATACAGATTGGCTGGCCAACCTGGTTATGGTTGAGAAGAAGAAGAAGGACCCCAAGGCTGAGACTGCATGGCGCATGTGCATGGACTACACCGACCTGAACAAGGCCTGCCCCAAGGATCCATTCCCGCTACCCCGCATAGATCAGGTGATCGATTCCACTGCCGGGTGTGAACTTTTGTCTTTCATTGATGCCTACTCTGGTTTTCACCAGATAGCTCTTAACCCGGTTGATCAAATAAAGATTGCTTTCATTACCCCGTACGGGGCTTATAGCTATCGTGTTATGTGCTTTGGGTTGCGGAATGTTGGGGCTACCTATCAGAGATGCATGCAGAAATGCTTGCATGACCAAATTGGCAAGAACGTGCAGGTGTACGTAGATGACATTGTCATCAAAACGAAAGAAACACACACTCTGCTTAGTAATCTTGAGGAAACATTTGCTAGCCTGCGCAAGTACAGGATGAAGTTGAATCCGACTAAATGCACCTTTGGCGTCCCGGCTGGCAAGTTACTCGGTTTCTTGGTATCCAGCCTGGGCATTTAAGCCAATCCTTCAAAGATAAAAGCTATAGAGAGCATGTCTTTGCCGAGATCGCTGAAGGATGTGCAAAAATTTACCGGGTGCTTGGCTTCTCTGAGCCGTTTCCTGGGGAGAATGGGTGAGAAGGCCTTGCCTCTTTATCAGCTCATGAAGGAGAGTGATAAGTTTGTCTGGACATCACAAGCTGATGTGGCCTTCAGAGAACTCAAGACCATGCTGGGTAGCGCTCCCATCCTAGCAAGCCCGCTACCCAAAGAGCCAATGTTGCTGTACATCGCAGCAACCAACCGGATAGTCAGCATGGTGATAGTGGTGGAAAGAGAAGAGGAAGGAAAAAAGGTGCAACGGCCAGTGTACTATCTCAGCGAGGTGCTATCCAGCTCCAAGCAAAACTACCCACGCTACCAGAAGATGACGTACGGTGTGTACCTGGGCGCCAAGAAGCTCAAGCATTACTTCCAAGAGCATCCCATCACGGTGGTGAGTACTGCTCCCATCTCGGAGATTATGGGCAACAAGGAAGCAAGCAGCCGGGTAGCCAAGTGGGCAATTGAGCTAGCCGCGTACACCGCTCTGTACGCGAGAAGGGAAGCGATCAAGTCACAAAACTCTGGCAGATTTCTTAGTGGATTGGGCAGAGATGCAGTATGATCCCCCCTTGCCGGAAACCAACTACTGGAAGATGCATTTTGATGGCTCCAAAGTGAAGGAAGGCCTTGGTGCTGGCGTGGTGCTCACGTCATCCAAGCGAGATCAACTCAAGTATGTACTGCAGATCCATTTCAAAGCATCTAACAATGTGGCCGAGTATGAGGCATTGGTACATGGCCTGAGGGTAGCCAAGGAGATTGGAGTGCAGCGTATTGTCTGCTATGGCGACTCGGATTTGGTGGTACAGCAGGTATCCGGCACCTGGGATGCTTTCGACACCAACATGGCATCCTATCGGTTTCTGGTGCAAACCATGACTGGGTTCTTTGAAGGGTGTGAATTTCATCATATACACCGAGCTGATAATTATGCGGCTGATGAGCTATCCATGTTGGGTTCTTCTCGGCAGTTTATCCCGGCTGGGATTTCCTTGGAGCATTTAAGAAAGCCATCCATCAAGCCATCCCCCAACTCAGAGTCTATTTTCGTTCCATCTCTGCCAGGAGAGGAAGTTGTTCCCATGGAGATTGATTGGGAGGCTGCAAAAGAGAACCCAGGGACTGTCGTCTCCAACCCGGGGACTGGCACTTGCAACCCGGGGACTACTCCATTCAACTCGGGGACTGTCGCATTCATTGAGGGGGTCATTTCTCAGTACTCGGGGACTCGCCCCCAACTCAGAAGAGGTCTTGGTAGCTGATCCAATGGAAGTGGACGAACCAGTGTTTCCCATTCGGGAGACACCGAGTTGGGCTCTGCCCATATTATCCTTTCTAACGGATGGCACATTGCCGAGTGATGAGGTCACAGCCAGGCAAATACAGAGAATATCCAAGGGCTACACTATCCTCAACAAGGTACTGCACAGAAGGAGTCCAACTGGCGTGCTGCAACGCTGCGTTGAGCCAGAAGAAGGAGAAGAAATTATGATAGAGATACACCAGGGAGAATGCGGGCATCACGCCTCTTCTCGGGCTCTAGTCAACAAGGCTTTTCGGCATGGCTTCTTTTGGCTCACTGCCTTGCGGCAAGCTGAAGAGATAGTGAGAAAGTGCAACAGATGCCAGAGGTTTGCAAGTAAGATCCATATGCCAGCTTCCGAGTTGAAAACCGTTCCCATTACTTGGCCATTTGTTGTTTGGTGCTTGGACATGGTAGGCCCTTTCAAGCCGGCTGGAGGCAACATGACTCACATCTTGGTCATGGTTGACAAGTTCACCAAGTGTATTGAGGTCAAGCCTATTAGGAAGTGTGATGGAGTCACAACTGTGAGTTTCCTGAAGGATGTTATTCTGAGATACGCCTACCCGCACAGCATCATCACTGATAATGGCACAAACTTTGCTGAGGGTGCATTCGCAAGGTTCTGCAGAGAGAAGCGGATCCGGCTAGATGTTGCATCTGTTGCGCATCCGGCCTCCAATGGGCAAGTTGAAAGAGCAAATGGCATGTTCCTATCCGGGATAAAGCCAAGGCTGATTGAGCCATTACAGTGAACCCCTGGTTGTTGGCTGGACGAGTTGCCGGCGGTGTTGTGGAGTCTAAGGACTACCCCTAACCGATCAACCAGATGCACACCATTCTTCCTGGTATATGGAGCTGAGTCCGTGTTGCCCACTGACCTAGAGCATGACTCGCCCCGAGTAACCCTCTACACTGAGGCGGAGGCGAGAGAAGCTCGAGAAAATGACGTTGACATGCTAGAAGAAGCAAGAGAGTTAACTCTGTCACGTTCATCCATTTATCACCAAAACTTGAGGCGTTATCACAGCCGGAAAGTAAACCCAAGGGTTTTCCGAGAAGGAGACATGGTCCTTAGGCTCGTGCAGCGCACGGCCGGGATGCCCAAGCTATCCCCTCCGTGGGAAGGGCCTTTCATTGTGAGCAAGGCTCTACACAATGATGCCTACTATCTAGTTGACACATAGGCACCCCAGAAGAACAGGCCGGATAAAGCTAGAGAGGAATCCAAGCATCCCTGGAATGTAGCTCTATTTCTCTGTTTTCATTCATGAGCAAAAGTTGTATGTACCCTCCTTAACCGAGTTAAAATTCTAGTCGGCACTCCGAATTCAAACTCGGGGACTGCCTGTGCAAAACCTTGCCTTGTGTTATTTACCTTATTTCCTTTGTCTACTCGGTTGGTCTACTTAAAATTTCATGCGCATATCTAGTAGTGTGTTTAAACCCAAGGGCCAACTCTTCGACTCTGCTGCTGTCTGCAACCCGGCTTCATGGCAAGCGAGAGAACAAGCCAAAGTTCAATGAGCACATGAAAAGTTGCTAAGGAAAAGAGAGGTGTAGCAACCGAGTAGGGTGTTCTTTACTTTTCTGTATCTCTTTTCGGTTAAGTGTTGGGCAGCGTTACCATGCAATTTTCTAAGTGGCTAAGTATCTGAAACTTGAACTTTGAAATCTTGTGACTCGACTACCAAAAAGCCACAAGTGGCAGGTAAGAGCAAAGACAAAGAGAACGAGTGAATGAAAAATGCAACTCGGGGACTTGCATTGAAACGCAACCCGACATTGAGCAAGAGTTGCTAAAGTGTGAACCAAATAAAACTGAGTAGAAAACGACTTAAAACATAAATTTGTTCGATACATATGCACCCGGCATCCCGGGGATCTGATGAGATTGTTTAGAGATAAAATGTGCAGGAATTAAACAACAGTAGAGGCAGTGTCGGTGTTGGTGCTGGTAGGCGCTTCCGGCTCGGAGGCAGCAGTGGTTGAGGTTGGCTCAGCTGAAGAAGGAGTTGCAGTTGTAGAGGTGGGCTCTGACGCAGGGTTGGAGGCTTGAGTGGCCGCGGTGCTAGGAAGAGGGTAGAGCTCGGCAGTTGTAGTCCCAGTCGCGCCCAGCTCGAGAGCGGGATCGTAAATCACCATCTCGGTGGTGACGATCTCCTCCTGCGCGGCGGATTGCGCCTGCTCAGCCTCCGGGTTGGCTCCCATCCTGGAGTCCTCAGCAGTGTCATGCTGCTCGCTCTGCTCCTGCTCAACCTCCTCATGCTCGGACCCTTCCTCCTCCATCTCCTCGTCATCCTAGCATTGGTCCTCGCCGGCATCGTCCTCGAATTCGGCTTCGCCTTCATCCTCATCGCCCTCAACATATGTATCCGTCTCAGTGGGGCCATCAATGAATAGGCTGGTGTCAGCGTAGGAGGCAAGCTCATAGGCCACTTCCTTCCGGCGGGAGACGCACTCGGGACGCTTAGTCCACTTGGATCCATTGCGGCGAGTACCAATCCTATCAAGATCCAGGTTCTCGTACCAGGACAAGATGAAGTGAAGGAGCTCGTCAGCGCCTGCCCGAGCTGCGGAAGCACGCCACTTCTTCAACTCCACCTTGACGTGGTCCAGGTTGGCTGCGATGTCGCGGAAGGTCTCCGGAACGTCCTTCTCGGGCCAGAACAGCTTGTGCCGTTTGATTGCAGTAGACACCATGGAGGTGCCCAAGCCTTTGAGGGAGCGTATTTGGGTCTTGAGGTTGACGAGATGGTCGTTGATGCTGGAAGTGTTGTCAACATTTAGACCAGCTGCGGCCCTGACTTTCCTTGCCTTGTCCACGACAGTTTCACCAGCGGAACGAAGTTTCGGGAAGATATCTGAATCAACAGGAACTGAGTTGGATCAGAAAGAGTGACCGAGAAGAAGAGAAACTTAGTAGAAGAAGGCAGAGAAGAAAAAAGCCAAGCAAAGTAAAGAGTAGCGGCAACTCACATTCCATCTCTACCACCAGGGCTCCCAACTTGATTTTGCAGTCCTCTGCGTCTCGGAGTTGCTTATCCTGGAGGCAGCGTGAGTCGCTGATTTGGGCCTCGAGAGCCTGATTTATGTCCTTCAGCATTTGAATTTCCATCTCGAGTGCCCGCTTCTCGGAGGCAACCGTTTTCTCGATTTCTTGCTTCTCGTGGACATGGTTGATGGAAGTTTGGAGTGCATCTGCAAGATCAACCTGGAGCTTCTCAAACTCCATTCTCTCGGCCGCGTGCTCTTTCTCTATCTCGACCTCTCGGGCCTGCACTTGCTGGTGTACCTCACCAGGTGTGAGGCACTGCAGGTGCTGCTCCCGGAAATTCTTATATTCTTCTGCGAGAAGAACAACACTATTTAGCAGAGCAACTTAGTGAGGAGAAGCGAATACAGAGAAGAAAGAAAGGAACCCACCTTCCAGAGACGAGATTTTACTCTGCGCTGAGGCAGCGAAAACCTCGCAATCCTGGTGTCTTTCCACCAGGGCCTTGAGTTCTCCTGCAGAGAAGACATCAATTGAGCAAAAAGAAAAAAACGGACGTAAGTACAAAACGCACAAACCGAGATGCTAAAAGCTTACCCTCAATTTCAGAGAGCTTTATAGTGCGGTCCAGGGCGTTCTTCTCCAACGCATCCCTGTCACTCTTGTCAGCCTCCAGAGCTCGGTTACGGTCTCTGGTTTGGCGGTGGTTCTAGAGAAGCTGGCGGAACACTTTTGTTCGTTGTTGGACGCTATTCTGCAGGGAAGAAGGAAGGAGTATAAGTTTTGGAAGTTTTGGAAGATTTGGCCCGAGTAGATTTCAACTCGGTTGAGCCTCACCTACTCGGCCTGAATCTCGGGGACTGGGGTATTGGATAAGAGAAGAAAGAGGAAAAGGAAACCAGCAACTCGGAAAATTCAGAAAGTGAGAAAACACTTACCACATAGCTTTGTTCAATGTATTCGATGTTCTTGCGCAAGACGAACAGCTTGCCGGCTAAAGTGCTGCAGGGACTGGCTACTGCCATGCCAACAGGGCCGATGTCGGCCTTGTTCCAGTCTGTACGATAGTGATCGAGCTTGCCTAGCTCGGTACCATCCCAGGCAGCGTTGCCAAATACCTTGTTGTCCCAGGTCTTCTCAATGTGGCCTACCCGGTCCAGAATAGCTGCAACACCTTCTTCAGGAAGCGTCTCGTCATCTTCCTGGCGAGAGGAGATTTCCTTGATAAGAAGGGAAGCTTTCTTCCTCTTCGACACAGAAAGGTTTGTGGATTTTCGCTCTTTCAGAGTCATTAGCCGCTCTTCTTCCTGCGACGGCTGGATCCGGTGGCGCTCTTGCAGATCTATCCAGTACGCTGGGAAATCGCGCTTCTTGCTCGCACTCGCTCCAGCACCTAGTTTCTCTGCAGGGCCAAAGGTGGTGTCAACTGGAACCAAGCTGACGTTTGGATTGGCTGTTTTCTTCTTGGAGTTCTTGGGCAGCTGCGCGGCCTGTCCGCCTTGCGGCTGGAAGGGCAGCAGCGATTGCCCAGCCTGTGTGACGCCACGTTTTGGCTGTTGCCGAGTTGGCTCGGCACCTGCCTTGGCGGTTTTCTTGATGCTTGGCGTGGGGGTTGGCCGAGAAGGCGGAGGTGCTTGAAGTACTTGCTGAGAAGAAGGTGGTGGCATTTGGCGAACTGGTGGAGATGCTTGCTGAGAAGGAGGGGGCACTTGTTTGACAGGTGAAGGTACTTGGCGACTTGAAGGCGCCTTTGCTTGGCTGGCAGCAGCGGCATCCGGCTGCACGGCGTACTCGCGTGAGGGCTCCTCCACGGGGTCCTCTGTGCGCTGCGCGGTAGCAGGGTCATCTACCCGCTGCTCGGCAGCGGGGTTGGGCTGCTCTCCAGCATTGGTCTCTGGTTGATGCTCGGCGGTGGCATCTGGCCGCTCCACGGCCGTGGTGTCCTGCTGCTGCTCGGCAGCGTGGTCAGTATCCTCCCCAGCGGATGCAGCTGGGGGATTTGGCGGCCTCTCGGCGTGGTCGGTGTCCTGAGCAGCCAACTGCACATCAGGCTGCAGCTACTCAGAGGTGTGTTCAGTCTCGTTCCCGGCAGTGTTATCGGCATCGAGATCTTGCTCTTCGTCAACAGGGGAGGACGCACGCGTCCTACCCTGCGGCTCTTGGTTTTCATCATCATCCGAGAGATCCACAAGCTGCTCTCGGGGCGGGGCTATTTTCCTCTTGGGACGTGGTGCAGCAGTGGCATCCGCGTAAAGTGCATCGCTGAAAAGGAAGGTGCCAAGGAAAAACAGGTCAGAAAGAAAGCAGAGAAGAGAAAAGGAATAAGCACAGCGAAGAATAAGTGTGCATTCGGAGGCACTTACCCATCTGAAACGGGGGCGCGTCTCCTGCGGTTAGTAGGCTTGCTTGTGGCCGGGGGTTTGTTACCCGACTTCTTCTTCAACTTCTTGGGAGCGGGTGCCTGCGCACCACTGCCCATCCTCTTCCGAGTAGTGGGAGCGACCACAGACACAGGAACCGCGTCCACTGGTTCCTCTCCGTCATCCAGCACTAGTTCCTCTGCAGAGAAGAAGACAAAATTCAGAATGAGCAAGAGAAGGAAAGCAAAGCGGACTGTAGTCAAGCCGAAAGGTGAACCCATTCACCTTCATCATCTTCAGACCAATCCCGAATAGAGGCATCAACGCGGAATTTACCTTCCTGGCCGGCACGGGGGATGCAGAGGGTATCCTGGGTGTCGTACGCAGTGGCGTCATCCTCTTTCCGGTCCTCCTCCCAGTGCTCACCCTCGTCTCTCTGGCGGGCGATGTGCTGGCAATGCAAGTATAAAACATAAGTAAGGTGGTTCCCCGCAGGGTAGGTTTCCTACTAGGCATAGCATGCAAACAAAAAGCATAAAAGGCTAAGGACCAGAGGAAATAATCAAGAAGTGTTCCTACTCAGCTAGCATGCAAACACTAAGCACAGGAAGTTAATACCTCTAAGGAGATAACCTATTCGGCATGGCATGCAAACACAAAGCATACAAAGCCAAGTGCTAACTAGAAGGTTCTACTCAGTAAGGCATGCAAACATAAAGCATATAAAGCTTAGGAGATAATCTATTCGGCATAAGGCACAAACGGTGAGCATACAGAGTGCAGTACTCACCTGGGGGACGCGCTTCGTGCGGCTATACGGCACAAAGTCGTATGCCCAGTTCTCGGTCAGCGTTGTACTCATGATGGACTTGGCCCAGATGGCCACCTCTGCCTTGGTGAGCTCGAACGTTGTAGTCCGAGTGCAGTCCCGAGGGCCTTCCATATAACACATCTTGTGTGCTCGTTCCTGAAGCGGGAGCACTCGACGGGAGATCCAGCAGGCGATTGGATCGTCCTCCAAGAGCCCTTGTTCCGCCAGTTGCGTCAGGCGCTTCTCTACCTGGACAACATCTGGGACTGTGTTCTTCGGGTTGTACCCCCAGTTCTGCCCGGTGGGCAGCATGTTCTAGAACAGGGGGAGTCCAATTCGGTCTTCAGCTGGCTGCCCGGCTTCAAGAGGCACATTCTTCACGTAGAGGAAACCGCGCTGCCACTTGCGCACGGTATACAGTGCGAGAACCCGCGGATGGTGCCCGGTCTTGCGTTGCAGCATCTTCGCACTACCCGTCTGGGTCATCGCGCGGGGAACAAGAGGGTTGCCTGGATTGGGAACACTCTACTAGCGGAGAAAGAAATAGCGGGCCCATGTCTGGACTGTCGGGTAGACGCCCAAGAAAGCCTCGCAGACGGTGGCGTGGGTGGAAAGCATGACGATGGCATTAGGAGGAATATGGTGGGGTTGGAGGCCAAAATGGCGGAGGAAATCCGAGAAGAACTTCGAGATGGGCAAGCCAAAGCCGCGCTTGAAGTGCGACAGGAACACGATGAACTCACCGTCTTGAGGTGCCGGGACGAGCTCGTCGCCGGGAGGGCGACATATTACGCCTTGGGGCACTCGGCGGGTGTTCACCAGCCACTGACAATCAGCGGCGGTGACATCCAAGCCCTCCCATCCGGCTCGGGCTGGCGCCATGTCCTCCTCCTGCTCGTGCTCGTCCACGGCGGCATGCTCGAGATCCATGGCGACGCGGTTGCTGAGGGAGGCACGGGTGCTTGTCGGAGTTGAGATTGAGGGTGACGGCGGAGGCGCACCGGAAGCCGTGCTCTCTGCTCTCACTACGGCGGCGCGCGGCGAGTTCGCGGCGGTGCGGTGCTGTGCGGCGAGGGCAAAGGCGAAAGGAGGCGCTGCGAGAAGGGGAAATGCGAAGGAAAGAGAAGAGACAGGCGGCGCGGGGGTATTTATTCCGTCTGCTAAATTGCAGTTACTGGTGGATTAATCGTGGCAGAGATCATGGGGCGTGGTGTTACTGCCCGTTAGAAACGCAGATAGCGCATAATGCACGCGTAACGGGCACAACTGATCCCACGAAGCGAGTCGTGGGCTTTCGAGTACACGCTCGAAGTGACCTAACAGGCTGTGGGCCCTGGGTGCAGTGATAGGCGCGTGGCCTGCTGCAGCGAGGGCACCGAGGCGTCGAGGGTACGTGGGCGTGACATGTGCCCCGCAACGACACGAAGCTGGATTTGGTCTGGTCGAGAGAGAAATTTTGTTAAGTGTAAGTACTCCGCAACACTGTGCAGGGTGTGTTCTACTCGGCTCCAAGAAGATTTTTCCAATAACCACAGTTGGAGTGGTTCGATTAAGGATTCTGAGCGTCCGGGTTGAGGAGCAAATCGGGCAAAGTGCTTCAAGGAGACAATTTGGTTTAAACTGGCAGGGCCCAACAAACAAGTTCACTGGACTCTACCAGCTTCGGGGACTAATGTCGGGGGGTTGCCCCCGAGTAGGGGTAAGACAAGTGGTGAAACAAAGATCAGAGTGTTGTTTTCCGGGTAGGTGGCTACCCGGCTATCCGGTCATAAGTATTGAAGGCCAAGAGAAGGTAAGGAGAAAGATTGTAATTGTACGGGTTGCGATCAAGTGGTCCGAGTAGATGGGCTACAATCCTACTCGGGCAAGAAGTCAAGGGAGCCGTTCTGACAAGACCTCGCGTATCCCGCAGCCGTACAGGCGTGCGGTTCAACTTACGGAGTACATGATTGTCCGCGCAACGGCGTGGGTACAGTGAGGGTAGGCGCATGTCACGTCATGTCACTGACAGAGGGGACAAGACGTGTCGTGGGGCCTACTCTGTGAGATTGACGGGGTGGACAGGTCCCATCAGCCGAACGGCGCGGCGACTTCTCGCACCCGCGTCAGCGAGAAGCCGGGGCGTGCCCTGCTTCATAGTAGGGACGTCCCATCGTTGTACCTTTTAATCTTTGTTTACTCGGCTGGGCACCAGTATATAAGGTGCCCTGCCCCCTCCTGCGCGAGGGACGTTACATGAGAGAGCATTTATTGCAAGAGCCAGCACTAGAGGTAGAGAGAGAAGGCGAGTGGCTACTCAGCTGAGAGACAACTTTGTACTGTGGCTATTCGGATATCATACATACAAAGAGATAGGCAGGAGTAGGGGTGTTACCTCCACACGAGGGCCCCGAACCTGGGTAGTTCTTGGTGTTTGCAGTGTTTCCTGAGCGCGTCTACTCGACGTGCGATCCCTCCCCGAATACCTACAGCGTCCATCAGCCCCAACTTAAGCCATCTCATGGCATCTGTCTTTACTCATCCACGACATTGATGCGTACGAGATTTATCGGTGTTTGCACTTTATGACCAGATTGTTATTCATCATTATATCACCTCTGATTATGATCCATATTATGTCTCGTGAGTATTTCATTTAGTTCTTGAGTACATGGAAGAAGTCAAGATGTTAGTATTGGAATTATGTTGAAGTAATATCTATATGGTTTGATATTTAAGTTGTGGTGTTATTGATCTAGTGGTGTCAGGTGAACGTCGACTACATGACACTTCTCCTTTATGGGCCTAGGAGTATGCATTTCGTATTTGGCTACTAATTGTGGGGTTGCCGGAGTGACAGAAACCTAAACCCCTGTTAGGAAACCGAGACACGAGGGAGTGTAGGATCCCAGAGTTTAAGGTTGTGGTTAAATTTATCTTAATTACTTCTTGTATTTGCGTATGTTTATAAGGGGTATAATCACAAGTATGTATTCGTTCTAGTTGGGAGGTGCATAGCATAGATTCACTTACAAAACACCTATCAAAACAATAAATATTAATCAACTGTATGAAGCAAAAGCACCTGACGAGATTCTCATGTGTCCTCAAGAACGTTTAGTCATCATAAGTAAAACAACCGGCTTGTCCTTTGCTCTCAAAAGGATTCGGCCACTCGCTGCAATTATTATTAATGTCTTTTATTTACTCGTAATTTATTTATCTGCTATATCAAAAACCGCCATTAACTTGTTTGCTAGTGTTTTTACAGCAAATCCTATATCCAACCCGCTTGTCAACACCTTCTGCTCCTCGTTGGGTGCGACACTCTTATTTATCGAAAGTACAATGATACACCCCCTATACTTGTGGGTCATCAAGACTCTTTTCTGGCGTCGTTGCCGGGGATGTGAAGCCCTATTGGTAAGAAACTTTTACTGTGAGTGTTGTTTTTATTTCTGTCTGATGCTTTATTTTACTATGGATAGTCCATATGGTTCTCTATTTAAGGGCACTACTATTACTGCTAGGGTAGTAGATGACCCGTTATCTGCTGAATTGGGTCCTTTTAAAATATCTATGAATATTGTTGGACGTGTTATGGATAACTGCTATTTTGGAGATGGAAATGTCCATCACGGTGATCATTTGCTCTTTATACATGAATTATTCGAGTTATTCAGGTGTGCAAGTTTTACAATGGATCAAGTGAAAAGGAAATTATTCTCTTTATCATTGAAGGGCAAAGCTGCAGAATGGTTCAAAATGGTGAAGAATGGCCAATCTACTAGATGGGAGGAAATTGTACCTTTTTTAATTCTAAATTCTATCCTCCCAGTGAGATTCATAAAGATCGGATCAAATCTATAATTTCTGGCCTCATGACAGAGAGAGTATTTCCCAAGCTTGGAGGAGAATGAAGTTATTATGTCAGACCCCGGACCCAGAGATATACATACTGTTATGTGCTCCTAGCCATGGACTCACGAGGGCTTCAGGGTTACCAGCCCCGGCCGCAACAAACAACGGCAGGCAGACCGGATTCATCGGCACGTAGTCCGGATCCCCGGTCTACTACTCCTTGTATCCATGCTAGTCATAACCAATTATGCATGCCCAAGTGTCCACGAGTCGGATGAAACTGAAGGAACGGGACCAAAGTTATACAGAGCTGCTATGTGTCCAGAAAGTGCAACAACAATCGAGGGTTACTGGGGTTACCTCGCCCCAGGCCGATCAAATCGACAGGCGGGCTCGGACATGGATCATCGGCTCCACAACCCCTCGACTGCGACAACTATGCAGGCATAGCCAAAACTGTATAACAATAAGCTCGAAACCAACAACCGATCAAAGCAACACTCTAGACATGAAACTTGTATTAAACAGATGTTACTAGAGTATAGCTTACAAACAGAGGTCACACGACCCAACATTACATCAGACAACAGAAGGCAAATTATGTTGCTAATCAACAAGAACCAAAAAGGCCTAAGAGGCCGCAACATAAGGCGACGTCCCAGCCCATAGATTCCAGGCTGCTACCTGGGAACCCCAGACTACTCGTCGATGTCCACGTTAATCACCACCGATGTGAGATCTTCTCCTGAACCAAAATTAAGCAAACCTGAGTACGGGAGGTACTCAACAAGACTTAGTTAACCTATTATATATCTGCTATTTCGAAAAGGGTTTCATGAAGGCTGATTTGCGTAAAGCAATCTTTGTTTTGCAAGTTGAGGAAGGAATAGCACGTCTCATGGAGTACTTTGAAAACAGATGAGAAAGCTACTCAACTACTGATATCATCATCTTTTAATCCACCAAAACATTTCAGCACCTCGTGCTTCAAAGATCACCTCCTCCAGTTGTTCCACACTACCTCATGCTACAAGGTAACCCCTCTCGGCATCTCCGAGGAGGCATCCTTCATTCGTTATCAGCAAGTTTTAGTCATTCCGTTCAAGTTATCTATGATCACAAAATCCGTCACCAAGTCGTCTTTAACCGCAGACACGGCTTTTCGAAAAGATTTAACCCTGCAGGGGTGTACAACTTTACCCACACGTACCAACCGACTCTTAGTGCCACCAGGGTTAGCACTAGTCCGGGAAGTGCCGGCAGAGGGTGGTCGATTCCCGGCCTTTACCTTGTCGAACCATATCCATGAGTCAACCCAAACAGGGCCACCCCGTCAACAGGGAGTTCGCCACCTCCTGACGGCACCTGTTCTGTGAGTCGGGAACAAGATCCGTGTACGTCCATCACTTGTCCCGGTCACGACCTAATTTTCTCCAAAACATTTTCCGACTCACACGCAGATGGAAAGCTCAAACTACGTGGCTCATGGATAAGGTTAAACAAGTTAGTCAGCCGGGCGGGGTTCATCGGCCCATGTGTGGCTGTACGCTCAGTCTTGGCTCGAAGGCGAGAACTCGCTCCTAGGGGCATGAACAGGACAAAACGCCACAACCCATTGTGGCCTCACATCCATGCCGTGATTAGTCAAGTTATCAAAGGTAACTCAAATCATAAACACCTAACATGGTAGATTCACGCATTGACCAGAATCATCAACTAGGCATGGCTAAGCAAGACTCACAAGGTTTAGCGGAGCGCGCACAAACAAACCTATAGCTGCTAGGTGAAGTGGATCAGGATATCTAGGTTATGCAGTATATAGGAGAACTATATCTACTGACATCAAATAGTTTGGAACCGAATGCAAAGTACGAGATTCAAATCACTTTGAAATCATATATGAGCAGATAAGAGGTTATGCTTGCCTTGGTTATAAGAAAACCAGATAAAGTCTTCAGGGATAAGTGCTTGACTTGTCGGTTAAGATCAAGTATTCGTCATGGAACGGCTGTCCTTCTCTTCGGAGTCGGATTCTATCGAGGGGGAATAACACCGAAACAAAGAAGAACAATCAACCATGGCATCGATGCAATGCGCAATATGTATGCATGAGCAAATTAATGCACTGAAATAAAGCCCTAAACATGATCGTTGGGTTGCTAGGGTTCGTATGTCAGTTAGGCAGTTTTACTGAAATTATCCCGAAATAGACCCCGGAAGGGGTTTCGGGCGATTCTGGAAGTGAGTGCAATTTTAAAAGCTCAAATAAGGTTAAAAACATCATAAATAGGTTGCATTTGTCATTTTGAGCATTTTGGTATATAACTTTTAATTTTCTAATTTTAGTGATTAAAAACTTATTTTCTCCATTTTAAATGATTAAACAATATTAAATAATGTCTAAATATGAAGGTTGTCAAACATGTATGAAAAGTGCATATTTGGAAAGAGTACATTTTCCTGATCTCTCCCATATTTTTATTTTATTTTTCTGAATTATATTTTGGGAGATATTGATTTTACAATTTTGAATCATTTTCTGAAATTCTGGAAATATCTAAAAAGGGAAAATATGACATCATTATGATGTCAGCGTGACATCACCCAGGATAAAAATCCCTCTGTTCTTCACAGCTAGGATCAAATTTGATTCAATTCGCGCGCCAAATTGGAATCCAAGGGCACCACGACGTAGAGGAGATCGAGGGGGCCCTAGGGGTGGCGGCGCCGCTTGCTGGAGGTCGCCGGAAGCTCGCCGGCGACGAGGGGCGTGGCGGCCGACGGCGGAGCTCGGCGCGGAGACGTTACGGAGCGAGAGGGAGGGCATGGAGGGTACCGGGAGGAGGAGAAGCTCACCACGAGCGTGTTGGTGTGGACGGGGAAGCCGGAGAGGCAGTGGTGGCGCCGGAATCGGGGAAGGCTCGCCGGCCGGAGTTGAGGAAGAACCTCCCGATTCGGTTGATTCCGGTTGTCCCCGGAAGCGGCGGTCGACGTGGGAGTAGAGGAGGATGTTGCGGTCCCGGTGGCATGCTCGCCGTGGTCGCGGATGGCCGGGAACAGCGGCGACGAGCGGCGGCTGTCTCGGGTACGGTTAGGGTCAGGTTCCTGTTAGGTTTCCCGTTCGGATAGAGAGGCAGAGGAGCGTCCGTGGGCGAGGCGAGTGAGGGGAAGCTCCACGACACCTTCTGTGACTTATCCTCCGAAGCCACGAGAGAGGCAGGAGGTGGCGTCGACGTCCGTAGTGCGGCCACGCACCTGGTCCTTCTGGCTGAAGGAAGAAGAAGCAAAACAAAAAGGGATTTTTCAGTAACCCCTTGAAGTTTTTGTGATTGGCGAAGAGGTCCTTTTCTTAAGAAAAACAGACAGAAAACAAACTTTTGAGGGCCTTTTTGAAATCAGAAAAAGTGGCAAAAATCATTTTTGAAAAGCTCATGAAATTTCCAATCTTGCCATAACTTGCTTTGGTGTGTTTGAAATATTCTTCAATACAAAATTTTGGAACCCATAATAAGTACTATTTGGGGAATTTTCTGAAACCATTTCAATTTCATAGTTTTAAATTGGTTCAAACATGATTTAAATTTCTGTTTGATGCATGTATGAGATGGACACACACCACAACCCTTTGTTATCAAAATTGGGATGTTACAAATCTACCCCCCTTACAAGAATCTCGTCCCGAGATTCCCGAAGGAGAAGAAAGAAGGAACACCGGTTTTGAACGATCTTCTCGAACCTTACGGTTCTCTTCTCGAAGAGGTTGATCCGTAGCATCTTGAAGTATTGAACGGATACACCTTAGGTAAGAGGGAAACTCTTAGGAAATGATCTTCACGAAGATCGAGTGTCCCATGGGTAATTCATGACAAGATGTTCATAAAGAACTGTTGAGTTATCGGGCATGAAACACATCAAGAGAACAGAAGGAATAAAAGAAGGTTTCAAGTTTTTGGACGATTGGTCCTTGAAAGGATTTAGAATATGAGTTTTGCACAAGACTTTAAATCCTTTTGGAAAAGAAAGGTTGAACCACTTTTGACATCGAGTTTTCTTCAAACAGAATACCAAGATGGAGAGAATGGTCTTGGATACCAAAGCATAACATCCACAGACGAGGGAAAACACGAGAAAACACTGTAATCGTGCGTCGGAGAAAATTGGATACAGAATCATGCTCACTCTTCGGAGTGGACACAGGAGATAACGGAACTTTCAACCATTCCATAACTGTTTTCTTGAAATCCTTGTCAAGGATCGAGAAGTTACTTCACGACAGAAGATGAGTAACCAGAAGAAGTTGTACCACCGTAATTAGGAAGGAATTCTTGGTCACATCGTAAGGATGGGTAACCAACGAGGATTAAAACACCGGAAGAAAATAGGGAATCTCTTTCCTGTTGCGGCTTAGACGTAGCAATACATCTTCCACATGGTTAAGATCCCATGGCTGAAGTGTCTGACAAATTCACACAATGTGTGAGATGAACAGAACTTCAAGTATAAACAACTTGAAAAAGGGAACGGATAAATGGTGGTTACGAAACACCACGAGATGATTCTCATGATGAACTTGTTTCCACTGAAAGAGAGGTTTGGAGGTTCAACAGAGAGATATTGAAAAGATCAACTTCCAAGTTACCCTTGATGTTTTAGATACCAAGATCAGGCTTATAAGCCGTGAGTAGATCTTCAAGTGGAAGTAGAACTCCGGTTTAGATGAACGGGGAGGAGAACTTGTTAGAATTAAGCCGGACAAGAATTCTCACAGAGAGTGGTTGTTCTTACGGATTCAAAGGGATATGACATAAGGCCTTACGGCTAATTGTGTCAACCACAACATCAACCATGCCGTATTTTCAAAAGGACCTAGCTCATTACTCTTGAGGAAAACACCAACCATCGTTGCTGCTTGAGATTCAGCTCTGGGTAGTGAATTAAAAAAACAAGACTCGGTATATATGATCAAAGAGATTGCACCGGTAATCAACGGGATACCTTTACTAGATTCTCAAGATATGGACTATGATGTCAAGCTCGAGAAGATGAGCGAGATTACAGATCCCAGGTACTAGCAACTTGTCAGGGAAAGTTGCAAATACATGGTTTACTTGCAATGAAACACATCAGAGTCCTTGATGGGAAAACAATTACAGAGATAACGAAGTTCGTGGACTTCTTCTCTTTAGTAGACAATCAGTCAGTGGCTTGGTGTGGATGCAAACTTCTTCAAATAAATGGAGGTAACAACCCACCATCTCAAGAATAGTCCACACGTGCATGACCAACTTGGGATTATTCCCGAGGGAACAAGAAAACTTTACTCGAACCCATGGCGACAACTTTCACCGGAAGCACATGGACTCGAGGAAGTCACTTCAAACATACAGAACTAAACTTCGTGATGACACAAAGATAGTTCTCAAACGTTTCCAACATTAATGCCAAGTGTTCAACATGAACCTCGTGCAACTCGGATAAATAAGAATGTCATCGATGGGCTCGACAACGCGCTTATCAACACTCCAAGATGAGGGATTCATATGATACATGAACAAGGCAAAATATTGGTCATATTAAAGGACATGAGGTGTACTCGGGAGAAACACCATGAGTGAAAACACCATAAAGATAGTCCTTGGATCTTGTCTTGATCTGACGATAGCCCAACTCAAATCAAGGGTGGAAAGATAGCATGTCCATTAAGGAGATACTATCATGTTTCAACAGGATGAGAACTAGACATCTCATTCCAACGGAACAAGTTAGGATGAGATTTTGCCTTTCAACTCTCCAAGTTGTTGTTTAATCTCAACCAACTAGTCCAGGGTGTCCAGCGGAGTTTCTTGGAGAAAAGAGTAGTTCAAACTACCCCTTTATTTAGACATCACGGTCAGGTAACAAACCTGGTGATACTTCTAGAAAGGCAACCAGAATATCACGAACCACTGGTATGTCTTGGAGTTCGGAAGGGAGGTTTGCTTTTCAAAGCAACTGATATGGTCTAGAGAGCTTTGGAATGGACCTAACTCTCTGACCAGGAATATGCACCGGAATGAACGGATTTGTTAACACAGTCAACTTCAAACAGAGGCTGGGTGACCAGTAATGCTAAGAAGGATACAAATGTTTGTTAGATTTTCCAAAGCAGTAAGAATTGCTAGGAATAACTGATACACACATCAATGCATAGACCCATCATTCTCAAGCATTCAAGCTTGGAGGAAGGGGAAGTGAAAATGTGTAAGAGCATCACTTCATCGGTGAGGCCATGAAACTCAACACGACCTCTTGATATAAAGGAGTGTGATACTCGAAGGTAGAACAGAACAGAAACTAATAAAACTTCTTTATTCTGTGAATTACAAAACTTTGACCTGGTCCTAGAGATGAACGAGGTTCTGGGGTTTGTTTCTCCTGACATTCCAAGGTGGAATGTTTTGACAGAAAACAAGAGAAAATGCATTGGAAGAATCCAACACCATATGTAACTTGGTTTCCAAACAACGGACGAAATTCGGAAAGCAACTAAAGAGTAGGAATGTGCTCTGGAAAATCCTGAGATCTCGTTGGATGCACGGGGTAATACTCATGTGTAGAACCCATAAAAAAAGGTTGGTATAGATGGACCAAGAACAAAGATGTGGGGTTCAAGATGATCACTCTTGTCGTGATCCTCTTTTGTTCTAAAAGAGAACCTATGGCTATTGAAGTTGGAATTGCCTAGCCATCTCGAGGTAGAACAAATTCTTCAGGATCCAAAGAAACAGAACTTGGGTTAAAGGTCAGCATCCTATACTGATGGCATGAGCATCACCTGGTTATGAAACCACATGACTCAACTCACCGCAATTCAGCACATTCCGGGACCTTCGGTTCAAGTCCAAGGGTTGAAACACAAAGAAAGGAGTAACTACTATCGGAGGGCCTTGAAGGACACCATGAATAGCAATCACGAAATATCTTTCAAAGACAAACATAGCTCCGGAAGGACTTGAGCAGAGGATAACGGGTACATTCGAGATGGAAAGGAAATCTCGAGGTTCAGGATTTTGAGACTTAGAACATGGAAGAATGTGGAATCCACACAACTCTGAGAGAATGGAGTTAAAAGGAAATCTCCCAGATTAAGAGATAACAAAACATGGAACACACACGACTCTAGAAACTCATAACTAGGTCAACTTGGGTAAAAGACGTCCTTGCCGAAGAAGGCACCTAAGTTTTGAATGACTAGAACCTTTTCAAATCCAAAACAGGTAAGAAGACCCAGAGTTAGAGCGATACCAGATAAGGAGTAAAAAGAATCCTAAGAAGGTTTTCACAATCCATTTGGGGTTTCAAAGTAGTTTTCACAATCACTAGACTCGACATCGACCAAGCAGTAAGGTTTTCCTACAGGCAGTCCTGCTCTGATACCAAGACTTGTCAGACCCCGGACCCAGAGATATACATACTGTTATGTGCTCCTAGCCTTGGACTCACGAGGGCTTCAGGGTTACCAGCCCCGGCCGCAACAAACAACGGCAGGCAGACCGGATTCATCGGCACGTAGTCCGGATCCCCGGTCTACTACTCCTTGTATCCATGCTAGTCATAACCAATTATGCATACCCAAGTGTCCACGAGTCGGACGAAACTGAAGGAACGGGACCAAAGTTATACAGAGCTTCTATGTGTCCAGAAAGTGCAACAACAATCGAGGGTTACTGGGGTTACCTCGCCCCAGGCCGATCAAATCGACAGGCGGGCTCGGACATGGATCATCGGCTCCACAACCCCTCGACTGCGACAACTATGCAGGCATAGACAAAACTGTATAACAATGAGCTCGAAACCAACAACCGATCAAAGCAACACTCTAGACATGAAACTTGTATTAAACAGATGTTACTAGAGTATAGCTTACAAACAGAGGTCACACGACCCAACATTACATCAGACAACAGAAGGCAAATTATGTTGCTAATCAACAAGAACCAAAAAGGCCTAAGAGGCCACAACATAAGGCGACGTCCCAGCCCATAGATTCCAGGCTGCTACCTGGGAACCCCAGACTACTCGTCGATGTCCACGTTAATCACCACCGATGTGAGATCTTCTCCTGAACCAAAATTAAGCAAACCTGAGTACGGGAGGTACTCAACAAGACTTAGTTAACCTATTATATATCTGCTATTTCGAAAAGGGTTTCATGAAGGCTGATTTGCGTAAAGCAATCTTTGTTTTGCAAGTTGAGGAAGGAATAGCACGTCTCATGGAGTACTTTGAAACAGATGAGAAAGCTACTCAACTACTGATATCATCATCTTTTAATCCACCAAAACATTTCAGCACCTCGTGCTTCAAAGATCACCTCCTCCAGTTGTTCCACACTACCTCATGCTACAAGGTAACCCCTCTCGGCATCTCCGAGGAGGCATCCTTCATTCGTTATCAGCAAGTTTTAGTCATTCCGTTCAAGTTATCTATGATCACAGAATCCATCACCAAGTCGTCTTTAACCGCAGACACGGCTTTTCGAAAAGATTTAACCCTGCAGGGGTGTACAACTTTACCCACACGTACCAACCGACTCTTAGTGCCACCAGGGTTAGCACTAGTCCGGGAAGTGCCGGCAGAGGGTGGTCGATTCCCGGCCTTTACCTTGTCGAACCATATCCATGAGTCAACCCAAACAGGGCCACCCCGTCAACAGGGAGTTGGCCACCTCCTGACGGCACCTGTTCTGTGAGTCGGGAACAAGATCCGTGTACGTCCATCACTTGTCCCGGTCACGACCTAATTTTCTCCAAAACATTTTCCGACTCACACGCAGATGGAAAGCTCAAACTACGTGGCTCATGGATAAGGTTAAACAAGTTAGTCAGCCGGGCGGGGTTCATCGGCCCACGTGTGGCTGTACGCTCAGTCTTGGCTCGAAGGCGAGAACTCGCTCCTAGGGGCATGAACAGGACAAAACGCCACAACCCATTGTGGCCTCACATCCATGCCGTGATTAGTCAAGTTATCAAAGGTAACTCAAATCATAAACACCTGACATGGTAGATTCACGCATTGACCAGAATCATCAACTAGGCATGGCTAAGCAAGACTCACAAGGTTTAGCGGAGCGCGCACAAACAAACCTATAGCTGCTAGGTGAAGTGGATCAGGATATCTAGGTTATGCAGTATATAGGAGAACTCTATCTACTGACATCAAATAGTTTGGAACCGAATGCAAAGTACGAGATTCAAATCACTTTGAAATCATATATGAGCAGATAAGAGGTTATGCTTGCCTTGGTTATAAGAAAACCAGATAAAGTCTTCAGGGATAAGTGCTTGACTTGTCGGTTAAGATCAAGTATTCGTCATGGAACGGCTGTCCTTCTCTTCGGAGTCGGATTCTATCGAGGGGGAATAACACCGAAACAAAGAAGAACACTCAACCATGGCATCGATGCAATGCGCAATATGTATGCATGAGCAAATTAATGCACTGAAATAAAGCCCTAAACATGATCGTTGGGTTGCTAGGGTTCGTATGTCAGTTAGGCAGTTTTACTGAAATTATCCCGAAATGGACCCCGGAGGGGGTTTCGGGCGATTCTGGAAGTGAGTGCAATTTTAAAAGCTCAAATAAGGTTAAAAACATCATAAATAGGTTGCATTTGTCATTTTGAGCATTTTGGTATATAACTTTTAATTTTCTAATTTTAGTGATTAAAAACTTATTTTCTCCATTTTAAATGATTAAACAATATTAAATAATGTCTAAATATGAAGGTTGTCAAACATGTATGAAAAGTGCATATTTGGAAACAGTACATTTTCCTGATCTCTCCCATATTTTTATTTTATTTTTCTGAATTATATTTTGGGAGATATTGATTTTACAATTTTGAATCATTTTCTGAAATTCTGGAAATATCTAAAAAGGGAAAATATGACATCATTATGATGTCAGCGTGACATCACCCAGGATAAAAATCCCTCTGTTCTTCACAGCTAGGATCAAATTTGATTCAATTCGCGCGCCAAATTGGAATCCAAGGGCACCACGACGTAGAGGAGATCGAGGGGGCCCTAGGGGTGGCGGCGCCGCTTGCTGGAGGTCGCCGGAAGCTCGCCGGCGACGAGGGGCGCGGCGGCCGACGGCGGAGCTCGGCGTGGAGACGTTACGGAGCGAGAGGGAGGGCATGGAGGGTACCGGGAGGAGGAGAAGCTCACCACGAGCGTGTTGGTGTGGACGGGGAAGCCGGAGAGGCAGTGGTGGCGCCGGAATCGGGGAAGGCTCGCCGGCCGGAGTTGAGGAAGAACCTCCCGATTCGGTTGATTCCGGTTGTCCCCGGAAGCGGCGGTCGACGTGGGAGTAGAGGAGGATGTTGCGGTCCCGGTGGCATGCTCGCCGTGGTCGCGGATGGCCGGGAACAGCGGCGACGAGCGGCGGCTGTCTCGGGTACGGTTAGGGTCAGGTTCCTGTTAGGTTTCCCGTTCGGATAGAGAGGCAGAGGAGCGTCCGTGGGCGAGGCGAGTGAGGGGAAGCTCCACGACACCTTCTGTGACTTATCCTCCGAAGCCACGAGAGAGGCAGGAGGTGGCGTCGACGTCCGTAGTGCGGCCACGCACCTGGTCCTTCTGGCTGAAGGAAGAAGAAGCAAAACAAAAAGGGATTTTTCAGTAACCCCCTGAAGTTTTTGTGATTGGCAAAGAGGTCCTTTTCTTAAGAAAAACAGACAGAAAACAACTTTTGATGGCCTTTTTGAAATCAGAAAAAGTGGCAAAAATCATTTTTGAAAAGCTCATGAAATTTCCAATCTTGCCATAACTTGCTTTGGTGTGTTTGAAATATTCTTCAATACAAAATTTTGGAACCCATAATAAGTACTATTTGGGGAATTTTCTGAAACCATTTCAATTTCATAGTTTTAAATTGGTTCAAACATGATTTAAATTTCTGTTTGATGCATGTATGAGATGGACACACACCACAACCCTTTGTTATCAAAATTGGGATGTTACAAATTAATGCTTAAATGTCCCGTTCATGAGCTCCTGAGTAATATTGTTATCAATAATTTTTATGCAAGGCTTTCTATTCATGTTAAGAAATTATTGGATGCTTGTTATTCTGAATCATTCACACGTATGAAAGAAGAAGCTAAATGGGACCTTCTTAACTATATTCAAGAAAATACTGAAGGATGGGAGAATGACAAAGGTAGAAAGTCAGGTATAAATTATATTTATGAATGCATTAAAGCTTTTATGGGAACCGATGATTTCTATAATGTTAGTGATGTTTGTGGTCTTGATTCTCAAATCTTTACAAACTGTCTTAAAGCCTTAGCTTCCTATCTTGGTATTCCTAAAAAGGAGTTGAACAAATATCATGCACCATATAAAGATATTGTTAATTGTGTTCCTGCTAGAAACATAGAATTTCATGTTGTTAATCATGCTGTGCCTGAACCTTATATTGAGAAAATTCCTTTCCCTGCTAAGATAAAGGAACATTCTATTGTAGATAGTGTGGTTAACAAGAGTATAAAGAAACCTATTGAACCTGATGAACAAATAACTATAGAACCTACAGTTGCTATGATTAAAGATCTTGTCTCTAAAAATGTAGAGGATGGACACATTGTCTTCTGTGAGGATGCTTCTAATGTTGTTTCACATCCCAATAGACCTAACAAAACTAGTGTTCCTATGCTTTCTGTTAAGATTGGTGATCATTTCTATTATGGTTTATGTGATATTGGTGCAAGTTCTAGTACCATTTCTTATGAGCTTTATAAAGAAATCATGCAGAAATTGGTTTGTGTGAACTTGAATATATTGATGTGGCTATTCAGATTTCTAATACAGAATCCGTCTTTCCGATTGGTATTGTTAGAGATGTGGAAGTTTAATGTGGTAAAACTAAATATCCTATTGATTTTCTAGTACTGGGTAAAGCTGCTAGTAAACTTGTCCTATCATTTTTGGTAGACCTTTATTGAACACTTGTGGCGTTGTTATAGATTGTAGGAAGGAGAAAATATCGACTAAATTTGATAGAAAATCTTATGAGTTTAATTTCTCTAAATTTGCTAGAGCTCCTTATGAAGCTGAATTGCCTAATGAAAATTTTAGAGTTGAACAGCTTCTTCTATTACTCTTGCCCCTAATAATGCTTTGCAGCAATACATGGAGGACCATGAAAGTGAAATCTTTATGTAAGAAAGAAATGAGATTGACGATATTCTTATTCGTCAACCAGTGATGCTAAGACACAATTTACCAGTGGAGGATTTGGGTACCACATTACCACCCACGGAGGATCCTGTTTTTGATTTCAAACCTTTACTCGATGATCTTAAATATTCTTATATTGATGATAAGAAAACATATCATATTATTATTGGTTCTAAACTTTAAGGTGAAGAAGAGGAAAGATTATTGGGAATATTGAAGAAACACCGTGGAGCTATTGGATATACTCTTGATGATTTGAAAGGGATTTCCCCCACCATATGTCAGCATGTTATTAATATTGAACCAGATGCAAAGCCAGTAGTTGAACATCAACGCCATTTAATTCCTAAGATGAATGAAGTGGTAAGAAATGAGGTATCAAAACTCCTTGATGCTGGTATTATTATCCTATTACTGATAGTAGATGGGTAAGCCCTGTGCATTGTGTCCCTAAGAAAGGTGGAATGACTGTTGTGCCTAATGGAAATAATGAGCTTATTCCACAAAGAGTACTAGTTGTTACAGAATGTGCATTGATTTTAGGAATATTAATAAAGTTACTGAGAAGGATCATTATCCTTTACCTTTTATTGATCAAATGTTAGAAAGGTTGTCTAAGAAAACTCATTTTTTCTTTCTTGATGGTTATTCTGGGTTTTCCTAAATTGTTGTTAGGGAAAAAGATCAAGAGAAAACAACCTTTATTTGTCCTTGTAGAACTTATGCTTATAGACGTATGCCTTTTGGTCTGTGTAATGCTCCTGCTACGTTTCAAAGATGCATGTCTGCTATTTTCATGGCTTTTGTGAAGAAATTGTGGAAGTATTCATGGACGATTTCTCCGTCTATGGAACTTCTTTCGATAATTGTTTATACAATCTTGATAAAGTTTTGCAGAGATGTGAGGAAACTAATCTTGTTCTTACTTGGGAGAAATGCCACTTTATGGTTAATGAAGGAATTGTTCTTGGACATAAAATTTCTGAAAGAGGTATTGAAGTTGACAGAGCTAAAGTGGAAGCAATAGAGAAAATGCCCTATCCTAGGGATGTTAAAGGTATTCATAATGTTCTTGGTCATGCTGGTTTTTATAGGAGGTTTATTAAATATTTCTCTAAAATATCAAAGCCCCTTACTAATCTTCTTAGAAAAGACGTACCTTTTGTTTTCTATGATGATTGTAAGGAATCTTTTGAAACTTTAAAGAAGGCTTTAACTACTGCTCCTATTGTTCAACCACCGGATTGGAATTTGACTTTTGAAATTATGTGTGATGCTAGTGATTTTTCTGTAGGTGCTATTCTTGGATAGCGAGTAGATAAGTAATTGAATGTTATTCACTATGCTAGTAAGACTCTTGATGCTGCTCAAAACAATTATGCTCTACTGAAAAAGAGTTCTCAGCTGTAGTTTTTACATGTGATAAATTTAGACCTTATATTGTTGATTCAAAAGTCACCATTCATACTGATCATGCTGCTATTAGATACCTTATGGAAAGTAAAGATGCTAAGCCGTCTTATTAGATGGGTTCTTCTTTTACAAGAGTTTGAGTTACATATTGTGGATAGAAAGGGTGCTGAAAATCCTATTGCTGATAATTTGTGTAGATTGGAAAACATTGCTTATGACCGTATTCATGTTAATGACAGTTTTCCAAATGAACAACTAGCTACAATAAAACTAAGCACACGAGATAGTCCATGGTATACAGATTATGCTAAATTTATTGTTTCCAAGTATTTGCCTCCAACATTTACAACTCAACAAAGAAGGAAATTATTTTATGATTTGAGGCATTATTTTTGGGATGACCCACATTTATATAAAGAAGGAGTAGATGGTATTATGCGACGATGTGTTCCAGAATATGAACAACGAGAAATATTGAGAACATTACATGGTAGTGCTTATGGAGGACATCACGCTGGAGATAGAATCGCACAAAAGGTTCTACAATAAGGTTTCTATTGGCATACTCTCTTTAAAGATGCACGTAAATTTGTTTTATCTTGTGATGAATGTCAAAGAGTTGGTAATATTTCTGGACGCAATAAAATGCCTATGAATTATTATGTTGTTACTGAACCTTTTGATTGTTGCGGATTTGACTTTATGGTTCTGTTTCCTCCTTCGAATGGTTACACTCATATTCTTGTTGTTGTTGATTATGTTACAAAATGGGTAGAAGATATACCTACAAAGAGTTCTGATCGTGAAACCTCATTAAAAATGCTTAAATATGTTATTTTGCCTAGGTTTGGTCTGCCTAGATATCTTATGACTAATGGAGGTTCTTACTTTATTCATGGTGGTTTTAGAAAAATCCTTTCTATATATGATTTTAATCATAGAATTGCTTCAGCTTATCATCCCCAAACCAGTGCGATATGTGGAGCTTATGAAAAAGCTAGACTCTGTCGCACCCTGACTTCTAGGGGATACTCACCGTACGAACTGGATAGCAGATGCTTGGATTATGGGGCATAACTGCTCCCACGTCCCAGCTTCCTGGTAGGCCTGCGCTTATGCGCGACAACACAAGCCCTGCTATTCCATCGTCGATGTAAACTATCCACTAGAGATCAAAGGCACTTCCGTCGACGTACTTCAAACCATACACACATGGTACGTCAACGGCGTTGAACAACTGATATCACAACAGATCTCTACGACACAAAAGATTGAAATAACTTGCAAATGGCTCTCATTAGAGCAGAGATAGCAAATACAATCATTCAGAGGGCGCGTGCCCCAACAATTCATCATTACATCACAGCGGAAGCATTCAACATGTCTGAGTACAGACAAGAACCAAATAGGCCTAAGAGGCCGGAAACGAAAAGACGGAGCCCATCCACGAAGTCTCGGATCCTGCCCGGGTCCGCTATCTACTCGTCAGCAGCCTCGTCATACTCCACGTAGTAGCCACCATGTGGATCCTCGGAAACGTAGGTCTGCGGAAACCACAGCCCCAAAGGGGTCAGTACATAAACGTACTGGCAAGCAAGACTCATAGTTCACCAAAGTGTAACCCGTCAACACCAAGAACAGATGCCTTGGGTTCAACGGGAGAGAGGGGATATAAAAGATGCTGCAACTGGCTGCACTAACCAACTACAGAGATTCTACCACTTCCGGCTAACAGAAAGGGGATAAGATCGAGGATTGTAACCAACTGAAAGATAACTTCAAACAAACCCATCCTGGATCTCGCCCCTTATCCAAAGAAGCAATCCGAGGATAACTCACACAGTTGGATTAAAGGTGAATCAAGTTATTGTGTGAATAAATCTATTTACTAGTCAAGTTATTAATCATGGGGTGTAACATGTTTGATCATTATGTTTAAGTTGTCCTGAGTACTTGTTAGCCAGTACTTTCACCAAGTAATCCATAACCGCGGAAAACACGGCTTCTCGAGAAGATTATCCCTGCAGGGTTGCACCAATTTGGCCGTACACGCAAGAATATCCCGCCAGACGGGAATCAAACCCACCAAGCGAGGTACTCTACACAACTCGACTCTTCTTCGCATCAAGCCCAAAGAACCTTGGGCGCACGGCTAATCAAGCCCCGAAGAAAAGGGACCCTCATAGCACTCTAAGACCGTGTCCCCCTATATGCCGACTACAAAGTTTCCACCCTGGCCTGGGCTCGCAAAAACATGCATGCGGCAAATGGAACACACGAACTAAATGAGGCGATTTGGACGAGATGCGAATCGAATCAACTTGAGGGGGGCGCCCATACTCGCTTCCCACATGCGGTTAGTGCGCTCATCATGGATCAGTAGACAAGACCCTTTTCCTATTAGGGTCGACACTAGCAGGCCTCAAAACCACACAGGGCCTCCTGCCGGTGCCTTATCATCAAATTTATTATTAATCATAACATTAGCATGATTGATTGATTAAACATCGAGCCCCCACAACGTAATAGAAGTAGTAACAGTAAGTAACGGGTAACAGACTCGAGCAAGACAACCTAAGCATGCTAGTACGACACTGGCTCAAACAATGGGTTGTAGGAAGGGAGATGAGGCAATATCAGGTTTAAGGGATTCATGTGATAGGTTCGTAACAGAAACAACTACTACTAAGGCTAGCAGAAAGGAACAACGGAAAGTATCGGTAACCAATGTTGAAAGGAACACAGTGGTTCATGTGAGTGATAACTTGCCTGCAAAACCCAGTAGCCTGGTACTGAGCTAAATCCTTAGAAGGGGTGTCGTAAGTATCGTCGGTCTCAACGTCGTCGTTTATCCGAGAAGAAGCAAACAGACAATGCAGAAAAGGTAGACAATCATTATCATGGCATTGTGCACAATCAAAGATGATGCATGTCAAGTTAATGGTTGCATCAAAATAAACTAATTGACAAGATAGAAACAGGATTAAATGGACCCACATGCAATTGGATTGCATATGAAAAGCCCATGAATTATGGTTGAATTAATTGTTTTACAACTAATCATCATATGAAAGTGGATTAGCATGATGCATGGATGAGGAAAACAACAAAATAACAACAATAGAACCAAATGGAAATAAGGCTTAACAAGTTTAGAAATTCATTTATTAAGTGTTGGAATTTTGGTTACTTAAAGGTGCCACACAAGAATTTGTTGTTTTCATCAAGTTAAATTGTTCAAAATAGATAACAAAGTTTATATTTGAAAAGAACACAAGATTTTGGGTGGATTACATGTTTCACTTGTTGAAAAAGGATTTCAAATAAATTATTTATGAATTACACAAGTTTAAGCAAGAATTAAATGAATTTAATTCAAACATGAACTTATTTGAATTTTTATTTGGGCAAAACATTGAGTGAAGTTCATATTTGAAAAGTTTACATTTTTTTGGTTTGAAAACATATTTTATATGTCCCAAAAGAATTTGTTTTGATCAAGTTATGAATTTAACAATATTAAATGAATTAAACAAGGTTTAAATTATTTAACCAATTTTAATTATCCAAAACAGAAAACAAAGTTTATATTTGGAAAGAGGGTTTAATTTTGCATGGAAAACATATTTCATTTGTTGAAATTGGACTTAAAATGAGCAAGTTATTATTTTGGCAATTTTAAATGCAATAAACAAGAAACAGTTGTTTTCAGCAATTTAAATTATTCAAAACAGCAAACAAAATTTATATTTGGAAAGTACATGAAAAGTTCATTGGAAAACATATTTGGTTTGTGAAATTTGGAATTTTTATGAACAAGTTATGAATTTTGCAATTTTAAGTGAATTTGACAAGTTTTCAAATATTGCACAAATTTAAAATATTCAAAACAGTAAACAAATTTTATATTTGGATAGAACATTTAATTTGGTATTGAAAACATATCAAAAATGTTGGATTTGGAGTTAGGATGATTTTATTATGCATTTTAGAAGTTTAGGATGCAATCTGCCATTTTAATTAATATCCAGGGATTTAGAAATTAATAGCAGGGACTTAGAAAATATTTTCCAGGGGCTAGAAATAAGTGCCAGGGGCCTATGTGTGAAAACCAGAAAGTTTTGTGACCAAAAACATGGAAGAATAAAAGGTTGGTAAATTGAGGGAGGGGGGATTCGATCCCCTCACCTCTTGCTGCGCACACAAGGAACCAAACCAACTGTGTTGTGCGTGTGTTGTGTAACAGAAGGGTGCGGGGGGGGGGGGTTAAGCTGTGGTGGGGGCGCTGTTTTCCTGAAAATAACTGAACGTGTGCGTACTGAACTGCAGGTACTCGATCGATGGCTTCCACGGAGGGTGCAGCGGTGCTCGCCGGTGGGCCGTGGGGGTGCGGTTCAAGGAGATGAGGGAGGGGAGAGGGAAGAAGGCGAGAGGGGGACGGCCTCACCTGGTGCCCTCGAGCGGAAGGAGGCGGGCGGAGCAGAGGGAGTCGGTGCAGGGGAGGTGCAGGCAGTGGAGATCGCCGGCGATCGGGGAGATGGCGCCGGCGATGGGGTTCGTCCCCGCCCAAACCGAGGGGATGGGGAGTAAGCTGGAGCTCCAGCGTTTCCATTCCCGCCATCGGGGATCCTCGGAGAGGGCCACCTTGGTGGCGCCAAGGAGTCAAAGTATCGGCCATGGGAGGGCTCGGTGGTGAGGTTCAGTGAATTGTGGGTACCGAGAGGAGGAAGATGGGAGAGAAGAGAGAGGGTGGCGGCTATGGAGGAGAAGGGCGAGCTAGGGTTTGAGTCTAGGGCAGGGGGAGGTGGTGATTTTAAGGGGGTGAGGCCTTGGGTACGGCATGGCATCGAGCGGGGGAAGGAGGCGATCGACGGTGTTCCTTCTGTTCGTACTGTTGACGTCAGCCAGAGGAGGGAGAAAGGGGGCAACGTGGAAGGGGTACTGGGCCAATGTGGGAAAGAAGTGGGCTGGGCTTAGGATAGAATAGTTAGCTGCTGCTCCTTTTTTTTCTATTTTCTGTTTCTTTTATTAATTTTTTTTTGTAGCAAATTAGAAAAGGAAGAAAACCATGAGATTTTGGTTAGCAAAGATGTCATAAAAATTTGGTTAAGCTAGTTGGGTTAAAAGAAAACATTAACCAAGTTTTGTTTTCAGAAAACTTTAAATTAGATTGATGTTTGTTTGAAATTCAAATTTGGGTGTATTTTAATTAAGTGCCCATTTAATAAAAACAACTTTGAATAGGGGGGAACCCCTATGATTAATTTGATTGAAAGATTAGTTGATTGGCTTGTTAAAGTTTATAACTTCAAAAGTGGTTCTGTTTGATGCATTTGATTTGAAATTGGATTGAATGGAATTAATTGATTGAAATAAAAGCACCATTTTATTAGTTGAACATTATGGGATGATTGGAAAACAATTAAGGTTTTGATTTGGAAACAACTATTTGGATGTGGGTTTGGAATTTCAAATGGAAAACAAATTGAATTTGAAAAGGGTTTGATTATTGGATGCATTTTTATAGAAACAAAACAATAGTTTGGAATCACACTTTAATGGAAACAAATAATTGTTTTATTTTGAAATATCTTTTTAGAAATTGTAACATCACAAGGATGAAACAAAAGGTTTGAAATTTGAGTTGAAATTCAAATAGAAAACAAAGGAAAACAAAGGAAAACAAATGAAAACAGAGGAAAACAAATGGAAAACAAACAAAACAAATGCAATCAACATGATGCCATGATGCAAAACATAAAATAACAGGGAGCAAACATTCTAATGGCTATTTTTCAGACTTGGGATGTTACAAAACGCCCCCCCTTGAAGGAATCGCGCCCCGAGATTCCTACTGAGAAAAGAAAGGGTCCGGATACTTCTTGGGAAGATCCACTTGAGCTGTGACACGTGAAACACATCGTGCACATTGGATAGACGTCAGGTAATTTGCAAACCACCGGAACACTTTCAAGTAAAGGGGAGAGATTTTGCACCAAGGGTGTATAGCTGAATGGAACTTGATTCATTTGGAGAATAGATTATCTGGCTAGAATGGTGGAACAGAGTTATTGACATCAATGCAACACCAAGAATAACATCAATGTCAGAATCATCAACATGAGAGTAACGAGGAATATGTGGCCTCTCATTAGAATTGGATTGTTCTTACTTATCTTGGAAGTCAACATTTGAGATTCCGGGGAGTGAACAGAGTTTTGATTGCTTAGTGGAACCAGAATTTGGGTTGTATGTTGTGGAAAAGATTGTTGACACAAAGGAATGTGATGCTCCGGTATGAAACAACACTTTAGCTGGAATAGAGTTTAGCAGATGCACGGGGAAACTTTGATTAGACGCCGGTAGAAGAATTGAAGTGGAAAACAACAACAAGATTTCAGCGAACGAAAAGGATGTTGAGAAGAACAGGATAACGAAGCAACACCGGGAAAAACGAGACCAAAACTCCTGAGGTACTACGGAAAAAAAAACCCATCCGGGCTTCTAAAGGATCAATATCTACTGCTTAAGGAATAGAGGATCTGCTTCCGGGGCCTATTTGCCACCGTTCTCAATCGTGAGTAGGCAACATGATAAATCATGTCACAACCACCTCCATTCCTATGGTCTAGTAGATATAACCATCCTAGAGAAACCAGAATACGTGAAATCCTAACTTGAAAGTTCAGATGAGAAGGGAAAACAACGTTACACTTCCTTACCAGAAAAGGGAGGGTGGGTGGGGAAAGAAGAAAAAGAACAGAATTCCTACTCTCACGTTTCATTTTTTCTACATAGCTACAAAATAGTTTCTAGACTCAACTGCGACCAGTAAAAAGGGATCCTACAGGCAGACAGGCTCTGATACCATTTGTCGCACCCTGACTTCTAGGGGATACTCACCGTACGAACTGGATAGCAGATGCTTGGATTATGGGGCATAACTGCTCCCACGTCCCAGCTTCCTGGTAGGCCTGCGCTTATGCGCGACAACACAAGCCCTGCTATTCCATCGTCGATGTAAACTATCCACTAGAGATCAAAGGCACTTCCGTCGACGTACTTCAAACCATACACACATGGTACGTCAACGGCGTTGAACAACTGATATCACAACAGATCTCTACGACACAAAAGATTGAAATAACTTGCAAATGGCTCTCATTAGAGCAGAGATAGCAAATACAATCATTCAGAGGGCGCGTGCCCCAACAATTCATCATTACATCACAGCGGAAGCATTCAACATGTCTGAGTACAGACAAGAACCAAATAGGCCTAAGAGGCCAGAAACGAAAAGACGGAGCCCATCCACGAAGTCTCGGATCCTGCCCGGGTCCGCTATCTACTCGTCAGCAGCCTCGTCATACTCCACGTAGTAGCCACCATGTGGATCCTCGGCAACGTAGGTCTGCGGAAACCACAGCCCCAAAGGGGTCAGTACATAAACGTACTGGCAAGCAAGACTCACAGTTCACCAAAGTGTAACCCGTCAACACCAAGCACAGATGCCTTGGGTTCAACGGGAGAGAGGGGATATAAAAGATGCTGCAACTGGCTGCACTAACCAACTACAGAGATTCTACCACTTCCGGCTAACAGAAAGGGGATAAGATCGAGGATTGTAACCAACTGAAAGATAACTTCAAACAAACCCATCCTGGATCTCGCCCCTTATCCAAAGAAGCAATCCGAGGATAACTCACACAGTTGGATTAAAGGTGAATCAAGTTATTGTGTGAATAAATCTATTTACTAGTCAAGTTATTAATCATGGGGTGTAACATGTTTGATCATTATGTTTAAGTTGTCCTGAGTACTTGTTAGCCAGTACTTTCACCAAGTAATCCATAACCGCGGAAAACACGGCTTCTCGAGAAGATTATCCCTGCAGGGTTGCACCAATTTGGCCGTACACGCAAGAATATCCCGCCAGACGGGAATCAAACCCACCAAGCGAGGTACTCTACACAACTCGACTCTTCTTCGCATCAAGCCCAAAGAACCTTGGGCGCACGGCTAATCAAGCCCCGAAGAAAAGGGACCCTCATAGCACTCTAAAACCGTGTCCCCCTATATGCCGACTACAAAGTTTCCACCCTGGCCTGGGCTCGCAAAAACATGCATGCGGCAAATGGAACACACGAACTAAATGAGGCGATTTGGACGAGATGCGAATCGAATCAACTTGAGGGGGGCGCCCATACTCGCTTCCCACATGCGGTTAGTGCGCTCATCATGGATCAGTAGACAAGACCCTTTTTCTATTAGGGTCGACACTAGCAGGCCTCAAAACCACACAGGGCCTCCTGCCGGTGCCTTATCATCAAATTTATTATTAATCATAACATTAGCATGATTGATTGATTAAACATCGAGCCCCCACAACGTAATAGAAGTAGTAACAGTAAGTAACGGGTAACAGACTCGAGCAAGACAACCTAAGCATGCTAGTACGACACTGGCTCAAACAATGGGTTGTAGGAAGGGAGATGAGGCAATATCAGGTTTAAGGGATTCATGTGATAGGTTCGTAACAGAAACAACTACTACTAAGGCTAGCAGAAAGGAACAACGGAAAGTATCGGTAACCAATGTTGAAAGGAACACAGTGGTTCATGTGAGTGATAACTTGCCTGCAAAACCCAGTAGCCTGGTACTGAGCTAAATCCTTAGAAGGGGTGTCGTAAGTATCGTCGGTCTCAACGTCGTCGTTTATCCGAGAAGAAGCAAACAGACAATGCAGAAAAGGTAGACAATCATTATCATGGCATTGTGCACAATCAAAGATGATGCATGTCAAGTTAATGGTTGCATCAAAATAAACTAATTGACAAGATAGAAACAGGATTAAATGGACCCACATGCAATTGGATTGCATATGAAAAGCCCATGAATTATGGTTGAATTAATTGTTTTACAACTAATCATCATATGAAAGTGGATTAGCATGATGCATGGATGAGGAAAACAACAAAATAACAACAATAGAACCAAATGGAAATAAGGCTTAACAAGTTTAGAAATTCATTTATTAAGTGTTGGAATTTTGGTTACTTAAAGGTGCCACACAAGAATTTGTTGTTTTCATCAAGTTAAATTGTTCAAAATAGATAACAAAGTTTATATTTGAAAAGAACACAATATTTTGGGTGGATTACATGTTTCACTTGTTGAAAAAGGATTTCAAATAAATTATTTATGAATTACACAAGTTTAAGCAAGAATTAAATGAATTTAATTCAAACATGAACTTATTTGAATTTTTATTTGGGCAAAACATTGAGTGAAGTTCATATTTGAAAAGTTTATATTTTTTTGGTTTGAAAACATATTTTATATGTCCCAAAAGAATTTGTTTTGATCAAGTTATGAATTTAACAATATTAAATGAATTAAACAAGGTTTAAATTATTTAACCAATTTTAATTATCCAAAACAGAAAACAAAGTTTATATTTGGAAAGAGGGTTTAATTTTGCATGGAAAACATATTTCATTTGTTGAAATTGGACTTAAAATGAGCAAGTTATTATTTTGGCAATTTTAAATGCAATAAACAAGAAACAGTTGTTTTCAGCAATTTAAATTATTCAAAACAGCAAACAAAATTTATATTTGGAAAGTACATGAAAAGTTGATTGGAAAACATATTTGGTTTGTGAAATTTGGAATTTTTATGAACAAGTTATGAATTTTGCAATTTTAAGTGAATTTGACAAGTTTTCAAATATTGCACAAATTTAAAATATTCAAAACAGTAAACAAATTTTATATTTGGATAGAACATTTAATTTGGTATTGAAAACATATCAAAAATGTTGGATTTGGAGTTAGGATGATTTTATTATGCATTTTAGAAGTTTAGGATGCAATCTGCCATTTTAATTAATATCCAGGGATTTAGAAATTAATAGCAGGGACTTAGAAAATATTTTCCAGGGGCTAGAAATAAGTGCCAGGGGCCTATGTGTGAAAACCAGAAAGTTTTGTGACCAAAAACATGGAAGAATAAAAGGTTGGTAAATTGAGGGAGGGGGGATTCGATCCCCTCACCTCTTGCTGCGCACACAAGGAACCAAACCAACTGTGCTGTGCGTGTGTTGTGTAACAGAAGGGTGCGGGGGGGGGGGGGGGTTAAGCTGTGGTGGGGGCGCTGTTTTCCTGAAAATAACTGAACGTGTGCGTACTGAACTGCAGGTACTCGATCGATGGCTTCCACGGAGGGTGCAGCGGTGCTCGCCGGTGGGCCGTGGGGGTGCGGTTCAAGGAGATGAGGGAGGGGAGAGGGAAGAAGGCGAGAGGGGGACGGCCTCACCTGGTGCCCTCGAGCGGAAGGAGGCGGGCGGAGCAGAGGGAGTCGGTGCAGGGGAGGTGCAGGCAGTGGAGATCGCCGGCGATGGGGGAGATGGCGCCGGCGATGGGGTTCGTCCCCGCCCAAACCGAGGGGATGGGGAGGAAGCTGGAGCTCCAGCGTTTCCATTCCCGCCATCGGGGATCCTCGGAGAGGGCCACCTTGGTGGCGCCAAGGAGTCAAAGTATCGGCCATGGGAGGGCTCGGTGGTGAGGTTCAGTGAATTGTGGGTACAGAGAGGAGGAAGATGGGAGAGAAGAGAGAGGGTGGCGGCTATGGAGGAGAAGGGCTAGCTAGGGTTTGAGTCTAGGGCAGGGGGAGGTGGTGATTTTAAGGGGGTGAGGCCTTGGGTACGGCATGGCATCGAGCGGGGGAAGGAGGCGATCGACGGTGTTCCTTCTGTTCGTACTGTTGACGTCAGCCAGAGGAGGGAGAAAGGGGGCAACGTGGAAGGGGTACTGGGCCAATGTGGGAAAGAAGTGGGCTGGGCTTAGGATAGAATAGTTAGCTGCTGCTCCTTTTTTTTCTATTTTCTGTTTCTTTTATTAATTTTTTTTTTGTAGCAAATTAGAAAAGGAAGAAAACCATGAGATTTTGGTTAGCAAAGATGTCATAAAAATTTGGTTAAGCTAGTTGGGTTAAAAGAAAACATTAACCAAGTTTTGTTTTCAGAAAACTTTAAATTAGATTGATGTTTGTTTGAAATTCAAATTTGGGTGTATTTTAATTAAGTGCCCATTTAATAAAAACAACTTTGAATAGGGGGGAACCCCTATGATTAATTTGATTGAAAGATTAGTTGATTGGCTTGTTAAAGTTTATAACTTCAAAAGTGGTTCTGTTTGATGCATTTGATTTGAAATTGGATTGAATGGAATTAATTGATTGAAATAAAAGCACCATTTTATTAGTTGAACATTATGGGATGATTGGAAAACAATTAAGGTTTTGATTTGGAAACAACTATTTGGATGTGGGTTTGGAATTTCAAATGGAAAACAAATTGAATTTGAAAAGGGTTTGATTATTGGATGCATTTTTATAGAAACAAAACAATAGTTTGGAATCACACTTTAATGGAAACAAATAATTGTTTTATTTTGAAATATCTTTTTAGAAATTGTAACATCACAAGGATGAAACAAAAGGTTTGAAATTTGAGTTGAAATTCAAATAGAAAACAAAGGAAAACAAAGGAAAACAGTTGGAAAACAAATGAAAACAGAGGAAAACAAATGGAAAACAAACAAAACAAATGCAATCAACATGATGCCATGATGCAAAACATAAAATAACAGGGAGCAAACATTCTAATGGCTATTTTTCAGACTTGGGATGTTACAAAACGCCCCCCCTTGAAGGAATCGCGCCCCGAGATTCCTACTGAGAAAAGAAAGGGTCCGGATACTTCTTGGGAAGATCCACTTGAGCTGTGACACGTGAAACACATCGTGCACATTGGATAGACGTCAGGGAATTTGCAAACCACCGGAACACTTTCAAGTAAAGGGGAGAGATTTTGCACCAAGGGTGTATAGCTGAATGGAACTTGATTCATTTGGAGAATAGATTATCTGGCTAGAATGGTGGAACAGAGTTATTGACATCAATGCAACACCAAGAATAACATCAATGTCAGAATCATCAACATGAGAGTAACGAGGAATATGTGGCCTCTCATTAGAATTGGATTGTTCTTACTTATCTTGGAAGTCAACATTTGAGATTCCGGGGAGTGAACAGAGTTTTGATTGCTTAGTGGAACCAGAATTTGGGTTGTATGTTGTGGAAAAGATTGTTGACACAAAGGAATGTGATGCTCCGGTATGAAACAACACTTTAGCTGGAATAGAGTTTAGCAGATGCACGGGGAAACTTTGATTAGACGCCGGTAGAAGAATTGAAGTGGAAAACAACAACAAGATTTCAGCGAACGAAAAAGATGTTGAGAAGAACAGGATAACGAAGCAACACCGGGAAAAACGAGACCAAAACTCCTGAGGTACTACGGAAAAAAAAAACCCATCCGGGCTTCTAAAGGATCAATATCTACTGCTTAAGGAATAGAGGATCTGCTTCCGGGGCCTATTTGCCACCGTTCTCAATCGTGAGTAGGCAACATGATAAATCATGTCACAACCACCTCCATTCCTATGGTCTAGTAGATATAACCATCCTAGAGAAACCAGAATACGTGAAATCCTAACTTGAAAGTTCAGATGAGAAGGGAAAACAACGTTACACTTCCTTACCAGAAAAGGGAGGGTGGGTGGGGAAAGAAGAAAAAGAACAGAATTCCTACTCTCACGTTTCATTTTTTCTACATAGCTACAAAATAGTTTCTAGACTCAACTGCGACCAGTAAAAAGGGATCCTACAGGCAGACAGGCTCTGATACCATTTGTCGCACCCTGACTTCTAGGGGATACTCACCGTACGAACTGGATAGCAGATGCTTGGATTATGGGGCATAACTGCTCCCACGTCCCAGCTTCCTGGTAGGCCTGCGCTTATGCGCGACAACACAAGCCCTGCTATTCCATCGTCGATGTAAACTATCCACTAGAGATCAAAGGCACTTCCGTCGACGTACTTCAAACCATACACACATGGTACGTCAACGGCGTTGAACAACTGATATCACAACAGATCTCTACGACACAAAAGATTGAAATAACTTGCAAATGGCTCTCATTAGAGCAGAGATAGCAAATACAATCATTCAGAGGGCGCGTGCCCCAACAATTCATCATTACATCACAGCGGAAGCATTCAACATGTCTGAGTACAGACAAGAACCAAATAGGCCTAAGAGGCCGGAAACGAAAAGACGGAGCCCATCCACGAAGTCTCGGATCCTGCCCGGGTCCGCTATCTACTCGTCAGCAGCCTCGTCATACTCCACGTAGTAGCCACCATGTGGATCCTCGGCAACGTAGGTCTGCGGAAACCACAGCCCCAAAGGGGTCAGTACATAAACGTACTGGCAAGCAAGACTCATAGTTCACCAAAGTGTAACCCGTCAACACCAAGCACAGATGCCTTGGGTTCAACGGGAGAGAGGGGATATAAAAGATGCTGCAACTGGCTGCACTAACCAACTACAGAGATTCTACCACTTCCGGCTAACAGAAAGGGGATAAGATCGAGGATTGTAACCAACTGAAAGATAACTTCAAACAAACCCATCCTGGATCTCGCCCCTTATCCAAAGAAGCAATCCGAGGATAACTCACACAGTTGGATTAAAGGTGAATCAAGTTATTGTGTGAATAAATCTATTTACTAGTCAAGTTATTAATCATGGGGTGTAACATGTTTGATCATTATGTTTAAGTTGTCCTGAGTACTTGTTAGCCAGTACTTTCACCAAGTAATCCATAACCGCGGAAAACACGGCTTCTCGAGAAGATTATCCCTGCAGGGTTGCACCAATTTGGCCGTACACGCAAGAATATCCCGCCAGACGGGAATCAAACCCACCAAGCGAGGTACTCTACACAACTCGACTCTTCTTCGCATCAAGCCCAAAGAACCTTGGGCGCACGGCTAATCAAGCCCCGAAGAAAAGGGACCCTCATAGCACTCTAAGACCGTGTCCCCCTATATGCCGACTACAAAGTTTCCACCCTGGCCTGGGCTCGCAAAAACATGCATGCGGCAAATGGAACACACGAACTAAATGAGGCGATTTGGACGAGATGCGAATCGAATCAACTTGAGGGGGGCGCCCATACTCGCTTCCCACATGCGGTTAGTGCGCTCATCATGGATCAGTAGACAAGACCCTTTTCCTATTAGGGTCGACACTAGCAGGCCTCAAAACCACACAGGGCCTCCTGCCGGTGCCTTATCATCAAATTTATTATTAATCATAACATTAGCATGATTGATTGATTAAACATCGAGCCCCCACAACGTAATAGAAGTAGTAACAGTAAGTAACGGGTAACAGACTCGAGCAAGACAACCTAAGCATGCTAGTACGACACTGGCTCAAACAATGGGTTGTAGGAAGGGAGATGAGGCAATATCAGGTTTAAGGGATTCATGTGATAGGTTCGTAACAGAAACAACTACTACTAAGGCTAGCAGAAAGGAACAACGGAAAGTATCGGTAACCAATGTTGAAAGGAACACAGTGGTTCATGTGAGTGATAACTTGCCTGCAAAACCCAGTAGCCTGGTACTGAGCTAAATCCTTAGAAGGGGTGTCGTAAGTATCGTCGGTCTCAACGTCGTCGTTTATCCGAGAAGAAGCAAACAGACAATGCAGAAAAGGTAGACAATCATTATCATGGCATTGTGCACAATCAAAGATGATGCATGTAAAGTTAATGGTTGCATCAAAATAAACTAATTGACAAGATAGAAACAGGATTAAATGGACCCACATGCAATTGGATTGCATATGAAAAGCCCATGAATTATGGTTGAATTAATTGTTTTACAACTAATCATCATATGAAAGTGGATTAGCATGATGCATGGATGAGGAAAAAAACAAAATAACAACAATAGAACCAAATGGAAATAAGGCTTAACAAGTTTAGAAATTCATTTATTAAATGTTGGAATTTTGGTTACTTAAAGGTGCCACACAAGAATTTGTTGTTTTCATCAAGTTAAATTGTTCAAAATAGATAACAAAGTTTATATTTGAAAAGAACACAAGATTTTGGGTGGATTACATGTTTCACTTGTTGAAAAAGGATTTCAAATAAATTATTTATGAATTACACAAGTTTAAGCAAGAATTAAATGAATTTAATTCAAACATGAACTTATTTGAATTTTTATTTGGGCAAAACATTGAGTGAAGTTCATATTTGAAAAGTTTATATTTTTTTGGTTTGAAAACATATTTTATATGTCCCAAAAGAATTTGTTTTGATCAAGTTATGAATTTAACAATATTAAATGAATTAAACAAGGTTTAAATTATTTAACCAATTTTAATTATCCAAAACAGAAAACAAAGTTTATATTTGGAAATAGGGTTTAATTTTGCATGGAAAACATATTTCATTTGTTGAAATTGGACTTAAAATGAGCAAGTTATTATTTTGGCAATTTTAAATGCAATAAACAAGAAACAGTTGTTTTCAGCAATTTAAATTATTCAAAACAGCAAACAAAATTTATATTTGGAAAGTACATGAAAAGTTGATTGGAAAACATATTTGGTTTGTGAAATTTGGAATTTTTATGAACAAGTTATGAATTTTGCAATTTTAAGTGAATTTGACAAGTTTTCAAATATAGCACAAATTTAAAATATTGAAAACAGTAAACAAATTTAATATTTGGATAGAACATTTAATTTGGTATTGAAAACATATCAAAAATGTTGGATTTGGAGTTAGGATGATTTTATTATGCATTTTAGAAGTTTAGGATGCAATCTGCCATTTTAATTAATATCCAGGGATTTAGAAATTAATAGCAGGGACTTAGAAAATATTTTCCAGGGGCTAGAAATAAGTGCCAGGGGCCTATGTGTGAAAACCAGAAAGTTTTGTGACCAAAAACATGGAAGAATAAAAGGTTGGTAAATTGAGGGAGGGGGGATTCGATCCCCTCACCTCTTGTTGCGCACACAAGGAACCAAACCAACTGTGTTGTGCGTGTGTTGTGTAACAGAAGGGTGCGGGGGGGGGGGGGGTTAAGCTGTGGTGGGGGCGTTGTTTTCCTGAAAATAACTGAACGTGTGCGTACTGAACTGCAGGTACTCGATCGATGGCTTCCACGGAGGGTGCAGCGGTGCTCGCCGGTGGGCCGTGGGGGTGCGGTTCAAGGAGATGAGGGAGGGGAGAGGGAAGAAGGCGAGAGGGGGACGGCCTCACCTGGTGCCCTCGAGCGGAAGGAGGCGGGCGGAGCAGAGGGAGTCGGTGCAGGGGAGGTGCAGGCAGTGGAGATCGCCGGCGATGGGGGAGATGGCGCCGGCGATGGGGTTCGTCCCCGCCCAAACCGAGGGGATGGGGAGTAAGCTGGAGCTCCAGCGTTTCCATTCCCGCCATCGGGGATCCTCGGAGAGGGCCACCTTGGTGGCGCCAAGGAGTCAAAGTATAGGCCATGGGAGGGCTCGGTGGTGAGGTTCAGTGAATTGTGGGTACAGAGAGGAGGAAGATGGGAGAGAAGAGAGAGGGTGGCGGCTATGGAGGAGAAGGGCTAGCTAGGGTTTGAGTCTAGGGCAGGGGGAGGTGGTGATTTTAAGGGGGTGAGGCCTTGGGTACGGCATGGCATCGAGCGGGGGAAGGAGGCGATCGACGGTGTTCCTTCTGTTCGTACTGTTGACGTCAGCCAGAGGAGGGAGAAAGGGGGCAACGTGGAAGGGGTACTGGGCCAATGTGGGAAAGAAGTGGGCTGGGCTTAGGATAGAATAGTTAGCTGCTGCTCCTTTTTTTTCTATTTTCTGTTTCTTTTATTAATTTTTTTTTTGTAGCAAATTAGAAAAGGAAGAAAACCATGAGATTTTGGTTAGCAAAGATGTCATAAAAATTTGGTTAAGCTAGTTGGGTTAAAAGAAAACATTAACCAAGTTTTGTTTTCAGAAAACTTTAAATTAGATTGATGTTTGTTTGAAATTCAAATTTGGGTGTATTTTAATTAAGTGCCCATTTAATAAAAAAACAACTTTGAATAGGGGGGGAACCCCTATGATTAATTTGATTGAAAGATTAGTTGATTGGCTTGTTAAAGTTTATAACTTCAAAAGTGGTTCTGTTTGATGCATTTGATTTGAAATTGGATTGAATGGAATTAATTGATTGAAATAAAAGCACCATTTTATTAGTTGAACATTATGGGATGATTGGAAAACAATTAAGGTTTTGATTTGGAAACAACTATTTGGATGTGGGTTTGGAATTTCAAATGGAAAACAAATTGAATTTGAAAAAGGTTTGATTATTGGATGCATTTTTATAGAAACAAAACAATAGTTTGGAATCACACTTTAATGGAAACAAATAATTGTTTTATTTTGAAATATCTTTTTAGAAATTGTAACATCACAAGGATGAAACAAAAGGTTTGAAATTTGAGTTGAAATTCAAATAGAAAACAAAGGAAAACAAAGGAAAACAGTTGGAAAACAAATGAAAACAGAGGAAAACAAATGGAAAACAAACAAAACAAATGCAATCAACATGATGCCATGATGCAAAACATAAAATAACAGGGAGCAAACATTCTAATGGCTATTTTTCAGACTTGGGATGTTACAGACTCTTTAAACAGAAAGTTAGACAATGGAATGATAGGAGAATTCATAAAAGAAAGTTTCATGTTGGTGAGAAAGTTCTATTGTACAGGTCCCGTCTCAGATTTTTTGCAGCAAAATTACTCTCAAGATGGGAAGGACCTTATGTTATTGAAGAAGTGTATTGTTCGGGTGAAATCAAAATTTCTTCCCTCAAAGATAACACTACATAAGTGGTGAATGGGCAAAGACTCAAACATTATATTTCCGGAGATTCTTATGACGAAGATGTTGATACTATTCAAGTGGTAACCCCGGAAGAGTACATAAGGGAGAAAATTCCAGAAACTGCAGAGTCCATTTTCAAATAGGTAACGATTATGTTAATAAAAAGTTCGCGGAGTACTTTTCAATTTATATTTTTATCATCTATGAAAAATATCGAGCCAAAGAAGGGTAGGAGAAGGTGCCCGAGGGCACCACACTACCTGGGGGCACGGGCCCACCCCTGGTCGTGCCACCCTATGCTATGGGCGCCTCGGAGTCCCTCTCTGACCCGTTTTCGACCTACAATTTCCTTTCGTTACGTATATTTTTGCTATATAACCCCCCGGACCACCCGAGGTCCTTATATCGTTTTCTTGTCGTGTTTCTGTTTCGATCTGTTTCTGCGAGATTTCTTCTTCAGATTTAGATCCACGATGTCGTCAACCCGTGTATGAACGAGTTGAAGATGCATCCCAAGTAGTTGCTTCTTAAAGATGGGGTGGTGCAGAAAGAATATGTTAGGGGTCCAGAAGGGAAAGGCATCCTGGAAGCTAGGATGGAAGAGTTGGAGCAAGAAGTCTTTAGGTACAAGAAGATGGCGGAGCGTGAAGTGGACATCATCCACCGAATAAAGACTGAACTGATCGCCGAGCACAAGAAGGAGATTTGAAAGCTTTGGTTGGAGATCTTCTCAATCACCGAGACCACCAAAAAATTACAAGCACAACTCTACGACATGCAGAATCAGAACTGTGAGTATGAGAACATGTTTAAACATATAAGTTATGCTGCCAGTTTCAGGATTTTAGAGAAAAAGCCATCATTTGTTGATGGAGATCCTTTACCTTGGAAGTCTGATGATGGGAAGGATTCACCACCGCCACCGAAGAATTAATTCTCCATTGGTATTGACATCCCCTTTGGCTTGTTCCAAGCTTGGGGGAGTGCTGCGGTATCACACATTTATCTTTCACCTTTTTACTTTTTAGTAGAGTCATATCATGAGTAGAGAAGTTATCATATAGGATGGTTTGCAGTGTGGAAGTATCTCTCTTTAGTTGGTTATCGTTGTATCCTTTGGTTTGAGTTTCCGTTATGGAATATTAATGAGAAGTTTCATCATTTATTTTCTACACTTTGTTCTATTTTGCAATTTCTTATATGGTTGATCTTGTTATTAGTACTGGTATCAATATTGGAGCATCAAGTTAATCTAGTTGGTTTTGGCAAACTTAGCATTGATAAGTAGCAACAATACTTTGAGGCTTAAGTAGAAAAGAGGGAGTTGCATGTGGATATATTGCTCCATGATATTTCTTTCTTGTTGGATCATAAGCTTAGTATTCTCAAGTTAAGATTGTTTGTACTTCTAAGGAAGATTGCATGATTGGTTCTATCGTATGTATATTTGTTTGTTTTACCTCAACTCTTATGCTTGCTACCCAGCCTTGCTAGCCAAAAACCTGTACTGAGACGGAATGCTTCTCGTGCATCCAAACCTTGAGCCCCAAAACCATACCATTTGTGACCACCGTACCTACCTATATTTGGTATTTGACCGCCACTCCAAATAAATTGCTTGTGTGCTACCTTTAAACCTTTAAAATTATACTTGTTTTGTGCCCCTATTTTAGCTCATGAGGACGCAAATAGAGAATCTTTATCTCACTTGTTGATTGGACTTTACACACCTGGACTAGTGGCTTCATCTGCTTATCCAAATGCTAGAAGAGCTGGCAGCATGGTGCCCTGCCCAAACTTAATCACAACAAATTCTCTTCAGTATTTTTTTCCCTGATTTATCAGTCAAAGCATGATTGTGTAAAACAAAAGAGAAGAGGGACGATCTACTGATTTCAGTTAGCGTGCTTCAATGGGAGCCGCTCTTGTAAGGTCTAGTTGGCTTGTGACGTACTGTATTTTCTGTTTGCCATGCGCTGACATAAACATATGCCACTCTCAAAATTGTTTTCAATGACTCTGTTTATCAAATGAAAAGCTCTAGCACATGACTTTTCCCTTCTTCCCTCTGTGAAGGGTCTATCTCTTACCTTTATGTTGAGTCAGTAAACCTACTCCTCTCTGTCCTAAGCAAGCATTTGAGTTGTTTTGATCCATCCATCTATATGTTGATTTACTCAATCATGTCCTTTATTCTTCCTTGTTTAGTACAATTTTTTTTATCTGAATGAATACCACTTTGAAATCTATCAATGATTGCAAAGAAATTGTTATGATTGAGCATGTTAAACTTAGCAATATAAGCTCTAATATAAAGACTCTTATCGAAATATAAGTACAATTTGTTAATTGTTCTCTCACCAAGGACAAAGTTTGCCTTCACCAATTATGATTTCCTTTTTGCACCTTTATTGTAATTTCCATTTACTTGTTTCAAGTTAAATTATATGATAGGAATTTGTTGTCTAGAATGATTTGTGCATTGATAGATGTGATGCTTCTTGTCCGTATTTTATTTATCGACACCTCACTTCATAAACTTGTGGTCATGTTTACCGAGTTCAGTTTCGCTTGGCGACAAGCGAGGTCTAAGCTTGGGGGCAGTTGATACGTCCATTTTGCATCACTATTTTATATTGTAATTTTCTGTTATTCATCGATATATTTCATATTATGATGCTTTACTTATTTTATTCATCTTATTTTGCATGTTTAATAATTATTGGAAAATAAACACCGGGACCAGAAATCTGATGGAAAAGCACCGTCAGGATACCCTATTTCTGAAGATCAGAAGAAGAAGCGGGACACAATAGGAATCTTAGAAGTCCAAAAGAGGAAGCTAGACGCAAGGGGAGCAAGAGGGGGCACTAGGGGCCAACACCATAGGCTGGCGCGACACCCCTTGGCCGCGCTGCTAGGTGGTGTGGCCACCCAGCCCACCTCTGGTCGCTTCATTTCTCGAACTTGACCCCCAGGGAACCATAAGCACCAGAGAACCATCGATGAAATATTCCGCCGCCTCCTCGGGGCGGAAAAAAAACAGAGAGAGAAAATCTCTCCGGCAGGGAGAAATCTGCTGAGAAAATTCCTCCCTGAAGAGGGGAAATCGTCGCCATCGTCACCGTCATCACTCCGGGCTTCATCAAGATCATCATTGTCATCATCGTCACCACCAGCACCAGCACCCTCACCGTCCACCTTCACCCCTCTGTAACAATTAGGGTTATGTATTGTTGTTTTTCACTAGATCTCTCTCCCGGTGTGGATTACTTGTTAGTAGTTGATGCCTACGAGATTTATGGGTGTTTGCACTTTATGACCAGATTGTTATTCACCATTATATCACCTCTAATTATGATTCATATGATGTCTCGTGAGTATTTCATTTAGTTCTTGAGGATATGCGAGAAGTCAAGATGTTAGTAGTGGAATTATATTGAAGTAATATCTATATGGTTTGATATTTAAGTTGTGGTGTTATTCTTCTAGTGGTGTCATGTGAACGTCGACTACTTGACACTTCACCTTTATGGGCCTAGGAGGATGCATTGTGTACTTGGCTACTAATTTTGGGGTTGCCGAAGTGACAGAAACCTAAACCCCCGTTAGGAAACCGATGCACGAGGGAGTATAGGATCCCAGAGTTTAAGGTTGTTGTTAGATTTATCTTAATTACTTGTTGTATTTGCGGATGCTTATAAGGGGTATAGTCTAAAGTATGTATTAGTACTAGTTCGGCGGTGCATATCATAGATTCACCCACACAACACCTATCAAAACAATAAGTATTAATCAACAGTATGAAGCAAAAGCACTTGACGAGATTCCCATGTATCCTCGAGATAGTTTAGTCATCATAAGTAAAACAACCGGCTTTTCCTTTGATCTCAAAAGGATTGGGACACTCGCTGCAATTATTATTGCTGTCCTTTATTTACTCACACTTTATTTATCTGCTATATCAAAAACCACGAGAAACCTGTTTGCTAGTGTTTATGGTAAATCCTTTATCCAACCTGCTTGTCAACACCTTCTGCTCCTCGTTGGGTTCGACACTCTTATTTATCGAAAGTACTACGATAAACCCCCTATACTTGTGGGTCATCAATCCTCCTATTGACTTTGTCCCTGACACGTACTCTGATTGGTCTGCCAGAGCTAGTGCCCCTTGGTCTCAGATTGAGATTGATCTTCATCTTGTTGGCCCTTCTGTTCCTCCCAGTGCACCTGCTGATGATGAGTTTGGTGAGGAGGATGCGGAAGGACAGTCAGAGACGTCTGCTGGGGAGTCCTCCGAGGCGGAGTCCAGTGCCTAGCTCATGATGGGACGTTAGCATCACTACTCCTCTCGTTTTTTGGTGTCTCGATACCAAAGGGGGGAGGTATCTTATTAGGACTACGAGGGATTTCCATGGTTCTGGGCACAAGCATGCTCTTTTATCATTCTCTTAGAGCTTGTGTCTATTTCATTATCTTTTTTAGAACTTATTTTCTTTCGTTGTTTGTGAGACTATGTGTGTGTGTGTGGATCCATTGGTTATCTATCTATTGAGTTTATTTTATATTGTGCACTGGTATTATCTTCATATATCCTAATTGCACAAGGTATAGTATTTCATCTCCAACCTCAATACTTGATGTTTGTCTCTCGTATCATTTTGTGATGTCTTTGGAAATCACTCTCCTACCAATGTTGCTCTTGCATTTGAAAGGCAATTTAGACTATGCATACTTGTAGGGGGAGCAATTTCCAAAGACATCAGTTACTTGATAATGTTGTAGTTTCATTCCTTGCCAATCATAGTATTGTCATCTAACACCAAAAAGGGGGGATTGAAAGTGTATTTCATAATCCCTATAGTTTTGTGGGTTAGTTAACAATACTAATGATATTATTTACAAAGGTGTTAAGTGGTGGAGGTGTTTAATTACTCTCTCGCATCGAACACCACAAAAGGTGAAGGTAGATAAACCTATGGTGTTCCTGGTGGTAACTGGATATTTCTAGTGGAAATTTACAGTGCAACCAAAAATTCCGGTTGTGGTGGATTTCTCTGAATTTGGCTAAGTACCAAACCACTCTAGGCTCTGGAGGTAGCCGGAAATTTCAACTGGAAATTTCCTCCTCAATCGGATATTCCGGTTGGGATGTTTTTCACGAAGAAATGGCTAAGTCGGGAATTCTCCACGCTCTGGTGGTAACCAAAAATTTCAACCGGATATTTTAGGTGAAACCAGAAATTCCGATTGGGAAGATTTTCAGGAAGAAATGGCTAAGTTTGGAATTCTCCACGCTCTAGTGGTAACCGGATATTTTGGAGAAATCGGAAATTCCGGTTTTGCTCAACTGCTATTCGAATCCTAGATCTGCAGGAATTTGCCTAAGCGGAAATTCCGGTCCAAGTTTGGACCGGATATTTCGGTTCACTTTTCCTAGTCCAACGACATCATTTATTGATGTCGTGGTGTAGAGAAGAAAGATGCCATAGTATGTCTAAAGTTTGGGGCCGATGGACGATGTAGGTATCTGGTGAGGGATCACACGCCTAATTGGCACGCTCAGAACACTGCAAACAATAAGATCTACCCAGGTTCGGGGCCCTCATGTGGAGGTAACACCCCTACTCCTGACTCTCTTTCTGTATAATGGTGTGCTGAGTATAAGAGTTCCTCTCTCTCTCTCTGTATGTTTCTCTCTATGAGTAGCTAAGCCAAGTCTCAGAATGCTCGACGCAGCGACCCTCGCGTAGGAGGGGGGAGGCCACCTTATATACTTGTGACCGCCTACTATTCTACGGATAAAAACTAGTGTCTAGGTGACTCTATACTGTGCAGCAGCGCATGCCTCCGTGTCTTCGCTGACAGCGTCACCGAAAGTCTCCGCGGTTGGCCGCTGACATGTCATGTGCCCCTTGTCAGAGACAGTACATGACATTGCCCATACCATACTGCACCCATGTTCGGATACGCATTACCACATACCTAGTAAGTTGAACCGCACGCCTGTACGGCTCCAGGATACGCGGGATTCACCTCAACGGCTCCATTGACTTTGCCTCCGGGTAGAAGAGCAGCCATCTCAATCCGGATCATCCAAGTGCTACTCGGCTGACCCAGATATGTACTTGAATCTTCCCATTGATCTCTTGTTCTTCCTGCCGGATAGCTCCATCCCGACAGCCATCAACCGGGTACCATCCTATCTGGCACGTACCTACTTAGTATGGCCGAACTCGGTAACCAGTATCTTGAACTCCAATCACCATCTATCTTACCCCTACACAGGGGTAGCCCCCCCCCCGACATTAGTCCCCGAAGCTGGTAGAGTCGAGCAAACTCGGACGCCGGGCCGTGCCAGCTTAAACCAAAAAGCCTCCTTGATATTCTCAGCCGAGTTGCACCTCAACTCGGTCGACCACAATCCGAACTCGGATCTACTCCACTCTTTCTTGTGGAGTTTTCTCCTTTGAACCGGGTAGACCATGCTCGTTTGGATTTTTTGATGAGATCCCAGCACTTCACCAATTTTTCAGAACTTTGCCGCTCGAACTAGAGCGTTTCGCTACCTTTGAGTGTAAGGCTCAACACGCGGCGTTAGCACAGAGCCCACGTCACCTCGGGTCTGGTACCGTTGCACCGTACGCGCTCCACCTACGCCTGTCACTGCATACCGGACCCACGCTCTGTTGCGTCGCATCGCACATGGTACTTGAGTACCCACGTCGCGCGACGTGGGATTGACTGTGTCCGTTACGCACGATTTAATCGCTTCGTGAGTTTCTAACGGACGCAATAACTCCCCATGTACACACGATCTCTGTCATAGTCGATCCCAGGCAGTAACTGCGCTTTGGGGGGTATAAGTACCCCGCGCCGCCCATTGCCTCGGCTTCCCCGTCATTTGCCCCCGTGCTCTTCTCCTTCCTCGTGCACTACTCGCTCAGAGAAGCCAGCTCCGCCGCGAATCCACTGCACGCCGCCGCGCGCAAAGAGAAGAAAAATCCATCCCCGCGTGCCACCGCTCGCCGGAGTGCGCCCGAGGGGCTCAAGATCTCCACTGCGCCATGCGGCCATCTTCGACCTTGCGCTGCTTCCTCTCCGCCCTCTTCTTCAAGATCCTTGTCGCCGGATACGCCCCGATGGCGCTCGAGCCCACCGCCGATCTGAACCTGGAGGGTCCTGCATCCACCCGCGCCAGTTGGGAGGGATCTGATGTCACCGCCAGTGACACTCGGTGGCTCGTCAACACTCGACGGGTGCCATCGGGAGTCGTCTGCCGGCCTCCCGGCCGCGAGCTGGAGCCAACTCCCGAGCCCGGTGAGTATGTTGTCTTCCTTAGCCATTTCAAGCGCGGCTTCGACCTTCCTATCTCCAAATTTATGCAAGATTTCCTCCGCCACTTTGGCCTCCAACCTAATCACCTTTAGGCTAAGTTATCCACTTTTGCCACCTGTTGCGAGGCTTATCTCGGTGTCTACCCCACGGTAGAGATCTGGGCCAAATAATTCCATTTCCGCCAGAAGGTTCTTCCAAATAAAGCCAATCCGGATGCACCCAAACCCATGACCCAAACCGGAGCGGCTATGACCGTCTCCCGGCATCCCTGCACCTATCCCCAAGTTCTAGGATTAGATACTTGCCGAAAGTGGCAAAGGGGATTTCTGTATGTGAAGAACCCCACTTCAGAAGAGGGCGCAGAGCCAGTCGATCTCATCAGATTGCCTCCCTTCGAGAATGTGCCCCCCACTGCTATGAGGAATTGGGTGTACCATCCAAAGAAGACTGTGCCGGATGCAAACCACGCAGATGAAAGACTGAAAATATTGGTCGAGCTGGGACTTCGACCGGATGACCTGATCGCCGCTTGGGTGAGTCATCGGGTTCTCCCTCTCTAACACTGAGTACACAAGATGTGCTTCATAGGAGGGCCCCGCGACTACACCCGCACCACCACGTTCGAGCTCAGAAGGAGGAAGTGGCTATCTCGGCCCGCTCCATCCTCAAGGCCACCCTCTCGTACACCTGGTACTACGGCTTTGCGCCATACAGCCGGGATATACGCCAGCCCCCATGGTAAACATCCTTCTGCATGCACTTAGTTATTCTTGCTTTCTGTTTTTCATGCCACACCGGGTAGAGATCATCTTGGTTTCTCTATAGTAGACTTAGCCACTTATGCTTTGTGTTTGCATGCTGTGCCGAATAGGACATCAATCCGGTTTCTCCTGATAGTACTTAGCTTTGTATGCTTTGCACTTGCATGCTATACCGAATAGGGTCTCAACCCGGTTCCTCCTGATATGACTTAGCTTCTTATGCTTTGTGTTTGCATGCTACACCGAGTAGAGCCCCAACCTGGTTCTCCTGAGTATACTCTGTCCCTTATGCTTTGTGTTTGCATCTTTAGACTATTCCTTGTCAGAAGGTGGAGGACAAGGCCGTCCTCGAGCAGAACTGGAAACCGGACCGGACTCTGCATTCCGCTCGCCGGCCAAGACGGTAAGTTCCGAGTCTCAACATCAATTTGGGACTGGTCCGAGGATGATGAAGGTGACCGGGACCACCATTGCACACACTCTAATGCTTTCCGGCTTCTCCTCTTACTCATACTTGTATTCTTTCTTGTTGATTGCAGATGAGGTGGAGGAGGAACCAATCGACGCGCAACCCGTGTCAATTGCCGCCCCCTCCGGATTGAGGAAGAGACCTGGCAGCGGTGTCGTCAATCCCCCTACTGCCAAGAGGCCGAAGAAGGCCACGAAGCGCAATAAGGCCACTTCAACATGGACCAAGAGGCCACTTTGACCCACCGAAGACGGGTGAGTCATTCCGAGATTCTCCAAGCTTTATGTTTGCATCCTTCTGTCTTTTTTTCCTTTTCCTATCCGTGTGAGTCGTGTTTGCACCTTTCTTATTCTTCATTTTCTTCTTTCTCCCCCTTAGCGAGGCACTTGATGCTGACGCCCCTGACGCACCCCCAAAACCGAGTGTGCCCCGTGACATTGTGGACCTCGACCGCGAGGACGAAGAAAATCAGCCGGAGGAGAGGACTGAGATGCCTCCTCCTGTCAAAGAAGAGCAAGATCTCGGCGCTGAAAACACTGGCGCCGAGAGGAAACTTACATGGCTTCGGTGCAACCAGAGCCTATCTCTGAACAGAAACCACCGGAGCCCACTGCCGAGAAGTAGCAGCAACCACCGGAACCCACCCCCGAGAAGTAGCAACAACCCCCATCAGCACAGGCCCAGGCTAAGAAGCAGCAGCCACCCAAGGAATAGCCCCAGCAAGGCGCCGGGCAGGCTGAGCAGCAGCAGCCCGAGAAGCATCCCAAGCCGCATGCACAACCCTCGCAGCAGAAAACTTCTTCAGCAACAGAAGGAGGAGCCAAGCCACCACTCCCACCAAAGAAATCCACTCCTTTGGAAATTGCAGCCTCAGCCGAGAAGACCACCACCAAGACCAAGACCAAAGCAGACGCAAGCACAGCTCCCAGTGCTACATACCGGATTCCGGCAGAAACATCAACAGCAGCACCAAGCCCTCCACTGCCGAGTAGCAATCTGGTGTCCGCCAAGAGTGGCCCTAACACACGCAATCGACAGTTGGTGCAGCAGAATATTCATTTTGCACCCACGCAGACACTGGCTGCATGGGCGGGTAGCAGCGGAAACTCTGAGGCTCTTAATAGCGTTCCAACTCACTAGCTAGAGATGCAGGAGGAGCACCAGAAACGGCAGCAGCGCGAGTAGAAGCAGCAGAAGAAAACGAAGACCGGCGCTGCCGGGGCCATGACCAAGGTCGGCACTCTAGCCATTAAGCCGGATGCCCAGCTAAAGGAGCTTGCTCATGAGCTGCACGAAGATATGGAGGCTGTGCTGGACCGGGTTGGCCACATCGATGAGGAGTACCAAGTCAAGAAGTTGGGCAATCTGGATAATTACCGGAAAGCCTGGAATAAAGCCAATGTCGGCCCCATCTCAATGGCCGTCGCCGCGAGCAGTAGCACCCTGGCGCACAAGATGTATTGCTTGCGCAAGGCTGCCGAAGATGTCGAGAACACCTCCCGGGTAAGTACCTTCTCTTCTATCCGGTTTTCCGAGTTGCAACTTTTCTTATCCATCTTCTATACATCATCTAGTCCCCGAGATTTGGGCCGAGTAGGCAATACTCGACCGAGTTGCAGTTTTCTCGGGTCGAATCTTCCCACTCACCCTGTCTCTATTTTCTCTTCATGAATGCACTGATGCTCGCATGAAGATCTTCCGCCAGCTCCTCTGGTCTCACCGGAACGTCAAGGTGCAAAATAAAGAGCAGCAGGAGGAGCGTAGCCAAAGAGGTGATTCCTATCCAATCCGAGTTAATGCTTATGCTTTTCCCGGCATCAGTTTTTTAACTCAGTTTCATGTTTTCCAATTTACAGCTATTATTGAGCAGCACCTCACCGATGCTATCACCAAGATCTCCTCGTTGGAGAGTAAGTGTCACATTTTCTGTTTGTGCGTTTTATGAGTATGCCACTTTCTTCCTATCTGGTTGACTTTGCTTTTTTCACAGGTGAGCACAAGGCCCTTGCTGAGCAGCACCAAGATTGCATTGTGCTAGCCGCATCAGCACAGAGCAAGATCTTGTCTCTGGAGAGTAAGTTTCCTTCTCTTTTCTTATCCGGCTTCTGCATTCTTTCTATCTTGCTTCACAGATGAGCACAAATCCCTCCTCGAGCAGCACCAAGGGTGCGTCACTCCAGCCGAGGTGCAGCAGCAAGTGCAGGCCGCCAGGCCAAGCTGGAGGAAGATCTTGCTACCGAGAAGAAGGAGGTTCTCAAGCTTAAGCATGATCTGGCTGAAGCTCTCAAGACGACTCTGAAATCCGGTAACGACAAGACCCAGGCGCTGAACCAGGCTGTTGTCGAGAAGCTGGAACTAGAGAGGGAGATCGAATCCCTCGGATCAAGAAATGATGCACTCGACTGCTATTCGCCTGCACAAGCTCTTCTGGCCGGAGAGAGAGGTCCCAGAGTCGGTTGAACAGATTGCCTCCAACTTGGACTATGCCAAAGACGAACTGAAGAAATGGCGCGCCTCAGCAGCCCGAGCTGGCGCAGATGAGGCCCTCCACTTTGTGTTGTCCTGGTATGATAATATGGACCTCAACAGGCTCAAGACACTCCGGAACGACTCCAGGTGGACTAAAAGGGAGGAGTTCATCCAGCGCCTCAAGGAGACTTCATATTGGCTAGCATCATATGCTGGCACCAAAGAGTATATCGATGGCCTCCCTGAGCCGGATACCGATGTCGAAGACAGCGAAGATGAAGATGATGATGAGGACGGTGATGAAGGGAGCGTAGGCAACGAAGAGGCCGAGCAGGACGAAGCAGGAGATGGAGAGGCCGAGCAGAACGAGGCAGGCGAGGAAGAGGCCGAGATGGGCGGCAGTCAGGAGGCTACCGAGCCAAGAGCCGGCTCCGAAGAGGTCCAAGCTGACCCGCAGCCCACTGCCTCGTCCGGAGTCGTCACCACGAGACGGTGATTGAAACGCCTGCCCCCGAGCTGAGCGCCGAGGAGGCCACAACCGAGAACGCCGCAGCCGGGCATGCTCTGCCAACTGACAACTCTGCGACCCCTGCATAAACTCCTTCCTCTGAGACCGTCACCGAGTCCTCTGACCTGTCCAGTGCTGAAACCAACACCACTCCTTCGACAGCAGCCTGAGTTCCTGTTCTATTTCATCTTTAAACTTTCTATCAGATCCCCGGTATGTCGGGTGCAGATGTATGCAACAATTTATTGTTTCGTGTGTCCTACTCAGTTTAATTTAAGTCATTTAGCAAGTATGGCTCAATGCCGGATTGCGCTGATTTCGAGTCCCCGAGTTGCTTTTCTTATCTGCCCGGCTCTTTTGTCTTTGCTCTTACCTGCCACTTGTGGCTTGTTGGTAGTCGAGTCACAAGATTTCAAAAACCGAGTTTCTAATACTCAACAACTTTTAGATTTGAAATTAACACTGCCCAGTACTTAGCCGCAAAAACAGAAGAAAAAACAGTCAACTCGGTTGATACACTCTTTCTTTCCTTAGCAGTTTTTCATGTGTTCATTGACCTTTGGCTTGTTCTCTTGCTCTCCATGAAGCCGGGTTGCGGACAGCAGCAAAGTCGAAGAGTTGTCCCTTAGGTTTAAACACATTACTAGACATGCGTATGAAATTTCGAGTAGACTAACTGAGTAGACAAAGTAAAGAAAGTAAATGACACATAGCAAGTTTGGCACAGGCAGTCCCCAAGTTCGAATTCGGAGTGCCGACTTGAAATTTAACTCGGTAAGAAGATACATACAATGTTTGTTCAGGAATGAAAATGGCGGAGTAGAGCTACATTCCAGGGACGCTTGGATTCCTCTCCGGATTTATCCGTCCTGTTCTTCTGTGGTGCATGTGCGTCGATGAGGTAGTACGCATCATTGTCAGAGCCTTGCTCACAATGAATGTCCCTGCCCATGGAGGGGAAAGTTTGTGCATCTCGGCGGTGCGTTGCACAAGCCTAAGGACCATGTCTCCTTCTCGGAAAACCCTTGGGTTTACTTTCCGGCTATGATAGCGTCTCAGATTCTGTTGATATACAACTGAGCGCGATAGAGTTAATTCTCTTGCTTCTTCCAGCAAATCAACATCATTTTCTCGGGCTTCTCTTGGATCCGCCTCGGTATAGAGGGTTACTCTGGGTGAGTCATGCTCAAGGTCAGTGGGCAACACGGCCTCTGCTCCATATACCAGGAAGAATGGTGTGTATCCGGTTGATCGGTTAGGGGTAGTCCTTAAACTCCACAACACCGTCGGCAAATCTTCCAGCCAACAACCAGGGGTTCGCTGTAATGGCTCAATTAGCCTTGGCTTTATTCCGGATAGGACCATGCCATTAGCTCTTTCAACTTGACCATTTGAAGCCGGATGAGCGACTGATGCAATATCTAGCCGGATCCGCTTCTCCTTGCAGAATCGAGCAAAGGCTCCTTCGGCGAAATTTGTTCCATTATCTGAGATGCTCCCATGCGGATAGCCATACCTCAGGATAATATCCTTCAAGAAGCTCACAGCTGTGTTTCCATCACACTTCTGGATTTGCTTCACTTCAATCCACTTGGTGAACTTATCAACCATGACCAAGATGTGGGTCATGTTGCCCCGAGCTGGCTTATAAGGACCCACCATATCCAAGCACCATACCGAAAATGGCCAAGTGATGGGGATTTCTTCAACTCAGATGCTGGCGTATGTATCTTGCTTGCATATCTCTGGCACCCGTTGCACTTCCTCACTAGATCTTCTGCTTGTCGCAAGGAAGTGAGCCAAAAGAATCCATGCCGGAAAGCTTTATTGACTAGAACCTGAGAAGAAACATGGTGCCCACATTCTCCTTGGTGTATCTCTCTGAGAATTTCTTCTCCCTCTCCTGGTTCAACACAGCGTTGGAGTATGCCAGTAGGAATTCTCTTGTGCAGCTCTTTGTTGATGATAGTATAGCCCTTGGATCTTCTTTGTATCTGTCTGGCTGTGACCTCGTCACTTGGCAAAGTGCCATCCATCAGGAAGGATAGTATGGGCAGAGCCCAGCTTGGTGTGGGCCGAGTAGGAAATACAGGTTCACCCACTTCCATTGGATCAGCCACCATGACTTGCTCCGAGTTGGAGATGAGTCCCCGAGTACTGAGAAATGATCCCCGAGATGAAGGCGACAGTCCTTGAGTTGGGAGGGGCAGTCCCTGGGTTGGAGACGACAGTCCCCGGGTTCTCCTTTGTGTTCTCCCAGTCAATCTCAATGGGAACAGCTTCTGAGTCCGGCAGAGTCGGTATGAATATGGACTCCGAGTTGGGTGATTGCTTGATACAGGGCTTCCTCAAATGCTCCAGAGCAATCCCAGCCGGGATGAATTGCCGAGAAGAACCCAACTTGGACAGAGTATCCGCATCATCATTTTCATCTTGGTGGATGTGATGGAATTCACACCCATCAAAGAATCCGGTCATATTTTGGACAAGGAACCGGTAACATACCATGTTGGCATCCAATGCGTCCCAAGTCCCCGAGGCTTGTTGGACTACCAGGTCCGAGTCACCATAGCATACAATCCGCCGGATTCCAATCTCCTTGGACACTTTTAGTCCGTGGACCAAGGCCTCATACTCAGCAACATTATTTGATGCCGAGAAATGAATCTGCATCACATATTTCAGTTGGTCCCTCTTGGGTGAGGTGAGCACCACTCCGGCGCCGAGACCCTCTTTCATCTTGGACCCATCGAAATGCATTCGCCAAAAATTGGTTTCCGGTAAAGGTGGCTCATACTGCATCTCGGCCCAATCAACGAAGAAATCCACGAATGCTTGAGACTTGATTGCTTCTCTTCTGGCATATCCTGGGGTATAAGCAGCTAGCTCAATTGCCCACTTGGCTACCCGGCCACTTTCATCCTTGTTGCCCATAATCTCCGAGATGGGAGCAGTGCTCACCATTGTAATTGGATGCTCTTGGAAATAATGCTTGAGCTTCTTAGCACCCAGGTAGATGCCATACGTCATCTTCTCGTAGTGAGGATAATTCTGCTTGGAGCTGGATAGCACTTCACTGAGATAATAAACCGGCCTCTGCACTGATTTGCCTTCCTCTTCTCGCTCCACTACCACCACCATGCTTACTACCCGGTTGGTAGCTGCAATATAGAGCAGCATTTGCTCCTTAGGCAGAGGGCACGCCAGGATGGGAGCGGTACCCAGCATGGTCTTGAGCTCCTTGAACGCCACATCTTCTTGTGAGGTGTAGACAAATTTGTCACTTTTCTTCATGAGCTGGTAAAGAGGCAAGGCCTTCTCACCTATTCTTCCCAGGAACCGGCTAAGAGAAGACAGGCACCCGGTAAACTTCTTCACGTCCTTCAGTGACCTTGGCAAAGACATGCTCTCAATAGCTTTTATCTTGGAAGGATTGGCTTCAATGCCCCGGCTAGACTCACGAAAACCGAGTAGCTTTCCAGTCGGGACGCCAAAGGTGCATTTGGTCGGATTCAATTTCATCTGGTACTTCCGCAAACTTGCTAAAGTTTTTCAATGTCGCTCAGCAGTGTGTGTTTTTCTTTGGTTTTGATGACAATGTCATCCACATACACCTGCACATTCTTGCCGATCTGCTCATGCAGGCATTTCTGCATGCACCTCTGGTACGTGGCCCCAACATTCCTCAAACCAAAGCACATAACACGATAGCAATAAGCCCCGTACGGGGCAATAAAAGCAGTCTTTATTTGATCAGCCGGATTAAGAGGAATCTGGTGAAAACCAGAGTAGACATCAATAAAAGACAAAAGCTCGCACCCGGCAGTGGAATCAATCACCTGATCTATCCGAGGCAGTGGGAACAGATCCTTGGGGCAGGCCTTGTTCAAGTCGGTGTAGTCAACGCACATGCGCCACACCACAGCGACCATGGGATCATCCTTCTTCTTCTCCACCATGACCGGATTGGCCAGCCAATCCGGATGCAGCACCTCCATGATAAATCCACTTGCTAACAGCCTTGTGATCTCGTCACCAATGGCTTTCCTTCTTTCTGCCGCAAAGCGGCGCATCGCCTGCTTGACCGACTTGGCATTCGTTCGCACATGCAAAGAGTGCTCAACCAACTCCCTCGGGACACCCGGCAGATCCTGATTGGACCATGCAAAAATATACTGATTCTCACGGAGGAAGTGGATGAGCGCGCTTTCCTATTTCTCCTCCAATCTGGCGCCAATGATGGCAACACGCTCTGGGAACTCCGGGTCAATCTGCACCTTCTTTGTCTCTTGGGAGGCCTGGAATGTGGCTTCATGCTGATAGCTCGTCATGCCAGGCATACCGAGTTGAGCTTCCTGTGCCAGTGCCACCACCTCATGTATTTTCTTCTTCTTGGCCGCAATGACCATGGACTCGGCCAGCCGAGATCCAGCAGATGCACAGTCCAAGGCGCGCTTATAATCACCCGAGATGGTGATGATGCCATTGGGACCGGGAAGCTTCATCTTCAGGTAGGCCGCATGAGTTGAGGCCATGAACTTGGTCAGAACCGGCCTGACGAGTAGAGCATGGTAGGGGCTCTGGAGATCATCCACCTCAAACTGCAGACATTCGGTCCGGCAGTTCTCCCTGGCGCCAAAGAGCACATCGATCCAAATCCGTCCGATAGGAACACAAGACACTCCCGGCACAATGTCATGGAACATGGTCCGGCTGGGCAGCAGCATGTTCTCGGCAATGCCGAGCTTCTCCATAGTGTCCTGGTACATGATGTTGATGTTGCTCCCATTGCCAATCAGCACCTTGCTGAACTTCACATTCTTCTTGGACCCCAGGAAGGTTGGGTCCACCACCAGAGCATGGGTACCCGGATTGGACATGATCTTGGGATGATCAGCTCGGGACCAGACAATGTCTTTGTCACACCAGTGCATGTAATCCGGCAATGTCTTCATCACAACGTTCACCTCCATCGTGCGCCTGCGCTGGAACTGCTTATCATCCGGCTCAGTGGTGAACACCATGTAGTTCTCGTGATGCTCCTGGTACTGATTCCGGTCTCCACCTCCACCATTTTCGTCGTTGTTGTTTTTGTTGTTGTTCCGTTTGAAGTTATTGTTGCGGCTGTTGTTGCGGCTGTTGTAGATGCAATTGTTGTTGTTGTTGGCCCCCTGCGCTAGTTGGTTCACATTTTCTCTTTGCCGGTTCTTGGCTGGTCTGGGAGCATCTGCCCAAATAGGCTGAACATTGGATCCTGGAGCCGGCAGAAGAGGAGGGGGAGGCAGTTCACCAAAGCCCTCACTCTTGATCCGGTCCCACCAGCTGCACTGCCGAGTAGTGTGATTGGTTGGCCTGCTCGGATGCCAAGTATGAAAGCTGCACGACCCCTCCTTCATGGTCTCAAAGATAAATCTCTAAGTAGCATCACCGGACTCTTGGGGGGCATTGTACTGATGAGGAGCATTGTACTGCTTCTTGAAGTTCTGGCCCTGATTCTAGTTTTGCCCGTATTGGGGCCCAGCAGTTTTTTGCCTCTGGCTGCTCCCGGCAGCAGCTTGATCTTGGTTGACAGCAGCTACATGCTCCGATCCATAGCGGATATCCGGACGATCATCTCTTCTCTTGTTGCAGAAATCATGGCGATCATTTCGTCACGCTCCATCATTGTTTCTTCTTCTTGTCTCAAAATAATCAAGCAGAGGCTGAGTAGGGTCGCCGAGTGCATACATATCTGCAATCTTGATTATCTCGGCGAGCGTACTCGGCATCTCCCTCTGCAGCTTCTGCCACAACATGCTACCATGTCGGCAGCCTTGAGCAAACCAGGCAATGTCCTGTGACTCGTTCACACCCTCGCAGGTGTTCCTTAGTGTGCTCCACCGAATAAGGTACTCCCTGTCAGTGTCTTCCTCCCTCTACTTGCACGCAGAGAGCTACTGCGGCCTATTTGGCCTCTTGTAAGTGCTTGTGAAGTTGCTGATGAATGCTTCTGAGAAATCGAGCCAGCAGTTGACGCTGTCTCTCGGCAAGTTGTTGAGCCAGAGCCTGGCAGGGCCCTCCAGCATTTGGGGCACATATCTCACAGCCCATCTTTGGTTACCGCCGGCAATGGGCACGGCAGTAACGTAATCATTCAGCGAATCATCTGGCTTGGTGCTTCCATATGTCTTGGTCCCTCTGGCCAGCTGGAACTTGGGCACAGCTGGCTCGCGCATGATCCTGGGACCAAAGCAATTCGGTCCGGGTGGGCCCCGGGCTTCTATCTCCTCCGACAGATAGATCTTGTCCAGCTTGTATCTTGCATCACTTGGCTGCAGCATCCTCGCTCCCAACCGGGCTACAACATCTCTTGGGTCGGTGTACCCGGCTTGCTCCATCGCCGAGTACCCGTCATTGTAGCGGTCTTGGTGCACAGGACCGGGTTGGCCACCGTAGCAACGGCTTGTGGCTGAACAATAGGCAGAACCGGGTTGACAGCCTGATGCCGAGATGGACCATCTCGGTTGCCTCCTTGCCCCTCTTGATGAACTTGGGCAGCACGATGGCCACCATCTACAACAATGTTTTTTTGACCGGGTTGCCGCTCTACAGCGTGCTGTTTTCCGGCGACAGCCGAATCGTACACCTGTATTTGCTTATTCTTCCCGAAGTTCACACTCCGAGCTCTCTCACCACCGGGAAGCGGTGATGAGGCATGTCCTCCGGATCTTGCCCCATGCGACTGAACAACATGGAACGCACCAGCTCCCGGATTCGCTTGCCGGAAAGCCTCATTCTGCCTGCCAGCTTCAAGAACTAGCTCATTGAGTCAGTCCTGTTGCCTAGCGCGAGCCTCGCCGGATAAGTGCGGCAACTCGGCGGCAACTGCCTCAGCGGCTCTAAGTGTTTTGGCAGGAGAGCTATATTTTGGCCTACCAGCCGAGGTCATGCTATCTGATTTGCTAGCAGTTCTACCATCTCTAGCCATTTTGGAACCTAGGTTGCGACGAATTACTCCTATCCGACTAGGATTTCTAGCAACAGGAGTAAAACCATGGGCTCTATTGTACTCATTATGATCAAGGTTGAGCTCAAGCCTAACCTTTGCCATCTCGTCAGCCTTCGGGATCAAGGCCTAGCGTTGTTCCTCGAGCTGCGCCCATGAATTTTGGTTCAAACAATTGTTTTCGAATTAACCAACAGATGAAAGTGGATTAGTATGATGCATGGATGAGAAAAACAACAAAATAACAACAATAGAACCAATTGGAAATAAGGTTTACCAATTTAGAAATTTATTTATTAAGTTAGGGAATTTTTGGTTCCTTAAAGGGCTTACACAAATAGTTGTTGTTTTCAGCAATTTAAATTGTGCAAAATAAATAACAAAATTCATATTTGAAAAGAATACAAAATTTTAGTTGGATTACATGTTTCAAATATTGAAAAAGAAGTTAAGATGAATCTATTATGACTTAAACAAAATTAAACAAGTTTTAAATGAATTTAAAACAAGTTTGAATTTAATTTGAATTTTATGTGTTCAAAACATAACTTCAAATTCATATTTGAAAAGTTTATACTTTTCTAGTTGGAAAACATATTTGGCATGTTCAAAAATAATTTAAATTGATCAAGTTATGATTTTATCAAATTTAAATGATTTAAACAAGGTTTAAATTACTTAGGCAATTTAAATTATTCAAAACATGAAACAAAATTTATATTTGAAAAGTTTATTTGAAATAGCATGGAAAACATATTTTATTTGCATTATTTGGAATTAGTATGAATTAGTTATGGATTTTAGCAAATTGCAATTGAATTATTTGAATTCAAATTGGAAATGCATTTGGAAAATTCAAAACAGAAAACAAATGCTACCATTAGATAGAGAATTAAATTTGGGGCAGTGCACATATTTTATTTTTGTTATTTGGAATTATAAAACAAAAGTTATTTGCATTTTATGTTCAGGGACCAATCTGTAAATCAAAAGGGCTTATTTTGAAAACAGAAAAAGGCTAAAAACATTTGTTACCGCACACAGGGCTACCCTAGCCACTGCCAGTGGGCCTAGGGCCACTGTGTGCTTGCGTGGCCACACGGGTGGCTGACAGGGGGGCCACCCTGTCAGCGCACGATCGAAAAAAAGTGGGGATTTTCTCCCCGGGGAGAGCCAGGGATCGAACCCTGCTCTCGGGTGCGCGCGCAACGTACTGAACCAGTGCGGTGTTTTGCGTTTGTTGTCAGTAAACGCAACGCAGACAGGTTAAGGTGTTGGTCGTTAACTGAATTTAAACTGACGCGCGAAAGCTCTGAACTTTGACAGGGAGCTACCGGCGGCGATCACCGTGGCGTTGCCCGTGCTCGTGCTCGCGTGTGGATGCTTCGGTGATGTGCGTGTGCAAGCGTGCGAGGTGGAGCAGAGAGTGGACAGGGAGGAGGAGGAGAACACGGTGGCGTGCTCACCGGGAGGTTGTAGAGGTGGAGCTCGACGGCGACAGCGGCGTGGTCGTGGACGGCGGCGTGGATCCAGGCGATCTCCGGGCCCGAGGAGGTGTCGAGGACGTCGAGGGAAGCACGGGGTTTCGATCCCCGTGGTCAGATCACGCCGAGGGGTACTGCAGCGACGACGGCGAGCAGGGATTCAGAGGTGGCGCCGCGGTTGCAGTGCGGCTGCCGGAGACGTCGCGGACCGCGGCGTCGATTCAGAGGGTCACAGTGGCCGAGAAGGTGTCGTCGAGGTAGAGGAAGGAGAGGTGGACGGATTTTGGTGGTTAGGTGGGGTGGTGGTGCGACGAGGTGGCGGTGGTAGCCATGGATTCAGGCGCGGAGCTCTCCGGTGAGGTTCAGAGGGAGGTGGAAAAGGGGCAGAGATGGAGGAGACGGCGGCGATCGCGAGGGAATGGAGGCAGCTAGGGTTAGGGCAGGCTAGGGAGGCTCGAGGGGGGTAGATATAGGGCCGCGGGAGCCCTCCTGGCCGTCTGCTCCGCCGTACGCCGACGTGGCGGCGGCGGATGCGCGCCGAACTGGAAACAGAAGGAGGCGCGGGGGTTGAACCGGTACCGGGCCGCGCGGGTAGGCTAGCTGGGCTGGGCTGGGTAGTTAGCTGCTGCGCGCGCGCTGTTTTTCCTTTTTCTTATTTTTGTTTTTCTGTTTTTTTTTGCAGCAAAAGAAAATGGAAGAAATAGATAGGTTTTTGAGTTGATAAAAATTTGGAAAAATTCATGTGAGTTTATTAGGTCAACATCCACCAAATGTCAACTTTGGTTTTTGAAAAGTTCAAATTTATTTGCTGTTTTGTAATTGTTTGAAATTGGATGAATTTTGGGATTAAAATTGATTATTGCAACAAGATTTTAAATAGGGTTATCACATAACTTTAATTGGAAACAATGAGTATATTTGTTTTGGTATTTTTCATAATTTTCAAATTAGGTGCTGTTTGATGATTTGATTTGAATTTGAATGCAACTGGGGATTAATTAATTGAAATAAAAACCACCATTTTATTAGTTGATCAAATATGGAATAATTGAAACAAAAGGTTGTTTGAGTTGAACTTTTATTTGAAAATAAGATTGTAACATGACAAGTATGAAATAAAGTTGAATATTGTTTGGATTTCCATTATGAAAACAGAATAAAACAGATGCAAAACAAATAGTAAACAAATGCAAACAAGGAAATAAATATGATGACATGATGCAATACTTTAATAAACAAGAAATCAAACATTCTAGGGGTATTTTCATACTTGGGATGTTACAAAACGCCCCCCCTTGAAGGAATCACGCCCTGAGATTCCTTACTGAGAAGCGAAAAGGTCCGGATACTTCTTGCGAAGATCCTCTTCGGTCTCCCACGTTGCCTCTTTATCGGAATGATGCGACCACTGCACTTTCAAGAACTTGGTGCTCTTGTTGCGAGTCTTACGCTCGGTCTCATCGAGAATTCGAATAGGGTGCGCCTCATAAGAGAGATCATCTTGCAGTTCAATGGAATCATGATCAACTGCACGATCTGGATCTTTGAAACACTTCTTGAGTTGTGACACGTGGAACACATCGTGCACCTTGGATAGTTTTTCTGGAAGTTCAAGACGATAGGCATTTTCCGCACGCCTTGAGAGGATGTTGAAAGGACCAATGTATCTTGGTGCAAGCTTTCCTTTCACACCAAAACGATGAGTGCCTCTGAGGGGAGTTACACGGAGATATGCCTTGTCACCAGGTGCATAGATCATATCCCTGTGCTTGATGTCATAGTAGCTCTTCTGACGAGACTGAGCAATCTTGAGATTGTCACGAATGATACGAACTTTCTCCTCGGCTTCCTTAACAATGTCAGGGCCTAAGAGTGAACGTTCACCAGCTCCAGACCAATTGATTGGACTCCTGCATCTGCGGCCATAGAGTGCTTCAAATGGTGCCATACCTAGGCTTGCCTGGTAGCTGTTGTTGTAGGAGAATTCAGCATATGGAAGGCAATCCTCCCATTTCATGCCAAAGGAGAGACCGCATGCTCTGAGCATATCCTCGAGAATCTGATTGACTCTTTCGACTTGCCCCTGAGACTGAGGGTGATAAGTTGTGCTAAACAGAAGTTTGGTGCCCAATGCTTCTTGAAAACTCTTCCAGAAATGTGAAGTGAAGATACTTCCACGGTCTAAGCTTATTTCCAATGGAACACCATGAAGAGGAACAATCTTTGCTGTGTAGAGTTCTGCTAACTGGCTAGCTGAGATAGTTTCTTTGACAGCAAAGAAGTGAGCTACCTTAGTGAGACGATCAATAACAACGAAGATTGCATCGTTGCCCTTCTTGGACTTTGGGAAACCAGTAACGAAGTCCATTTCAATCATGTCCCACTTCCACTCAGGAATTTTCAGAGGTTGTAGAAGACCTGCTGTTTTCTGATGGACTGCCTTAACACGTTGACAAACGTCACATTCAGAAACGTATTGAGCAATTTCACGTTTCATGCCAGGCCACCAATACAGATTCTTAAGATCCTGGTACATCTTTGTACTTCCAGGGTGGATGGAGAGAGGAGTTTCATGAGCCTCCTTGAGAATGATATCTTTGAGACTTTGAACCTGAGGAACTGCAATTCGTCCTTCAAAGAACACAGTTCCCTTGTCATCAATTGAGAAGGACTTGAATTTATCATTGCCTTCTTTGATGTGCTCTACAATCTTCTTGATTTCAGCATCACGAAGTTGTTCAGAACGAATCTTGTCCTCGAGAGTTGGACTGGCTGTCAAGCTAGCAAGATAACCTTGAGGAACAAGTCCAAGGTTCAGCTTCTGGAATTCTTCATGAAGTGGAGGTTGGCTTTCCATGATCATGAGATTATTGCAATAGGATTTGCGACTGAGAGCATCGGCCATAACATTAGCCTTGCCTGGAGTGTATGAAATGGTGAGATCAAAGTCTTTAATCTTTTCAATCCATCTCCTTTGCCTGAGGTTTAGATCTGGTTGAGTGAAGATGTATTTCAGACTCTTATGATCGGAAAAGATTTCAGTGCGGTTACCCAACAAGTATTGTCTCCATTTCTTGAGGGCAAACACAACTGCTGCAAGTTCAAGATCATGTGTGGGATAGTTTTGCTCATGTGGGTTCAACTGACGTGAAGCATAAGCCACAACTTGACGTTCTTGCATAAGAACTGCTCCTAGACCTTGGAGAGATGCATCGCAGAATATCTGGAAAGGTTTGGTAGTATCTGGGCCAACCAGAACTGGGGTAGAAGTGAGTTTAGTCTTCAAGAGATTGAAACTTTCATCACATTGTGGAGACCAAACGAACTTCTTGTCCTTCTTTGTGAGATCAGTGAGAGGTTTGGCAATCTTGGAGAAGTTTTGGACGAAACGACGGCAATAGCTAGCCAAGCCCAGAAAACTTCTGACTTGTTTTACCGTCTTAGGAGGTTTCCAATCAACAATTGCCTTAACCTTTTCTGGATCAATGGCTATGCCCTTGGCAGAGATGATATGACCAAGATAAGCAACTTCTGGAATCCAGAACTCACATTTTGAGAACTTGGCATATAGACGATGCTCGCGAAGTTTCATGAGAGTGAGACGAAGGTGTTCTCCATGCTCTTCCTCGGATTTGGAGTAGACCAGAATGTCATCGAGATATACCACAACGAACTTGTCAAGGTATTCATGGAAGACAGAATTCATTAGTCTAGAGAATGTCGCCGGTGCATTGGTGAGACCAAAGGACATGCCGGTGTATTCATATAGACCGTACCGAGTGGTGAAAGCTGTTTTTGGAATATCTTCCTTTCTGATCTTTATTTGATGGTAACCCATCCTCAAGTCCAACTTTGAGAATATTGAGGCTCCAGCAAGTTGATCAAAAAGATCATCGATACGAGGAATTGGATACTTGTTTTTGATGGTTTTCTCGTTGAGAGGACGATAGTCAACCACGAGTCTCTTTGTTTGATCCTTCCTAGCAACGAACAGAGTTGGGCAACCCCAAGCGGAGGAACTAGGCTGAATGTAACCTTTCTCCATGTACATATCGATTTGCTCTTTCAACAATTTCAGTTCAGGAGGAGCTATCTTGTATGGATGCTTAGAGATTGGAGCAGTACCTGGCTCAAGCTCGATCACGAACTCAACTGCTCTGTCCGGAGGCATCCCTGGCAACTCTTCTGGAAAGACGTCAGGGAATTCACAAACCACCGGAACATTTTCGAGTAGAGGTAGAGGTTTTGCATCGAGAGTGCATACCTGAATAGACCTTGATCCATATGGAGAATAGACTATCTGGCCAGAAGGGTGAGAGAGAGTTATTGACTTTTGAGCACAGTCAATTTTAGCTTCGTTGGTCTTCAACCAATCCATGCCCAGAATGACATCAATGTCAGAATTTCCCAGCAACATTAGTGAAGCAAGGAATATGCGACCTCCAATTAGGATTTGATTGTCCATACTTATCTTGGAAGTCAACATTTTAGATCCCGGTGAGTGAACGGTGATTTGATTGCTTAGTGGAACCAGAACTAGGTTGTATGCTGTTGCAAAGATCTTTGACACAAAAGAATGCGATGCTCCGGTATCAAACAACACTTTAGCTGGAAAAGAGTTTACGGGTAATATACCGAGAACAACGTCAGCAGCTTCCTCAGCTTTGTCGGCCTTGATATGATTCACCCTCGCGGTCCTCCCGACAGGCCTGTTGTTGGAGTTGAAGGCTTTAGCCGGGGGAGCACGCACCATTGCCTGGTTTGTGTTGGGGCGAGGAGGTGGAGGTAGCTGGCTCTGAGTGCACTTATCAGCGTAGTGTCCAGTCTCCTTGCATTTGTAGCAAGTGACGACACGAGGAGGACCTGGCCTTGGCTGCCCCATTGGAACCCTCTGACCATGCATCTGAGATGGGTTGGGTGGGCGGGGAGCAAAGCCTGGAGAAGCTTGGTCATATGGAGCCCGAGTGACAGCACCATTTGGCACCCAGATGCGGCGCTTCTGCGGAGGGGTGGTCATGTTGGAGGAGGAACCACCCTCACGCGAGTGCTTGCGAGACTCCTCGAACGCCTTGCGCCCATTTTCCTCATTGAGCGCGGTGTTCACGAGCTCCTCGAAGTCTTTGCACTTGATGTTGGTGAGTGCGTACTTGAGTTCCGGGTTAAAACCTCGGCGGAACCTTGCCATCTTCTTAGCCTCAGTGGACACCTCATCACCAGCGTATCGAGCGAGACGATTGAACTCGTTCTGATAGCCAATGACGTCCAGCTTGCCCTGCTTAAGAGAGCAAAATTCCTCACGCATCCTTTCCATGAGACCATCTGGGATGTGGTGCTTCAGGAAGGCATCCTTGAAACAGCCCCAGGTGATTGGGTATCCAGCTCTCATGGTCTGGTAGTTCTCCCACCAGGTAGCTGCCTGACCCTTCAGTAGGTAGGTGGCATACTTGACTTTGTCTTCCTCAGCAACGTGAGCAATGTCCAGAGCCCTGGCCATCTCCCGGATCCAGTCATCAGCATCCAGAGGCTCCCGTGTTGCCACGAAAGCTCTCGGACCCAGACTGAGGAACTCCTTGATGCTGACTCGTGGAGCATTCTGGTTGTTGTGCTGATTTGCGTGGAACTGGGCCATCTGCGTCACGACCTGAGTCATCTGAGTCAAGAGCTCCGTGATTGGCGGTGGCTCAGGCGGGTTGTTCCTTGTTGGCGGCATCCTGGATAGACATGCATTTTAGCACAACAACAGAAAATGATAGACTTGGTAACCGACAGATAGCTTATTCCGACGCATGAATAGATAACCAACAGGTACATCATCACATGTTCAAATACATCAGAATATCCAACAGACCATAAATGGTTCGAATGCGAAAGGATAACTAAACATAGCTAGGAATGGATACATCGGTACTCCCATGCTCATCACGCAGGACGGCGGTGAGTAGTACGACGAGAGGTACGGTGAGGAGGAATCCCACGAAAGTAAGTAGATCGACGATCCACATAGATCTGACGTGGTCTGAGAGCGACTCTCGGTGTAAGGAAGTACATAGCATCGGCTCCCTGTGCTCCAAAGCGTGGAATCCCGGTGTAACCAGCACCGAGGTTGAGGAGTGGACCTCTGATCGGCTCGTAACCTCCAGCATCTGGCAGACGACGACCAACTGGCTGATCGAAACGTGCAAAGCGCTCATCTCCAACAAAGTCTGTGGTGTACGTCGCCAGACGAGTCAAAGCAAGGTAGAGCTGCTCCCTGACTGAGGCCAACTCCTGAGAAAGTGTGGTGGCAACAGCGTCACTGTGCCTCACAAACTGAGCGGTGGTGTGCAGCCTGGTGTTATCATGCTCGTAGACATCCAAGTTGTCGTAGAGAGTGAAGTGAGCTCCCTCCGAAGTGATGTAACCATAGGGGATGTGGCGATAGATAGAATCGTCAAATCCCCAGTAGTCAGCACGAAGGACGGTGAGACTCACATAAGCTGCCTGCTGCACAGCCATATCCACTGTGGAACCTACTGCCTCGTAGCGGTGGACAACGCTCATGCCATCATCTGACAGAATGTAGACGATAGCCTGGTAGTAGGTCTGGTCAAACTCTCGCTGCTGCTCGTAGACCTGGTACTCTGGTGCCCAACGGAACCCCAGATAAGTGACCATGTCTCTCAGCATCTCCGGATAACCGGCAGTGCTCTCGCAACGAGTCATCCGAACCACCTGCGGGAAGAACCTGAGATCCATCTGCAGATGATCGGGGAAGTTTAGATTAGACGCCGGTAGAGGACTGAAGTGGAAAACAACAACAAGGTTCAACGGACGATAAGGATGTTGAAAAGAACAGGATATTGAAGCAACATCGGGAAACACGAGACCAAAATTCCTGAGGTACTACGGAGAACCCAAAACACGTGAAAACCTAACTTGAAAGTTTAGATGAGAAGAGAAAACAACGTTGCACTTCCTTACCAGAAAAGGGTGGGTGGGTGGGGAAAGAAGAAAAATGGCAGAATTCCTACTCTCACGTTTCATTTTTCCTATATAGCTACAAAATATTTTCTAGACTCAACTGCGACCAGTAAAAGGGATCCTACAGGCAGACAGGCTCTGATACCATTTGTCGCACCCGGACTTCTAGAGGATACTCACCGTACGAACTGAACAGTATTTTGATTGGATTACGGGGCTTACCGGCACCCGCACCTCTTACGAGTAGGCCAACACTTATGTGTGACAACCAATCTTTACTATTCACCGTCGATGTAAACTATACCGTAGAAATCAGGACACTACCATTGACGTACTTCATACCATACACACATGGTACGTCAACGGCTTTGAACAAGATGATAACACAACATATCTCTAAGACACAAAAGATTGAAATAGGTTGCAAATAGCTCTCACTAGAGCAGAGATAGCAAATACAATCATCCAGAGGACACATGTCCCAACATAACATCATTACATCTCAGCGGAAGCATTCAATGGGTCTGAGTACAGACAAAACCAAATAGGCTTAAGAAGCCGGAACTGAAAGAAAGACGGAGCCCATCCACGTAGTCTCGGATCCTGCCCGGGTCCGCTACCTACTCGTCAGCAGCCTCGTCAAACTCCACGTAGTAGCCGTCACCTGGATCCTCGTAAGCGTAGTCTGCGGAAACCACAGCCCCAAAGGGGTCAGTACATCCAAGTATTGGCAAGCAAGACTCACAGTTCACCAAAGTGTAACCCGTCAACACCAAGTACAGAGGCCTTGGGTTCAACGGAAGAAAGGGGATATGAAAGATGCTGCAACTGGCTGCGCTAACCAACTACGGAACACTACAACTTCCAGCTAACAGAAAGGGGATAAGATAGCGTATAGTAACCAACTGAAAGATAACATCAAACATACCCATCCTGGACCTCGCCCCTTATCCAAAGAAGCAGTCCGAGGATAACTCACACAGTTGGATTAATGAATAATGGATCAAGTTGTTGTGTCAATAAGTCTATTACTAGTCAAGTTATCAATAGTTAGGTGTAAGTTGTTCTGAGTACTTGTTAGCCAGTACTTTCACCAAGTTAACCATAACCGCGGAAAACACGGCTTCTCGAGAAGATTTATCCCTGCAGGGTTGCACCAATTTGGCCGTACACGTAAGAATAACCCGCCAGATGGGATGCCTCCCACCAAGCGGGGTACTCAACACAACTCAACTCTTCTTCGCATCAAGCCCAAAGCACCCTGGGCGCACGGCTAATCGAGCCCCGAAGAAAAGGGACCCTCATAGCACTCTAAGACCGTGTCCCCCTATATGCCGACTACAAAAGTTCCACCCTGCGCTGGGCTCGCAAAAACATGCATGCGGCAAATGGAAAACACGAACTAAATGAGGCGATTTGGACGAGATGCGAATCGAATCAAATTGAGGAGGGCGCCCATACTCGCTTCCCACATGCGGGTAGTGCGCTCATCATGGATCAGTAGACAAGACCCTTTTCCTATTAGGGTCGACACTAGCAGGCCTCAAAACCACACAGGGCCTCCTGCCGGTGCCTTATCAGCATATTATTATTAACAGGTTGATTGATTAACATCGAGCCCCCAGAACATAATAGAGATATAGTAACGGAAAGTAACGGGTAACAGACTCGAGCAAAACAACCTAAGCATGCTAGTAAGACACTGGCTCAAACAATGGGGTTGTAGGAGTGGAGGTGAGGCAATATCAGGGTTAAGGGATTCATGTGATAGGTTCGTAACAGAAACAACTACACATAGGGCTAGCAAAATAGACAACGGAAAGTATCGGTAACCAATGTTGAAAGGAACACAATGGTTCATGTGAGTGATAACTTGCCTGCAAACTCAGCAGCCTGGTACTGAGCTAGATCCTCAGAAGGGGTGCTGTAAAGACCGTCTGTCTCAACGTCGTCGTCTATTCGAGAAGAAGCAAACAAACAAGACAGAAATATAAACAATCAATATCATGGCATAGTGCACAATCATGGGATGATGCATGTCAAGTTAAGGGATGCATCAAAATAAACTAGTGGACTTGGTAACACAACTTAAATGGACCCATATGCAATTTTGAGTTGCATATGAAAAGCCCATGAATTTTGGTTGAAACAATTGTTTTCCAATTAACCAACAGATGAAAGTGTATTAGTATGATGCATGGATGAGAAAAACAACAAAATAACAACAATAGAACCAATTGGAAATAAGGTTTACCAATTTAGAAATTTATTTATTAAGTTAGGGAATTTTTGGTTCCTTAAAGGGCTTACACAAATAGTTATTGTTTTCACCAATTTAAATTGTGCAAAATAAATAACAAAATTCATATTTGAAAAGAATACAAAATTTTAGTTGGATTACATGTTTCAAATATTAAAAGAAGTTAAGATGAATTTATTATGACTTAAACAAAATTAAACAAGTTTTAAATGAATTTAAAACAAGTTTGAATTTAATTTGAATTTTATGTGTTCAAAACATAACTTCAAATTCATATTTGAAAAGTTTATACTTTTCTAGTTGGAAAACATATTTGGCATGTTCAAAAATAATTTAAATTGATCAAGTTATGATTTTATCAAATTTAAATGATTTAAACAAGGTTTAAATTACTTAGGCAATTTAAATTATTCAAAACATGAAACAAAATTTATATTTGAAAAGGTTATTTGAAATAGCATGGAAAACATATTTTATTTGCATTATTTGGAATTAGTATGAATTAGTTATGGATTTTAGCAAATTGCAATTGAATTATTTGAATTCAAATTGGAAATGCATTTGGAAAATTCAAAACAGAAAACAAATGCTACCATTAGATAGAGAATTAAATTTGGGGCAGTGCACATATTTTATTTTTGTTATTTGGAATTATAAAACAAAAGTTATTTGCATTTTATGTTCAGGGACCAATCTGTAAATCAAAAGGGCTTATTTTGAAAACAGAAAAAGGCTAAAAACATTTGTTACCGCACACAGGGCTACCCTAGCCACTGCCAGTGCGCCTAGGGCCACTGTGTGCTTGCGTGGCCACACGGGTGGCTGACAGGGGGGCCACCCTGTCAGCGCACGATCGAAAAAAAGTGGGGATTTTCTCCCCGGGGAGAGCCACGGATCGAACCCTGCTCTCGGGTGCGCGCGCAACGTACTGAACCAGTGCGGTGTTTTGCGTTTGTTGTCAGTAAACGCAACGCAGACAGGTTAAGGTGTTGGTCGTTAACTGAATTTAAACTGACGCGCGAAAGCTCTGAACTTTGACAGGGAGCTACCGGCAGCGATCACCGTGGCGTTGCCCGTGCTCGTGCTCGCGTGTGGATGCTGCGGTGATGTGCGTGTGCAAGCGTGCGAGGTGGAGCAGAGAGTGGACAGGGAGGAGGAGGAGAACATGGTGGCGTGCTCACCGGGAGGTTGCAGAGGTGGAGCTCGACGGCGACAGCGGCGTGGTCGTGGACGGCGGCGTGGATCCAGGCGATCTCCGAGCCCGAGGAGGTGTCGAGGACGTCGAGGGAAGCACGGGGTTTCGATCCCCGTGGTCAGATCACGCCGAGGGGTACTGCAGCGACGACGGCGAGCAGGGATTCAGAGGTGGCGCCGCGGTTGCAGTGCGGCTGCCGGAGACGTCGCGGACCGCGGCGTCGATTCAGAGGGTCACAGTGGCCGAGAAGGTGTCGTCGAGGTAGAGGAAGGAGAGGTGGACGGATTTTGGTGGTTAGGTGGGGTGGTGGTGCGACGAGGTGGCGGTGGTAGCCATGGATTCAGGCACGGAGCTCTCCGGTGAGGTTCAGAGGGAGGTGGAAAAGGGGCAGAGATGGAGGAGACGGCGGCGATCGCGAGGGAATGGAGGCAGCTAGGGTTAGGGCAGGCTAGGGAGGCTCGAGGGGGGTAGATATAGGGCCGCGGGAGCCCTCCTGGCCGTCTGCTCCGCCGTACGCCGACGTGGCGGCGGCGGATGCGCGCCGTACTAGAAACAGAAGGAGGCGCGGGGGTTGAACCGGTACCGGGCCGCGCGGGTAGGCTAGCTGGGCTGGGCTGGGTAGTTAGCTGTTGCGCGCGCGCTGTTTTTCCTTTTTCTTATTTTTGTTTTTCTGTTTTTTTTTTTTGCAGCAAAAGAAAATGGAAGAAATAGATAGGTTTTTGAGTTGATAAAAATTTGGAAAAATTCATGTGAGTTTATTAGGTCAACATCCACCAAATGTCAACTTTGGTTTTTGAAAAGTTCAAATTTATTTGCTGTTTTGTAATTGTTTGAAATTGGATGAATTTTGGGATTAAAATTGATTATTGCAACAAGATTTTAAATAGGGTTATCACATAACTTTAATTGGAAACAATGAGTATATTTGTTTTGGTGTTTTTCATAATTTTCAAATTAGGTGCTGTTTGATGATTTGATTTGAATTTGAATGCAACTTGGGATTAATTAATTGAAATAAAAACCACCATTTTATTAGTTGATCAAATATGGAATAATTGAAACAAAAGGTTGTTTGAGTTGAACTTTTATTTGAAAATAAGATTGTAACATGACAAGTATGAAATAAAGTTGAATATTGTTTGGATTTCCATTATGAAAACAGAATAAAACAGATGCAAAACAAATAGTAAACAAATGCAAACAAGGAAATAAATATGATGACATGATGCAATACTTTAATAAACAAGAAATCAAACATTCTAGGGGTATTTTCATACTTGGGATGTTACACCCCCCCCTCCCACGGGCGGATCCCCCTCCATCCGCTATATGTACGGGTTCTCGAGCCGTTCTAAGGTCAATCTCTCCTCAAAACCTAGCCGCCTTCGCCGCAATCTCTCACCACCCTCCAGAGCTCCGAATCTGATGCCAGTCGTGTCCGCGATGGAGTCACACAACTACCCCTTCGCCTCTGCCAACGGCCAAAATGGCTCGCCCCCTCCCCTCCCCACACCACCGCCATCGACGGAGGTCGTGCCTCTCATTGACGAGCACGGCCTCATCCATGGCGGCCTGGCGGCAACTGCGAGGCCCCTCCACTGCGTTGCGTGGGCCTGGAACCGGGCACCGCCTGGGTAGTCCCCCCCCCCCCCCCCCGAGGTCACCGACGACGGTGTTGCACGCCCTCTAGGAGTACTACTCCAGCAACGAGGCCAACAAGCACGGCCCTATGGCCCTCGTGGAGACTGAGGAGGACCTCCTCCAGCTCGGCATCCAGAGGAGCCTCCGGCACAAGCTGACGCAGACGACTCGGCGCTGCCGCTACCAGCGCCACCTAGACGACTACAACGAGGGCCAGCGGCAGCGCGGCCTCCGTGCGAACGAGGAGACACATGAGAAGAAGCAGGAGTGGGACGCCATTGCGGCATCCCAATTCGTGCAGCAAGCCGCCTCCTCCAGCTACTCCGACGATGACGACGACTCCAGCAAGGACTGAAGACGGCCTAGCGGAGGGAAGAAGAAGCCTCGGCAAAGAAAAATCTGGGCATTTTGGCCCTAATAGGTGTAGGGTGCGGCGATGAAGCTTAATTAATCGCCGTTTATGTAAATTAAGCGTTTGTGCTGGATTCCAGTCTGTATTCCGGCGATGAACAAATTTCAATTCCCGTTTAATCTCGTGTGTGCTGGATTTTCATTTTTAGTTTACAGGGTCGGCTACGATCTCCTATCGCACGAACCGCAAAACTGATGAAAACCGTGAACTAAAAACATCACGGGTACCGCTAGAGATGCTCTAAGGGCTAAGTTTGTATCGCCCAATTATTGATCGGGAAAAAATGTAGGCTCCACGGTTATTCATGTTTTCATGGCCCTACAGCAATCGACATGCATCTAACTCGAGGACAACATATTTCACAATCAATCATGCATGCCCCTATCCCTTGAATGAGACACTACACACGCATGGGTCTCGGAAATTCCAGCAGGGGGCTCACATTTTCTCACGAAATGGCTTGTCGAAATTGACCAAGATTTCCGTTGGATATACATCAAAGATACAGATAGTAAACCATTTCTTAAGATTTTTCGGATGCACAAAAGTGCATGAAAGCGACCAATTTTTCTTGGTGTCCGTGGCACACAGACACTGGGCCCTGCACGCATGGGGACCCAGCTCCCAAAATGATATGACATGGCATCCCTTACTTATATAATTTTCATCTTTTCGTGGCTTCCTTTAATTTGCTCCCCCTTTTAATGAAAAAAAAGGGGCAAAAAGATGTGAGGCCTGCCCATGCAGAGGATGCTGTCGCTTTCCCCAGGCCATGGCTGCTGCTGCTGCTGGTTCCACAGAGATTCAGTACAGCCTCCATGCTGCAATGTTGGAGATCAGATAGCCAAAAGCGTGTATCATATTCATGCACCGCCATCATCCTGCAGTGTAGGTGTAGCTGGCCATATGTACGTCGTCACAGTTTGAGCCCAATAATTCTGGACCGTTGGTATCTTGGAAGGAAGGGGCTATATATCTTGGGCACCAACTTGATTATGCAACTGGCATTTGTCTTGTGAGTTGTGACGGAGGGAGAAGAAAGATAAGAACTTGCGGTTTCGGTGCAAATTTTCCATGTACTCCCTCTGACTCGTCTCAAATTAAGTGTCACAAAATTGGACAAAAGTGGATGTATCTCGACATAATTTAGAATTAGATACATTTATTTTTTCCAACTTTGTAACACTTAATTTGAGACGGAGGGGGTACTTTTCTAAGAAACGGCCAGTCGAGATTTTTTCACCATTGAGATCGCGGCAAGCGGCATGCATGATCCGTGCACAATCAATTTTATCTTTGTACCGTCCTCACTGTTAGGGCTGGGTGCTTGTTATCCAACATCACTCACACACCACCACCACTCCTGAAGCTAGCTAGGAGCGAGCTTGGAGAGATTGGTGGGCCCGACCACAATGTGGTCATGCCAGAGAGGAGGATTTTTTTTTTTTTTTTGAACAGGAGAGAGGAAGAAAATTAAAGGGTGCATATACATAGGAGCTCTACTTGATGGCTCTGAATTTTTCCTAAGATCTCGATCGTTCCTTTTTCTTTCATTTTCCTAATTATAAAAAAGCATGTTTTTCCAAAGCAATATCTTTTGGTTCTTTCTTTTCTTGAGATTATATCTTTTGGTTCTAGCTAGCTTTGTTTGTGCGGTCGGTTCTAAAAGCTCGACAACTTTGCAAAAGAAATAAATCTGTTCAGATGAAATACGTATAGTAGGACAGTGAAAAGAGAAGAGGGACACGTGTCCGTGCTTGCATGCGTGACACGTCGTGTTAACGGAGATGGCGATGGTGTCCTCTACCGCGCCGACGTAGCACATGCACCCATCTCGATCCCATGCACGAGACCCCTCGTGTGCTCATATAAAACTGTCTGCCACAAACGGCGCTACTAGATCCGGTCTTAAATTTTAATTAAGCTCACGGGAAAGTAATTTGAACCAGATCCACTTTCCTTCTGCACAATTACTACTACTGTACTTCTTAATAATTACTACTACTTACAACGGGTAAAAATATACAACAGGTGCAATTTTAAGCTCAAAGTAAAATCCATTTAGGAAGTTTGAGAAAAAATAATCAGTAATGAATAGTGACGAACAATACGCCATCACTAGTCATGCATTTTTTTTCATTTTTTTCTTACCTAACAAATAAATGTGAGTTTCAACTTCAAATTTAAAATAGGACCATCCCAGGCACTAGCACCTGATGGCGTTTTTTTTATAGAAGATGTCCACAGAAGTCCACGTGTGCACACCCAAATTCTGCCCATTACGGGATTCGAACCTGGGTCGGCTGGGGACAACCGTGCCGCCCTTGCCACTGGGCCACTGCCCAGTCCACTCAACTTCAAATTTCACATATTAATCTTCAAAATGGTGTTTTTACGGAATTTTCATTGTAATTTAGTTTGCACCAGATACTTCCACTTCTATCTGTCTGACTGGGAAACTACTTGTGGGTAATCGGTCTATCCCCTGTTCTTGGCATTACAAGGAAGTTCAAATGAGCAAACAATGGCATGTTCCTCGTGTCACTGCGCGTGTGACATAATGTTAATGTGTGCATGGATTTTGAGGTTTCCGCATTGCTAACGCGCCAGGTTCAAACACCTACATAGGGCTTTGGCTTTGAGCGTCATTTTCCGAGAACACCGATGGCGGTGAGTATATTCTTGGTGGTGTGTTTTCTTTGGGTGTATTGGCGCCATTGGCGCTCTACGAAGCTCAGGACACACATGGCAGCAACATCTTCGGTGAAAAATCCTCAATCGCATGCCGATTTGTAAAGCGCCAAATTAGCCATCAGAAACAACAAGCCACCGTCTAACTCGAAACGTATTTATTTCTTGAACTCACCAAACTAGTTAAGTATCATCTCAAGCTCTACATTCTCGAATGTTCTAGGACAAAATAAATAGTTTTTTTTTTCTCTTCTTGAGAAAGACAAACGAGACGGTTGGTTACATTGAACCTGGCTGGACTGTGCCGGACCACCCAGGCAGGAAGGCAGGCAGGCGGCCGGGGGTCAATCGTGTGCGGTTCCTGATGGACAACATGGGCGATAACGACCCCGGCCGGATAATGCACCCAACCCACACCACACTCTCCGGATATATTCATTCACTCGCTTTTCTCCATCTTTTTTCTTCTCTTCCTCCCACAGGATAATTAAAAAGAGATATAGAGATCGGCGAAAAGAATATATTTTGAGATTCACATATATCTTGTGGTGCCCAAAAGCAAAATCAGAATACATAACGACACAAGTTTTCGATATAGAGCTCGCCCTGCCGTTGCATTGCAAAGGAAGACTTCTTTTCTCCTTTCCCCCATCTTTACAATGGAGAAGTTGAAATGGACCGATGGGACGTCACAAGATATAAATCAAGATTCACCGATATTTTCGTGGCGCCAAAAAGACGCGTCGAGAATTGGCATGGAAGACGCCATGACGACATCCTTCCGGATCTAAGGCCTATCGTCGTAAACGACGAGAATTGCATGTCATCATCTTCTACCTTTCCCCTTTCCCCAAGCCAGCACCGACTTTAAGGTGGAATCAACAAGGAGTGAAAAGACCATGCATCTTGTCGATCTGGGGTGTATACAAACAATTTTTCGAATTGTGCTTCACAAATGCAGAGGATGTGTGCCCCATGCAAGCAGCTAGCCCAAGGAGAAGGTCTATGTCGACTACCTACCTAGAAGGCGCCTAAGGCCGGCCAGGAAGAAGAGATCTCTGAGATCTGATTATGATACCTGATGCTTTGGAAGGGGTGGCTGTTGATGTGTGTAGCCACCTATCTACTATCCTGATATGAGTCGTGACCACAGGCGCATGCAGCACGCAATTCGGTGAGGTGAGGTGACACCACTATCTATCTAAGCTAGGGCTACACAACACGAGCAGGCTAAGGTAACCGAACAGCATGTGTCAACAGCGCTTTGATGTGTTCGCTAACCAATCTCCGCTCCTTTCTTAGTACCCAAGGCATAATTGCACAGCAAGGAAAAGAAAAAAGAGCTTACTTAGCTGTGTGTGGCTGCGGTTGGTTGCATGCAATGCGTGCTATGCTCCCATGGGGCATGACAACCGCAGTGCATGCATGCCCCTTGAGCAGGATATTAAGCAGCAGCGATGCATGCGTGGGCGTGGACCTGCACCGCACCCAGATGAAGTGAACCCCGGCCACAAAGCTTGTTTACTGCTACTATGTAACATGGGTCGTGCTACTATGTAACATGGGGTCACGATACGTAATCGCATTGCGCCTTGTGATGATTGACCCGTCGGCGACCCTACACGCACCCTAGGTGCTTCGAAGCCGGATTAAGTACAACCGAGTGTCGTCTGGTTCGGAATCCTCCACGCGTGAATTCCACGGTAGTTTTACGTGAATTCACCGAAAACTTTCAGTTGTTGGCACGAAATGCGAATAAGAGAAGGGTACGTGGAAGAAGCGAGTTCGATTCACACATGATTCGGGGAGGTCTCCAAAACCATTTTTCTAGTTTGAAAAGTGACAGAAAAGATTTTTGAAAGTACAAGGAGTAGTCGATGAAAAAGTGGAAGAAAAAAAAACCAGGGAGAGAAGGGGGACCAAATTTGGGAGGTCTCCAAAACCATTTTTCCAAGCCCCCTGTTTGGTCCAGACGGCCCCTACTCCCACCCCACACCTGATCATCAACCAACTTGGTTGTGTGTTTGTGGGGAATACACATCTGTGCCTCTGCCAGGTGCAAGTTGGAGATAGGGGGGTTATCATGGCAAAGGAAGAACCTCTTCTTCTCTTCTCCTACCACACACATTACATACACCAGATATGAGATGAGATTCAAGAGGATACTACGAGTGAAGTGGCATTGCACATTGCATTCTGACAAGCTTGGGGCATGCTGGTAGTTAGTTAGTCAGTGGCTCGCTCGCTCGCTTGCATGCTTGAATCCTGGCTGCTGGTTTTGCACCTAACGTAATACCGCCATCTAGGTGGTTTCACTCTTTTACTCGCCCCCTTTTCCTTCTTTTTCTGGGTTGGAAGTAGGGCATGTGTCCATCTCTCTATCTAGTGGTACATCAAAAAGTTACTTGTGGCAGTGTACCCACTAGGTCAGTGATTTGACCATGTGCATGTGTATGAATGTACAGCTAAAATGTACTACCAATGTAATTGCGCACAAGACGAATAACATGTGCAACACTATATAGCAACCCTATTTCGGGAGTGCATACATCACGGAATTGCTGGGATTCGTTGCCGGCTATTGGTTTGGAGTTTCAGATTGTGTGGAACTAGGTAGGACAGCTCGATCAACTAGTTTACAGCCTGTAATCTGTTCTGCATATATCGATTGTTCGGTAACCTTTTTAATTGCAAAAATGGAAGGAGAAAATGATTACGAACACGAAAGTCTTTTTATGGAGACCAAGCATAGGACTACGGGGTAGTAGTAGTAGTACATACCAAACCGTCTCGGCGTCTTAAGTTTGTTGGTTACTTATTCTTTTCAACCTCTGGGACATAAATGAGCCTCTCATTTTCAGCATATCTGAACTCCCATGGCATTTGCGTATCTTCAATTAGGTGGTGTATGTCGGTACCGATCATAAAGCATAGCTTGGAACATCGCAGGCGGGCATGCATCTGTTAGGACCATTTCTCTTATCTGGTGCGTGTACATGGGGGGTGTTCCTTTCTTGCTTTCTCTAGGGCCAGCGTACAATTTTCTTAAACATTGCCATGTTAGGTTCCTGTCAGAACCATATATGAGGTATGGAAAGAGAAGGGCCAAGGAAAAGAAAAGAGAGGGAATGCAAGGCTGTTTTGAAAACAATGCTTTCTTCCTCTTTTGATTTTGATTTATCCAAACTTGTATGCACGGCTTTAAGGTACTGCCGGTGTCCACGCCATTAGCAAAATGAAGGAAGTGAGCATGAGGCATCCAGTCAAGCATCCCATCTGCAACCAGATGCATGTCCTCTGGAAAGTGCATAGAATGGAACCAGCAAATAACCAGTCCCTAATCTGACCAAGGTAACCCCGTCCAGTAGTAGTGAAGGAACTTGAAAACCAAAGTTCAAACAGCAGCGCCAACAGCTTTGAGGCGTTCAAAACCGTATGCTATGCCGTGGGAAATGCAGTGATACCAATGATTCGACACCGTGAAATCTCTGCCGTGCAGTCCTAATTGCACATGTTCTTCTACCCTACTCCCCAAATCCAAACCTGATCATCAAATCTTTTTCTCCGGTTGGTGAGGCTGTTGTGGGGGCAGTGACTATTTCACCCTGAACAAACTCTTGTGGTCACACGTTGGCCATTAAGACAAGTGGGTCACACAGTGCAGGAGTGGTGGCCAGCGGTCACACAAAAGGGGCTCAAATGTGGCAGTGGTCTCATGATCTTTTGGCAATGGCTCCCTTGGAGGATTGCAAGTTTCAAGCTAGAAAATGTAGCTCCTTCAAGTGGTGCAGGTAATTCTGGGTACCAAACCGATAGGACATGTTCAAAAAAAGTCCATTATGAGGGGCAAGTCTTTTGTCTGTTTGGCTTCAACTCGGAATGGATTTTGCCTTTTACCCCGTCTATGCAGAACGTAGTCCATGTTTCTACCAGGTTCATGAGAGTAACCAACAAAATGAAAACAGTAGACAGACTACCGGTGAAGAATGAGACTGGGTAGAGGGAACAATTGGCTCCCATCTCATCCGAGTATTTCATTGTAACAGAACTGGCAAGGTTATGCATCGCTTATACCTTAGCAGTAACCTTTTTTCCTGGGCTGGGTCTAATGACAGCAGAAGGTTTGCGGCCCTGAGTTTTATATGTCGTTTTGCAAGAATCTATTATGCAGCGTACATGAGGATCATCCTTTGGTATTGTGTGCAACAACTTCCGAGCAGCCTGCCGTTGCCCAGACGAGAAAAGAGCCTGGTACATCCTGCATGGACAAATGTCATTTTTGTAATGAAATGTCACCGCAATAAAAAAAAATTGGACAAGGTATCGAAGCGGGCAAGCTGATGGTGATGTTAAAATCGCCCAAATGGAGCTTGCAAAGCTCTCCAAAAAAACATCAAGCCACCATTCTACAGTATAATGAAATCCTCAGCTTATTCCCCTTCCCAGGTAAGAGAAACCAACCTTAAGGAACTCAGCACATTGTGTGGAAGGCCAGAAGATTCGTATTCTGCCCAGATCTGCTGGGCACGTTGTGAATCCTTTGCCTTTACACACGTGCTGAGAAGAAATCAAGGCTTGTCCGAGAAACATTAAGCCCAAGCTCTTTGACAGCATTGAAAAGCTCCATCCCAACATCTAGGTTTACAGGCTCCATTTCCCATATCTGGCAAAAGACCTTCCGACCAGTTCATGCAAGTAAAAAAAAAATTACAGTTAAAAACAATCTCCAGAGGTTATGGTTCATGAATAGCTGAAATTATTAATACATCTTTCATACGAATTTATTCGCACGCGTTTCCACCAGCTACAAATACATTTAAGCAATTTGATAGATAATTACATCAAGGTGTGGTTATTCAAAATGACACCTTAGTTACTCTCACATGAGTCTCTGAATTAAGCAACAGAAAATAAACAAGTGAGATCACATCAAACACTCATCCCCAAAGGAAAAAAAAACCCAATAGAAAAAATTCAGTGTAAAGCATAAAGCAAACATATATCCAATGACCCAACATGAACTGAACAGAACAAATGGTTGCATTTTCAACACATAGAAACAGTATGCGATGGAAAACAGAACATAGCTCAACACTGATCAACCAAATAAAACGAAATATACTGTTTGTTACAATACCTAGTAAAAGTGTATTGGGTCAAAGAGTGTAAAAAATGCAAAACGGTGAACTACTATTGCATCTGGAGGCCGTACCATATGGATATCCCCCAGATCAATTGTTATCATGCAAAAACCTTCAATAAATCAAAGATGGTGTGTACAATTGCAAAAGAGGCCGCATCTACTTATATATGATGATATAGTAACGCTTCTGATCAAACTAAGGAAAATCAGTAGACCATCAGGCATCCCTTTAAAGATATTTCACATAAATACCTGATCAACAACCATGTTCGTACCCATTTCATTTCTTTCCTTGAGTTGCCTAAGTAAATCAACAGCAGCGCTAGAAAAATGAATCAAGCAAATAGTGAGTGAAAAGTTAACTAAATAGCAGTAGAAATGCAACTTCTTAATTATCAATTAGCATACTCAGAATGATTGTGCTGCACACAGTATTGAAGCACTCTGCTGCACCCATCAAACCACATGCTTGGCTCGCTGACCTCCTCCAGAAGTTGATACAGTCTATCTAACTCCCCTTCTGTTTGAGTATGCTCCTGCAGAAGCAAATACGACACTATAAGCAGTGGAAACAAAAACCAATGATTATGGAACAAGCAGGCATCACTCGCTTCAAGTTTTAACAGGAAAGATGTGTCACAGATTTTACTTACGATCAGGGCTACTGCAGCCTTTGGTTCGAGGCAACCTCCAGATTGCTTAATCTCATCAAATATGTCAAGCCCATCTGATACCTTCCCATTTGATGCAAGTGCACCTACAAGCGCACTTTTCACTTCACTGAGGTATTTAGGTGTTATCTCGTCATCCAGGACAACCTATTGAAACAAAAATAGTTTTAAACACATCAATATTTTTTCCTAGTTAGTTATCATTAGTGTTGCCACAAACATTAAGCTATCTAATTAAGAAAAGAAGCAGTGTATCGTGTGTGAGGAGAATTGGAGAATGAAAGGACTGAAAGTGCAGAAACATGAATGAAAACTCTAATAAGCAGTCCTAATTTACCTGTTTGGCCATGTCGAAATTCCCAAGTCTTGAATATGCATTAATGAGTGCCATATATACATACTTGGTCATTTGAATACCATCTTGTCGTAGTTCATCAAGATACTGTCAATAATTCAATAGTCAGCAGTTATCTCGGTACAATCCATAAATTGCAACGGATTTGGAACATCGAAAGTTGAAAGAACGTTATAGGTCATACAGCAGGATCTGACACTCTGCATGATGAGAAATTTGTTGATGTGGGATAGCTTGCAGTATATTCATGGAGTCAGTAGAATTTTACATAAACTGGTCTTGTGTCTATACATTTTTTGCAGAACTAGTCTTTCACCTCTCTATTTGAACCAGAATACAAACACAGTGGCAACTGGCAACAACAAACGATCAGGTAAATTACCAACCTTTGATACTTTCTCTTCAGAATCACAGTTCGAGATCAAATAACTGAATGTTTCAGCGTCTGGTTTTACTCCAGCACCCTGCATTTGTGCAATGACCCTTTGTGCTCCATTGTGATTTTTCTTCAGAACAATATAACAAGTTAGAAGTTATTGGAAAAATGCTGCGAAAGCATAAACATGTTGGAATTAAAAATGTTACTAGACTTCGCAACTTTATGCATCTTTTCATACTGAATACCCATGCATACTAAATAATGTACTTGTGTGGCGGTTTTTGCCTTACTGTCAACAAACAACTCAGTGCATGCCATCTCATGGGTGTTATTCATTGCACTAAGTAAGCAGATTGAACAAAATGAAAGAATGGCAACCAGGAATTTACCTCTCTGTAATATCCCGCCATAATAATATTATACAGGGTTACAGTGGATGTCTCCCCAGATTCTTCTGCATCTGTGAGTATATTGTAAGCACCCTCAAACTGTAAAGAAAACAGATCAATAAACAATAGTGTCCTTGATTTGTAAGAATAGCAGGTCACCTCCATACTGACTTACATCTTTCATCTTCACACATAAACTTATCATGCTCCTGAACGTTTCGTGGTTCAATTTCAACTTGTGGCGACTCATCAGATCATATAAGGGCCGAGCCTGAAAAATAAGCACATATATCACTTGAAAACTAAAATGATCGTTTAATCCACACAAAAAGATGACTTAAAATACTCCCTCCGTCTCAAAGTAAGTGTCGTTGAAATGGGTCAAAATGGATGTATCTGGTACTAGAATACATCTAGATACATCCACTCCAATGACACTTATTTTGAGACGGAGAGAGTAGATAATTGCTACCAGCCAGGCAGGCACAGTCAGACTACCGACGGTTGTTCATCCATGGTTGCAATGTTCTAAATCCTAACAATCATTTTATGCTTTAACAGCTTGAACAAATGTGGCATAACAGTTGATTAAGAGAACTAATTAGTCATTCTACAAAAATATTAAGGGCCTCGGTGTCTTAGTAGGTAGGCTGTGTTTGTACTTTGTACTAGAAGAATGTTCTAATAGGGTTTTTTTTTTTGTGTGTGTGTGTGTGTGAGAGAGTATGCTTGTTATTACAATTATATGCAGTTATGTAAACAGAGTAGTGTGATTTAAAATGATAAATTCATGTAATCTATAAGAAAAATTAATTTAAACATAAGGGACACACTCCAGCATGCCGCACCTATATATACAACGACTTACCATATGAACCTCATAACTTTGCTCACAAGCTTGTATTATTGGATTAAGCAATTCAATCGGCACAATGGGATTGGATTTGCAAAGGCACTCAGCCACGTCAAGAGCTAAGCTAATCTGCATACAAAATTAGGCAGTAGATCAGTTGTAAGATAGCTCTAAGAAATCTGGAAACACAAAATCCAAAGCTCAGCAGCAATAATATAACTATTTTTTGTACTTAGGCATAGCATACACAGTATCAAGAGGCACAATTAATAGAAGTACTAATGGTGCATAGTGCATGCATCCCTTATACAATACTTCATGGCTTTTATGTCTAGTGACTTAAGAAAGTGTTTTCTTTAAGTCAACAGAAGCAAGTTAGAATCAGGGCTAATTGAATTGATACCAGACAATGTTTAAGGAGAGTAGGAGACAGTCACACAAGCCTAAATCAATCAACATGTAAGGAAGGTTGTTACACCAATACGGCAAACCGGCAAACATATTGACCCTTTGACCCACTCTTCGTGATGATGAACCAAAAGCTGATCAGTGGCCATACATTTTTGTTGGAAAAAGTCTGAATGGAGACAAAATTCCATGGGTATTTGGATCCAACGCTAATTTTGTTATAGGTTTGTGAACTGTTTCCAGTATTCTACAGTATCTTGCTCATACACTTGACCTTCAATGAAGATATTAACTAATTCTTCATTTTTGGAAGTTATTCTTCATCTATAAGATGCTCAGCATCCATCAGACAATATGCAGTATCAGACAGTTCAAAGCCTCCGGGGAATCATGCATTTTGCTGCATAATGGATCTAAATATTGCCATGTCATATGCAAGGCAGAAGCAAGCCTAAATACTAAAAGAAACAAATATTTTGTCGACGTTGCATATAAACTAAAACAGACTATGATGTACCTATGCTCAGGGACAAAAGATATTAGTTAAATTGTGCTCACAAGTGAAAAATGAAAAATATATTAATGACATATGCAATCAAGCTATTCCAATCATATAAAATTCAATAGATATGTGAGTGATTTTGGCCATTACCTTTGATGAGCTGCAACAGAAAGAAATGATCCTGTCATATGTACCAACAGAAGGTACTAGCTTAAGCTTCTCTTGCCCTTTATTAAATGCTGCTATAACATCTTCAGCCTTCATGAAAATACATTACCAACAGGTGTTATATCCATGAAAGGGCTTAGTAAACGTGTAACTACTTTGCTGCTTAGATTGAGAAAAATGGGGCAGCAAAAGAAATTTCATAATGAACTCCTGATGTGATAACCAATCATTCCCGGTAAAAAGAATGATAACTAATCGTGGCCAACATAGTATATAGGCAACAGATAAACAATTATGTGTTTGTTTCGATGATATCAAATAACATGTTAGTAACAAGGATCAAACAAAAACATGTGATGCCAGTTGAAAACTGATTCATCTCCAACTAAAAGTAAGCTACTTAACTAAAATCTTTTGAATCACACAATACAATGGTCTGCGCTTCAGTAAGTATGTAACGTGCACCATGGAAATACAGCATACTCCTACATCTAAACTATATGGAAATTTTGATTTTTGCCACTCCAAAGAATAACGTTTGGGTTTTTCACGACTACATGTTCTTTGGAGCAGTGAATATCTAATAAGTCCGTAATAAATAGAAGGTAGTACCAGTGTCATATGTGCTTTCTGAAGTTACAGAGTTATGATGGTATAGTAAATTAGTAATAATTGCAATGTCATGAATTGCATAATTTATTACGTATATAGTTAGAGATTGTATATATTTTATTTAGAATATTTGTGAAAAGATCATTTTGCACAAGATTGAAGAACATGAGCCAAACAGTCCATTGATTACTGGCAGTTATAATAAAAGATTCCTCACCACTATATTCGGTATGTTTGAGGCATAGTCAAAAATTAAGGATGAAACTTTTCCATCGGAACACTCTGAAACAGAAAAATGAAAAAAAATTAGCAGGTAAGAGATGAACAGTGGAGGAACAGAAATTAGAAAATGCACTGTATCCTCCAATTGTCGAGAAAATAAGATTGCACTGAAAGAATATTATTATAATATAGTTGAATATTTATCTTATTGTCATCAAAATAATTTGATTAAATTTGGCAAAACATGTAAACAGTCATCACCTTTTGACGTCATCTCCTGAAGAAGTTTCTCAGCATAGTTCTCCAGTTCGAACCTACCCATATACTTGAATATACTAGATATGTACTTTGACCCTGAAAGTTTTCTTGCGTCTAGTAACTCTAAAAACCTGACGAAATCCATCCTTCTGTTGCTTTCAGCAAAGGCGAGCATATAGCTTTCTGTAAAACAATAAGTTGAATAAGATACTGTTGGCAAAATGGTTTACAAGACCGAAATATTTAACATATAGTGGAAGATGAAACAACACGGTCTCATTACCATGAATACTCAGATAGAAGGTTTTGATTATGCTTTTGCGTCATTACCTGCCATGCCATAATGAACATCCTCATTGCAGTCTTCAACAGCGCGACAAAGTTCTTGAATGTTTTCTTCATCCTGAGCTCTAATCAAAAGCACCATCTCATAATAAGCTATCCTGGAGTAGGACCGTGGATTAGCATCCTTGAAAAATTCACTGAACATCTCAAATTCCTCCAGCAACTCCACATCCATCAGATACAACAAGAATGGCCCGTAAGTGTCCTCCTCAATCGGAAATCCCCCATCTTTTATCATCTCAAAAAGGCGATATGCCCGAAAAATGTGTTCCACTGCTGAGTCAATATCCCCGCAGGCCCTCGCCTTGTCCAAGCACACCTTAATCAATGCGTTGAACTCCTTGATCCCGGTCTCCCTCCCAAGCCTCCCGAAGAACTCCAGCGCAGACTCCGTGCCAAGCTTGTCGGCACACATACGCATCAGCCTCGTGAAGCGGCGGCTCTCGGTGTTCTTGAAGATGTAGCGCTTCTTCTTCTCCCTGGCGACCTCCTTCCGATACTGCGTCGTCGTGCTGCTCGGCTGCGACCCCGCAAACCACTCCATCTCCAGTATCTTGTTGCTGATAACATCCTCGGCGTCTTCAGAGCCCTCTGTCGCTGTCTCCGTGGCCCCTGACTCTTCCGCGTCTTCGGGCCCTGAACATCAATCGCATAGCTCGCAGTTGTAAAATACAGCGAAAGAGCTGCATTTGGGATTTGGGTGTGGCAGCAGCTGAAGAGATTGGCACTCTGAAGATTACCGTTTAAGATGGACAGGATTTCCTTGGTGAAATCGCGGGAGTTGTCCTCGTCCTCCCCATCTGAGCAAGAGAAAGGAGACGAGTGAGAGGGAAGCAAATGGCGAGAGAGGGGAGGGGAGGGAGAGGTTCCGGTTACCGTTGGCGAGAGCGTGAGGGAGGGAGGAGGGCAAGGTGGTCTTCTTGGAGACTGCGGCCTGCTCGAGGCGGAGGAGGGCGGCGGGGCTGACCCTGGTGGCTGGGGAGACGGCGGGGAGGCGGCTGGAGGAGGGGCGCTTCCGAGTGGCGAGCTTGGGGGCGACGGGGGCAACCTTGGGAAGGGCGGAGGCCACCTTCTTGGTCGTCTCTAGGAGGCGCTTCCACATCTGTTGTGCGGGGCAGAGGGCGGCGGGCAAAGCAGCCGCCGCCGCCGGTGGATCGCGCAGCGGAGGCGCGCCGGCGCGACGAGCGTGCGTGCGAAGAAAGCCGGTTATTCGCGGGTGGGTGTTGCGGTTGGACTCTGGGCCCGAACCCACCTTAAACCTCACGGGATAATAGGGCCCGGGTCCTCTGAAGAGAAAAACATGGGCCAGATTTCCTCAAAAGAAAATAAAAGCAAAGATAAAATCTGTGGACGAATTTGGGTACGCTTAGTTTTACTGTACTTGAAAAAAACGTACTCCCTCCGTCTCAAATTAAGTGTCTCAAAGTTTTAGAAAAGTGAATGTATCTAACACTATATTATGTCTAGATACATCCACTTTTGTCAAATTTTGAGACAATTAATTTGAGACGGAGGGAGTATTTCATGTACACTTGTTTCAACGAAATCACTAGAAAAGGAAATCTTCCGAAAGATCATCTCTGCTCCCCTTGCGATAAGTGTCACCTTCTCATTCCACTATCCTCCTAAGGGTGTTTGCATGCGTGACAAGTGTCACCGTGAGAGAATTTTGGTGGGATTTTTCCCTTCCCACCGGGAAAATGCTTATCTTAGGGGGACCTAAGACTCGCTAACGTAGGTCCCTTAGCGCTTACCGCGTGCGAGCGAGCGAGCGAGCGCGTGAGCGCTGCTTTAGCCGGCCCATTTAGCGTATATAGGCCCAATTAGCATCAAGTTAGTATTTTGGGCTCAGTTTTTCGTGTCTGGGCGTACAAACCACGTGCAGCCTTTATATTGGTAAGTCTTCTTCTTCATTTCGGACAATGTTGCGTACGTCTGTAAAATTTGTTACAATTTCGCACGTTTTTTTTTTTGAGAAACCACAAATGAGATGTTGCAATGTTTTCTAGATGATTTTCTAGAAAATGTTTATATGTTTATTAGAATCCATTTTATATGACATGTTTACGGGCTCCTTTACATGTTGTAAACATGTAACTTTTTTGTTACTATCGTTTTACCTTTCTGTTGAAATAGGTGATGATTTTTGTTGCAACTTAAACAGTGACAAATTATTTTGTTGCTTACCAACTTTTTAATTGATGCAAATATTTTTTTTGTTGCAATAGGTTGTGATTTTTGTTGAACTGTTGTAACCTTTTTGTTGCAACTCAATAACATATTGTTTAACAATTATTTGTAACATTACTTATTTTTCGAATTTTTTTGAAATAATTTGTTGCAATACTTTTTTTTGTATACGGAACAATAAATTTTGTTGCGATACGTGCGAATTTGTTGTAATGGCATTTTTGCTGTAATTATCAAGATGTTCGGGTGCAACACAATATACCTTTTCGTTTAAGTGGGTCTGGAGTGCAGTGTGGGTTCTATATACAAAAAGTAGAGGGGCTAAAATGCAAAAACACAAAACGCATTTTGTGGCCGTGCGATGATGATCCAACGGTCCGCGAGGGGACCTAAAATAGGGCGTTGTAGGGCGGCCTACGCCTAGCGTTTCCCTTCCCACCCACGGGAAGTGTACACGGGTGTGCACGCATTTATTTCAGAATTCCTTTTTTCAAAATGAAATATCTTGTGAACCGCATTTCGAAATTACGAACCGTTTCCATATTTGAAATCCTTGCGTCGAGATCTTCAAACTAAATCCCATGTTGATAGGTTTCGACAAACTTTTTTAACTCAAAAACAACATCTCTCGTTTTAGTGATTACATAAACCAAATACACTGCATCAAAACCGATCATCACGTGAGATGATGTAGCTGCAAAGGCAAACATCGACATGTTCATCATATCATCCATATGACTCAAGCTTTACCTTTCGGTTACGTGTTCCGAGACCATGATTGTACATGCTAGGCTTGCCAAGTAGAACCATTGTATTGCGTGTGTTTCAAGGCCATGGTTGTACATGCTAGGCTCGAAAACACCCGTTGTATGCGAACAGTGAGTCTGTCACACCCGATCATCACGTGGTGTCTCGAAACGACAAACTTTCTTAACGGCGCATACTAAGGAAGAACACATTATTATCTTGATATTAAGTGAGAGAGATCATTTTATAATGCTACCGTCGCGATCTAAGTAAAATAAGATGCGTAAAAGGATTAACATCACATGCATGGATAATGTGATATGATATGGTCCTTCTTGCACTTGATCTCCATCTTGTGCATCATGGTATGATCTCCGTCATTCCACCGGTGTGGCACCAAGGTCCATGGCACCTCCATCTTGATTGTCCATCAAATTTACAACATATCACATGGATATGATATGGCTCTTGTCGGTATGTCAATAATTTACAAAAGATATCATCTTATACATCAAATTTGTAACATTGACCATATCACATCACATGTTTTGCAAAAACAAGTTAGAATTCTCTCATTTATTTTTGCATATTTGATACGTCTCAAACGTATCCATAATTATCGACGTTCCATGCTTGTTTTCTATCCAATACCTCTATGTTTTCACATGTTTTTCTTCGTTTTCCGGACGTTTTCATGGGCTAACCTATTGAGAAGATGCCACAGAGCTAGTTCTTGTTTTCTGATGTTTTTTATTTCAGAAAAGTTGTTCTAAAAATATTCTCAGAATTGGACGAAACAAAAGCCAAAATTCTTAGAATTCTCGATACATCAACGTAGTCCAAAGGAGACCCGGAGGGGTGCCCTGGAGCCACCACGCCATGGGTGGGCGCGACCCCCTGGCTGCGCCTTCAGGTGCTGTGGGCCCCTCGGGCGCCCACCACCATTGCCCTTTCGCCTATAAAGTCCACCCGAGGCATAAACCCTAAAATCCTAAATATATTGGCCCTTTTCCACGAAAAGTTCCACCAACAAGTTTTGGAGAACAGAAATCTCTGTTCCGGCACCCTGCCGGGACGGGGAAGTGCCCCCGGAGCCATCTCCATCGACTCCACGGCCAGCATCATCACCGTTGATGTCTCCTATGATGAGGAGGGAGTAGTTCTTGCCCGAGGCTGAGGCCTTGATACGTCATAAACGTATCCTTAATTTCTGATATTCCATGTTGTTTTCATGTCATATGCTACATGTTTTCTTTACACTTTATGTCAGTTTTTCGATTTCCCGGACTAACCTATTGACAAGATGCCACAGAGCCAGTTCCCTGTTTTCTGTTGTTTTTAGTTTCAGAAAGTTGTTCTAGAAATATTCTCGGAATTGGAAAATTCGAAACCCGGAAGTCTTAGAATTCTTGAATGTTCCACGGAATCTCGAAGAGGCCCGGAGGAGGGCCACACCATCGCCCCCCCCCCCGGCCGCGCCTGGGGGTGGTGTGGGCCCCTCAAGATTCCACCGTCGTCTTCCTTTCGCCTAATTATTTCCCCCGATACATCTACCCTAAAAATATACCACTTCGTCCCGAGAAACACCCGAGGCCGTCGTCATCGTCAACCCGAGATCGGGAGGGTTCTGGAGCTCTACCCGACACCCTGCCAGGTGGGGAATACATCACCGGACGGGTGTACACCACCATGCCCGCCTCCAGAGTGATGCGTGAGTAGTTCATCCCTGGACTACGGTTCCATAGCAGTAGCTAGATGGTTGTACTCTTGTGACGCCCCTGGATCGGGTACTATGGGGATTTCAGCGTTCCTGCCAGAATCCACATAATATCTGATCCCGAGTTGTCATTTTTTATACCATTACAACAGTTCACGAATAATCCGCAACAACAACAGAAGAGATATATACAAGACGACTCAAACGAGTCAATGATACAACTTATACAATACAAAGATCCAAATAACAGCGGAAAACGAAATAGTATCCGACTACGGATAAGATACAAATTGGACTAAGAGTCCTGAAGATAACCGATGGCGTCCAATCCTTGCCCAGGCCAAGCCGGAGGGATTCCCAAGCTAACGTCGTCAGACTTCAAACCTGTGACTGCATTGTGAATACAGCCCCAAATCAACGGGGTCAGTACTTTGAAGGTACCGGCAGGCGGAAAGCAATACTCACAAGATACCAATGCAACCAGTCATCACAAGATACAAATACTTTGGGTATAAAGGAAGAGGTTGGTGTAATGAAGCGGCAGCGAGCGGCACTAAGCAGTCTATGGAAACACGCTACAACTCTCGTCTATTAGAAAGGGATGAGAAAGCGCGACAAAACCAACTACAACTACTCACCAAAACAAACCCATCCAGGATTTACCCCCCATCAACCAATGTCAGGAGGTAACCCGAGGAAAAACTCACACGTGTTTAAATAGTAAACTCGTTATCGCACAGGTTAACAATTATCGTTAGGTGTAAGTTATCTGACTCTTGTAAGCCAGCACTTTCTCCAAGATTGTCACATAAGTGTGGACGATACGCCTTCTCGAAAAGATTTAACCCTGCAGGGATGCACTACTGTAGCCACACGCACCGAGACTGTCGCGAGACTGTCGGCACAACACTTCACCTTACCACAAACAAGTCCAGGTAGCCACCTAGCTAGGTTGGGACCGCCTCGAGAGTCCGGCCGGTACTTCGAAGCGGACCTAGCCGTTTGCGCCTACGCGCGAAACGGATCAAACCTGACCGGAACTGTCCGCTCCATGTCATACCGCGGAAAGCTATATAATTGTACGCACATCGGTAACATACCATCATCATCCTCAGCGTTGTTGCCATTGTACCTGCAGAACTGGTGATGTGCGTAGCCAAATGGAAAGCCCGAACTACGTTGTGGCATCCTGGACAAGATTGCAGCGGGGCTAATAGATTGCGGGGAGTCTCATTCCTCCCACGATATGGTTAGTGCGCTCATTCTTGGATCAGCGGACAAGAACCTTTTCCTAAGGCGACACCAGAGGGACCAAAAGCCTCGAGGGGCCTCCCGCCGGTGCCTTAACTCGATTTCAAATTTTATTGTTACCCCAAGCGTTAAGATCATTTTAAAATAAGTTGAACCAACCTATCATACTAGTAAGGTGACAAAGAACCAAACTCGCAAAGAACCTAAGCATGCGCTACGACTCGCAAGGCAAGCAAGAAACAAACATGTCATAGGAGGTGGGGGATGAGGCTATATCATGGCTGCAAGGTAAACATATTATAGGATCGAGACAGAAGCATCGAACCGACAACGGAAAGAATTGGTAACAAGTGAGGAACGGCAGCCATAGGTAGCAAGTGAGTAAAGCTTGCCTGGAATCCAGCTTGTAGAGGTAGCAGAACTTGTCGTGGCTCACATCATCTCAACGTCCTATCCGCGAGGAAGCAAGTGCTAGAAGTAACACCGGATGCAACCAATTACTACTACGGTAGATGATCCGGCATGATCAAGATATGGATGCATGACATGCGAGAATGCAACTTAACCAATTTAAGTGGAATCGGAGTCCCAACGATTAATTTAGAATGTTCAAGTTATTTATCTAACCATCAAGATTAAATTTTGTTTAGCATGGAAAACAATTCATAGGTGAGTGACACAAAATTAAATGGAAATAGGGCACCAATTGAATTAATTACCCAACACATTCCATGTTTATTATTTAGGTGGACGTGCATAACACTACTAAAATGCAAAATTCAAGATGTAAACATGAGCATGGATGGCATATTAATATTCCTTGCATTTTTCTGATAAAAATAGACATAAAGTTTGCATTATTTGGATTAGTAAAACAAAATTTATGAGCATTTGAAGTTATGGGGTTTTTCTGTAAAAATCTGGGACGTGTTCGTGAGGAAAACAGATAATGGAAGGGCTCCGGTGCAAAACTGGGAAGGACAGGGGCCTCGGTGCAAAACTTTAGATCCAGATCTGGATCTGGGGAATTTTTCTCACCGCAGTTGGAGCTAGCTTCGGTCAATGACAGGTGGGGCTAGCCCTCACGCAGTGAAAATTAGAGAAAAAGAAGGCACCGTGCCTTGGGTGGGATTCGAACCCGTGAGTTCTCCGTGGAACCAAGTGAACGGAACCACCGTGTTGTGTGCTCGTGAGTGCTATTGTATGGATGTATACGAATATCAAGTGTATCCCTTGGATTTTTAACTGACGAAACTGAAGACACTGGAGGCTACAACCGGACGGGAAACTGTGAGGCCATCGACGGCGATCTGACGCGGGCGACGCGCTGCTCCCAGAGCAAGAGAGGGAAAGGGGAACGAGTCCAGAGGGTTCCTTACTGTGTGGGAAGGCTGGGGGCGGCCGGAGGTGGTCGGAGGCGCGCCGAAGCGTCAATGGAGTCGAGCAGACCGCGTAGACGTACATTAGACAGAGGAGGAAGATGACCATGCTGACGACGACCTAGGCAGCTGCAACCCCCGTTCTTCCGCGTAGCAGACGACGATGGCAAGGCAGTTCCATTCCCGCTGGCCCCTTGGCTCGATGGAGACCATGGCGGTGGGGCGTTTGCGAGGTCCACCGGTGTTACTCCATGGGTGCAGAAAATTCAGATACGTACACCAAGAGACAGAGAGAAACGCGAACCAGGAGGAGAGGTAGAGTGGTGGCGCGAGGGGAGATGGGAAGGGGAGAGGCTAGGGTTTGGGGGTCCTCTCCCGGGTAGATAAGAAGGAGGGGGGAGGGGACCATGGAGGGTTGGTGTCGTGGTGGTTGAAAGCGACAGGGACGGGAGGTCACGCCTCCTACGTGTGCGTTCGTACGGACGAGGAAGGAGGGGGCTAGGTGGGTTGCTCTCCTTGGAGGTGTTGTAGGTGGCCTGCTGGCTGGGCCTTGGGCCTGGCCAGTTCGGCTGCCTCCACCAAAACCTTTTTTTTGTTTATTTGTTTTTTTCAGAAAACAAAAGAATTGTTTTAAGAACTTAGAAAACAGATTTGAATCATTTAGAATAATGCACAAAATAATTTTATTAATGCCATATCATATGGTGCATGATGATGCATGATGCCATGCCGTGAAAAAGAAAAACAACAAACAATTCTATTTGGGGAAAAACCCCGGGAGTTACAACTCTCCACCTTATGCATCATGCTTAGATCTCGTGAGCTGCCTCACATGATCGAAATCATCTATTTGTAATGCTACATGTTGTGTTTCCTAGGATCCGATGATTATTGAATGATATGTCTGTTGATTATCAATCTATCATGTTATCTTCATGTGTATGTTATTTATGATCTTGCATGCTCTCCGTTGAGTAGATACTCTGGACAAGTAGATGCTAGTGAATCCAAGAGGGAGTATTTATGCTTGATAGTGGGTTCATGCCTCCTTTGCATCTGTGCTCGAGTGACAGAAACGTGACAGATGGAGGACGTGTTGTTGCCATTAGGGAGAAAACAACGATGTTTACTTAGTTTACATTGTTTACATTACACAGTTTGCTTATTGCGATTATCCGTTGCTTGCAACTTAATGCCCAACGTTTGTTCGGATGATATTCGAAGGGTGGATTATTAGTCATAGATGCAGTTGGATGACGATCTATGTATTTTGTTGTAATGCCCGCATGAATCTCATAGTAATCTTTATGTCATGCATGTTATTTATCTGTCAATTGCCCAGCTGTAATTTGTTCACCACGGATGTTAGCTATCTTTTATGGAGAGACACCTCTAGTGAACTGTGGACCCCGGTCCATTTTCTCATACTGATAATACACACACTGCTTCCACTGTTTTCACACTACTGCTACTATTTTCATACTATTCTCATATTATTTTCCACACCATACGTTTAACCTCTTTGTGTTTAGCAAAACCGGTGAGATTGACAACCTCACTGCTTCGTTGGGCAAAGTGATTTGATTGTGTTGTGTAGGTTCCACGTTGCTGCTGAACCGGTAGTGCGCCCTGCCATGTCAGGTGCATCAACCTTTAGAGATTGCTTTTCCTCCTACTGGTCGATTCAAACTTGGTTTCTTTTCTGAGGGAAAACTTACCGCTTCACTCTTCACACCCTTTCTCTTGGGGTTTACCAACATCAGCCATCAACAAGTTTTCTGGCGTCGTTGCTGGGAAGGAAGAGAATTTCTGCAAGGGGAGTCTCTCACTTCCAATCTCTTTACTTTGTTTTTGTTTTTCTTAGTTTATTTTATTTTTTCTTGTTTGCTTCTCTTTATCAAAAACACAAAAAAAAAATAGTCCCTATTCTAGTTGTTACTTTTGTTACCTCGTTGTTATTTTTCATTATGTTGTTCCCTAAGTTTACCCTAAAAGACCTTCCAGTTGGTAGTGGTTCTATACTTGGAAAGGATGCCATTAAAAATTCTTTAATCATGTTAGTAAGCATGATAATTTTGAGGATAAATCCATAGTAGAACTTGCTCCAAATTATGAAACTGCTGCAACTTTTTTAATTCACATGTTAGAAGCTAGGTTTGTTAACCTTCATCCCATACTGCAGCATATGTTCCTCAACTTTAATAACATTGAAGATATTGAGAAAAGGAACTTTATCTTAGAAACCATGCTTAAAGAATTTGGAGATGTTGCTATAGAAGATAGAAAAGTCTTTGATCATTTCAATATGCTAGGCTCATGTGTAGATATTGTTGGTGCTCGTGAAAAAACTGAATCTAAAAATGAAAAGGAGGAGAAAATACCAATCCCCTTTAAATTGGTAGCACTGCATGAAGCCCAAGAAAAGAATTTTGATTGGATTGTTCCTGAGAATTTATTTGATGAGAGTAGTAAGCCTAAAAGTTCTAAGAGAGGAGCCTCTGAAACTCACTTAGATAAAATACAATGCATTATTAAGGAATTGCCTTATCTTGATTTGAATGCTTCTTCACTTGAAAACACTTGATTCCACTTTTCTCGGCCTATCTAAAAGTCTTTAAAGAAAAGCACTTCTTGGGAGATAACCAATGGTTTTATTTTTTCTTTGTTTATATCTGTTTTATTTGATTAAAGGGGTTGTATACTTCTATAGCATCTTTATTTTCATGTTTTAGTTGTGCCAAGTAAAGTATCTGACGAGAGCAAGAGTTGGTTTTGGATTTCTGCGCAGGAAACAGATTTTTGTTGTCCACCGTAAAAAATCGTATAAAATCCAGAAAGATCAGAATAGTCTGAACTTTTTTGTGCTAATTCCAAAAAAAACCGTTCTTTAAGTTTTTCGATCTGAGCAACATAAGTGCCCCAAAAAAATTCGTCTTTACGGACTGTTCTGGTTTTGGCAGATTTTGCCATTTTTCTTGCATTTGCTCTTTTACGATGTCAAGTGGATTTCCTTGCTTCACGAAACATCAGTGGCTGTAGCTAATGTTTAAAAGTATCATTAGCACTTGTGTCCATACAGAACCAATGAATTTTGTTTGTTTCACTAGCACTCTAATGCGAATTACTCTTTGAGTGTGGTGTGAAGGAAGTTTTCAAGGGTCAAGAGAAGAGGGTGATATAATGTGATCAAGAAGAGTGCAAGGTCAAAGCTTGGGGATGCCCCCGTGGTTCATACCAGCAAATTCTAAGAATACTCAAGCATCTAAGCTTGGATATGCGCAAGGAATCCCCTTCTTCATCAACAATTTATCAGGTCACTTCTAGTGAAACTATATTATTATTCGGTCACATCATATGAAGTTTACTTGGAGCGTTTGTTTGTTTTATTTTGTTTTCCTTTATTTTATTTTGTTTTCCTTGCTACAATAATATAGTTGGACCCTAGCATTCTTTGTGTTGGAGAGAGACACGCTCCGCTTTTTCGTTTGAATACTTGTTATGCTTGTATTCTTAGTTTTTCTTCTAGTTGCTGCAAAATCCCTGTTTAGCTCATGTTTTTATTGCATCTCTTATTCAGAGTTGTTAGTCTTAGTAGAGTTGTGTTAGTAATCTCTTGTTTAATTGCTGCATCTCTTGGCAAGTTTTTGTTTATTATGAAATGCTTGGTGTTGGAAAGCAGTAGTACAGTTTTCGTGGTTATAACGATGCAAATAGAAGCTTGTATAGATTGTGGCTAGAACTTTTCATGTCATGCTAGATGTTATTTTAATTCTAAACCCTAGTGGTTATTTTTGTAACATGATTTGTCTCAAATAGCTGAGAGTGTTTAATGTGCCTTAGAAAGAATCATGAGTTGTTCTTGTCATTTTGAAGCATAAATTTGTGGTGTTCTCCTTTGAATGCTTTATTTGGTTGACTTAGCGCATGCTCACGCCATGTTTATGACTACAAACCCGTCACTTATTGTAACAGCCGGGGTTTTCCCCAAATAGAAATTGTTTGTTTGTTTTCTTTTTCGCATCCTGGCATCATGCATTGCATTGCATCCCATCCAGCAACAAAACAATTTCTTTTCCTAAATAATTTTAATCACAAAAATAATTCTATTTTCTTTGAGATCTTCTCTTATTCCCTAAATCAATTCTTTTGTTTTCTAAAAATAACAAAAACAGAAATAAAAAAAAACGTTTTGAGAAAAGGCCCAAAAGCTAGCCCGTTTTCAGCACAACAAAACCAGCCCACCAACCCCTCTCCTTCCTCGTCCGTACAGCAACGAGGAGAGCGTGATCGCTCATGTCGCTGTCCACGACCCCCTCATGGTCCCCTGCTCCTCTTTCTCTATATCTACCCCTCCTCTCCAGATCGCCAGGAACCCTAGCCCCCTTCCTCTTTTCCCTCCCCACCGCCACTCTCCTCTCTCTCCTTCTGCCTTTTTCTTCCTCCACAAGACACAAACTTGTGTTCTGTTTCTCCTCTCACAACCATTTGGTGGCCGGAGCCTGAGCTCAAGATCTCCACCGTCTCGTGCATCCCGGAGCCGAGTAAGTATGTCCTGGAGGTTCCCCTTGAGTCACTCTTCCAATTCCCCATCTCAAACTCGCCGCTCATCTCCTTTTCCGCTCGCAAACGAGGTCGCCCCGAACCGCTCTCCGTGTCAAGCCCGTCGACGATGCCATCGCCTCAAGCCTCGCTGGGTTCCGAGACCATGTCCTGGCGCTAGGCTTCGACCTTCTCCACCGGAAACGAGAAGACTAGGGGGCGGATCAAGGAGTTTCTCGGACGTCGCCAAGCCGCCGTCGACTACGCACCGTCTACTTCAGCTTCCTCGTCTACAGCACGTCGACGGTCGTCCTCGAGCCGTACCACGACGCCAGCAGCTCCCCGGTGAGCTTTCCGTCCGCTAGGACACCTTCTTCGGCCCTCTCATGCTCTGGGTGTCGCCGTCGAGCGGCACCATCTACAGGTCATGGCTTCCCCTAGTCCGCCATGGACGCGGTTACCTCGAGCTCGCGCATGGCCTCGCTAAATCCCTGTATGTACACACCCAGACACCCACGATACCACTCTCTGGTTGCACGCACACCACCTTCACGGAGGCGCCGCCCCGCTCTGGTCCACGCCGGCTCATTTCCGTCCGTCGGGGTCGACCTGTACGCTGCAGAAGTTGTTATTCAATTTCATCAGTAAACAGAGCACCTGTTTTATCTCTTAAATATTCAGATCTAGATCAGTTCAGAAACTCCAGCCCAGCCCAGTGGCTATTCCCTCCGCCCTCCGCTCATGAGACCCGAGTTCGAACCCCATCCGACGCAAGTATCCCACCTTTTCCTGGTTTTTGCCCCCGCGCGCAGTCGGTCCCACCTGTCGGTGACCTTGGTGGCTCGTGCGGATGCCACCCACGCCTCGTCAGCGCCGCGTGGCGTTAGGGCCCGCGAGTCAGCCTCTCTGGCTGGCTGCCTGGTGGTGAAAGTCGTCCCAGATCCAGATCTGGATCAGAAATTTCGCACCCAGGCCCCTTGCCCTTCAACTTTTTGCACCGGAGCCCTCCAGATCTCTGTTTCCCTCACGATCCACTCCTAGTTTTTACAGAAAAACCCCATAACTTCAAGTGCTCATAACTTTTGTTTTACTAATCCAAATAATGCAAATTTATGTCTATCTTTATTAGAAAAATGCAAGGAATATTAATATACCATCCATGCTCATGTTTGCATCTTTCATCTTGCATTTTAGTAGCGTTATGCATGTTCACCTAAATAATAAACATGGAATATGTTGGGCTACCTAATTAAATTTGTGACCTATTCCATTTAATATTGTGTAGATCACCTATATCTTGTTCTCCATGTTAATCAACATGTAATTTGATGGTTAGATAAACAACTTGAACCTTCTAATTAAATTGCTCGGATTTTGGTTCCGTTTAAATTGGTTAAGTTGCATCTCGCATGTCATGCATCCATATCTTGGTCATGTTGGATCTATTGTCGTAGAAGTAATTGTTGCATCCGTTGTTTCTTTTAGTGCTTTGCTTCTTCGCGGATAGGACGTTGAGATGATGTGAGCAACGACAAGTTCTGCTACCTCTACAAGCTGGATTCCAGGCAAGCTTTACTCACTTGCTACCTATGGCTGCCGTCCCTCACTTGTTACCGATTCTTTCCGATGTCTTTATTCTAGCCTTATGAATCGATGCTTGTGTCTCGATCCTATCATATTTTTACCTTGCAGCCATGATATAGCCTGACCCTCCACCTCCTATGACATGTTTGTTTCTTGTTTGCCTTGCGAGTCGTAGCGCATGCTTAGGTTCTTTGGCGAGTTTGGTTCTTTGTCACTTTACTAGTATGATAGGTTGGTTCAACTTATTTTAAAATGATCTTAACGGTTGGGGTAATAATAAAATTTGAATTCGAGTTAAGCCACCGGCGGGAGTCCCTTCGAGGCTTTTGATCCCTCTGGTGTCGCCTTAGGAAAAGGTTCTTGTCCGCTGATCCAAGAATGAGCGCGCTAACCACATCGTGGGAGGAATGGGACTCCCCGCAACCTATTAGCCCCGTTGCAGTCTTGTCCAGGATGCCACAACTTAGTTCGGGTTTTCCATTTGGGTACGCACATCACCAGTTCTGCAGGTACAATGACAACAACGTTGAGGATGATGATGGTATGTTACCGATGTGCGTACAATTATATAGGTTTCCGCGGTATGACGTGAATCGGACAGTTCCGGTCAGGTTTGATCCGTTTCGCGCGTAGGCGCAAACGGCTAGGTCCGCTTCGAAGCACCGACCGAACTCTCGAGGCGGTTCCAACCTAGCTAGGTGGCTACCTGGACTTGTTTGTGGTAAGGTGAAGTGTTGTACCGACAGTCTCGCGACAGTCTCGGTGCGTGTGGCTACAGTAGTGCATCCCTGCAGGGTTAAATCTTTTCGAGAAGGCGTATCGTCCGCGCTTATGTGACGATCTTGGAGAAAGTGCTGGCTTACAAGAGTCAGATAACTTACACCTAATGATAATTGTTAACATGTGCGATAACGAGATTACTATTACAACATGTGTGAGTTTTTCCTCGGGTTACCTCCTGACATTGGTTGCTGGGGGGTAAATCCTGGGTGGGTTTGCTTTGGTGAGTAGTTGTAGTTGGTTTTGTCGCGCTTTCTCTTCCCTTTCTAATAGACGAGAGTTGTAGCGTGTCTCCATAGACTGCTTAGTGCCGCCCGCTGCCGCTTCATTACACCAACCTCTTCCTCTGTACCCAAAGTATTTGTATCTTGTGATGGATGGTTGCATTGGTATCTTGAGTATTGCTTTCCGTCTGCCGGTACCTCCAGTACTGACCCCATGATTCGGGGCTGTATTCACAATGCAGTCACAGGTTTGAAGTCTGACGACGTTAGCTTGGGAATCCCTCCGGCTTGGCCTGGGCAGGGATTGGACGCCATCGGTTATCTTCAGGACTCTTAGTCCAATTTGTATCTTGTCCGTAGTCGGATATTTTCGTCTTCCGCTGTTATTTGGATCTTTTTATTGTATCAGTTGTATCCTTGACTCATTTGAGTCGTCTTGTATATATCTATTCTGTTGTTGTGGATTATTCGTGAACTGTTGTAATGGTATCAGAAATGACAACCTGGGATCAGATATTATGTGGATTTGGGCGGGAACGCTGAAATCCCCATAGTACCCGATCCAGGGGCGTCACACTTATAGCCTCTATGATCATTTATTTTTTGAACTTGTAGTACCACTTATGCTTTGATTAATGATGTTTTTGTCGCTATGCATGATTATGGCCATTATTTCTTGATGACCAACAAGTATAGGGGGTGCATCGTAGTACTTTCGATAAATAAGAGTGTCGAACCCAACGAGGAGCATAAGGTTTTGACAAGCAGTTTCGATGAAGGAATAACTGTAAATACTGAAAGATAAATTTCTAGGGGTTTTTGATATTGCAGATAAATAAAGTGCGAGTAAATAAAATGTAGTAATAATAATTGCAGCAAGTGGCCCAATCCTTTCTTCAGCAAAGGACAAGCCGGTGGGTTTACTTATGATTAAGAACCGTTCTCGAGGACACACGGGAGATTTCTGTCAAGTGCTTTTGTTTCATGCCGCTGAATAATCTTTAGTGTTTTGATAAGTGTTGTGTGGGTGAACCTATGCTAATCTACGGTCCCATCCAAGACCAATACATACTTGTGATTATACCCCTTGCAAGCATCCGCAACTACAAGAAAGTAATTAAGAAATAAATCTAACCACAACTTTAAACTTCGGGATCCTACGCTCCCTCGTGTAATGGTTTTCTAACGGGGGTTTAGGTTTCTGTCACTCCGACAACCCCACAATTAGTAGCCAAATACACGATGCATTCCCCTAGTCCCATAAATGGTGAAGTATCATGTAGTCGACATTCACATGACACCACTAGAAGAATAACACCACAACTTAAATATCAAACCATTAAATATTACTCAACATTACTTCACTACTAACAACTTGAATTCTCTCATGTCCTCAAGAACAACACGGACTACTCACAAGACATCGTATGGATCATAATCAGAGGTGATATAATGGATGATAACAATCTGGTCATAAAGTGCTAACACCGATAAATCTCACAAGCATCAACTACTAACAAGTAATCCACACCGGGAGAAAGATCTAATGTAAAACAACAATAGAGGCCCCTAATTTTATAGCGTAATGATGGTGGATGATGAGGGTGATGGTGCTGGTGGTGATGATGATGATGATGACGATCTTGATGATGCCCGGAGTGATGCCGGTGACGATGGCGATGATTTTCCCTCTCCGGAGAGGAATTTCCCCGGCAGATTTCTCCCTGCGAGAGAGCTTTTCTCTCTCGGGTGTTTTCCGCCCCAAGGCGATGGCGGAATAATTCTTCGATGATGGTCTGGGGCTTAGGGTTCCCTGGGGACCAAGTACGCGAAATATATCCCCAGAGGTGGGCCAGGGTGGCCACACCACCTGGTGGCGCGGCCAGGAGGGGGTGATACGTCCATTTCGCATTACTATTTTATATCATAATTTTCTGTTATTCATCGATATATTTCATGTTACGATGCATCCCTTATGTTGTTTTATCTTATTTTGCATGTTTCGTAATTTTTGGAGAATAAACACCGGGACCAGAAATCTGATGGAAAAAGCACCACCGAGATACCATATTTCAGAAGATTAGAAGAAGAAGGGGGACACCGGGGGTGTCTTAGAAGTTTAGAGGAGGATTCCAGCCAGAAGGGGATCCAAACGGGGGCCACCAGGGGCCCACACCATGGGGTGGCGCGCCCCCTGGCCGTGCCACCAGGTGGTGTGGCCACCCTGTCCCACCTCTGGTCGAGGTCTTTCGCGTACTTGACCCCTAGGGAACCCTAAGCCCCATACCATCATCGAAGAATTATTCCGCCGCCGCCTCGGGGTGGAAAACACCCGAGAGAGAAAATCTCTCTCGCAGGGAGAAATCTGTCGGGGAAATTCCTCTCCGGAGAGGGGAAATCATCGCCATCATCACCATCATCACTCCGGGCATCATCAAGATCACCATCATCATCATCACCACCACCACCACCATCACCCTCATCATCCACCGTTATCCCGCTGTAACAATTAGGTGCCTCTATCGTTGTTTTACATTAGATCTCTCTCTCTCGGTGTGGATTACTTGTTAGTAGTTGATGCTTGTGAGATTTATCGGTGTTAGCACTTTATGTCTAGATTGTCATCATCCATTATATCACCTCTGATTATGATCCGTATGATGTCTTGTGAGTAGTTCGTGTTGTTCTTGAGGACATGGGAGAAGTCAAGTTGTTAGTAGTGAAGTAATGTTGAGTAATATTTAATGGTTTGATATTTAAGTTGTGGTGTTATTCTTCTAGTGGTGTCATGTGAACGTCGACTACATGATACTTCACCATTTATGGGCCTAGGGGAATGCGTTGTGTATTTGGCTACTAATTGTGGGGTTGCCGGAGTGACAGAAACCTAAACCCCCGTTAGGAAACAATTACACGAGGGAGCGTAGGATCCCGGAGTTTAAAGCTGTGGTTAGATTTATTTCTTAATTACTTTCTTGTAGTTGCGGATGCTTGCAAGGGGTATAATCACAAGTATGTATTAGTCCTGGATGGGAGGGTACATTAGCGTAGGTTCACCCACACAACACTTACCAAAACACTAAAGATTATTCAGCGGCATGAAACAAAAGCACTTGACAGAAACCTCCCGTCTGTCCTCGAGAATGTTTGTTAATCATAAGTAAACCCACCGGCTTGTCCTTTGCTGAAGAAAGGATTGGGCCACTTGTTGCAATTTTTATTACTGCATTTTATTTACTCGCACTTTATTTATCTGCAATATCAAAAACCCCTACAAATTTATCTTTCAGTATTTATAGTTATTCCTTCATCGAAACTGCTTGTCAACACCTTCTACTCCTCGTTGGGTTTGACACTCTTATTTATCAAAAGTACTACGATACACCCCCCTATACTTGTGGGTCATCAAGACTATTTTCTGGCGCCGTTGCCGGGGAGTGAAGCGCTATTGGGAAGCGGAATTGATAAAGGAAGCTTCTGCTGTAAGTGTTGTTTTTATTACTGTCTACTGTTTATTACACTATGTTTGGATCTCCTTTTGAGTCCTTATTTGCAGGCACTGCTGCCACTGCTAGTGTAGTAAGCGACCCACCGCCCGATGATTTGGATCCTTATAAAATACCTATAAAGATTGTTAAACATGTTATGAATAAATGCTATTCAGGTGATGGAACTGTCCATCCTGGTGATCATTTGCTCTTTTTACATGAATTATGCGAGTTGTTCAAGTGTGCAGGTATTACAATGGGCCAAGTGAAGAGAAAATTATTCTCTATATCATTGGCAGGCCGAGCCACTGAATGGTTCAAACTGCTGAAAAATAGCCAGACTATTGGATGGGAGGAAATTGTGCCTCTCTTTTATTCTAAATTATATCCTCCCAATGAAATTCATAGAGATCGTAATTATATATCTAATTTTTGGCCGTGTGACGGAGAGAGTATTGCCCAAGCATGGGGGAGATTGAAGTTACTAATGCTCAAATGCCCCATTCATGAGCTCCCCAGTAATATTGTTATTAATAATTTCTATGCAAGGCTTTCTCTTCATGATAAGGATTTATTAGATGCTTCTTGTTCTGGATCATTTACACGTATGAAGGATGAAGCTAAATGGGATCGTCTTGAACGTATTCAAGAAAACACTGAAGGATGTGAGAGTGACAAAGGTAGAAAGTCAGGTATAAATTATGATTATGAATGCATTAAAACTTTTATGTCATCCGATGATTTTCATAATGTTAGTATTGTTTATGGTCTTGATTCTCAAGTTGCTGCAAACTTATATAAGGCCTTTGCTTCTTATATTGATATTCCAAAAAGGAATGGGATAAGTACCATGCACCTTATAAAGATACTGTTAATTGTGTTCCTTCTAGAGATATAGAAGTTCACACCGTTGATTATATTGTGCCTGAACCTTATATTGAGAAAATGCCTTTCCCTGCTAAGGTAAAAGAACATTCTATGTTAGCTAGTGTGGTTAATAAAAGTGCAAGGAAACCTGTAGAACCCAAGGAACAAATAATTGTAGAATCTACAGTAGCAACAGTAAAGGACCTTGTTTCTGAAAATGTAGAAGAGGGACACATTATACTTTGTGAAGATGCTTCTAATATTGTCTCTCGTCCTAGTAATTCTAGGAAACCTAGTGTTCCTGTGCTATCTGTTAGGATAGGTGATTATTGCTATTATGGTTTGTGTGATATTGGTGCTAGTTCTAGTGCTATTCATTATGAGCTTTATAAATAAATCATGCATGAAATTGGTTCTTGTGAACTTGAAGACATTGATGTGATTATTCAACTTGCTAATAGGGAAACTATTTCTCCAATTGGTATTGTTAGAGATGTGGAGGTCTTATGCGGTAAAACTAAATATCCTGCTGATTCTAGTGATACTTGTCCTATTATATTTGGTAGACCTTTCTTAAACACTTATGGTGCTGTTATAGATTGTAAAAAGGAGAAAAACCTTACAAAGTTTGATGGAGAGTCTTATGAATTTAATTTCTCCAAATTTGCTAAAGCACCTTATGAAGCTGAATTACCTAATGAGAATTATAGAGTTGAACAATTGGCTGCTATTTCTCTTGCTCCTAACAATCCTCTGCAGCAATACATGGAAGACCACGAAAGTGATGTCTTTATGGAAGAAATAAATGAAATTGACGAGATTTTCCTACATCAGCCAGCGATGCTAAAACATAATTTACCGGTGGAAGACTTGGGTATCACATTACCACCGAAGGAGGATCATGTTTTTGATTTAAAGCCTTTTCCTGACAATCTTAAATATGCTCATATTGATGATAAGAAATTATATCTTGTTATTATTAGTTCTAAACTTTCTGGTAAAGAAGAGGAGAGATTATTAGGAATATTGAGGAAACACAGAGGTGCTATTGGTTATACTATTGATGATTTGAAAGGGATTTCTTCTACAATATGTCAGCATGCTATTAATATTGAACCTGATGCAAAGCCAGTTGTTGAACATCAATGCAGTTTAAATCCTAAGATGAAGGATGTGGTAAGAAATGAGGTATTAAAACTCCTAGATGCTGGTATTATTTATCCTATTGCTGATAGTAGATGGGTTAGTCCTGTGCATTGTGTCCCTAAGAAAGGAGTGACGACTGTTGTGCCAAATCAAAATAATGAACTGATTCCTCAAAGAGTAGTGGTTGGTTATAGGATGTGTATTGATTTTAGGAAAGTTAATAAGGTTACTAAGAAAGATCATTATCCTTTGCCTTTTATTGATCAAATGTTAGAGAGTTTGTCTAAGAAAACTCATTTCTGCTTTCTTGATGGTTATTCTGGGTTCTCTCAAATTGCTGTTAGGAAGCCTGATCAAGAGAAAACAACTTTCACTTGTCCTTTTGGGACCTATGCTCATAGAAGTATGCCTTTTGGTTTATGTAATACTCCTGCTACTTTTCAAAGATGCATCTCTGCTATCTTTCATGGTTTTTGTGAACAAATTGTGGAAGTCGTCATGGATGATTTCTCCGTCTATGGAACTTATTTTGATAGTTGTTTGCAGAATCTTGATAAGGTTTTGTAGATATGTGAGGAGACTAATCTTGTTCTTAATTGTGGAAATGCCACTTTATGGTAAATGAAGGAATTTTTCTTTTACATAAAATTTCTGAAAGAGGTATTGAAGTTGATAGAGCTAAAGTTGAAGCTATTGAGAAAATGCCCTGTCCTAGGGATGTCAAAGGTATTCGTAGTATTCTTGGTCATGTTGGTTTCTATAGAAGGTTTATTAAGGATTTCTCTAAAATATCAAAGCCTCTTACTAATCTTCTTCAAAAAGATGTACCTTTTGTTTTTGATGAAGATTGTAAAGAAGCTTTTGAAATTTTAAAGAAGGCTTTAATATCCGCCCCTATTGTACAACCCCCTGATTGAAATTTACCGTTCAAAATTATGTGTGATGCTAGTGATTATGTTGTAGGTGATGTTCTTGGACAGCGGGTAGATAAGAAGTTAAATGTTATTCATTATGCTAGTAAAACTCTTGATGCTGCTCAAAAGAATTATGCTACCACTGAGAAAGAGTTCCTAGCTGTAGTTTTTGCTTGTGATAAATTTAGGCAGTACATTGTTGATTCTAAAGTTACTATTCATACTGATCATGCTGCTATTAAGTACCTTATGGAAAAGAAAGATGCTAAGCCTAGGCTTATTAGATGGGCGCTTCTCTTACAAGAGTTTGATTTACATATTGTGGATAGGAAGGGTGCTGAAAATCCTGTTGCTGATAATTTGTCTAGATTAGAAAATATCTCTCATGATCCTATTCCTGTTAATGATAGTTTTCCTAATGAACAATTGGCTGCAATAAAAGTGAGCTCTCAAGAGAGTCCATGGTATGATGATTATGCTAACTTTATTGTTTCCAAGTATTTGCCTCCTACCTTTACAACTCAGCAAAGGAGAAAATTCTTCTATGATTTGAGGCATTATTTTTGGTATGACCCACACTTATATAAAGAAGGTGTTGATGGTATTATGCGAAGATGTGTTCTTGAAAATGAACAACGAGAGATATTGAGAAAATATCATAGTAGTGCTTATGGAGGACATCACGCTGGAGATAGAACTGCACATAAGGTTCTACAATCATTTTTTTATTGGCCTACTCTCTTTAAAGATGCTAGAAAGTTTATTTTATCTTGTGATCAATGTCAAAGGGTTGGAAATATTTCTAGACGTAATGAAATGCCTATGAATTATTCTCTTGTTATTGAACCGTTTCATTGTTGGGGTTTTGACTTTATGGGTCCTTTCCCTCCTTCACAAGGCTACACTCATATTCTTGTTGCTGTTGATTATGTTACTAAATGGGTAGAAGCTATACCTACTAAAAGTGCTGATGGTGAAACCTCATTAAAAATGCTTAAAGACATTATTTTCCCTAGGTTTGGTGTGCCTAGATATCTTATGACCGATGGGGGTTCTCATTTTATTCATGGTGTTTTTAGAAAGACTCTTGCTAAATATGATGTTAATCATAGAATTGCATCACCCTATCATCCTCAAACTAGTGGGCAAGTAGAATTATCAAATAGATAAATCAAATCTATCTTGCAAAAAACTGTTAACAAATCTAGAAAAAATTGGGCTAAGAAATTAAATGATGATTTGTGGGCTTATATAACTGCTTATAAAAATCCCATGGGCATGTCTCCTTATAAAATGGTTTATGGAAAATCTTGTCACTTGCCCCTAGAATTAGAACACAAAGCTTACTGGGCAGTGAGAGACCTAAATAGAGATTTTAAACTTGCTGGTGAGAAAAGGTTGCTTGACTTAAGTTTGTTAGATGAATGGAGGAGTGAAGCATATGAAAATGCTAAGCTCTTTAAAGATAAATTTAAAAGGTGGCACGATAAGAGAATTATTAAAAGAGAGTTTCATGTTGGTGAGAAAGTGCTATTGTATAGGTCTCGTCTCAGATTTTTTGCAGGAAAATTACTCTCAAGATGGGAAGGACCTTTTGTTATCGAAGAGGTATATCGTTCGGGGGCAATTAAAATTGTTTCCCTTGCAGAAAACACTTCACAAGTGTTGAATGGCCAAAGAATCAAGCATTATATTTCTAGAGATCCCTATAATGAAAATGTTGATTGTATTCGAGCCATGATCCCGGAGGAATTTATTAAGAAGCATATTTCAGAAACTGCAAAGTCAGTTTTCGAATAGGTATCAGTTTTGGCAACAAAACGTTCGCCAAACATCTTCCAAATTTTATTTTTACTGTTTTTGGAAAATATGAAAAAATATGAGGCGGAAACGAGGCGGGAGACGGATCCCGGAGGCTCCACGCCATGGGGTGCCGCGGGCCACCCTTGGCCGCGCCAGCCCATGGTGTGGGCGCCCCGGAGCACCTCTCCGACTCATTTTTGACCTGGACCTTCCTTTCGTTGTAAAACTTTTTTCTATATAATCCCCCGGACCCCCCGAGGTCCGTATATCGTTTTCTCGTCGTGTTTCTGTTTCAAGCTGTTTCTGCCAGATCTGTTTTCAGTTTTAGAAGCATCACGGTCTCCGTCAACAACAACAAGGGGAAGGGAACAAAGTAAGATGATCTCCAAGACCCAAAGCCAGAGGAGGAGATCGAGAGTGGAGCTGAAGGAGATGTAGAAGAAAACCCAGGAGTGCATCACCGCGCCACCATCGCAAGCATTGGAGTGGTTGCAAAATCTCGCAAGCAAACGACAAGGATGAGCACTAGAGGGAAGGCCCCACGTCACTGCTTAGCTTCAAGGACACCCCTTTCAGGCATAAAGAAACCTTTCCGTACTTTAATTCATGAGTATCAATCTAGGAGGGTACCCGAGGCAGATTTTCCTTCTTGCTGGGATATGGATCGTTCTAACCGTGCAGATGAAGCAAGCTCTCAACCTAAGGTAGAGTGGGGGAAAATCTTGGTGGCCGGGATTCACAGTCTGACAGGTATGCAAACCGTATTGATCACAATACGGAGGTGATGTGTATGCTTATGTTCGCAATTGAAGATCTGAAGAAGTCAATCGATAAGCTCATCGAGAAGGATTCACCACCACCGAAGAATTGATTCATCATTGGTATTGGCATCCCCTCGGCTTGTTCCAAGCTTGGGAGGGAGTGTCGCGGTATCACATCACTATATTTCATCTTTTTACCTTTTTAGTAGAGTCATATCATGAGTAGAGAAGTTATCATATAGGATGGTTTGCAGTATGGAAGTATCTCTCTTTAGTTGGTTATCGTTTTATCCGTTGGTGTGAGTTGCCGGTTTGAAATATTAATGGGAAGTTTCACCATTTACTTTGCGTACACCTTATTTTAGTTTTCAATTTCTGTCATATGGTTGAGTTTGTTGTTAGTATTTGGTGTCACTCTGGAGATCATTAAGTTAATCTAGTTGGTTTTGGCAAACTTAGCTTGGGTCAGTAGAAATAATATTTTGAGATGCTAGTATAAGAAAGAGGAATTTGCCTATTAGCTCATAAACTTAGTATTCACAAGTTAAGATTGCTTGGGCTTTCAATGAAGATTGCATGATTGGTTTCATCATATGTACATTTATTTGTTTTCCCTCAACTCTTATGCTTGCAACCCAGCCTTGCTAGCCAAAAACCATGTACCGAGAGGGAATGCTTCTCGTGCATCCAAACCTTGAGCCCCAAAACCTTGCCATTTGTGTCCACCATACCTTCCCACATGTGGTATTTCACCGCCACTCCATGGAAATTGCTCATGTGTTACCTTTAAAACCTTCAAAATTATCCCTGTTTTGTGTTCATGTTTTAGCTCACGAGGACGCAAATAGAGAATCGTTATCTCACTTGTTGATTGGACTCACACACGTGGACTAGTGGCTTCATCCGCTTATCCAAATACTAGAAGAGCTGGCAGTGGGGTTCCTAGCCCCAAATAATAATACAAATTCTCTTCACTCTTTTTGCCCCTGATTTATCAGTCAAAGCATAATTGTGTAAACAAAAGAGAAAGAGGTATGACCTTATATACCAGTTGCGTCCTTCTAAGGGAGCCGCTCTTGTGAAGTCTAGTTGGCTTGTGACGTATTGTATTTTCTGTTTTCCATTCGTTGACATGAACATACACCTCTCTCAAAATTAGACACTCCTCCATGGTATGTGATTGTTGGCAGGCACCCGAGGATTCGTTTAGCCATGGTTTGTGTAAGAAAGGTTGGGAGGGGTGTCAACAATTTTATACCTCTGTTTTACAAAATAAAAGCTCTAGCACATGAGTGATCCATGCTTCCCTCTGCGAAGGGCCTATCCTTTACTTTTATGTTGAGTCAGTAAACCTATTCCTTTCTGTCTCAAGCAAGCATTTGAGTTGTTGTGATCTCACCATCTATATGTTGATTTATTCAATCATGTTTTCTATCCTTCTTTGTTTAGAACATGCTTTATTATCTGAATGAATATTACTTTGAAAGCTATGAATCGATGTAAAAGGATTGTTATAATTAAACATATTAAGCTCTATAATATAAGCCTTGTTATAAAGACTTCACCTAAGATAAGTATGATATCATTAAATGTTCTCTGACCAAGAACGAAGTTTGCCATCACCAATTTTGATTTTATCTTTTGCATCTTTGTTTGTGACTCCCATTACTCGTTCCAAGTTAAGTTATATGAGAGGAAGTTTCTGTCTATAATGATTGGTGCATAGATAAATGTGATGCTTCTTGTTCGTATTTTATTTATCGACTCTTCACTCCATAAACATGTGGTCATGTTTACTGAGTTCAGTTTCGCTTGGGGACAAGCGAGGTCTAAGCTTGGGGGGAGTTGATACGTCCATTTTGCATCACTATTTTATATCATAATTTTCTGCTATTCATCGATATATTTCATGTTATGATGCATCCCTTATGTTATTTTATCTTATTTTGCATGTTTCGTAATTTTTGGAGAATAAACACCGGGACCAGAAATCTGATGGAAAAAGGCACCGTCGAGATACCATATTTCAAAAGATCAAAAAAGAAGGGGGACACCGGGGTATCTTAGAAGTTCATAGGAGGAGTCCAGCCAAAAGGGGAGCCAGAGGGGGGCCACCAGGGGCCCACACCATGGGGTGGCGCGCCCCCTGGCCGCGCCACCAGGTGGTGTGGCCACCCTGGCCCACCTCTGGTCGAGGTCTTTAGCGTACTTGACCCCCAGGAAACCCTAAGCCCCATACCTTCATCGAAGAATTATTCCGCCGCCACCTCGGGGCGGAAAACACCCGAGAGAGAAAAGCTCTCTGGCAGGGAGAAATCTGCCGGGAAAATTCCTCTCCGGAGAAGGGAAATCATCGCTATCGTCCCTGTCATCACTCCGGGCATCAGCAAGATCGTCATCATCATCATCATCACCACCAGCACCATCACCCTCATCATCCACCGTCATCCCTCTATAACAATTAGGGGCCTCTATCGTTGTTTTACATTAGATCTCTCTCCCGGTGTGGATTACTTGTTAGTAGTTGATGCTTGTGAGATTTATCGGTGTTAGCACTTTATGACCAGATTGTTATCATCCATTATATCACCCTTGATTATGATCCATATTATGTCTTGTGAGTAGTTCGTGGTGTTCTTGAGGACATGGGAGAAGTCAAGTTGTTAGTATTGAAGTAATGTTCAGTAATATTTAATGGTTTGATATTTAAGTTGTGGTCTTATTCTTCTAGTGGTTTCATGTGAACATCGACTACATGATAATTCACCATTTATGGGCCTAGGGGAATGCATCGTGTATTTGGATACTAATTGTAGGGTTGCCGGAGTGACAGAAACCTAAACCCCCGTTAGGAAACCATTACACGAGGGAGCGTAGGATCCCGGAGTTTAAAGCTATGGTTAGATTTATTTCTTAATTACTTTCTTGTAGTTGCGGATGCTTGCAAGGGATATTGATGCTCGCAGAGTTGATGAAGTTGTTGGAAACCCCAAGAGGAGGGTGTGATGAGCAAGCGGCATGAATTTCCCTCAGTTAAGAACCAAGGTTATCAATCCTGTAGGAGGAAGAGGATCTCGGGAAGGTTGATGCGACCGGTGTCAGCAACAACGTGGAACCTGCACACAACACAACCAAAATACTTTGTCCCAACGGTACAGTGAGGTTCTCAATCTCACCGGTCTTGTTGATAATAAAGATTAGACGTATAGTGTGGAAAATGATGTACGCTTGCAGTAAGTAAAGAAAGCAGGAAATAGTTGTGGCTTGTTTAACAGTGTGGAAAAATGGACCGGGGTTCATAGGTTCACTAGTGGTGTCTCTCCATAAAAGATAGCATGCTGGGTGAACAAATTACAGCTGGGCAATTGACAAATAGAGGTTGCACCGTAGTGCACATATATGACATGAAGACTATTATGATATTTAGTGCGAGCATTACAACAATATACATAGACCGACATCCATATGCATCTATGACTAATAATCCACCCTCAGGTTATCATCTGAACCCCCTTAGGTATTAAGTTGCAAGCAACAGATAACTACATTAAACACTTTGTTTAATGTAAGCAATGATTATGCACGCGGGCACTCTCACTGTTGTTTTCTCCCTAATGGCAACAGCACATCCTCCCCCTTCACGTTTCTGTCACTCAAGCAAGGTGGTGAGGAGGCATGAAACCACTATCAAGCATAAATACTCCCTCTTGGAGTCACTAGCAACTACTTGGCCAGAGCAACCACTAGCAACGGAAAGCATGCAAGATCACAAATAGCATATGCAAATAAAGACTATAGTCAACTTGGCATAAGTTCAATATTCATCGGATCCCAGCAAACACAACATATAGAATTACATAAGATCAATATCGATAATGATAGGCAGCTCACGAGATCTAAAAATGGAGGCATATGAGGAGAAGACAACCATCTAGCTACAGCTACGAACCCGTAGTCCAAGGATGAACTACTCACGCATCACTCCGGAGGCAGGCATGGTGATGTAGAAGCCTCCGGTGATGATCTCCTCTCCGGCAGGGTGCCGGAAACAGCTTCAAAAAACCCCTGATCTAGGGTTGACGGTGATGGCGTCTGCGGAACTTTTTGGGGCTTTTTGATCCGGTGTCTAGGGCTTTCCATCCGGGGGCGTTAAATAGGCGAAGCGGCAAAGGCGGTGGAGCTCTAGGGGCCCCACGCCCATAGGTGGCACGGCCATGGGGGCCCGCGCCACCCTATGGTGTGGCCCCCTCGATGCCCGCCTTCGACTCCTCTTCGGTGTTCTGGATGCTTCCGCGGAAAATAGGCACTTCAGACTTTGTGGGGTCCAATTTCGAGAATGTTTCCAGAACAACTTTTCCGAAACCAAAAACAGCAGAAAACGGGGAACTCACACTTGGCATCTTGTTAATAGGTTAGTCCCGGAAAACGTATAAAAATGGTATAAATAAGGGAGAAAACAAGTAGCAATTGACATAATATGATCATGGAGCATCAGAAATTATAGATACGTTGGAGACGTATCAAGCATCCCCAAGCTTAGTTCCTACTCGTCCTCGAGTAGGTAAACGATAAAACAATAGTTTCTGAGGTGACATGCTACTAACATAAACTTGATCAATCTAATGTAAAAGCATATGCACGCTGAGATCATAGAACTTCAAACACAAACATGATAAATAGAACTTTAATAATAAAGCACAACAATTACTTTGCATCACGAAGAGTAACTCAAATAAAGGATCATGAATAATAATGCAAAGAAAGGTAAACGTTTGTTTCAGGTATAGAGAAAGCATGGCAAAGTGATATTTCGCTAGTCCTTAAGAGTGGGGCAAAACATAAATGCCAGGACACCTTCAAAGTTCATGAGGAAGACTAGAACAAATAATTTAAGAACAAATAATATCACATTATGAAGTAATTATTGATGCTTATGGGACAAATGCACATAGAACTCAGAATGGCAAAAATGCTCTCTCAACTGTGCATAAAGTTAGAAGATGGAGACTCAACATAAAAGTAAAAGAAAGGCCCTTCGCGGAGGGAAGCAGGGATCACTCATGTGCTAGAGGTATTAAAAATTTGACACTCCTCCCATCCATCTTTCAAAAACCATGGCTAACCGAATCCTCGGGTGCCTGCCAACAATCACATACCGTAGAGGAGTGTCTATAGTTTGGGAGATGTATGCTATTGTCAATGAATGGTAAACAGAAAATACGGTACGTCACAAGCCAACTGGATTCACAAGAGCTACTCCCATGGTGAAAGATGCAACTAGTGTAGAAGGTCATCTCTCTTTCTATTTTGTTTACAAAATTATGCTTTCACTGATAAATCAGGGGCAAAAATAATGAAGAGAATTTGTTTGCATTAATTTGGGGTTGGGCACCCCGCTGCTAGCTCTTCTATCATTTGGATAAGCGGATGAAGTCACTAGTCCAGGGTGTGAAATCCAATAAACAAGTGAGATAAAGATTCTCTATTGACGTTCTCATGAGCAAAAACAGGAACATAAAGCAGGAGTAATTTTGAAGGTTTTAAAGGTAACACATGAGCAATTTACTTGTAGTGGCAGTTAAATACCAAATGTAGGTAGGTATGGTGGACACAATGGGAAAAACTTTGGTTTAAGGGAGTTTGGATGCACGATAGAGCTCATACTCAGTACAGGTGGAGGCTAGCAAAAGACTGGGAGCGACAAATCAAGAGAGCATAAGAGCCATAATCATGCATAGAGACATAAGCATCATTAATTAAAACATAAGCAGTATCACAAGTTCAAAAACTAAGTGGTCATGGAGTCTATTTGTGACTGGTTTGTAGTCATAAACATGGTGTGATCATGCGCCAAGTCAACCAAATAAAACGTTCGAAAGAGAATACCATATATTGATGCTTTACTATGACAAGAACAACTCATGAATCTTTCAAGACATATTAAACACTCTCAGCTATTTGAGGCTAATCATGCTACTCAATAACCACAAGGCTTTAAAACTAAAATAACATTTAGCATGGCATGAAAAAGTTCTAGCCACAGTCTAGACAAGCTTCTACTAGCACTGTTATAAATTCTACTTCAAGCAACAGTTTTCTTATCCCAACAAGCACCATACAAAACATGCTTTAACAAAAATACTATTTATCATACATCAATAAAACGTGAGAGTACTCACATAACACTACTAAAACTAACAACTCTAATAAGAGATGTATGCAAAATAGGAGCTAAATAAATGCAGCAGCTAGACAGAGATTAAGAATACAAAGTATTCTCATGAAAAAGCGGAGAGTGTCACTTCCAATAAAAGAATGCTGGGGTCCAACCAAGCTTATTTACAAAGTAAAAACAAACTGAAAGAAAAAAAGAAAAAAAACTTAAAACAAAAATTAAAGACGCTCCAAGTAAAGCACATAAAATGCGACCGAATAAAAATATAGTTTCACTAGAAGTGACCTGATAATTTGCTGATGAAGAAGGGGATGCCTTGGGCATCCCCAAGCTTAGACGCTTGAGTATTTTTCGAATTTTCTAGGTTGTACCACCGGGGCATCCCCAAGCTTAGGATTTTCACTCTTCTTGGTCACATCATATCATCCTCTTCTCTTGACCCTTGAAAACTTCCTTCACACCAAACTTCTCACAATCTTCATTAGCAACGTTAGTGCAATTGAAATAATAAATTCACATCGTTCAGTTTAAACACAATTCTAACACTAAAAAACACGTTATCTACTTTCAAAACATCTTTTAAAACTCTTTTTCTCAAAAGAACACCAAAAGAAAGAGATTAAGATGCAAATGCAAGAAATGGCAGAAATCTATCAAAACATAACAGCAGGTAAAGATCGATTTTTTTCAAAAATATTATGTTGCTCAAATAAAAAAGTTGTCAACTAAGAAATTTTGCATATATAACTCAGTATTAAGCACAAAAAATTCAGGTAATTTTGAATTTTCTGTGATTTCTAACGGAATTAACAGTGGACAGTAGAAATATGTTTCCTGCGCAGAAATCCGAAATATAACCTCAACTTTCCACTAGAGGCTTTACTTGGCTCAACAAAAACACAAAAGAAAAGATACACAGGGGTTGCTAAGTAAATAGACAATACCCAGGTGCAAAGCACACCAAAGAAAACGAAGGAAAACGGGTTGAAAACAGCGAAATAAAACGGGTTGTCTCCCGGTAGCGCTTTTCTTTAACGCCTTTCAGCTAGGCATAAAAGGGCAACTCAAGTATTTTCAAGTGAAGAAGCATCAACATCATATCTTTCTCTAATAATAGAGTCAAAATTTAGCTTCATCTTCTTTCTAGGAAAGTGTTCCAAACCTTTCTTGAGAGGGAATTGATATTTAATACTCCCCTCTTTCATATCAATAAAAGCACCAACAGTTCTAAGAAAAGGTCTTCCCAAAACAATAGGACAAGAAGCATTGCATTCAATGTTAATAACAACAAAATCAACAGGGGCAAGGTTATTGTTAACCATAATAAGAACATCATCAATTCTACCAAGAGTTTTCTTCTTAGCATTATCAGCAACATGAACATCCAAATAACAGTGTTCCAACGGTGGTAGATCAAGCATGTCATAAAGCTTTCGAGGCATAACAGAGATACTAGCACCAAGATAACACGAAGAATTGAAATCAAAATCATTTACTTTTATATTAATGATAGGCTCCCAACCATCATCTAATTTTCCAGCGATAGATGTCTCAAGTTTCAGCTTTTCTTCCCTAACTTTCAAGAGAGCATTGGTAATATGTTTAGTAAAGGCCATATTCATGGCACTAGCATTGGTACTTCTAGGAAGATTTTGTAGGAACATAATAACTTCAGAGATATTGCAATCATCAAAATAAAAATTATTATCATCAAAATTAATGGGACCATTATCTCCCATACCTCTAAAAATTTCAGCACTTTTATCAGGAGCAATTTCAGCAGTCTGAGGCAATTTAGCATGTTTCACAGAAGGAGTAGGGACTTTATTAACACCAACTACTTTACCACTAATAGTAGGAGGTTTAATAGCACTTGGAGCTTCAGTTTTACTAGTGGTTGTGATAGTGCAAACTCTAGCAATATTATTCTTTTTAGCCAATTCATCTTCTCTTTCCCACCTAGCACATAACTCAGCCATCAACCTAACATTATCATCAGTTCGAATTTGGATGGCATTCAAAGTTTTAATTTGTTTAAAATCTTGTAGAAAAACCTTTAGTTTTAGAAAATCAACATCAATAGCAAGGCTATCTACTTTAGAGGCAAGAACATCTATTTTACCAAGCTTTTCCTCAACAGATTTATTAAAAGCAGTTTGTGTGCTAATAAATTCTCTAAGCATGTTTTCAAGATCAGAGGTAGATATTTTATTTTTATTGTAGGAGTTGCCATAAGAATTACCATAACCATTATTAGGAGGATACGGCTTATAATTGTTTCCACTAAAATTATTTCTATAAGCATTGTTGTTAAAATTATTATCTCTAATAAAGTTCACATCAACGTGATATTATTGAGAAATCAAAGAGGCTAAAGGAACATTATTTGGATCAACTTGAGCTTTACCATTAACAAGCATAGACATAATAGCATCAAGCCTTTCACTCAAAGAGGAGGTTTCCTCAACAGAATTTACCTTCTTACCTTGTGGAGGTCTCTCAGTGTGCCACTCTGAATAATTTATCATCATATCATCAAGAAGTTTTGTTGCATTACCCAAAGTGATGGAAATAAAGGTACCTCCAGCAGCTGAATCCAAAAGGTTCCTTGAGGAGAAATTCAGTCCTGCATAAAAAGTTTGTATAATCATCCAAGTAGTCAGTCCATGAGTGGGACAATTCTTCACCATAGTTTTTATTCTTTCCCAAGCTTTAGCAACATGTTCATTATCAATTTGTTTAAAATTAATTATGTCATTTCTTAGGGATATAATCTTAGCAGGAGGATAATATTTTCCAATCAAAGCATCTTTACACTTAGTCCATGAATCAGGTGGTGTGGTCACCCTGGCCGCACCACCAGGTGGTGTGGCCACCCTGGCCCACCTCTAGTCGAGGTCTTTCACGTACTTGACCCCCAGGAAACCCTAAGCCCCATACCGTCATCGAAGAATTATTCTGCCGCCGCCTCGGGGCGGAAAACACCCGAGAGATAAAAGCTCTCTCGTAGGGGAGAGATATGCCGGGGAAATTCCTCTCCGGAGAGGGGAAATCATCGCCATCGTCACCGTCATCATCATCATCATCATCACCACCAGCACCATCACCCTCATCATCCACCATCATCCCGCTGTAACAATTAGGGGCCTCTATCGTTGTTTTACATTAGATATCTCTCCTGGTGTGGATTACTTGTTAGTAGTTGATGCTTGTGAGACTTATCGGTGTTATCACTTTAGGACCATATTGTTATCATCCATTATGTCACCTGTGATTATGATCCATATGATGTCTTGTGAGTAGTTCATGTTGTTTTTGAGGACATGGGAGAAGTCAAGTTGTTAGTAGTGAAGTAATGTTGAGTAATATTTAATGGTTTGATATTTAAGTTGTGGTGTTATTCTTCTAGTGGTGTCATGTGAACATCGACTACATCATACTTCACCATTTATGAGCCTAGGGGAATGCATTGTGTATTTGGCTACTAATTGTGGGGTTGCCGGAGTGACAGAAACCTAAACCCCAGCTAGGAAACCATTACACGAGGGAGCATAGGATCCCGGAGTTTAAAGCTATGGTTAGATTTATTTCTTAATTACTTTCTTGTAGTTGCGGATGCTTGCAAGGGGTATTGATGCTTGCAGAGTTGATAGTGTTGTTGGAAACCCCAAGAGGAGGGTGTGATGAGCAAGCGGCAAGAATTTCCCTCAGTTAAGAACCAAGGTTATCAATCTAATAGGAGGAAGAGGATCTCAGGAAGGTTGATGCCACTGAAGGTGTTGCTGGCGCTTCACCGGTGTCAGCAACAACGTGGAACCTGCACACAACACAACCAAAATACTTTGTCCCAACGGTACAGTGAGGTTGTCAATCTCACCGGTCTCGCTGAAAACAAAGATTAGACGTATAGTGTGGAAAATGGTGTATGCTTGTAGTAAGTAAAGAAAGCAGGAAATAGTTGTGGCTTGTTTAACAATGTGGAAAAATGGACCGGGGTTCATAGGTTCACTAGTGGTGTCTCTCCATAAAACATAGCATGCTGGGTGAACAAATTACAGCTGGGCAATTGGCAAATAGAGGTTGCACCGTAGTGCACATATATGACATGAATACTACTATGATATTTAGTGCGGGCATTACAACAATATACATAGACCGACATCCATCTGCATCTATGACTAATAATCCACCCTCAGATTATCATCCGAACCCCCTTAGGTATTAAGTTGCAAGCAACAGATAATTGCATTAAACAAAGTGTGTAATCTAAGCAATGATTATGCACGCGGGCACTCTCACCGTTGTTTTCTCCCTAATGGCAACAGCACATCCTCCCCCTTCACATTTCTGTCACTCGAGCAAGGTGGTGAGGAGGCATGAACCCACTATCAAGCATAAATACTCCCTCTTGGAGTCACTAGTAACTACTTGGCCAGAGCAACCACTAGCAACGGAAAGCATGCAAGATCACAAATAGCATATGCAAATAAATACTATAATCAACTTGGCATAAGTTCAATATTCATCGGATCCCAGCAAACACATCATATAGAATTACATAAGATCAATGTCGATCATGATACGCAGCTCACGAGATCTAAACATGGAGGCATATGAGGAGAAGACAACCATCTAGCTACAGCTACGAACCCGTAGTCCAAGGATGAACTGCTCACACATCACTCCAGAGGCAGGCATGGTGATGTAGAAGCCTTCGGTGATGATCTCCTCTTCGGCAGGGTGCCGGAAACAGCTTCAGAACCCCCCTGATCTAGGGTTGACGGTGACGGCGGCTGCGGAACTTTTCGGGGATTTTTTATCAGGTGTCTAGGGTTTTCCATCCGGGGGTATTAAATAGGCGAAAGGGAAAAGGCGGTGGAGCTCCAGGGGCCCCACACCCATAGGTGGCACGGCCAGGGGACCCGCGCCACCCTATGGGGTGGCCCCTCTGATGCCCGTCTTTGACTCCTCTTTGGTGTTCTGGATGCTTCCGGGGAAAATAGGCACTTCGGGCTTTGTGGGGTCCAATTCCGAGAATGTTTCCAGAACAACTTTTCTGAAACCAAAAATGACAGAAAACAGGGAACTGGCACTTGGCATCTTGTTAATAGGTTAGTCCCGAAAAACGTATAAAAATGGTATAAATAAGGGAGAAAACAAGTAGCAATTAACATAATATGATCATGGAGCATTAGAAATTATAGATACGTTGGAGACGTATAAGGTATAATCACAAGTATGTATTAGTCTTGGATGGGACGGTACATCAGCATAGGTTCACCCACACAACACTTATCAAAACACTAAAGATTATTCGGCGGCATGAAACAAAAGCACTTGACAGAAACCTCCTATGTGTCCTCGAGAACGTTTGTTAATCATAAGTAAACCCACCGGCTTGTCATTTGTTGAAGAAATGATTGGGCCACTTGCTGCAATTATTATCACTGCATTTTATTTACTCGCACTTTATTTATCTGCAATATCAAAACCCCCTATAAATTTATCTTTCAGTATTTACATTTATTCCTTCATCGAAACTGCTTGTCAACACCTTCTGCTCCTCGTTGGGTTCGACACTCTTATTTATCGAAAGTACTACAATACACCCCCTATACTTGTGGGTCATCAGGGGGCGCGCCACCTCATGGTGTGGGCCCCTGGTGGCCGCCCTCTAGCTCCCCTTCTGGCTGGACTCCTCCTCTGAACTTCTAAGGCACCCCCGGTGTCCCCCTTTTTCTTCCGATCTTCTGAAATATGGTATCTCGACGGTGCTTTTTTCCATCAGATTTCTGGTCCCGGTGTTTATTCTCCAAAAATTATGAAACATGCAAAATAAGATAACATAACATAAGGGATGCATCATAACATGAAATATATCGATGAATAATAGAAAATTATGATATAAAATAGTGATGTAAAATGGACGTATCATTGCTCTCTTGATTTGTCGCTCCCAGTCTTTTGCTAGCCTCCACCTGTACTGAGTATGATCTCTACTCGTGCATCCAACTACCAAAAACCAAATTTGCCAAATTTTTCCACCATACCTACCTACATGTGGTATTTAACTTCCACTCCAAAGTAAATTTCTCATGTGTTACCTTTAAAACCTTCAAAATTGCTCTGGTTTTGTGCTCCTGTTTTAGCTCATAACGTAAATAGAGAATCTTTATCTCACTTGTTGATTAGACTTTCACACCCTGGACTAGTGGCTTCATCCGCTTGTCTAATTGATAGAAGAGCTGGCAGCGGGGTGCCCAGCCCCAAAGTAATACAACAAATTCTCTTCACTATTTTATACCCTAATTTATCAGTCAAAGCATAATTGTGTAAACAAAAGAGAAAGAGGGATGACCTTCTACCCAGATGCATCCTTCTATGGGAGTCTCTCTTGTGAATTATAGTTGGCTTGTGACATACTGTATTTTCTATTTACTATTCGTTGACATAAGCATACACCTCTCTAAAAACATGTTTTCAATGCCTCTGTTTAATCAAATAAAAATCTCTAGCACATGAGTGATCCCTGCTTCCCTCTGCGAAGGGCCTTTCTTTTACTTTTATGTTGAGTCTCCACATTCTAACTTTATGCACAGTTGAGAGAGCATGGTTGTCATTCTGAGTTTAATGTGCATTTGTCCTAGAAACATTATTAATTGATTCATGATGTGTTATTGTTTGTTCTCAAATTATTTGTTGTAGTCTTCCTCATGAACTTTGAAGGTCTACTGGCATTTATGTTTTGCCCCACTTTTAAGGACAAGTGAAATATCACTTTGCTATGTTATCTCTATGCTTGAAACAAACGTGTAGCTTTCGAGTGCATTATTATTCATGATCTTTTGTTTGTGTTACTTTTCATGATGCAAGGTGATTTCTATGCTTTATTGTTAGAATTATATTTGTCATGCTTGTGTTTAAGTTCTATGATCTCAGCTATGCTTATGCTTCTACAATTTAGATGATCAAGTTCATGTTGGTAGCATGTCACCTCAGAAATTATGTGTTTTTATTGTTTACCTACTCGAGGACGAGTAGAAACTAAGCTTGGGGATGTTGATACGTGATGCGTGTGATCACATGTTCGTCGGGAGACCCCAAGAGGAAGGTATGAAGAGTGCAGCGGCAAGTTTCCCTTAGAAAGAAACCAAGATTGAATCGACTAGTAGGAGGAAGGAGTAACTTCGAAAGGTGAAGCAGCTGTGATGGAAGGGCGCACTACCGGTTCAGAAGCAACATGGAACCTACACAAGACAATCAAATCACGTTGCCCCAACAAAGCAGTGAGGTTGTCAATCTCACCGGTTTTGCTGAATACAAAGAGGTTAAACGTATGGTGTGGAAAACAGTAGGAAAATAGTAGGAAATGTATGAAACAGTAGGTGTTTTATCAGTATGAGGAATAAGGACCGGGTTCCACAGTTCGCTAGTGGTGTCTCTCCGAGAAAGATAAATAACATGCATGGTGAACAAATTACAGCTGGGCAATTGACAGAAATGAAGGCTGCACCGTAGTGCATATGCAAGACATAAATATTACTATGTGATTCATGCGGGCATTACAACAAGATACATAGGCTGTTATCCAACTGCATCTATTACTAAAAATGCACCCTCTGAATATCATCCGAACAAACATTGGGTATTAAGTTGCAAGCAACAGATAATCATCGTAATCAAAGTGTGTAATGTAAACAATAACATCATCCTTAGACAAAGCATTGTTGTTTTCTCCCTAATGGCAACAACACATCCTCCATCCGTCACGTTTCTGTCACTCGAGCACAGATGAAAAGGAGGCATGAACCCACTATCGAGCATAAATACTCCCTCTTGGAGTTACTAGCATCTACTTGGCCAGAGCATGTACTAATAACGGATATCATGCAAGATCATAAATAACATATGCATGAAGATAACATGATAGATTGATAATCAGAAGACATAGCATTCAACATTCATCAGATCCCAGCAAACACAACATGTAGCATTACATAAATATGATCTTGGTCATGATAGGAAGCTCACAAGATCAAAACATGAGGTACAAAGTGGAGAGAACAACCATCTAGCTACTGCTATGGACCCGTAGTCCAGTGATGAACTACTCACGCATCACTTCGGAGGAGGGCATGGTGGTGTAGACCCCTCCGGTGATGATTTCCCCCTCCGGCAAGGTTCATGTGTATGTTATTTATGATCTTGCCTTCTCTTTGTTGTTAGTAGATGCTCTGGCCAAGTAGATGCTAGTGACTCCAAGAGGGAGTATTTATGCTCGATAGTGGGTTCATGCCTTCTGTGCATCTGTCCTAGAGTGACAGAAACGTGACGGATGGAGGATGTGTTATTGCCATTAGGGAGAAAAACGATGTTTACTTAGTTTAGATTGTTTACATTACACACTTTTCTTACTGCGATTATCTGTTTCTTGCAACTTAATATCCAACGTTTGTTCAGGTGATATTCAAAGGGTGGATTATTAGTCATAGATATAGTTGGATGACGATCTATGTATTTTGTTGTAATGCCCGCATGAATCTCATAGTAATCTTTATGTCATGCGTGTTCTTTATTTGTCAATTTCCCAGCTGTAATTTGTTCACCACGCATCTTAGCTATCTTTTATGGAGAGACACCTCTAGTGAACAATGGACCCCGGTCCATTTTCTCATGCTGATAATACACACACGGTTTCCACTCCTTTCACACTGCTTCCAATGTTTTCACACTGCTGCTACTATTTTCATTCCGTTCTCATGTTATTTTCCACACCATACATTTAACCTCTTTGTGTTCAGCAAAACCGGTGAGATTGACAACCTCACTGCTTTGTTGGGGCAAAGTGATTTGATTGTGTTGTGTAGGTTCCACGTTGCTGCTGAACCGGTAGTGCGCCCTACCATCTGAGCTGCATCAACCTTCAAAGATTGCTTGTCCTCCTACTGGTCGATTCGACCTTGGTTTATTTTTTGAGGGAAAACTTGCTGCTGCACTCTTCACAACCTTTATCTTGGGGTTTACCAACGTCAGCCATCAGGGCTCTACTGGTAGCTATATGTTTCATCTCTCTCTCTCCCATGGTGTGATCTTTATGTGATCATGAGCTTTGTAATCTAGTTGAATAAGTAGATGTTATTCTTCATATGTTATGCTACTCAAGTGGTTTTCTTATGAGATATTCGTAGACACTTCAATCACGGTGTAAAGGTGATAGTGTGTGCACCATGTGGTTTAGCATGATATTTATATTTTGTGTTGGATGACCCTATGAAATTGTGGTGTTTGTCTGGAACCATCTAGATCTCATGGTGATAGCGTGGGGGTTAGTGGGTTACCTCGATGAGGAAATGCGAACTCTAAGGAGTTGTGACGCCCCGGGATCAGGCACTATGCAGATTTCAGCATTTCCGCCAAAATCCACATAATAACCGATTTCAGGTTGCCACTTGTGATAACATTACAACAGTTCACGAATAATCCACAACAACAACAGATGAGGTATATACAAGACGACTCAAACGAGTCAATGATACAATTGATACAATACAAAGATCCAAATAACAGCGGAAGAAACAACATAGCGTCCGACTACGGACAAGATACAAATTGGACTAAGAGTCCTGACGATAACCGATGGCGTCCAATCCCTGCCCAGGCCAAGCCGGAGGGATTCCCAAGCTAACGTCGTCAGACTTCAAACCTGTTGACTACAATGTGGAATATGCAGCCACGGAATGGATTCGTGGGTCAGTACTATTAAGTACTGGCAAGTGGATAAACCATACTCACAAGATACCAGCGTAACCAATCATCACAAGATACAAATACTTTGGGTACAACGGAAGGAAGGGATTATTGCAACGAAGCGGCAGCGGGCTGCACTAACTAACTACAGAGACGCGCTACAACATCCGGCTAAAAGAAAGGGATAAGATAGCGCGACAAAACCAACTACAACTACTCACCAAACAATACCCATCCAGTGTTACCCCCTACTAAGGAAGCAACCCAAGGAAACTCACACTGTTGATTAAGGTGACCTTCATTCTTATGGTGGAGGTAATCTATATTACTAGTCAAGTTATCATCGTTAAGTGTAAGTTGTCTGAGTACTTGTTAGCCAGCACTTTCACCAAGTCATCCATAACCGCGGACAACACGGCTTCTCGAGAAGATTAACCCTGCAGGGATGCACCAATTTGGCCGTACACGTAAGAATAACCCGCCAGCTGGGAAGCAAACCCACCAAGCGAGGCACTCAACACAACCCAACTCTTCTTCGCATGAACCCCGTGCAATTGAGCGCATGGCTAATCAAGCCCCACGAAGAAAAGGGGACCCTCATAGCACTCTAAGAACGTGTCTCCCTAAATGCCGACTACAAAAGTTCTACCCTGGCGCCAAGGGTTCGCACCTGCATATGCATGCGGCAAAATGGAAAACCCGAACTAAATGAGGCGATTTGGACGAGATGCGAATCGAATCAAAGTTGCGGGGGGCGCCCATACTCGCTTCCTACATGCGGTTAGTGCGCTCATCATGGATCGGAGGACAAGACCCTTTTCCTAATTAAGGTCGACACTAGCAGGCCTCAAAACCACGCCGGGCCTCCTGCCGGTGCCTTATCATCAAATTACTATTACCCAAAACATTAACATGTTGTTGATTAGATTGAAACCCAACTATCAAACTAAACAGGTAGTAAGACGGACAACAAGACTTGAGCGCAAACAACACTAAGCATGCAACTACGACACAAGGGCCAACAGGGTAAACATACAACAGTTAATAGGAAGTGGAAGGAAGGCTATATCATGGTTGCAAGGTAAACATATGATAGGATCGAGACACAAGCATCGAATCATAAGGCTAGAATAAAGACAACGGAAAGAATCGGTAACAAGTGATGAAAGGCAACATAGGTAGCAAGTGAGTATACTTGCCTGGAATCCATTTTGGAGAGGTAGCAGAACTTGTCGTTGCTCACATCATCTCAGCGTCCTATCCGCGAAGAAGCAACGAACTAGAACAAACACCGGATGCAACAATTACTACTACGGCAAAAGATCCAGCATGATCCTATTTTATATGCATGACATGCGAGATGCAACACCAGATGCAATTTAGGCAATTTAATCGGAACCGGAGTCCGGACAAATAATTATAGGTTCAAGTTGTTTATCTAGCCATCATATTAAATGTTGATTAACATGGAAAACATTAAATAGGTGAGCTAAACAAGATTAAATGGAATAGGGCAATATTTAGATTAATTACCCCAACACATTCCATATGTTGTTATTTAGTTGACATGCATAACACAACTACAATGCAAGATACAAGATGCAAACATGAGCATGGATGCCATATTAATATTCGTTGCATTTTTCTGGTTGGAAAACATATTTTACATGTTGAAATTAGATTTAAAATGACAAAATTATGCATTTGGCAATTTAAATGAATGATTTAATGAATTGAATTATTGAAGCAAGTTTAAATGTTCAAAACAGATAACAAAGTTGATATTTGGAAAGATCATGAAATTTGGGGTGGAATACATATAAATTTTGTATGATTTGGAGTTGTGGTTTGAAAGATATGGGCAAAAGAAATTTGGGGGTGTTTCTGGAATTTTGCAGGGACCTGTTTGTGATGGAAACAGAAGTTGGAGGGGCTCGGGTGCAAAACTGAAGAGAGGCAGGGCCCTCGGTGCAAAACTTCAGATCCAGATATGGATCTGGGAAGTTTGTCACCGATGCTCGTCCCAGCCCGAGCGGCTGACGAGCGGGGCCTGCGCCACGCGGCTGCTGACAAGGCGCGGGTGGAGAGTGAGGTGGCGACCATGGTCACCGACTGGTGGACCCCGGGTGTCAGCGCGGAATAAAAGAGAAAAAGGGGGCGCTGCGCTTCGCGCGGGGTTCGAACCCGAGACCCCACGGGCGCGCACGGAGGGCTCTAGCCACTAGGCTATGCGGTGTTTCGTGATAGGATACAGAGGTGCAGGGAGGTTGAAGTGTAAACCCGCGACTCAGAGGAAATTGGAGAAAAAGGAGGAGGCTTTGCCTCGGGGGGATTTGATCCCGCGACCTCGCGCGCCCGCGGAAGGAACAGGGCCACTGGGCTGTGCTGCGTTTGTTGACAGAACGGGTGCGCGTGCAGTTTTGAGGTGTACTCGGTGTTAACTGTAACTGAAACAAAGTTCAGTTACTGAACTTCGTTTGACAGGGCGGGGATCGCCGGGGAGCTCGACGGTGCCGCGCGATGGCTGGCCCAGAACAAAGAGGAGAGGCACGGGGGAGGGCCCTAGGGACAGAGGCTCACCTTGGCGCGCTCGGCGGGGGGGCACGGCTCGCGGAAGAAGTCGGGGACGGGACGCAGAGATCGACGCCGGCTGGCTTCCGGCCGACGGCAAAACCTCGACGGCGAGGTCGATGCAGCCGCCCTCCGGCCTCGGTGCCTTCAAGGAAAACGGAGAGGGAAGCAGGGGGTTTCCATTCCCGGAAACGGCGTGGGCTGGGGATGGTTGCAATGGCGGCGCCATGGCTACCAAAACTCGGCCACGGGCTGTTTTTCAGGTTCAGAAAAATTACAGAGAGTTGAGGGAGCAGAGGAGGAAGAAAGAGGGTGGCGGCCGGGAGGAAGAGGAGAGGGAAGAGGGGCTAGGGTTTGGGACTCGGGGTGCGGATTGGGGGTAGATATGGAGGGGAGAGGGGGACCATGGAGGTGGACAGGGACATGAGGGGGGGATCACGTCCTCCTCGTGGTTCTGTACAGAGGGAAGAAGGAGGGGGTAGCGGGCCAGAAAGAAGGGGGAGTGGGCTGGCCGTGTGGGCTTCGGGGTAGTAGGTGGCTGGGCCACTCGCCTGGCTGCCTCCCCCTTTCTTTCTTTTTCTTTTTTTGTAGAGAGAGAAAAGATGGAAAAGAAGGGGGTTTTTGGAGTTCAAAAATTAGGGGGATAATTTTTATGGGTTCTCCATTGCAAATGCCCAGGTGCATGATATTTAGTTTTGAAAATTTCAAATTGTGGGTGTTGTTTGAAATTTCAATTCGAAATTCAAATTGGGGTTGTAATAAAGGGGATTTCTTTAACCAAGCAATTTAAATAATTCGAATTCAAAACTATTGAAAACAATTTGAGTTGTTTTGTTTGCAAATGGTTTTGGGAAACATTGTGATATGTTTACATTTTTAAATTGGTTTGAAAACAAGGTGCAATGCATATGATGCATGATGCAATGCCATGCAAAAAAAGGAAAACAAGCAATTCTATTTGAGGGAAATCCCCCGGGTGTTACAGCCGACACCACTAACAAGGGATTGCGCCCTCGCAATCCACCCAAGGAAAGGGGAAGAGAGGTGTCAACTACGGAGTCTTCGTGCTGCGGTTGATTTCCCGGGTCAGGGGGCGGATCTCTTCTTCTCGACACCACTAACAAAAGTTTCTCGACACCACTAACAAGGGATTCTTGCTCGGATTGATGGCGATGTCCTTCCACCAGAATCTTCCGATGATCGAACCTATTAGGTTAAAGGCTCAGAAAACGTCCACCCACATAGAATCCTAGAACTTTGAGAGATAGAGAGGAAGAGAGACTCCAAAACAAATAAGATGAGAGGAGAAATAGAATAGAGACAAGGAGAAAACAAGAATCCTATTGAGATCTTTTCAAAATAGTTTAGCAGAAAATAGTTTTTGACACTCTAGAAACAACGACCGTTAGCGAGGTTATCCTACAGGCTTTGCGGACCCGTTGCTTCGATAACCATTCGTATCGAAACAACTTTGGGAATCGGAAACCATGCTCTGATACCATTTGTGACGCCCCGGGATCGGGCACTATGCAGATTTCAGCATTTCCGCCAAAATTCACATAATAACCGATTTCAGGTTGCCACTTGTGATAACATTACAACAGTTCACGAATAATCCACAACAACAACAGAGGAGGTATATACAAGACGACTCAAACGAGTCAAGGATACAACTGATACAATACAAAGATCCAAATAACAGCGGAAGAAACAACATAGCGTCCGACTACGGACAAGATACAAATTGGACTAAGAGTCCTGACGATAACCGATGGCGTCCAATCCCTGCCCAGGCCAAGCCGGAGGGATTCCCAAGCTAACGTCATCAGACTTCAAACCTGTTGACTGCAATGTGGAATATGCAGCCACGAAATGGATTCGTGGGTCAGTACTATTAAGTACTGGTAAGTGGATAAACCATACTCACAAGATACCAGCGTAACCAATCATCACAAGATACAAATACTTTGGGTAGAACGGAAGGAAGGGATTATTGCAAAGAAGCGGCAGCGGGCAGCACTAACAACTAAAGAGACGCGCTACAACTTCCGGATAATAGAAAGGGATAAGAGAGCGTATCAGAACCAACTACAACTACTCACCTAACAATACCCATCCAGTGTTACCCCCTACTAAGGAAGCAACCCAAGGAAACTCACCCTGTTGATTAAGGTGACATTCATTCTTATGGTGGAGGTAATCTATATTACTAGTCAAGTTATCATCGTTAGGTGTAAGTTGTCTGAGTACTTGTTAGCCAGCACTTTCACCAAGTCATCCATAACCGCGGACAACACGGCTTCTCGAGAAGATTTAACCCTGCAGGGATGCACCAATTTGGCCGTACACGTAAGAATGACCCGCCAGATGGAAATGCACTTCCACCAAGCGAGGCACTCAACACAACCCAACTCTTCTTCGCATCAAGCCCAAAGAACCCCGTGCAATTGAGCGCACGGCTAATCAAGCCCCACGAAGAAAAGGGGACCCTCATAGCACTCTAAGAACGTGTCTCCCTAAATGCCGACTACAAAAGTTCCACCCTGGCGCCAAGGGTTCGCACCTGCATATGCATGCGGCAAAATGGAAAACCCGAACTAAATGAGGCGATTTGGACGAGATGCGAATCGAATCAAAGTTGCGGGGGGCGCCCATACTCGCTTCCCACATGCGGTTAGTGCGCTCATCATGGATCGGAGGACAAGACCCTTTTCCTAATTAAGGTCGACACTAGCAGGCCTCAAAACCACGCCGGGCCTCCTGCCGGTGCCTTATCATCAAATTATTATTACCCAAAACATTAACATGTTGTTGATTAGATTGAAACCCAACTATCAAACTAAACATGTAGTAAGACGGACAACAAGAGTTGAGCGCAAACAACACTAAGCATGCAACTACGACACAAGGGCCAACAGGGTAAACATACAACAGTTAATAGGAAGTGGAAGGAAGGCTATATCATGGTTGCAAGGTGAACATAAGATAGGGTCGAGACATAAGCATCGAATCATAATGCTAGAATAAATGCAACGGGAAGAATCGGTAACAAGTGATGAAAGGCAGCCATAGGTAGCAAGTGAGTATACTTGCCTGGAATCCATTTTGGTGAGGTAGCAGAACTTGTCGTTGCTCACATCATCTCAGCGTCCTATCCGCGAAGAAGCAACGAACTAGAACAAACACCGGATGCAACAATTACTACTACTGCAAAAGATCCAGCATGATCCTATTTTATATGCATGACATGCGAGATGCAACACCAGATGCAATTTAGGCAATTTAATCGGAACCGGAGTCCGGAAAAATAATTATAGGTTCAAGTTGTTTATCTAGCCATCATATTAAATGTTGATTAACATGGAAAACATTAAATAGGTGAGCTAAACAAGATTAAATGGAATAGGGCAATATTTAGATTAATTACCCCAACACATTCCATATGTTGTTATTTAGTTGACATGCATAACATAACTACAATGCAAGATACAAGATGCAAACATGAGCATGGATATCATATTAATATTCCTTGCATTTTTCTGGTTGGAAAACATATTTTACATGTTGAAATTAGATTTAAAATGACAAAGTTATGCATTTGGCAATTTAAATGAATGATTTAATGAATTGAATTATTGAAGCAAGTTTAAATGTTCAAAACAGAGAACAAAGTTGATATTTGGAAAGATCATGAAATTTGGGGTGGAATACATATAAATTTTGTATGATTTGGAGTTGTGGTTTGAAAGATATGGGCAAAAGAAATTTGGGGTTGTTTCTGGAATTTTGGAGGGACCTGTTTGTGATGGAAACAGAAGTTGGAGGGGCTCGGGTGCAAAACTGAAGAGAGGCAGGGCCCTCGGTGCAAAACTTCAGATCCAGATCTTGATCTGGGAAGTTTGTCATCGATGCTCGTCCCAGCCCGAGCGGCTGACGAGCGGGGCCTGCGCCACGTGGCTGCTGACAAGGCGCGGGTGGAGAGTGAGGTGGCGACCATGGTCACCGACTGGTGGACCCCGGGTGTCAGCGCGGAATAAAAGAGAAAAAGGGGGAGCTGCGCTTCGCGCGGGGTTCGAACTCGAGACCCCACGGGCGCGCACGGAGGGCTCTAGCCACTAGGCTATGCGGAGTTTCGTGATAGGATACAGAGGTGCAGGGAGGTTGAAGTGTAAACCCGCGACTCAGAGGAAATTGGAGAAAAAGGAGGAGGCTTTGCCTCGGGGGGATTTGATCCCGCGACCTCGCGCGCCCGCGGAAGGAACAAGGCCACTGGGCTGTGCTGCGTTTGTTGACAGAACGGGTGCGCGTGCAGTTTTGAGGTGTACTCGGTGTTAACTATAACTGAAACAAAGTTCAGTTACTGAACTTCGTTTGACAGGGCGGGGATCGCCGGGGAGCTCGACGGTGCCGCGCGATGGCTGGCCCAGAACAAAGAGGAGAGGCACGGGGGAGGGCCCTAGGGACAGAGGCTCACCTTGGCGCGCTCGGCGGGGGGCACGGCTCGCGGAAGAAGTCGGGGACGGGACGCAGAGATCGACGCCGGCTGGCTTCCGGCCGACGGCAAAATCTCGACGGCGAGGTCGATGCAGCCGCCCTCCGGCCTCGGTGCCTTCAAGGAAAACGGAGAGGGAAGCAGGGGGTTTCCATTCCCGGAAACGGCGTGGGCTGGGGATGGCTGCAATGGTGGCGCCATGGCTACCAAAACTCGGCCACGGGCTGTTTTTCAGGTTCAGAAAAATTACAGAGAGTTGAGGGAGCAGAGGAGGAAGAAAGAGGGTGGCGGCCAGGAGGAAGAGGAGAGGGAAGAGGGGCTAGGTTTTGGGACTCGGGGTGCGGATTGGGGGTAGATATGGAGGGGAGAGGGGGGACCATGGAGGTGGACAGGGACAGGAGGGGGGATCACGTCCTCCTCGTGGTTCTGTACGGAGAGAAGAAGGAGGGGGGTAGCGGGCCAGAAAGAAGGGGGAGGTGGGCTGGCCGTGTGGGCTTCGGGGTAGTAGGTGGTTGGGCCACTGGTCTGGCTGCCTCCCCCTTTTTTTGTAGAGAGAGAAAAGATGGAAAAGAAGGGGGTTTTTGGAGTTCAAAAATTAGGGGGATAATTTTTATGGGTTCTCCATTGCAAATGCCCAGGTGCATGATATTTAGTTTTGAAAATTTCAAATTGTGGGTGTTGTTTGAAATTTGAATTCGAAATTCAAATTGGGGTTGTAATAAAGGGGATTTCTTTAACCAAGCAATTTAAATAATTCAAATTCAAAACTATTGAAAACAATTTGAGTTGTTTTGTTTGCAAATGGTTTTCGGAAACATTGTGATTTGTTTACATTTTTAAATTGGTTTGAAAACAAGGTGCAATGCATATGATGCATGATGCAATGCCATGCAAAAAAAGGAAAACAAGCAGTTCTATTTGAGGGAAATCCCCCGAGTGTTACAGGAGTGCTTTTTGCGGCCCTACGCAATGATTGGTGTTTGCTATCCGACCGGAGATTGGTTCGGAGTAGCATAGTGAAAAGAGATATTTATGCATTTAATTATGTTATTATTGTCGAGAGTGTTCAGTAGTGAAAGTATGACCCCTAGGCCTTATTTCTAAGCATTGAAACACCATTTTCAATCAGTTCTACTATATGTTTGCTTGCTACCATTTTTATTTCAGATTGATATTATAACTTCTAATCTTCCATATTACTTGTATTTCACTCTCTCTTCGCCGAACTAGTGCACCTATACAACTGAAAATTGTATTAGGTGTGTTGGGGACACAAGAGACTTCTTGTATCGTAATTACAGGGTTGCTTGAGAGGGATATCTTTGACCCCTTCCTCCCTAAGTTCGATAAACCTTGGGTAATCCACTTAAGGGAAACTTGCTGATGTTCTACAAACCTCTGCATTTGGAGGCCCAACACTGTCTACAAGAATAGAAGCGTGCGTAGACATCAAGCTGTTTTCTGGCGCCATTGCCGGGGAGGTAAGGTAAAAGGTACCAATATCCTCGGGTGTGAGCACTCGAAGTTATTTCCTTTATATTATGCAATTATATCTTTTTGTTTCTTGTTTTCACTAGTTAGGCTTATTTTTACGTGTTCCTTGTTATTATTTTTACTAGTTAGTATTAATGAAAAACAACAAAAATATGAGAGAGCTTTATAATATTTATCTTGAATTAGGACATGATACTTTTGAAGAAAAATTTAAAAACCTATGGAATTTTGTTTGCATAATAGTGGTAGCAATGTTATTAGCATTAATTCTTTGAATACCATTATTTCTAATGCTAGGGAAAAGTCTAAGTTTGGGGGAGCTTGTTTTATGAAAATAATCTTTTTAGTTCCCCAGCTTTGGAGGAGAAAATATGCTCTGAGGATGCTTGTGATATTTTAAATCCTCCCACTAAAGGTATTCCTTTTAAAATACCTATGAAAATTGTTGAACGTGTTATGAATAACTGCTATTTTGGAGATGGAACTGTCCATCCTAGTGATCATTTACTCTTTACACATGAATTATGCGAGTTGTTCAAGTGTGCATGTATTTCAATGGACCAAGTTAGGAGGAGGCTATTCTCTTTGTCACTTAGTGACAAAGCAAGGGAAAGGTATGAGCTACTATATGATCCTCATCATTTGGAGTGGAAGGAGCTTGAATCTCTATTTTACTCTAAATTTATTCTTCTCATGAACTGTATTTAGATAGGAATTACATTTATAATTTTTGGCCTCGTGTTGGAGAAAGCATTGCTCAAGCTTGGGGAAGACTGAAAACATTAATACTCAAATGTCCTAACCATGAGCTTCCTGAGGAAATAATTGTTACTATTTTTTATGCAAGGCTTTCAAGACATTGGAAGGATTATCTAGATGCCTGTTCAGAGGGTTCTTTCTCAAGTAAGAAGGTTGAAGCTAAATGGGATCTTATTGAAACAATTCAAAACAATAATGAAGATTGGAATAACGACAAAGGTAAAGAATCAGGTATAAACTATGAGTATGATTGCATTAAGTATTTTGCCGAAACTGCTGATTTTCAAGAGCTGAGTGCTAAATATGGTCTTGATCCTCAAATGAATGTTGGTTGGTATATATCCTTTGCTTCTTATATTAATGTTTCTAAAGAAAATTGGGACATATATCATGAACCTTTTAAATACACTTGCATGAAAATTGAAATTGTTATTAATGAGTGTAATGAACATGCTCAAACTTCTGAAAGTACTATTTCTTATAAGCATGTTAATTTTTATGGAGCACTTATACCTTGTGAAAAGAATCAAATCGAAGAACAATATTGTATCCAGCATAGGAATGAAAAAACTAGAATGTGGTATAGGGCTTTAGATGATCTTAGTGAAAAAGTTTGTGCCCTCTATCCTTTTATTTGTGAAGTTTGTTGTAAAGTGGGTCATTTCAATTTTCAATGCTCAGGCTATAATAATATCTTTTCGAATCCAATGAGTACTGCAAGTTTGTATTGTGATGACATGATCACTCCTAATTAGCATGATGAACTGACATTATTTTTGGGTTGTGAAGAATTATAAAGAAAAACTTCTTTGGTAGATATGAGTGCTCTTGATCTGAATTGTGTCCTGCTTGGTTGTCATCTTTATTGTGTCAATAATTTCCACGCAAATACTTACATACAAAATATTATAAAATAGGAGACTTTACCAAAATATGACAGGACCAATATTTGTTTTGTTCTTATTAATGAAGAGGACGAATCCTCCAAAGTTGTTTCTATTGTTTCTGACAATAAACCTGTGTATATGGAGAAGCTTCCTTTCAAGCCTCTCCCTCCTAAAGAGGGGAAGAAGAGGAAAGAGAATAAGAAGAAGAAGAACAGGAGAAGTAAAAGGAGAGAGGTAACTGTATCTCCCCCTAAGCATGTTGCTCCTATTATAGTTTTTGCTGATGAGTCCGAACTCGATGATTTTCATATGCCTGCTATTTATGAAAGTGATCATGATTGGGAGAAACACACTACTTTTGATATTGAAAATCTCTTTGGTACCCATTCTGAAAATGATGATAATAATTGATGTACTATTAGTATCATCCATGTTCCTTCCAATGATGATATAGAAAGCTCTGAGCTTGTGGATGATGTGTTTGAAAATCCTTTTGCTACCGATGATTATATGCTTGATACATCTCCTTCTAGTAAAACTGATGATATGTTTACAAATGAACACACTTTGGAACATGACTATTCTATTGCTAATGATGATATTATGTCCCTAGTCTTTGATAATTATGAAGAAAACTATAATAGGCCATAATTACAATTATCCTTATGAAACTTTTCATAGTTATGGAGGGATTACCCAAAACCATCTCCCTAATATACAACTTGTCTATCATGTTGGAGTTCTTTATGATGATCACAATGAAGATTATGATATTTTCAGTCCACCTACTATTGAGGAGAAAGTTAATTATGGTTATAATATTCCTCCTATATTTGATGATTATGGTGATGAGAATGAGAGTGATAGTTATTTTTTTGAATTTGCTCCCAATACTATCAATGAGAATGACTATGCTTCTGTGGAGAGTAATAATTATTTTATGCATGTGGCTCATGATAAGAATGTTTTATGTGTTAGTTATATTGTTAATTTCATTCATGATGCTACTTAAAGTTATTATGAGAGAGGTAAACATAGTTTCATGCATCTTAGCAATATTAAGTTTCCCGTCTTTATGTTGAAATTTCTGAAGTTGTACTTATTTTGTCTTCCTATGCTAGCCACTTTGTGCTTTATTGACTTGTTTTTCCACAAGATTATTTTTCATAGGAAGTGGGTTAGACTTAAATTTGTTTCACATTTTCTTCTTGATGCTCTCTTTTTCTTAAATTAATATTTCTCATGTGACCATGTTCTCAAATTATCATGCCTAGCTGAAAGGCGTTAAAGAAAAACACTTCTTCGGAGATAACCCATGTTTTTTATTTTTGGATTGTTTTCTTTGATTCAAGTTGTTTTTAATTCTGTATAAACTCCTCTGTATCTTTATTTTCTCGCATTTGTTGTGCCAAGTAAAGTCTCTAGGGAAAGTTGAGGATAGTTTTGGATTTCTGTGCAGGAAACAGATTTCTGCTGTCCACCGTATAAAATCGTAAAACTCACAGAAAGATCAAAATGCCCTGCAAATTTTTGTGCTTCTTCCTCAGCTAATTCCGAAACTTTTTCTAGCTTTGATTTTTTTCTATTTGAGCAACGTAAGTGCCCCGAAAAAATTCGTCTTTACAGACTGTTCTGGTTTTGATAGATTCTGCCTTTTTTACTTGCATTTTCTCTTTTACTATGTCTAGTGGATTTCTTTGCTTCACAAAACATCAGTGGTTGTAGATAATGTTTAAAACATATTAATAATTCTTATTTCCAAGGGTAACTTTTGAATTTTTGATTGTGCACTAACCCTCTAATGCGAATTACTTTGAGTGTGGTGTGAAGGATGTTTTCAAGGGTCAAGAGAAGAGGGTGATATAATGTGATCAAGAAGAGTGAAAAGACAAAGCTTGGGTATGCCCTCGTGGTTCATCCCAGCAAATCTAAGAAGACTCAAGTGTCTAATATTTTGGATTCCCAATGCATCCCCTTCTTCATCAGCAATTTATCAGGTCACTTCTAGTGAAACTATATTTTTATTCAGTCACATCGTATGCACTTTACTTGGAGCATCTTTTTGTTTTTATTTTTTTTTGTTTTATTTTCCTTGCTACAATAAACTTAGTTGGGACCTATCATTCTTGTGTGGGAGAGAGACACACTCTATTTTCATTGATTAGAATACTCTAGTTTTCATTCTTATTGTTCTGTGAGTGTTCACCTTTTGCTAGTACTGCGTTTAGCCCTTGTTTTCCACTTGTATTTTGTTCAAAGATTGTTAGTTTGCTTCAGTTATATATGATTAGCTCTCTGGTCTTTGATGAATATTATCTACGAGAGTTGTTTTAAACATGTTAAATGGTGTTGGAGAAGAGTAAAATATTTCATGCTTATAACGGTGCAAAAAGAAGCTCGTATAGACTATGGCTAGACTTTTTCATGTCATGTTAGATGTTATTAGTTCTATGCTTAGTAGTTGTTCTTGTAGCATGACTTGTCTCAAATAGCTGAGAGTCTTTAATGTGTCATTGAAAAAATCATGAGTTGTTTTTATCACATTGAAGCACAAATTTGCGGTATTCTCCTTCGAATGCTTTATTTGGTTGACTTGGCGCATGCTTACACCATGTTTATGACTACAAACCAGTCACGTATAGCCTCTATGATCATTTAGTTTTTTACTTATAATACCATTTATGCTTTGATTAATAATTTTTTTGTCGCTATGCATGATTATGGCCATTAGTGCTCTCTTAATTTGTCGCGCCCAGTCTTTTGCTAGCCTCCACCTATACTGAGTATGAGCTCTACTCGTGTATCCAACTCCTAAAAACTAAATTTTGCCAAATGTGTCCACCATACCTACCTACATGTGGTATTTAACCTCCACTCCAAGTAAATTTCTCATGTGCTACCTTTAAACTTTCAAAATTATTCATGTTCTGTGCCCCTGTTTTAGCTCATGAGGAAGAAGTTGTTGGGTTTTTTGTCTTCCATACTATTTAAGTACCCTGACTTGCATGCTTCATCTGCTCGTCATTAATTTTGCAAAGAGCTGGTTAGACCATTATAACATCAAAAAGCTAACCAGATAAATAGGCACTCCTCCATGGTATGAGATTGTTGGCAGGCACCCGATGATTCGGTTAGCCATGGCTTGCGAAAGCAAGGTGGGGAGGAGTGTCATACTATATAAAGAGCATGATATAAATTCTTAATAGGAATAATTTGGAACCGCTCTTAACTTGTTTAGTATGGAAGATGACAAGAACTCTATTACCATTCGTTGACATAAGCATACACCTCTCTAAAAAAATGTTTTCAATACCCTTGTTTAACAAAATAAAAAGCTCTAGCACATGAGTTAATCCCTCCTTCCCTCTGCGAATTATGTTGACTCTCCATCTTCTAACTTTATGCACAGTTGAGAGAACGTAGTTTCCATTCTGAGTTTAATGTGCATCAGTCTCAAAGATTATTATTGATTTATTCATGATGTGTTATTACTTGCTCTCAAATTATTTGTTCTAGTCATCCACTTGAACTTTGAAGGTGTCCTGGCATTTATGTTTTTCCCCACTCTTAAGGACAAGCGAAATATCACTTTGCTATGTTTTCCTTATGCTCGAAACAAACGTATAACTTTCAAGTGCATTATTATTCATGATCTTTTATCTGTGTTACTTTTCATGATGCAAAGTGATTGCTAAGTTTCATTGTTAGAATTATATCTATCATGTATGTGTTTAGAGTACTATGATCTCAGCTTGACAAATGCTTTTATAATTATGGTGATCAAGTTTGTGTTGGCTCCATGACACCTCAAAAATTAGTTTGTTATCACTTACCTACTCGAGGATGAGCAGGAGTTAAGCTTGGGGATGCTTGATACGTCTCAAACGTATCTATAATTTTCGCTGCTACATGCTTGTTTTCTATCCAATACCTTTATGTTTTCACATGTTTTCTTTCGTTTTCCGGACGTTTTCATGGACTAACCTATTGACAAGATGCCACAGAGTCAGTTCTTGTTTACTGTTGTTTTTTATTTCGGAAAAGTTGTTCTAGAAATATTCTCGGAATTGGGTGAAACAAAACTCAAAAGTCTTAGAATTCCCGACACGTCAACGTAGTCCAAAGGAGACCCGGAGGGGTGCCCTGGAGCCACCACACCATGGGTGGGCACGGGTCCCCCCTGGCCGCGCCTACGGTGGTGTGGGCCCCACGGGCGCCCACCGCCATCTCCCTTTCGCCTATGAAGTCCCCCCGAGGCATAAACCCTAAATATATCGCCCCCCTTCCACGAAAAGTTCCGTAGCTCCGCCGCCGCCGCCACCAACAAGTTTCGGGGGACAGAAATCTATGTTTCGGCACCCTGCTGGGACGGGGAAGTGCCCTGGAGCCATCTCCATCGACTCCACCGCCATCTTCATTGTCGTTGTTGTCTCCTATGATAAGGAGGGAGTAGTTCTTCCCCGGGGCTGAGGGCTCTACCGGTAGCTATGTGTTTCATCTCTCTCCCATGTTGTGATCTTTATGTGATCATGAGATTTGTAATCTAGTTGAATAAATACATGTTATTCTTCATCTGTTATGCTACTCAAGTGGTTTTTTTATGAGATCTCCGTAGACACTTTGATCACGGTGTAAAGGTCATAGTGTGTGCACCGTGTGGTTTAGCATGATATTTATATTTTGTGTTGGATGACCCTATGAAATTGTGGTGTTTGTCTGGAACCATCTAGGTCTCATGGTGATAGCGTGGGGGTTACCTAGATGGGGAAATGCGAACTTTAAGGAGTGATTTTTGCAGCCCTGCGCAATAACTGGTGTTTGTTATCCGACCGGAGATTGGTTCGGAGTAGCGTAGTCAAGAGAGATATTTATGCATTCAATTATGTTATTATTTTTGTGAGTGTTCACTAGTGAAAGTATGATCCCTAGGCCTTGTTTCTAAGCATTGAAACACCATTTACAATCAGTTCTGCTACATGTTTGCTTGCTGCCATTTTTATTTCAGATTACTATTATCACTTACAGTCATCCATATTACTTGTATTTCACTCTCTCTTTGCCGAACTAGTGCACATATACAACTGACAATTGTAGTAGGTGTGTTCGGGACACAAGAGACTTCGTGTATCATAATTGCAGGGTTGCTGGAGAGGGATATCTTTGACCTCTTCCTCCCTGAGTTCGATAAACCTTGGGCAATCCACTTAAGGGAAACTTGCTGTTGTTCTACAAATCTCTGCACTTGGAGGCCCAACACTGTCTACAAGAATAGAAGCGTGCATAAACATCAATATTTTATGTGTCTTAGGGCTTTCGAAGATAGAACCATTCATACCTATGAACATGAACCACAACGTTGATAAATATATCAACCCTTTGTAGATTAGATCTTAACTATTATAGGTGAAACATAACACCCTCTCAGCCACAAGTGAGACAGGTCTCGCGTACAAAGTACACGTAAAGTTTGTTTAGGGCAGCTTCATCCTACTATGCCACTAAGATCATAAAATACTCAAGGAGGCAATAACATGATCATCAACGCCCACATGCACCTATGTGTTCTACCCGTACAAATCATCTACGCATAGATCCGGCTCTGATACCACTGAAGGGTACGTTGCACAGAAATAAAACAAAATTCCTACGCGAGAGATACCTGGAGGGCCAAGATCTAATCTAGGAGATGAAAGCAACGGGGAGAAAGAGTCTTAGAAGGACATACCCTCGAAGACTCTAAGTGTTACGAGATCGAATCTCGTTGTTGGCATAGTCGTACTCATGTCGATCTCAAGACCGAGAAGACGTGCACCGCAATCTGGCGGTGCCTCCATGATCGGTCATACGTACAACTCGATGGCGACCTCCGTTCCCTCGATCTAGCGGGGCAGCGGAAGTAGAGGATCTCCCGGAACTCCAGCATCATGACGGCGTGGTGTGTTGAAGAATCACACGGTCAGGGCTTCGCCAAGCGGATGACCATGGAATGGAGCAGAAGGTGGAGAGAATGGAGGTGGGACAAGTGTGTGTGTGTGGGGGAGAGGGAGCTCCCACCCCTCCTTATATAGAAGGGGAAGGCAGCCACGAATTTTTGGCTGTCTCCACCTCTCCCTCATCATGTGAGTGGAGTCTCCACTCAACCCACTCATTCTTCCATTAGTTCCCACTCAAAATCCCAAGGGTTTTCTTTAATAATTAAATAAAACAATTTCATTTCTTTATTTTAATATTTGTTAATTCCATTGACAAAAATTAACACATAACCCCTTGAGTTAGTTGTTAAATCTATTCACAACCATTTAAGATAAATCCCCTTGAACTATTTTAAAATTACCCGAAACAATTTCGGTGATGTCCTAACTTTTCTCCGATATTCCGCATCGACTAAAACGCGTCATCGAACCTTAAGTGTGTCACCCTAAAGTTCGTGAATAATGTATACATGATTGAGACACCTCTCCGATCAATAGTCAACAACGGGGCCTGGAGATCCTAATGACTCCTACACATTCAACGATGAATCTAGTGATCGTGTGAACCATAAACTTCGTAACCAATTCCCTTTGTCTCGCGATATTTTACTTGTCCGAGATCCGATCATTGGTATCAACCATACCTAGTTCAATCCTGTTACCGACAAGTACTCTTTTACTCGTTCCATGATATGACATCCTTGTGACCTAGTCACGTGCTTGCAAGCGTGGTCGATGTGATATCGCCGGGAGGGCCCAGAGTATATCTCTTCGTCATTTGGATGGACAAATCTCACTCTTGATCCATGAGTCTCAACTAATACTTTCCGAATACCCAACTGCACCTTTATAGTCACCCTGTTACGGTGTGACGTTTGATGACATCAAAGCACTCTTTCGGTGTTAGTGATTGACATGATCTCATGGTCTAAGAATTAGAGTTACTTCGTATGTTTGATATAACAATGTAACTTAATGACTTGATCGCATTGCTATATTAACTTTGGGTATATGTTCATCACATCATTCTACCAATGACATGACCCCGTTATTAACAACATCCAATGTTCATGATCAGAAAACCTTGATCATTTGTTAGTCAACAAGCTAGTTAAACGAGAGACATTACTAGGAACTCTTGTTTGTTTATTAGATATACATGTTTCAACGTTTCTGATTAATACAATTCTAGCATGAGAAATAAAAATTTATCATAAACATAGAATAAGATAATAACCACTTTATTATTGCCTCTCGGGCATATTCCCTTCATGTGTCTGGCACCATCATCATCATCGCGTTGGGGCAGCACGAAAACTCGGTTGAGAATCTCAGGTTCCTCTCTCTCTCTCTCTCTCTCTCTCTCTCTCTCTTTCATTGCAGGTTCATGTATGCATCTACCAAGTTTTCCACGGGTTTCTTGATGGGGCGGTAACACGAGGGCATGGGAGACCAGCGAGGAAGAAGACTGATAAGAGGGCGGCTCGGTCTGGCTGTGACAATGGTGGAATATAGTTGTGCGCCAACATCTCGCTCATCGACATCGCCGACTACGCCACCGTCTCGTTTCCCATGTGTCGCCGCGCCGAGATGTCGCCTGATTGATCTGATCATGTCGTTATTCGAGGATCGGAGATCACCTCTCTTCCCACCTAGGTGTCGCCCACGGCCCACCCCAAGTCGGGTGGTTCCCGGAAGGCTCTTGCCGGAGTGTCGTGAAGTTGGCCTCTCCCTGGGTTTCTTCGTTCATTGCTGAGTACTCTACGGGCACCTCACCACGCCCCTCAACAAGCCCTCTCGGGATCTCACCGGGGCTGCCTGGAGCTATACCGACATCCCTAGTCCTCGACGAACCTCGCCGGAGTACGAAAAGCCTCGTCAGACCACCTCGACACTCGACGGAAGCCGTCCACTACGTCTACGAGATGGCTTCTACATCAACACTAGCCGCCGCATGTCGTCGAGCGCACCGCCCACATCAAGCCTCCTTTGACAAGCACCATCGACCCCCATCGCACCCCTTGTCGCCCCTCGGAAGCGCGACACGAGAACGAAAACCTACACATACGAAATAGTATTCTTCCACACGCGTAGCCCAGAGAAGGTTGAGCCGAGCATGAAGGTCGTGAAGGGGTGTCCCGGCCCCACATCAAATGTATCACCCGAAGGGGATCACAACCCAACCGGGGAAACTTTCTTACTAGCGGACATTTAGGTGTCCAATAATAGGGTATAGTTATCAACACGAAATCGCCATTCATCTCGCCATTCATCACGAAAGAGAAAGCACATGTTGACATCCTCATCCTAGATAATTTGGAACAGAAAAATTACCGGCATAAAGTTACTACAATTGTACCTGTAGATATACCAGGCGGTTTAAGAAATAATTACTACTATATTACATATATACGGAGATACCATAGTTCTACCGATAGTTACCTTGCTTTCTTGGTAACAGGTACCGACATAACTTATGGAGTTACCCATATATTTATGATATAGTTATATCAATATATCGATTTAGTTACCCTTCTCTCTAGATAATAGTTACCCACAAGGTACTAATGAAGTTATCCATGTGTTCATGATATAGTTATCACCACGTCATCGCTGTAATTACACTACCCTCTAGTAATATTTACTCACCCAACACTTATGAAGTTACCACGTGTTCATTATATAGTTATTCACGAGTCACGACATTGATTCTAGTTAACATAATCTCTAGGTAATAGTTACGCACACATTACAGATGAGTTGCCCATCTGTTTATGACATAGTTATACCTAAAAATTAATAAAATTACTCTCCTCATACGTAAATGTTATGATATAGTTATCATACCCACTAGTTAATAGTTACCAATCCTTTGCTTATGGAGTTACCCTGATGTTTAGTATATAATTTTCAACCGATTATACATGGAGTTTTCCATGTGTTTTGGGTAGAGTTCCCACGATATATGGAATAGTTATCATCACCAAATCAATATAGTTAGATTTAAAATTACGATCTCAAAGTGATAACTCACTTGTAAAAATACATGGTGACTTTAAGCTAAAACAAATAATAAGAAAAGTCAAATGTTTAGATTTAAATTCAAGCTGAAACAAATCGTTTCTAGGTATGGATAACTTACATAGTACAATATGGATAACTACATATTACTGTTGGGTAACTTTAGATCCAAAAAAATAGATTGTCACAGCATATGAAACTGAGATCTAGTTTCAAAAATCTCTCCGCGACTAGTCCAAATGGTGAAAACAGATTCCAAATCTCATGAACTATGTGATTTACAATATTTTATTTTAGAATTCTCAGATTTTTGTATTTAGTGTTGATGACATTCTCAGTTCGTCTTATCTATAAGAATGCAAAAGAGGCTTCGCACAGACCGTTTATAGGATGGGTAGCTTACAAATTATATCCTGAATAATTTACACACTACAGCACAGGTAACTACTGTGTTAGCGGTGGGTTACTTTCAGATCCGAAAAAAGTCGTCGGAACATATCAACCTGAGATCTAGTTTTGAAGATCTCATCGTGCCTAATCCAACGGTGAAAACAGATCTTCAATCCGATAAATGGTTTGAGCTACAAAACTTGTTGAATTTTTGAATTTTGCATTTAATACGGATGACATCAGCACTTTTATCTTTTTTACATGCATGTAAGGAGTGGTTAGAGAAACCCGGACGCGAGACTTTTGTTTATTTATCCTAGCGTTTTATATTTAATCTTAACTATAGAACGTTCTAAACCTAGCAAAGCCCTTAATTTTTGTTGGGAACTTGTTTTTAGTTTGTTTTTACATGATACTTTTCTCTTTTAGAAGCACTGAGACTGAGTATTACATGATTTTCAAGAATATAATCTAAGCTGATTACAAATAGCCAAGAAAAGTTTATGCTATCTACAGATGTATATCAATGCCGGGCTATTACAGTCGCCATTATTGACAATGTAACAACCAAAAGCTTGCCGACATTATTTTCTCATAGCCATTCGCAATAGTTTTCACACAATTGAGAACAGACAACATAACCTCCGAACCTGCTTCCAGGTATCACAACAAAATTTCATTATATACACGGTAACAATGTACCTGTATAAGTTATGTTTGTACAGACAAGAATGGTTCCTAGGCTACATAGACAAAAAAAAATCTGTACAGACAAGAATGATTTCTAGGCTAAATTAGACAAACAAATGCCTTCATGCATACATCAAATTTACACAGCAATCTCGGCTATCAGCTCTATTTCATCTCGGTTTCCTATGCTAATATTATAAAACAGATTCCTTCATACATACAGCATCAATTTACACAACAATGTCAGTTTCCATCTTTAGTCCTAGGTTCCCTAGGCGAAAATTAGACAAGAGATCCTTCACGCCAACATCAATTTACATATCATTCACGATTTCATCTCCATTCCTTCTCGGCGCGAATCAAACGCCTTCAAAGATACAAAACTTGGCAGCAACATCTGCCCACTGCCCAGAGTCAGCGGTTTTCATCTCTATTCCTCCTCAACGCAAACAACCAGTTTACAGGGCATCCATAACTTGCCACCATTCACAATAACATATCAATCTCTACGAGCAAACCATTGTCTTTATAGCAGTGCCAATGGATCTTTACACAACAGTAATTTAAACTCTTCGACTATATTTTCTGTTTCTTCCAGGATGGCGGGGCAACAACCACACTTCTAATTTGCCGCCTCGTCCAAGCATCTCCGTCAGGTTTATTAACCAAAGCTGGATGTTCTCCAGCCTCCTGAATCTTTCTCTTTTTACTGACAAACTTTGCAACCCTCGTCATATTTGCATCCTTCGGTCTGCTGCAAACTTCGCCTCTTAGAGCTTCCCGGAGAGTTGGCCCCTGTGACATACCATCCTTGGCAGTTTTATTCAAACTATGATCCACACGCATTCGCAGTGGCTTGCTATAATCATCTCTTAGAGCTGCCCGGACAGTTGGCTCCTCTGGCCTACCATCCTTGGCAGTCCTATCCAAGCTATGATCCGCATGCATTCGCAGTGGCTTGCTATCTTCACTACTTGTTAGGCCTCTCTGTGAAGGATTTGTATGCCTCAGAACAGAGTCTGGAGTGCTTATTATCTGCTCTTTCCTCACCGGAGATCTGGCTGGTGCTGTAGCAGACCTTCTTTCGCCTCCAGCTGAAGGGTGAGTGTGCCTCAGAACAGAGTCTTTGGTGCTTACTATCTGCTCTTTCTTCACCGGAGGTCTAACTGTAGCTGTAGCAGACCTTCTTTCGCCTCCAGCTAAGGGGTCAGTATGCCTCAGAACAGAGTCTTCGGTGCTTACTATCTGCTCTTTCCTCACCGGAGGTCTAGCTGTAGATGTAGCAGACTTTCTTTCGCCTCCAGCTGAAGGGTGAGTATGCCTCAGAACAGAGTCTTCAGTGCTTACTACATGCTCTTTCTTCATCAGAGGTCTAGCTGTAGCTGTAGCAGGCCTTCTTTCGCCTCCAGATGAAGGGTCAGTATGCCTCAGAACAGAGTCTTGGGTGCTTACTATCTGCTGTTTCTTCACCGGAGATCTAGCAGGAGCTGTAGCAGACCTTCTTTCGCCTCCAACTGAAGGTTGAGTATGCCTCACAACAGAGTCCCGGGTGCGTACTATCTGCTCTTTCCTCACAGACCTTTCGCCTCCAGCTGAAGGTGAGTATGCCTTAGAACAGAGTCCTGGGTGCTTACTAGCTGCTGCTTCCTCACCGGAGTTCTAGCTCGAGCAGGAGCTGGAGCTGGCTTTCTTTCACCTCCAAGTGAAGGGATAGTATGCCTCATAACAGAGTCTTGTGTGCTTATTATCTGCTGTTTCCTCACCGGAGTTCTAGCTCTAGCTGGAGCTCTAGTGGGCATTGCGCCTCCGACTGAAGAGTGTGTATGCCTCAGAACAGAATCTGGGGTGCTTCCTATCTTCTGTTTCTTCGCCGGAGCTGGAATTGGAGTTGCAGCTGTAGTTGGCCTGTTTAGTCCTCCCCTGGTAGAGTGGCCCTGCCCCAAAACAGAGCCTGCAGTGCTTATTATCTGCTGTTCCTCCACCAGAGTTGGAGATTGAATTGGAGCTGGAGCAGGCCTTTTTAGGCCTCTCCTTGAGTACGTATACTTCAGAACAGGCTTCGGGAAGCTTATTATTTGCTGTTTCTCCACCGGGGTCTGAGCTGGAATGGGCCGGACAGCAGAACTCGTGCTTATTATCTGTTGTTTCTCCACCGGGGTCTGAGCTGGAATGGGCCGGTTAGCAGGAGTCGTGCTTATTCTCGGCTGTTTCTCCACAGGGGTCTGATCTAGAATGGGCCGTATAGCAGGACTCGTGCTTATTATCGGCTGTTTATCCACTAGGGTCAGAACTGGAATGGGCCGGATAGCAGGAGTTGTGCTTATTGTCGGCTGTTTCTCCACTGGCATCTGAGCTGGAATGTGCCGGATAGCAGGACTCGTGCTTATTATGTGCTGTTTCTCCACCGGGGCCTGAGCTGGAATGGGCCGGATAGCAGGAGTCATGCTTATAGTCTGCTGTTTCTCCACCGGGACCTGAACTGGAAGGGGCCGGATAGCAGGAGTCGTGCTTATGGTCTGTTGTTTCTCCACCGGGGCCTGAGCTGGAAGGGGGCGGATAGCAGGAGTCATTCTTATAGTCTGCTGTTTCTCTACCGGGGCCTGAGCTGGAAGAGGGCGGATAGCAGGAGTCGTGCTTATAGTCTGCTGTTTCTCCACCGGGTCCTGAACTGGAAGGGGCCGGATAGCAGGAGTCGTGCTTATAGTCTGCTGTTTCTCCACCTGGGCCTGAGCTGGAAGGGGGCGGATAGCAGGAGTCGTGCTTATAGTCTGCTGTTTCTCTACCGAGGCCTGAGCTGGAAGAGGGCGGATAGCAGGAGTCATGCTTACAGTCTGCTGTTTCTCCACCGCAGCCTGAGCTGGAAGGGGGCGGATAGCAGGAGTCATGCTTATAGTCTGCTGTTTCTCCACCGGAGCCTGAGCTGGAAGGGGGCGGATAGCAGGAGTCATGCTTATAGTCTGCTGTTTCTCCACTGGGGCCTGAGCTGGAAGTGGGCGGATAGCAGGATACGTGCCTGTTATCTGCTGTTTCTCCGCCAGGGTATGAGCTGAAATGGGCCGGATAGCAGGAGTCGTGCTTATTATCTGCTGTTTCTCCACCGGAGTCTGAGCTGGAGTGGCCTGGATAGCAGGACTCGTGGGGAGCGGGTTTCTTTTCATAAATAGCTCTTTCATTTCCTGGATAGCAGCTGCAAATTTTAATTAACCGTTAGCTGTGGAAGAAAATTGATGGTATTTGAAGGTAAATAACTAAGTCAATGGATGCAAACGAAAACTAATTTCATGAGCTTGTCATATTTACACTGTACCTTCCAACAGCTTTGGAGCAACATCAAACTGATGCCACCATACTTTCTCTTTTTCAGTAGGAAGCCTGACATTGTGAAACCTAGCAGCAAGGGAGAGAGATCCAGCAGCAATGTAGTGCGGTTTATATTGTACTACCAATGTAGTCCGAAGCCTGCATAGGCAGAGAACCGGGTCAGGAATAACAAGGTTACCAAATCTGTGAGGAAACAAATGACAGCAAAGCACAATTAACTTACGTATCATTTATGAGATTTATTGCAGCTTGTTTCACTTCCTTCTGTGAGATCCCCAGATTCTTGAGAGCGACCTTTAGTGGCTCATAAGGATGCTGTATATTGAAATCATGTCTAAGGGTTGAAAGCAATAGTGCCTCCCCTGCCAAGATTAGGGCCTTCCGCTTCTCTCGAAGCTCCTATTTTTAATTTAAATAAGTTAAGCAATATAATACCAGAAACATCAGAAAGAACAGATCAGGTTCCAGGACTAGTAGTAAAAAGCGAGAAGTTGCTGGCACCTTCTGTTTGATTCTGCGAGCAGCAACAGGGTTTTTCTTGTACATTGTTTCATGTGCCACAATAACGACACGTTCCAATGGGCAAGGCATGTCTTCCATCTTTGAAGCAAGAAAAATGCACACAGTTGCAACAGTCTGGAAGAAAACAGAGAGTTAGACACTAAGCTTTAACTGGTAATGAATAATTAGAAATGGTATGAAGACGTGTTACTGCGTCATAATATAAAGGTCACTCGGCTGTGTACAGTAATTCCTTTTGGGGGAAGAAGTACCCACGGCATCAAGAAGAATAGCGATGGAAATTACTGGGAGGAAAAGAAGAAAGCAGCAAAACAGGTTTTAATACTTACTGTCTAGGGTATTATTAGAAAATGCCGCTTCAAGTTGGACAAAGTTGCTCCAACAGATTCAGAACCAAGACCTCTCATGTCTGTGCAGTTTTAGGTGCTCCGGGTAAAGTTGCACAAAGCTATACGGCTATACCTCACTTCCAGGCCTCTTACTTAAATGACTCAGTGTGAAATACCTCAACTCTACCCGTCCAAAACCCATCATATAATTTTGTCACACCAACAAAGGCATGACCAAAAAAAAACACAAGACACGTTCCTTACATACATAATAATACTCGACAACCCCAGAATGTGGCACACATAGTCAGTCAGGTTGATCCAACAAGATGATATGCTAGCTAGGAACCGACGCGCTAAACAGAAAACGGTAACATTTTCAAAATTCTACACATGTAAGAGAAACCGTTAGATCGACAAGTACGAAAAAAAAAGTTAATCTACACAAGTAAGAGAAACTGTTAGTCCGGACTGCCAATAGAAATGGTAAGTGTTGACGTTTTACCCCAAGAGTGTGGACAGCTTCTCGATTTCGTGCGTGCATTGGACACACGATGCTCCCCGAAGGGGTTAGTAGTTAAGTGAGGGTTTTAAAGGTCGTGGGGTGCTGAAACAATTTGCCATTGTTTGGTGCCATGAAACCAGGGGAGGTTGTATACCTGCCACTCGTTCTTGGCATGGGACTGGTGGAGGTAGAAGCGGTGGCAGAGGACGATCCCCGTCGCGATGGTGATCTGGGGCCTGCGGGAAGACACAAAAATTGCAGTTTTCGTCAGGGGCGTCCGGCGGAACCAATCAACCAAATGCAAGCTGCGCCCACGGATTCCGCGGGACTTGTACGCGCGCTGCCGCTCGATCTAGGGCACGGATCGAGCTATTCCGAGCGGAATTCAGAGATTGGGTTCACGAAACGGGGGGGAGAACAGGGGAGGATGGGCGCTTACAGGTTGAGCCTGAGGCCGACTTCGCGGATGAAGGAGCAGTAGGTGGACCGGAGCTGGCCCTCCTTGGCGGCGCTGACGCCGTCCCGCCTCGACGGCGACCCGCGCTCGATCTCCTCCTTGCTCAGGTACCACGACCGCCCCCGCTCGGCCGCGGCCGCCGCCATAGGGCCGCCCCGCCGGCCGGCCGCCCAGCAGACTCGACAATCCCGACCAGGAGACGAAGGGGGGCAGGAGACTGGGGGTGGACTCGGGGAGGGAGTGCGGCGACCTGGGGCTTTTGGCGGCGGGAGGAGAGAGAGACGCACGCGGCTGTGGTTTGGGGAGGGACGGGGTGGAGATCGAGGTGTAAGAAGAAACGGAACGGGACGGGACGCGAGGAGCGTAGGCGTAGCACGGGTCGCGTGGGAGGGTTTCGTCGCGGGCAAGGCGTGTGCGTTGGCGTGGGACGATGACGCGAAAGGGTCCGACTCGCTTCCGCGTGGCGTTCGGTGGAGGTTGGGTTCTTGGGCCAAAAATGGGAATGCAAGGAGTCGCGGTTATTGCCCGGTATCCATGGGCTTAGCGTTTCAGACTGTCGACGTCCCTACCCCTTCCGCGAGCCTGCGTGACGGTGAGAGGGTACAAAGAGTTGGTGGTGGGGCTTGATTGCATGATCAGTTGAAGGAAGATTTAGTGGTGAGAATGATCCAAATCTAGTAGTGGATCAAGACTTGATATGGGAAGTATTACTATTCACCCCACTAAGACAAATCTGAAAAACATGATTTAGTCAATAACAACGGCATTAATTAATTGCCATGTGCTAAAGAAATTAAGTGACTTGACCAAATTTTGGTGGATTTTCTTACTGTTACCACAACCATGTATTTCTTCTTTTTTCGGTCTACATCAGACACCATGGATGATGGCTTCAATTTCACCGATGCCTCCGCCCCCTTCCCCGAGATTGGGGAGCGGTTGTGAGGGGTTTGAAGAGTCGGTGGCGTAGCCCTAGTTGCAAGGTTCATGTAGCACATATGGGTTTGGTGCGGTGTTGACTAGAGTATAGATCTAGTAGGATTGAGTCGTTTAATATAGAAGATAATGGAGAGCGACAAAAGAGAGTTTGCGGTGAACTTAGGAGGAGGCGAATGAGGTAGAGGACGAGAACTTTGGTAGATCCCTACACCAGCGAGGCACCAGGACAACGACAACATTGAAGGGGCTTGCGACAGGATGGGATCATGTGGGAGGCGACTTGGTGAGAATCAGAGGCGGCGGCGGTGCGAGGGAATATTTAGATAAGATAGGTTTCGCTCTGGTGTCGAGTAGGGTTCTGAGCGAGGGAGTCCTAAGAGTTGTGAGCCATGGGATCTAAACCGAGACATTTATGGAAGATAAAATATTTCGGGTGTTAAATGTTAATTGTATCTATTTCCTTTTGTATCGTGAAGCCAATGAATCTCATGTTGCACATAGTCAGGTCGATCCAAAAAGTTTAGAAACCGACACGCTAAACAGAAAACATCAACATTTTAAAATATCTACAAAGGTGAGAGAGCATGTTATTTCGGGCAAGTACACATAAACATTTTATCTGGAGAGAGTGCTACACAATTACGAGAAACTTTTAGTCAAGAGTAACAACAGAAATGGTAAGTGTTGGCATTTTACCCTCAAGAGTGTGGACAAATTCTCAATTTTGTACATGATTCGACAGATGACTCGGCCCAAAGTGGTTAGTTAAGTAGGGTTTAAAGGTTGTGGGATGCTAAATTATTTTGCCATTGTATGGTACCATGGAAAGGGGAGGTTGTATACCTGCCACTCGTTCTTGGCATGTGATTGGTGGAGGTATAAGTGGTGGCAGAGCACAATCTCCGTCGTGATTGTGATCTAGGGCCTGTAGGACATCAAAAAAAAAATCACAACTTTCATAAGGGGCCATCCAAAACCAATCAACCAAATGCAAGTTGCACTCACGAATTTCATGATGTTTACACACGTGATGCTGCGTGATCTAGGGCGTGGATCGAACAATTTTGAGTGAAATTTAGTTGTTGGACAGGAAAGGTCAGGGGCAGAAGATGCTTACAGCTTGATCCTGAGGCCAACTTCACGTATGGAGGAGAAATAGATGGCTCGGAGCTGGTCGTCCTTGGCGGCTCCGATGACATCACACCTCGAAGGAGACCCGTGTTCGATCTCCTCCTTGCTCGGGTACCATGACATCCCCCGTTTCCTCCCTCTATCGCCGCTATGGACAGTCCCTGCCAGCCCACTCAACTCGAGAATTTTGCTGAGCCCGAAAAGAGAGGATGGGGGAGGGGATACTAGGGGGTGGACTCGGGGAGGACGGTGGAGACTTGAGGCTATTGGCAGCGTGATGAGAGTTACGACGCATGCGGATGTCATTTAGGAAGGGGAAAGGCGGGCGCGGAGGCCGGAGTAAAGAGGAAATAGAACGGGACGGGAGTACGGGATGTGAGGGCGGGTGACGTGGGTGGTTTCTTTGCGAGCAAGTCGTGAGGCTGGCGTGGGATGACTTTGTGTGGGGCCCACGTAGAAGGTTCTGAGTAGGCTCCGCACCACCGTCGGGTTGGTGGGGTTTGGGTGCTTGGGCCAAAAATGGAATGAAATGAGCCACGCTTATGGCCCGGTATATATGGGCTATGCACGGGTAACTTCTAGGTGGGCATGATGGCCCTAATGGGTTCACTTTGTTTGCGGATTTGCTCACTATACATTCCTCACGGAAAAATATTTTCTAATGAAGGCATAGTGAACAATTATGCAAGCACAGAGAACCTCATTCGGCTTAGCGCACCGCACGAAGCAGTTACCCATACACAGTCCATCTATACCTCTCTATCCATTTTCGGCCCACGCACCCAACTCCACCATAGCCAAAGTGTACGTGGAACCAACTTGAACCCCTTTGTGTGGTGCCCATGCGTCATCGTCAATCCCCAGCATCACGCCTTGAAATTGACGAAAACCTCCAAGTGGGTTGTGCAACCATCGTCGTGCCATGTCCCGTCATGTTTCTTCTTTACCCTTGAATCCACACCCATATCCTATTTTGTTTCCTTTACCTATCCAGCGGTCACGTCTTTTCTCGCTCTTCGGTTTAGGGTTTTGGTTCACCGATGTCACTTTCCCGATCTTGGGCGATGGACAGAGCGCGACTTGATTGCATGGTCGATGTAGGAAAGACGTGGTGGTGAGAAGGATCCAGATCTAGTAGCGATGTGTGGTTTTATCTGGAAAGTATTACTATTGACCCCACTAAGACAAATCTAGAAAACATGATTTACTCAATAACAACGACAATAATTAATTGTTACCTGCTATAGAAATGAAGATACTAAACTAAGGGACGTGACCTAATTTAGGTGATTTTGCTTACCACCGCTGCAACCAGGTCTTTCTTTGTTTTCCGATCCACATCTCACGCGTTGGGATAGAGTTTCAAGTTCACCGGTCCCCCACCCCTTCCCCGAGATTGTGGAGCGATATGAGGGGTTTTGGGAGCCGGTGGCACATCCCTGAGTGCAAGAAATGGAGGACATCGAGGATAGATGCGGTGGTGAAAAGACTTCAGATCTAGTAGGGTTGAATTGTTGGATCTAGAAAATAATGGAGAGCGGCGGAGGAGAGTCTGCATAGAAATTACGGGGGCGAGGAGGATGTAGAGAACGCAAACTTGGAGTGGATCCCTACAAGCGAGGCATCAGGGACAACGACGATGTTGAAGGGGCCTGCGAGAGGATGAGATCGGGTGAGGAATGGCTCTATGAGGAGCGGAGGCGGCGGCGATGTGTGGGAAAGGTTAGGGAAGACATGTTTCGGTGTGGTGCCGAGTAGGGTTTGGTGCGATTTTATAGAGATCCTTGAGCATTGTGAGCCGTTAGATCTAAACTCGAACGCTGTATAAAAACTAAGATATGTCGGGTGTTAAATGTCAAATGTATTTGTTTCTTTTTTTTATTACAAAGGGACATGTGGATGCTAGAGCTCTTCGTGCGGCGCGTTGACAGAGTGTCGTGTACCTGTGTGGAAAGCTTTATGTGGTTTCTCTGAAAAATTATAGAGAACAATTTAATTCTCTCTAAAGGAACTATCGGCGTATCAAAAGAGATTATATTGAAGTTTGGGTGATTGTTCTGGCAAAACATATGTTCACATGTGACTTCCCTAATAGTAAGATTTAATTTGTGTTTGCAACCTATGTTCCACTCAACTCTTATTTTTAATTCAAACACCGAATCTTAAGTATGATATGGGGTTTGGTACGGAGAAGGTTTAGGCCCGACGACATTGCTGTCCTGCTCTCTCGTAGAGATTGTATTTCCTATTTCATTTCTTACTTGGAAGATGGTTGCAGCTCCTAGCGGCTGCGCTAATCCCAAATAAAATAAATAAAATAAACACAACGTAACAAAACTAAGCTACCCATAATCTCTCCTTCAAACCTATGGAGTCCAATAACATTGTAAACACTGACAATCTCTGTCGAGTTAATTAAGGTATAACAGAGCCGTAGGATCCTCTCTAGCCGCCACCCTGGAAAGAAAAAAGGAAAAAAATATACAACTACACACGACTAGGCCATCATTCTTCTAACCTCTGAAAATAGTCAGAAAAACAAATATCCCGAGCCATGCCAAACGTTAGGTTCACCATCCACTGATCCACCCGCACATGCGTGTTAATCATCAGCTTTCGTTTTGTTTAATCCACCGGACGGTGTGTACGGCGATCGACCGAGCGAATCGACGACGCCATTAACGCGGCAACCGCTAGCACAATAGACTATAGTAATTCTTGGATCAGTCCGACAGCTAACTTAGCTCGATCGATCCATCGGCTCGAGCTGTCTTAACGCCCAATCAAGCGATGATTGGGCCTATTTAGTAGCTGTGGTCTGATAGTCCATCTAGTTTAGCCACCGGCCTCCAAATGGAGACGCCCGCGGACGGGTGAGAGCTGTTTATCTTCTTCGTGTATCATACGGAACTCTTCCAACGCATGTGACGTCAATTTTTCCCATGGAGGTGCCACGTATGACTATCGCTGAGTTGTAAGGCAGAAAGGAAAATGAACACATTTGTCTTCTCATAAAAAGGAAGAGCTCTTTACACCAAAGGTATGTCGTCATTTTTCTCGGTTGTGCAAGAAGTCACATCTTTTCCTCACATATATATGTTTTCTCATTTCTAATATGTCACGCATGATTATTGCTGAGTTGTAAGGGACGGAAAAGACCAGGAGGAAAGTTGTCTTCTCATGAAAAAGACAAGCTCTTTGCGTCCAAGAAATTGTCATTTTTTTCAGTTGTACAAGAAACCATCTTTTTTGTCACATATTTTTCATATTTCTTACGTGACGTCACGTGTAATTATTGCTGAGTTGTAAAAGGGGAAAGCGGAAGAAATTTGTCTTCTCATAAAAAGGACAAGCTCTTTACGTCTTCCATCGTTGATGTCATATTGTCCCCCCCCCCCCCCCCCCCTCCCCTTTTTTTCCAAATTCTAATGCTCCAAGTATGCTTATTCTTGAGTTGTAAGGTGGAGAAAAGAACAAGAAGAAAATTGTCTTGTCCTCACCGAAAGGACAAGCTTTTTGCGTCCAAGAAATTGTCATTTTTTACAGAAGTCGTATCTTCTTGACGCATTGCTTCCTATTTCTAATATGTCATGTATGATTATTGTTGAGTTGTAAAAGAGAGAAAATAACATGAAGAAGGCTATCTTCTCATGAAAAGAACACCCTCGGTGCGTCAAGAGACTGTCGTTTCCATTGTATAAGAAGTCATATCTTCCTCGCATATTTTTCCATTTCTAACGTCACACATTAATTATTGTTGCGTTGTAAAAGAAAGAGAAAAGAACAAGAAGGAATTTGTCTCCACCTCATAAAAATGACAAGCTACATACGTCTTTCATCGTAGATGTCATATCTTCCTCACATACTTTTCCTAACTCTAGTTGAGTTGTAAGGCGGAGAAAAGGACAAGAATAAAATTGTCCTTGCTTTGCCAAATGTCTTTTTTTTATATACAAGAAGTCGTGTATCTTCCTCATGTATTGTTTCATATTTCTAATACTCCATGTATTATTATTTGTAATTTGTAAAAGAGACAAAATAACATGAAGAAGGTTGTCTTCTCCTCGTACAAATAATACACTCGTCGCGTCAAGAGATTGTCATGTTTTCCATTGTACGAGAAGTTACATCTTCCTTTCTTATTTTTCTTTCTTACATATAATGTGCCAAATATGATTTGTTGTCTTCTCCTCATGGTTATTGTTGCCAAATATGATTATTATTGAGTTGTAAGGGAGAGAAAATAACATGAAGAAGGTTGTCTTTTCCTCAAGAACCGAACAAGCTCTTTACATCAAAGAAGTCATATCTTCTATACATAATTTTCCATCTCTATGCTACATATGATTATCCTTCTGTTGTAAGGGAGATAAAAAAAACATGAACAACCGTCGTCTTTTCTTCATGAAATGGACAAGCTCTTTACATCAAAGAGATTGTCATTTTTTCACTCTACAAGAAGTCATTTCTTCATCACAAAATTTTCCTATTTTTATACATATGTATTATTATATATAGAAGTTATTGAATATGGCACAAAAGAGAACTTGTTGCACAACAAAATTTATTATTTTTAGTAGATGATAACATCAATCTTCTCCAATATCAAATATTTACTCATGCGTGCTTCTCTTGAACAACATATACCAATTTAAGTCAAAAAATGGTGGTTGGAATTGAAGACATCAACGAACATATAACCTGGACATAATCAATTATGTGCAATTTTATGAGTAACCAAATTATAGGAAAAGAGTTGGGTCTTCGAACAATATGATTGTCATGCTTCCACAGATTCCCGACTACCAAGGGTACGTGCATCATGTTGAACTAGGTCCTTAGGGATGGAAAAGAATCAAGCATGACATCAACCTTTATCTTAAAGATGTGGTAGTGTCCTCATGTTAAAATTGGTCCATAGGGCTAGGACACAACCAAGCATGACATCGATTTTTTATCTTAAAGATGTGGCAAGGTCATCGTGTTGAACTCGGTCCTTAGGGATATGACTCAACGAAGCATGTCATAAACCTTTTATCTTAAAGGTGCGGTAGGGCCATCATGTTGAACTTGGTCCTTAGGGATAGGAAACCACTAATCATGAAATTAACATCTATATTAAAGGTGTGGCAAGGTCATCATGTTGAACTTGGTCCTTAGGGATATGACTCAACGAAGCATGTCATAAATCTTTTATCTTAAAGGTGCGGTAGGTCCATCATGTTGAACTTGGTCCTTAGGGATAGGACACCACTAATTATGAAATTAACCTCTATATTAAAGGTTTGGTAGTGTCCTCATGTTGAACTCCGTCCTTAGGACACAACCAAGTATGACATCAACCTTTTCATATTAAAGTTGAGGTAGGTTCATCGTGTTCGGTAGGGTACTTAGAGAGATAACACAACCAAGCATGCATCAACCTTTATATTAAAGTTTTGGTAGTGTCCTCATGTTGAACTTGGTCCTTAGGGATAGGACACAACCAGGCATGGAATCAACCTTTATCTTAAAGGTACGACGAGGTCCTAATGTTGAACCTGGTCCTTAGGGATAGGACACAACCTAATATGTCATCAACAATTTATTTTAAAGGTGTGGTAGGGTCATCATGTTGAACTTTTTCCTTGTAGAATGTACTGCGAAAGAAATACCATGCTAATTCCCTACCTCTACATCTAGGAAAAAGTGTTGTGAGGCACCCAAAAAATAATTGACCCAATTCATGACTGCTCTAATGGGTCCATAATTCCATATGCATGCCTGCTCTTTGGCTTTACCGTATCTTCTCTCTCGTGCAAGGAACACGATGAAGGTTGCACGAGGTATATGCCTTGCTTTTATCTCCTTCTCTCACCTTTTCAGGGATAAGTTGGGATCCTCTGTGACATCCCACTATGTCCTATAAGTTGTGCGTTCATGCTAGCTTGATTAACTTTTCAGACATGGTTAGTGGCAGGGGACATTTTTCTTGCACTAGAACAGAACCAAACATGGATCAACATATATCTTAAAGGTGTCGTAGTGTCCTCATGTTGAACTTGGCCCTTAGGGTTAGGACACAACCAAACATGACATCAACCTTTATCTTAAAGGTGTGGTAGGGTCATCATGTTGAAGTTGGTATTCTGGGATATGACACAACTAAGCATGGAATCCACATTTTATGTTAAATGTGCGGTAAGGTCATCATGTTAAACTTGCTCCTTGTATACGGGATTCAACCAATCATGACATCAACATCTATCTTAAAGGTGTGGTAGTGTCTTCATGTTGAACTTGGTCCTTAGGTATAGGGCACAACCAAGCATGATACCAAGTTTCGTTTTAGAGGTGTAGTAGGGTCACCATGTTGAAATTTTTCCATAGGAATATGACACAACCAAGCATGGCATCAACCTTTTATATTAAAGGTGCGGTAGGATCATGATGTTGAACTTAGTCCTTTAATATAGGACACAACCGAACATGATATCAACCTTTATCTTAAAGGTGTCGTAGTGTCCTCTTGTTGAACTTGGTTTATAGGGCTAGAACACAACCAAGCATGACATTAATATTTGTCCTAAAGGTGCAGAAAGGTCATCATGTTGAATTCGGTCCTTATGAATAGGACACAATTAAGCGTGGTATCAACCTTTTATCTTAATAATGTGGTAGGTTTATCATGTCGAACTCGAACCTTAAGGCTAGGACACAACCAAACATGGTATCAACCTTTATCTTAAAGGTGCAATAGGGTCATCATAGTGGACTTGATCCTTAGGGATAGGACAAAACAAAGCATGTCCTCATCCTTTTATCTTAAAGGAGCGGTAGAGTCATCATGTTGAATCCGGACCTTAGAGATGGGACACAACCAAGCATGACATAACCATGTTTATCTTAAAGGTGCGTTGTAGAGTTATCACGTTGAACTTGGATCTTGGAGATAGGACACAACCAAGCATGACATCAACCTCTATCTTCAAGGTGTGGTAGTGTCCTCATACTGAACTTGGTCCTTTGGGCTATAATTGAGTTGTGGAGATAGCCTCAACCTCTATCTTCAAGGTGGGTGATATGTTGCAAACGTATCTATAATTTTTTTATGCTCCATTCTTTTTTTCTATCCAATGCCTTTATGTTTTTCCTTCATTTTCCGGGTGTTTTCATACACTAACCTATTGAAAAGATGCCTAGGCTAGTTGTTGTTTTTTTGTTGTTTTTTATTTCAGAAAAGTTCTGAAGAAAATATTCTCAGAAAGGGCTAAAAATCCACCAAGATCATATTTTACCCGGAACGAAGACGGAGTACAAAGAAGAGACGAAGGGGTGCCAATCGTGCCCCCATGCTAGGCCACACCTGGTGGGCCCCTGGCCACCAGCTCACGTTGCCTTTTGCCTATAAGATGCCCTCAACCCTAATTTTTTTGGGGACGGAGTTATTTTCCATGATACATATAGAGAGGCGTCATCACCTCAAAAGTCCAATCTAGGATTTTTGCAGCCCTGTTCCAGCACCCTGCCGGAGGGGAGAATCGTCATCGGAGGCCTCTACACTGCCATGATTGCCTCCACGATCATGTGTGATTAGTTCATCTCGGGACTACGGGTCCATAGTAGTAGCTAGATGGTATCTCTCTCCGTTATGCCTCCATGTTTAGAGTCTCGTGAGCTGCATCACATGATCGAGACCACCGTTATGTAATTGTGCATGTTGTGTTTGCTGGATCCGATGAACCATAATATTATGATTATTTTGTTCATGTCAATATGAGATGTTTTACTTATATTATTAGAGATTTTTTTTCTTGCAATGTTATCTGGTGTTTATGATTACCTTGGCCACGAAGCTTGCAGCAAGGGGAGTCTCACACTTCCAGTTTATTTCTTTTGTTTTGTTCTTGCTTAGTTTTGTCGGGCCCCTGGATACGGGGGTATCTTGGCCCATCTGTTGTCGCCCCACCCAACAAGCATCCCTTGGAGTGATCAATCAATTCAATCTCCGAGGGGGACCGTGTACTCTCCCCGGGTTACCTAAGCCCTTGGCGATGGGGCTCGGCGCGCCCTCCTTTCAAGAGGAGCTCTACTCCGGCATTTCACTCCTCTCGAAGGGATCCATCTATCAGCAGGGGGACAAGGCATGTGCCGCTGACGCCTGCGCTTTCATGGATGGAAGGACCCACACAGTGGTGCAGGAGCTCTTTGTCAACAGTTGCAATCTTGGTGTATAAAGGCCAGGGGGACAACTGCTGGGGCAGAAAGAGGTTCCCCAGGATTACCATTTTGGTGCAAGGAGACCGAGTCTGCGCTACAATAGAGAGGCGGCTTCACCGGGACCCCCCCACCGTGAGGCCATGGGCGGTGGAGCTGTCCCCCGATGAACAAGACCGCGCATGAGGTGCAGGGGTATGGGACGCTCCTCCCTTTGGCACCTCGTGGGAACCCTTTAGCGCCAAATGAGCGGGTCGGAGGTCAAAACGTCGGTATAAGAAGGGCGCCTACCACCCTTGGAAGGGGAGATCTCGAACCATGGTGGAGACCAAATAGTATGTTCCGAGCACGAGATCGCATCTTGTATTGTAACCATAGCAGTGCAATCCATCAGACAAGCAGGAGTAGGGTTTTACACCACACTGGTGGCATGAACATGGGTAAAACTCTCTGTGTCGCCATTGTTGCCGTGCCCTGATACGTCCATTTTGCATCACTATTTTATATCGTTATTTTCTATTACTCATCGATATATTTCATGATATGATACATTACTTATGTTATTTCATCTTATTTTGCATGTTTAATAATTATAGGAGAGGAAACATCAGAACCAGAAACCTGATAGAAAAAGCATCATCAGGACACCCTATTTCAGAAGATCAGAAGAAGAGAGGAACATGGGAGGAGTCTTAGAATTCCCGAGGAGGAAGCCAGCCAGAAGGGCACCCGGAGGGGGGCACCTGAAGCCCACACCACCAAGCGGCGCCCCCTGTCCGCGCCTGGGGGTGGTCTGCCCCCCGGCCCACTCCTGGGTGCCCCCTTTCACGTACTTGACCCCTAGGGAACCCTAATCCCTAAACATCATCGAAGAATTATTCCGCCGCTGCCTCGGGGCGGAAAACAATAGAGAGAGAAAAGCTCTCCGGTAGGGAGAAATCTACGGGGGAAATTCCTCCCCTGAGAGGGGAAATCATTGCCATCGTCACCTCATCACTCCGAGCTTCATCGAGATCATCATCATCATACTCCTCATCACCAGCACCATCACCGTCCACCTTCCTCCTGTTGTAATAATTAGGGGTCCTTGTCGTTGTTTACCACTAGATCTCTCTCCCGGTGTGGATTACTTGTTAGTAGTTGATGCTTATCAGATTTAACGGTGTTTGCAATTTATGACCAGATTGTTATTATCCATTATATCACCTCTGATTATGATCCATATGATGCCTCGTGAGTAGTTTGTTTAGTTGTTGAGGACATGGGAGAAGTCATGATGTTAGTAGTGAAGTTATGTTGAAGTAATATCTCGTGGTTCGGTATTTAACCCGTGGTGCTATTCTTCTAGTGGTGTCATGTGAACATCGACTACATGATACTTCACCTTTATGGTCCTAGGAGGATGCATTATGTGTTTGGCTACTAATTGTGGCGTTGCCAGAGTGATAGAAACCTAAACCCCCGTTAGGAAACCTATGCACGAGGGAGTGTAGGATCCCGGAGTTTTAAGGTTGTGGTTAGATTTATCTTAATTACTTTCTTGTATTTGTGGATGCTTATGAGGGGTATAATCACAAGTATGTATTAGTCCTAGTTGAGCATTGCATTAGCATAGGTTCACCCACACAACACTTAACGACCCAATAAATATTAATCAACTGTATAAAGCGAAAGCACTTGACGAGATTCCCATGTGTCCTCGAGAATGTTTGGTAATTATAAGTAGAACAACCGGCTTGTCCTTTGATCTCAAAAGGACTGGGCCAATTGCTTCACTTATTATTACTGTTATTTATTTACTCGCACTTTATTTATCTGCTATATCAAAAACCTTCAAAAACCCGTTTGCTAGTGTTTACAATGAATTCTCTATCCAACCTACTTGGCAACACCTTCTGCTCCTCGTTGGGTTCGACACTCTTATTTATCGAAAGTACTATGATACACCCCCCCTATATTTGTGGGTCATCAAGACTATTTTCTGGCGCCGTTGCCTGAGAGTGAAGTTCTATTGGTAAGTGGAATTGGTAAGAGAAACTTTTATTGTGAGTGTTGTTTTTATTTCTGTCTGCTGTTTTATTTCATTATGGAGAATACTTTTGATTCTCTGTTTAGGGGTACTACTACTATCACTGCTATGGTAGTAGGTGACCCATTATCTGTTGAATTAGATCCTTATAAAATACCTATGAATTTTTTTGGACGTGTTATGGATAACTGCTATTAGTTTCTTTATCGCTGAAAGGAAGGGCCGCTGAATGGTTCAAATTACTGAAGAATGGAGAATCTATTGGATGAGAGGAAATTGTTCCGTTCCTCTCTTTTATTCTAAATTCCATCCTCCTGGTGAGATTCATACAGACCGGAATCAAATATATAATTTCTGGCCTCATGATGGAGAGAGTATTCCCTAAGCTTGGGTGGAATGAAGTTATCAATGCTCAAATGTCCCGTTCATTAGCTCCCGAGTAATATTGTTATCAATAATTTTTATGCAAGGTTTTCTGTTCATGATAAGGATTTATTGGATGCTTCTTGTTCCTGATCATTCACATGTATGACAAAAGAAGCTAAATGGGATGTTCTTGACCGTATTCAAGAAAACACTGACGGGTGGGAGAACGACAAAGGTAGAAAGTCAGGTATAAATTCTGATTATGAATGCATTAAATATTTTATGGGAACCGATGATTTCTATAATGTTAGTGTAGTTTGTGGTCTTAATTCTGAAATCTTTGCAAACTGTCTTAAATCTTTTGCCTCCTATCTTGATATTCCTAAAAAGGATTATCACAAATATGATGCACCTTATAAAGATATTGTTCATGTTAGTAACATAGAAGTGCATGCTATCAATCCTGTTGTTCTTGAGCCTTATATTGAAAAATGCCTTCCCCTACTTAGGTAAAATAACACTCTATTGTAGCTAGTGTGGTTAATAAGAGAATTAAGAAATCTATTGAACCCGATGAACAAATAACTGTTGAACTTGCTATTGCAATAGTAAAAGATATTGTTTGTGGAAATGTAGAGGATGAACATATTACATTATGTGAGGATGCTTCTAATATTGGTTCCCATCCTCATAGACCTAAGAAAACTAGTGTTCTCGTGCTTTCTGTTAAGATTGGTGATCATTGCTATTATGGTTTGTGTGACATTGGTGCAAGTTCTAGTGCTATACCTTATGAGCTTTATAAAGAAATTATGCATGAAATTGGTTCTTGTGAGCTTGAGGATATTGATGTGGTTATTCAGCTGGCTAATAGAGAAACTGTCTTTCTGATTGGTATTGTTAGAGATGTGGAAGTTTTATGTGGTAAAACTAAATATCCCGCTGATTTTCTAGTACTTGGTAAGGCTGTTAGGAAAACTTGTTCTATTATTTTTGGTAGACCTTTCTTGAACACTTGTGGTGCTATTATAGATTGTAAGAGGGAGAAGATTTTGACTAAATTTGATGGAAAATCTTATGAGTTTAATCTCTCTAAATTTGCTAGAGCACCTTATGAATCTAAATTTCCTGATGAGAATTTTAAAGTTGAACAACTTGCCTCTATTGATCTTGCTCCTAACAATGCTTTGCAGCAATATATGGAGGACCCTAAAAGTGAGGTCTTTATGGAAGAGAGAAATGAGATTGACGATATTCTTCTTCGTCAATTGGTGATACTGAAACATAATTTACCTGTGGAAGACTTGGGTACCACATTACAACCCAAGGAGGATCTTGTCTTTGATTTAAAACCCTTGCCCGATGATCTTAAATATGCTTATATTGATGATACGAAAATATATCCTATTATTATTATTAGTGCTAAACTTTCAGGTGAAGAAGAGGAAAGATTATTGGGAATACTGAAGAAATACCGTGGAGTTACTGGATATATTCTTGATGATTTGAAAGGGATCTCTCCCTCTATATGTCAGCATGTTATTAATATTGAACCTGATGCAAAGCCAGTAGTTGAACTTCAACGCCGTTTAATTCCTAAGATGAAGGAAGTGGTAAGAAATGAGGTATTAAAACTTCTTGATGCTGGTATTATTTTTCCTATTGTTGATAGTAGATGGGTGAGCCATGTGCATTGTGTCCCTGAGAAGGGAGGAATGACTGTTGTGCCTAATGAAAATAATGAGCTTATTCCTCAAAGAGTAGTAGTTGGTTATAGGATGTGCATTGATTTTAGGAAAGTTAATAAAGTTACTAAGAAAGATCATTATCCTTTGCCTTTTATTGAGCAAATGTTAGAGAGGTTGTCTAAGAAAACTCATTTTTGCTTTCAGGGTTTTATCAAATTGCTGTTAGGGAAAAAGATCAAGAGAAAACAACCTTTACTTTTACTTATGGTACTTATTCTTATAGATGTATGCCTTTTGGTTTGTGTAATGTTCCTGCTACGTTTCAAAGATGCATGTCTATTATTTTTCATATTTTTTGTGAAGAAAATGTGGAAGTATTCATGTTTTTTTATTTCTCCGTCTATGGAACTTTTTTTGATAATTGTTTGCACAACCTTGATAAAGTTTTGTAGAGATGTGAGGAAACTAATCTTGTTCTTAATTGGGAGAAATGCCACTTTATGGTTAATGAAGGAATTGTTCTTGGACATAAAATTTCTGAAAGAGGTATTGAAGTTGATAGAGCTAAAGTGGAAGCAATAGAGAAAATGCCCTGTCCTAGGGATGTTAAAGGTATCCGTAGTGTTCTTGGTACTTTTGTTTTTGATGATGATTGTAAGGAAGCATTTGAGACTTTAAAGAAGGCTTTAACTACTGCTCCTATTGTTCAACCACCTCATTGGAATTTACTATTTGAAATTATGTGTGATGCTAGTGATTTTGCTGTAGGTGCTGTTCTTGAATAGCGAGTACATAAGAAACTGAATGTTATTCATTATGCTAGTAAGACTCTTGATGCTGCTCAAAAGAATTATGCTACTACTGAAAAAGAGTTCTTAGACGTAGTTTTTGCATGTGATAAGTTTAGACCTTATATTGTTGATTCAAAGGTTACTATTCATACTGATCATGCTGCTATCAGATACCTTACAGAAAAGAAATATGCTAAGCCTAGGATTATTAGATGGGTGTTGCTTTTACAAGAATTTGATTTGCATATCATGGATAGGAAGGGTGCCGAAAATCTTGTTGCTGATAACTTGTCTAGATTGGAAAATATTGCTTTTGATCCTATTCATGTTAATGATAGTTTTCCAAATGAATAACTAGCTGCAATAAATGTAAAATCCTAGGATAGTCCATGGTATGATGATTATGCTAACGTTATTGTTTCCTAGTATTTTCCTCTAACATTTACAGCTCAACAAAGAAGAAAATTCTTCTATGATTTGAGGCATTATTTTTGGGATGACCCACACTTATATAAAGAAGGAGTAGATGGTATTATGAGAAGATGTGTTCCAGATCATGAACAACTAGAAATATTGAATAAGTGCCATGGTAGTGCTTATGAAGGACATCACGCTAGAGATAGAACTGCACAAAAGGTTCTACAATCAGGTTTCTTTTGGCCTACTCTTTTTAAAGGTGCGCGTAATTTTTTTTTATCTTGTGATGAATGTCAAAGAGTTGGCAATATTTCTAGACGTAATGAAATGCCTATGAGTTATTCTCTTGCTATTGAACCTTTTGATTGTTGAGGATTTGACTTTGTGGGTCCTTTTCCTCCTTCAAATGGGTATACACATATTTTTGTTGTTGTTGATTATGTTACTAAATGGGTAGAAGCTATACATACTAAAAGTGCTGATGGTGAAACCTCGTTAAAAATGCTTAAAGATCTCATTTTCCCCAGGTTAGGTGTGCCTAGATATCTTATGACTGATGGAGGGTCTCACTTTATTCATGGTGGTTTAAAAAAAAACCTTGCTAAATATGATGTTAATCATAGAATTGCATCAGCTTATCATCCTCAAACCAGTGGGCAAGTAGAATTATCAAATATAGAAATTAAATCTATCTTGCAAAAGACTGTTAATAAATCTAGGAAGAATTGGTCTGATAAGTTGAATGATTCTTTATGGGCTTATAGAACTGCTTATAAAAATCTTATGGGTATGTCTCATTATAAAATGGTTTATGAAAAAGCTTGTCACTTGCCTTTAGAATTTGAACACAAATCTTATTGGGCAGTGAAAGAACTAAACAAAGATTTTAAAATTGCTGGTAAGAAAAGAACGCTTGATTTGAATCATTTAGATGAATGGAGATGTGCAGCTTATGAAAATTCTAAACTCTTTAAAGAGAAAGTTAAACAATGGCATGATAAAAGAATCCTTAAAAGAGAGTTTCATGTTGGTGAGAAAGTTCTATTGTATTGGTCTCGTCTCAGATTTTTTGCAGGAAAATTACTCTCCAGATGGGAAGGACCTTATATTATTGAAGTGTATCATTCGGGTGCAATCAAAATTGCTTCCATTAAAGATAACACTAGACAAGTGGTAAATGGGCAAATACTCAAACATTATATTTCTAGGGATTCTTATGATGAAGATGTGTATGTTATTCAAGTAATGACTGCGGAGAAGTTCATTAGAGGGAAGATTCCAGAATCCACAGAGTCCGTTTTCGAATAGGTAACAGTTCTGTTAAGAAAAAGTTCGCGGAATACCTTTTAAGTATAAATTATTGATTTTTGGAAAATATAAAAAATATCGAGTCGAAGAAAAGTTGGAGACGCTGCCCGAGGGCACCATACCATGCCTGGGCGCGGCCCCACCCTTGGCTGCGCCTGGATATGGTGTGGGCGCGCCGGAGCCCCTCTCTGACTCGTTTTGACCTGGACTTTCCTTTCGTTACGCATATTTTTCTATATAACCCACGAGGTCCGTATATCATTTTCTCGTCGCGTTTCTATTTTAAGGTATTTCTGCCAGGATCTGTTTTAAGTTTTAGAAACACCATGGTCTCCACCAACAACAACAAGGGGAAGGAACCGAAGGAAGATCATCTCCAAGACCAGAAGCCAAAGAAGGAGATCGAGAGTGGAGCTGAAGGATATGTAGAAGAAAAATCACGAGTGCATCCACGCGTCACCATCGCAAGAATTGGAGTGGTTGCAAAAAGCTTTCAAGCAAACGGCTAGGATAAGCACTGGAGGGAAGGCCCCATGTCACTGTTTAGCTTCAAGGACACCAATTTTAGATGAAGGAAGCTCTCGGCCTAAGGAAGTGTGGAGGAAAATCTTTATGGCTGGGATTCACTGTCTGACAAGCACGCGGACCGTATTGATCCCAATACGGAGATGATGCATATGCTTATGCTCACAATGGAATATTAGAAGAAATCAATTGATAAACTCATCGAGAAGGATTCACCACCACCACCACCGAAGAATTGATTCGTCATGGATATTGGCATCCCCTTGGCTTGTTCCAAGATTGGGGGAGTGACGCGGTATCACATCTCTATCTTTCACCCTTTTTACCTTTTAGTAGAGTCATATCATGAGTAGAGGAAATATCATATAGTATGGTTTGCAGTATGGAAGTGTCACTCTTTAGTTGGTTATTGTTGTATCCCTTGGCTTGAATTGCCGCAGTGGAATATTAATGAGAAGTTTCATCATCCTCTACACTTTATTTTATCTTTCAATTTATGTTATGTAGTTGATCTTGTTATTAGTATTGGTATAAATATTGGAGCATCAAGTTAATCTAGTTAGTTTTGGAAAACTTAGCATTGGTCAATAGCAACAATACTTTGAGACTTAAGTAAAAAAGAGGGAGTTTCATGTAGATATATTGTTCCATGATCTTTCTTTCTTGTTAGCCCATAAGCTTAGTATTCTCAAGTAAGATTGTTTGTACTTCTGAAGGAAGATTGCATGATTGGTTTTATCATATATATGGTTGCTTGTTTTCCCTCCACTCTTATGCTTGCTACCCAACGTTGCTAGCCAAAAACTTGTACTGAGAGGGAATACTTCTCATGCATCCAAACCTTGAGCCCAAAAACCATGCCATTTGCCTCCACCATACCTACCTATATGTGGTATTTAACCGCCACTCCAAGTAAATTCGTTGTGTGTTACCTTTAAAACCTTCAAAATTGCACCTGTTGTGTGTTCCTGTTTTAGCTCATGAGGACGCAAATAGAGAATCTTGATCTCACTTATTGATTGGACTTTACACACCAGGATTAGTGGCTTCATCCGGTTATCCAAATGCTAGATGAGCTGACAGCGGGGTGCCCAGCCCCAAATTACTACAACAAATTATGTTCACTATTTTTCCCCTGATTTATCAGTCAAAGCATAATTGTGTAAACAAAAGAGAAAGAGGGATGACCTTCTATACCAGTTGCGTCCTTCAATGGGAGGCACTCTTGTGAAGTCTAGTTGGCTTGTAACGTACTGTATTTTCTGTTTTCCATTCGTTGACATAGACATACACACATCTATAAAAATTAGACACTCCTCCATGGTATGTGATTGTTGGCAGGCACCCGAGGATTCGGTTAGCCATGGTTTATGTAAGAAAGGTTGGGAGGAGTGTCAAACATTTTATACCTATGTTTATTAAATAAAAGCTCTAGCACATGAGTTAATCCCTACTTCCCTCTACGAAGGGCCTATCTTATACCTTTATGTTGAGTCATTAAACCTATATCCTTCTGTCTTAAGAAAGCATTTGAGTTGTTGTGACTCATCCATCAATATGTTGATTTACTCGACCATGCTCCTTATTCTTCCTTGTTTAGTACATATTTTTTTATCTGTTTGAATACCACTTTGAAAGTTATCAATGATTGCAAACAAATTGTTATGATTTAGAATGTTAAACTTTGCAAATATAAGCCCTAATATAAAGACTATGGCTGAAAGATGAGTACATTGTTAATTTTTCTCTCACCAAGAACGAAGTTTGCCTTCACCAATTTTGATTTCCTTTTTGCACCTTTATTGTGACTCCATTTACTTGTTCCAAGTTAAATTATATGAGAGGGAGTTACTTGCTAGAATGACTAGTGTATTGATAGTTCTGATGCTGATACGTCTCCAACGTATCAATAATTTCTGATGCTCCATGATGATATTATGCCAATTGCTACATGTTTTCTCCCTTATTTATAGCATTTTACACGTTTTCCAGGACTAACCTATTAACAAGATGCCACAGAGCTAGTTCCCTGTTTTCTGCTGTTTTTAGTTTCAGAAAAGTTGTTCTGGAAATATTCTCGGAATTGGAAAATTCGAAAGCCAGAAGTCTTAGAAGTCTCGGAAGCTTACAGATGTCCTGAAGAGCTTCGGAGAGGGGCCACGGGATGGCCACACCATGGGGTGGCGCGGGTCCCCCAAGCCGCTCCACCTAGGGGTGTGGGCCCCCTGGCCACCCCCCGGCATCGCCCTTTCGCCTATTTATACTCCCCCGATGGAAAACCCTAGAAAGATCGACCTTTTCCACAAAATACATCCGTAGCTCTGCCACCGCCATCGACAAGTTTCGGGGGATAGATCTCTGTTATGGCACCCTGCCGGGACGGGGAAGTGCCCCCGGAACCATCTCCATCGACTCCACCACCATCTCCATCGGCGTTGCTGTCTCCTATGATGAGGAGGGAGTAGTTCTCCCCCGAGGCTGAGGGCTCTACCGGTAGCTATGGGGTTCATCTCTCTCTCCCATGGTGTTATCTATATGTGATCTTGAGCTTTGTAATCTATTTGAATTCGTATATGTTACTCTTCATCTTTTGCTACTCATGTGCTTTATTAATATGAACTTTGGAGTCACCTTGTCCTGCGGTGTGAAGGTGACAGTGTGCACATCGTGTGTGTGTATCCTCTATGAATTGTGGTGTTTGTCTAGTACCATCTAGGGCGCTCATAGTGACTTCGTGGGGTTAACTAGGGATGATAATGCTTACTTTAAGGAATGCTTTTTGCAGCCCTATGCAATGATTAGTGTTCATTATTTGTTATGAGATATCCGTAAACGCTTTCATCATGGTGTAAAGGTGACAATGTGTGCACTGTCTGGTTTAGCATTATATTTATATTTTGTGTTGGATAACCCTATGAAATTGTGGTGTTTGCGTGGAACTATCTGGCTCCCATGGTGATAGCGTGGGGGTTACTTAGTTGGGAAAGTGCTAACTCTGAGGAGTGTTGTTGAAGCCCTACGCATGGATTGGTGTTGTTATTCGACCGGAGAGTGGTTTGGAGCAGCATAGTGAAGAGAAGATATTTAGTTATTCAATTATGTGATCATTGTTGAGAGTGTCCTCTAGTGAAAGTAGGATCCCTAGGCCTTATTTCCAAGCATTGAAACACCATTTTCCGCCTGTTCTGCTACATGTTTGCTTGCTGCCATTTTTATTTCAGATTGCTATTATCACATATTATAATCCATATTACTTGCATTTCACTATCTCTTCGCCGAACTAGTGCACCTATATACCTGACAAGTATATTGGGTGTGTTGGGGACACAAGAGACTTCTTGTATATTAATTGAAGGGTTGCTTGAGAGGGATATCTTTGATCTATACCTCCCTGAGTTCAATAAACCTTGGGTGGTTCACTTAAGGGAAACTTGCTTCTGTTCTACAAACCTCTGCACTTGTAGGTCCAACACCGTCTACAAGAATAGAAGCGTGCGTAGACATCAAGCTATTTTCTGGCGATGTTGCCGGGGAGATAAGGTAAAAGGTACTCACATCCTCGGGTGTGAGTGCTCGAAGTTATTTCCTTTAGATTATGCAATTATATCTTTTTCTTTCTTGTTTTCACTAGTTAGCCTTATTTTTACGTGTTGCTTGTTTTTATTTTTACTAGTCTTTCTTAATGGAAAACAACAAAAATATGAGAGATCTTTATTTGCATTCTAGTAGCAATGTTATTAGCATTAATTATTTGGATACCATTATTTCTAGTACGATGGAAAATTCTAAGCTTGGGGAATCTAGTTTTTATAATTTTTTAGTTTTCTAGCTTTAGAGGAGAAAATTTGCTCTAATGATACTTTATCTCCCATATGTGATAAACCTAATGATGCTTGTGATATTTTAAATTCTCCTACTGAAAGCATTCCTTTTAAAATACCCAAGAAAATTCTTGAACTTGTCATGGATAACCGTTATTTTGGAGATGGAACTGTCCGTCCTAGTGATCATTTACACTTTATGCATGAATTATGCGAGTTATTCAAGTGTGGAGGTGTCTCAACAGACCAAGTTAAGAGGAGGCTATTCCCTTTGTCACTTGAGGACAAAGCAAGGGAGTGGTATAAACTACTAGATGATCCTCATCATTTGGAGTGGAAGGAACTTGAATCTCTCTTTTACTCTAAATTTTATCCTTCTCATGAACTATATTTAGATAGGAATTACATTTATAATTTTTGGCCTCGTGATGGAGAAAGAATTGACCAAGCTCGGGGAAGACTGGAAACATTAATACTCAAATGTCCTAACCATGATCTTCCTGAGGAAATAATTGTTACTAATTTTTATGCAAGGCTTTCAGGACATTGGAAGGATTATCTAGATGCATGTTTAGAGGTTTGTTTTTGTAGTAAGAAGGTTGAAGATAAGTGGGATCCTCTTGAGAGGATTCAAATCAATAGTGAAGATTGGAATAACAACAAAGGTAAAGAGTCAGGTATAAACTATGAGTATGATTGCATTAAGACTTTTGCTGAAATTGCTGATTTTCATGAGCTTAATGCTAAATATGGTCTTGATCCTCAAACATATGTCGGTTGGTATAGATCCTTTGCTTCTTATATTAATCTTACTAAAAACGGGGGCATATATCATGAACCTTTTAAAGACACTTGCATGAAAAGTGAAATTGTTATTGATGATTGCAATAAACATGCTCAAACTTCTGAAAGTACTATTTCTTATAAGCATGTTAATTTCTGTGGAGCACTTAGACCTTGTGAAAAGAATCAAATCGACGAAGAATATTGTATCCATCATAGGAATGAAAAAACTAGAATGTGTAATAGGGCTCTACATGATCTTGGTGAAAAAGTTTGTGCCCTCTATCCTTTTATTTTTGAACTTTGCTGTAAAGTGGGTAATTTTAATTTTCAATGCTCAAGCCACGATAGTAGCCTTCCAAACCCTATGAGTAATGCAAGTTTGTATTTTGATAAAATGATCAACCCTAATGAGCATGATGAACTTACATTATTTTTGGGGTGTGAAGACTTATCAAGAAAAACTTCTTTGGTAGATATGAGTGTTCTTGATATGAATAGTGTCCTGCATGGTTGTCATATTTATTGTGTTAATAATTGCCACACAAATACTTAGATACAAATTATTATAAAAGAGGTGAATTTACCAAAAATATGACAGGGATAATATTTGTTCATCTTATTAATGAAGAGGAGGAATCCTCCAAACTTCTTTCTATTGTTTCTGACAATAAACCAGGGTATGTGGAGAAGCTTCCTTTCAAGCCTCTCCCTCCTATAGAGAGTAAGAAGAAGAAGAAGAAGAAGAAGAAGAGGAGGAGGAGTAAAAGGAGAGAGGTAACGGTATGTCCCCCTAAGCATGTTGCTCCCATTATAGTTTTTGATGAGTCTGAACTCGATGATCTTCCTATGCCTATTATTTATGAAAGTGATCATGATTGGGAGAAACACACTAATTTTGATATTGAAAATCTCTTTGGTACCAATTCTGAAAATGATGATAATTATTGTACTATTAGTACCATCCATGTTCCTTCCAATGATGATAATGAAAGCTCCGAGCTTGTGGATGATGTGTTTGAAAATCCTTTTGCTACTAATGATTGTATTGATACATCTCTTTCTAGTAAAAATGATGATATTGCTTATGATGATACTATGCCTCCAGTCTTTGATAACTATTATAAAAGATGCTATAACATAGGCTATAATTACAATTATCCTTATGAAACTTGTCATAGTTATGGAGGGATTACCCAAAACCATCTCCCTAATATACAACTTGTCTATCATGTTGGAGTTCTTTATGATGATTGCATTGATAAATATGATATTTTCAGTCCACCTACTATTGAGGAGAAAATTAATAATGATTACAATAAGCCTCCTATGTTTAATGATTATGGTGATGAGGATGATAATGATAGATATTTTGTTGAATTTGCTCCCACTGCTATTAATAAGAATTACTATGCTTATGTGGAGAGCGTTAATTCTTTTATGCATGTGGCTCGTGATAAGAATGTTTTATGTGATAGATATATTGTTAATTTTATTCATGATGCTACTGAAAGTTATTATGAGAGAGGGAAACATGGTTTTATGCATCTGAAAAATATTAAGTTTCCCCTCTTTATGTAATTTTTTTGATGTTGCACTTATTTTGTCTTCCTATGCTAGTCACTTTGTGCTTCGTTGACTTGTTTTTCTACAAGATTCTTTTTCATAGGAAATGGGTTAGACTTAAATGTGTTTTATATTTTCTTCTTGATGCTCTCTTATTGTGCTTCAACTCTTATTCTTATGTGAGCAGCTTTTAAAAATCATTGTGCCTAGCTGAAAGGCGGTAAAGAAAAGCGCTACCTGGAGACAACCCGTTTTATTTCTCCGTTTTCAACCTGTTTTCCGTTGTTTTCTTTGCACATGGGTGTTGTATATTTCCTTAGCAACCCCGTTGTATCTTTTCTTTTGAGTTTTTGTTGAGCCAAGTAAAGCCTCTAGTGGAAAGTTAAGGCTATATTTCGGATTTCTGCTGTCCACCGTAAAACATCGTATAAAATCCTGGAAGATTAGAATGATCTGAAATTTTGTGTGCTTATTCCTCAGCTAATTCTGCAACGTTTCTTAGTTGGCCACTTTTTTTATTTGACAAACATAAGATTTTCGAAAAAATCGATCTCTGCCTGCTGTTCTGTTTTGACAGATTTCTGCCAATTATTGCATTTGCATCTTAATCTCTTTCTTTTGGTGTTCTTTTGAGAAAAAGAGTTTTAAAAGAAGTTGTGACAGTAGCTAATGTTTTTATGAGTGTTAGGCTTGTGTTGAAACTAAACCATGTGAATTTATTATTTCGATTGCACTAACGTTGCTAATGAAGATTGTGAGAAGTTTGGTGTGAAGGAAGTTTTCAAGGGTCAAGAGAAGAGGATGATATGATGTGATCAAGAAGAGTGAAAAGCCTAAGCTTGGGGATGCCCCGGAGGTACATCCCATAAAATTCCAAGAATACTCAAGCATCTAAGCTTGGGGATGCCCAAGGCATCCCCTTCTTCATCAACAATTTATCAGGTCACTTCTAGTGAAACTATATTTTTATTCAGTCACATCTTATGTGCTTTATTTGGAGCGTCTTTTATTTTTTTCTAGTTTTTTTTGGTTTTATTTGCTGTAATAAATGTTTTCATCTTATCATACTTGTGTGGGAGAGACACACGCTCTGTTTTCATTGCTTAGAACACTCTAGTTTTCATTCTTATTGTTCTGTGAGTGTTCACTTTTTGCTAGTACTGCGTTTAGCCTTTGTTTTCATGCATCTCTTATTCAGAGCTGTTAGTTTTAGTGGTGATATGTGTGTACTCTCATGTTTGCTTGCTGGAGCATGTAGATAATTTTTTTTAAAACATATCTTGTATGGTGCCCGTTGGGAAAAGAAACTGCTGCTTGAAGTAGAATTTATAATAGTGCTAGTAGAAGCTTGTATAGACTGTGGCTAGAACTTTTTCATGCCATGCTAAATGTTATTTTAGTTTTAAAGCCTTGTGGTTATTGAGTAGCATGAATAGCCTCAAATAGCTGAGAGTGTTTAATATGTTTTGAAAGATTTATGAGTTGTTCTTGTCATAGTAAAGCATCAATATATGGTATTCTCTTTTGAATGTTTTATTTGGTTGACTTGGCGCATGCTCACACCATGTTTATGACTACAAACTAGTCACGAATAGCCTCCTTGACCACTTAGTTTTTGAACTTGTGATAATGCTTATGTTTTAATTAATGATGCTTATCTCGCTATGCATGATTATGGCTCTTATGCTCTCTTGATTTGTCGCTCCCAGTCTTTTGCTAGCCTCCACCTGTACTGAGTATGAGCTCTACTCGTGCATCCAAACTCCCTTAAACCAAAGTTTTCCCATTGTGTACACCATACCTACCTACATGTGGTATTTAACTGCCATTCCAAAGTAAATTGCTCATATGTTACCTTTAAAACCTTCAAAATTACTCCTGCTTTGTGTTCTTATTTTTGCTCATGAGGACGTCAATAGAGAATCTTTATCTCACTTGTTGATTGGATTTCACACCCTGGACTATTGGCTTCATCTGCTTATCCAAATGATAGAAGAGCTGGCAGCGGGGTGCCCAGCCCCAAATTAATACAAACAAATACTCTTCACTATTTTGCCCCTGATTTATCAGTTAAAGCATAATTGTGTAAACAAAAGAGAAAGAGGGATGACCTTATACACCAGTTGTGTCCTTCACCATGGGAGCCTCTCTTGTGAATCCAGTTGACTTGTGACGTATTGTATTGTCTGTTTACCATTCGTTGATATTAATATACACCTCTCCTAAAATATAGACACTCCTCCACGGTATGTGATTGTTGGCAGGCACCCGAGGATTGGGTTAGCCATGTTTTGTGAAAGATGGATGGGAGGAGTGTCAAACTTTTAATACATCTGATTTATAAAATAAAAAGCTCTAGCACATGAGTGATCCCTACTTCCCTCTGCGAAGGGTCTTTCTTTTACTTTTATGTTGAGTCTCCATCTTCTAACTTTATGCACAGTTGAGAGAGCATTTTTGCCATTTTGAGTTCTATGTGCATTTGTCCCATAAACATCAATAATTACTTCATGATGTGATATTATTTGTTCTAGTCTTTCTCTTGAACTTTGAAAGTGTCCTGATTTATTTTTTGTCCCGCTCTTAAGGACTAGCGAAATACCACTTTTCCATGCTTTCTCTATAACTGAAACAAACGTTTATCTTTCTTTGCATTATGATTCATGATCCTTTATTTGAGTTACTCTTCGTGATGCAAAGTAATTGCTATGCTTTATTATTAAAGTTTTATTTATCATGCTTGTGTTTAAAGTTCTATGATCTCAGTGTGCATATGCTTTTACATTAGATTGATCAAGTTTATGATAGTAGCATGTCACCTTTTTATCGTTTACCTACTCGAGGACGAGTAGGAACTAAGCTTGGGGATGCTTGATACGTCATAAATGTATCCCTAATTTTTGATGTTCCAAGTTGTGTTCATGTTGTTTCCCACATGTTTTACTTACACTTTATGTCATTTTTACATGTTTTCTGGGACTAACCTATTAACAAGATGCCACAGAGCCAATTCCCTGTTTTCTGCTGTTTTTAGTTTCTAGAAAAGTTGTTCTGGAAATATTCTCGGAATTGGAAAATTCGAAAGCCAGAAGTCCTAAAAGTCCCGGAAGCTTCCAGAAGTCCCGAAGAGCCCCGGAGGGGGGCCTCAGGAGGCCCACACCATGGGGTGGTGCACCCCCTTGGCCGCGCCAGGGGTGGAGTTGGGCCCCTGGACCTCCACCGCCTCTGCCCTTTGGCCTATTTAACACCCCCCCGGATGGAAAACCCTAAACACATCGACCTTTTCCGCAAAATACATCCGTAGCTCCGCCGCCGCCACCGACAAGTTTCGGGGGATAGATCTCTGTTCTGGCACTCTGCCGGGACGAGGAAGTGCCCCCAGAAGCCATCTCCATCGACTCCACCGCCATCTCCATCGCCGTTGCCGTCTCCTATGATGAGGAGGGAGTAGTTCTCCCCCGGGGCTGAGGGATCTACCGGTAGCTGTGTGGTTCATCTCTCTCTCCCATGGTGTGATCTTTATGTGATCATGAGCTTTGTAATCTAGTTGAATATGTAGATTTAGCTTCATCAGTTATGCTACTCAAGTGGTTTTGTTATCTCTGTAAACTATTTAAGCACGGGGTAAAGGTGACAGTGTGTGCACCGTGTGGTTTAGCATGATATTTATATCTTGCGTTGGAAGATGAACCTATGAAATTGTTGGCGTTTGTTTACTAATCTATGGCGCTCGTAGTGACATTGGGGTTCCATAGAGAGGGAATATAGACTTGAGGAGTGTTGTTAAAGCTCCTACGCAATGATTAGTGTTCGTTATTCGACCGGAGAATGGTTCGGAGTAGCGCAGTGAAGAAATGATATTTATGCATTCAAATATGTGAGCATTGTTGAGAGTGTCCTCTAGTGGAACTAGGATCCCTAGGCCTTATTTCCAATCATTGAAACACCGTTTTCCGCCTGTTCTGATACATGTTTGCTTGCTGCCATTTTGATTTCAGATTGCTATTATCACTTATTATCATCCATATTACTTGCATTTTACTCTCTCTTCACCGAACTAGTGCACCTATATACCTGACAAGTATATTGGGTGTGTTGGGGACACAAGAGACTTCTCGTATCTTAATTGCACGGTTGCTTGAGAGGGATATCTTTGACCTCTACCTCCTTAAGTTTGATAAATCTTGGGTGATCCACTTAAGGGAAACTTGCTGTTGTTCTACAAACCTCTGCGCTTGGAGGCCCAACACTGTCTACAGGAATAGAAGCGTGCGTAGACATCACTTACGCACCCACCCGCACCTGAAGGACACGCCGCATGGCTCACCCGCCTCCAGGAGCTTGACACTGCCGCAAACGTCCCCCCGCGGGAGCCGCGGGGAGGCGACGCTGGCCAGCGTAGGAGCGCGCAAGCTCATGACGCGCCGCCCCCTTCTCACGGTGTAACCTCGCCGGTACAAGGCGGTCCCCGCACGAAGTTCCATGACAAGGCACCCACCACCAAGGTGCCTGAGAAGAGCAGCACCAGCTTCCAAATCCTGCGTACTCCACCAGATGCGCACGTTCAGATTGAACGCTGCCACGAGCGCGAGTGGGGCACCATCCACGACGTCGCCAAGGCCGGCCGTGCCAAACACCCGGCAGACCCCGGCGCGCGCGCCATGGTTTACGTCGACGGAGCCCTCGCGTTCACCAGGCAACTTCGTACGGTCACGTGGCCGCCAAAGTTCAACCCGGCGCTGCCATCTCGCTACGACGGCACTACTCCTCCCCTCGACTTCCTGCAGCTCAACTGCGTCAACATAGGAGCTGCAAAGGGGGATGACAAGTGCATGGAGAACTGGCTGCTGATGACCCACAAGTATAGGAGATCGCAACAGTCTTCGAGGGAAGTAAAACCCAAATTTATTGATTCGACACAAGGGGAGCCAAAGAATATTTGTGAGCCTTAACAAGTGAGTTGTCAATTCACTTGCACCTGAAAGTGCACTTGTTCGTAGTGGTTTATCAGTAGTAACCATTTTATAGCAGCAGCAGTAGCGAAATAACAACAACAGTAGTATGAAAACAACAACAGTGATGTTTGAAGTAAACAGCGGGATTAAATACTGTAGTCATAGGGATGGATGAAAGGGTGTTGTATGGATAAGAAATATCAAATAATGATCATGTCACGGGCATTGCAGATAAATAAGATAAAGCATCCAAGTACTAAGCAACCATAGGCATGTGTTCCGTAAATAGTCGTACGTGCTCTCAATGAGAACTTGCACAACATCTTTTGTCCTACCAGCCCATGTCAGTGGGGCCTCAAGGGAACTACTGGTAGTTAAGGTGTTCCTTTTAATAGAACACCAGAGCAAAGCATTAACACTCTGTGAACACATGTGATCCTCACATCACAGCCATCCCCTCCGGTTGTCCCAATTTCTGTCATTTCGGGGCCTCGGGTTTCGGACAATGATATGTGTAAACAACTTGCAGGTATGCTCAAGAAACAATAATTATCATCATGATTCAATAACATGTTTAGATATGAGATCATGGCACTCAGGCCCAAAGTGGCAAGCATTAAGCATAACAAGCTGCAACAATGTCAATGGCACTAATAGAGGATACTAGGCACTATGCCCTAACAATCACGACATTATTACATGAACGAACTCATCCAATCCCTACCATCCCCTTCAGCCTACAGCGGGGGAATTACTCACACATGGATGGGGGAAACATGGATGGTAGATGGAGAGGCGTTGGCGGTGACGGTGGCGATGATCTCCATCTGCTGGGGGAGGCAGGCCCAAAGGCCCACCTACAACCCCGAGCGACCCAGCCCACCTCCCTTCTTCCACCTCCGTCCGTACCGATGTCGACATCCAGGGAAACGCAGAGCACACCGCACCTGCTCCCCTTTTCCCTCTCTATACCTACCCCGAGGCAGCCCCCAAACCCTAGCCCCAGTCCTCTCCTCCCTTCCTGCGTCGCTGGTCTCTTCCCCTCTCCTTCCTCCCCTTCGAGCTCCACTCCATCTGCCTTTCTCTGAATCTCCTTTCCTCTGAACCGAGAGAGAGAGCTCGGAGCACCTCGTCGTTGCCCTACCGCCATGGCCACTGTCGGGCCAAGATGACCGCGGGAATGGAACCTGCGTGCAATCCTCGTCGTCCTCGTGGAAAAATCAGAGCTGCAGCCGCTCGGATCGTCCCCAAGCTCATCGTCGACTCCGTTCCTGTCCGTGTCCGTGTGCCCGTGAGGAGCGCAAGAGCGACCACCCTTTCTAGCTCTTTCTGTGCGTCCCCAAGCTTCCCCAAGGTGAGCCGTACCTCTGGGAACCGTTCCCCTACCCTACCTTGCTCTGGGAGCGGCGCCGTCGTGCGCCGCCCGCGTTGGTCGTCGCCGGTCGTTCCCGTCCATGGTGCTCCGATCTGCAACCTGCAGGTCTTGTGTTTCAGTTTGGACAGTTAAACCAGGAAGTTGAGTTCTTGTTCAGGCATGCACACAACACATCACCAAGCGCAGCGTAGCCCAGTGGCTAGAGCCCCCCGTGCGCATCCTTGAGATCCCTGGTTCGATCCCTCCCCGCGCGGAATAAAACGCACCTTTTTTCCACTTTGCCACGCGCCCACGTCCTGGTCCCACCTGTCATCGGCCCTGGAGCCTAGGTGGCTTCCACCGTGCCTCATCAGCGCCTCCGTGGCCCTGGGCCTACACGTCAGTGGTACCGGATAGGCCCACGTCCCGGTGCCAAAAGCAGTTCGGACGCTTTTCTGAAATTTTGTTCTGAAAAACAGAATTGCAGTTTCAAACCATTACTTGTAAAATTAATAACTAATTGAAAAATGCTCCAATTGGAATGATTCAAATTTATGTAGATTCATAACTGTGAGCACTTTCGAAATATGTAAAAATGTCAAAATGTTTCTGTAATAATTTGTGCACTAAATATTTAAATACAGAAAATGGAATAAAAACTGAAATCTTGCAAAATTCATAACTTGAGTTCTGTTCATCCAAATTGAGCAAACTTGAGCTCTAAAATTTGTCTTAACAAACTCTACACAATGGTATTTTATTTGGGCACAGTTGGATAAAAGTGGACCACGAAAACAACCATTTTCTGTTCTGGCCAGAAAAGAAAAGAGAAAAGAAAATGACATAACTAAATTCAATAATGATCCAAAAATTATGTTTAATATCTCAAAATGTTCAGTGAAACATTGTCCACATGTTTTCAAGTATTTCCCATGCTTTTGTAACTGAAAGTACCTCTTTTTAAATTGTTTACCAAAAATGGCAGAAATGAAAACAATAAGAATTAATTCTTATTTATTATTTTCTTCACGCAAAAATTATGGAAACTATACTAAAATGGAAAGAACTTCAATTAATAACAGAAAAGCATCATTTCATGCATGTGGGAATACTATTGATGTATTGGTCTTATTAAAATTAATAATAGGCCACTAAGATAAATATTAGAGGTTTCCAAATAATGCAAACTTATTTGGGACACTCATTTAACTTGATGATCATGTCCATGATCTCTTACTTGCATTAAAATGTCATGCATCATCCCATGTTTGTGCATTATGCCATGTTATTGATTGTCCGTCTCTCTTTATTGTTTGTTTGCTTCTTCTCGAATAGACGACGACGTTGAGACATACGAGGTTTACGATACCACTTCAGAGGAGTTAGCCCAGTACCGGGCTACTGAGTTTGCAGGCAAGTATTCACTCACATGAACCATTGTGTCCGTTCCACACTTGATACCGATACTTTTCGTTGTCTAATCTGCTAGCCTTATGATTCGTTGCTTGTGTTCCGATCCTATCACATGTCATCCTGCAGCCATGAATATAGCCTCACCCCCACACCTACAACCTGGTTGTTTGTTAGCCTGTGTCGTAGTATCATGCTTAGGTTTGTTTGTGCTCGAGTCTTGTGGTCATTTATCTTATCACCTGTTTAGTTTGATAGATGGGCTTGTTATAATCAATATCATGTTAATGTTTGGGGTAATAATAATTTGATGATAAGGCACCGGCAGGAGGCCCGGGTTAGGGTTTTGAAGCCTGCTAGTGTCGACCCTAATTAGGAAAAGGGTCTTGTCCTCTGATCCATGATGAGCGTGCTCACCGCATCCGGGTGGTGGTATGGAACCCCCCTCGACTTTGACCTGATCCGCAGTTTGTCCGAAGAGCCACACTTAGTTCGGGTGTTCCATTTGGCTCATACGCATGAATGGGTCGCTCCCATGGTTAATACTGATGATGTTGATGACGCACACATATAGGGCGAGGCCTGTATTGCCGGGGTGTTGCGTCCTGCGGGAGTTTTGCACACTTGCGCTGAGTATTCGGCTGCGTGGCTGGGACCTTATAGCTCCGTGGCTCCTAGGACAGGCTGTAGAGATGGTTCGGGTCGTGTCGAGTCCACCTGAGTTTTAGTTGGTGGCTCGAGTGTGTACGGGTACTGGAGCACACCCTGCAGGGATGAATCTTCTCGAGAAGCCGTGTTGTCCGCGGTTATGTGACGACTTGGTGAAAGTGCTGGCTAACAAGTACTCCGACAACTTACACCTAATTAATAATAATTTGACTTGTAATAGGCATATTGTCACAATAACCTGAACTTTCATTAATCCAACTGTGTGGGTTATCCTCGGATTGCTTCTTTGGATAAGGGGCGAGATCCAGGATGGGTTTGTTTGAGGTTAGTGGTAGTTGGCTCCGATGCGCTATCTTATCCATTTCTTTTAGCCGGATGTTGTAGCTTGTCCCTGTAGTTGGTTAGTGCAGCCCGCTGCCGCACCTTTGTATCACCTATCTTCCGTTGAACCCAAAGCATTTGTACTTGGTGTTGTCGGGTACACTTTGGTATCTTGTGCGTCTTGCTTGCCAGTACTCGTCCGTACTGACCCCTTTGGGGCTGCTGGTTCTGCAGACTACGTTTCCGAGGATCCCCATGGTGGCTACTACGTGGAGTATGACGAGGCTGCTGATGAGTAGATAGCGGACTCGGGCAGGATCCGAGACTTCGTGGATGGGCTCTGTTCTTTTCGTTTCTGGCCTCTTAGGCCTATTTGGATCTTGTCTGTATCTCAGACACTTTGTTTGCTTCCGCTGTGATGTAATGATGACGTGTTGGGACATGTGTCCTCTGTATGACTGTAATTGCTATCTCTGCTCTAGTGAGAGCTTTTGCCACTTATTTCTATTTCTTTGTGTCTTAGAGATTTGTTGTGATATCACTTGTTCAAATGCCGTTGACGTACCATGTGTGTATGTTATGAAGTACGTCAATAGAAGTATTCGGATTCCTATTGGATGGTTTCACAGACGATGAATAGTAGAGAATGGTTGTCACACGTTTACGTGTCGGCCTACTCATATTGAGATGCGGGTGCAGGTAGGCCCTGTCGTGGGATAATCACGGCAGCCGTTACCGGGGGTAACTTGTCTTGGGGCAAATCGACTCTGGTGTTTGGGAGAGGGTTTAGCTCAAAGGAAACCATGGTGATATGCGATCTGGTAGCCGGCAATCAAGTCGCCGAGTCTCCGATCTAAATATATTATCTCAACTCTCGTGTTACAGTGGATACTCGATACCTCGCAATCCGGCGATTATGTTCTTGCTTACGCTCAAAAAGCTCTCTTAACCCTAACCTAGGGACCGGCTTATATAGTATCCGGACCCCCTGGCTTACTCTCCAAGACGTACTCTGAATCCTACCCGGTCACTGCTTACAAACCCTAATCTTCCTTACCGTAACCCACAATCCGGGTTACGAGGCCTACGTTCCTAGGCCTTCTAGAAGCTCCTTTATCCTAAGCCGGGTCTTGCGCAGCGTCCTTTGGGCCGAGTTACTCCTTGGTGTTAGCCTACCGGGTTATCATCCCTCCATCAGTAGTCCCCAGAATAGCTTGGGCTTCACGGGATCCTCCTTGAAGCGCACGCTATTCCCTGCAAAACTAACAAACATACAAGTTCATAGAGGCCGGGTTAAGTTGCTTTAATAAACAGCTAGGCCTAACTCCATTGGTGGTCCATATAATAACCCGGCTTTCTCTAAGCCCATCTTTAACTTTCCGGGTCGATGTTCCAAGGAAAATGCAGAAGACCCGGCTTACTTTACTCGTTAACTGATCCGAATATCACGGAAAGGATTTACTTCTTATCTCGTCCGGATATCGCTCTCGGGCACTTGACGCATATCCCCAGAATCTCGGACGGGTATCTTTTATTCCCGAAATTTGTGGTTCCCGCTCGCTAGCCTAGGTTTCCCCACCCGTACCTATAAATAGGTGTCCGGGGGGTAACCTAGCCCTAACGGCTCACTTCCCCATCTCCTTCTTCCTCACCAGCGCCTTCTCATTCGAGCCCGCTCAACATCACCACGGAGACCTCGGGTTCACTGCCGGAGCAGAGCCGCCGCCGGTTGCGTTCCTCCACGGTCCGCCCCGCGCCGCCGCCAAACTCCGCCGCCGCGCCCCCGAGCTGCCCGCCGGGAGTCGCACGTGGGCACCACGACTGCGCCATCTGCCACTGTCGCGTCCTCCTCCAATCCACGCCGGTAAGATCTCTATTTCCCTTGATCCAATCTTGCAATTTCTCCGTTTGACCTAGATTAGATCTAGGTACGCCCGCGGGCCATTTCTTGCCCCGCGCCGGATTAGGTCGCATAACTCCGTGCTAGTTCATCCAATCGCTCGATTGTTGATCCCACTGCACCCTCCTATCGCTTATAGTCATTAATTTCTCCGCGAAATCGATAGCAAAATTTCCAATCTAGATGTAGTTCATCCAAATTTCCGCGACTGTCCATAGATACCCGGAAAATCCTCCTCTTCCGGTTGTTTTATTCAAACTAGATAGCCAGGCAATTAACTTCTTCTTACAACTTCTCGTTGACATTTAGATACTCCACAATTTCCGTACTGCTCTTCGATACCCGGATAATTCGTAGTCTTTATACTGCTTTACCGATACTCGGAAAATCCGTAACCTCCGAGTCTCATGTTTATCCCATGCTTTGCAGACTGATCCAATGGCTCCCAAGCACAAGGGGAAGCAGCCGGCTAAGCCAAGGGTGACCCAATCCATATCCGCCAACTGGGCGCAATCCTCTATGACCAAGGCCAAGCTGGAGGAGCTGGCCGAGCTAGGCGTCCTCCCCCCTCAGGAGGAGATTCACTGGAGGGTCCCGGGTGACGAGACCCGGCCTACCCCTAATGCTGACGAGGTAATATGCTTCGTTGAGCATGTGATCCGGGGGTTTCGCCCCCCGGGTCACTCTTTCTTCCGCGAGGTCCTTAGCCACTACGGCCTCCGGGTGTTCGACATAGGGCCTAACTCTATGTTGAACATAACCCACTTCATAGTCCCGTGCGAGTCTTATTTGTGCATCCCGCCAAATTTGGCTCTATTTATAGAACATCTCCAGTGCAAGCCGTGCCGCGAAAGCGGTGACGGAGCGCTCTTGGCCTGCGGCGGGGTTTCCATCCAGCGCCGCAAAAACTCCCCCATGCCGACTCTTAATTTAAACTCACACGTAAAACACTGGCAGCTTTCTTTCTTCTATTGCCGAGACACCTCCCCACCCGGCGAGAGGAAATTGCCGGGTTACTCGGAGGGTCTCCTAGATCTCTCCGATACCTTCAATGCCTTTGCCCCTGAGTCGGACAGGGAATCCATACAGCCCTTCTTAGCAAAAATAGCCGCCCTCTCTGCCCACGGTCTCACTGGGCTCAACCTGGTTAAGACATGGGTCAACTTCCGGATTCAGCCCAACTCCACTCGCTCCAAGCTAATGTGCGAGTATTCGGGGCACTCCACGGATTCGCTCCGCTATTCTTTGAAGGATTACCCGGCGGGTGATACCAACAAGACCATCAAGAGCTTCTTGACGGAAAAGTTGGACGTTATCCGGAATATAGCCGGGCTGGAGCCTTTCACTCGCGAGAATCCGGCTCCTGCGGTAAGATCCGGCACATATACCTTCATTTTCATGCTTTCACTTGATACAATTATTAACCCTTATCTTTACACCTTTATCTCAGGTTGATAACGTCTTTTGGAACATTGAGACCTCCCCTTCCTCCGGAGACCCGAAAGAAGATGAAGAACCGGTTGATAATGATGAAGGTATTGTCCGGGTCTTCGATCAACTTCACTTGCACCATTTTGCTTTCACATATCTCACTTGTTCCGACTATACATTCTCGGCTTTCAGGGTTGGAGGACAAGGACGACAAGGAGGACCCGGAGGCCACCGAGTCCGATAAAAGCGAAACTGAACAAGATGTAACGGTTGGGGCCAAGAGGAAAACCAGAGGGGTGGTATCCAAGGTTCCCTACTCCCCCATGTCCTTCGAACCTTATTCTTTTGCTAACATGTGTAAACTTAACCAACAACTATCCAACCCATCACACTTGAAGGACCCGCCTTCGGCCAAACGCAGGGTGACCCGGAGTGCCCCGGGTGACGATCCCCTCAACCCGGGCATCTCCTCACCACCAGCTCGACGTGCCGGTACTCCTCCATCTCAACCTTCCAGCTCACCTCGACGTCACCCCTCCCCCAACCATCCATTAGCCGGACAGCTCCGGGTCCCTCTATCGGGTCATGTGACAGCCTCATCTGCTTCTAGCAGTGAGCTTCCACCAGACTATGCTGTGAACACCGGGTGAGTTTTTACTATATGATATCCTTGTGTACTTGATAATTTTCATTTTCTACCGCTAACTATTTCTCTCTCTTTTCCTTAGCGCCCAAGTCACACTCAGTGACCCGGAGAACATGGAGACAGACACCCGGGACACTGAAGGCCCGGTTGATGATGTACATGCCGCGACTGGGGGCCCTGAAGAAGAATAAGTCAAGGGGCAAGATTCCCCAATAGACTCGACCAAGAAGGATGCCGGGTCTCCAAAGCGTGCTGATGGAACCGGTGATGAGGACGCGGGAGTCTTGGGTACAAGGGTGGGTACCCCCACCCCTGACCCCAGGCCACCCAGGTATCGTCTCCAAAGCCGAATCAAACTCCTACTCCGGGTTATCAGGCAGCCGGGTCTTCCGGCACCAAGCCCGAAGACATGAGCTTTGCTGAGATGCTCGATGCTCTACATACTTTGAGAGCTGATGAAGAGGGCATCCTGGAGGCCTTGATAGCCAAACACGAGGTAACCGTGTTACAACCGCTTGTATACTCGCCTAGTCCCCATGTTCCGAGTGAACTTATGTATAATTTGCTTGGAACTTTCATATATAGCCGACTGATACTTTTGTTTTGTACGACTGACGTTTCTTTGTGTTTTCGCATAGGCCTACGTAACGCACTCTGAGAAAGAGTTGGCTAAAACCGACAAACTTCTCAAGGCGGAGACGAAGCTGCGTGAATCGGCTGAAGCTGAAGCTAAGAAAGTCGGGAATCAGGCAAAGAAGTATAAGAAGTGATGCAATGCTGCAGTGAATAGGGTGAACGAGCTGTCGGGCCAGATCGCCGACACTTATCGTTCTCTGATATGTAAAATTTCCCGACTGACGGATCTTTAAATTTGTTCTGATGTTCTGGAGGATACTCGGAGTTCCTAACTTTGGATGTTTCAGCTTTTCTGCAGGGTCGGATGAGGAAATTCCGGATGTGGGTGAAGTAGTTCTGCTGAAGAAGGTAAAGAGCACCATCCGGCAGCAATGTGTTGGGACTAAGTGGGCCTTGAAAGCTGTGAGGTGTCCAAGCACTGGGGATGGTGGTTTGAACACGCTGCTTGATGCGTGTTCTACCATCCCCGAGTGGATTGAACACTGGAAGCGTTCATCCTGCCAGGTTGGGGTGACCCGGGGTCTTGCCTTGGCGAAAGCATACTTTCCCAAGCTTGACCCGGCGAAGCTTGTTGGCGGGTTTCCAGAGTTCAACCACGATGGCTCCCCGTTTTTACCTAAGCATTACAAGGCCATTCAGACAGAGGTTCGTCACGCAGCCAGCCTGATTGCCAGCAATTTGGATGTCAGCCGGATGGTGCCGCCGTATGATGCACAAGATAGGGCAATGAAGTCGGATCTTCCGAAGCCCTTTGATATGCTGGCACGGTGGAAGGCGGAATCTGCCCAACTGAGGGAAGAAGCTGCGAAGAAAAAAGCTGAAGCCAATACTGCGCCTGCTAGCTCCACGCCAGTTGTCCCTCCTCCTTCGCGTGCCAGTGCCACTGCTAACCCGAATGCTGCTGCTACCAAGACTGCTGAAGAACAAGTCAAGGAACAGGACCCGGCTAGCAAGGGCAAGGACAAGATGGATGCCTCAACCCAAGATGCCGAGTAATCTTTGCTATCCGTTGTCATCAAATGCGTCATTCGACCAATGGGCCTGTTAAACGGTTATTTTTTGATTGTGCGCCTGTGCGCCTTTGATACTACTATCGCGGCATGTAATACGCTTTGAAACTTTTAATAGCTTTCGTGGCCCTTCTGGCCTTTGGATGAGTTTGATATCTATCTGCTTTTGAGCTTGTTTATTCTTGATATTCCGGCTTTCTTTATGGTTCCTTTTGTGAGACTCGGTTTCCGGGTTTCGTGGGTTTTGACAGGTGGACTTTTCTCTAAGTCCCCAAGTCCCCAAGACTCGGATTTTTGGGTTTTTGAGCTTAATAGCTAGGTGATTTGTTTCTTGTTTCAAATTCCCCAGTCCCCAAGGCCCGAACTTCCGAGTCTAGGGTGTTAGGTCTTTTAAAGAGAACAAATCGTTTTTGCTAAGCCCAAAACCTAGAGCCGTTTCACATAGGTTTTGAAGTTATGCTTAATAAACTGTGAGTTTCCGGTTATTAACCCTGTACTCTGCATAACTTGTGGTTTAGATGACCCTTTTGGCTCTCTTGTACTGTAAGCCGGCTTTCGCGTGGATAATCATGTTGCTACATCTATACGAAGACAGGGTCAGGCAAGTCCCATTGGGCATCATGACTGATTGTGATCATATGCGAGCAAATCATGCCACTTTAGTGCGAGTCACATCGAGCTTAAGTAAGAAAAGTCAAGAAAGTTTGGCTCCTTTGTCCGGTTATAAGCTTGCAGCCGTACTCGCTTGCGGGTAATCGGCCCTTATAACTCATAGGCATCGTGGCCGGGTCTTTTGAGTTTGTAACTATGCTATTCAAGCAATCAGCCCCCAAGACCTAAATATATGCAAACTGCTAAAGAAACTAATGTACTAAAAACAGTAAATAATACTTACCCGGAAGAAGGATAAAAAACATAACAGAAATAAAAAATTGATAAAAACGCGTGAAAAGGAAATAATATATTGTTTAACCATCTCTTTATTGATATGAGAAAAGTTAGGTCAGCAAGCCGCCTCATTAAAAACCCTCCAGTCCCCTTAGGTACCCTGGATAGGAAAAGAGTGCGTCTGAAACCTGCTGCCTGTTACATCGTGCAATTCCACTTTGTGAATCTAGCATATACTAAGTATAGTAGGGACGTAGCTGAGCCACGTTCCACGGTCTTTCTTTCTCTTGCATAGATGAAGTGGTATGAGCGGTGTCATTAACCGTAGCCGACTCTTCCCTTGCATCTATCAAGTAATATGATCCATTGTGCAGATTCCGGCTTATGATGAACGGTCCTTCCCATGGCGGTGATAACTTGTGTTTTCCTTCCTTTGATTGTACCAGACGCAGAACCAGGTCTCCTTCCTGGAAAACCCGGGTTTTCACGCGCCGGCTATGATATCTTCACAGATCTTGCTGATATATGGCTGATCTCTCCAAAGCTTGTTCCCTGCGTTCTTCTAGCATATCCACAGCGTCTTGCCGGGTCTTCTCGTTCTCCACCTCGACGTAAGCCGATACTCGAGGCGAGTCATGAATAATATCACTCGGCAACACTGCTTCTACGCCATAAACCATAAAGAACGGTGTCATCTGAGTAGATCTGTTAGGTGTGGTGTTGATACCCCAAACCACTAAAGGTAACTCCTCAACCCATGCACCAGCAGCTCTGATACACGGGACTCACAACCGTGGCTTTAATCCATGAAGTAACTCCTGATTTGCTCTCTCCACTTGTCCATTAGCCTGTGGGTAGGCCACTGAGGCTACGTCCAAGCGGATGCCATTGTTTCCACAAAACTTCTCCATCTCGCCAAGGGACATGTTGGTTCCATTGTCGGTAATTATGCTGTGGGGATATCCGAACCGATAGATAATCCTTTTCAGGAACTTGACTGCTGTAATTGCCTCACAATTGGTAACTGGCATGACCTCAACCCACTTGGTAAACTTATCAACAGCCACTAAGAGATGTGTCTTTTTGCAAGGTGACATGTGGAAGGGGCCAACCATATCCATACCCCAAACCGCAAACGGCCAAGTTAACGGGATAGTCCGCAATTCCATAGCCGGCACATGGGTTTGGCGAGCGTACCTTTGACATCCGTCACACCTTGCCACCAAGCGCTCCGCGTCTGCTAGGTCCGTGAGCCAAAAGAAACCATGTCGATAAGCTTTGGCCACAAGGGATCTTGTGGATGCATGATGCCCACAATCACCTTCGTGGATCTCCTTGAGGATCTGTCGGCCTTCTTCTGGTGCTACACAGCGCAAAAAGACTCCTGCTGCACTTCTTTTATACAACTCCCCATTGATGATAGAATATCCTTTTGCTCGCCTCAGAATTTGCCGTGCTAATACCTCCTGCTGCGGTAACTCGCCCAGTGATAGGTAGGCCAGGAACGGCTCTGTCCACGCGGGAACAACATGTACTGTGGCCACGAGCTCCAAATCCGGGTCTTGATTTGCCAGTTCTTCCTCAGACTCGGTTTTAACTGACGGTCGCCATAGCTCATCCAAGAAAACATTAGGTGGAACCGGCTCTCTGCGCGAGCCGAGTCTGGCGAGTGCGTCTGCTGCCTCGTTTTTTCTTCTGTCTATGTGCTCCACCTCATACCCGGAAAAACACCCGGAAACCCTGTCCACCTCTCTGCGGTATGCTGCCATAGTTGCATCTTTTCTATCCCAAGTTCCTGAGACCTGTTGTACCACAAGGTCCGAATCTCCAAAGCATCGTATCCTCTTAATGTTCATCTCCTTGGCTACCTTTAAGCCGTGCAATAGGGCCTCATACTCGGCCACGTTATTGGAACAATCAAAGTGAATCTGCAACACGTAACTTAACTTGTCTCCTTTGGGTGATGTTAGCACCACTCCGGCTCCTGATCCCTCGTATTGGTTGGAACCGTCAAAGTGCATTATCCAAGACTCGGAGTTTGGAGCCATGGTGGGCATACCTGTGTGAGTCCAATCGTTAATGAAATCAACTAGACCTTGAGATTTGATTGCTGACCTGGGCTCGTAGTTGATGTGATAATCTCCCATCTCGATCGCCCACTTGGCTATTCTACCCGTCGCATCCGAGTTTCTGATGATATCCGACATTGGTATAGAACTGACCACTGTTATGGGGTGTTCCTGAAAATACGGCTTCAGTTTCCGGCTGGCCATGAAGACCCCGAAAACCAGCTTTTGCCAATGTGGGTAGGGCTGTTTTGCCTCTGATAATACCTCACTGACGTAATAAACCGGCCTCTGGACCGGGTGATCTTTCCCATCCTCCTTACGCTCGACAACAACCACTGCGCTAACCGCCCGAGGCCCGGCTGCAACGTACAATAGCATGGGCTCTTTAGGGCCCGGGGCTGCTAGGACTGGTGCCTCAGATAACTGCTTCTTTAGTGCCTCGAACGCCTCGTCCGCCTCTTGGTCCCATGCAAATTTATCAGATTTCTTCAAGAGCCGGTACAAGGGTATTGCCTTTTCTCCGAGTCTGGATATGAACCGGCTAAGCGCTGCTACGCACCCTGTGAGATTCTGAACATGCTTCAAATTTTCCGGCTTTTTCAGACTCTGGATAGCTTTGATTTTATCCGGATTTGCCTCAATTCCTCTCTCGGAAACGATAAAGCCGAGTAATTTCCCGGCTAGGACTCCAAAGACACATTTTGTCGGATTAAGTTTCATCCGGTACCTTCTCAGGTTCTTGAATGTTTCCTTTAGATCATCAATAAATGTCTCTGCTCTTCTGGTCTTGATCACCATATCATCCACATATGTGTGAACGTTGCGTCCGATTTGGTCCTCAAAGCACTTCTGAATGCACCGCTGATAGGTTGCGCCAGCGTTCTTCAATCCAAACGTCATGGTCTTGTAACAAAAGGCCCCAAAAGGGGTTATGAACGATGTTTTCTCCCAATCTTCCTTCTTGAGCTTGATCTGATGATACCCGGAATATGCATCCAAGAAACACAGTAGGTCACTTCCAGCCACTGCGTCTATGATCTGATCTATCCTTGGTAGTGCAAACGGATCCTTTGGGCAATGCTTGTTGAGACTCGTATAATCAATGCACATTCTCCACTCTTTGGTCTTTTTCATCACGAGTACCGGGTTTGCTAACCAGTCCGGGTGAAATACTTCCATAATAATGCCGGCTGTAAGCAGCCGTGCAATTTCTTCTCCTATAGCTTTCCTTCTTTCTTCATTCAATTTTCTCAGGCCCTGTTTCACAGGCCTGGACTTGGGATCAACGTGCAAACTGTGCTCTGCCAGTTCTGTAGGGATACCCGGCATATCGCTGGGCGTCCAGGCAAACACATCCTGATTCGAACGAATGAACTCCACAAGTGTGTAACATCCCAAGTATGAAAATATCCCTTAGTTTGCTTGATTTATTGTTTTAATTCAAGTATTGCATCATGTCATCATGTTTAATTATTTGTTTGCATTTGTTTACTAGTTGTTTTGCATCTGTTTTATCTTGTTTTCATAATCAAACTCAAACAATTTCAAATGGTAATTTTCATACTTGCTCTGTTACAACATTTGAAATAAAAATCACAGATAAAAACCATCTATTTGTTGTCATACTTCTCATTATGGATCACTTGATAAAATGGTGCTTTTATTTCAAATAAATAATTCCCAAATTGTTTTCAAACTCAAACTCAAATTCAACAACACCTCATTTGGAAATTATAAAATATCAAACAATTCCAATAATTCTAATCCAACTAATAATAGGGTTCACCCTATTAAATTGTTGTTTCTATATTAATTAACAAAATATTCCAATTCAAATCAAATATTTTCAAACAGAACCAATTTGAAACTATAAAAATAATAACCAAAACTTTCTCTCATTCCTTGTTTCCAATTAATTCCTTTGGGTCACCTTATTAAAAGGTTGATTTTATTAATCATTTTAAATATTCAAAAATCATCCAAATTGGGTTATTTTCCAAACAGCACAAAAATTTAAATAATTTTGAAATCCAAACTTGGTAGTTGGTTGTAATTGACATAATAAACCCACCCTAATTTTCTAGAATTTTTCCTAACAATAAAAGCTAACATTTCCTTCCAATTTCTTTTGCTGCAAAAAAAAAGGAAAAACAAATAAAATAGGAAAAAGGAGACAACTAACTAACCTAAGCCCAGCCCACTAACTCACCTTACCTAGCGGCCCGTACCTGTTCGTCGTCTTCAAGCTGTACGGCAGGGCATCGAGCCCCGCCACGTCGACGCCGTTGCAGCGCAACGGCCAGGAGCGAGCCCTGCTGCCTATATAGCCTACCCCCCGACCACCTGCTAGCCCTAGCTCCCCAACCCACCGCCGCCATCTCTCCCTCTGCCATCTCCCTCACCATCTCTGAATTTCACCGTCCCTGTTCCTTCTCTGAACCGGAGTGGAAGCAGAGCGAGGTGTTCGCCGTCGTCGCTCCTCGACCTCGATCCACTGCGGCAACACCCTCCCGGTGAGCTCTTTTCCCTGTTCCCCGGCGAAAGCCTTTCTTTTTCTTCCCCGTGGCGTCACCCCGGTGACTGAAACTTTCTGTCCGCCATGGCCGGTAGCTGAAGAAGCTCACCGCCGCCGTTCTGCTCGCAGTAGAGCCTCCCTCTTCCCGGGAACGAGATCGCCGCACCAAGCTCGTCGTCGTCGTTTCCAGGAACTAGACGTTGGAGCTGTGGTCGCCACCTCCTCGCCGTCGACAACCACCGCTCACCGTCGGCATCCTCCTTGTCCCTGTCAACGACGAACGCCCCGCTGTAAGCATCCTCCGTTGCGATCTGCTCACTGATGCTCACAGCACCTCACTGCACGAATCGCACACCCCGGCGAGCACATCACCACCTCGCAACGCTAGCACGAGCTCACCGTCGATCACCGCCTGCCCACTGTTGAGCTCTGTCAGTCGCGGATGAGTTTGATCGTTAGAAAAGTTCAGTTAGCGCGCAGCAGTAGGGTTAACTTTGCTCGCACTCGCTTACAGTCACGAAACAAACGTTAGTCGCACTGGCGCCGTTCCCCTGCCCCGCACCGCGAGCTCGCGGGATCGATCCCCCGCGGCCGCAATACTTTTTCGCGAATTCCATCGCGCGCGCGGCCCCACCCGTCAGGGACCGCCACGGCCACCTCACAACGCACCCGCCTCGTTGGCACGCCACAGTGGCACGGGCCCTCACGGCAGCGGCTCAGGCCAGAAGTGCACTGGTGTAAAACGCCTAGGGGCCCCTCTGCAATTTTCGTTTCCTTCTTTTTAGGTCCCTGCATTTACTTTTTGGCCCCTAAAATGGAAATGTGAATAACTTTCAAATGCCAAAACCAATTAAGATAAATAAAATATGCACACTGGTCTAAATTAAATTCTCTATCTCATGGTACCATTTGTTCACTGTTTTACAAATTCCAAATGCATTTAAAATGCAAACTTGAATATTTCAAATGCAAATTTCTAAAACCCATAACTAATTCATTATTAATCCAATAAATGCAAATAAAATATGTTTTCCATGCCATTTTAAATAACCTTTTCAAATATAAAATTTGTTTCCTTGTTTGAATAATTGAAATTTCCTAAATAATTTAATACTTGTTTAATTTTTTAATCTGATAAAAATCATAACTTGCTCAAAATAAAATATTTTTGAACATGCAAAATATGTTTTCAAACCATCAAAGTGTGAACTTTTCAAATGTGAATTTGAATTTATGATTTGACCAAATAAAATTCAAATAATATTCAAACTTGTTTTAAATTCAATTAAAACTTGTTTAACATTGTTTAATTCATAATAAATTCATCCTAATTCAAATTTCAATATTTGAAACATGTAATCCAACTAAAATTTGATGTTCTTTTCAAATATAACTTTTGTTAATTGTTTTGCACACTTTAAATTGATGAAAACAATAATTGTTTGTGTGACATGTTTAAGTAACCAAACTTTCCAAACTTAATAAATGGTTTCCAAAACTTGTTAAAATTCTTTATCACTTGCATCTATTGTTGTTGTTATTACCATCATGCATGCATCATGCTAACAACTTTCACATAATAATTAATTGTAACTCATTGGTTCCACTTAATTATGGACCCTTTTCCCATATGCCACTCAATTTAGCATAGGGGTCCATTTAAATTGTGTTATCATGTTAGCTAGTTTATTCTGATGCCACCATTAACTTGTCATGCATCATCTTGATTGTGCACAATGCCATGATAATGATTGTTTATATTTCTGCCTTGTTTGTTTGCTTCTTCTCGGATAGACGACGACGTTGAGGCAGACGATCTTTACAGCACCCCTTCTGAGGATCTAGCTCAGTACCCGGCTGTTGAGTTTGCAGGCAAGTTATCACTCACATGAACCATTGTGTTCCTTTCAACCCTGGTTACCGATACTTCCGTTGTCTATTTCTGCTAGCCTTAGTGGTAGTTGTTTCTGTTACGAACATATCACATGAATCCTTTAACCCTGATATTGCCTCACCACCCCTCCTACAACCCTATTGTTTGAGCCAGTGTCTTACTAGTATGCTTAGATTGTTTTGCTCGAGTCTGTTACCCGTTACTTTCAGTTACTATATTTTCATTATGTTCTGGGGGGCTCGATGTTTAATCAATCAATCAATCATGCTAATGTTATTACTTAATAATAATTTGATGATAAGGCACCGGCAGGAGGCCCTGTGTGGTTTTGAGGCCTGCTAGTGTCGACCCTAATAGGAAAAGGGTCTTGTCTACTGATCCATGATGAGCGCACTACCCGCATGTGGGAAGCGAGTATGGGCGCCCCCCTCAATTTGATTCGATTCGCATCTCGTCCAAATCATCTCATTTAGTTCGTGCTTTCTATTTGCCGCATGCATGTTTTTGCGAGCCCAACGCAGGGTGGAACTTCGTAGTCGGCATATAGGGGGACACGGTCTTAGAGTGCTATGAGGGTCCCTTTTCTTCGGGGCTTGATTAGCCGTGCGCCCAAGGTGCTTTGGGCTTGATGCGAAGAAGAGTTGAGTTGTGTTGAGTGCCCCGCTTGGTGGGAGGCATCCCATCTGGCGGGTTATTCATACGTGTACGGCCAAATTGGTGCAACCCTGCAGGGATAATCTTCTCGAGAAGCCGTGTTTTCCGCGGTTATGGTTAACTTGGTGAAAGTACTGGCTAACAAGTACTCAGGACAACTTAAACCTAATGATTCATAATCTCACACCCCATGATTATCAATTTGACTAGTAATAGGATTATTGTCACCATAACTTGTTTCATCTTAATCCAACTGTGTGAGTTATCCTCGGATTGCTTCTTTGGATAAGGGGCGAGATCCAGGATGGGTTTGTTTGAAGTTATCTTTAAGTTGGTTACAACACTCGATCTTATCCCCTTTCTGATAGTTGGAAGTGATAGAATCTCTGTAGTTGGTTAGCGCAGCCAGTTGCAGCATCTTATATACCCCTTCCTTCCGTTGAACCCAAGTCATCTGTGCTTGTGTTGACGGGCTATACTTTGGTGAACTGTGAGTCTTGCTTGCCGGTACGTCTATGTACTGACCCCTCTGGGGCTGTGGTTTCCGCAGACTACGATTACGAGGATCCAGGTGACGGCTACTACGTGGAGTTTGACGAGGCTGCTGACGAGTAGTTAGCGGACCCGGGCAGGATCCGAGACATCGTGGATGGGCTCCGTCTTTATTTCAGTTTCCGGCTTCTTAAGCCTATTTGGATTTTGTCTGTACTCAGACCCCTTTGAATGCTTCCGCTGAGATGTAATGATGCTATGTTGGGACATGTGTCCTCTGGATGATTGTATTTGCTATCTCTGCCCTAGTGAGGGCCTTTTGCAACTTATTTCAACCTTTTGTGTCGTAGAGGCATGTTGTGTTATCCTTTTGTTCAAAGCCGTTGACGTACCATGTGTGTATGGTATGAAGTACGTCAATGGTAGTGTCCTGATTTCTACAGGATAGTTTACATCGACGGTGAACAGTAGCGATGGGTTGTCACACATAAGTGTTGGCCTACTCGTAAGAGGACGCGGGTGCCGGAAAGCCCCGTAATCCCATCAGAATACTGTTCAGTTCGTACGGTGAGTATCCTATAGAAGTCCGGGTGCGACAAATGGTATCAGAGCCTGTCTGCCTGTAGGATCCCTTTTTACTGGTCGCAGTTGAGTCTAGAAACTATTTTGTAGTTATATAGGGAAAAATGAAACGTGAGAGTAGGAATTCTGCCATTTTTCTTCTTTCCCCACCCACCCACCCCTTTTCTAGTAAGGAAGTGCAACGTTGTTTTCTGTTCTCACCTAAACTTTCAAGTTAGGATTTCACGTGTTTTGGGTTCTCCGTAGTACCTCAGGAGTTTTTGGTCTCGTGTTTCCCGATGTTGCTTCAATATCCTGTTCTTTTCAACATCCTTATCGTCCGTTGAACCTTGTTGTTGCTTTCCACATCAGTTCTCTACCGGCGTCTAATCAAAATTTCCCCGATCATCTGCAGATGGATCTCAGGTTCTTCCCGCAGGTGGTTCGGATGACTCGCTGTGAGAGCACCGCCGGTTATCCGGAGATGCTGAGAGACATGGTTACCTATCTGGGGTTCCATTGGGCACCAGAGTACCAGGTCTACGAGCAGCAGCGAGAGTTTGACCAGACCTACAACCAGGCTATCGTCTATATTCTGTCAGATGATGGCATGAGCGTTGTCCACCGCTACGAGGCAGTAGGTTCCACAGTGGATATGGCCGTGCAGCAGGCAGCTTACGTGAGTCTCACAGTCCTCCGTGCTGACTACTGGGGATTTGACGATTCTATCTATCGCCACATCCCCCGTGGTTACATCACGTCAGCGGGAGTTCACTTCACTCTCCACAGCAACCTGGATACCTACGAGTCTGATAGCTCCAGGCTGCACACCACTGCTCAGTTTGTGAGGCACAGTGACCCAGTTGATTCCACACTTTCTCAGGAGTTAGCCTCAGTCAGGGAGCAGCTCTATCTGGCGTTGACTCGTCTGGCTACGTACACCACAGACTTTGTTGGAGACGAGCGCTTTGCGCGTTTCACTCAGCCAGCTGGTCTTCCTCTGCCAGATGCTGGAGGTTACGAGCCGATCAGAGGTCCACTTCTCGACCTTGGTCCTGGTTACACTGGGATTCCCCGCTTTGGAGCACAGGGAGACGACGCTTTCTACTTCACCACACCGAGAGTTGCTCTCAGAGCAGTCCTGCTCTACGTGGATCGTCGTCATACCTACTTCCGGGGGATTCCTCCTCACCGTATCGCTCGTCGTACTACTCACCGCCGTCCTGCGAGATGAGCATGGGAGTACCGATGTATCCATTCATAGCTATGTTTAGTTATCCTTTGGCATTCGAACCATGTATTGGTCTGTTGGATATTCTGATGTATTTGAACATGTGATGATGTACCTGTTGGTTATCTATTCATGCGTCGGAATAATCTATCTTTCGGTTACCAAGTCTATCCTTTTCTATTGTTGTGCTAAAATGCATGTCTATTCAGGATGCCGCCAACAAGGAGCAACCCGCCTGAACCACCTCCGCTCACGGAGCTGTTGACTCAGATGACTCAGGTCGTGGCTCAGATGGCCCAGATCCAGGCTAACCAGCACAACAACCAGAATGCTCCGCGAGTCAGCATCAAGGAGTTTCTGAGCATGGGGCCGAGAGCTTTCGTGGCAACACGTGAGCCTCTGGATGCTGATGACTGGATCAGGGAGATGAACAGGGCTCTGGAGATTGCTCATGTTGCTGAGGAAGATAATGTCAAGTATGCCACCTACCTACTGAAGGGTCAGGCAGCTACTTGGTGGGAGAACTACCAGACCATGAGAGCTGGCTATCCTATCACCTGGGGATGTTTCAAGGATGCCTTCCTGAAGCACCACATCCCAGATGGTCTCATGGAAAGGATGCGTGAGGAATTCTGCTCTCTCAAACAAGGCAAGCTGGACGTCCTCGGCTACCAGAACGAGTTCAATCGTCTAGCTCGATACGCTGGTGACGAGGTGTCCACTGAAGCCAAGAAGATGGCAAGGTTCCGCCGAGGTTTTAACCCGGAACTGAAGTACGCTCTCACCAACATCAAGTGCAAGGACTTCGTGGAGCTCGTGAACACCGCGCTCAATGAGGAGAATGGGCGCAAGGCGTTCGAGGAGTCCCGTAAGCACTCGCGTGAGGGTGGTTCCTCCTCCAACATAACCACCCCTCCACAGAAGCGCCGCATCTGGGTGCCAAATGGTGCTGTCACTCGGGCTCCAAATGCCCAAGCTTCTCCAGGCTTTGGTCCCCGCCCACCCAACCCATCTCAGATGCAGGGTCAGAGGTTTCCAATGGGGCAGCCAAGGCCAGGTCCTCCTCGTGTCGTCACTTGCTTCAAGTGCAAGGAGACTGGACACTACGCTGATAAGTGCACTCAGAGGCAGCTACCTCCACCTCCTCGCCCCAACACCAACCAGGCAATGGTTCGTGCTCCCCCGGCTAAAGCCTTCAACTCCAACAACAGGCCTGTCGGGAGGACCGCGAGGGTGAATCATATCAAGGCCGACAAAGCTGAGGAAGCTGCTGACGTCGTTCTCGGTATATTACCCGTAAACTCTTTTCCAGCTAAAGTGTTGTTTGATACTGGAGCATCGCATTCGTTTGTGTCAAAGATCTTTGCTACAACATACAATTTAGCGCTGGTTCCACTAAGCAATCAAATCTATGTTCACTCTCCGGGAACTAAAATGATTACTTCCAAGATAAGCATGGACAATCAAATCCTAATTGGAGGTCACATATTCCTTGCTTCACTCATGTTGCTGGGAAATTCTGACATTGATGTCATTCTGGGTATGGATTGGTTGAAGACCCACAAAGCTAAAATTGACTGTGCTCAAAAGTCAATAACTCTCTCCCACACTTCAGGCCAGATAGTCTATTCTCCATATGGATCAAGTTCTGTTCAGCTGTTCAACCTCGATGCCAAACCCCTTCCTGCAATTGAAAATGTTCCGGTGGTTTGTGAATTCCCAGACGTCTTTCCAGAAGAGTTGCCAGGGATGCCTCCGGACAGAGCAGTTGAGTTCGTGATCGAGCTTGAGCCAGGTACTGCTCCAATCTCTAAGCATCCATACAAGATAGCTCCTCCTGAACTGAAATTGTTGAAGGAGCAAATCGATATGTACATGGAGAAAGGTTACATTCAGCCTAGTTCCTCTGCTTGGGGTTGCCCAACTATGTTTGTTGCCAAGAAGGATCAAACAAAAAGACTCGTGGTTGACTATCGTCCTCTCAACGAGAAAACCATCAAGAACAAGTATCCAATTCCTCGTATCGATGATCTTTTTGATCAACTTGCTGGAGCCTCAATATTCTCAAAGTTGGATTTGAGGATGGGTTACCATGAGATAAAGATCAGAAAGGAAGATATTCCTAAGACAGCTTTCACCACTCGTTACGGTCTATATGAATACACCGTCATGTCCTTTGGTCTCACCAATGCACCGGCAACGTTCTCAAGACTCATGAATTCTGTCTTCCATGAATACCTCGACAAGTTCGTTGTGGTATATCTTGATGATATTCTAGTCTACTCAAAATCCGAGGAAGAGCATGGAGAACACCTTCGTCTCACTCTCATGAAACTTCGCGAGCATCGTCTGTATGCCAAGTTCTCCAAATGTGAGTTCTGGATTCCAGAAGTTGCATATCTTGGTCATATCATCTCTGCCAAAGGCATAGCCATTGACCCGGAAAAGGTTAAGGCAATTGTTGATTGGAAACCCCCTAAGACGGTGAAGCAAGTCAGAAGTTTTCTTGGCTTGGCTAGCTATTGCCGTCGTTTCGTCCAAAACTTTTCCAAGATTGCCAAACCTCTCACCGATCTCACAAAGAAGGACAAAAAGTTCGTTTGGACTCCACAATGTGATGAGAGTTTCAATCTTCTGAAGACTAAACTCACTTCCACCCCAGTTCTGGTTGGCCCAGATACTACCAAACCTTTCCAGATATTCTGTGATGCATCTCTCCAAGGCCTAGGAGCAGTTCTTATGCAAGAACGTCAAGTTGTGGCTTATGCTTCACGTCAGTTGAACCCACATGAGCAAAACTATCCCACACATGATCTTGAACTTGCAGCAGTTGTGTTTGCCCTCAAGAAATGGAGACAATACTTGTTGGGTAACAAAACTGAAATCTTTTCCGATCATAAGAGTCTGAAATACATCTTCACTCAGCCAGATCTAAACCTCAGGCAAAGGAGATGGATTGAGAAGATTAAAGACTTTGATCTCACCATTTCTTACACTCCAGGCAAGGCTAATGTTATGGCCGATGCTCTCAGTCGCAAGTCATATTGCAATAATCTCATGATCATGGAAAGCCAACCTCCACTTCATGAAGAATTCCAGAAACTGAACCTTGGTCTTGTCCCTGAAGGATACCTTGCTAGCTTGACAGCCAGTCCAACTCTCGAGGACAAGATTCGTTCTGAACAACTTCGTGATACTGAAATCAAGAAGATTGTAGAGCACATCAAGGAAGGCAACGATAAATTCAAGTCCTTCTCAATTGATGACAAGGGAACTGTGTTCTTCGAAGGACGCATTGCAGTTCCTCAGATTCGAAGTCTCAAGGATGTCATTCTCAAGGAGGCTCATGAAACTCCTCTCTCCATCCACCCTGGAAGTACGAAGATGTACCAGGATCTCAAGACTCTGTATTGGTGGCCTGGCATGAAACGTGAAATTGCTCAATATGTTTCTGAATGCGACGTTTGTCAACGTGTTAAGGCAGTCCATCAGAAAACAACAGGTCTACTCCAACCTCTGAAAATTCCTGAGTGGAAGTGGGACATGATTGAAATGGACTTCGTTATTGGGTTTCCAAAGTCCAAAAAGGGCAACGATGCAATCTTCGTTGTTATTGATCGTCTCACTAAGGTAGCTCACTTCTTTGCTGTTAAAGAAACTACCTCAGCTAGCCAGTTAGCAGAGCTCTACACAGCAAGGATTGTTCCTCTTCATGGTGTTCCATTGGAAATAAGCTCAGACCGTGGAAGTATCTTCACTTCTCATTTCTAGAAAAGCTTTCAAGAAGCATTGGGCACCAAACTTCTGTTTAGCACAGCTTATCACCCTCAGTCTCAGGGGCAAGTCGAAAGAGTCAATCAGATTCTCGAGGATATGCTCAGAGCATGTGGTCTCTCCTTTGGCATGAAATGGGAGGATTGCCTTCCATACGCTGAATTCTCCTATAACAACAGCTACCAGGCAAGCCTAGGCATGGCACCATTTGAGGCACTGTATGGTCGCAGATGCAGGAGTCCAATCAACTGGTCTGGAGCTGGTGAACGTTCACTCTTAGGCCCTGACATTGTTAAGGAAGCCGAGGAGAAAGTTTGTATCATTCGTGACAATCTCAGGATTGCTCAGTCTCGTCAGAAGAGCTATTATGATAGCAAGCACAGGGATATGATCTATGCACCTGGTGATAAGGCATATCTCCGTGTAACTCCCCTCAGAGGCACTCATCGTTTTGGTGTGAAAGGAAAGCTTGCACCAAGATACATTGGTCCTTTCAACATTCTCTCAAGGCGGGAAGAAAATGCTTATCGTCTTGAACTTCCAGAAAAACTATCCAAGGTGCACGATGTGTTCCACGTGTCACAACTCAAGAAGTGTTTCAAAGATCCAGATCGTGCAGTTGATCATGATTCCATTGAACTGCAAGATGATCTATCTTATGAGGAGCACCCTATTCGTATTCTCGATGAGACCGAGCGTAAGACTCGCAACAAGAGCACCAAGTTCTTGAAAGTGCAATGGTCGCATCATTCCGATAAAGAGGCAACGTGGGAGACCGAAGAGGATCTTCACAAGAAGTATCCGGACCTTTTCACTTCTCAGTAAGGAATCTCGGGGCGCGATTCCTTCAAGGGGGGGCGTTTTGTAACATCCCAAGTATGAAAATATCCCTTAGGATGCTTGATTTATTGTTTTAATTCAAGTATTGCATCATGTCATCATGTTTAATTATTTGTTTGCATTTGTTTACTAGTTGTTTTGCATCTGTTTTATCTTGTTTTCATAATAAAACTCAAACAATTTCAAATGGTAATTTTCATACTTGCTCTGTTACAACATTTGAAATAAAAATCACAAATAAAAACCATCTATTTGTTGTCATACTTCTCATTATGGATCACTTGATAAAATGGTGCTTTTATTTCAAATAAATAATTCCCAAATTGTTTTCAAACTCAAACTCAAATTCAACAACACCTAATTTGGAAATTATAAAATATCAAACCATTCCAATAATTCTAATCCAACTAATAATAGGGTTCACCCTATTAAATTGTTGTTTCTATATTAATTAACAAAATATTCCAATTCAAATCAAATATTTTCAAACAGAACCAATTTGAAACTATAAAAATAATAACCAAAACTTTCTCTCATTCCTTGTTTCCAATTAATTCCTTTGGGTCACCTTATTAAAAGGTTGATTTTATTAATCATTTTAAATATTCAAAAATCATCCAAATTGGGTTATTTTCCAAACAGCACAAAAATTTAAATAATTTTGAAATCCAAACTTGGTAGTTGGTTGTAATTGACATAATAAACCCACCCTAATTTTCTAGAATTTTTCCTAACAATAAAAGCTAACATTTCCTTCCAATTTCTTTTGCTGCAAAAAAAAAGGAAAAACAAATAAAATAGGAAAAAGGAGACAACTAACTAACCTAAGCCGAGCCCACTAACTCACCTTACCTAGCGGCCCGTACCTGTTCGTCGTCTTCAAGCTGTACGGCAGGGCATCGAGCCCCGCCACGTCGACGCCGTTGCAGCGCAACGGCCAGGAGCGAGCCCTGCTGCCTATATAGCCTACCCCCCCGACCACCTGCTAGCCCTAGCTCCCCAACCCACAGCCGCCATCTCTCCCTCTGCCATCTCCCTCACCATCTCTGAATTTCACCGTCCCTGTTCCTTCTCTGAACCGGAGTGGAAGCAGAGCGAGGTGTTCGCCGTTGTCGCTCCTCGACCTCGATCCACTGCGGCAACACCCTCCCGGTGAGCTCTTTTCCCTGTTCCCCGGCGAAAGCCTTTCTTTTTCTTCCCCGTGGCGTCACCCCGGTGACTGAAACTTTCTGTCCGCCATGGCCGGTAGCTGAAGAAGCTCACCGCCGCCGTTCTGCTCGCAGTAGAGCCTCCCTCTTCCCGGGAACGAGATCGCCGCACCAAGCTCGTCGTCGTCGTTTCCAGGAACTAGACGTTGGAGCTGTGGTCGCCACCTCCTCGCCGTCGACAACCACCGCTCACCGTCGGCATCCTCCTTGTCCCTGTCAACGACGAACGCCCCGCTGTAAGCATCCTCCGTCGCGATCTGCTCATTGATGCTCACAGCACCTCACTGCACGAATCGCACACCCCAGCGAGCACAGCACCACCTCGCAACGCTAGCACGAGCTCACCGTCGATCACCGCTTGCCCACTGTCGAGCTCTGTCAGTCGCGGATGAGTTTGATCGTCAGAAAAGTTCAGTTAGTGCGCAGCAGTAGGGTTAACTTTGCTCGCACTCGCTTACTGTCACGAAACAAACGTTAGTCGCACTGGCGCCGTTCCCCTGCCCCGCACCGCGAGCTCGCGGGATCGATCCCCCGCGGCCGCAATACTTTTTCGCGAATTCCATCGCGCGCGCGGCCCCACCCGTCAGGGACCGCCACGGCCACCTCACAGCGCACCCGCCTCGTTGGCACGCCACAGTGGCACGGGCCCTCACGGCAGTGGCTCAGGCCAGAAGTGCACCGGGTGTAAAACGCCCAGGGGCCCCTCTGCAATTTCCGTTTCCTTCTTTTTAGGTCCCTGCATTTACTTTTTGGCCCCTAAAATGGAAATGTGAATAACTTTCAAATGCCAAAACCAATTAAGATAAATAAAATATGCACACTGGTCTAAATTAAATTCTCTATCTCATGGTACCATTTGTTCACTGTTTTACAAATTCCAAATGCATTTAAAATTCAAACTTGAATATTTCAAATGCAAATTTCTAAAACCCATAACTAATTCATTATTAATCCAATAAATGCAAATAAAATATGTTTTCCATGCCATTTTAAATAACCTTTTCAAATATAAAATTTGTTTCCTTGTTTGAATAATTGAAATTTCCTAAATAATTTAATACTTGTTTAATTCTTTAAATTTGATAAAAATCATAACTTGCTCAAAATAAAATATTTTTGAACATGCAAAATATGTTTTCAAACCATCAAAGTGTGAACTTTTCAAATGTGAATTTGAATTTATGATTTGACCAAATAAAATTCAAATAATATTCAAACTTGTTTTAAATTCAATTAAAACTTGTTTAACATTGTTTAATTCATAATAAATTCATCCTAATTCAAATTTCAATATTTGAAACATGTAATCCAACTAAAATTTGATGTTCTTTTCAAATATAACTTTTGTTAATTGTTTTGCACACTTTAAATTGATGAAAACAATAATTGTTTGTGTGACATGTTTAAGTAACCAAACTTTCCAAACTTAATAAATGGTTTCCAAAACTTGTTAAAATTCTTTATCACTTGCATCTATTATTGTTGTTATTTTGTTATTACCATCATGCATGCATCATGCTAACAACTTTCACATAATAATTAATTGTAACTCATTGGTTCCACTTAATTATGGACCCTTTTCCCATATGCCACTCAATTTAGCATAGGGGTCCATTTAAATTGTGTTATCATGTTAGCTAGTTTATTCTGATGCCACCATTAACTTGTCATGCATCATCTTAATTGTGCACAATGCCATGATAATGATTGTTTATATTTCTGCCTTGTTTGTTTGCTTCTTCTCGGATAGACGACGACGTTGAGGCAGACGATCTTTACAGCACCCCTTCTGAGGATCTAGCTCAGTACCCGGCTGTTGAGTTTGCAGGCAAGTTATCACTCACATGAACCATTGTGTTCCTTTCAACCCTGGTTACCGATACTTCCGTTGTCTATTTCTGCTAGCCTTAGTGGTAGTTGTTTCTGTTACGAACCTATCACATGAATTCTTTAACCCTGATATTGCCTCACCACCCCTCCTACAACCCTATTGTTTGAGCCAGTGTCTTACTAGTATGCTTAGATTGTTTTGCTCGAGTCTGTTACCCGTTACTTTCAGTTACTATATTTTCATTATGTTCTGGGGGGCTCGATGTTTAATCAATCAATCAATCATGCTAATGTTATTACTTAATAATAATTTGATGATAAGGCACCGGCAGGAGGCCCTGTGTGGTTTTGAGGCCTGCTAGTGTCGACCCTAATAGGAAAAGGGTCTTGTCTACTGATCCATGATGAGCGCACTACCCGCATGTGGGAAGCGAGTATGGGCGCCCCCCTCAATTTGATTCGATTCGCATCTCGTCCAAATCATCTCATTTAGTTCGTGCTTTCTATTTGCCGCATGCATGTTTTTGCGAGCCCAGCGCAGGGTGGAACTTTCGTAGTCGGCATATAGAGGGACACGGTCTTAGAGTGCTATGAGGGTCCCTTTTCTTCGGGGCTTGATTAGCCGTGCGCCCAAGGTGCTTTGGGCTTGATGCGAAGAAGAGTTGAGTTGTGTTGAGTGCCCCGCTTGGTGGGAGGCATCCCATCTGGCGGGTTATTCATACGTGTACGGCCAAATTGGTGCAACCCTGCAGGGATAATCTTCTCGAGAAGCCGTGTTTTCCGCGGTTATGGTTAACTTGGTGAAAGTACTGGCTAACAAGTACTCAGGACAACTTAAACCTAATGATTCATAATCTCACACCCCATGATTATCAATTTGACTAGTAATAGGATTATTGTCACCATAACTTGTTTCATCTTAATCCAACTGTGTGAGTTATCCTCGGATTGCTTCTTTGGATAAGGGGCGAGATCCAGGATGGGTTTGTTTGAAGTTATCTTTCAGTTGGTTACAACACTCGATCTTATCCCCTTTCTGATAGTTGGAAGTGATAGAATCTCTGTAGTTGGTTAGCGCAGCCAGTTGCAGCATCTTATATACCCCTTCTTTCCGTTGAACCCAAGTCATCTGTGCTTGTGTTGACGGGCTATACTTTGGTGAATTGTGAGTCTTGCTTGCCGGTACGTCTATGTACTGACCCCTCTGGGGCTGTGGTTTCCGCAGACTACGATTACGAGGATCCAGGTGACGGCTACTACGTGGAGTTTGACGAGGCTGCTGACGAGTAGTTAGCGGACCCGGGCAGGATCCGAGACATCGTGGATGGGCTCCGTCTTTATTTCAGTTTCCGGCTTCTTAAGCCTATTTGGATTTTGTATGTACTCAGACCCCTTTGAATGCTTCCGCTGAGATGTAATGATGCTATGTTGGGACATGTGTCCTCTGGATGATTGTATTTGCTATCTCTGCCCTAGTGAGGGCCTTTTGCAACTTATTTCAACCTTTTGTGTCGTAGAGGCATGTTGTGTTATCCTTTTGTTCAAAGCCGTTGACGTACCATGTGTGTATGGTATGAAGTACGTCAATGGTAGTGTCCTGATTTCTACAGGATAGTTTACATCGACTGTCGTGGTGGTGTCACGGCAGATGCCATAGGATGGCTAAAGATGTGGGAACGATGGACGCTGGAGGTGTCCGGGGAGGGATCACGCGACGAGTAGCCGCGTGAGGTGAGATCCACACAACACAAACAACACGATGTACCCAGGTTCAGGGCCCTCGTGAGGAGGTAAAACCCCTACTCCTGCCTTTCTCTATGTATTGCTATATGTCACCGAGTAGCTCACAGTACAAGGAATGATGTTCACCGAGTAGCCTCTCTATGCTCCCGAGTAGAGCTAGGTCAAGAACTTAGGGTTTCTAGGGTTTCCTCTCAATGTCTCCCAGCGTGCCTCGCGCAGGAGGCGGCGGGGCACCTTATATACACGGTGCCCAGCCGGATACGTCCAAATCCTAGACAAGTGTCGACATAGTGTTCACATGTCCTTTCTCCGAGTACGGCCTGACAGCTTTGGTCGTTGGTCTTGGCCGCTTCTGTAAAGTCGTTGGGCAAAACTAGGGGACAGACTGGTATCACTGTACCTAGTCACAGAGCAGGCCCCCCTTATCCTGCCACCGACTGCTTCCATGCTGTCACTGTCAGGCAGGCCGTCCCCACGTGAACAGTAGTTCGAATGCTGCCAAGTACGGACCCAGGATACGCGGGATCCTGTGTCAGAACGGCTCTTTTGACTTCCTGCCCGAGTAGTTTCCCGCCAAAGGTTCCCGCCAAAGGTTCCCGCCAATTGTACTCGGGCCAAAGTTTCTACTCGACAGGGTAGAAACTGATTGATATCTCCGTCTGGCCATCTCGAGGTGAGACCGGGTAGCAGACTACCGGGTAGCGAGTACTCGGTAGTCGGATACTCGACCAAACCTTTCTTCTGTACGCGGCCTTTATCATCTGTCTTTACCCTACTCGGGGGTAACCCCCCGACAGCAGTCCCCGAAGCTGGTTGAGTCTTGCGAACTTGTTCACTAGGCTCTGCCAGCTTAAAACCAGCCTTTGCATCTTACCCATCGAACCTCAAGATGCCGAGTAGGTCCTCCGAGTAGCTATCTGGAAAGTATCTTGAGTCTCCTCTTTTCCGAGTAGCACTCGCTTTCTACTCTGTATCCGAGTAAAAAGACTTAGCGAAATTTCGCAAACTGAGCCTCTGCAGCGCAGAGCAACATCCAGCCCTTCACGCAGGCACTGCCTACGTGTCAAGCATCCACGACCTTGTCGTTTGGTTGCCCAGGACACGACGCCACGTGTCCAGTTTTCACGCCGTGGGCCCACCGGCCGTCGTGTCCCATCAAGCGCAATTACTGGCCACGATCTGAAGGTGGGATCAAATGCGGCCGTTACGCGCGCAGCCTGCGCTTGTGCGCGTTTCTATTCGGCCACAGGACCCACCACACGCCACAGTCGATCCCACTCCCGCAGCGGTAACGGTAATCTCGCCGAGGGGGTATAAATACCTCCGCGGTAACTTCCTTTTCCCCTTCCCTGCTCATTTCCTCTTCTTCCTCCCGTTCTTCTTCGCCACCGAGCGCTCCGCCGCCGCGCTAGCCTCTGCGCCGCCGCGGACTCGCTCCACCACCAAACCCATTTGATTTCCGATTCCTCCACTCGCAATCATGGCCAAGTCCTGCTGGGCCGGTTCCTCCATCACCCAAGCCAACCTCGCCTGGCTTGTGAATGAGAGAAGGGTTCCCCCCGGCGTGGAGTGCCGGGCGCCCGACGACGAGACCGTGCCCAAGCCCAGGGACGGAGAGCGCGTGGTGTTCATGTCCCACTTCGAGCGCGGGTTCGGGCTGCCAGCGTCGGACTTCATGCGTAAGTTCCTGAACCACTTCGGGCTGCAGATGCACCATCTGCCGCCCAATGCAGTTGTTTTCCTCGCATACCACGCCGTGGTGTGCGAGGCTTTTCTCGGCATCAGGCCCACCGTGGAGACGTGGCTCCGCTACTTCCACCTCCGCCAACAATCTGCCGGGAAGAAGGACAGCGCGGGCGTTCCTCGCGCCACCGACGTCGGCTGTGCCATGATGGTGCAGCGGAACGGCACGAACCACCCCCGTATCCAGGGGCTGGATTCCTGCCGAATGTGGCAGCAAACGTTCTTCTACGTGAGGAACGTTGCCGCCGCTGATGGAGCCCCCGTCGACGATCGGATCAATCTGCCCCCTTGGAGCAAGCGTGCTCCACTCGGGTCGAATTGGAAGGAGAAGCCCGTCAACGACGAGATCGCCACCGAGATAGAGACGCAACTCGGCTGGCTGAAGACGCATGGCCTCCGGAATGACGATCCAGTGGCGTGCTGGATCAAACGCCGGGTGCTCCCTCTGCAGGAGCGATGCCACCTCATGTGTTACATGGGAGGGCCTCGCGATTGCACCAGGACTACCACCGTCGAGATCGACGACGCTGACGTTCCCCGGCTTGCCAGGAACATTCTGAAGACCGGCCTCAACGAGAAGTGGCGGTACGGGTTCGTTCCGTTCAGCCGCAGGACTCCAATCTTACGGGTATGTCTCCCTTACTCTGTTTTCGTCTCTGCCTTCCGAGTAGATAGCTTATCTTTTCGCCTCGACTAGCAATCACCTTGTGCACCGAGTAGGACACTTAGCTAAATCGCCTTAGGCTTAGTGTGCTTTGTGCTTGCACGCCTCGTCGAGTAGGAAACTTAGAAAAAAGCCTGGGCTTAGTGTGCTTCGTGGGTGCACGCCTACCCGAGTAGAGTTCTATTCTGGTACTCGGCTAACTTGTGATCCTTCTCTGCCTTTCAGACTCTTACTCGCCAGCTCACTGAAAGCAGCGAGGTCCTCGAGGAGAACTGGTCCAAGGATCGCGAGGAGGATGATCTACCTCCCTCTGATGACGCGGAGCAGAGCAGCCCCGTTCCCGAGAAGCGCGACGTCCTCAACACTTGGTCGGATGAAGGCTCTCACGGTACTGTTATCTTTATCCCGTTTGTTTCTGAAGAACATCAACCTCTTGCGTTGCTGTTTCTGATTCTTCCTTCTTCTCCCTTGAATTTCTCAGACGAGGCCGCTGCGGAGGAGGACGACGAGGATGAGGACGAGAACAAGGGCGATGCGCCCCTTGTCGTCAAGCCTCTGTCGGTTGCCCCCCCCGAAACTCGCAAACGGACAGGCGGCGAAGCACGAGCGCCCCCTGCCAAGAAGAAGAAGAAGCCCGCCGAGGAGGGAGAGACCCCCGAGAAGAAGAAACCCACCAAGCTCACCACGAAGAGAAAGAGGAAACAGCTCTCTTCCACTACCGCGTAAGCTTCCTTCCCAGTCGTCTTACTTCTCGCGCAGTACCATTTTCCCCATTTTCTTCCGCTTCCTGATTCCCTTCTCTTCTTTCCACAGAGCTCCCCTGGACGTGAACGCCGCTTGCGCGTCCGGCCAAGCCAAGGAAACCCCAATTCCTCTGATCAACGTCGATGACGACGAGGAGGACAACACTGCCCACGCTGCTGCCGCCAACACACCGATCACTTCTGCTCAGGGAGCAGGATCCGAAGCGGCAGCTCAGGACGCTGCCGTCCACCCCGAAAGACCACCTTCTCCTCCGGCTAGCAATGCCGAGGAGATCCGAGACCATGATATGCAAGACACTGCCGCCCCCGAGCGGCCTGAAGCAAAACCAGAGCAAACCAGCACAGAGGCTGGTGCACGAGACAATCTTGCTGTCGAGCAGCAAGTAGGAGACAACGCCGCTGCGGATGCCACCGTCACGGATGCTTATCCGTTGCCAGGCGGCGCTCCGAGTAGCGCCCAGCTAGAGACTGCGCTGGGTGACGGGTCTGCAGCGCCACCAACTGTGCAAGACCCTACACCGCCGACATCTTCCTTGTCGCCACAGGGTAAGAACACACCCAGCCCTCCTGGGCGAGTAACCAGGCAACGGGCCCTTGATGCTCTGAGGGATTACTGCTCCGAGAAGGGCCCTTCTGAGAAGGAGGCTGCCGATAAGGTGGCTGCTGAGGAGGCCAAGGCCAAGGAGAAGGCCGCCGAGAAGGCCAAAGCCGAGAAAGAAACTGCTGAGAGAGCCAAGGCCGAGCAGAAGAAGCTCAGGGCTGAACAGAAGAAAGCCGAGAAGCGAGCTGCCGAGGAAGCAGTCGCCGAGAAGGCAAAGGCCAAAACTGAGGGGAAGAAACCCGAGGACCCCGAGAAGCAGAAGATCGAGAAGGAGCAGAGGAAGGAAAGGGCCAGAGAGCACGGCGCATCTGCAGGCGGAGCACTCGTGATCCGCGACTCCGGCCCAATTCCTGCTGCGCTCTCTGCGGGCGCTCGCGCTGCTGGTCAGCCCTGCTACCCGGAATACATGATTGAGGTTAGCCACCAACATAGCATTGGTTTCCCTCCCCAAGATAAAGCTGTAGCTATTCAGAAGGGGAGGAAAGCTGTAGCCAGGATTACTCCTCCCTTCGATCCAGCCCAGAACAAGCCCATCAATATTGCTTCTCGGGGAGTCCAAGACAAGCCAATAACCTCCAAGGGTCTTGAGCAGGTACTGGACACTGTCGGCTACATCAGCGCCAAGTGGGACAGCGCTGTTCTTGGAGAGGAGAAGTGGCACGGCTTGACTCTTGGCTCCGTCGACCACTACCGCGTGGAGTGGAACAAGATCGACTTGGGACACCAGCCCATGTCCGTCTCCACCGATACCGCCACCCTCGCAGCCAAGATGTTCTTGCATCGCAAGAATGCCGAGGATATCGAACAGAGCTACGCAGTAAGTCTTTTGGCCTTTTCCGAGTTGAATTTTCTTCTCTTCTACTCGCCTTTCTTCTTTCTCACCATCACTCCCAGTCCCCGAGATTTGGGACGAGTAGGTGGATACTCTCCGAGTAGCCTCCTACTCGGGCCAAATCTTCTCTGCTTTGCCTAACTCATTTTCTTCTCGGTTTTCAGGATACCGTTCTCAAGCGGACCAACTTGTACCGCATCCTTCTCTGGAACCACTCCATCGCCAGGAGGCGCATCACCGCATTGGAGAAAGAGAAGGCAGATGCCGAGGCCGCAAGCAAGAACGCCAAAGAGAGCAGCCAGCAGCTGGCTGAAGTGCAGGGTAGGCCTTTTAGCTACGCGGTTTCTGCGTTTTATTTTTACGCCCGCTCCTGCTTTCTTTGGCCCTAACCTTTCCTTCTCTGCAGCTAACCTGAAAGCCCTAGTCGACGAGCACGAGAAGTGCCGTGCTTTTGTGGCAGACGCCGAGGCCACCATAAAGAGACTTGAAGGTGAGCTTGCTGTTTACTCGGTTCTGTATTAAGTCTGTTTCCTGTTTTACTTCTCGGCTAACCTTATCAATCTCTTCGCAGAAGATCACAAGTCATTTGCTGAGGCGCACCAAGATTGCATCAAGCCAGCAGAGGTGGAGAAACAGCTGTCTGACCAGACCATCGCTCTGGTGAAGGACCACACCACCGAGATGGAATCCCTGCAGCTCCGACTTCAGCAAGCACTCCAGGACGCTGTGAAGATTGGCGCCGAGAGGGACGCGGCCATCGCCGAGAAAGCCAAGGCCGAGACCACTTTCAAGGCCAAGGAGAGGGCCCTCGAGTCTGAATGCGAAACTCTGAAGAAAACCAATGCCAATCTCTTCGCTCAGATGACCACTCTTCGCGGAATCCAAGACAAACGTATTGGCAACGAGGAGTCCTGGAAATCCAAGCTGCAGCAGCTGTGCCGCCAATTGAGGGGTAAGTTTTCTTCTTCCCTGCATCCTCTCTTCTCGGTCTTTCTCTTCTCGGTTTCCCTTTTCTCGGTTTTTGAAGTTGCCATTTGCTATTTCAGATATCTGGCCTGCTCTCGATTCCACATCTGCGCCTACTCTGGCCACAAACCGAGCGCTTCGCCTTTCGAAGGGCGAGGAGGCAGATACTAGTTCTGAGATCGAGGACGTCTTGCTGGTGCTCAAAAGCTTCTTCGATCAGCTAGTCGGTCTTGGAACCGACTTGGTGCACGTGGGCTTTGAGCTTCACAGGTTGTTCTGGCCTCATGACCCCCAGCCAAGAAAGATGCGGGATCTCGCCCACAAGCTGGAGGCAGCGAAGGCCGAGCTGAAGAAGTGGCGAGCCTCTGCAGCCCGTGCTGGTGCAGATGTGATGCTTCTCTGCATGGCGTCTTGGTACGAGAACCTTGACATGCAGCGCATCCGCGGGAAGCGCAGTAACTCCAAGTGGGAAAACGATGCCGCTAGCGTGGCCTTGCGCAAGCAGATCGCTTATGAAGTTGCCGAGTATGCCGAGACGGAGGTCTACATCGACGGCCCCCCCGAGCCGGACACTGATTATGAAGATGAGGAGGAAGCCGACTTGGAGGACGACGAGGACGACGATGAGGAAGAACTTGCGGACTACTTCGAATCTCCCAAGGGCAAGGCCGGGAAGGGCAAGGCCACCGTCGTCGCGAGTAGCGATGAGGAAGAGCATGCCCACATCGACAGCGAGCCACTCAACTTCGGCACCTCCTCGGGTGCTGCTCTCGACGACACGGTGCCACCTCCTAGCCACACCGCTGGCTCCTCTTCGGCTCCAGGCCCCATCTCGGTGGCCACAGCTACATCCGAGCAGACGGCCACCCAGAATGATGTTGAGATGGAGGAGTCCGCCGCCGTACAGACGGAAACGGACGCCACCAACAACGAAGAAGCTGCCGAGAAAGCCACCGCTGAAGAAACTGCTACCAAGACAGCCGTCGAGGAAGCAACTGCCCATGCCAGCGCCGAGAACACTGCCTCCTCAACCTGAGGCCACCTGCAACTTTTTTAACTTGAACATTTATCAGATCCCGGGGATGCCGGGAGCATATGTATCAGACAATATTTGTTTTCGCTTGCTACTCAGTTTTTATGCCCACTCAGTTTACGTTGACATTAATCAATTTGAACGACAATGGCTCAATGCCGAGTTGTGTTTCCATGCGAGTCCCCGAGTAGCTTTTCTTATTCACCCTGTCTTTTCATCTCTGCTCTACCTGCGACTTGTCGCTTGTTTGGTATTCGAGTCACAAGAATTAAAGAACAAGGCTGCAAATACTTAGCCGCTAGAGAACAATCATGATAACGCAGCCCACCATTTAGCCGAGAAGACGAAAACGAGGAACAAAAAGTAACCGACAATCTACTCGGTTCCTGCACTTTTTCTTCCTTAGCGATTTTCGTGTGCTCATTGACCTTTTGCTTGTTCTCTTGCTTGCCATGAAGCCGGGTTTCGGACAGCAGCGAAGTCGAAGAGTTGGCATGTAGGTTTAAACACAGTACTCAATGCACTTTTGAGTTCTGAAGTGAAGCAACCGAATAGACAGAGGAACAAACCGAGTAAAAACACTTAGAGCAATTTTGGACGAGGGCAGTCCCCGAGAACAATTTTAGATTGCAGAGTAGAATTTCAACTCGGATGAAAGAGTACATACACATCTTTGCTTACGAATGAAAACGACGAAGTAGAGCTACATTCCAGGGACGCTTGGTTTCCTCTCCAGCTTTATCTGCCCTGTTCGCCTGCGATGGGCGCATATCTACAAGATAGTACGCGTCATTGTGCAGCGCTTTGCTGACAATGAAAGGCCCTTCCCATGGAGGAGACAACTTGTGCATCCCGGCTGTGCGCTGCACAAGCCTAAGGACCATGTCTCCTTCTCGGAAAACCCTTGGGTTCACCTTTCGGCTATGATAGCGCCGCAGGTTTTGCTGGTAGACAGCCGAACGTGACAGAGTCAGCTCTCTTGCTTCTTCAAGCAGGTCAACGTCGTCTTCTCGAGCTTCTCTCGCCTCCACCTCAGTGTAGAGGGCTACTCGGGGGGAGTCATGCTCTAAGTCTATTGGCAACACGGCCTCAGCCCCGTATACCAAGAAGAATGGCGTGTAGCCGGTTGACCGGTTAGGGGTAGTCCTTAGACTCCACAACACCGCTGGCAACTCTTCTAGCCAACACCCAGGTGTTTTCAGCAATGGCTCAATCAGCCTCGGCTTGATGCCTGCCAGTACCATCCCATTTGCTCTCTCAACTTGCCCATTGGAGGCAGGGTGCGCGACTGACGCAACGTCTAGTCGGATATGCTTATCTCTGCAGAATCGCACCATTGCCCCCTCTGCAAAGTTGGTACCGTTGTCGGTGATGATACTGTGTGGGTAGCCATATCTCATGATCACATCTTTCACGAACTTCACAGCTGTGACTCCATCACACTTCCGAATAGGCTTCACCTCGATCCACTTGGTGAACTTGTCCACCATGACCAAGATATGTGTCATATTGCCCTTAGCCGGCTTGAAAGGACCAACCATATCCAAGCACCAAACAGCAAACGGCCACGTGATAGGAATTGTTTTCAACTCGGATGCTGGCACGTGAATCTTACTTGCGAACATCTGGCAGCCGGCGCACTTCCTCACAATGTCCTCAGCTTGCTGCAATGTCGTGGGCCAGTAGAAGCCATGCCGAAAAGCTTTCTTGACTAAGGCCCGAGAAGAGGCATGATGCCCACATTCTCCTTGATGTATCTCCACCAGGATTTCTTCTCCTTCCTCTGGGCTCACACAACGTTGCAGCACATCAGTGGCACTTCTCTTGTGCAGCACCTCTCGGACTAAGGCGTAGCCCTTGGATCTTCTCTGAATCTGCCTCGCGGTCACCTCATCTTCAGGTAAAGTACCGTCCCTTAGAAAGGATAATATGGGCATTGCCCAACTCGGTGTCTCCCGCACGGGAAACACTGGTTCGTCCATTTCCATTGGGACAGGCTCTGGTGGTTGCACAGGAGGAGTAGGAGCGCTTCTTTGCAGCCCAGATCGATTGGCGAGAACTTCTTCAATGAATGCAACAGCTTCTGGGTTGAGGACGGCAGTCCCCGAGTAAGGAGTGGCAGTCCCCGGGTAAGGAGTGGCAGTCCCCGGGTAAGGAGTGGCAGTCCCCGAGTAAGGAATGGCAGTCCCCGAGTAAGGAATGGCAGTCCCCGAGTAGGGAATGGCAGCCCCCGAGTAGAGAGCGGCAGTCCCCGAGTAGGGAGTGGCAGTCCCCGGGTAAGGAGTGGCAGTCCCCGGGTTCCCTGCAGCACTCTCCCAGTCGATCTCCATTGGGTCAGATTCTTCACTCGGCAGAGAGGGAACAAAGATGGATTCCGAGTTGGGGGAAGGCTTGATGGACGGCTTCCTCAAATGCTCCAAGGCAATCCCTGCCGGGATAGACTGCCGAGAAGATCCCAACTTGGACAGCTCATCCGCTGCTTCGTTTTCTGCTCGGTGGATGTGCTGGAACTCACAGCCTTCGAAAAACCCAGTCATTGACTGCACCAGGAAACGATACGACGCCATGTTGGCATCCAAGGCATCCCAGGTACCTGAGACTTGCTGCACCACCAGGTCCGAGTCGCCATAGCAGATAATGCACTGCACACCAACCTCCTTTGCTACACGCAAACCATGCACAACTGCCTCGTACTCGGCTACATTGTTGGATGCCTTGAAATGAATCTGCAACACATACTTGAGCTGATCCCGCTTGGGTGATGTAAGCACAACGCCAGCACCAAGGCCTTCTTTCACCTTTGAGCCATCAAAGTGCATCTTCCAGTAGTTTGAGACTGGAGCAGGAGGTTCATATTGCATCTCGGCCCAGTCGACAAGAAATTCTGCCAGCACCTGAGACTTGATGGCTTCTCTTCTCGTATATGCGGGAGCATACGCAGCTAGCTCAATTGCCCACTTTGCTACTCTGCCACTCGCCTCCTTGTTACCCATGATGTCCGAGATGGGAGCTGAGCTCACAACAGTGATGGGATGCTCCTGGAAGTAATGTTTCAGCTTCCTGGCGCCCAGGTACACACCATATGTCATCTTCTGGTAATGCGGGTAGTTTTGCTTGGAACTGGACAGCACTTCACTGAGATAGTAGACTGGGCGCTGCACACTCTTGCCTTCTTCTTCTCGCTCCACCACTATCACCACGCTGACTACTCGGTTAGTCGCGGCAATGTATAGCAGCATAGGCTCCTTGGGTAGCGGACTAGCCAAGACAGGAGCACTAGCCAACATTGCTTTCAGCTCATTGAATGCCACATCCGCTTGCGGAGTCCAGACAAACTTGTCGCTTTTCTTCATCAGCTGGTACAGAGGCAGAGCCTTCTCGCCCATTCGGCCCAGGAAACGGCTCAGAGATGCCAAACAACCCGTGAATTTCTGCACATCCTTCAATGATTTCGGCAAAGACATGCTCTCAATAGCTTTTATCTTAGACGGATTGGCTTCAATGCCCCGACTAGAAACAAGAAAACCGAGTAGCTTTCCAGCTGGTACACCAAAGGTACACTTACTCGGATTCAGTTTCATTTTGTACTTGCGTAGGTTAGCAAAGGTTTCCTCAAGATCGGCAAGCAGAGTATGTGTTTTATTCGTTTTGATGACAATGTCATCTACGTACACCTGCACATTCTTGCCGAGCTGATCATGCAAGCATTTCTGCATGCATCTCTGATAGGTTGCACCCGCATTCCTCAAGCCAAAACACATGACACGATAGCAATAAGCCCCGTACGGGGTAATGAAAGCAGTCTTTATTTGATCAGCAGGGTTGAGTGCGATCTGGTGGAAACCAGAGTAGGCATCAATGAAAGACAACAGTTCACAACCGGCAGTGGAATCGATCACCTGATCGATGCGAGGTAGCGGGAAAGGATCCTTGGGGCACGCCTTGTTCAAGTCGGTGTAGTCGACGCACATGCGCCATGCAGTGGTAGCCTTGGGATCTTCCTTTTTCTTCTCGACCATGACCGGGTTGGCTAACCAGTCCGGGTGCAGCACCTCCATGATGAAGTTACTGATCAGCAGCTTGGTGATTTGATCACCGATGGCCTTCCTTCTCTCATCCCCGAAACGGCGCAAGGCCTGCTTCACGGGCTTGGCGTCAGGACGCACATGCAAAGAGTGCTCAACCAACTCCCTCGGGACTCCTGGTAGATCTTCATTGGTCCAGGCGAACACGTCCCGATTCTCACGGAGGAAGTGGATGAGCGCGCTTTCCTATTTCTCGGCCAGCCCGGCACCAATGATGGCCACGCGCTCCGGGAACTCGGGGTCAACCTGAACAGTCTTGGTCTCCTTGGCAGCTTGGAAAGCAGTACCATGCTGAGTACTCGGCACACCTTGTGCGCCAGCTTGTGCGGACTGAGCCATGGCTACCACCTCGTACATCTTCTTCTTCTCGGCAGCAATCACCATTGATTCCGCCAGCTGAGAGCTAGCAGAGGCACACTCCATGGACTTCTTGTAATCTCCCGAGATGGTGATGATGCCATTTGGCCCAGGGATCTTCATCTTCAGGTAAGCCACATGAGTAGAGGCCATGAACTTGCTCAGAGCAGGCCTTCCGAGTAGAGCATGATATGGGCTCTGATGATCCACCACCTCGAACTGCAGGCGCTCTGTGCGGCAGTTCTCCCGAGTACCGAATAGCACATCAATCCACACCCGGCCAATCGGGTTGCACGAGATCCCGGGCACAATCCCATGGAAAGTGGTCTTGCTGGGCAGCATCATGTTCTCGGCCAGGCCAAGCTTCTCGAGTGTGTCCTTATACACAATGTTGATGCTGCTGCCGTTGTCGATCAGCACTTTGCTGAACCTCACATTCTTCTCGGGACCCAGGAAGGTAGGATCCAGCACCAAAGCATAGGTACCCGGATTGGGCATCACCTTGGGGTGATCTGCCCGAGTCCACCTGATCTCCTGGTCGCACCAATACATGTAGTGAGGGACAGCCGGAACCACTGCATTGACCTCCATGGCACGCCTGTGTTGTGACTGCTTGTCGACTGCCTCAGAAGTGAAGATCATATAGCTCTCATGGTGCTCTTGGTATTGGTTAGGGCCATTGCCCCCGTTGTTGCCATTGTTGCCATTGTTGTTGTTGCCCTGATAGTTGTTGTTGCCTCTGTTGTTGTTGTTGCGGTTATAGTTGTTGTTGTTGTTGCGGTATCTCTCATTGTTGAAGTTCTGGTTGGCTCCTAAAGCCACCTGGTTGACATTCTCCCTTCTCGGATACACTGGGGGCCGAGCTGCGGGTGCCCGAGTAGGCTGAACAGCAGCATTTGCGGCTGGCAGGGGAGGAGGAGGAGGCAAGCCATCACTCTTGATTATGTCCCACCATTCGCACTGCCGAGTAGTATGGTTCGCAGGCCTTGAGGGGTGATGAGTGTGGAAGCTGCACGGACCATCCTTCATGTCGTCGAAGACAAACTTCTTCGGCTGCTCGGAGTTCCCGCTACTCGGCTGCGCAGTGCGGAACGGTTTCTTGTTGCCTTGGCCCTGGTTCTGGTTCTGCCCGTAGGCTCCAGCAGGTTTCTGCCTTTGGCCACCACCGCCTCCGATGTTCACTGCATTCACCTCCTCGGGATCATACCGAGTATCTACTCGGCGCTTGTTGCGGAACTCGTTGCGCTTGTTGCTGTTGAAGTTCCTTCTCGGCTCAGAGGAGTCCATCAGTGGCTGAGTAGGATCACCGAGCGCGTACTGATCCGCGATCTTGATGGTCTCGGCCAGGGTGTTGGGCATCTCCCTCTGCAATCTTTGCCAAAGCATGCTGCCATGCCGGCAACCTTGCGCAAACCAAGTGATGGCCTGTGCCTCATTCACACCCTCACAGGTGTTCCTCAGGGTGCTCCACCGAGTAAGGTACTCGCGGTCCGTCTCATCTTCTCGCTGCCGGCAGGCCGACAACTGCTGTGGCCTATTCGGCCTCTTGTAGGTGCTGGTGAAGTTGCTGACGAATGCGTCCGAGAAGTCCAGCCAGCAGTTTATGCTGTGCTTGGGCAAGTTGTTGAGCCAAGTACGAGCTGGACCCTCTAGCATCTGCGGCACATAGCGCACCGCCCATCTCCGGTTGCCACCCGCAATGTGGACTGCGGTGACGTAGTCATTGAGCCAATCTTCGGGCTTGGTGCTACCATTGTAGCTCTTGGTGCCTCTTGCGAGCTGGAAGCCCTTCACGGACGGCTCGTTCATGATGCGCGGGCCAAAACACTCGGGGCCGGGAGGACCCGTGCTCTCAAGCCGCGCCGACAAGCTGATACGGTCCAGCTGGTGCCTTGCATCTCCAGGCGCCAACACGCGCTCACCCACACGGTCATGGATGTCATAACCGGCCATCTCCATAGCCGAGTAGCCATCATCATACCTATCCGGCTGCATAGCTGCGGGCTGCTCCACCGGGTTGACGACTGGTGCCACTGGACGCGGCTGTAGCCTCTGCCGAGTAGGCGGAGCTGCGGGTTGCCGAGAAGTACCCGGACGTGCGGCTTCTCGGACACGGCTTTGAGCTTGATGGGCTTGAGAGCCTGCTCTTGCAGCGTTGTGTTCCCGCCCGGGCTGCTGCGGCACAGCAACCTGTTTCGCGGCAGCAGCCGGGTCATACACCTGCATTTGCCTGTCTCTACCCGTACGCCCGCTGCGGCTCTTCTCGCGGCTAGGATGCGGAGATGAGGCTTGATCGTTAGATCTTGCCGCGTGCGAATGAACCACTTGCGAAGCTCCAGCTCCCGGGTTGGCCTTCCGGAACTCCTCGTTCTGCCTGGCGGCCTCCAGCACCAGTTCGCCTAGCCTCTCCTGCTGCCTACGACGCGCCTCTCCCTCTAGGCGCGGCAACTCGGCAGCCACAGCCTCCGCAGCCCGCAGCGTCTTGGCGGGCGTGCTGTACCTTGGCCTTGTGAAGGTGTTCGCGGTGGCGGACTGAGCGGGCTCCTCCGCAACAGTCGCCATCTCGGCGCCTAGGTTGCGCCGCGTTGCGCCTACCCTGCTGGGCCTCCTGGCAACCGGCGTGAAGCCGTGAGCCTTGTTGTACTCGAGCTGGTCCAGGCTCAGCTCCAATCTGATCTTCTCCAACTCCGCCTGCTCGGCGAGCAGCTCCTGGCGTTGCCGCTCGAGCTGCTCCCGCGTGGCTAGGAGCTCGACGTCGGTGGGCGTGGGCATGCCGGTCCGCGCTGCAGACGCGGGGATGACCGTAGAGGTGGAAGGCGGCAAGTTGCATTGCTTCTCGTAGGGCCGATGATCTCTGCCACCAGCAGGCGGGTCGTCAACCTCCTCGACGACGGCCGCAGCGCCAGTAGCGGCTGCGCCAACGTTTGCCGCCACGCCCGTCACCATCACCTCAGCGCAGCACGCAGAGCTGCATGCAGGCCTTCCACGAGCAGCAACAACCGCGGGAGGATCCTCCGCGTCGTGCACCAGCTCGGGGTAGGCGTCGTTGGCGACGGTGGCGACGTAGACGAGATGCGAGCCGAAGGAGATCACCGAGCCGCCCTCCGGCATGGCCTTACCGCCGAAACAGCCGGCGTTGTCAGTGACGAAGTCGAAGGAGCCGAATCTGTGGACAAGGCCACAAACCACTCGCTCCGCAGATGAAGATCCCGTCCGAACAGTAACTCCAACCAGCGCCGCTGGTTGCCCCACGGTGGGCGCCAACTGTCGTGGTGGTGTCACGGCAGATGCCATAGGATGGCTAAAGATGTGGGAACGATGGACGCTGGAGGTGTCCGGGGAGGGATCACGCGACGAGTAGCCGCGTGAGGTGAGATCCACACAACACAAACAACACGATGTACCCAGGTTCAGGGCCCTCGTGAGGAGGTAAAACCCCTACTCCTGCCTTTCTCTATGTATTGCTATATGTCACCGAGTAGCTCACAGTACAAGGAATGATGTTCACCGAGTAGCCTCTCTATGCTCCCGAGTAGAGCTAGGTCAAGAACTTAGGGTTTCTAGGGTTTCCTCTCAATGTCTCCCAGCGTGCCTCGCGCAGGAGGCGGCGGGGCACCTTATATACACGGTGCCCAGCCGGATACGTCCAAATCCTAGACAAGTGTCGACATAGTGTTCACATGTCCTTTCTCCGAGTACGGCCTGACAGCTTTGGTCGTTGGTCTTGGCCGCTTCTGTAAAGTCGTTGGGCAAAACTAGGGGACAGACTGGTATCACTGTACCTAGTCACAGAGCAGGCCCCCCTTATCCTGCCACCGACTGCTTCCATGCTGTCACTGTCAGGCAGGCCGTCCCCACGTGAACAGTAGTTCGAATGCTGCCAAGTACGGACCCAGGATACGCGGGATCCTGTGTCAGAACGGCTCTTTTGACTTCCTGCCCGAGTAGTTTCCCGCCAAAGGTTCCCGCCAAAGGTTCCCGCCAATTGTACTCGGGCCAAAGTTTCTACTCGACAGGGTAGAAACTGATTGATATCTCCGTCTGGCCATCTCGAGGTGAGACCGGGTAGCAGACTACCGGGTAGCGAGTACTCGGTAGTCGGATACTCGACCAAACCTTTCTTCTGTACGCGGCCTTTATCATCTGTCTTTACCCTACTCGGGGGTAACCCCCCGACATCGACGGTGAACAGTAGCGATGGGTTGTCACACATAAGTGTTGGCCTACTCGTAAGAGGACGCGGGTGCCGGAAATCCCCGTAATCCCATCAGAATACTGTTCAGTTCGTACGGTGAGTATCCTATAGAAGTCCGGGTGCGACAAAGTGCTTTTCCTGCTCGCTGTCCAAGTTAGATCCTATGGCAAATTGCTTAGAGGGATCGCCCTCGACAAAAGCCACCATTTTGGTGTCCTGCGCTGCCTTGAACTTCGCTATCTCATCCTCAGTATTCGGCCTTTTTAACGTTGTTCTGTCATCCGGGTCTACTTGAGACCGGTAATATTTGAGTTCCTCTTTTCTGCAAGCTTGTTCAGCCATTGCCGCATCTCCTTCATCGCACTCAGCCGCTATATCCCGGCTCCAATGTATGGTGATGGTCTGCTTGGGACCCGGGATTTTTAGTTGTAGATACACATAACACGGCCTGGCCATGAACTTAGCATAAGCCGGCCTTCCGAATAGCGCGTGATAAGGGCTGCGCAGGTTGACCACCTCGAAGGTGAGCCACTCGACCCGGAAATTGTCCTTCAATTCTCCAAAAGCTACCTCCAATGTGATTTTTCCCTCGGGGCACGCTGAGTGACCCGGTACTATCCCGTGAAAAACTGTTGAACTCTTCTGTAGCTGGGACTCCTTGAGACCCATGCGTAGAAAGGTTTCCCAATATAAGATGTTGATGCTACTACCGCCGTCCATTAAGACCTTTTTCAACTCATAACCATTAACCTGCGGCGCAACCACCAATGCTAAGACTCCCGGGTGTTCTATCCTTTCCGGGTGATCCCTTCTGCTCCATGTTACATCCTGCTCCGACCATCTCAGGTATCTCGGAACGGTCGAGGCAACTGAGTTTACCGCCTTTTTCAGTATCTTTTTATCTTTGTTGGAAATTCCTGTAGTATGCACGTGGTATTGTCCCAATTGCTTGGGGTTGGCTTGGAAACCTCCAGCTCCCCCCTGGTTATTACCCGGATTTCCGCCTGCCGGGTTATCGGCTGGGGGTGGACCGTTGCCCGGGTTTCCACCCGGACCCGGTCCTCCTCCCCGACCTGCACCTCGCATAGCCTTGTTTACTTCCTCGTTCTTCCATCTTTGTAGGTCCGCGCATTGCTCCAATGAGTGGTTAGCCGGCCTACCGTTCCTACTGTGCTTTGGGCACGCCATTCTGAAGATATCCCAATTGTTACCCGGCCTTGGCGGTCCTTGATAATTTCCTCCGTTATGGTTTCCTCCATTGAAATTTCCTTCTGCCCTGGGTCTCGAAGACTCGGCTTCTGTGCTAGCGACAAACTCGAAGCTTCCCTCAAACGGGCGCTTGTTCTGGTTATTCCCATTGTTACCTCCATTGTTACCCGGCGTTGATCCATTGCCGGTTCTTCCATTGTTACTTGTGTTTGCTTTTGCTTTCTTGTCATCGACGTCCTCTTCTGTAGTATCCGTTGCAGCGTGTTTGTTGCATGCGTCCATTAGCTCTCCCATCGTAACCTCTGAAGCATTCCGACTGGATTTCATGCGAGTTAACTTTTGCACTAAAGGTATGTACTTGCAAGTCTTTGCCATAGCTTGCAACGCATCCTTGGGATGAATATCTGTGGATGAGTGAAGTATCTCCATGACTCGGGGCACCCAGCTGCGCGCCGATTCTCCCTTCTTCTGGACGCACCGCTCTAGGTCATCAATAGTAAATAGCTTTCTGCACGTCCCATGAAAGTGCTTGATGAACGCAATTTTCAACTCCTTCCATGATTTGATAGATCCTTCCGGTAGATTAGTGAACCATAACTTGGCTGCTCCCTCTGACATCATTAAGTACATGAACTTGGCTTGAAGATTTTCAGATGCGTTGCGAATCGACATAGCCATCTCATAACTGCTCAACCATGTTTCCGGATCCATAGTCGGCTCATAATTCACTACCTTACCCGGTTCCTTGAATTTATCCGGGTAAGGCTCAACCCTGATGTTATCCGACAGACACTTAGGCCCAGCAAGATTAATCGGAACTGGCCTTACTCGGGAAACGTGCGATCCTGCGGGGGGTACGGCTGGACGCGGCACTGCTGCTGGTCCGTGCACCGCAGACCCGGCCGCGGCTCTCCTAGCTCTGGAACTGTCCACAATAGCTTGCGCTGCTGATGCTGCTGGTACGGCCTGGACACGGGGAGGAGGCGGCATTTGCTGCTGCTCTGCCCTCCGCCGCGCCGAACTTGTCTGAATATTGCCGGTATTGACTCGTGTCTGGCTGATATATGGTGTCCCATGCATTCCGCTTCTGTTGTCCGGGTAATTAACTTGTTGCGCCACCGCAGTGCGCAATAGATCTATCGCCCGCCGGGTCTCCTCTGCGTGGGGTGACTCTCTCACGGGGATTTGATTCAATGCGAGTGTTGTTGCGTACACATTATCCATGGGGTTGTTGTAATGACCTGCTGGCGTGCGAAATCGTGATGGTGGTGGTGGTGGTAATGTATTGCCGGTAGTGACTCCAGTTTGTAATATGGGTAACCCGGCCTGCACGTTTACCGGCTGTGCTCCTCCAGTTGCGGGTTGATGTACAGTTCCTTGGTTCACCGCCGGAATCGGCTGATCCTGAGGTGTGATGAATAGTGCGGCCGGGTTTATGACTCCACCCGTTGCCGGTAATCTGGTCTGGTGCCTTTGATGCACCCTGGTTGTCTCTTCTCGGAGCCGATTCTCCAATGCATCCAGATCGCGCTGACGCGCAGCTACCCCTTGTTTTTCTGCTTCCACTTGCCTTCTCTGTTGCTCCAATGCACGACGGGCTACATCCAGATCCCTAACACGTTCCACCGCGTTTTCCAGGGTTATGACTGTGGCTAGAACGGTGGGATCCAGGATCAGATTGTTGTTGAACAGGGCCGGGTGTTGCGGATTTGAAGGACCCGCCCCTGGTGTCCGGTTCACCAGATATCCGAACGTGTTCGCCTGCAACTCACTATCCGCCGCTCGGCTGGTAACTGAAGCCGATTCTCCGTCAACCCGGGTTAAAACCGGGTTTCCGTCAACCGGATTTTGCTGCTGGGCCAATGCTTGTGCTGCTCCGGCGGCGGCCGCGGTCACGTTCCCCTGATTAAGGTTGGTTGCAGGAGCCGTGTAGACCGCGACCTGGCGCACAATGCTTGGCGCAGATTCGTATTCTTCCTCATCACTGCTATCTTCCTCGTACCGGTCCTCCAGCAGGTGCAGGATAGACTCGGTGTCATCTTCTCTTGTAACCCGGCCACACGGGGTCCATGCCGGCTCCTCCGGCTGTTCCCTCTTCGTGGTGGGCTCTTCTGTCGGATCTATCGTCCCGACCGATTCCTCTCCATCAGACTGAACGCAGGTGGCCTCCCCTGACACAGAATCAAATCCAAAATCGTCAGGGATTGAACCGGACGTACGTACCATGCCGATGAAGACGTTGATCCGGCCGATTGTCACGACAGATCCGGATTCGTGCAGATCCGACTCTGGCCCCCAGCCAAAATCGTCCACCATCTTCTCTCCTTCGGGGTTGGTGTAGATCTCGCCGATGACGAGGTTCTTCATGTTCTCCCGAGCTTCTCCCGTGATGTAAACACCCTTGGACGTAGGCCCCACGGTGGGCGCCAACTGTCGTGGGATAATCACGGCAGACGTTACCGGGGGTAACTTGTCTTGGGGCAAATCGACTCTGGTGTTTGGGAGAGGGTTTAGCTCAAAGGAAACCATGGTGATATGCGATCTGGTAGCCGGCAATCAAGTCGCCGAATCTCTGATCTAAATATATTATCTCAACTCTCGTGTTACAGTGGATACTCGATACCTCGCAATCCGGCGATTGTGTTCTTGCTTACGCTCAAAAAGCTCTCTTAACCCTAACCTAGGGACCGGCTTATATAGTATCCGGACCCCCTGGCTTACTCTCCAAGACGTACTCTGAATCCTACCCGGTCACTGCTTACAAACCCTAATCTTCCTTACCGTAACCCACAATCCGGGTTACGAGGCCTACGTTCCTGGGCCTTCTAGAAGCTCCTTTATCCTAAGCCGGGTCTTGCGCAGCGTCCTTTGGGCCGAGTTACTCCTTGGCGTTAGCCTACCGGGTTATCATCCCTCCATCAGGCCCCGTAGCCAATTATCTACTATTTAGCGGGCTGTGTGTATCCTCTAGAAGTCCGGGTCCGACAAATGGTATCAGAGCCTGTCTGCCTGTAGGATCCCTTTTACTGGTCGCAGTTGAGTCTAGAAACTATTTTGTAGCTATATAGGAAAAATGAAACGTGAGAGTAGGAATTATGTTCTTTTATTTCTTTCCCCACCCATCCTCCCTTTTCTGGTAAGGAAGTGCAACGTTGTTTTTTTCTCTTGTCACCTAAACTTTCAAGTTAGGATTTCACGTATCCTGGTTTCTCGAGGATGGTTATATCTACTAGACCATAGGAATGGAGGTGGTTGTGACACGATTTTCGTGTTGCCTACTCACGATTGAGAACGGTGGCTAATAAGCCCCGGAAGCAGATCCTCTATTCCTTAAGCAGTAGATATTGATCCTCTAGAAGCCCGGATGGGTTTTTCCGTAGTACCTCATGTGTTTGTGGTCTCCTGTTTCCCAGTTATTGCTTCGATATCGTCCTTCACAAATCGTCTCTTTCGTTGTAACAACTTATCTGTTGATTCGTTGTTAACCTCCATCCGTTTTGTTCCGGAGATTTCTTCTTCAACACCGCATCCGTGTGGTACGCGAACCATTTATGATGAACGTTGAGGGTAGTATATGTTTGCTCCATGCTACCTTCTTACCGTCTGAAGTAAGCCTTGTAAGCACTTATATTGGATTTTGTTATCCGGTTAGTGTGTTAACCTTGGTATCCTCTTCAGGATGGAGAGTGGTGACGAAGAACCCACACTGCCACCCGAGATGGGGAAAGTGCTGTCTCAGATGACACAAGTTATAAGGCAGATGCAGCAGAACCAAGACCTTGGGAATAATGGCAACGCCCGTGTGTCTATTCGGGAGTTCCTTGAGCTCAATCCGCACACGTTTGATACCTCCTCCGAGCCATTGGATGCTGATGACTGGCTCCGTGAAATGAACCGTACTCTTATGGTAGCTCATGTGGCTGACGAGGACCGTGTTCCTTACGTGACCTACCTTCTCCGTGGGCAATCCATGTCTTGGTGGGAGAACTTCCAAGAAATGAGAGGTCCTAGTGTGGCAATCACATGGGAGGATTTCAAGCAAGCCTTCATGCGCCATCACATTCCCGATGGGCTCATGGAGAGAATGCGTGAGGAATTCTATTCTTTCACACAAGGAAATTGGGACGTTCTAGAATACCAAAGAGAGTTCAATCGCCTGGCTCGCTACGCTGGAGATGAAGTCTCCACGGAAGCGAAAAAGATGGCAAAGTTCCGCAGGGGTCTCAACCCGGAACTCAAGTATGCTCTCACCAACGTCAAGGCCAAGAATTTTGAGGACCTCATGAACATCGCTCTAAATGAAGAGCATGGGCGCAAGTTGGTTGAGGAGTCTCGTAAGCACTCTCGTGAACAGGCTAATTCGTCAAAAGTTATCATGCCTCCACAAAAACGAAGAGTTTGGGTTCCATATACCACTCCAACACCGCCCATCTGCTTGCCAAGCCCGGCAGGATTTCTTGCCCGCCCTCCCACCCCAGTGGTATCTTAAGGAGGTGCTCCATCTCAGCCAAGTCCAACAGCTCCTCGTTCTGTTGTTACATGCTTCAAGTGCGGTCTACCAGGACACTACTCCTACAAGTGCCCGCAGAACAAGCTACCATCACTACCTATCTCTAATGTCAATCATGTGATGGTACACACTTCTTCGCCTAGGCCCCGCAACAGGAACAAGTCTATCTTGAGAACTGTGAGGGTGCACCATGTCAAGGCCCAGGGAGCAGAAGAATCTCCAGAGGTTGTAATGGGCACACTTCTTGTGAACTCGTTTCGTGCTAAAGTCTTGTTCGATTCTGGTGCTTCACACTCCTTCATCTCTCAAAACTTTGCAAACACCAGTAAAATCAACTTCGAACAGTTGTCTATCCCTCTCCTAGTGAAATCACCGGGATCTAGCTGGCAAAAGCAATAAAGTTAGCTAGAACATCGAGATCACAATTGGAAACCTTCCATTCCAGGCATCTCTGATAGCTCTCCACTCTTCAGATATTGATGTCATTCTTGGGATGGATTGGCTGGTAGCCAACAAAGCAATCATTGATTGTCCTGCTAAGTCTGTCAAAATCACACACCCTTCTGGCCAGATAGTCTACTTCCATGCTGAAAATCCAGTTGTTCAACTCTACACTCTCAATGCAAATCCTCTACCATCTATTGAAACTGTTCCGGTGGTTTCTGACTTCCCCGATGTCTTTCCAGAAGAATTGCCAGGAATGCCTCCTGACAGAGCTGTTGAGTTCGTCATCGAACTTGAACCAGGCACTGCTCCAATCTCCAAGTATCCATACAAGATAGCTCCTCCTGAACTGAAATTGTTAAAGGAGCAAATCGATATGTACATGGAAAAAGGTTACATTCAACCTAGTTCCTCGGCTTGGGGATGCCCAACTCTCTTTGTGGCAAAGAAGGATCAAACAAAGAGACTCGTTGTTGACTATCGTCCTCTTAACGAGAAAACCATCAAGAATAAGTATCCAATTCCTCGCATCGATGATCTCTTTGATCAACTTGCTGGAGCCTCTATATTCTCCAAGTTGGACTTGAGAATGGGTTACCATCAAATAAAGATCAGAAAAGAGGATGTTCCAAAGACAGCCTTTGTCACTCGCTTCAGTCGCTATGAATACACCGTCATGTCCTTTGGCCTCACCAATGCACCGGCGACTTTCTCTCGACTCATGAACTCTGTCTTCCATGAATACCTCGACAAGTTTGTTGTGGTATATCTTGATGCCATTCTTGTCTACTCCAAATCCGAGAAAGAGCATGAAGAACATCTTCGTCTCACTCTCATGAAGCTTCGCGAGCATCGCCTCTATGCCAAGTATTCCAAATGTGAGTTCTGGATTTCTGAAGTCACTTACCTTGGTCATGTCATCTTTGCCAAGGGCATAGCCATTGACCCAGAAAAGGTTAAGGCCATTGTAGATTGGAAACCTCCAAAGACGGTGAAGAAAGTCAGAAGTTTTCTTGGTTTGGCTAGCTATTGTCGTCGCTTCGTCCAAAACTTCTCCAAGATTGCCAAACCTCTCACTGACCTCACAAAGAAGGACAAGAATTTCGTCTGGTCTCCACAATGTGATGAAAGCTTCAATCTCCTGAAGACTAAACTCACTTCTACACCAGTTCTGGTTGGCCCAGATCCTTCCAAACCTTTCCAAATATTCTGTGATGTTTCTCTCCAAGGTCTAGGTGCAGTTCTCATGCAAGAACGTCAAGTTGTGGCTTATGCTTCTCGCCAGTTGAACACACATGAGCTCAACTATCCTATTCATGACCTTGAGATTGCAGCAGTTTTCTTTGCCCTCAAGAAATGGAGACAATACTTGTTGGGTAATCGCACTGAGATCTTTTCTGACCACAACAGTCTAAAGTACATCTTCAGTCAGCCAGATCTGAAACTCAAACAAAGGAGATGGATTGAGAAGATCAAAGACTTCGATCTCACCATCTCTGACACTTCAGGCAAGGCTAATGTAATGGCCGACGCTCTTAGTCGCAAGTCCTGTTGCAACAATCTCATGATCATGGAAAGCCAACCTCCTCTTCACGAAGAATTCCAAAAGCTGAATCTTGGACTTGTTCCTGAAGGCTATCTTGCAAACTTGACAGCCTGTCCAACGCTTGAGGACAAGATTCGTTCTGAACAACTTCATGATGCTGAGATCAAGAAGATCGCAAAGAACATCAAAGCAGGCAATGTGAAGTATGAGTGCTTCTCAATTGATGACAAGGGAACAGTGATTTTCCAAGGACGCATTGCAGTTCCCGAAATCCAAAGCCTGAAAGATGTGATTCTCAAGGAGGCTCATGATACTCCTCTTTCCATACACCCTGGAAGTACAAAGATGTACCAGGATCTCAAAACAATGTATTGGTGGTCTGGCATGAAGCGTGAAATTGCTAAATATGTCTCTGAATGCAATATTTGTCAACGTGTCAAAGCAGTTCATCAGAAATCAGCGGGTCTTCTCCAACCTCTGAAAATTCCTGAATGGAAGTGGGACATGATTGAAATGGACTTCGTCACTGGTTTTCCAAAGTCCAAGAGGGGCAACGATGCAATCTTCGTTGTCATTGATCGACTCACTAAAGTCGCTCATTTCTTCCCTGTTAAAGAGACAATCTCAGCTAGTCAACTGGCAGAGCTCTATATAACAAAGATTGTTCCTCTTCATGGTGTTCTGCTAGAAATAAGCTCAGACCGTGGAAGCATGTTCACTTGTCGTTTCTGGAAAAGCTTTCAAGAAGCTTTGGGCACCAAGCTTCTGTTCAGCACAACCTATCATCCTCGGTCTCAAGGGCAAGTCGAAAGAGTCAATCAGATTCTCGAGGATATGCTCAGGGCATGTGCTCTCTCGTTTGGCATGAAATGGGAGGAATGTCTTCCATATGCTGAATTCTCCTACAACAACAGCTTCCAGGCAAGTCTAGGCATGGCACCATTTGAGGCTCTCTATGGCCGCAGATGCAGGAGTCCAATCAATTGGTCTGGAGCTGGTGAACGTTCACTCTTAGGCCCTGACATTGTTAAGGAGGCCGAAGAGAAAGTTCTCATCATTCGTGACAATATGAAGATTGCTCAGTCTCGTCAGAGAAGTTACTATGACATCAAACACAGGGACATGGTCTATGCAGCTGGAGACAAAGCATATCTCCGTGTTACTCCCCTCAGAGGCACTCATCGTTTTGGTGTCAAAGGAAAGCTTTCACCAAGATATATTGGTCCCTTCAACATTCTCTCAAGGCGTGCAGAAAATGCCTATCGTCTTGAACTTCCAGAAAAGCTATCCAAGGTGCACGATGTCTTTCACGTGTCACAGCTCAAGAAGTGCTTCAAAGACCCAGGTCGTGCAATTGATCATGAGTCCATCGAACTGCAAGAAGACCTCTCTTATGAGGAGCACCCTATTCGCATTCTCGATGAGACCGAGCGCAAAACTCGCAACAAGAGAACCAAGTTCTTAAAAGTGCAGTGGTCTCATCATTCCGATAAAGAGGCAACGTGGGAGACCGAAGAGGATCTTCGCAAGAAGTATCCGGACCTTTTCTCTTCTCAGTAGGAATCTCGGGGCGCGATTCCTTCAAGGGGGCGTTTTGTAACATCCCAAGTATGAAAATTCCCCTTTTGCAATGTTGTTTCTTGAATTCTAATTAATGCATCATGTCATCATAATGCATCCATGTGTGGAATCTCAAATTTCAAATAAATTCAAATCAACATGTTTCACACTTGGTCTGTTACAACCTTTTCAAATAAAATATTCAAATCAAACAATTTAATTGTTTTCCATAAACTTGATTTTCCAAATAAGTGACTTGGGTAATTTTCAAATAATTCAATTATTGCAAGATTCAAGCAAATTCATTTAAATTTCAAACAGCAACAAATATTTAAAATTTTGAAAAACAAAAGTTGGTGCAACTGGGCATTTTCAATAAGGAACTTATAAAATTATCACCATAATTTTTGGATCCCAAAAACCCTTTCTTTTTTCCTTCTCTTTCCTTTCTACAAAAAAAAAGGAATAATAAAAGAAAAAGGAAAAGCCACTGCCGGGGGAGGCAGAGCCAAAGGCCCACCTACAACCCCGAGCGACCCAGCCCACCTCGCTTCTTCCACCTTCGTCCGTACCGATGTCGACATCCAGGGAAAAGCAGAGCACACCGCACCTGCTCCCCTTTTCCCTCTCTATACCTACCCCGAGGCAGCCCCCAAACCCTAGCCCCAGTCCTCTCCTCCCTTCCTGCGCCGCCGGTCTCTTCCCCTCTCCTTCCTCCCCTTCGAGCTCCACTCCATCTGCCTTTCTCTGAATCTCCTTTTCTCTGAACCGAGAGGGAGAGCTCGGAGCACCTCGTCGTTGCCCTACCGCCATGGCCACTGTCGGGCCAAGATGACCGCGGGAATGGAACCTGCGCGCAATCCTCGTCGTACTCATGGAAAAATCGGAGCTGCAGCCGCTCGGATCGTCCCCAAGCTCGTCGTCGACTCCGTTCCTGTCCGTGTCCGTGTGCCCGTGAGGAGCGCAAGAGCGACCACCCTTTCTAGCTCCTTCTGTGCGTCCCCAAGCTTCCCCAAGGTGAGCCGTACCTCTGGGAACCGTTCCCCTACCCTACCTTGCTTTGGGAGCGGCGCCGTCGTGCGCCGCCCAAGTTGGTCGTCGCCGGTCGTTCCCGTCCATGGTGCTCCGATCTGCAACCTGCAGGTCTTGTGTTTCAGTTTGGACAGTTAAACCAGGAAGTTGAGTTCTTGTTCAGGCATGCACACAACACATCACCAAGCGCAGCGTAGCCCAGTGGCTAGAGCCCCCCGTGCGCATCCTCGAGATCCCTGGTTCGATCCCTCCCCGCGCGGAATAAAACCCACCTTTTTTCCACTTTGCCACGCGCCCACGTCCTGGTCCCACCTGTCATTGGCCCTGGAGCCTAGGTGGCTTCCACCGTGCCTCGTCAGCGCCTCCGTGGCCCTGGGCCTACACGTTAGTGGTACCAGATAGGCCCACGTCCCGGTGCAAAAAGCAGTTCGGACGCTTTTCTGAAATTTTGTTCTGAAAAACAGAATTGCAGTTTCAAACCATTACTTGTAAAATCAATAACTAATTGAAAAATGCTCCAATTGGAATGATTCAAATTTATGTAGATTCATAACTGTGAGAACTTTCGAAATATGTAAAAATGTCAACATGTTTCTCTAATAATTTGTGCACTAAATATTTAAATACAGAAAATGGAATAAAAACTGAAATCTTGCAAAATTCATAACTTGAGTTCTGTTCACCCAAATTGAGCAAACTTGAGCTCTAATTTTTTTTCTTAACAAAGTCTACACAATGGTATTTTATTTGGGCACAGTTGGATAAAAGTGGACCACGAAAACAACCATTTTCTGTTCTGGCCAGAAAAGAAAAGAGAAAAGAAAATGACATAACTAAATTCAATAATGATCCAAAAATTATGTTTAATATCTCAAAATGTTCAGTGAAACATTGTCCACATGTTTTCAAGTATTTCCCATGCTTTTGTAACTGAAAGTACCTCTTTTTAAATTGTTTACCATAAATGGCAGAAATGAAAACAATAAGAATTAATTCTTATTTATTATTTTCTTCACCCAAAAATTATGGAAACTATACCAAAATGGAAAGAACTTCAATTAATAACAGAAAAGCATCATTTCATGCATGTGGGAATACTATTGATGTATTGGTCTTATTAAAATTAATAATAGGCCACTAAGATAAATATGAGAGGTTTCCAAATAATGCAAACTTATTTGGGACACTCATTTAACTTGATGATCATGTCCATGATCTCTTACTTGCATTAAAATGTCATGCATCATCCCATGTTTGTGCATTATACCATGTTATTGATTGTCCGTCTCTCTTCGTTGTTTGTTTGCTTCTTCTCGAATAGACGACGACGTTGAGACATACGAGGTTTACGATACCACTTCAGAGGAGTTAGCCCAGTACCAGGCTACTGAGTTTGCAGGCAAGTATTCACTCACATGAACCATTGTGTCCGTTCCACACTTGATACCGATACTTTCCGTTGTCTAATCTGCTAGCCTTATGATTCGTTGCTTGTGTTCCGATCCTATCACATGTCATCCTGCAGCCATGAATATAGCCTCACCCCCACACCTACAACATGGTTGTTTGTTAGCCTGTGTCGTAGTATCATGCTTAGGTTTGTTTGTGCTCGAGTCTTGTGATCATTTATCTTATCACCTGTTTAGTTTGATAGATGGGCTTGTTATAATCAATATCATGTTAATGTTTGGGGTAATAATAATTTGATGATAAGGTACCGGCAGGAGGCCTGGGTTAGGGTTTTGAAGCCTGCTAGTGTCGACCCTAATTAGGAAAAGGGTCTTGTCCTCTGATCCATGATGAGCGTGCTCACCGCATCCGGGTGGTGGTATGGAACCCCCCTCGACTTTGACCTGATCCGCAGTTTGTCCGAAGAGCCACACTTAGTTCGGGTGTTCCATTTGGCTCATACGCATGAATGGGTCGCTCCCATGGTTGATACTGATGATGTTGATGACACACACATATAGGGCGAGGCCTGTATTGCCGGGGTGTTGCGTCCTGCAGGAGTTTTGCACACTTGCGTTGAGTATTCGGCTGCGTGGCTGGGACCTTATAGCTCCGTGGCTCCTAGGACAGGCTGTAGAGATGGTTCGGGTCGTGTCGAGTCCACCTGAGTTTTAGTTGGTGGCTCGAGTGTGTACGGGTACTGGAGCACACCCTGCAGGGATGAATCTTCTCGAGAAGCCGTGTTGTCCGCGGTTATGTGACGACTTGGTGAAAGTGCTGGCTAACAAGTACTCCGACAACTTACACCTAATTAATAATAATTTGACTAGTAATAGGCATATTGTCACAATAACCTGAACTTTCATTAATCCAACTGTGTGGGTTATCCTCGGATTGCTTCTTTGGATAAGGGGCGAGATCCAGGATGGGTTTGTTTGAGGTTAGTGGTAGTTGGCTCCGATGCGCTATCTTATCCCTTTCTTTTAGCCGGATGTTGTAGCGTGTCCCTGTAGTTTGTTAGTGCAGCCCGCTGCCGCACCTTTGTATCACCTATCTTCCGTTGAACCCAAAGCATCTGTACTTGGTGTTGTCGGGTACACTTTGGTATCTTGTGCGTCTTGCTTGCCAGTACTCGTCCGTACTGACCCCTTTGGGGCTGCTGGTTCTGCAGACTACATTTCCGAGGATCCCCATGGTGGCTACTACGTGGAGTATGACGAGGCTGCTGACGAGTAGATAGCGGACCCGGGCAGGATCTGAGACTTCGTGGATGGGCTCCGTTCTTTTCGTTTCCGGCCTCTTAGGCCTATTTGGATCTTGTCTGTATCTCAGACACTTTGTTTGCTTCCGCTGTGATGTAATGATGACGTGTTGGGACATGTGTCCTCTGTATGACTGTATTTGCTATCTCTGCTCTAGTGAGAGCTTTTGCCACTTATTTCTATTTCTTTGTGTCTTAGAGATTTGTTGTGATATCACTTGTTCAAATGCCGTTGACGTACCATGTGTGTATGTTATGAAGTACGTCAATGAAGTATTCGGATTCCTATTGGATGGTTTCACAGACGATGAATATTAGAGAATGGTTGTCACACGTTTACGTGTCGGACTACTCATATTGAGATGCGGGTACAACTCTGAACACCTCTATTGCTCTTGATTCACCGTCTGTTATGAGTAAGCTGCTTACACCACCACATACACATGCTACTTCTGCTGACTCTAAAAATACTTCTAATACTTTTGATTATGCTTCTACTGTGCTTGATGAGAGTGGTTCTCTCGGTCCTTTCTTAGATGCTACTATGTCTAAAGCTAAAAATATTGCAAACACTCAAACTCTTGATAAAAATCCTGTTACTCCTGCTGTTTCACCTGAGTTTAGAGAGAATCCTAGTGATGATTTTGATGATTCCTTGTCGCACCCGGACTTCTAGGGGATACTCACAGTCCGTTAAACAACAGAGAAATGGCTTACGGGGCATACCGGCACCCGCATCTCAATATGAGCAGGCCAACACGTAAAACGTGTGACAACCTTTCTCTTACTATTCATCGTCTGCGCAAACCATCCCGTAGAAATCCAGATACTTCCGTGACGTACTTCAAAACATACACACATGGTACGTCAACGGCATTGGAACAAGTGATATCACAACAGATCTCTACGACACAAAATATGAAAATAAGTTGCAAATAGCTCTCATTAGAGCAGAGATAGCAAATACAATCATTCAGAGGACACATGTCCCAACATTTCATCATTACATCACAGCGGAAGCATTCAAAATGTCTGAGTACAGACAAGAACCAAATAGGCCTAAGAGGCCGGAAACGAACAGACGGAGCCCATCCACGAAGTCTCGGATCCTGCCCGGGTCCGCTATCTACTCGTCAGCAGTCTCGTCATACTCCACGTAGTAGCCACCATGTAGATCCTCGGAAACGTCGTCTGCGGAAACCACAGCCCCAAAGGGGTCAGTACATAAACGTACTGGCAAGCAAGACTCACAGTTCACCAAAGTGCAACCCGTCAACACCAAGCACAGATGCTTTGGGTTCAATGGAAGGAAGGGGATATAAAAGATGTTGCAACTGGCTGCTCTAACCAACTACAGAGTTACTACCACTTCCGGCTAACAGAAAGGAGATAAGATCGAGTATCGTGACCAACCTATCAACTAATTCCAAACAAACCCATCCTGGATCTCGCCCCTTATCCAAAGAAGCAATCCGAGGATAACTCACACAGTGGATTAATGATGGTTCAGATTATTGTGTCAATAAGCCTATTACTAGTCAAGTTGTTAATCATTGGGTGAAAGGTTGTTAATCATTAGGTTTAAGTTGTCCTGAGTACTTGTTAGCCAGTACTTTCACCAAGTAATCCATAACCGCGGAAAACACGGCTTCTCGAGAAGATTTATCCCTGCAGGGTTGCACCAATTTGGCCGTACACGCAAGAATAACCTGCCAGATGGGATGCCTCCCACCAAGCGGGGCACTCTACACAACTTAACTCTTCTTCGCATCAAGCCCAAAGCACCTTGGGCGCACGGCTAATCGAGCCCCGAAGAAAGGGGACCCTCATAGCACTCTAAGAACGTGTCCCCCTATATGCCGACTACAAAAGTTCCACCCTGGCCTGGGCTCGCAAAAACATGCATGCGGCAAATGGAAAACACGAACTAAATGAGGCGATTTGGACGAGATGCGAATCGAATCAAATTGAGGGGGGCGCCCATACTCGCTTCCCACATGCGGTTAGTGCGCTCATCATGGATCAGTAGACAAGACCCTTTTCCTATTAGGGTCGACACTAGCAGGCCTCAAAACCACGCAGGGCCTCCTGCCGGTGCCTTATCATCAAATTATTATTAACAATAACATTAGCATGATTGATTGATTAAACATCGAGCCCCCAGAGCATAATGAAATAGTAACAGAAAGTAACGGGTAACAGACTCGAGCAAAACAACCCTAAGCATGCTAGTAAGACACGGGCAACAAGCAATGGTTATAGGTATGGAGGTGAGGCAATAGCAGGGTTAAGGGATTCATGTGATAGGTTCGTAACAGAAGCAACTAATCATAGGGCTAGCAGAATAGACAACGGAAAGTATCGGTAACCAATGTTGAAAGGAACACAGTGGTTCATGTGAGTGATAACTTGCCTGCAAAACCCAGTAGCCTGGTACTGAGCTAGATCCTTAGAAGGGGTGTCGTAAGTATCGTCGGTCTCAACGTCGTCGTTTATCCGAGAAGAAGCAAACAAACAAGGCAGAAATATAAACAATCATTATCATGGCATTGTGCACAATCAAAGATGATGCATGTCAAGTTAATGGTTGCATCAAAATAAACTAGTTGATGAAGTGACACAATTTAAATGGACCCCTATGCAATTGGATTGCATATGGAAAAGGTCCAGGCATTAAGTGGAAGCAAATGATCTATAATTGATTGACATGTGAGAGTTTGCTTATCATGATGCATGCATGATGACAACAACAAAATAACAGTGAATAACAATAATAGATGCAAGTGAAAAGGAAGTTAACAAGTGTGGAAGTTATTTGTTAAGTTTGGAAAGTTTGGTTACTTAAACATGTCACACAAGTATTTGTTGTTTTCATCAAGTTAAAGTGTGCAAAACAATTAACAATATTTATATTTGAAAAGAACATCAAATTTTAGTTGGATTACATGTTTCAAATTTTGAAATAGGAGTTAGGATGAATTTATTATGACTTAAACAATATTAAACAAGTTTTAAATGAATTTAAAACAAGTTTGAATTTTATTTGTTCAAAACATAAATTCAAATTCATATTTGAAAAGTTCACACTTTGATGGTTTGAAAACATATTTTGCATGTTCAAAAATATCTTATATTGAGCAAGTTATGATTTTATCAAATTTAAATGAATTAAACAAATATTAAATTATTTAGGCAATTTAATTTATTCAAACCATGACACAAAATTTATATTTGAATAGGGTATTCAAAATGGTATGGAAAACATATTTTATTTGTATTTATTGGATTGATAATGAATTAGTTATTGAATTTAGCAAATTGCATTTGAATTATTTGAATTCAAATTTAAAGTGCATTTTGAAATTTCAAAACAGGGAACAAATGATACCAATAGGTAGACAATTTAATTTAGACTAGCACACATATTTTATTTTTGTAATTTGGAGTTATAAAACAATTTTTATTTGCATTTTGGTTCTAGGGGCCAATCTGTTAATTAGAAGGAGTTAGATTTAAAACAGAAAGTTTAAAAGCATTTTGTTACCGCACTGTGGTCTACCCCTAGCCACTGCTCGTGGGCCAGGGGGCCAGCGTGGCGTGGGCGTGTGATGTGCTGGCGGCACAGGTGGCTGACGGGTGGGCCCCTGGCGCAAGGGAAAAATCCCAAAAGAATTGGCGCTGCGGGGACTCGAACCCACGACCAAGCGCAAGGGACAGGTGCAGTGCTACCACTGCGGTAAATTCAGTTCGACGTTAGATACAGCGTTGCAGTGAGGTTATACTTCATCGTGCGTAACTGAATTTTCTGACGACCAAAACCTTCCGCGACCTGACAGAGGCGGAGCGGCGCCGTCGACGAGGTGCGTTGTGCTCGTGCTCGATGCAGTGCTGGAGAGATCTAGGGGGCGTGGACGTGCACGGATGCAAACAGAGAGGAGAGGGAGGGTAGATGGTGGCGCTCACCACCGGAGTCGTGGAAGCAGAGGCCTGGGTAGCTTCCGCGGCGGCGACGGCGATGCAGGAGTTGGCGGCGGTGATCCACGTCATCCACGGCACCGCTGCGGTGTCCAACAGCGCGGGGAAGGGACGGTGGGTTCGTTCCCGTGGTTGGCGCGGATGGACGAGCACGGCAGCGACGGCGGCGAGCAAAGGTTCAGAGAGGGCGCCGCGGTGGCCGGAGGCGACGAGGACCGCGGCGTCGATCCAGAGGTTCGCAGCGGCCGATTTGATGTCGTCGAGGTAGAGGAAGAAGAGGTGGAAGCGTTCCCGTAGCTAGGTGGGTGAAAGGAGTGACGAGGCGGTGGTGATCGGAGGAGATTCAGAGAGAGCTCTCTCCGGCGAGAATTTCAGAGAGGGGACAGGCCGCGAGGGAGAGGGAATTGACGGCGATCCTGAAGGAGGAGGGAGTAGGGCTAGCTCTAGGGTTGCTGCGGGGCTAGGTTTCCTCTTATAGGCCCTAGGGCGCGCGCTCGGCCGTCGACGTGCGACAGGGGTCGCCGTGGCACCCCTGGATGTGGTGCCGTACCGCGGGGACGACGAGGGCGGCTTGGTGAACCGGTACGGGCCGGGGGAAGGCAAGTGGGCTGGCTGCGCGCGCGGGAAGAAGAGAGAATGGGCTGGGCTGGGGGTAGTTAGGTGCTGCGCGCCGTTTTCTTTTATTTATTTTTCTTTTCTCTTTTTTTTTTGTAGCAAAGAGGAAATGGAAGAAATAGATGCTTTGGGGTTTGCCAAAAATTACAGAAAAATTTGGGTAGCATAATTAGGTTAAACACAACCCAAAACCAAGTTTGGGAATCAAAGACATTTATATTTTTGGTGCTGTCTGGAATTAGTTCATATTTAGGGTATTTTGTTATTAAGTAAAATAATATTGAAAACAAAGTGTTTAATAGGGTGAACCCTATTGATTAAAGTGATTAAAATGATTTGATTGGTTTAGAGATTTTCATAGATTCAAAGTGGTTTTGTTTGATGCATTGGGTTTGAGTTTGAAATTTGATTTGGATTTGATTGATTGAATAAAACCATTAATTTGACAAGTGAGCATTATGGAATAAAAAGAAAACAATTTGGTTGTTTTTATTTGTGATTTTTATTTCAAATGTTGTAACAGAGCAAGTATGAAAACAAAGCATTTGAAATTGTTTGAGTTTCATTGTGAAAACAATTAAGAACAGATGCAAAACAAATAGTAAACCAGGCAAACAAGGAAAATAAATATGATGCCATGATGCAATACTTTAATAAACAAGAAATCAAACATTCTATGGGGTAGTTTTCATACTTGGGATGTTACAAAACGCCCCCCCCCTTGAAGAAATCGCGCCCCGAGATTCCTACTGAGAAAAGGTAAGGTCCGGATACTTCTTGGGAAGATCCTCTTGAGCTATGGCACGTGAAACACATCGTGCACCTTGGATAGTTTTTCTGGAAGTTCAAAACGATAGGAATTCCTGGCAACTCTTCTGGAAAGATGTCAGGGAATTTGGAAACCACCGGAACATTTTCAAGTAAAGGGAGAGGTTTTGTATCGAGGGTGTATAGCTGGATAGAATTTGATTCATTTGGAGAATAGACTATCTGGAATGTGGTGATTCAGGAATGCTTCCTCGAAACAACCCCAGGTGATAGAAATGCCAGCTCCCATAGCCTGGAATCAACAACAACAACAACAACCTTTCTGGCCAGATAGACTTGATATTTGGGAAGTTTTGATTAGACGCCGGTAGAAGAATTGAAGTGGAAAACAACAACAAGATTTCAACTGACGAAATGGATGTTGAGAAGAACAGGATATCAACATCGGGGAAAATGAGAACAAAGCACTCCTGAGGTACTACGGAAAACCCATCCGGGCTTCTAAAGGATCAATATCTACTGCTTAAGGAATAGAGGATCTGCTTCCGGGGCTTACACGCCTCCGTTCTCAATCATGAGTAGGCAACATGATAAATCATGTCACAACCACCTCCATTCCTATGGACTAGTACATATAACCATCCTAGAGAAACCAGGATTCGTGAAAACCTAACTTGAAAGTTTAGATGAGAAGGGAAAACAACGTTGCACTTCCTTACCAGAAAAAGGGAGGGTGGGTGGGGAAAGAAATAAAATGGCAGAATTCCTACTCTCACGTTTCATTTTTCCTATATAGCTACAAAATAGTTTCTAGACTCAACTGCGACCAGTAAAAAGGGATCCTACAGGCAGACAGGCTCTGATACCATTTGTCGCACCCGGACTTCTAGGGGATACTCACAGTCCGTTAAACAACAGAGAAATGGCTTACGGGGCATACCGGCACCCGCATCTCAATATGAGCAGGCCAACACGTAAAACGTGTGACAACCTTTCTCTTACTATTCATCGTCTGCGCAAACCATCCCGTAGAAATCCAGATACTTCCGTGACGTACTTCAAAACATACACACATGGTACGTCAACGGCATTGGAACAAGTGATATCACAACAGATCTCTACGACACAAAAGATGAAAATAAGTTGCAAATAGCTCTCATTAGAGCAGAGATAGCAAATACAATCATTCAGAGGACACATGTCCCAACATTTCATCATTACATCACAGCGGAAGCATTCAAAATGTCTGAGTACAGACAAGAACCAAATAGGCCTAAGAGGCCGGAAACGAACAGACGGAGCCCATCCACGAAGTCTCGGATCCTGCCCGGGTCCGCTATCTACTCGTCAGCAGTCTCGTCATACTCCACGTAGTAGCCACCATGTAGATCCTCGGAAACGTCGTCTGCGGAAACCACAGCCCCAAAGGGGTCAGTACATAAACATACTGGCAAGCAAGACTCACAGTTCACCAAAGTGCAACCCGTCAACACCAAGCACAGATGCTTTGGGTTCAACGGAAGGAAGGGGATATAAAAGATGCTGCAACTGGCTGCTCTAACCAACTACAGAGTTACTACCACTTCCGGCTAACAGAAAGGAGATAAGATCGAGTATCGTGACCAACCTATCAACTAATTCCAAACAAACCCATCCTGGATCTCGCCCCTTATCCAAAGAAGCAATCCGAGGATAACTCACATAGTGGATTAATGATGATTCAGATTATTGTGTCAATAAGCCTATTACTAGTCAAGTTGTTAATCATTGGGTGAAAGGTTGTTAATCATTAGGTTTAAGTTGTCCTGAGTACTTGTTAGCCAGTACTTTCACCAAGTAATCCATAACCGCGGAAAACACGGCTTCTCGAGAAGATTTATCCCTGCTGGGTTGCACCAATTTGGCCGTACACGCAAGAATAACCCGCCAGATGGGATGCCTCCCACCAAGCGGGGCACTCTACACAACTCAACTCTTCTTCGCATCAAGCCCAAAGCACCTTGGGCGCACGGCTAATCGAGCCCCGAAGAAAGGGGACCCTCATAGCACTCTAAGAACGTGTCCCCCTATATGCCGACTACAAAAGTTCCACCCTGGCCTGGGCTCGCAAAAACATGCATGCGGCAAATGGAAAACACGAACTAAATGAGGCGATTTGGACGAGATGCGAATCGAATCAAATTGAGGGGGGCGCCCATACTCGCTTCCCACATGCGGTTAGTGCGCTCATCATGGATCAGTAGACAAGACCCTTTTCCTATTAGGGTCGACACTAGCAGGCCTCAAAACCACGCAGGGCCTCCTGCCGGTGCCTTATCATCAAATTATTATTAACAATAACATTAGCATGATTGATTGATTAAACATCGAGCCCCCAGAGCATAATGAAATAGTAACAGAAAGTAACGGGTAACAGACTCGAGCAAAACAACCCTAAGCATGCTAGTAAGACACGGGCAACAAGCAATGGTTATAGGTATGGAGGTGAGGCAATAGCAGGGTTAAGGGATTCATGTGATAGGTTCGTAACAGAAACAACTAATCATAGGGCTAGCAGAATAGACAACGGAAAGTATCGGTAACCAATGTTGAAAGGAACACGATGGTTCATGTGAGTGATAACTTGCCTGCAAAACCCAGTAGCCTGGTACTGAGCTAGATCCTTAGAAGGGGTGTCGTAAGTATCGTCGGTCTCAACGTCGTCGTTTATCCGAGAAGAAGCAAACAAACAAGGCAGAAATATAAACAATCATTATCATGGCATTGTGCACAATCAAAGATGATGCATGTCAAGTTAATGGTTGCATCAAAATAAACTAGTTGATGAAGTGACACAATTTAAATGGACCCCTATGCAATTGGATTGCATAGGGAAAAGGTCCAGGCATTAAGTGGAAGCAAATGATCTATAATTGATTGACATGTGAGAGTTTGCTTATCATGATGCATGCATGATGACAACAACAAAATAACAGTGAATAACAATAATAGATGCAAGTGAAAAGGAAGTTAACAAGTGTGGAAGTTATTTGTTAAGTTTGGAAAGTTTGGTTACTTAAACATGTCACACAAGTATTTGTTGTTTTCATCAAGTTAAAGTGTGCAAAACAATTAACAATATTTATATTTGAAAAGAACATCAAATATTAGTTGGATTACATGTTTCAAATTTTGAAATAGGAGTTAGGATGAATTTATTATGACTTAAACAATATTAAACAAGTTTTAAATGAATTTAAAACAAGTTTGAATTTTATTTGAATTTTATTTGTTCAAAACATAAATTCAAATTCATATTTGAAAAGTTCACACTTTGATGGTTTGAAAACATATTTTGCATGTTCAAAAATATCTTATATTGAGCAAGTTATGATTTTATCAAATTTAAATGAATTAAACAAATATTAAATTATTTAGGCAATTTAATTTATTCAAACCATGACACAAAATTTATATTTGAATAGGGTATTCAAAATGGTATGGAAAACATATTTTATTTGTATTTATTGGATTAATAATGAATTAGTTATTGAATTTAGCAAATTGCATTTGAATTATTTGAATTCAAATTTAAAGTGCATTTTGAAATTTCAAAACAGGGAACAAATGATACCAATAGGTAGACAATTTAATTTAGACTAGCACACATATTTTATTTTTGTAATTTGGAGTTATAAAACAATTTTTATTTGCATTTTGGTTCTAGGGGCCAATCTGTTAATTAGAAGGAGTTAGATTTAAAACAGAAAGTTTAAAAGCATTTTGTTACCGCACTGTGGTCTACCCCTAGCCACTGCTCGTGGGCCAGGGGGCCAGCGTGGCGTGGGCGTGTGCTGCGCTGGCGGCACAGGTGGCTGACGGGTGGGCCCCTGGCGCAAGGGAAAAATCCCAAAAGAATTGGCGCTGCGGGGACTCGAACCCACGACCAAGCGCAAGGGACAGGTGCAGTGCTACCACCGCGGTAAATTCAGTTCGACGTTAGATACAGCGTTGCAGTGAGGTTATACTTCATCGTGCGTAACTGAATTTTCTGACGACCAAAACCTTCCGCGACCTGACAGAGGCGGAGCGGCGCCGTCGACGAGGTGCGTTGTGCTCGTGCTCGATGCAGTGCTGGAGGGATCTAGGGGGCGTGGACGTGCACAGATGCAAACAGAGAGGAGAGGGAGGGTAGATGGTGGCGCTCACCACCGGAGTCGTGGAAGCAGAGGCATGGGTAGCTTCCGCGGCGGCGACGGCGATGCAGGAGTTGGCGGCGGTGATCCACGTCATCCACGGCACCGCTGTGGTGTCCAACAGCGCGGGGAAGGGACGGTGGGTTCGTTCCCGTGGTTGGCGCGGATGGACGAGCACGGCAGCGACGGCGGCGAGCAAAGGTTCAGAGAGGGCGCCGCGGTGGCCGGAGGCGACGAGGACCGCGGCGTCGATCCAGAGGTTCGCAGCGGCCGATTTGATGTCGTCGAGGTAGAGGAAGAAGAGGTGGAAGCGTTCCCGTAGCTAGGTGGGTGAAAGGAGTGACGAGGCGGTGGTGATCGGAGGAGATTCAGAGAGAGCTCTCTCCGACGAGAATTTCAGAGAGGGGACAGGCCGCGAGGGAGTGGGAATTGACGGCGATCCTGAAGGAGGAGGGAGTAGGGCTAGCTCTAGGGTTGCTGCGGGGCTAGGTTTCCTCTTATAGGCCCTAGGGCGCGCGCTCGGCCGTCGACGTGCGACAGTGGTCGCCGTGGCACCCCTGGATGTGGTGCCGTACCGCGGGGACGACGAGGGCGGCTTGGTGAACCGGTACGGGCCGGGGGAAGGCAAGTGGGCTGGCTGCGCGCGCGGGAAGAAGAGAGAATGGGCTGGGCTGGGGGTAGTTAGGTGCTGCGCGCCGTTTTCTTTTATTTATTTTTCTTTTCTGTTTTTTTTGTAGCAAAGAGGAAATGGAAGAAATAGATGCTTTGGGGTTTGCCAAAAATTACAGAAAAATTTGGGTAGCATAATTAGGTTAAACACAACCCAAAACCAAGTTTGGAAATCAAAGACATTTATATTTTTGGTGCTGTTTGGAATTAGTTCATATTTAGGGTATTTTGTTATTAAGTAAAATAATATTGAAAACAAAGTGTTTAATAGGGTGAACCCTATTGATTAAAGTGATTAAAATGATTTGATTGGTTTAGAGATTTTCATAGATTCAAAGTGGTTTTGTTTGATGCATTGGGTTTGAGTTTGAAATTTGATTTGGATTTGATTGATTGAATAAAACCATTAATTTGACAAGTGAGCATTATGGAATAAAAAGAAAACAATTTGGTTGTTTTTATTTGTGATTTTTATTTCAAATGTTGTAACAGAGCAAGTATGAAAACAAAGCATTTGAAATTGTTTGAGTTTCATTGTGAAAACAATTAAGAACAGATGCAAAACAAATAGTAAACCAGGCAAACAAGGAAAATAAATATGATGCCATGATGCAATACTTTAATAAACAAGAAATCAAACATTCTATGGGGTAGTTTTCATACTTGGGATGTTACATTCCTATATTGAACTGAATGATGATCTTATTGATGAAATACATGCTATGAAGGATAAAGATGTTCTTACAAGTCTTATTGAAAGTCGTGCTGTCAAATATTAATTATCTCCTGATGCTAAGTTTGCCACTTCTCCTATTAATATTAGGGATAAGGATTATGATTTCTCTCTTGATTTATCTTATATATCTATTGTTGAGAAAGAACCTTTTTGTGGAACTGAAAATGAAAGTGCCATGAAACATATGAATGAGCTCTCCTCTTTGAGTAGTTTATTCTCTGATGATCTTAAGAAACGTAGCTACTTTGTTACTAAAATATTCCCTTTCTCATTAAAAGATGAAGCTAAAACTTGGTTTAATAATTTGTCTCATGGATCTATTGATAGTCCTATTGGTTTGGTTAATGCTTTCTTTCAGAAATATTTTCCTGCTAGTGCTCAACATGCTGTTTTACAAAATATATTTAATTTCAAGCAATTGGAAGGAGAGAAATTGCCTGTATCTTGGGGAAGGTTCTGTTCTTTAGTTAGGGCTACACCTGGTCATAAGTTAGAAGATAATAGACTTCTTGATATATTCTATAATGGACTAACTGTTGAATCTAGGACATACCTGGATAGTTGTGCTGTTTGTGTTTTCAGGCAAAGAACTCCAGAAGAAGCTGAGGAATTAATGGCTAAAATAAGCCAAAATCATGATGACTGGACTACGGTTGAACCTGAACCGACCCCTACTCCAGTATCAACACCAACACCAACACCCAAGAAGAGGAGAATGATTTAATTAAATGATGAAGTGATGAGAGAAGCCAAGAAATCTCTTAAAGAGAGGGGTATTAAATTTGAAGATGTGAAGAATCTTCCACCTATAGAAGAATTATGTAAGCCAATACCTCACTCATCACCCATTGAGGTACACTCTCTCCAATAATTTGTTAGTAGAGATATTCCCTATAATAAACCTCCGGATCAATGTTTAGATGAATTTGATAATTATGTTATTAAGCAAGATAATTTTAATATGAGAGTGCAAAATAACCTAATGGAAAACTCTAGAGCTATTGATAATTTGCTTGGTATTATAGAAAGAACCTCTAATAATGTTAAAATGCTTGTTAAACATTTTCAAATGGTTCAAACTCAAATTGATCGACTTGCTAAGGTGCAAAAAAGATTTGCTAGTTAATGCTTCTAAAGAAAAACATGCTTATGAAATAAGAACTAGAAGTGGTATTGCCACACAAGATCCTTTATATCCTGAGGGACATACTAAAAGAATTGAACAAGATTCTCAACAAACTAATAATAATGATATTCGTACTAAGAAGAAAAAGAAGAAGAAACATAAAAGTGTTGTAGAATCCTCTGAACTTGCTAAATATCCTAATAGTATATCTATCTCTGATGCTGAAACTGAAAGTGGTAATGAAAATAATGATGCTTATGATAAAGAAGAAATTGAAAAGGAACCTGAAAAGCAAACTAAAAATACAAAGTACACTAAGGAAGATTTTATTGCTAATAAACATGGTAATGAGAGAGAACCTTGGGTACAAAAACCAATGCCTTATCCTAATAAGAAACACAAATCAAAAGGACAAGAACACTATAACAAGTTTTGTGAATGGATGAAACTTTTGTTCTTGCAAATTCCTTTAACTGATGCTATTAAATTTCCTCCTTATGCAAAATATATGAAAGAATTGTCTCTAACAAAAGGAAGATTCCTAATGAGGAAATTTCCAATATGCTTGCTAATTACTCTTTTAATGGCAAGGTTCCTAAGAAACTTTGAGATCCTGGTATACCAACTATTCCCTATTCTAGTAAAAATAATTATGTTAGAACTGCTTTGTGTGATCTAGGAGTTGGAGTTAGTGCCATGCCTTTTACTCTCTATAAAAGACTCCTCCTACAAAAAATTGATACCAACTGATATTAAGGTACCAGAGTGGGGTTCTTGTGAGAAGATAAGTGGGCAGCCTAAACCACTTCTGGATTTATATGGAGAGATTTGCCAAGGCAGAAGCTTCACATGGGAGAGTGGTAAAATTCGAGAAATCCAACTCCCGAGCATTCGATACTTTTCCTATTTTATTTCTAAATGTGTTTTAGCTAGAAAAACTGCCAGCAAGCTATATGTCTATGATTTGGCGTTTATTGCAGCTGCTTTAAGATGTGATAGGTCTTATAACTTTGGCGCTTTGATAGATTACCGTCTCTCACATAACCATGAGAAGGGCGGAGTTTGTGGAGGCCTTATTGCCTCGCGCTTGCTAGCTTTGCATGGTTTGGAGCCACACCATCTAGACGTGCAGTTTCCTATAGAGAGGCTTAATCTTGTTTACATGGTTCAACATAAGTTTCTATCTACCCATGCTCACTTGCACAACTTATCTTTTGAAATAACTTTCTCCAAACAATCTAGGTGGAGAGTTACTAAAACTGTTAGGGAAGTACTTTTGCCTGCACCCCCTTTGTTTGATCTTAATGGCAGGCAAGGATGGGATCTTTCTGAGAGTGAGCTGGACATATACCTTGAGCATCATCCCCGGCAAGGGGAGGAAGCCGGAGAAGGGGACGATAGTGATTTCGTCCAGCCCTATGACACCACGGGAATTCCATATCAGCACCCCGGCTATGACTATGCGCCCGCTGCATCATCTTCCTCTTATGCGCCCGAGTACGACCATGCGAGGGATGACCCACCACAGTGGGGATACTTCGCGCGCCATGATTGATCTCCAATTAGGCCAAAAGCCTAAGCTTGGCGGGAGGTATACCGACATCACACTCATCTATATATCATATTATGTCGGTTCTTTGTATATCCATGTTTTCTTTTCTTTCGTTTCTTTTTGTTTCTTTCGCTTGTTTTCGTTTCTTTCATCTCTTTTGTTTTTATTGTTTTGTTTTCGCTTTCCAAAAACACAAAAAGACCAAAAATATTTCTGTTGTTTCTCTCTATTTGTTTCTTTAGTTGGTTTGATTTATCCTTTAGTTGAATTTTAATATTCAAAAACCCAAAAACATTTTGTTTTGTTTGTTTGCTTGCTGTCTTTTATTCTTGTTTCATTTAAAGAAAACCAAAAAGATTTTGCTTTGTTTGCTTGTTCTCTTTTGCTCGTGCTTTCATTGAAAAACCCAAAAATATTTGTTGTTCTTCTCTTAGTTTTGTAAAGTTTGCTGCAGAGTTCAAGAGTCGTTCGTGATTCCACTGGAGCTTGGTTTTCATTATATATTTTATTCAAGCCACAAGTGAAGAGTAATAATGACGATCTACGACAATTCGGTGTGGTGAGAGGATGGTATGAACTCTATTTGCTTTCATTTTTGTACATATATCGATCTATGTGAGCATGCTTAGTTTGTTCGTATAAGATATATGTGACTTAATGGCTGCTTAATAGTTCGTGCTCTCTCATGTTTTGTTCCAATTTATTAATGGTAAATAACCTATCATATAAATATTTGTTCGCATTGTTCTATTCATAGAAGGGTATGACATTGTGGTAGCCTCCTCTGACTGTTTCATTTGAATCGACTTGGCACATGCTCACGCATACTAAGACTGAAAACAAAAAGTCAATAAGCCTCGATGATTTATTTTGCCTCAGAGTTCTAGTATCAATTTTATGCCCCAGTTAATTTTACTTTGTCGCAAACATGATTATGATAGTTGTTTCTCTCTTGATTGTCGCTCCCAGTCTATTGCTAGCCTTTACATGTACTGATTATGGAATTCTACTCGTGCATCCAACTCCCAGAAACCAAAGTTTGCTAAATGTGTCCACCATACCTACCTATGGGGTATTTAACTTCCACTCCAAGTAAATTGCCCATGTGCTACCTTTAAAACCATATAAAAATTATTCCTGTTTTGTGCCACTGTTTTAGCTCATGAGGTCATAAATAGAGAATATTTATCTCACTTGTTGATTGGATTTCACACCCTGGACTAGTGGCTTCATCCGCTTATCCAATTGATAGAAGAGCTGGCAGCGGGGTGCCCAGCCCCAAATTAATACAAACAAATTCTCTTCACTATTTTTGCCCCTGATTTATCAGCCGAAGCATAATTGTGTAAACAAAAGAGAAACAGGGATGACCTTCTATACTAGTTGTGTCCTTCACAGTGGGAGTCGCTCTTGTGAATCCAGTTGTCTTATGACGTACTGTATTTTCTGTTTACCATTCGTTGACATAAGCATACACCTCTCTTAAAAATGTTTTCAATACCTCTGTTTAATAAAATTAAACCTCTAGCACATGAGTAATCTCTGCTTCCCTCCGCGAAGGGCCTTTCTTTTACTTTTATGTTGAGTCTCCGCCATATTCATTAAGCACTTCCTTGAGAGCATAATTATCATTCTTAGTGTGGTGTGTTTGTCCCAAAGCACGGTTGATTGTGGTATAATCTTGATACTTGCATCTTCTATATCTTTACTTCTAGTCTTCCCTTGAACTTTAGAGGTGCCCTGGCATTTATGTTTTGCCCCACACATAAGGGCAAGCGAGATACCACTTTATCATATCCTATTATGAATACTACAATATTGCAAATAGTTATGCTTCATATTGTTTATTATGAATAGGTTGTTATCTCTCCATGGTTTGCATAGCTATTAAGTTACAGTATCTTGCATGTATCTTATTATGAGCATAACTAAGTATTTGATCATATAGTGAATATATTTACATCATATGAAATAAATGTGTTTGTAAAAGTCTTTTATCACACTCAGTTATCACTGAATTGCTTGAGGACAAGCAATAAGCTAAGCTTGGGGGGAGTTGATACGTCGAAAACGTATCTCCTTTTCCGAACACTTTACCTATTGTTTTCCTCTAAACTTGTGTGTTTTGAGTGCAACTAACACGAACTAACGCTGTTTTCAGCAGAATTACCTTGGTGCCTCGTTTTTGTGCAGAAAAATCAACTTTCGGGAAATTGCCCAGAAAAGACCCCATTGGTCTTAAAACACCAGAAGACCCCGGGAGCCAGAAGGAGGCCAGGAGAACAGCCAGAGGGGGGCCCACACCACCCCCTGGCGCGCCCCTCTTAGACCGCGCCACCTAGGGGTGTGGGCCACCCAGAGCCCCCCTCGGGCTCTCCTTTCGACCATATATGACCTTCAACCCCAAAACCCGAGGGGGTTCGATAATTTTCCAGAAAGAAGTCCGTAGCTCCGCCACCATCACGAATCCTTTTTCGGGCTTCAGAAACTCCGTTCTGGCACCCTGCTGGGACGGGGAATTGGAGGAGATCATCGTCATCGTCATCACCAACGCCTCTCCATCGAGCATCCATGTTTCCCCCATCCATGTGTGAGTAATTCCTCGCTGTAGGCTGAAGGGTATGGTAGGGATTGGATGAGATTTTTCACGTAATAATGTCGTGATTGTTAGGGCATAGTGCCTAGTATCTTCTACCTATTGACATTGTTGCAACTTGTTATGCTTAATGCTTGCCACTTTGGGCCTGAGTGCCATGATCTCAGATCTAAACATGTTATTGAATCATGATGATAATTATTGTTTCTTGATCATACCTGCAAGTTGTTTACACATATTGTTGTCCGGAACCCGAGGCCCCGAAGTGACAGAAATTGGGACAACCGGAGGGGATGGTTGTGATGTGAGGATCACATGTGTTCACAGAGTGTTAATGCTTTGCCCTGGTGTTCTATTAAAAGGAACATCTTAATTACCAGTAGTTCCCTTGAGGCTCCACTGAAAACGGGTTGGTAGGACACTAGATGTTGTGCAAGTTCTCATTGCGAGCACGTACGACTATTTACGGAACACATGCCTATGGTTACTTAGTGCTTGGATGCTTTATCTTATTTATCTGCAATGCCCATGTCTTGATTATTATGTGAACTATCTTATCCATGCAACGCCCGTTCATCTATCCCTATGCCTACATTATTTAATCCTGATGTTTACTTCAAACACTACTGTTGTTATTTTCATTCTACTGCTGCTGTTATTTCACTACTACTGCTACTATAAAACTGTTACAGCTGATAAACCACTGCAAAACAAGTCCACTTTCAGGTGCAAGTGAATTGAAAACTCACTTGTTAGGGCTCACAAATATTCTTTGGCTCCCCTTGTGTCGAATCAATAAATTTGGGTTTTACTTCCCTCGAAGATTGTTGGGATCCCCTATACTTGTGGGTCATCAGTGGCCCCCAAGAGTAAGAACAAGGCGCGAAGCGACAACGGCGACGCCGAACGGAAAGCTCAGGCCGTTCTGGCTGCTGAGACAGAATGCAAGCAAGGCCGCAGCAACGCCGCATCCTTGGTGGACAACCGCCCCTTCTGTGAGTTCCATTGGATGCACTCACACGCCACAAAGGAATGTTTCCAGCTGGATAAGATGCAAGGTGACCGCTTCATGAGGGATGACCAGGAGGGCTACCCTCGGAGCGGTGGCTAGCACAGTCCTGGGCGAGGTGGAGGACGCGCTGCAGGGAGATGGGAGGAGCGCGGCCCAAACCACTACAACGGGTACGCCAACTACAACCCAGGTGACTACAACGGCGACGGCTACCTGCCGCCCCAACAACAGCCACCTCCACAGCAGCAGCAGCGTCCCAACCCACCCGCGCCTTAGGTGAACGCTGCCGCGCAGCCACACGCTGAGGGCAACCCGGTTCAGGGCGACGAACACTGCGGGGCCTACCAAGAGCCCACAAGCTCCACGGTGGAGCACAAGCTCCCCTCTCCAACCGTCAAGAAGATCTCGCGTGAGATCACTGCTGTCCATCCAGGCACAGCCACGGCAAAGCTACTCAAGTGGTCAGACCACAAGGTCTCCTTCAACATCACCGACCACCCCAAGTCCACAAGGACCGTGGGAACTCTGCATCTGGTCTACACCCCCACCATCAACAACATCGTTGTCAACACGACCCTGCTTGATAGGGGTGTGGGCCTCAACGTCATCTCGGTGCCCACGTTCCAGCGACTGCAGGTGCCCTACGAGCGTCTGGCCCCCACAAGGCCATTCACCGGCGTCATCAGCGGCACCACGGTCCCCCTGGGACAGGTGCGGCTCGCTGTCACGCTCGGCACTCGCCAGAACTACCGCACCGAGACTCTCTACTTCGACATCGCACACATCACCCTCGCCTACAACGCCATCCTCGGGTACCCAGCTCTCGCGAAGTTCATGGCTGTGACACACCATGCGTACAACCTTGCCAAGCTGCCCGACCATGCTGGAACCATCACCATCCATGTAGAAGTGGAGGAGGCAACACGCTCCGTCGAGCGAGCCTACAAGGAGGTGGCCATCTCCCACCCACCCGATGAAGACGACGTGGGACACCTCAATGAGGCTCCCAAGAAGAGTCTTCTCACTTCACGCGAAGGAGCGGCCACACTGAAGACCCCCAGAGCGCTGGAGGATCGGGGCTCCCACCCAGAAGACCCCCCAGAGCGCTGGACGCTCGAGGGCTACCTCTGCTCCCCATGTGAGCGCGCCTCCTTACTAGGGAGGAGCGCTCACCACATGCTCGCTCCATGGACCCCACAAGGCCATGGTGACGCACCCTCGAGGGGACCCCGTGACACCACGGTAAAAACGACGCCAGGATCTCTGTGAAGGTCTTAGGGAGCTCTCACCAGGCGGACCACAAGGCCGCGAGAGCTTCTACCCACAAATGTGGGAGCCTTGCTCTAGCGGGGCAATCTTTTGTTACTCGAGGGCGCCACAAAGCCACTACATCCTCGAGCTTTGCACCTGAACTCGCGCGAGTATCAGCACCATGACGATGGGAGCCCCGTGTCTGCATGACAACGTCAAGTGCCTCTTTCGGGACCACAAGGTCTCGACATCCCCAAGCGTTTCGTAAGATAACAATGCCTCGACCTAGCAGTAAAATCTTGTTTCTTTCACAAAGCAATCTCTCCTTGCATGCCGGCATGCCTGCATTTGCATCCAACAAAACATCATGTGCGTTCATCCAACCATGCATCCTCCCTCTCTCCAGAGAGGCGCGTGAAGACCTTTTTCCTCTCAGAAGTATCCTACGAGCGGGGGCTGGAACAGTGTATGTGAGCGGGTCGCTACCGCACACAAATACTTCGCAAAGTCCCTCGGCGTTTCTCCTCGCGAGATGTTCACGAAGGAACAACCAAGCGCGTACCTCTCTAGAGGCAAAAACTGCAGGTAGAAGCAAGAGCCTCACTCCCACGGAGCAAGCACGCAGCATGCAACCCCTCGCATGGAGCCCAGAGGGATCCTCCACAAGGACCAACAGGAGGTCCACCGCGAAGGACGTAAGCAAGGTGTCTCGAAGGACACTACCACGGAAAAGATAAGTGCCACCATAAGAAAGTTCCACTAAATTAAACCCAACAAAACAAAGTTATCACACACGAAAAGATTCATCTACTTCTTATTACAATCCATCAGGGAACAAAGATCGCAGTCACGCGGAGGAGTGGTGGCTCTCGGAGTACGCAGCATCATCACTGGACCCTCCCGCTCCATCGACATCGGGAGGGCTCGACAAATACGGACCCTTCGGGGGGTTGAACTTCTCGGTAAAGGAGACCACCGCCTCACGCACCTGGGCTTGGAGGGACTCCCGGAGATCACGCGGGATAGGCTCGGAGCGGATGCTGAAGTTGAAGAGGGGGTTGGCGAGCTGGAGCTGGGAGAAGGCATGACCAATCGCCACCGACAAGAGTTGGTGGACCTCTTTATTCAGGACCCGGTCCAGATCCTGGACCTCTTCCTCGAGTGTAGCGGTGAACTATGAGAAGTAGTTCACACAGCCGGTGCCAGTGTACTCGAGGGGAAGGTCTGACGTCTCGACGTGCAGGCGATCGGCAACGGTGCGAGTCCTGCGCACTGCTTCACGGAACAACGCCTGGAAATGACACTGCAGCTCACGCGCCTGATGGGCGGAGGCTTGGCGCTCTTCTTCCCCCTCCACGAGTGGAGCGTTCTGCTCCTGCTGGGCGAGAAGGTCTACCTGGTGCTTCGCCGCCTTCTTGGCCGCCTGCACTTTGGCCCTCCTCTCTTCGTCGCCCCTTCAGCGGACCTTCTCCAAGTCTTTCTCGAGCTCCCTCACCTTCCTCTCCATCTCCCTCCTCCGCTTGGTGAACTTGTCCTCCAGGACCTTGTTCTTATTGCTAAATTCCTTCAGGAGCACTCCACGGATGGCCGCGTGCCGTGTCGTGACCTCCTCCCGGATGCCCCTTTTGCAATCAGCTCTCTCCTTGGCGAGATTAGTGTTGCACGTGCTAATTTTCTCCTGAGTACGGGCTTCTACCCGCTGCACCTCCGCCTCAAAGGTGTCGAGGCACTCACGCTCAAGGCTCAGCTCGATCTCAGCACATGCCAACATGTCCTCCCGCTTGGTGAGGTCGTCCTCAGCCTTGCTGACCGTTTTTTCTTTGGAGGCAAGCTCCCCCTCTTTCTCCCGGCGAGTGCGGAGCCACTCCTCCACCTCCAAGGAGTGTTGGTTCCTCTCCAAGCGGAGTTCCTCCTGGCTGTCCCACGTGATCACCAGGGCTAGTTGGGCCTCCTTCAGCGCCATGGAAGCATCACGACGCTTGCGCTCGGCCTCAGTCAGCATTGCCCGCCTCATCGCGTCTGCTGCCTCCTCCAGCGCCAGGCTGGTGGCAACGGCCTCCCGTAGCTGGCCGCCCAGGGCTTCAAGGCGCTCCAACCCAGTGGCCAAGGCGGATGCCTGGGAAGCGATAACGCCTTGGATCTGCCCCGCTAGGTCTTCCGTGAGGGAGCCTACGCCTGGACCCGAGCCAGAAGCCGCGTCAACTAAACGCGGCCATCGATCATCAGCAAGCGCCTCCTCAGGCCTCCCACCGGCGCTAGGCACAACCTCTACACCGACTCTGGCTTCGCTTGGCCCCGGCAAGGTAGCGGTATCCTCCCCCGAGCTAGGAGTCGGTGGGGGCATCGAGACCTCCTCCGCAGGCACCTCCGAGAGGACTTCAGGAGGCGGCACAGCCTCGATGGGAGCCTCGGCCACGGTCTCCACCCTCGGGGGCTGGTCCGCCTGGAGCACGGTGACCAGATTGGCGGCCTGCCCCAGCAGCCCTCCCATGGCATCGTCGACATGTTCCCTGCCACAAGCAACATCGACTCATCAAAGCATGAAGCCAAAGAACCAAGGAAGAAACCCGAGGCGATGCCTCTTACTCGCTGTTGAAGCGCCACACCCTGGGGCGACATCGAGGAGGCCGCCCCACCGGGGCTTTCTCGGCCGCAACTCCAGAAGACGACGGACCATCATCTACCCGCGGCCTCTTCCCCAGGCTACGCTCGCTGGGCACCATGCCAGTGCCTTCGTTACCGCCCGGGCTCAGCTGGCGTGGGGCGTCATCGCCTTCATCCTCCTCATTAGAAGATAGCGCCAACCTGTGGCGTCTCCGCAAGGAGGAAGTGCCCGCCGCACCGGCTTGGGGAGAGGGGAGGTCTTCAACGTTTTCCTCAATGGAACCCGGGGCGTACGGGTTATCGTCGCGTCGCTCCATCCCCTCAGCAAAAGGGCCCCACTTATTGAAGGGCGACATCATTTCCAGGATCGCCTCCCTGTCCGCATGCGAAACATCGCATAGTGGAGTCAAACTGGGAGGCAACCCCGACGGCAGGTCAAAGCCGAGCAGCAGCATCAGCGTCATGGATACGTTGTGCATGCCAGTGAAGTGGTGATCCGGGCGCATTGGGTCGCTGGGACCCGAATACAACCACAAGGGCCTCTCATAACGCTGCAATGGGGCAAAATGCCTCTAGATCATCTCGGATACAAGCATATCGAAGGTGAGGCCATGGTCCTGGAGCGCATGCACCATTTCTATCAAAGGCTAAAGATTGTGCCCGAAGAGTTCCTCCAAGCACCATCCCGGGTGCCGTACGGGTGAAGCTGTCGGAAACTCCAGGGGTCGCATAATTCTCCAACCTCGACATACAGCCACCTCGAGCGGAAGTCGGGGGCCTCGGGCAGGACCTCGATGTGGGGGAACAGGCCCCCCAAGCTGGTCCCTAGGCGAAAGGAGAGGTCGCCGATGCCCGGATCCGCCTGATCCTCCTGTAGCTCGAAGAAGCAGCGGAAGAAGGCCACAGCCGATTTCACGCCCAAGAACGCCTCGCAATAGAAGGCGAAGACAGAGAGAAAAAGGGTGGAGTCGGGAGAAAGATGAAGGAGGTGGATACGATAGTGGTCAAGGATGGCGTGAAGGAAGGGAGAAAATGGGAAACCATCCCCGAGATCACCGGCTGGTAGAAGATTGGGTACATCATCGGGGAAAGCTCGTCGAGGTTGAGCGTACCCGCCAGCAGGAGGGTGTCCCCGTGCTCATAGGTACGATGCGCCGCCATTCGTTGATCCCTCCTCATTTGGCGGAAGTCAATGCAGGAAGGTTCAACCACGTGCGTCATGGAGAACTATCAAAGAAACGGTTGCTAGTGGCGGAGAAGACGATGGGGATCCTCTCAGTCTGAGGAGAAGAGGAGAAGTAGGGGCGCACAGAGGTCAAGAGGCAAAACCAGCGCGGTTTGCTAGGCCCCTACGCCTATCGGGCTGCAGCGCAAGGAGCCGTTGTCCCCACGTCCAATTGGTCGTGGGAGGTCTTCCACGAACCGCCACGCCACATGCAACTTGTCGGGCTGACAGTTGTGGGCCTGCGACTCCTCGTCTCCTTCGTCCACGTGTCGCCACGGGCCCGGGGGCTATTGTCGGGCCCCTGGATACGGGGGTATCCTGGCCCATCCACTGTCGCCCGGCCCAACAAGCATCCCTTGGAGTGATCAAGCAACTCAAACTCCGAGGGGGCCCGTGTCGTCTCTGCGGGTTCACCTAATCCCTTGGTGATGGGGCTCGGTGCGCCCTCCTTTCAAGAGGATCTCTACTCCGGAATTTCGCTCCTCTCAAAGGGATCCAACTACCAGCACAGGGACAAGGCATGTGTCGCTGACACGGTTTTCTTGAAGCATCGAGTGTAACCTCTTCAAGCACATCATAATCCATGTGGGCTTATATGGGTTCTAGTGACCCTAACAAGATTCGACCAGAGGAGCTCTCAAGCAACGAGCTCGAGTCCTACCTGTGAGGTATCAGACGAGAGTCGAGTCCCTGAGTCAAAGCCTATCAACCCCATTCCGACGGTTCCTCTATTCTCAGCAACGAATCCTCCTGCCCTGGTAATCTTACTTCCTTTCAGTCTCAGTTTATTCTTGTTTTCTTTCATCAAGTGGGGGCCTTTCTTCTTAGAATCTTTTTTTGTGTCTCCTTTTACTCAAAATCGGGACCTCGCTTCTAGCAATCCACCTGCCGTTGGTACTGTGGAGTTTGTGCAAGGACTAACTGTGGACTCCCATACTGACCTCGACTCAATTCCTTCCACCATGATGCCTCACTCTGACGCGGATGAGGAGACACAAGGTTGCGCTATGACTCGAGGACGACTCGGAAATGAACCGAGCAAATAATGATTAGGAGGAAGCTACCTCGAGGGACTCTAGTTCTTTGAGTGCGACTAAGGATAAGGAGTCGAGTGATCCTATCCTCGTCATTCACATGGCATTGAGGCCACCACTTGGCTCACACCATATATTGGCTTCCTCTCCTCAACTGCCTCTTGTCGACAAACCTCTCAGCATGTTCGTGATACGTCCATTTTGCATCTCTATTTTATATCATAGTTTTCTGTTATTCATCGATATATTTCATGTTATGATGCCTCTCTTATGTTATTTTATCTTATTTTGCATATTTTATAATTTTTGGAGAATAAACACCGGGACCAGGAATCTGATGGAAAAAGCACCGCCTGGATACCATATTTCAGAAGATCAAAAGAAGAAGTGGGACACGTGGGGTGTCCTAGAAGTTCAGTGGAGGAACCAGCCAGAAGGAGAGCCAGAGGGGGGCCACCAGGGGCCCACATCATGGGGTGGCGCCCCCCCTTGGCCGCGCCACCTAGTGGTGTGGCCACCCTGGCGCACCTCTAGGGATATCTTTTGTGTGTCTGTCCCCCAGGAAACCCTAAGCCTCATACCATCGTCGAAGAATTACTCCGCCGCCGCCTCGGGGCGGAAAACACCCGAGAGAGAAAAACTCTCTCGCAGGGAGACATCTGCCGGGGAAATTCCTCTCCGGAGAGGGGGAAATCACCGCCATCGTCACCGTCATCACTCCGGGCATCATCAAGATCGTCATCATCATCATCACAGCCAACACCATCACCCTCATCATCCACCGTCATCCCGCTGTAACAATTAGGGGCCTCTATCGTTGTTTTGAATTAGATCTCTCTCTCGGTGTGGATTACTTGTTAGTAGTTGATGCTTGTGAGATTTATCGGTGTTGGCACTTTATGACCAGATTGTTATCATCCATTATATAACCTCTGATCATGATCCATATGATGTCTTGTGAGTAGTTCGTGTTGTTCTTGAGGACATGGGAGAAGTCAAGTTGTTAGTAGTGAAGTAATGTTGAGTAATATTTAATGTTTGGTATTTAAGTTGTGGTGTTATTCTTCTAGTGGTGTCATGTGAACATCGACTACATGATACTTCACCATTTATGGGCCTAGGGGAATGCATCGTGTATTTGGCTACTAATTGTGGGGTTGTCAGAGTGACAGAAACCTAAACTCCCTTCAGGAAAACATTACACGAGGGTGCGTAGGATCCCAGAGTTTAAAGATGTGGTTAGATTTATTTATTAATTACTTTCCTGTAGTTGCAGATGCTTGCAAGGGGTATAATAACAAGTATGTATTAGTCTTGGATGGGACGGTACATTAGCATAGGTTCACCCACACAACACTTATCAAAACACCTAAGATTATTCAGCTGCATGGAATAAAAGCACTTGACTGAAACCTCCCGCGTGTCCTCGAGAACGTTTGCTAATCATAAGTAAACTCACCGGCTTGTCCTTTGATGAAGAAATGATTGTGCCACTTGCTGCAATTATTGCTACTGCATTTTATTTACTCACACTTTATTTATCTGCAATATAAAAAAACCCTACAAATCTATTTTCCAGTATTTACAGTTATTCCTTCATCGAAACTGCTTGTCAACACCTTATGCTCCTCATTGGGTTCGACACTCTTATTTATCAAAAGTACTACGATACACCCCTTATACTTGTGGGTCATCAAGACTATTTTCTGGCGCCGTTGCCGGGAAGTGAAGAGCTATTGGGAAGTGGAATTGATAAAGGAAGCTTCTACTGTAAGTGTTGTTTTTATAACCGTCTACTTCTTTATTACACTATGTTTGGATCTCCTTTTGAGTCCTTATTTGCGGGCACTGCTACTACTGCTAGGGTAGTAAGTGACCCACCGCCTGATGATTTGGATCCTTATAAAATACCTATAAAGATTGCTAAACATGCTAGGGATAACTGCTATTCAGGTGATGGAACTGTCCATCCTAGTGATCATTTGCTCTTTTTACATGAATTATGCAAGTTGTTCAAGTGTGCAGGTATTACAATGAGACAAGTGAAGAGGAAATTATTCTCTATATCATTGACAGGTCGAGCCGCCGAATGGTTCAAACTGCTGAAAAATAGCCAGACTATTGGATGGGAGGAAATTGTACCTCTCTTTTATTCTAAATTCTATCCTCCAAGTGAAATTCATAGAGATCGGAATTATATATATAATTTTTAGCCTCACGACAAAGAGACTATTGCCCAAGAATGGGGGAGATTGAAGTTACTAATGCTCAAATGCCCCATTCATGAGCTCCCCAGTAATATTGTTATTAATAATTTCTATGCAAGGCTTCCTCTTCATGACAAGGATTTATTGGATGCTTCTTGTTCTAGATCATTTACACGTATGAAGGATGAAGCTAAATGGGATCTTCTTGACCGTATTCAAGCAAAAACTGAAGGATGAGAGAATGACAAAGGTAGAAAGTCAAGTATAAATTATGATCATGAATGTATTAAAACTTTTATGTCATCTGAGGATTTTCATAATGTTAGTGTTGTTAATGTCTTGATTCTCAAGTTGTTGCAAACTTATATAAGGCTTTTGCTTCTTACATTATATTCCTAAAAAGGAATGGGATAAGTACCATGCACCTTATAAAGATACTATTAATTGTGTTCCTGCTAGAGATATAGAAGTTCATACTATTGATTCTATTGTGCCTGAACCTTATATTGAGAAAATGCCTCTCCCTGCAAGGTAAAAGAACATTAGCTAGCGTGGTTAATAAAAGTGCAAGGAAACTTGTAGAACCCGAGGAACAAATAACTGTAGAACCTACAGTAGCAATAGTAAAGGACCTTGTTTCTGAAAATGTAGAAGAGGGACACATTGTATTTTGTGAAGATGCTTCTAATATTTTCTCTCATCCTAGTAAATCTAGGAAACCTAGGCTATATGTTAGGATAGGTGATCATTGCTATTATGGTTTGTGTGATATTGGTGCTAGTTCTAGTGCTATTCCTTATGAACTTTATAAAGAAATCATGCATGAAATTGGTTCTTGTGAACTTGAAGACATTGATGTGATTATTCAACTTGCTAATAGGGAAACTATTTCTCCGATTGGTATTGTTAGAGATGTGGAGGTCTTATGTGGCAAAACTAAATATCCTGCTGATTTTCTAGTACTAGGCACTTCTGCTAGTGATACTTGTCCTATTGTATTTGGTAGACCTTTCTTAAACACTCGTGGTGCTGTTATAGATTGTAAAAGGGAGAAAATCCTTACAAAGTTTGATGGGTGGTCTTATGAATTTAATTTCTCCAAATTTGCTAAAACACCTTATGAAGCTAAATTACCTAATGATAATTATAGAGTTGAACAATTGGCTGCTATTTCGCTTGCTCCTAACAATCCTTTGCAGCAATACATGGAAGACCACAAAAGTGATGTCTTTATGGAAGAAAGGAATGAGGTTGACGAGATTTTCCTACATCAGCCAGCAATGCTGAAACATAATTTACCTGTGGAAGACTTGGGTACCACATTACCACCCAAGGAGGATCCTGTCTTTGATTTAAAGCCTTTGCCTGACAATCTTAAATATGCTCATATTGATGATAATAAATTATATGATGTTATTATTAGTTCTCAACTTTCCGATAAAGAAGAGGAGATATTATTGGGGATATTGAAGAAACATAGAGGTGATATTGGTTATACTCTTGATGATCTGAAGGGGATTTCTCCTACTATATGTCAGCATGCTATTAATATTGAACCCGATGCAAAGCCAGTTGTGGAACATCAACGCCGTTTAAATCCTAAGATGAAAGATGTGGTAAGAAATGAGGTATTGAAACTCCTTGATGCTGGCATTATTTATCCTATTGCTGATAGTAGATGGGTTAGTCTTGTGCATTGTGTCCCTAAGAAAGGAGGGATGAATGTTGTGCCAAATGAAAATAATAAACTTATTCCTCAAAGAGTAGTGGTTGGTTATAGGCTGTGCATTGATTCTAGGAAGGTTAACAAAGTTACTAAAAAAGATCATTATACTTTTCCTTTTATTGATCAAATGTTAGAAAGGTTGTCTAAGAAAACTCATTCTGCTTTCTTGATGGTTATTCTGGGTTCTCTCAAATTGCTGTTAGAAAACTTGATCAAGAGAAAACAACTTTCACTTGTCCGTATGGAACCTATGCTTATAGACGTATGCCTTTTGGTTTATGTAATCCTCCTGCTGCTTTTCAAAGATGCATGTCTGCTATGTTTCATGGTTTTTGTGAAGAAAAATTGTGGAAGTATTCATGGATGATTTCTCCGTCTATGGAACTTCTTTTGATAATTGTTTGCAGAATCTTGATAAAGTTTTGCAGAGATGTGAGGAGACTAATCTTGTCCTTAACTGGGAGAAATTCCATTTCATGGTTAATGAAGGGATTGTTCTTAGACATAAAATCTCTGAAAGAGGTATTGAAGTTGATAGAGCTAAAGTTGAAGCTATTGAGAAAATGCCCTGTCCCAGGGATGTCAAAGGTATTCGTAGTATTCTTGGTCATGTTGGTTTCTATAGAAGGTTTATTAAAGATTTCTCTAAAATATCAAAACCTCTTACTAACCTTCTTCAAAAGGATGTACCTTTTGTTTTTTATGAAGATTGTAAAGAAGCTTTTGAAATTTTAAAGAAGGCTTTAATATCTGCCCCTATTGTTCAACCACCTGATTGGAATTTGCCGTTTGAAATTATGTGTGATGCTAGTGATTATGCTGTAGGTGCTGTTCTTGGACATCGGATAGATAAGAAGTTAAACGTTATTCATTATGCTAGTAAAACTCTTGATGCTGCTCAAAGGAATTATGCTACTACTGAAAACGAATTCCTAGCTGTAGTTTTTGCTTATGATAAATTTAGGCAGTATATTGTTAATTCTAAAGTTACTATTCATACTGATCATGCTGCTATTAAGTACCTTATGGAAAAGAAAGATGTTAAGCCTAGGCTTATTAGATGGGTGCTTCTTTTACAAGAATTTGATTTACATATTGTGGATAGGAAGGGTGCTGAAAATCCTGTTGCTGATAATTTGTCTAGATTAGAAAATATCCCTGATGACCCTATTCCTGTTAATGATAATTTTCCTAATGAACAGTTAGCTGCAATAAAAGTGAGCTCTCAAGAGAGTCCATGGTATGCTGATTATGCTAACTTAATTGTTTCCAAGTATTTGCCTCCTACCTTTACAGCTTAGCAAAGAAGAAAATTCTTCTATGATTTGAGTGTCGCACCCGGACTTCTAGGGGATACTCACAGTCCGTTAAACAGCAGATAAATGGCTTACGGGGCATACCGGCACCCGCATCTCAATATGAGCAGGCCAACACGTAAACGTGTGACAACCATTCTCTTACTATTCATCGTCTGCGCAAACCATCCCATAGAAATCCAGATACTTCCGTTGACGTACTTCAAAACATACACACATGGTACGTCAACGGCATTTGAACAAGTGATATCACAACAGATCTCTACGACACAAAAGATTAAAATAAGTTGCAAATGGCTCTCACTAGAGCAGAGATAGCAAATACAATCATCCAGAGGACACATGTCCCAACATATCATCATTACATCACAGCGGAAGCATTCAACATGTCTGAGTACAGACAAGATCCAAATAGGCCTAAGAGGCCGGAAACGAAAAGACGGAGCCCATCCACGAAGTCTCGGATCCTGCCCGGGTCCGCTATCTACTCGTCAGCAGCCTCGTCAAACTCCACGTAGTAGCCACCATGGGGATCCTCGGAAACGTAGTCTGCGGAAACCACATCCCCAAAGGGGTCAGTACATAAACGTACTGGCAAGCAAGACTCACAGTTCACCACAGTGTAGCCCGTCAACACCAAGCACAGATGCCTTGGGATCAACGGAAGAAAGGGTATAAAAAAAATGCTGCAACTGGCTGCACTATCCAACTACCGAACATACTACCACTTCCGGTGTAACAGAAAGAGATAAGATAGCGTATCGTAACCAACTATAGCTAACCACCAAACAAACCCATCCTGGACCCCGCCCCTTATCCAAAGAAGCAATCCGAGGATAACTCACACATTTGGATTAATGATGGATCAAATTGTTGTGTCAATAAGCCTATTACCAGTCAGGTTATCATTAGTTAGGTGTAAGTTGTTCTGAGTACTTGTTAGCCAGTACTTTCACCAAGTTAACCATAACCGCGGAAAACACGGCTTCTCGAGAAGATTTATCCCTGCAGGGGTGCACCAATTTGGCCGTACACGTAAGAATAACCCGCCAGATGGGAAGGCCTTTCCCACCAAGCGGGGCACTCAACACAACTCAACTCTTCTTCGCATCAAGCCCAAAGCACCACGTGTTGTGCGTGCGCGGCTAATCGAGCCCCACGAAGAAAAGGGGACCCTCATAGCACTGGAAGACCACGCCGCCCTAAATGCCGACTACAAAAGTTCCACCCTGGCGCCAAGGGTTCGTACCTGCATATACGTGCATCAAATGGAAAGCCCGAACTAAGTGTGGTGATTTGGACGAGATGCGAATCGAGTCAAATTGAGGGGGGCGCCCATACTCGCTTCCCACATGCGGTTAGTGCGCTCATCATGGATCAGTAGACAAGACCCTTTTCCTATTAGGGTCAACACTAGCAGGCTTCAAAACCACGCCGGGCCTCCTGCCGGTGCCTTATCAGCAAATTATTATTACCTCAAATTAACAGGTTGTTGTTTAACATCGAGCCCCAGAATATAATGAAATAATAACAGAAAGTAACGGGTAACAGACTCGAGCAAAACAACCCTAAGCATGCTAGTAAGACACCGGCTCAAACAACGGGGTTATGGGAGTGGAGGTGAGGCAATATCAGGGTTAAAGGATACATGTGATAGGTTCGAACAGAAGCAACGATTCATAGGGCTAGCAGAATAGACAACGGAAAGTATCGGTATCCAATGTTGAAAGGAACACAGTGGTTCATGTGAGTGAATACTTGCCTGCAAACTCAGTAGCCTGGTACTGGGCTAGATCCTCAGAAGGGGTGTCGTAAAGATCGTCGGTCTCAACGTCGTCGTCTACCCGATAAGAAGCAAACAAACAATGCAGAAGGATAAACAATCAATATCATGGCATAGTGCACAATCATGGGATGATGCATGTCAAGTTAAGGGATGCATCAAAATAAACTATTTGACAATGGTAACACAATTTAAATGGACACATATGCAATTTTGAGTTGCATATGATAAGCCCATGCATTTTGGTTAGATTATTTGTTTTTCAACTAATCAACAGATGAAGGTGGATTAGTATGATGCATGGATGAGGAAAACAACAAAATAACAACATTAGAACCAAATGGAAATGAGGTTTACCAATTTATTTATTAATTTAGGGAATTTTTGGTTCCTTAAAGGTGACACACAAGTATTTGTTGTTTTCACCAAGTTAAATTGTGCAAAATAAATAACAAAATTCATATTTGAAAAGATCATGAAATTTTGGGTGGATTACATGTTTCAAGCATGAAATTTTGGGTGGATTACAATATTAAACAAGTTTTAAATGAATTTAAAACAAGCATGAATTTTTATTTGAATTTTATTTATTCCAAACATAAATTCAAATTCATATTTGAAAAGTTTATGTTTTTCTAGTTTGAAAACATATTTTGCATGTTCAAAAATAATTTAAATTGAGCAAGTTATGATTTTAGCAATTTTAAATGATTTAAATAAGGTTTAAATTATTTAAGAAATTTAAATTAGTCAAACCATGAAACAAAATTTATATTTGAATAGGTTATTTTAAATAGCATTGAAAACATATTTTATTTGCATGATTTGGATTTATTATGATTTAGTTATGCAATTTAGCAAATTACAATTGAATTATTTGAATTCAAATTTGAAGTGCATTTGAAAAATTCAAAACAGTACACAAATGGCATAGTTGGATAGACAATTTAATTTAGAACAATAAACATATTTTACTTTTGTTATTTAGAGGTATAGATTAAAAGTTATTAACAAATTAAAATTGAGGACCAATCTGTGAATTAAAAGGATTAGTTTGTAAAACAGAACGTTTAAAAACATTTGCTACCGCACTGTAATCTAACCACAGCCACTGCCCCGTGGGCCTGTGGCCAGCGTGGCGCGCGCGCGCGTGCGTGGCAGTGAGGGCCACTGACGGGTGGGGCTCGCTCGTCAGCCAGCGCGCGAAAAAAAGGTTGGCTTTTTATCCGCATAGCCAGGAATCGAACACACGACCTGCTGCGCGTTCGCTCGCACTGCAACCACTACGCTGAAGTTCAGTTCGTTGACAGATACGGAGATGCAGTGAAGATATCGTTCCAGATCTGCGTTAACTGAAATTAAAACGCGCGCGTGACTGAACCTTGCTGACAGAAGCAAGATCGCCGGCGGCGAACGGACGCGTGCTGCGGCGTGGCTGCTGCTGGATGCGTGCGTGGATGAGATGCGTGCACGGATGCACAGAGAGGAGAGAGAGGAGGAGACGGTGAGCTCACCACCGTTCGTCGTGGATGCAGAGGCTCGGTGACGATCGACGGCGACAGCTGCGGCGTGGACGAGGACGGCGGCGCGGCTCCAGTCGATGGCGAGCTCCACTGCGGTGTCCAAACGGAAGAGGAGGGAGTGGGGTTTCGTTTCCAGTAGCTAGGTGGGGTGCTGGATCTCCATGGCGACGGCGGTGGGCAAGGATTCAGAGAAGAAAAACGCCGGCGAGGTGACAGTGGTGAGGAGGACGGTGGCAGAGGTGGAATTGGCGGCGGCTCGAGGGGGAAACAGGGAACCTAGGGCCTAGGGTTGCTCGCAGAGCCCTAGGGCTGCTCTTATAGGGGTGCGGGGGCGTGGATCACCGTCTGCTCGCGGCAGTGCCGCCGTGGCAGCATGGATCGGCTGCCGTACACGGAGGGGACGACCGATTAGAACAGAAAAAAAACGAACCGGTAAGTTGAATGAGTAACGGGCTGGGCTGCGCTGCGCGGGAGAGAAAGGAAGTGGGCTGGGCGCAGCCCACTCCTCCTGGCGCCAAAATTCCCTTTTAAATTTTTCTTTCTCCTGTTTTTTTTTTGCTGAAAAAAGAAATGGATGAATTTGATAGGTTTTAAGTTAGTAAAAAATTTGGAAAAATTAGGGTAGGTTAATTAGGCCATTAGCAAACAAATGCTAAGTTTTATTTTCAAAAAGTTTGAAATTTGCTTGCTGTTTGTGTTTAAACCAAAATTGGATGAATTTCTTTATTAAATGAACATTAATAACAACAAACTTTTAAATAGTGTGACCCCTATGTTAATTATAAACCATTGATTAAAATTGTTGTATAATTTGCATGAATTCAAATTGGTTGCTGTTTGATGCTTTGATTTGGATTTTAAATGTGATTTGGAATTTAAATGATTGATTAAAACCATCAACTTAATAAGTGATCCTTATGGAATAAAATGAAAACAAATTGGTTGTTTTATTTGTGATTTTTATTTCAAATGTTGTAACAGAGCAAGTATGAAACAATTGTTTGAATATAGTTTGAATTTGAATTGTGAAAACAGAGTAAAACAGAAGCAACAAATAAGAAACAAATGCAAACAAAATGAAAACCAATGGAAACAAAATGATGACATGATGCAATACTTTAATAAACATGAAACAAACATTCTAAGGGGAGTTTTCATACTTGGGATGTTACATTGAGGCATTATTTTTGGGATGAACCACACTTATATAAAGAAGGTGTTGATGGTATTATGAGAAGACGTGTTCCTGAAAATGAACAACGAGAGATATTGAGAAAATGTCATAGTAGTGCTTATGGAAGACATCACGCTGGAGATAGAACTGCACATAAGGTTCTATAATCAGGTTTTTATTGGCCTACTCTTTTTAAAGATGCTAGAAAGTTTATTTTATCTTGTGATCAATGTCAAAGGGTTGGAAATATTTCTAGACGTAATGAGATGACTATGAATTATTCTCTTGTTATTGAACCGTTTGATTGTTGGGATTTTGACTTTATGGGTCCTTTCCCTCCTTCACAAGGCTACACTCATATTCTTGTTGCTCTTGATTATGTTACTAAATGGGTAGAAGCTATACCCACTAAAAGTGCTAATGGTGAAACCTCATTAAAAAATGCTTAAAGACATTATTTTCCCTATGTTTGGTGTGCCTAGATATCATATGACTGATGGGGTTCTCATTTTATTCATGGTGGTTTTAGAAAAAAACTTTCTAAATATGATGTTAATCATAGAATTGCCTCACCTTATCATCCTCAAACTAGTGGGCAAGTAGAATTATCAAATAGAGAAATCAAATCTATCTTGCAAAAGACTGTTAACAAATCTAGGAAAAATTAGGCTAAGAAATTAAATGATGCTCTGTGGGCTTATAGTTCTAGCTATAAAAATCCCATGGGCATGTCTCCTTATAAAATGGTTTATGGCAAAGCTTGTCACTTGCCTCTAGAATTAGAACACAAAGCTTATTGGGCAGTAAAAGACCTAAATAGAGATTTTAAACTTGCTGGTGAGAAAATGTTGCTTGACTTAAGTTGTTTAGATGAATGGAGGAGTGAAGCATATGAAAATGCTAATCTCTTTAAAGAAAAGTTAAAAGGTGTCAAGATAAGAGAATTATTAAAATAGAATTTCATGTTGGTGAGAAAGTGCTATTGTATAGGTCTCGTCTCAGATTTTTTGCAGGAAAATTACTCTCGAGATGGGAAGGACCTTTTGTTATCGAAGAGGTATATCGTTCGGGGGCAATTAAATTGTTTCCGTTAAAGACAACAATTCACAAGTGGTGAATGGCCAAAGACTCAAGCATTATATTTCTGGAGATCCTTATAATGAAAATGTTGGTTGTATTCAAACCATGATCCCGGAGGAATTTATTAAGAAGCATATTTCAGAAACTGCAGAGTCAGTTTTCGAATAGGTATCAATTTTGGTAATAAAACGTTCGCAAAACATCTTCCAACTTTTATTCTTACTGTTTTTGGAAAATATGACAAATTATGAGCCGGAAACGAGGCGGAGACGGATCCCGGAGGCTCCACACCATGGGGTGGCGCAGGCCCACCCGCCCCGGAGCCCCTCTCTGACTCGTTTTCGACATGGACTTTCCTTTTGTTATGAAACTTTTTGCTATATAATCCCCTAGATCCCCCGAGGTCCGTATATAGTTTTCTCGTCGTGGTTTCGTTTCGAGCTGTTTTCCTATCAGGAGTCTAGAGTTTCTAGGTCAAGGATGTCCTCCTTCGGTTTTAGCATTGAGGAATACGCTGCACGTCGTCTTCGAAAAATCCAGCGAGACATCAACAAGGGTGCCTTTGCGGTATGGGCGACGGAAGAGGAGATAGATGCAAGGAGGGAAGACATTATTAACAACATGAGGGAAGAGATCCGGAGGGCTGCAATAGCACCCACGAGCAATCCCACTTTTGTGGGATCCATTAACCCGCAGCGTTGTTATTATCATAATGTGCAGGGGACCGTGCCTCAGGATCAAGACCCCAACATATTTCCAGTGTTAGCTGAAGCACACCGGATCGCCGATCAATTCTGCGAACAATATCGTATTCTCAAGGCCGAGGTAGAAATTTTGGAGGCGGAAAACATTGAGCTTCGTCATATCATCAAAGGCTTTCTGACTCCTCTCCAAATGATTCCACCGTCACCACCACCGAAGAATTGATTCGTCATTGGTTTTGGCATCCCCTCGGCTTGTTCCAAGCTTGGGGGGAGTGCCGCGGTATCACATCACTATCTTTCATCTTTTTACTTTTTCAGTAGAGTCATATCATTAGTAGAGAGGTTATCATATAGGATGGTTTGCAGTATGGAAGTATCTCTCCTTAGTTGGTTATCGTTGTATCCGTTGGTGTGAGTTGCCGGTTTGAAATATTAATGAGAAGTTTCATCATTTACTTTCTGCACATATCATTTTAGTTTTCAATTTCTGTCATATGGTTGAGGTTGTTATTAGTATTTGGTATCACTCTAGAGATCATCAAGTTAATCTAGCTGGTTTTGGCAAACTTAGCTTGGGTCAGCAGAAATAATAATTTGAGATGCTAGTATAAGAAAGAGGAATTTTCCTATTAGCTCGTAAAATTAGTATTCACAAGTTAAGATCGCTTGGGCTTTCAATGAATATTGCATGATTGGTTTCATCATATGTATATTTGTTTGTTTTCCCTCAACTCTTATCCTTGCTACCCAACCTTGCTAGCCAAAAACCCTGTACTGAGAGGGAATGCTTCTCGTGCATCCAAACCTTGAGCCCCAAAACCTTGCCATTTGTGTCCACCATACCTACCTACATGTGGTATTTCACCTCCACTCCAAGTAAATTGCTCATGTGCTACCTTTAAAACTTTGAAAAATTACTCCTGTTTTGTGTTCCTGTTTTTGCTCATGAGTACGTCAATAGAGAATCTTTATCTCACTCGTTGATTGGACTTCAAACACCTGGACTAGTGGCTTCATCCGCTTATCCAAATGATAGAAGAGCTGGCAGCGGGGTGCCCAGTCCCAAAACTAATACACAAATTATCTTCACTATTTTTGCCCCTGATTTATCAGTCAAAGCATAATTGTGTAAACAAAAGAGAAAGAGGGATGACCTTCTACACCAATTGCGTCCCTCCTATGGGAGCCGTTCTTATGAAGTCTAGTTGGCTTGTGACGTACTGTATTTTCTAATTACCATTCGTTGACATAAGCATACACCTCTATTAAAAATGTTTTCAATACCTCTGTTTAATAAAATAAAAGCTCTAGCACATGAGTAATCTCTGCTTCCCTCCATGAAGGGCCTTTCTTTTACTTTTATGTTGAGTCAGTAAACCCATTTCTCTCTGTCTCCAGCAAGAATTTGAGTTGTTGTGATCTCACCATCTATATGTTGATTTATTCAATCATGTTTTCTATTCTTCTTTGTTTAGCACATGCTTTATTATCTGAATGAATATTACTTTGAAAGGCTATGAATCACTGTAAAGAATTTTTATAATTAAACATGTTAAGCTCTACAATACAAACCATGTTATAAATACTTCACCTAAGATAAACAGAATATCATTAAATGTTCTCTCAACAAGAATGAAGTTTGTCCGTATTTTATTTATCGACTCTTCACTCCATAAACCTGTGGTCATGTTTTCTGAGTTCAGTTTCACTTGGGGACAAGCGAGGTCTAAGATTGGGAGAGTTGATATGTCCATTTTGCATCACTATTTTATATCATATTTTTCTGTTCTTCATCGATATATTTCATGTTATGATGCCTCTCTTATGTTATATTATCTTATTATGCATGTTTTATAATTTTTGGAGAATAAACACCGGGACCAGGAATCTGATGGAAAAAGCACCGCCGGGATACCATATTTCAAAAGATCAGAAGAAGAAGTGGGACACAGGGGGGTGCCCTAGAAGTTCAGTGGAGGAACCCAGCCAGAAGGAGAGCCAGAGGGGAGGCCACTAGGGCCCACACCATGGGGTGGCGCGCCACCTAGGGGTGTGGCCACCCTGGCCCACCTCTAGGGATATATTTTGCGTGCATGTCCCCGAGGAAACCCTAAGCCTCATACCATCGTCGAAGAATTATTCCGCCGCTGCCTCGGGGCGGAAAACACCCGAGAGAAAAAAGCTCTCTGGCAGGGAGAAATCTGTCAGGGAAATTCCTCCCCGGAGAGGGGAAATCACCGCCATCATCACCGTCATCACTCCGGGCATCATCAAGATCGCCATCATCATCATCATCACCACCAGCACCATCACCCTCATCATCCACCGTCATCCCTCTGTAACAATTATGGGCCTCTATCGTTGTTTTGCATTAGATCTCTCTCCCGGTGTGGATTACTTGTTAGTAGTTGATGCTTGTGAGATTTATCGGTGTTTACACTTTATGATTAGATTGTTATCATCCATTATATCACCTATGATCATGATCCATATGATGTCTTGTGAGTAGTTCGTGTTGTTCTAGAGGACATGGGAGAAGTCAAGTTGTTAGTAGTGAAGTAATGTTGAGTAATATTTAATGTTTGATATTTAAGTTGTGGTGTTATTCTTCTAGTGGTGTCATGTGAACGTCGACTACATGATACTTCACCATTTATGGGCCTAGGGGAATGCATTTTGTATTTGGCTACTAATTGTGGGGTTGCCGGAGTGACAGAAACCTAAACCCCCTTTAGAAAACCATTACACGAGGGAGCGTAGGATCCCAGAGTTTAAAGTCGTGGTTAGATTTATTTCTTAATTACTTTCTTGTAGTTTCGGATTCTTGCAAGGGGTATAATCACAAGTATGTATTAGTCTTGGATGGGACGGTACATTAGCATAGGTTCACCCACACAACACTTATCAAAACACCTATGATTATTCAGCTGCATGGAACAAAAGCACTTGACTGAAACCTCCCATGTGTCCTCGAGAACATTTGTTAATCATAAGTAAACTCACTGGCTTATCCTTTGCTTAAGAAAGGATTGGGCCACTTGCTGCAATTATTACTACTGCATTTTATTTACTCGCACTTTATTTATCTGCAATATCAAAAAAACCTACAAATCTATTTTCTAGTATTTACAGTTATTCCTTCATCGAAACTGCTTCTCAACACCTTCTGCTCCTTGTTGGGTTCGACACTCTTATTTATCGAAAGTACTACGATACACCCCCTATACTTGTGGGTCATCAGTTCATCTTAGGCTCTTGTCCTAGCGGGTAAGATTTCTTATATTTATCTTTTATTCTCGCCTGTCTTTGCCTTCCTACTGACTTTTATCTTGTTTATTCTCAGCACACCCCCAAGGGTTCCAACTCCTCCCTCCAAAGAGGTAGATCCGGGCACTCATTCGGGGGGCACACCAGTCCCTGTATCGTCTCCTCCTCCGGCTGCAAAGGATCCTCCAGCTGCAAATGACAAAGGTGTTGTCCCGGAAGCATCACCCATAGACCCAACTGTTTCTGCAGCTCACCCGGGTCAGCCCATGCATTCGGATCCTGGGTTCTTTGGGTCCAACAATCATTTGGCTGCCGTGGACACATTGGCTCTCAAATTTGAGATCAGTAAGCACGTGAGTCCTTCTGTATTTCTTTCTCTCTTACTCCACTTTTATGTCGGGTGCGCGACCACCGCTCTCGATGGGAGTAGCCCCTGAGTCTACGTTTGGCTGCATGCAGGAGAGCATAGACTCAAAACCTGCACCTCACATTTTAACTTCGCCTTTCCCCGTTTCTCCCAGTTTTTTATAAAGTATATGAAGGAGCTGAGCGCTCGGTTCCTCAACATCGGGGGGAACATGAAATTTACCACCTTAACTTTAATACGACCAAAGGTACTTTATTCAGCAGTTCGGCACTCCTCGCGATATCTTTGCATCGTGTCTACTTTTACATCAATATTTTTGATACTCTTGTTTAGTCTAGAGATCTTGTACAATACTTCTGCTGACAAGGATACAGACCTCACCTGGGTTAAAGAACGGAACTACCTCACGTACGACAAATCATGTACGATTTGCGTACGATTGCTTAATCCACGGTGATTTCAAAATCCGAGATTGCTGATCAATGGCTAGTGAGTTGCATCGTACACAAATCGTACATGATTTGTCGTACGCCAAGCAGTGCTCGTTAAAGAACTCTAGGAGCAGGTTGAAGCTCTTCGCGAGGAGTATGCCACTGCGAGGAAAAACTCTGAGGCTGCCACTAGAGGAGCTGACGAGGCTAGCCAAAGGGAAGCCGAGACCCTCAAGCAGACTGCGGATCTGGAGGAGGCACGGGTCCCTCAACTCCAAGCGGTGGTTGATTCTTTGTCAGGTGTGATTTTTCTTCTTTACTCATATATTTCACTATTGTTTCTCCTTATTTTTCCGTACCAACATTTTTTCTTGTCTTCATGCAGAAGCTTTAAATAGTCCATCCGCGCTTACCGATCGTCTCCAGGAGGGTGCTCTCTTGGATGCCATTACCTCTTCTGAAGAACAGGTCTCGAAGGACAGGGGAGCACTCGACAAACTCCGGAATGTCCTCGTCTTCTTCCACGAGTCCTTGTTTCCAAGTCATGGGGTGCCCCTACTCTAGATGGCCTAACACGTGTGTTCTTAGACACGAGTGTCTTGGCCGACTTTAGCCGAGAGCAAACTCTTTTTGGGCGGAGACCGTTATTACACTCTCGATGGCACACGGCATTGAAAGTGCCTTCGAGGCGGCGCTCCATGGCCCTCCGAAGGACTCGAACGGGCAAGAGGTAGATCTCGGTCCCTATGCTGAACTTTCTACTAAACTGGCCCAACAGCTCTTGGCTATGCTCGAGGCTCGAAAGCGGTCTTCGTAGGCTGCTGAAGAAGCTCTCCATGAAGCCGCCCTGAGACTAGTCCTCTTTTAGGTTAGCCACCTCTTTAGTCATGGACCCTTAGTGTAATTTTTCTTTAACTGTAACTGAACGTATTTCCCTAGAGGTCTTTTGACCAAAATTAATGAAGCCCTCTTTACTTTTGTCTTGTATTGTTTTATGTTTCTTTTGAATGTGGACTTTGACTCTCCCGATGGGAGTAGCCCCCGAGTGCGAGGGGGTAGGATACTTTCAAGTACTCAAGTTGATCAACTACTCGAGTCTTGACCGGTCCTCCCCTTTCCCCAGGTACCTAATGTTGGTTGCTCTTCAACTGAGGAAAGTGGTGATACGTTGCAAATGTATCTATAATTTTTTATGCTCCATGCAAACGTATCTATAATTTTGGATGATAATTATTGCTTACCTTACGTTTTTTTCTTAATGCATTTGTCTGTTGCGCACAAGCAATCACTTCGTTGCTGCAACTTAATACCTGCGAGATTTGCTGGATTGCTATCTCAAGGTGGACTCTTAGTAATAGATATTATCGGATGGCGGTCTATTTATCTTGAAGTAACGCCTACAATGTTAGAACCCGTGAACTATATCTCGTCATAATATTATTGTTATACATTCATGATTTCTCAATTGCCCAGCTGTAATTTGTTTACCCAACATGTTTATTGTTCTAAGGAGAGACACCACTAGTGAAACTATGGCCCACTGTCCTATTTTCCTTATTGATTACAACCTTCTTTACTTGTTTTTCATCATAAATTTCTTGTTGTTCCATTTTCATTTAATCATATTCAACCATTCAATTCAATTAATTCTCTGGTATTCAACAAGACGGGAAGATTGACAACCTTCTCGGAAAGTTGGGAGCAAGAGAGAGTTTATGTTTGTGTGTAGGTCCACGCTTGTTGAAGCACCAGATAGAAAGCAACCTTCTGAGAGACTTCGAAGTCATGCTGGATTGATCTCCCTGGTTCCTTAAATGGAGGAAATTTGTCGCTGGACTACCTTCCCATTGGGGTCTCCCAACGAGTGTGTGATATCACGCCATCAATAGGTCAAACCTTTTACCATTGGGTTTTATCATCCCTTGTTGTACTATGATTTTATCTGCATATTCTTTTAGTGCACATTGTCATAGTCTCAACTAACTCAATAACATCGAAACGAAGTTTGAATGCAAAATTTACGACCGTTTTCGTACCGGGGTTTCTGCATTTTTTTCTAGGAGCGGTAGTACCGCCCGAAACCCCTTTGGGATGCCAGGGGTGGTAGAATCGGTGCTGTGAGTGGTAGTTTCTCTACATGGAGCTGTTTTTAGGCCATCGGTGTTCCTAACTCTCTAGGGGGCGGTAGTACCGTTGGTCTGAGCAATAATACCGCGCATGCATGTTTTTTCCTGCAATAATTGGATCTCTAGGTGACCTATTTAGGGCTAATTTGGTTGCTCGGCGTAGAAAACCCAGGGTAGCAACCCCCTCGGGCAGACTTTCCTATGCACATGGGATCCACGTGCCACCATGAGGAAAATCTCCCTGCATGGGGAAATACCACTATTGTCATTTGTGCACAAGGGGAAGTGAAGGGAACTTGACAAGAATTTTCTGTGCACAGCTTACTCCGTAATTTAACCCATACCATATATCATTCAAATGTAATGATTCTGATTTGTTTCCAAATTCCAGAAACATAGGTAATTAATAAATTTCAGGAAAATAATCGGCAAAATCAGAATACAAAAATAACTCGAAATTACTAAGACATCAGCGTACATGCATACAATCTATCATACCCCCCATCCCGAAATACATGTCGCTCCCATAGTACATTGTGCATTTTGCAAAAAATATTGTGCTACATTCAAAACCTTTCAGATCTGACCTGCAATTAGAAAATCAAAATCTGAATTTTCCGTCCTCTGGTACTCCCCATCGCCCGCCTCCCTTCTCATAGACGGTGGGCTCGAGCAAAGGTAGTATCAAACTACCAATGCTCGGGAGCAAGGCCGTGTCGCTCCCGTTCCCACTCCAGCCTCCACACCCACGTTCCCGTCCCTGACGTCAAACTCTTCCTCTGCCGCCTATTCCTCGTTAACCAAGCTGCCTTAGCACCCAAGCTCCTCCGCTGGTGAGTCTAGTGCTGCCCTCCAAGCAGAGCGTCCCCATCTATGCCTGCGCGGCTCGACAAACATGCCCGGTTGTCCGAGTGAGGGGCCTGCTTCGTAACACCGCCCTTGTGTTCAATTTAGTTCATTGCCCCGCCCCAGCGCCGTCGCCGTCTGGCCGTCGCACGCATCCCGGCTGTCGCACCCGGACTTCTAGGGGATACTCACAGTCCGCTAAACAGTAGATAGAATGGCTTACGGGGCATACCGGCACCCGCATCTCAATATGAGCAGGCCAACACGTAAACGTGTGACAACCATTCCCTACTATTCATCGTCTGCGCAAACCATCCCATAGAAATCCAGACACTTCCATTGACGTACTTCAAATCATACACACATGGTACGTCAACGGCATTGTAACAAGTGATATCACAACAGATCTCTACGACACAAAAGATTGAAATAATTTGCAAATAGCTCTCATTAGAGCAGAGATAGCAAATACAATCATCCAGAGGACACATGTCCCAACATAACATCATTACATCGCAGCGGAAACAAACAAAGGGTCTGAGTACAGACAAGATCCAAATAGGCCTAAGAGGCCGGAAACGAACAGACGGAGCCCATCCACGAAGTCTCGGATCCTGCCCGGGTCCGCTATCTACTCGTCAGCAGTCTCGTCATACTCCACGTAGTAGCCACCATGTAGATCCTCGGAAACATAGGTCTGCGGAAACCACAGCCCCAAAGGGGTCAGTACATAAACGTACTGGCAAGCAAGACTCACAGTTCACCAAAGTGTAACCCGTCAACACCAAGCACAGATGCTTTGGGTTCAACGGAGGAAAGGGGATATAAAAGATGCTGCAACTGGCTGCTCTAACCAACTACAGAGTTACTACCACTTCCGGCTAACAGAAAGGAGATAAGATCGTGTATCGTAACCAACCTATCAACTAACTCCAAACAAACCCATCCTGGATCTCGCCCCTTATCCAAAGAAGCAATCCGAGGATAACTCCCACAGTTGGATTAACGTTGGTTCAGATTATGGTGTCAATAAGCCTATTACTAGTCAAGTTGTTAATCATTGGGTGTGAGGTTGATAATCATTAGGTTTAAGTTGTCCTGAGTACTTGTTAGCCAGTACTTTCACCAAGTAGTCCATAACCGCGGAAAACACGGCTTCTCGAGAAGATTTATCCCTGCAGGGGTGCACCACTTTGGCCGTACACGTAAGAATATCCCGCCAGACGGGAATCAAACCCACCAAGCGAGGCACTCTACACAACCCAACTCTTCTTCGCATCAAGCCCAAAGAACCTTGGGCGCACGGCTAATCGAGCCCCGAAGAAAGGGGACCCTCATAGCACTCTAAGAACGTGTCCCCCTATATGCCGATTACAAAAGTTCCACCCTGGCCTGGGCTCGCAAAATCATGCATGCGGCAAATGGAAAACACGAACTAAATGAGGCGATTTGGACGAGATGCGAATCGAATCAAATTGAGGGGGGCGCCCATACTCGCTTCCCACATGTGGTTAGTGCGCTCATCATGGATCAGTAGACAAGACCCTTTTCCTATTAGGGTCGACACTAGCAGGCCTCAAAACCACACAGGGCCTCCTGCCGGTGCCTTATCATCAAATTATTATTAACAATAACATTAGCATGATTGATTGATTAAACATCGAGCCCCCAGAACATAATGAAATAGTAACAGAAAGTAACGGGTAACAGACTCGAGCAAAACAACCCTAAGCATGCTAGTAAGACACGGGCAACAAGCAATGGTTATAGGTATGGTGGTGAGGCAGTATCAGGGTTCAGGGTATCATGTGATAGGATCGAACAGAAGCAACTATTCATAGGGCTAGCAGAATAGACAACGGAAAGTATCGGTAATCAATGTTGAAAGGAACACAGTGGTTCATGTGAGTGAATACTTGCCTGCAAACCCAGTAGCCTGGTACTAAGCTAACTCCTTAGAAGGGGTGTCGTAAGGATCGTCGGTCTCAACGTCGTCGTTTATCCGAGAAGAAGCAAACAAACAATTCAGAAAGATAAACAATCAATAACATGGCATAGTGCACAAACATGGGATGATGCATGTCAAATTAATGGATGCATCAATATAAACTAGTTGACATGGTAACACAATTTAAATGGACCCATATGCACTTGGATTGCATATGAAAAGCCCAGGAATTATGGTTGAATTAATTGTTCTACGACTAATCATCTTGTGGAAGTGAATTAGCATGATGCATGGATGAGGAAAACAACAAAATAACAACAATAGAACCAATTGGAAATAAGGTTTACCAAGTTTAGAAATTCAGGTATTAAGTTATGAAATTTTGGTTCCTTAAAGGTGTCACACAAGCATTTGTTTTTTTCACCAATTTTAATTGTTCAAAATAGATAACCAAGTTTATATTTGAAAAGAAAAACAAGATTTTAGTTGGAATACATGTTTCACTTGTTGAAAAAGGATTTCAAATAAATTATTTATGAATTAAACAAGTGTAAGCAAGAATTAAATGAATTTAATTCAAACATGAAATTAGTTGAATTTTTATTTGTTCAAAACATTGATTGAAGTTCATATTTGAAAAGGTTATGCTTTTATGGCTTTAAAACATATTTTATATGTCCCAAAGGAATTTGATTTGATCAAGTTATGAATTTAACAATATTAAGTGATTTAAACAAGGTTTAAATCATTTAACCAATTTCAATTATTCAAAACGTGAAACAAATTTTATATTTGAAAAGGTGGTTTAATTTTGCATGGAAAACATATTTCATTTGTTGAAATTGGATTTAAAATGAGCAAGTTATTATTTTGGCAATTTTAAATGCATTAAACAAGAAGCAGTTGTTTTCAGCAATTTAAATTATTCAAAACAGCAAACAAAATTAATATTTGCAAAGTACATGAAAAGTTGATTGGAAAACATATTTAGTTTGTGGAATTTGGAATTTTTATGCCCAAGTTATGAATTTTGCAAAATTAAATGAATTAGACAAGAATTCAAATATTGCACCAATTTAAAATATTCAAAACAGTAAACAAATTTTATATTTGGATAGAGCATTCAATTTGGGACAGAAAACATATTTAAAAAGTTAAAATTGGAGTAAAGATGAATTAATTATGCATTTTACAAGATTTGGTGCAAATCTGCCATTTTTAATTCATTAGGGACTTAGGAAAATTAAACAGGGGTCTAAAAAGAATGTTCAGGGACTTATGTGTGATTACTGAGATGTTGCTGTGACCAAAACAATGGAAAAATAAAAGTTGGTTTTATTTGGGAGAGGGGGACTCGAACCCCCCACCTCCTGCTGTGAGTTGGTGCTGCTAACCAGTGGGATGGTTGAAGCTTTGTGATGGAAAGGGGGCAGCGGGGTGTATATGGATTCAGGAATCTGTACTGCACTCAAATCGGAAAAATAAGCAGCAAAAGGGTGGGGGGCTGGGACTCGAACCCAGGACCTAGGGTGTGCGCGCAAGGTTCGCTGCCAGTAGGTCTGATGCGCTGTTGTGGGTAGAAAGGGAAACTCGGGGGGTATGTGCTGTGGTTGAGCGCGGTTTTCTGAATTTAACTGAATCGTGACAGTTCCTGCACCTCGACAGAACAATGGCCAGCGACGGGACGGCTCGCCGTGGTGTTCCTGCGGGGCGCCGCGCGGGCGGAGGAGCGGTGTGGGGTGCAGGAGATGGAGGAGATGAGGGAGGAGAGGGAGGAGGATCGAGGGGAAGAGGAGCGGGAGGCGCTCACCTCGCTGTCGAGCGGACAGAGAAGGGCGGAGCAGGGAGCGGTCGCCGGCGACGGGAGGATGGCGGCGGCGCGGTGGTGCGTCCCCGCCCGCGCCGAGGTGATGGGGAGGGAGAGGGAAACGCGAGGGTTCCATTCCCGCCGCGTGCTGCTCTCGACGGCGGCCCCAACGTCCACAACTACTCCGACGAACTACGGCCATGGAAGCTACCGATTTGCAGAGAACAAAAATTCAGAAGAAATCTCGGGAGGAAGAAGGGAAACGAGAGGGAGAGAACGGCGGCGATGGGAGAAGGAGTAGGGCTGAGGAGGGTATAGGGTACGCAGAGAGCTCGTGGTGGAGAGTTTTAAGGGGGGGGAGGCAGTTGCTGTCCGTTCATCACTGCGTCTGTCGACGTGTTCCCCTCCGATGAGGAGCCGTACGAAGAAGAAGGAAGACTGGGCCTGTTGGTTTGGTGGGCTGGGGGTGAGAGGAGTTTGGCTGGGCTTTGGTGGCCTCTCTCTCTCTCCTTTTAATTATTTGTTCCAATTTTTTTTTTTGCTGAAATGAATTAGGAAGAGGATGAGGGTTTTAAGTTAGTAAAAATGTTAGGAAAATTTTGGGAAGCTACTTAGGTCATCCACAAACAAATGCCAAGTTAGTTTTACAAAAGTTTCAAATTTTAAAAACTGTTTGTGATTTAATTCAAAGTGGATGGATTTTATTTACTAGGTGAATATTATTGAAAACAACCTTTTTATAGGGTGAACCCTATTATTTAAATAGAACAATGAGTTGATTGGTTTTGAAAATATTCATAAATTCAAATTGGGTGCTGTGTGGTGATTTGATTTGGGTTTTTGGATGCAAGTTGTAATTAATTGATTGATTTAAAAGCCCCCATTTGAATGTTGAACATTTATGAAATGATTGGAAACAAAGGGTTGTTTGTATTTGAACTTTTATTTGAAAAGAGTGTAACATGACAAGTATGAAAACAAGGTTGAGCATTGTTTGGAGAATTATTTGAATAGGGTGATCAAATGATTTTAATTGGAAACAAATGATTGATTTGTTTTGCAATTTTCATAATTTCAACATGGTTTTTGTTTGGAAGAAAATCATAATTGAATTTGAAAAGGGTTTGATATTAAATGATTTTTTGATAGAAACAAAACAACAGTTTTGGAATCACACTTTAATGGAAACAAACAATTGTTTTATTTTGAAATATCATTTTGGAAATTGTAACATCACAAGGATGAAACAAAAGGTTTGAATTTTGGTTTGAAATTCAAATAGAAAACAAAGGAAAACAAATGAAAACAGTTGGAAAACAAAGCAAAACAGAGAATAACAAATGGAAAACAAACAAAACAAACGCAATCAACATGATGTCATGATGCAAAACATAAAATAACAGAGAGCAAAACATTCTAAAGGCTTATTTTTCATACTTGGGATGTTACAAAACGCCCCCCCCCCCTTGAAGGAATCGCGCCCCGAGATTCCTACTGAGAAAAGAAAAGGTCCGGAAACTTCTTGCGAAGATCCTCTTGAGCTGTGACACGTGAAACACATCGTGCACCTTGGATAGTTTTTCTGGAATTTCAAGACGATAGGCATTCCTGGCAACTCTTCTGGAAAGACGTCAGGGAATTTGGAAACCACCGGAACATTTTCAAGTAAAGGGAGAGGTTTTGTATTGAGGGTGTATAGCTGGATAGAATTTGATTCATTTGGAGAATAGACTATCTGGAATGTGGTGATTCAGGAATGCTTCCTCGAAACAACCCCAGGTGATAGGAATGCCAGCTCTCATAGCCTGGAATCAACAACAACAACAACAACAACCTTTCTGGCCAGATAGACTTGATATTTGGGAAGTTTTGATTAGACGCCGGTAGAAGCATTGAAGTGGAAAACAACAACAAGTTTTCAACGGACGAAAAGGATGTTGAGAAGAACAGGATATCGAAGCAACATCGGGAAAACGAGAACAAAACACTCCTGAGGTACTATGGAAAACCCATCCGGGCTTCTAAAGGATCAATATCTACTGCTTAAGGAATAGAGGATCTGCTTCCGGGGCTTACACGCCTCCGTTCTCAATCATGAGTAGGCAACATGATAAATCATGTCACAACCACCTCCATTCCTATGGTCTAGTAGATATAACCATCCTAGAGAAACCAGAATTCATGAAATCCTAACTTGAAAGTTTAGATGAGAAGGGAAAACAACGTTGCACTTCCTTACCAGAAAAGGGAGGGTGGGTGGGGAAAGAAGAAAAAGAACAGAATTCCTACTCTCACGGTTCATTTTTCCTATATAGCTATAAAATAGTTTCTGGACTCAACTGCGACCAGTAAAAAGGGATCCTACAGGCAGACAGGCTCTGATACCATTTGTCGCACCCGGACTTCTAGGGGATACTCATAGTCCGCTAAACAGTAGATAGAATGGCTTACGGGGCATACCGGCACCCGCATCTCAATATGAGCAGGCCAACACGTAAACGTGTGACAACCATTCCCTACTATTCATCGTCTGCGCAAACCATCCCATAGAAATCCAGACACTTCCATTCACGTACTTCAAATCATACACACATGGTACGTCAACGGCATTGTAACAAGTGATATCACAACAGATCTCTACGACACAAAAGATTGAAATAATTTGCAAATAGCTCTCATTAGAGCAGAGATAGCAAATACAATCATCCAGAGGACACATGTCCCAACATAACATCATTACATCGCAGCGGAAACAAACAAAGGGTCTGAGTACAGACAAGATCCAAATAGGCCTAAGAGGCCGGAAACGAACAGACGGAGCCCATCCACGAAGTCTCGGATCCTGCCCGGGTCCGCTATCTACTCGTCAGCAGTCTCGTCATACTCCACGTAGTAGCCACCATGTAGATCCTCGGAAACATAGGTCTGCGGAAACCACAGCCCCAAAGGGGTCAGTACATAAACATACTGGCAAGCAAGACTCACAGTTCACCAAAGTGTAACCCGTCAACACCAAGCACAGATGCTTTGGGTACAACGGAGGAAAGGGGATATAAAAGATGCTGCAACTAACTGCTCTAACCAACTACAGAGTTACTACCACTTCTGGCTAACAGAAAGGAGATAAGATCATGTATCGTAACCAACCTATCAACTAACTCCAAACAAACCCATCCTGGATCTCGCCCCTTATCCAAAGAAGCAATCCGAGGATAACTCACACAGTTGGATTAACGTTGGTTCAGATTATGGTGTCAATAAGCCTATTACTAGTCAAGTTGTTAATCATTGGGTGTGAGGTTGATAATCATTAGGTTTAAGTTGTCCTGAGTACTTCTTAGCCAGTACTTTCACCAAGTAGTCCATAACCGCGGAAAACACGGCTTCTCGAGAAGATTTATCCCTGCAGGGGTGCACCACTTTGGCCGTACACGTAAGAATATCCCGCCAGACGGGAATCAAACCCACCAAGCGAGGCACTCTACACAACCCAACTCTTCTTCGCATCAAGCCCAAAGAACCTTGGACGCACGGCTAATCGAGCCCCGAAGAAAGGGGACCCTCATAGAACTCTAAGAACGTGTCCCCCTATATGCCGACTACAAAAGTTCCACCCTGGCCTGGGCTCGCAAAATCATGCATGCGGCAAATGGAAAACACGAACTAAATGAGGCGATTTGGACGAGATGCGAATCGAATCAAATTGAGGGGGGCGCCCATACTCGCTTCCCACATGCAGTTAGTGCGCTCATCATGGATCAGTAGACAAGACCCTTTTCCTATTAGGGTCGACACTAGCAGGCCTCAAAACCACACAGGGCCTCCTGCCGGTGCCTTATCATCAAATTATTATTAACAATAACATTAGCATGATTGATTGATTAAACATCGAGCCCCCAGAACATAATGAAATAGTAACAAAAAGTAACGCGTAACAGACTCGAGCAAAACAACCCTAAGCATGCTAGTAAGACACGGGCAACAAGCAATGGTTATAGGTATGGTGGTGAGGCAGTATCAGGGTTCAGGGTATCATGTGATAGGATCGAACAGAAGCAACTATTCATAGGGCTAGCAGAATAGACAACGGAAAGTATCGGTAACCAATGTTGAAAGGAACACAGTGGTTCATGTGAGTGAATACTTGCCTGCAAACCCAGTAGCCTGGTACTGAGCTAACTCCTTAGAAGGGGTGTCGTAAGGATCGTCGGTCTCAACGTCGTCGTTTATCCGAGAAGAAGCAAACAAACAATGCAGAAAGATAAACAATCAATAACATGGCATAGTGCACAAACATGGGATGATGCATGTCAAATTAATGGATGCATCAATATAAACTAGTTGACATGGTAACACAATTTAAATGGACCCATATGCACTTGGATTGCATATGAAAAGCCCAGGAATTATAGTTGAATTAGTTGTTCTACGACTAATCATCTTGTGGAAGTGAATTAGCATGATGCATGGATGAGGAAAACAACAAAATAACAACAATAGAACCAACTGGAAATAAGGTTTACCAAGTTTAGAAATTCAGGTATTAAGTTATGAAATTTTGGTTCCTTAAAGGTGTCACACTAGCATTTGTTGTTTTCACCAATTTTAATTGTTCAAAATAGATAACCAAGTTTATATTTGAAAAGAAAACAAGATTTTAGTTGGAATACATGTTTCACTTGTTGAAAAAGGATTTCAGATAAATTATTTATGAATTAAACAAGTGTAAGCAAGAATTAAATGAATTTAATTCAAACATGAAATTAGTTGAATTTTTATTTGTTCAAAACATTGAGTGAAGTTCATATTTGAAAAGGTTATGCTTTTATGGCTTTAAAACATATTTTATATGTCCCAAAGGAATTTGATTTGATCAAGTTATGAATTTAACAATATTAAGTGATTTAAACAAGGTTTAAATCATTTAACCAATTTCAATTATTCAAAACATGAAAGAAATTTTATATTTGAAAAGGTGGTTTAATTTTGCATGGAAAACATATTTCATTTGTTGAAATTGGATTTAAAATGAGCAAGTTATTATTTTGGCAATTTTAAATGCATTAAACAAGAAGCAGTTGTTTTCAGCAATTTAAATTACTCAAAACAGCAAACAAAATTTATATTTGGAAAGTACATGAAAAGTTGATTGGAAAACATATTTAGTTTGTGGAATTTGGAATTTTTATGCCCAAGTTATGAATTTTGCAAAATTAAATGAATTAGACAAGAATTCAAATATTGCACCAATTTAAAATATTCAAAACAGTAAACAAATTTTATATTTGGATAGAGCATTCAATTTGGGACAGAAAACATATTTAAAAAAAGTTAAAATTGGAGTTAAGATGAATTAATTATGCATTTTACAAGATTTGGTGCAAATCTGCCATTTTTAATTCATTAGGGACTTAGGAAAATTAAACAGGGGTCTAAAAAGAATGTTCAGGGACTTATGTGTGATTACTGAGATGTTGCTGTGACCAAAACAATGGAAAAATAAAAGTTGGTTTTATCTGGGAGAGGGGGGACTCGAACCCCCCACCTCCTGCTGTGAGTTGGTGCTGCTAATCAGTGGGATGGCTGAAGCTTTGTGATGGAAAGGGGGCAGCGGGGTGTATATGGATTCAGGAATCTGTACTGCACTCAAATCGGAAAAATAAGCAGCAAAAGGGTGGGGGGCTGGGACTCGAACCCAGGACCTAGGGTGTGCGCGCAAGGTTCGCTGCCAGTAGGTCTGATGCGCTGTTGTGGGTAGAAAGGGAAACTCGGGGGGTATGTGCTGTGGTTGAGCGCGGTTTTCTGAATTTAACTGAATCGTGACAGTTCCTGCACCTCGACAGAACAATGGCCAGCGACGGGGCGGCTCTCCGTGGTGTTCCTGCGGGGCGCCGCGCGGGCGGAGGAGCGGTGTGGGGTGCAGGAGATGGAGGAGATGAGGGAGGAGAGGGAGGAGGATCGAGGGGAAGAGGAGCGGGAGGCGCTCACCTCGCTGTCGAGCGGACAAAGAAGGGCGGAGCAGGGAGCGGTCGCCGGCGATGGGAGGATGGCGGCGGCGCGGTGGTGCGTCCCCGCCCGCGCCGAGGTGATGGGGAGGGAGAGGGAAACGCGAGGGTTCCATTCCCGCCGCGTGCTGCTCTCGACGGCGGCCCCAACGTCCACAACTACTCCGACGAACTACGGCCATGGAAGCTACCGATTTTCAGAGAACAAAAATTCAGAAGAAATCTCGGGAGGAAGAAGGGAAACGAGAGGGAGAGAACGGCGGCGATGGGAGAAGGAGTAGGGCTGAGGAGGGTCTAGGGTACGCAGAGAGCTCGTGGTGGAGAGTTTTAAGGGGGGAGGCAGTTGCTGTCCGTTCATCACCGCGTCTGTGGACGTGTTCCCCTCCGATGAGGAGCCGTACGAAGAAGAAGGAAGACTGGGCCTGCTGGTTTGGTGGGCTGGGGGTGAGAGGAGTTTGGCTGGGCTTTGGTGGCCTCTCTCTCTCTCCTTTTAATTATTTGTTCCAATTTATTTTTTTTGCTGAAATGAATTAGGAAGAGGATGAGGGTTTTAAGTTAGTAAAAATGTTAGGAAAATTTTGGGAAGCTATTTAGGTCATCCACAAACAAGTGCCAAGTTAGTTTTACAAAAGTTTCAAATTTTAAAAACTGTTTGTGATTTAATTCAAAGTGGATGGATTTTATTTACTAGGTGAATATTATTGAAAACAACCTTTTTATAGGGTGAACCCTATTATTTAAATAGAACAATGAGTTGTTGGTTTTGAAAATATTCATAAATTCAAATTGGGTGCTGTGTGGTGATTTGATTTGGGTTTTTGGATGCAAGTTGTAATTAATTGATTGATTTAAAAGCCCCCATTTGAATGTTGAACATTTATGAAATGATTGGAAACAAAGGGTTGTTTGTATTTGAACTTTTATTTGAAAAGAGTGTAACATGAAAAGTATGAAAACAAGGTTGAGCATTGTTTGGAGAATTATTTGAATAGGGTGATCAAATGATTTTAATTGGAAACAAATGATTGATTTGTTTTGCAATTTTCATAATTTCAACATGGTTGTTGTTTGGAAGAAAATCATAATTGAATTTGAAAAGGGTTTGATATTAAATGATTTTTTGATAGAAACAAAACAACAGTTTTGGAATCACACTTTAATGGAAACAAACAATTGTTTTATTTTGAAATATCATTTTAGAAATTGTAACATCACAAGGATGAAACAAAAGGTTTGAATTTTGGTTTGAAATTCAAATAGAAAATAAAGGAAAACAAATGAAAACAGTTGGAAAACAAAGCAAAACAGAGAATAACAAATGGAAAACAAACAAAACAAATGCAATCAACATGATGTCATGATGCAAAACATAAAATAACAGAGAGCAAAACATTCTAAAGGCTTATTTTTCATACTTGGGATGTTACACCGGCCTCATCACAGACGTCCTCGTCGTTGCTGCTCATCTTCGCCTGCTCCCGCTACATAGAAGTTTAGCAAGAACACAATTAAGTCCCGCTTACAGGTCCTGCTCCTGCGATAGCCTCCCACCTAAAGAATGGTGATTCCATATGAGCAATAGAGTATAAATCCAGCTAACAGCCAAACAATGGTGAGATATCCCTAACCTAATATAATGATGCATTATTTTTTTAGTTGATGATTCTGTCTGCTGCTTATGCTCTCATGCATACCATTACCATGTCAGATTTCAATTGCCAGGATAATAAGACCTCAAAAATAATTTGTGATAATGTAGAATGAATTGCATTTGTAAGCACAACATGTTTGCACTTATTTTCAAGACTAATAAAAACATAATAGGTAAAGCATGGCTGTCAGGACATGCAAAATATTCTTTGACACCTCCAGGACATGTAATATTTACGACGACACGAAAGTAGAAGGATCATTGGATCTTACATTCTACAAATCCAGTATCAACTCATCTAGGTTTGATGAAATGCATTGTTCACATAGAGTAATCTAGGAGATTAATTTCATTTTTAGTTTGTTGTTTTGTTTTCCAACGTGTGCCTCCTACATTAATACCCCGATTCACATCCACCTAGTTGATACCCCGACAATCCAATGCATTACTTATTTTATGTCTCTCCATTCAGTACTTCAAATTGGGAAAAGGCAGAAGTAAAGGCCAGGTGGCGCAATTGTAACTAACAGAGTTTGTGGACATTATGCCATGAGTGGAAATATATAAAATTCTTACACAACTGATAAAATTAATATTTTTTATGGCCTAACATTATTGCAGGAAGTGATGTGACGTTGAAGTAGAAGAGTGTGTTCAAAGTTTTGCCTTATGTTTAATCGGTGTGATTATACATGGTTCTGTTCCATATTTAATTCCACTAAAGTATAAGTAAATTGATTGCACAAACATATGCTGAATAGATGAAGGAGAACAACAATAGAAATAGTTTCTTTGCAGGATTACATTTGGCCATGAGTTAATTAATTAGTAAAGGGAACAATTTTTCCTGCTTTTTTGTAGATGCAATAATTGCAATATGATGATATGACTTCACAGATCATTTAAGCATATCAGTATTAAATTAGGTACATGGGTAATCTCAATAATTTAAATTTGGTAGCCTTGTAGAATTAACATGATAGCTCATGTGATAAATATTTCAATTGGGTTGCAAGAAGTATACTTCCTATGATAAATATTGCAAGTTAATTGGAAGAGAATAGACTCATGTTGGAGTAACCAATATATCTGAGCTTAATCCTCTTTTAAATAACAACCCATGTTTCTATATTGTGTTGGATTAAAATTGTTCATGATTACGCTGAAATGCTTACATGGCTGCATACACATGATTAGCTATCTTCCAACTTTATGTCATGTAAGGGAGGTGAGTTTCAGCACACCAAAACAATGGTTACCTTTAGTAAGCAAGCATTATAGCAAACTCATCTCTATGGTTATTCATGAACTCATCTTTCTATCATCAAATTTGGAACAACACAATACACTCAATGAAAATATGTGATCTTCTTATGCAATAATATGTTCCCATGTTACTATATATCTAAGTTATGAAAAAAATATGTACCAGTTGTTGTCACAACAAATTATCGAAAGTACAAAAAGGACAAAAAGATATATGGATTATCTTTTCTACTCAAGAACTTTATTCAATGTTACCCTTCAACATCGCCATATTCTGCCCAGGCATCCTCCAACCATCAACGACTCCTCAGCATTGGCCGCCTGCAGCTTGTAATTGGGACACTATTGTATCCGGTTCATCATAACCTACCGCGAGAATTTGTCCACAACCGCATCGTGTTGCTTCTGATCATCCTCTCCACACAGACTCTTTATTCTTTTCCACCTTTGCTTAACCTTCCTTGGACTCATTAGGTTCAACAACTTATTTCAATGACCTTGAGACCTGCAGGTAAACCAGTATGTCATTAGCTATGCACTGCCCAACGGTTTTCATAATCACCTTATTCTTAGACAATAATGTATCACCAAAACAAGCAAATATGTGTGGATCCTAAGAACTCAACATATCAAGTCACAATGCTAAAAGTCCACTTTTTATGTAGTAGATAGTGTTGACACAAAAAAAAGTGTGGCCATTAGACATGTCTCAACAGGTCCTCTATCTAGTCTCTCTCTCTCTTTCTCTACAAATTAACACATATTTGTTATGCAGAAAATTTAAGTAAAACAAGAAAAAGATTACGACAAATTTTAAAATCACATTTCACGCAGATTCCACAGGGGATGTCCTCGATTGCAGTTTCTTGGCTTGCCCAGAAATAGATCAGCGTAAGGTTGTGACTAAAGGATGTGTCGCCGCAAGAACTGCGCAATGAATAAATATAAAGAGCAGCAGACAACTGATCCGCAAGGGGAAGAAACATGTGGATGAGTTGATGGGTGATCCGCCCAGAAAAGAGACGGAGAGGCTACCAGATATGCTTGAGGAAATAGCCATAGGGGCGGCACAAGCCAGAGCGAGAGTCGACACTCGGGGTAGCGAGCAAAAGAAAGTCGAGGGTTTTCTCAAGGCGCGGATTCTTTGCCCGGGGAAACTGCGCGGACTGGGCCAAAAATCCCTGGGCGGTGGACGTCCAAATGCGCGGTGGGTTACCCGGGGCTCACCTGGCCCGTGGATTGTCCACCCATTGAAAGGGAGGGGATCCCGGAGGGATCCCATTCTACCAAACAAGCCCATAAGGGTCCTTCTTCCCCAACTCTTTGATCTAGTTTTGACCTCCATTGTTGACCTCCTAAAGCTTTTCTATCTCTCTACCCCTCCAATAAAACGTGCTTCCACCGGAGGAAAAGAGAGAGGAGATCTAGATCTACAACTTCACCAATCAACCCCTCCTCTTTGTGAGGTGAACCTATTAGATCTAGATCCTGGGATTCATTAATTGTTTTTCTTGTTCTTTCTCCCATCCCACTCCATAGCATTAGTTGCTTTGGTGAGATTTGATAGAGAAGGACTTGACCACTTTGTGTGTCTTACCATTGCATTGGGTGCACCGATTAGAGTTCTCCACGGTGATACGTGGAAGCAAAGTTTGAGAAGTTTGTTGCTATTGGGTGCTTGGGAATCGAGGAGCTTGTTCTTCTTGGGTTCATTGAGCACCCTAGACGGTTAATGCTTAGAGTTTCCACCTTGTTGCAAGCAGCTTTGTCGAGAGACTCCAATTGAGTTATGGAGATAACCTCAACCTCGTATAAGGTTTGGTCACTGCCTTCAAGACGATCTCATAGTGGAAATGAGCATCTCCCTCACAAGAGAAACTCAATGAGAATAGGGTGAGAACAACCGTGCATTGGAGTGCCCTGGAGGGTCCACACCTCTCCAACTAATATGTACTTCCATTGTGGAAGAAACTTCGGGAATCACCTCGTGTCTTTGCGTCCCTCGGTTATCTGTATATCCGAACCTTTACTTATGCATTTACCTTTGTGATAGCTATCATGCTTGAAACCCTGTATATATATATGGCTATCACTTAGTTGTGTGTCTTGCTTAGTATAAGTTGTTGGTGCACAAGGTGAACCTAACTTGTTTAGGTTTTGTGCTTGATAAATTAAACGGTAGTTTTATTACACATGTATTTAAGCCTAAACCGTAATTATTTTAAAGCGCATATTCACCCCCTCTAAGTGGCATCCTTGTACTTTCAGATGTCCTCGTCATCCTCCTGATGCCGAGAGCGCTTCATGGCGGCAGGGAGGCGTACGAGCGTGGGCGGCGGTGGCGCATGTCGCACCGTGCGAGCAAAGGGAGCGTGCTGGCGAACACTAGATGCGGGGCCCGGTATCCTAGGGTTAGATCCCAGGACCCCTTCCGTCTTAGCCAAGGGCCCGTAGAGCTTCTTAAGCCACGCCGGGTCACGCAGGCGGGAGCTAGTTCAATTAAACGCGGGCCATCGCTACTCTAAGTTGGGTCTCGTGGGTTGGGCTGGCCTAGTGGTCCTAGGGTTAGGGGTCAAGGTTTGTCGCAAGAGGACTGAGCTGTGTACAGGGTGCTACCGCCCGAGGCGATTGGGCAGGGCTGCCGCGCCGTGAGTCCGACATCGCAGGCAGAATGTCGGGGCGCCTCCCCTGGCCGCATCCGCGTCGCCAAACCTCTGAAACCTCTCCCTCGGCGTCGAGCTCTACCCGTCACCGGCGACAGCCTCCCCATGCCCTCTTGAGAACCAGACGACGGCCGCCGCGCCTGAATAGCATCCCGATGAGGGCAATTGGCCCGGCGCTGGACCCGTCGTCCCAGGGAAAGGAACTCGCCGAACATTGGTGTCGTGGGATAATCACGGCAGACGTTACCGGGGGTAACTGGTCTTGGGGCAAGACGACACAGGCGTTTGAGAGAGGGTTTAGCTCAGGGGAAAACATGATGCAACTCGATCTGGTAGCCGGCAATCAAAGTCGCCGAGTCTCCGATCTTGATATAACAGCTCAACTCTAGGGTTACACTAGATGCTCGATACCAAGCGATATTGCTAGGGTTCTTAGATCTCTCTCAACTAAACCTAGGGGTCGGTTTATAAAGCACCCGTACCCCCTGGCTTACCCTCCAAGACGCACCCTGAATCCTACCCGGACACCGCATACAAACCCTAACTTTCCTTTACCGTAACCCACAATCCGGGTTACAAGGCCTACAAACTTGGGCCTTCCAGAAGTTTCTCTATCCTTAGCCGGATCTTGCGCAACGTCCTTTGGGCCAGGTTACACCTTGGAGTTGGCCTACCGGGTTATTATCCCTCCATCAGTAGTCCCAGAATAGCTTGGGCTTCACGGATCCGTCCTTGAAGCGCCTGCTATTCCCTGCAAAAATATCAAACGCACAAGTGTATGGAGGCCGGGTTAAAGTGCTTTAATAAATAGCTAGGCCTAACTCCATGGTGGCCATATAGTAACCCGGCTTTTCTCCAAGTACTTGGCTTAGCTCTCCAGGTCTGAACCCCAAAATGTCAAGATTCTATACTTGATAATTGACCCCGATATCACGGGATGGATCTCTTTCTCCTTTTCGTTCAGACACCTTGCTCAACATTTAAAGCGCATCTCGCAAAAAAATCAAATAGATAGCCATTTACTCCGCAACTCCCGGCTCCCGCTCGCTGAACCGGGCTTATCCACTCGCGCTATAAATAGGCTCCTTGGGGGTAACCCGAACCCTAACGGCTCATTTCCCCCCACTCTGCTTCCTTTCTCCCTTCGTGCTCATCCTCGCTGAGCGCCACCACGGAAATCCCGCGCGCATCACCATAGCCCATTGGCCGGAGGCTGCGCTCCGCCACAGTTCACCCCGCGTCGCCGCCAAGATCCACCGGCAAATCTCCATCCGGCCCATCAGGAACCGCAAAAGGACACCATTCTTGCGCCATCTGCCTCCGCAAGGCTTCACTCAGATCTCCTCCAGTAAGCCTCTTGCATCCATTAATTTGTCCTTGCAATTTCTTGATTTCCCCTCAGATTAGATCCAAATCAACCCGCCAATGATTTCTCGGCCATGCCGAATTAGGTTGCTAGTATTCTTTCTAGCTCGCCCAATAGATAAGATATAGACTCCAATTTATTCTCCTACTACCTGGAATCATTAACTTCGCCACAAATCCGAAGATGGAATTTCCAATCTGGGTTCGAACCACTCAAAATTTCCGCCTTTGCCTCAATTACCCGGTTAGTCCTCCCCTTTCCAGTTCCTTTTATTCGCACTAAGTGCCTGTGCAGCCATCCATCGTCCTCAAAATCTCCTTCAACGCTTAGATCCCCATAATTTTTGCTATAATACTTGATACCCGGATAGTTCGAACCTCACTCTGCAAACTGACACCCGGATAATACGCAATTTTCGTATTTCCATATTGCCTTGCCGATACTTGGCCGGCTCACAGCTTCCGTGTCTTATTCCTTTTATCCTTCTACCTTGTGCTTTGCAGGTCAACCACATGGCTCCCAAAAAGCAGGGGAAAACTCCGACTAAAGCCAAAGCCACCAACTCCATATCCGCCAACTGGGCGCGGTCTACGGTCACCAAGGCCAAGTTGGAGGAGCTGGTCGAGCTGGGAGTTCTTCCTCCTCAAGAGGATATCCAGTGGAGGGTGCCGGGCAAGGAGACCCGGCCTACCCCGACGAAAGACGAGGTAATCTGTTTCGTGGAACATGTGACCCGGGGCTTCCGCCCGCCGGGTCACCCTTTTTTCCGTGATGTTCTAAGCCATTACGGCCTTCGCGTTTTTGACATCGGGCCTAATTCTGTATTAAATATTTCCCACTTCATCGTCCTTTCCGAGTCATACTTGTGCACTTCGCCAAGTCTGGCTCTTTTCATTGAGCTTTTTCAGTGCAAACCGTGCCGCGAAAGCGGTAACGGGGCGCTTCTCGCTTGCGGCGGGGTTTCTATCCAGCGCCGCAAGAATTTTCTGATGCCACCCCTCACCCTTAACTCCCATGTCAAGCACTGACAGCTCTCATATTTTTACTGCCAAGACACCTCCCCACCCGGCCAAAAGAAACTGCCGGGTTACTCAGAGGGTCTTCTTGACATCTCCGAGAAATTTAGTGCCTTTGCCCCTGACTCGGACAGGGAGGCAATTCAACCTCTGCTAGCCAAAATCACCACTCTCACGGCCCAAGGTCTCATCGGGCTCAACCTGGTGAAGACTTGGGTCGACTTCCGGATTCAACCCAACTCCATCCGCACAAAGTTGATGTGCGGGTATTTGGGGCAATCTACAGACCCGCTCCGGTACTCTGACAACGTCTTCGCGGCTGGCGACACTCATAAAACTATCAAGGGTTTTCTGACGGAAAAGCTTGAGGTAATCCGGAACATATCCGGATTAGAGCCCTTCACACTCGAGAACCCAGCCCCCAAGGTGAAAGCCCAATTTCGATGTCTTTACCTTTGCTCTTTCCACTCGATACAACTGATAACCCTTGTATTGATACTTTTCAGGCTGATGATGATTTTTGGAAGATCAACACTTCTCCTAGCTCCGAAAGCCCAGAGGAGCAAGAAGAAGCCGTTAACTCGGACGAAGGTGCTCTCCGGATTTTATTTGGTTCCTTTAAACTCATTATAACCCCTTCATTTTCCAACTATAACTTTGATGATATCCAGAACAAGAAGATGACGAAGAAGAAGACACGGACGACAAAGTAGAATCCGCCAGCGACGAGGAGGAATTGGAACCGACAGTCAAAGTCGGATCAAAGAGAAAATCTCAAGAGGCCACCTCCAAGGTTTCATATCACCTCCTCGCATTCAATTCGTATTCCTTTAATGATATACATGAGCTACCTTGACGTTGTTCCACTGGCCATGCTTGAAGGATTCGCCCATGACCAAGCGCAGGTCAACTCGAAATCGCCCGGGTGATGGTGCTCTTAACCCGGGTATTTCATCGACTCCGACTCGGCGGGCTGGTATTTACCCTATCCTTTCTCGGACGAAACATCCTCCTTGAACCATTCCCTTATGAAATCTTACCTTGATACCTTCCAGCCTCTCCCGGGTCCAGCAACGGATTTCCTGCGGATTTCGCGGTGAATACCGGGTAAAATCCCTTTCCTGATGCTCTACCACACTTCATCACCTTTTCCTGACTGTACACTAGCTGCTCACTCATAACATCTATAGGGCCACGGTCGTTACCCGCGACCAAGAAGATATGGAAACCGAGGGCCCGGGTAAGGGGAGCCCGGCTGATAAGACCACAGCCGCGTCTAGCGGCGAAGGACAAGTGTCGCCGATAAACCCGGACATACAAGAAGCCGAGTATCCGATTGCCTCCCATGCAAGCAAGAAGAAAAGAGCCACAACCTTGGGTGCAGAGGAAGGAGCATCGGATTCCGACATACAAATGACCCGGGTGCCGCCTCCCACTAAGAAGAAAACCCCTTCTCGGAATTTCCAAGGCCCCGGGTCCTCTGATACGGGTAAAGACACTTTTGATCAATTGATGAACACTCTCCTCAATATGAAGACTTCGGAGAGCAAGATCTTGGAGCGCATGGCCGCAGAGCACCAGGTAATGACACTTGATATCTCGTAGTGCATACCTAGTCCCCAAGTTCCGAGCATGACTTGCTAAAGTTATGCTTGGTACTTTACGCAATATTCAGCTTACCATAATATCCAACTGAGACTTGTGTTCCTTGCTACTTACAGGCGCAGATAACCCGGTCTGATGAAATTTTACTCAAGACCGAACAACTTCTTCTTGCCGAGGTAAAGCGGAGGGAAACCCTTGAGGATGATATGAAAACTTTGAAGAAGGATGTTTCTAAATACAAGAAGAAGTGCAATACCGCCCAGACCGCACTGAAGAAACTATCGGACCAGGTCGCCGATACTTATCAGATCTTGCTTAGTAAGTTTGTGCTGCCGACTGGCTTCATGTCTTTGCTTTATTATATGATACTCGGGATTACTGATACGTTCTTTCTTTTGTTTCAACTGTAGGTGCCAACCTTGCGACCCCAGAGGAGGATGCCATTGTCAAGGCTAGAACCCTAAAGACCGTGCTCCGGACTTTCTTTGCCGGCACAAAATTTATACTGGATGCCGTGAAGTGGCCTACGGAGGTATATCCGGGTGAAGAAAACCTCATTCAAGCCTGCTCCAGTGTGCATGGCTGGATTGAAATCTGGAAACGCTCGTCATGCCGGGTCGGTATGACCCGGGCCTTTACCCTGGCCAAGGCTTTCTTTCCGAAGCTTGACCCGGCAAAGGTAATATCCGGGTTTCTAGAATTCAAGGCGGACGGTTCCAAATTTACACCCAAGGATTTCAAGGCCATACAGTCCGCAGTGCGTCCCTCGGCTACCACTTTAGCCGATAGTTTGGATCTAAACACGATTATGAGTGCATACGACGCTGAAGGCAAAATTGTTACGGAGGAAGCACCCCCGCCCTTTGATATCTTGGAGAAGTGGGTTGCTAACTCGGCCAGGAAGAGGGAGGCAACTGCGAAGAGAGAGACCGAGTTAGGATCAGGGCCGTCTGCCTCTACACCAGTTGTCCCTCCACCTGTCCGCCCTGGTGCGGTGAGTCCGGGTAATGCTGCCGGGAAAGCTAAGCAACGAGCCCAGGACCAAGACCCGGAAGACCGTACTCAGGAGGCCGAATAGGGCAATGCCATCATAATACCTTGATCACGTGATGCTTTGTATTCAAACTAGTATGCTTTTAATGGTGCGCCTGTGCACTCCTGATACTGATGTCGTAATTTGTAACGTACTTTTAGTCTGTGATATACTTTGCGGCTTTCCTGGCCTTTTGATAATCGTGCTACGTGTCTATTCTTTGAACTTGTTCTCGATACCCGACTATCTTTTTGGCTCCCTTCGTAAGACTCGGTTTTCCGAGTATCAGCGGCTTTGATAAGTGGACTTTTCTTTAAGTCCCCAAGACTCGGATGGTAGGGTCTTTCGAACTTCGATAGCCAAGTAGTTTGTTTCTGTTTCGAAGTCCCCAGTCCCCATGGCCCAAAGTCCGAGTCATGGGGGTGTGGCCTTTCTCAGAGAACAAATTGTTTTTTACCGAGTCGAAAACCTAAAGCCATTCCGTGTAGGTACTGAAGTTATGCTTGATAGTCGTTGAGTTTCCGGCTATTAGCCTTGTACTCTGCATAAACTTGTGGTTTAGATGACCCTTTTGACTATCTTGTACTGTAAGCCGGCTTTCGCGTGGATACCATGTTGTTACATCTATACGAAAACAGGGTCAGGCAAGTCCCATTGGGCTTCATGGCTGATTGTAATCGTAAGCGAACAAATCATGCCACTTTAGTGCGAGTCACATCGAGCTTAAGTAAGAAAAGTCAAGAAAAATTTGGCTCCTTTGTCCAGTTATAAGATTGCAGCCGTACTCGTTTGCGAATAATCGGCCCTTATAACTTATAGGCATCAAGGCTGGGTCTTTGGGTTTGTGGCTGCGCTACTTGAGCAACCGGCCCCCGAGACCTATATACACTCAACGTTCTTAATGATACTGAAGTATTGATGTCACATGGATACTACTTACTTGTAATCAGGCTGTAACGAGATAGGACTTGATAATCATCTCTTTATTGATGCGAGAAAGTTTTGGATCAGCAGGCCGCCTCATTAAAAACCTTCCAGTCCCCTTAGGTACCCTGGGTAGGAAAAGAGCGCGTCTGAAACCTGCTGCCCGTTACATTGTTTAGTTCTTCGTGGGCACCGGTCCCGGGCTGGCGTGACCGATGCACATTCTCCACATGTTGGACTTTTTCATGATGAGTACCGGGTTTACTAGCCAACCCGGGTGAGGTGTTTCCATGACGTGGCTGGTTGTGAGCGGCCGTGCAGTTTCTTCTTTTATAGCGGATTGTTTGGGGGAGTCATCCTCGACAAAAGCCACCATTTTAGTATCTTGCGCTACCTTGGACTTTGCTCTTTCGCCTTCAGTACTCGGCCTTTTTGATGTGGTTCTGTCCTCCGGGTCTGCTTGAGACCGGTAGTGCTTGAGTTCTTTTTTTCTACAGGCTTGCTCGGCCATTGCTGCGTCTCCTTCATCGCATTCAGCTGCTATGTCTCGATTTCCATGTATGGTAATGGTCTTCTTGGGACCCGGGATTTTTAGCTGTAGATACACGTAACACGGCCTAGCCATGAATTTGGCATAAGCCGGCCGTCCGAATAACGCGTGATAAGGACTGCGCAACTTGACTACCTCAAAGGTGAGCCACTCAATTCGATAGTTATCCCTTGACTCCCCAAAAGCTACCTCCAATGCGATTTTTCCCTCGGGGCACGATGAATGACCCGGCACTATCCCATGAAAGATTGTTGAGTTTTTTTGTAGCTGAGACTCCTTGAGGCCCATGCGTAGGAAGGTTTCCCAATACAGTATATTGATGCTGCTTCCACCATCCATCAAAACCTTTTTCAGCTCATACCCATTGACCTGCGGTGCGACTACTAATGCCAAGACTCCCGGGTGTTCCACCCTTTCTGGGTGATCCCTTCTGCTCCATGTTACCTCCTGTTCTGACCATCTCAAGTATCTCGGGACAGCTGACGAAACTGAGTTGACCGCTTGCTTCAGTATCTTTTTGTCCTTGTTAGAACCTCCTGTGGTATGCACATGATATTGACCCAACTGTTTGGGGTTAGCCTGGAAACCTCCTGCCCCCCCCCTTGGTTATTATTTTGATTTCCAGCTGCCGGGTTACCAGCTGGGGGTGGGCCGTTGCCGGGGTTTCCCCCTGGACACCAGAATCGAACATCGAGCAACAAAATTTTCCTCTACCATGTTCGCCTCGTCGACCTCATCAGCAACATCAAACCATGAGCACCCCGGGACGGAATCCGTCTCCATATCCTTGCCTGGAGAGGAGACCCTTCCGAGCAGGAGCGTTGGTCCGGCCTACGGGCACACGAGCGACCGCCAGGCGTTCCCTGGTTGCCATGAACGTCGAAGAGCTCTAACCTCTTGTCCTCCCTACATTTATAATCCATTAAGAAACCGATTAGACTTTTATCGCTCACGTTTTTTCCTGGCAAAGTGACTCTAAAAAGAAGAAGTACCGTCTCACTAAATGGAAAATTGTACGCAGACCGACAGATCAAGGTGGGTTGGGTATTGAGGTACTAGATATAAAAAATAGGTGCCTCTTAGGTAAATGGTTGTCTAAGTTGTTGCATGAAGAAGGGGTTTGGCATGAAATTATTTCTAATAAATACTCAGGAGATAAAACATTGTCCCAAGTGTAGGTGAAACCGACGGACTCGCCTTTTTGGAAGGGCGTGGCGAGAACAAAAGATGATTCCTTTTTGAAGTGATCGTATAACCTGGTTAACGACACACATGTTCGGTTTTGTGAGGATGTGTGGTTAGGTGATGAATAGTGATGCATATCCATCCCTTTAGGGTGTGTTTGGTTTGGGAACGAGGTGGAATGTAATGTCATGATTCCATCCAGTAGAATGGGTCGGTTCCGTTCTTGTGTTTGGTTGGGACCAAAACGACATAATATAATGGTTCCATCCTCTGTTTGGTTGGGACAAAAAATTGGAATGGAATGTCTATAATTTGGTTTAGCTTGCCAAAATTAGACTCCATTTTTTTAAAGTATTTAAACAAACAAGTTTTTTTGCAAATTAGGCTCTAAATTCAGCACCAAACTAGCACATTTTTTTAACACATGTCATTAACTATGTCATTAATTAGTACATATTAGTAATTAATATCACCCTAAGATACAAATCAACGTCTAAATTTGTTGTTAACCGGTACAGATTAGCAATCAAACTAAAAATCCTATGAGAGGGGCCACACATTCCATGTCGTTCCACCAATTTGGAGGAACCACTCTGTTCCACATATTAGAGGTATATTCCCTTCTAAGGAACTAGTTGGTTCCGTTCCACTTTTCAACCAAACATAGGAATAAGCTCTAAGAGTGGAACCGTCCCATTACATTCTACTTGGTTACAACAACCAAACACACCCTTATAGCATTACCGACCATAAGCATGTGACATATCAAATGTTCTTTCAAATGTGCCACTTCAATTTAGTTCTGAAGGCCTATCTTAGGTGAGAGAAGAACAAAATGGTTACATTTGATGGAGAGACTAATGCGAGTCTCGGTATCAAATACACCGGATTCTTTTAGGTGGGAATTGACAACTTATGGAGTTTTCTCTGTTAAGTCTTATGTCGCACCCGGACTTCTAGAGGATACTCACCGTACGAACTGAACAGTATTTTGATTGGATTGCGGGGCTTACCGGCACCCGCATCTCTTACGAGTAGGCCAACACTTATGTGTGACAACCAATCTTTACTATTCACCGTCGATGTAAACTATCCCGTAGAAATCAGGACACTACCATTGACGTACTTCATACCATACACACATGGTACGTCAACGGCTTTGAATAAGATGATAACATAACATATCTCTAAGACACAAAAGATGGAAATAAGTTGCAACTGGCCCTCACTAGGGCAGAGAATAGCAAATACAATCATCCAGAGGACACATGTCCCAACATAACATCATTACAACTCAGCGGAAGCATTCAACGGGTCTGAGTACAGACAAATCCAAATAGGCTTAAGAAGCCGGGAATGAAAAGAAAACGGAGCCCATCCACGATGTCTCGGATCCTGCCCGGGTCCGCTACCTACTCGTCAGCAGCCTCGTCGAACTCCACGTAGTAGCCGTCACGGGGATCCTCGTAAGCGTAGTCATATTTGAAAAGATCATGAAATTTTGGGTGGATTACATGTTTCAAATATTGAAAAAGGCATTAGGATGAATTTATTATGACTTAAACAAAATTAAACAAGTTTTAAATGAGTTAAAACAAGTTTGAAATTTTATTTGAATTTTATTTGTTCAAAACATAAATTCAATTTAACATTTGAAAAGTTTATACTTTGGTGGTTTGAAAACATATTTTGCATGTTCAAAAATAATTTAAATTGAGCAAGTTATGATTTTAGCAATTTTAAATGATTTAAATAAGATTTAAATTATTTAAGCAATTTAAATTATTCAAACCATGAAAAAAAAATTATATTTGAAAAGATTATTTGAAATAGCATTGAAAACATATTTTATTTGCATGATTTGGATTTATTATGATTTAGTTATGCAATTTAGCAAATTACAATTGAATTATTTGAATTCAAATTTTAATTGCATTTTGAAAATTCAAAACAGGAAACAAATGGCATAGTTGGATAGACAATTTAATTTAGAACAATAAACATATTTTACTTTTGTTATTTAGAGTTATAGATTAAAAGTTATTAAGGTTTTCATTTTAGGGACTATTCTGCAATTTAAAAGGATTAGCTTTTTTTTTAAAACAGAAACGTGCTGGAAAACATTTGTTACCGCACTGCAACCTAGCCACTGCCACTGCCCGTGGGCCACGGGCCATCGTGGCGCTGCGCGTGCTTGCGTGGCCACCAGGGTCACAGACGTGTGGACCCTGCCTGTCAGCCAGCGGTGGAAAAAAAGTTGGTTTAATTCCGCGGGCGCGAGGGATCGAACACAGGACCTCGCGCAAGATTCAGAGCAGTGCTACCACTGCGGTGGCTCGTCAGTTTTGACAGAGTAAGCGATGCAGCAAAGGTAACGTTCAGATCTGCGTTAACTGAAGTTAACTGACGCGCTCGGTTCTGAACATCTGACAGAGATCGAAGATCGCCGGCGGGGAACAACGTGGTAGTGCTCGTGGATGCTGCTGTGGTGCCGTGGGGTGATGGATGCGTGCATGTGCAAGCAACAGAGAGGAAGGAGGAGACGGTGAGCTCACCACCGTTGCAGATGTTGCAGAGGCGCGATGACGACGGCGTGACGGCGACAGCAGCGGCGCGGACGAGGACGGCGGCGCGTCTGTGGTGGCTCTCCGTGCTCCCTCCGGTGTGCAATCAGAAGAGGGGACCGTGGGCGTTCGTTTCCAGTAGCTAGGTGGGGGAGTGGCTCGGTGGATTGGCGGCGATCATGGCGGATTCAGGCGGCGGAACTCCGGTGGGTGACAGAGAAGATGGAAACGCGACGAGGAGATGCAATCGGCGGCGGAAACGAGGGGAACAGGATACCTAGGGCTAGGGTTGGCGGCGCGCGGTCCGTAGGGGGATATATAGGCACGAACGTCGATGGGTGGCCGTCGGTGGCGATGGCTGCCGCCGTGGCACGCTCCGATTTCGAGCCGTACAGGAAAAGACGACGGGGGCGGCCAGCGAAGGGGTATCGGGCCGCTGCGGGAGGTAAGTGGGCTGGGCCACTTTGGTTCCCCCCCCTGCGCAGGTAAAATCCTTTTTCCTTGTCTGTTTTGTTTTACTTTTTTTTTTTGCAGAAAACAAAATGGAAGAAAAGGTAATTTTTTAAGTTAGTAAAAATAGTAGAAAAATTAGGGTCAGCTATTTAGGTTAATAGAAAACAAATGCTAACTTTTGTTTTCAAAAAGTTGGAGTTTAACTTGCTGTTTGGGATTTAAACCAAATTTGAATGATTTTTAAGTATTGAAAGAATATTATTGAAAACATCATTTTAATAGGGTGAACCCTATTGTTAATTTGGTTAAATTAGTTGATTTGATCTAGGCAATATTCTTAAATTCAAAGTGGTTCTGTTTGATGCATTTGGTTTGAATTTTAAATGTGATTTGGAATTTAAATGATTGATTAAAACCATCCTTTTAACAAGTGATCATTATGGAATAATATGACAACAAATTGGTTGTTTTTATTTGAGATTTTTATTTAAAATGTTGTAACAGAGCAAGTATGAAACAATTGTTTGAATAAAGTTTAAATTTGAATTGTGAAAACAGGGAAAAACAGATGCAACAAATAAGAAACAAATGCAAACAACATGAAAACAAATGGAAACAATATGATGACATGATGCAATACTTTAATAAACATGAAACAAACATTCTAAGGGGAGTTTTCATACTTGGGATGTTACAAAACGCCCCCCCTTGAAGGAATCGCGCCCCGAGATTCCTACTGAGAAAGGAAAAGGTCCGGATACTTCTTGCGAAGATCCTCTTCGGTCTCCCACGTTGCGTCTTTATCGGAATGATGCGACCACTGCACTTTCAAGAACTTTGTGCTCTTGTTGCGAGTCTTACGCTCGGTCTCATCGAGAATACGAACAGGGTGCTCCTCATAAGATAGATCATCTTGCAGTTCAATGGAATCATGATCAACTGCACGATCTGGATCTTTGAAACACTTCTTGAGCTGTGACACGTGGAACACATCGTGCACCTTGGACAGCTTTTCTGGAAGTTCAAGACGATAGGCATTTTCCGCACGCCTTAAGAGAATGTTGAAAGGACCAATGTATCTTGGTGCAAGCTTTCCTTTCACACCGAAACGATGAGTGCCTCTGAGGGGAGTTACACGAAGATATGCCTTGTCACCAGGTGCATAGATCATATCCCTGTGCTTGCTGTCATAGTAGCTTTTCTGACGAGACTGAGCAATCTTGAGATTGTCACGAATGATACGAACTTTCTCCTCGGCTTCCTTAACAATGTCAGGGCCTAAGAGTGAACGTTCACCAGCTCCAGACAAATTGATTGGACTCCTGCATCTGCGGCCATACAGTGCTTCAAATGGTGCCATACCTAGGCTTGCCTGGTAGCTGTTGTTGTAGGAGAATTCAGCATATGGAAGGCAATCCTCCCATTTCATGCCAAAGGAGAGACCACATGCTCTGAGCATATCCTCGAGAATCTGATTGACTCTTTCGACTTGCCCCTGAGACTGAGGGTGATAAGCTGTGCTGAACAGAAGTTTGGTGCCCAATGCTTCTTGAAAGCTTTTCCAGAAATGAGAAGTGAATATACTTCCACGGTCTGAGCTTATTTCCAATGGAACACCATGAAGAGGAACAATCTTTGCTGTGTAGAGCTCTGCTAACTGGCTAGCTGAGATAGTTTCCTTGACAGCAAAGAAGTGAGCTACCTTAGTGAGACGATCAATAACAACGAAGATTGCATCGTTGCCCTTCTTGGACTTTGGAAAACCAGTGACGAAGTCCATTTCAATCATGTCCCACTTCCACTCAGGAATTTTCAGAGGTTGGAGTAGACCGGCTGTTTTCTGATGGACTGCCTTAACACGTTGACAAACGTCGCATTCAGAAACGTATTGAGCAATTTCACGTTTCATGCCAGGCCACCAATACAGTGTCTTAAGATCCTGGTACATCTTTGTACTTCCAGGGTGGATGGAGAGAGGAGTTTCATGAGCCTCCTTGAGAATGATATCTTTGAGACTTTGAACTTGAGGAACTGCAATGCGTCCTTCGAAGAACACAGTTCCTTTGTCATCAATTGAGAAGGACTTGAATTTCTCCTTGCCTTCTTTGATGTGTTCTACCATCTTCTTGATTTCAGCATCACGAAGTTGTTCAGAACGAATCTTGTCCTCGAGAGTTGGACTGGCTGTCAAGCTAGCAAGATAGCCTTGAGGAACAAGACCAAGGTTCAGCTTCTGGAATTCTTCATGAAGTGGAGGTTGGCTTTCCATGATCATGAGATTATTGCAATATGACTTGCGACTGAGAGCATCGGCCATAACATTAGCCTTGCCTGGAGTGTAAGAAATGGTGAGATCAAAGTCCTTAATCTTTTCAATCCATCTCCTTTGCCTGAGGTTTAGATCTGGTTGAGTGAAGATGTATTTCAGACTCTTATGATCGGAAAAGATTTCAGTGCGGTTACCCAACAAGTATTGCCTCCATTTCTTGAGGGCAAACACAACTGCTGCAAGTTCTAGATCATGTGTGGGATAGTTTTGCTCATGTGGGTTCAACTGACGTGAAGCATAAGCCACAACTTGACGTTCTTGCATAAGAACTGCACCTAGACCTTGGAGAGATGCATCGCAGAATATCTGGAAAGGTTTGGTAGTATCTGGACCAACCAGAACTGGGGTAGAAGTGAGTTTAGTCTTCAAGAGATTGAAACTTTCATCACACTGTGGAGACCAAACGAACTTCTTGTCCTTCTTTGTGAGATCAGTGAGAGGTTTGGCAATCTTGGAAAAGTTTTGGACGAAACGACGGCAATAGCTAGCCAAGCCCAGAAAACTTCTGACTTGCTTCACCGTCTTAGGAGGTTTCCAATCAACAATTTCTTTAACCTTTTCTGGATCAATGGCTATGCCCTTGGCGGAGATGACATGACCAAGGTAAGCAACTTCTGGAATCCAGAACTCATATTTGGAAAACTTGGCATATAGACGATGCTCGTGAAGCTTCATGAGAGTGAGACGAAGGTGTTCTCCATGCTCTTCCTCAGATTTTGAGTAGACTAGAATTTCATCAAGATATACCACAACGAACTTGTCGAGGTATTCATGGAAGACATAATTCATGAGTCTTGAGAATGTCGCCGGTGCATTGGTGAGACCAAAGGACATGACGGTGTATTCATATAGACCGTACAGAGTGGTGAAAGCTGTTTTTGGAATATCTTCCTTTCTGATCTTTATTTGATGGTAACCCATCCTCAAGTCCAACTTCGAGAATATTGAGGCTCCAGGAAGTTGATCAAAAAGATCATCGATACGAGGAATTGGATACTTGTTTTTGATGGTTTTCTCGTTGAGAGGACGGTAGTCAACCACGAGTCTTTTTGTTTGATCCTTCTTAGCAACGAACAGAGTTGGGCAACCCCAAGCCGAGGAACTAGGCTGAATGTAACCTTTCTCCATGTACATATCGATTTGCTCCTTCAACAATTTCAGTTCAGGAGGAGCTATCTTGTATGGATGCTTAGAGATTGGAGCAGTACCTGGTTCAAGCTCGATCACGAACTCAACTGCTCTGTCCGGAGGCATCCCTGGCAACTCTTCTGGAAAGACGTTAGGGAATTCACAAACCACCGGAACATTTTCAAGTAGAGGTAGAGGTTTAGCATCGAGGGTGTAAAGCTGAACAGAACTTGATTCATTTGGAGAATAGACTATCTGGCCGGAAGGGTGGAACAGAGTTATCGACTTCTGAGCACAATCAATCGTAGCTTTATTGGCCTTCAACCAATCCATGCCAAGAATGACATCAATGTCAGAATTTCCAAGCAGAATGAGGGAAGCAAGGAATATGTGACCTCCAATTAGAATCTGATTCTCATGACTGGTCTTGGAAGTTTGCATAGTTGCTCCAGGGGAGTTTACTACTAGCGGGGAACCCAAACCGACAAAAGGTAGTTTAACTGATGTCGCAAAGATCTTTGACACGAAAGAATGCGATGCTCCGGTATCAAACAACACTTTAGCTGGGTTAGAGTTAATGGGGAATGTACCGAGAACGACGTCAGCAGCTTCCTCAGCTTTGTCGGCCTTGATATGATTCACCCTCGCGGTCCTCCCGACAGGCCTGTTGTTGGAGTTGAAGGCTTTAGCCGGAGGAGAACGCACCATTGCCTGGTTGGTGTTGGGGCAAGGTGGTGGTGGAGGTAGCTGCCTCTGAGTGCACTTATCAGCATAGTGTCCAGTCTGCTTGCATTTGTAGCAAGTGACGACACGAGGTGCATCTGGCCTTGGCTGCCCCATTGAGAATCTCTGAGCCTGCATCTGAGCTGGGTTGGGTGGGCGGGAAGCGAAGCCTTGAGAAGCTTGGGCATATGGAGCCCTAGTGACAGCACCATTTGGCACCCAGATGCGGCGCTTCTACGGGGGGGGGGGGGGTGGTCATGTTGGAGGAGGAACCACCCTCACGCGAGTGCTTGCGCGACTCTTCGAACGCCTTGCGCCCATTTTCCTCATTGAGCGCGGTGTTCATGAGCTCCTCGAAGTCTTTGCACTTGATGTTGGTGAGGGCGTACTTGAGCTCCGGGATAAAACCTCGGCGGAACCTTGCCATCTTCTTGGCCTCAGTGGACACCTCATCACCAGCATAACGAGCGAGGCGATTGAACTCATTCTGGTAGCCAATGACGTCCAGCTTGCCCTGCTTAAGAGAGCAGAACTCTTCACGCATCCTTTCCATGAGACCATCTGGGATGTGGTGCTTCAGGAAGGCATCCTTGAAACAACCCCAGGTGATTGGGTATCCAGCTCTCATGGTCTGGTAGTTCTCTCACCAGGTAGCTGCCTGACCCTTCAGTAGGTAGGTGGCATACTTGACTTTGTCCTCCTCAGCAACGTGAGCAATGTCCAGAGCCCTGGCCATCTCCCTGATCCAGTCATCAGCATCCAGAGGCTCACGTGTTGCCACGAAAGCTCTCGGCCCCAGACTCAGAAACTCCTTGATGCTGACTCGCGGAGCATTCTGGTTGTTGTGCTGGTTAGCCTGGATCTGGGCCATCTGCGTCACGACCTGAGTCATCTAAGTCAGCAGCTCCGTGATCGGAGGTGGCTCAGGCGGGTTGCTCCTTGTTGGCGGCATCCTGAATAGACATGCATTTTAGCACAACAATAGGAAAGGATAGACTTGGTAACCGAAAGAGAGATTATTCCAACGCATGAATAGATAACCAACAGGTACATCACCACATGTTCAAATACATCAGAATATCCAACACACCATTACATGGTTCGAATGTCAAAGGATAACTAAACATAGCTATGAATGGATACATCGGTACTCCCATGCTCATCACGCAGGACGGCGGTGAGTGGTACGACGAGAGATACGGTGAGGAGGAGGCCCACGGAAGTAGGTAGAACGACGATTCACATAGATCTGACGTGGCCTGAGAGCGACTCTAGGTGTGGTGAAGTACATAGCGTCGACTCCCTGTGCTCCAAAGCGTGGAATCCCAGTGTATCCAGCTCCGAGGTTGAGGAGTGGACCTCTGATCGGCTCGTAACCTCCAGCATCTGGCAGACGACGACCAACTGGCTGATCGAACCGTGCAAAGCGCTCATCTCCAACAAAGTCTGTGGTGTACGTCGCCAGACGAGTCAAAGCAAGGTAGAGCTGCTCTCTGACGGAAGCCAACTCCTGAGACAGTGTGGTGGCAACGGCGTCACTGTGCCTCACAAACTGAGCGGTGGTGTGCAGCCTGGTGTTATCATGCTCGTAGACATCCAGGTTGTCGTAGAGGGTGAAGTGAGCTCCCTCCGAAGTGATGTAACCACGGGGGATGTGGCGATAGATAGAATCGTCAAATCCCCAGTAGTCAGCACGAAGGACGGTGAGACTCACGTAAGCTGCCTGCTGCACGGTGAAAGCGCATGGTTCCCCCATATGTGGTTTTGGTAATTAATGACAATCCTTTATGGACTAACGTTTGCATTGCGTTATCCTTGTAGATCTTGTCCATAGGAAATAATGGAGTTCATGTGTTGAACTCTATTAGCTTCCTTGATGGCCATTGTTATATTCATGGATTTATATGAAGAATGGTCTTGATTTGAGTTGAGCTTATTGCTAGTGTGTCTTGAAGAAAAGGATTAGGTGATCTTTCATTATCATCTTCAAGACATCATCTTTAGAAGTGAGAAGCAAAGATACAAGGTTGATCAAGCTCGCGATCAACACACAAAGCTACAAGTTGTACCAAGTGGGATTGTGTATATCATGGTATGGTAAGCAATTGTCAATATAGCTTTGTGAACTAACCCATGATATGCGTGTGTCGCATCTCTATGTGTGGTTAGGTATCTTTTCATGGGCATGAACCAAAAGGAAGATTTCTTATTGCCCATGGTCTATGTCCTCGTCAAGCGGTGTTTGTCATCTAGCTTGACGTGGAAGCTCAAGTGAAACATCTAGAAAATATCCTATGCTTGATGCTTGCCACCCATTTGGAGATTGTGGTCTTGTGAAGATTTGCCGAAAGGTCTCTCCCATAATGGTGTATGGGGGAGCAACTTGCAAGTCTTCATCAAGCGGAGTTTGTGCTAGCAAGCGCAATCAAGAAAGAAGATCCTACTTGAGAGAGTCAAGATCGTCATCATCTAGCTCAAGTGGAATGCTCAAGGCAAAGGTATAATCTTGATAGGTTTTCTATTTTACCGGTCTCGTGTCTTTGGGAGACCGGGTTATAGGATAGATAGTCGTACTATCAAGAGGGGCTCTCAAGTGAGTAACTTGATCGAATCGTTATGGAGAGCTCAAACCTTTGCATACTTGGCATATCATCTTTCTTGGTTCTTATTTGTCTTTTATCTCCTTGGGGTTTTAGTGTTTGTCTTGATCTTCATGACAAGCCAAGATTTATCGAAAACGGTTTTGGTAAGAAAAACTAGTTGCGTTTTCGGTGGTGAAAATATCCGGTTCAGCTTTGAGAATGTTTCCACACCTTCCATGTGTGGTAACTTCTCCATTCATTTGTTTGGATACTCCTTGCTGTTATCTTTCCAACCCAATTGGATTCACCTCTTTCGAAGTTCATTCGCAAAAGTTATGTTCGTTTCGGTGATGGAGGTTTTACCGGTTGTTCCTTTTAGAGAGGTTAAACCTTTCTACATTTGGTTTTAATTTCCATTGTTGTGCAGTGATGTTTCTCTGCATGATCTTGTAGAGTTTTTCATTGCGAACTCAACGAGCCAAAGATCATCGAAAACGGATTCCGGAAGCAAAAGTTATGGACGTTTTAGTATTGGTGTTTCTGCTGTTTTGGTCAGTCCGGACTCTCCGGACTTAAGGCCGGAATCTTTGGTAGTCCGGAGTCTCCGGTGTGCCGTCCGGAGTCTCCGGACCAAAAACTTCCCCATGGGTTGCTCCCTTGATGTCACTCGCTATATAGGGTCTGGAGAGTGTCCGGAGTCTCCGGTATGGCTAGTAGATGTTGGTCCCGCTCGACCACAGACACCGTCTGGGCTCAGACGGCAAGTCAAGACCGGAGTCTCCGGTCCAGTGGTCTGCGAAAATCTTCAGGCCGGAGACTTACCGGAGATACACCGGAGTCTCCGGTGTGAAAATCTTCAGACCGGAGACTTACCGGAGACTTACCGGAGTCTCCGGTGTAAGTTTTCCTGCAACGGCTCTTTTTCATGGGGACCTATAAATAGGCCCCCTTTCTTCCCCAAAGAGCTAGGTCTTCCAAGCACGAATTTTCCCCCTCTCTCTCCTCCATTGTTGACCTTGGAAAGCTTGCCCCTCTCTCAATTCCTCCCATGATTATTGCATATCTTTGAGGGAAAAGAGAGAGGAGATCTAGATCTACATTTCCACCAATCCATCTTCCTTCTTAGTGAGGGAAACCTAGTAGATCTTGATCTTGGAGTTCTTGGTGTTTCTCCTCCTTTGTTCTTCCTCTCTTATTCCCCCATGAGCATTTGTTGCTTTGTTGGAATTTGAGAGTGAAGGATTTGAGCACTTGTGCTCTTGCCATTTGCATCGGTTGCATCGGTTTGCTCTCTCCACGAGGATTCGTGGAAGTGAAAGTTTGTGAGCTTGTTACTCTTGGGTCTTGGACCCTAGACGACTTGTGGTGTTCTTGGGAGCCTCCAATTGAGTTGTGGATGTGTGCCCCAAGATTGTGGTGACACCGAGAGCCTCCAATTGAGTTGTGGATGCGTGCCTCGGGTTTGAAGGTTGCCAATAGTGGAAGGTGAACTAGGCCTTTGTGGCGGGGTTCATCGGAGAATAGGGTGAGGCCTTTGTGGCGTTGAGTAGGCCTTCGTGGCGAGCTCACACCCCTCCAACGAGACGTACTCCCCTTTGTGGGAGGAACTCGGGAATACATCATCGTCTCCGTGTGCCTCGGTTATTTCTATACCCGAGCTTTTTACTTATGCAATTTACATTGTGATAGCCTTCGAGCTTGAAGTTATATATCTTGCTATCACCTTGTTACTTGTCTTGCTTAGCATAACTTGTTGGTTCATCTAGTTGACCATATAATATTTAGGTTGTATGCTTGTTAATTTAAACACCTAGTTTATTTCCGCATTTAGCAAGCCGTAACCGGAAAAGTTTTAATCGCCTATTCACCCCCCCTCTAGGCGACGTCGTTGTCCGTTCAATTGGTATCAGAGCCTCGTCTCTCTTTATTAGGCTTTACATCCTAGAGAGTACGATGTCGTTTAGAGAAATAGAACATGATCCCGCTTTTATATTCTATGGTAGAAATTATGATGCTTGGAAAATTCGCATTCTTAATTTTCTTGAGGACATGGGTCCAAAGTATGTTAAGAGAATTGTAGATATGGATTTTCCACCTCCAAAGGATTCTCAAGATTTATCTTTACAGGATGAGGAAAACTCTTATCTCGATACTCTTGTATCTAATGGTCTCTTGTGCATTTTGAGAGATGTAGTTATTGAATCAATCAAGCCTTTTCGGAACGCTCATGAGCTATGGACAAAACTTCAAGATATATATGATGTGTCCAATATTATTGAGGATGATTGTTCTCCATCCACTTCCGGCCGTGATGAGTTCACATCTTTCTCCACTCCACCAACATGTGATTTGTCACAAGGTAATGATATGGTGAGTGGTGATAGAAATTGCATTATGGATAGTGAATTTGCTATTGACTATACTTCATCTCTATCTCATTGCAATGATCTATCCTTGGACTTAATATATTCTAGCACTCAAAATTCCATACATGCTAGTGTTGATTGTCCTTGCATATCATGTAATAGTTGTTTAACTAAATCTCATGATGATATGCTTCCTATGTCTTGTTTTCATGAAAACAATGCTTCCATTTCCTCTATTACTTGTGTGGCTAACAATGTAGAGGAATCCCACTCTTTGGTGGAACAAGACATGGATCTTAATGGCGCTTCTAGTATATATTCATCATCACCATCCATTTCTCATATGTGCCTTATGGCTAGGGAGTCAAAGGTATCTCCACCTTTGGAACCCACTACATCTTGTGATGGTGAGGATGAGGATATATTTTATGGAGAGTTTGAGGACGAAGCCTCCTGAATGGAGAAGGGTGAGTTGGTTTGTCTTGATCTCCCTAAAGGTAGTAAAGCTATCACTCCTTTTAGTGAAATATTGGCTTTTGCTATTTATAGCGCTAAAATCATTGAAACTAAAGGTGAGATTGAAAGAAGTGATGCCGATGAAAAGGCATCCCTTACTACGTCTCTTGAGGAAGAGTATGAGCTCCGAGTTACTCTTGAGGAGAAACTTGAATCTATCGAGGAGCTCTATAATGAACAAATAGCCTATCTCACTAAAGCACGTGACCATACCAATGCTAAATATAAAGTGCTTAAAATGAAAAGGTTGAATTTGTTGTTGGCAATGCTAATCTTCTTGAGGAAAACTCTAGGTTAAATAATGAGCTTGCCAAGTTATCTTCTTCTATTTCTAATGATTCTTGTGCTACTAACTCCACATCTTGTGAAGCATCTTTGTTGAAGGAGAATGTTGAGCTAAGGGCTCAACTAGAGTTGATGTCTAGCAAGTGTGGAAAGTTGGAAGAAAGCCATGAAAAGCTATATAGCTCTCATGAGGATCTTCTAGCATCCCATACTAAGATAAAATTAGCTCTTGAGGCTATCACTACAAAGGTAACATCTTGTGAGCCTCATGTGGATACTAGCACAATATCTTCTAATAATGCTATATTGACTTGTGCTCGTATTAGTAATTCATCCTCCCATAATGTTTCTACATCTTGTGATGAATTGCTTTCCTTGCCTTGTTGCTCTAACAATGAAGCATCTACTTCCTCTAGCTCTTGTGTTGATTCTAACCATGTAGAGGAAATTAAAGAGCTCAAGGCCCAAGTCACTTCTTTGAAGAAAGACTTGGAAAAGTGTCATGAAGGAAGTTCCACACTTGACAAGATGTTGAGAGTGCGAAGACTTCCCAATGACAAGAGTGGACTTGGATTCAACTCCAATATCAAGAACAAGTCCATTATTGACAAGAAGAAGGGCCAAGAACAAGAAAAAGATCCGGCCAAGATTATTTGCTTCAAGTGCAAGATTGAAGGGCACCATGTTAGATCTTGCCCTTTGAAGAAGAAGTCTCTAAGTGAGAAGCAACTAGGGAAGAGGCCTCTTGTTCAATCTCATGCTCAACCACGAGTTGAACAAAGGCCACCTCCTAAGAAGACTCAAGCCAATGCTCCTCTTGTTGAGAATCCTATTGAGAAGAAAGAAAAGAGTCGATGTTGCTACCTTTGTCGCAAGAAGGGACACTTTGCTTCTTCATGCACTAATGGTACATTATCCAACCCTATCCTTGTTGATAATTCTTATTCCATTCGGAAGGATAATGTGGGCAATGTGTTTGCCAAGTATGTTGGTGCTCCAAGTGGTGTCAAGAAAAGAACCATTTGGGTTGCCAAACCTGTTGTGACTAACCTCTTAGGACCCAACTTGGTTGGGGACCAACAAGCTCAAACTTGATCAATAGGTGGAGTTGGAGGGCATTGGAGACTTGGCTATTTTATGAAGAATGAAGGGATCTTCATCAATTATCCTTCCTCAAGCCAAGTCACTTGGATTATATATCTCTTACCCAATGTTCCTCCAAGCGGTAACTTGTATTTAAATCTATATTCATTGAAAGTTGCTTGCTCCCTTGCATATGTTAGTTTTGTTTCTAGCATGTGTTTGTATATGTTGTGCTTCCTACTTACCTATCTTGAGTAATCTAGTTATGTTTGTTGGTTTGCACTCCATGTACTTGTGTTCTTTGTGTTGAGCCTTCATTGCTTTCATTGCTTATCTTAGTTGGCTCTTTGGGAGATTAATGGACTATCCCATTTTGGGGGAGTAATATGCTTTGCACTTTACTATCCTAAAATGTGTGTACATGAGGAATACCACTTAGTGTTGATATATCAATATTATCTATTCTCTATATGGTATGTCTTCCTCATGAGAAATTCAAATTCTAATGTCCATTAACTTTCTCTTGTTGGATTTATTTTTTTCTCTTGTTGATTTCAATGGATTATCACATTATGGGGGAGTAATAAGCTATGTGCATATTACAAGCCTAGAAAATGTGAACATGTGAGGTATTGCCACCTAGAGTTGATATTCTAGTTATCTTGTTCCTAAGTGGCATGTTGCTCAAACAAGTTCCATATTTACTTAAAATATCTTGTGTCTCTCTTCTTTGGTATCTTGTTTGTTAGAGAGTTTCTTGTTGCCTTGCTTTTTCGAGTTTTATTTGAAGCCTTCAAGAATCTCTATCTAAGCATGTTTTTATTCCTATCTTTTACCACATGCTTATGTTTTGTGAATATGATTGTGAACAAATCTACCACCGAGAAATATCTCCATACATCTCTTGTCTTTGACAAGTTATAATAATTTGTGGTAAGTTTATTGATCATATTTACTTTGGCCATTGCTCTAATATTGCCTTGTTTCTTGCCAAGGATTTGTTTGGTTCAAACTACTTTGTGTCTTCCTTGCTCTACTCAAAATTTGTTTCATGCTTTCTTGAGTTAGGAAAAGCAATGATCCCATACTTGTGCACTTGTGTTCAAAGTCATACTTCTTTGGGTTGCACTATTCTTGGGGAAGCTATCCTACATTGAGTAGATCACCATTCCTTAAATTGGTATTGCATCTAATTGATTTTATTTAAACATGACTAGTGTTTGAATAATATATATGGAGAGTAATGATTCCACTGTGTGCATTTTGTATTCAAATGCAAGATCATAAATAATGCACTATTATTGGAAGAACTATCCTATATGCGTTTGAACACTTGTTGTCTTTAAATTTGTTTGTTTTCCCAATGACTTGTCTTTTTGGAAGACAAACACTTTTCGTCTTGGTACTTTGTGTGCTATCATGAAAAGTGTAGAGGGTTTGTTCACTCTTTTATGTTTTTTTGGTATCCTCTCTATGTTGGTTTTCTCAATCATGTGTTGATTTGGGTCTTGATATATTTTGGACAATTCTCTTTCTTTTCACTCTTGTGAGTGGCTTCTTGGTTTAATTAGTTCTTTGTCCAATTTGTATCTTGTTTTGGTTCTTGAAAGTTTTGTGCATGCATATTTACTATATATATTTTGGCATGCTTACTTTCGTTGATCCAATATATAGGATAAACTCCATCAAATCCTAAATGGCTAAGATTTGCATGATATTCAAATTCATATCAATATGCACATATTTATGTGGAGTTTGTCCTATGTATTGTAGTTGTTCTAACTACTTCAGACCCAATGAGTTTGGGTACCATTTTGTACTTGAATTTTGTTTTTAGGTACAATGGAGATTCATTGGTTGCTTGCTCCATTCATAAGGAAGGTGTTCTCACCATGGTATTATAGGAGTCAAGCTACGATGATTATCAAACTCGCATCCTCTTCATCACCAATGTCGTCTCGGTAACAAGTATCTATCTCATGCATACATTTCTAGCTTTTAACCTTGTGTAGGTTGCTTCTTGGCATGATTTCCTTTTGTTGCATTTCATTTGGTTCTTGCAAATGTCTTATCAAAAGCATCTTAATTGCAATTATGAGTAAGCCGGGATGATTACATACTAAGGGGATATTTATAGTCATTTTCATGATTCACCAATCCCGAGTATATTAATCTAGCAACTTCTACTTGAAGTCTCTCATATGCAATATTGATGAATTCTCAAAAACCATTTGAATCTTTTGTGATATGCGTTACCTTTCTCGAAGCATTCCAACTATCATTTTCCCTTGTGATATTTGTGATGCTTTGATGAGTTTTGTGTGTTCATCTATATCCCCTTAAGATTAAACTAAGCTTAGTGCTTTGCTTTCAAGCAAAAATCTTATTGGTATATTAATGAACCTCTCTTGGATATCATGTTCTTCACCTTTGTACCTATTTTGTGTGTGCATGTTTCTTTGTGGATATATATCTTTGTGATTGGTGTTCACTTAGAAACTTATACACACGATAATAGTTACATCTTTTATTGATATTCTATCTCTTTAGTGACCACTTTTTATTGCTTTATATTCCTTGGTGGTTCCTAAAGGAACAAGCTTTGCTTTTGTTTTGGTATTCCTTTTGCATCTTAATAAGCTTGTGGACCTATGTGTTTTATCATTTGATGGTTTGTGTGTATGGGAAAGACATGATATGCACTATGTGCCTCCTATATTGAAAGACTATGTTGATGATTCTATCATCCTATTAGTCTCCTAAAAATGTTTTTCCTTGTCACACGCATCTATTTCGGTTGAGTAAGTCTTCATTTGTCACTTCTTGATCCTTTTGCTCAACTTTTGTTTGTTTGCAAGTTGCTTTGCTTCTTTTCCAATCTATTCGGTTGCACTTGTTTGTGTTCAAAATTATCTAGAAGGGAGTGATGATTCCATGTTATGCACACTATATAGTAATTCAAATCTAACATTGTGCATGTACCTTGGGGAGTTCCCTCTTGATTTTCTAGAACACTTGGTTGATCTCATCAAAATATTGATTTTGGTCAATCGGTTTTTTGGATCCTTTGGTTGGTTGCTTCTTTGTGAAAGTTTCCTTCAATTTGACTTTGCTTGTAAACCTCTGGATCCTCAATATAGTTTGATCTCCCTCCATCTATTCATATTTGGAGATATGCACTTGATTTCACTCATATCATGAGGAATGCATACACTATGGGGGAGCTCTTACTATATTGGCCTTCTAATCTTTTTACCCATTTCGGCAATGGATGCCAATGGGGGAGAAGTTTAGAGGGTTTAAGGGAATCTGGTTTATGCTTTAGTTTCGTTCTTAAGCATTTGCCTTTCCATGCTATTGCATCCTTGCTCTTTTTGCATGTTTGCTTTATTCATCATATAAACCCTCGTAAAAAGGGATTGTCATCAATTACCAAAATGGGGGAGATTGAAAGCGCATGGTTCCCCCATATGTGGTTTTGGTAATTAATGACAATCCTTTATGGACTAACGTTTGCATTGCGTTATCCTTGTAGATCTTGTCCATAGGAAATAATGGAGTTCATGTGTTGAACTCTATTAGCTTCCTTGATGGCCATTGTTATATTCATGGATTTATATGAAGAATGGTCTTGATTTGAGTTGAGCTTATTGCTAGTGTGTCTTGAAGAAAAGGATTAGGTGATCTTTCATTATCATCTTCAAGACATCATCTTTAGAAGTGAGAAGCAAAGATACAAGGTTGATCAAGCTCGCGATCAACACACAAAGCTACAAGTTGTACCAAGTGGGATTGTGTATCTCATGGTATGGTAAGCAATTGTCAATATAGCTTTGTGAACTAACCCATGATATGTGTGTGTCGCATCTCTATGTGTGGTTAGGTATCTTTCCATGGGCATGAACCAAAAGGAAGATTTCTTATTGCCCATGGTCTATGTCCTCGTCAAGCGGTGTTTGTCATCTAGCTTGACGTGGAAGCTCAAGTGAAACATCTAGAAAATATCCTATGCTTGATGCTTGCCACCCATTTGGAGATTGTGGTCTTGTGAAGATTTGCCGAAAGGTCTCTCCCATAATGGTGTATGGGGGAGCAACTTGCAAGTCTTCATCAAGCGGAGTTTGTGCTAGCAAGCGCAATCAAGAAAGAAGATCCTACTTGAGAGAGTCAAGATCGTCATCATCTAGCTCAAGTGGAATGCTCAAGGCAAAGGTATAAGCTTGATAGGTTTTCTATTTTACCGGTCTCGTGTCTTTGGGAGACCGGGTTATAGGATAGATAGTCGTACTATCAAGAGGGGCTCTCAAGTGAGTAACTTGATCGAATCGTTATGGAGAGCTCAAACCTTTGCATACTTGGCATATCATCTTTCTTGGTTCTTATTTGTCTTTTATCTCCTTGGGGTTTTAGTGTTTGTCGTGATCTTCATGACAAGCCAAGATTTATCGAAAACGGTTTTGGTAAGAAAAACTAGTTGCGTTTTCGGTGGTGAAAATATCCGGTTCAGCTTTGAGAATGTTTCCACACCTTCCATGTGTGGTAACTTCTACATTCATTTGTTTGGATACTCCTTGCTGTTATCTTTCCAACCCAATTGGATTCACCTCTTTCGGAGTTCATTCGCAAAAGTTATGTTCGTTTCGGTGATGGAGGTTTTACCGGTTGTTCCTTTTAGAGAGGTTAAACCTTTCTACATTTGGTTTTAATTTCCATTGTTGGGCAGTGATGTTTCTCTGCATGATCTTGTAGAGTTTTTCATTGCGAACTCAACGAGCCAAAGATCATCGAAAACGGAGTCCGGAAGCAAAAGTTATGGACGTTTTAGTATTGGTGTTTCTGCTGTTTTGGTCAGTCCGGACTCTCCGGACTTAAGGCCGGAATCGCCGGTAGTCCGGAGTCTCCGGTGTGCCGTCCGGAGTCTCCGGACCAAAAACTTCCCCATGGGTTGCTCCCTTGATTTCACTCGCTATATAGGGTCTGGAGAGTGTCCGGAGTCTCCGGTATGGCTAGTAGATGTTGGTCCCGCTCGACCACAGACACCGTCTGGGCTCAGACGGCAAGTCAAGACCGGAGTCTCCGGTCCAGTGGTCTGCGAAAATCTTCAGGCCGGAGACTTACCGGAGATACACCGGAGTCTCCGGTGTGAAAATCTTCAGACCGGAGACTTACCGGAGACTTACCGGAGTCTCCGGTGTAAGTTTTCTTGCAACGGCTCTTTTTCATGGGGACCTATAAATAGGCCCCCTTTCTTCCCCAAAGAGCTAGGTCTTCCAAGCACGAATTTTCCCCCTCTCTCTCCTCCATTGTTGACCTTGGAAAGCTTGCCCCTCTCTCAATTCCTCCCATGATTATTGCATATCTTTGAGGGAAAAGAGAGAGGAGATCTAGATCTACATTTCCACCAATCCATCTTCCTTCTTAGTGAGGGAAACCTAGTAGATCTTGATCTTGGAGTTCTTGGTGTTTCTCCTCCTTTGTTCTTCCTCTCTTATTCCCCCATGAGCATTTGTTGCTTTGTTGGAATTTGAGAGTGAAGGATTTGAGCACTTGTGCTCTTGCCATTTGCATCGGTTGCATCGGTTTGCTCTCTCCACGAGGATTCGTGGAAGTGAAAGTTTGTGAGCTTGTTACTCTTGGGTCTTGGACCCTAGACGACTTGTGGTGTTCTTGGGAGCCTCCAATTGAGTTTTGGATGTGTGCCCCAAGATTGTGGTGACACCGAGAGCCTCCAATTGAGTTGTGGATGCGTGCCTCGGGTTTGAAGGTTGCCAATAGTGGAAGGTGAACTAGGCCTTTGTGGCGGGGTTCATCGGAGAATAGGGTGAGGCCTTTGTGGCGTTGAGTAGGCCTTCGTGGCGAGCTCACACCCCTCCAACGAGACGTACTCCCCTTTGTGGGAGGAACTCGGGAATACATCATCGTCTCCGTGTGCCTCGGTTATTTCTATACCCGAGCTTTTTACTTATGCAATTTACATTGTGATAGCCTTCGAGCTTGAAGTTATATATCTTGCTATCACCTTGTTACTTGTCTTGCTTAGCATAACTTGTTGGTTCATCTAGTTGACCATATAATATTTAGGTTGTATGCTTGTTAATTTAAACACCTAGTTTATTTCCGCATTTAGCAAGCCGTAACCGGAAAAGTTTTAATCGCCTATTCACCCCCCCTCTAGGCGACGTCGTTGTCCGTTCACACGGCCATATCCACTGTGGAACCTACTGCCTCGTAGCGGTGGAAGACGCTCATGCCATCATATGACAGAATGTAGACGATAGCCTCGTAGTAGGTATGGTCAAATTCTCGCTGCTGCTCGTAGACCTGGTACTCTGGTGCCCAACGGAACCCCAGATAATTGACCATGTCTCTCAGCATCTCCGGATAACCGGCAGTGCTCTCGCAACGAGTCATCCGAACCACCTGCGGGTAGAACCTGAGATCCATCTGCAGATGATCGGGGAAGTTTTGATTAGACGCCGGTAGAGAACTGAAGTGGAAAGCAACAACAAGGTTTCAACGGACGAAAAGGATGTTGAGAAGAACAGGATATCGAAGCAACAACGGGAAACACGAGACCAAAACTCCTGAGGTACTACGGAAAACCCCATCCGGGCTTCTAAAGGATCAATATCTACTGCTTAAGGGATAGAGGATTTGCTTCCGGGGCTTACACGCCTCCATTCTCAATCATGAGTAGGCAACATGATAAATCATGTCACAACCACCTCCATTCCTATGGACTAGTAGATATAACTATCCCAGAGAAACCAGGATTCGTGAAAACCTAACTTGAAAGTTTAGGTGAGAAGGGAAAAACAACGTTGCACTTCCTTACCAGAAAAGGGTGGGTGGGTGGGGAAAGAAGAAAAATGACAGAATTCCTACTCTCACGTTTCATTTTTCCTATATAGCTACAAAATAGTTTGTAGACTCAACTGCGACCAGTAAAAGGGATCCTACAGGCAGACAGACTCTGATACCATTTGTCGCACCCGGACTTCTAGAGGATACTCACCGTACGAACTGAACAGTATTTTGATTGGATTACGGGGCTTACCGGCACCCGCATCTCTTACGAGTAGGCCAACACTTATGTGTGACAACCAATCTTTACTATTCACCGTCGATGTAAACTATCCCGTAGAAATCAGGACACTACCATTGACGTACTTCATACCATACACACATGGTACGTCAACGGCTTTGAACAAGATGATAACATAACATATCTCTAAGACACAAAAGATGGAAATAAGTTGCAACTGGCCCTCACTAGGGCAGAGAATAGCAAATACAATCATCCAGAGGACACATGTCCCAACATAACATCATTACAACTCAGCGGAAGCATTCAACGGGTCTGAGTACAGACAAATCCAAATAGGCTTAAGAAGCCGGGAATGAAAAGAAAACGGAGCCCATCCACGATGTCTCGGATCCTGCCCGGGTCCGCTACCTACTCGTCAGCAGCCTCGTCGAACTCCACGTAGTAGCCGTCACGGGGATCCTCGTAAGCGTAGTCTGCGGAAACCACAGCCCCAAAGGGGTCAGTACACAAAACGTACTGGCAAGCAAGACTCACAGTTCACCAAGATGTAGCCCGTCAACACCAAGCACAGATGCCTTGGGTTCAACGGAAGAAAGGGATATAAAAGATGCTGCAACTGGCTGCACTAACCAACTACAGAACATACTACAACTTCCGGCTATCAGAAAGGGGAAAGATAGCGTATCGTAACCAACTACAACTAACCACCAAGCAAACCCATCCTGGACCTCGCCCCTTATCCAAAGAAGCAATCCGAGGATAACTCACACAGTTGGATTAATGATGGATCAAGTTATTGTGTCGATAAGACTATTACTAGTCAAATTATCATTAGTTAGGTGTAAGTTGTTCTGAGTACTTGTTAGCCAGTACTTTCACCAAGTCAACCATAACCGCGGAAAACACGGCTTCTCGAGAAGATTTATCCCTGCAGGGGTGCACCAATTTGGCCGTACACGTAAGAATAACCCGCCAGATGGGAAGGCCTTTCCCACCAAGCGGGGCACTCAACACAACTCAACTCTTCTTCGCATCAAGCCCAAAGCACCACGTGATGTGCGTGCGCGGCTAATCGAGCCCCACGAAGAAAAGGGGACCCTCATAGCACTGGAAGACCACGCCGCCCTAAATGCCGACTACAAAAGTTCCACCCTGGCCTCGGGTTCGTACCTGCATATGCGTGCGTCAAATGGAAAGCCCGAACTAAGTGTGGTGATTTGGACGAGATGCGAATCGAATCAAATTGACGGGGGCGCCCATACACGCTTCCCACATGCGGATAGTGCGCTCATCATGGATCAGTAGACAAGACTCTTTTCCTATTAGGGTCGACACTAGCAGGCCTCAAAACCACGCCGGGCCTCCTGCCGGTGCCTTATCAGCAAATTATTATTACCCAAGATTAACAGGTTGTTGATTAACATCGAGCCCCATAATATAATAGAATTATGATAACAGAAAGTAACGGGTAACAGACTCGAGCAAAAACAACCCTAAGCATGCTAGTAAGACACAGGCTCAACCAAAGGGGTGATAGGAGTGGAGGTGAGGCAATATCATGGTTCAGGGTATCATGTGGTAGGTTCGTAACAGAAGCAACGATACATATGGCTAGCAAAATAGGCAACGGAAAGTATCGGTAACCAATGTTGAAAGGAACACAGTGGTTCATGTGAGTGATAACTTGCCTGCAAACCCAGCAGCCGGGTACTGAGCTAGATCCTCAGAAGGGGTGCTGTAAGTATCGTCTGTCTCAGCGTCGTCGTCTAACCGAGAAGAGCAAACAAACAATACAAAAGATAACCAATCAATATCATGGCATAGTGCACAAGCATGGGATGATGCATGTCAAGTTAAGGGATGCATCAAAATAAACTAATTGACATGGTATCACAATTTGAATGGACACATATGCAATTTTGAGTTGCATATGAAAGGCCCATGAATTTTTGGTTAGTTTATTTGTTTTCCAGCTAATCAACAGGTGAAGGTGGATTAGTGTGATGCATGGATGAGGAAAGCAACAAAATAACAACCATAGAACCAAATGGAAATGAGGTTTACCAAATTAGAATTTTATTTATTAAGTTAAAGAATTTTTGATTCCTTAAAGGTGACACACATGTATTTGTTGTTTTCACCAAGGTAATTTGTGCAAAATAAATAACAAAATTCATATTTGAAAAGATCATGAAATTTTGGGTGGATTACATGTTTCAAATATTGAAAAAGGCATTAGGATGAATTTATTATGACTTAAACAAAATTAAACAAGTTTTAAATGAGTTAAAACAAGTTTGAAATTTTATTTGAATTTTATTTGTTCAAAACATAAATTCAATTTAACATTTGAAAAGTTTATACTTTGGTGGTTTGAAAACATATTTTGCACGTTCAAAAATAATTTAAATTGAGCAAGTTATGATTTTAGCAATTTTAAATGATTTAAATTAGATTTAAATTATTTAAGCAATTTAAATTATTCAAACCATGAAACAAAATTTATATTTGAAAAGATTATTTGAAATAGCATTGAAAACATATTTTATTTGCATGATTTGGATTTATTATGATTTAGTTATGCAATTTAGCAAATTACAATTGAATTATTTGAATTCAAATTTGAATTGCATTTTGAAAATTCAAAACAGGAAACAAATGGCATAGTTGGATAGACAATTTAATTTAGAACAATAAACATATTTTACTTTTGTTATTTAGAGTTATAGATTAAAAGTTATTAAGGTTTTCATTTTAGGGACTATTCTGCAATTTAAAAGGATTAGCTTTTTTTTAAAAACAGAAACGTGCTGGAAAACATTTGTTACCGCACTGCAACCTAGCCACTGCCACTGCCCGTGGGCCACGGGCCATCGTGGCGCTGCGCGTGCTTGCGTGGCCACCAGGGTCACAGACGTGTGGACCCTGCCTGTCAGCCAGCGGTGGAAAAAAAGTTGGTTTAATTCCGCGGGCGCGAGGGATCGAACACAGGACCTCGCGCAAGATTCAGAGCAGTGCTACCACTGCGGTGGCTCGTCAGTTTTGACAGAGTAAGCGATGCAGTAAAGGTAACGTTCAGATCTGCGTTAACTGAAGTTAACTGACGCGCTCGGTTCTGAACATCTGACAGAGATCGAAGATCGCCGGCGGGGAACAACGTGGTAGTGCTCGTGGATGCTGCTGTGGTGCCGTGGGGTGATGGATGCGTGCGTGTGCAAGCAACAGAGAGGAAGGAGGAGACGGTGAGCTCACCACCGTTGCAGATGTTGCAGAGGCGCGATGACGACGGCGTGACGGCGACAGCAGCGGCGCGGACGAGGACGGCGGCGCGTCTGTGGTGGCTCTCCGTGCTCCCTCCGATGTGCAATCAGAAGAGGGGACCGTGGGCGTTCGTTTCCAGTAGCTAGGTGGGGGAGTGGCTCGGTGGATTGGCGGCGATCATGGTAGATTCAGGCGGCGGAACTCCGGTGGGTGACAGAGAAGATGGAAACGCGACGAGGAGATGCAATCGGCGGCGGAAACGAGGGGAACAGGATACCTAGGGCTAGGGTTGGCGGCGCGCGGTCCGTAGGGGGATATATAGGCACGGACGTCGATGGGTGGCCGTCGGTGGCGATGGCTGCCGCCGTGGCACGCTCCGATTTCGAGCCGTACAGGAAAAGACGACGGGGGCGGCCAGCGAAGGGGTATCGGGCCGCTGCGGGAGGTAAGTGGGCTGGGCCACTTTGGTTCCCCCCCCTGCGCAGGTAAAATCCTTTTTCCTTGTCTGTTTTGTTTTACTTTTTTTTTTTGCAGAAAACAAAATGGAAGAAAAGGTAAGTTTTTAAGTTAGTAAAAATAGTAGAAAAATTAGGGTCAGCTATTTAGGTTAATAGAAAACAAATGCTAACTTTTGTTTTCAAAAAGTTGGAGTTTAACTTGCTGTTTGGAATTTAAACCAAATTTGAATGATTTTTAAGTATTGAAAGAATATTATTGAAAACATCATTTGAATAGGGTGAACCCTATTGTTAATTTGATTAAATTAGTTGATTTGATCTAGGCAATATTCTTAAATTCAAAGTGGTTTTGTTTGATGCATTTGGTTTGAATTTTAAATGTGATTTGGAATTTAAATGATTGATTAAAACCATCCTTTTAACAAGTGATCATTATGGAATAATATGACAACAAATTGGTTGTTTTTATTTGAGATTTTTATTTAAAATGTTGTAACAGAGCAAGTATGAAACAATTGTTTGAATAAAGTTTAAATTTGAATTGTGAAAACAGGGAAAAACAGATGCAACAAATAAGAAACAAATGCAAACAACATGAAAACAAATGGAAACAATATGATGACATGATGCAATACTTTAATAAACATGAAACAAACATTCTAAGGGGAGTTTTCATACTTGGGATGTTACATCTTACTATGCGGATATGCTAAATGGTAATACGAGTTTTTTCGTAAGTATTTGTGGAAGTTGAAGATACCCTTGAAAATTAAAATATTTCTGTGATTTCTTAATCGCCTAGTTCTTTTAACAAATGACAACTTGCTTTAGAGAAGATGGGTAGGGTGTAAAAAGTGTGTGTTCTGCGACTAGGATGAGTCCGTTAATCACTTGTTTATATCATGTTCATTTACCAGAAAAAGTTGGAGATTATCACACTCCACTTATAATATTTATCCACCAACAAGTGTGACTAATATGTTTGGGAATTGGCTTAATGGAATTGATAGAAAAACAAATACACGAATTCCTGTTGACGTGTCGTCTTTTCTGTGGGCAATCTGAAATTGCCGCAATGATGTGGTTTTTAACAAGAAGGACAATATTCACTATTTGCAGGTTGTCAACAAGGAGCTACATTGGATCCACATGTGTTCCTTTCTTCTTTATGTGGGTCAGTGAGGACTCATGGATACATATGTGCTCGGCTGATGGAGATCATTCGGATATCTTCAACGGGTGTTTTGGATGGCTAAATGTTAAGAGATTAGATGGCTAGAGCTGCTATTTTTTGTGTGGTTGATCTTTGTGTCTACTCTCAGTGATCCATGAGTTTTAAACTGATGCGTACTTGATACTTTTGCTTTTATTATATAACAGTTGTGTGCGTCGTTTCGATGCAGAGGCCGGGGCTAAGCTCCCATTTCGAAAGAAAAACATTGATAATCCATCGATATTCACATGATATTTTAAATACCTGTTTCCATGATATAAGTATCACATCTTCAGTTTCATCTTATTCGCGAAGACACCATTGGCGTGGTTCTCTATCTACTGAATTAAATCATGAGAAAATTGCCCGTATATCTAACAGATTCCCCTAGATTTTTCTAGTATCGAAACTGATAAGCAATGCAACTATATGTTTGAGAATCACCGAATGGCTTTCCCTATAAAAAAGAAGTTTAAACATCTTCTCATTGACACTAGCGAAAGCATTCTCTTGTACTCCCTCCGTATCGAAATGTAAAGTGTTTTAATACTTTCTAGATAAAACGTATCTAGACATGTTTTAGTGTATAGATTCACATGTATCTTACAATAAAACTATTTAGGTACGTTTTGTCTAGGAAATGATAGAATATTTTACATTTCGATACGGATGCAGCCTCCCGTGTAGTTTTAGTCCAGAAATGGTTGCCGAATTTGAGCAGGTCAACAAACATATTTATTCTCCAATAAAACTCGTAACACACATTATACGCATAACAATTTTCCTTTTACAACTAACAAAAATCAGGCAGGAAGCCGAGACTGCCAACGTAGGGCCATCACGAACCACCCATCATCACCAAAATCATCACACGGACAGGCACACACACACGCTCTGCGCGGCAGGCGTGCTGGCAGCCTGCCACCTACCTACCTTTACTTTCCTGCAGTCCTCTGCACGTTGACCTCCCCTCGCCATTCAATCCCTCCTTTCCTTCCGTCACAGCAGCCCACATGCGTGGCCTGCCCTGATGAGTGATGCCTCCTCTCCTCGGGATGCGAGTCGCGCCGCAGAGAATCCCAGGCAGGCTCCTCCATGCTTCTCTCCCGGCGTATCTCAGCTTCTCCGTTAACGGCTACGTAGAGCAGCCCCAGGCCGGCGCCGACTCCTACACCCACTGACACGCGGGCCACGAAATACCCAGACCCACGCGAAAGTGACTGACGCGGATGTGTTTCTCCCTTGACCTGGTCCCGTTGGCCACACCGCGTGAGCTTCGACAGAATGATGGTAGAAGTACAGGACAGTAGGGCGCCTCCTCCTCGTCGTAGAATCATGGAGCAAACTGCATATAGTACTACCAGACCAAGAGAGGAGGGCCTATGTGCAAAGTGGTCACGAGTGTTCGCCAGTGACGTGCAGTGTGGGCGCCGCCTCGCGTACGCGTGGGGCCGCGTCATGGAGCTGCGCGCGCCACGTTGCGGGCGACAGGAGCACATGGTCCCCCGCGCGCACCGCTGCTGATCTCCGGAATTTTGTTTCCTTTTCCTCCGCCTAATTCTGGCCGACGTCAAAGCTGGTGGATATTTTTAAAAACAGAAAAGGGACGGGTGGGCCGTCCTTTGTTAACTGTTGCTTTGCGTTTTATGCCCCCTGCAGAAACAAGCAAATGTCGATTTAGTCCCACGGACTGCGCGATGCTGAGTCAGTTTTTTTTTTTTTTTTTTTTTTTTTTTTGAACAAGAGATGCTGAGTCAGTTAGAGAAAACATTCCAATAGTCTAGAATACTTACAATATTACAAACATCTATTAGGTCAAAGAGTGCCTAAAATAAACTTTCCGCTCTGGTAATAACTAATTCCGGACGGAGTGAGTATAATTTAAACATGCAATAGATTGCAATCCTTTTTTTCTTCTTCATATTTTTATCATAATCATGTGTATCAAAGTGGCTCTAAATCAGTGAAAGAAGTTTTCTATGAGTTTCCCAAATGATAGAAAATATAAGATGGTGGTTCAAATACACTTTCCCGTTGCTATTCTTACTAATCTTGCATACTTAAGTAAATAAATCCTATGATAATTAAAAAATGTTGTCGCAACTATTATTTAAAAAGTGCATAAGGACCATTACATTCAATACAAAATTCCACAAAACCCAATTAATTGTGTTTTTTTTTTGCCAGAACTAACACATAGTGTTTCACAATTGGGAATGACTAGGGCTCACTCGAGTGATAATTAAGTTAATTCTCACTCATACGACATCAGCCAGTTGCATGTGCAACTCATGAAATCTGAGTTGCAACTGAGTGTCATCCATGTGCGACTGAGAAAAATATGAGTTGCAAGTCATGTATAGATAACAACCCGCACGAATCACGATGTAGATCTAATGGGATTCGAGTTGAGTGAGCTCTAACTTAATTCTCGCTCGAGTGAGAAATAGCAAAACCGTTCACAATTAGGAATAACATCACATTTCTCTAAAGTACAAGGTATATTTCACAAAGTAACGCCCCTAGTTGATGTCAACTTCTTACGTGAGCTATTTGTTTGGCAACCTTTGTCGAATATAAGAAATTAAAAAAAATATCCCCTCGAGGGGCACATGGAAGCACGTTTTGAAGTCTAGAAGTGAGATAATGGAAAAGTTCCCACTCTCATGTTGGATGCTTTTTTATCTTTGAGGGCAACTAGTCACGGCTAACTAGTGCCCCTATTGCACGTATCCAGTTGTTTCATCGTCTCTTAAATGAGCAGGATAAGCCGCAACATGAAGACCATGGGCTATATCTTTAGGACAAAAAGTTTCTCTATAAAGCAGATTGAACAAGACCCTATAAATTGGAGAGCCCTCGTAGGTCAGTTGGAAAGGTTCCAACTTTCAATCATCAGAAACAACTATGAAAATCTTGAGTCAAATAAGTCCTAGAGATTTTTTGCTTGACCAAATCTAACTTATATGAAAGGGTCGATTATTTTTTGTGGTGTGATTGAACACACATTCGCATGTTTTTTTAGTGAAACCATATATCTAAAAAATGATCCAAATCATTGTAACACAACTTCTACAAGCCGCCCAAGAAATGATACAAAATAATGTGGCGGTTCTAATATTTAAATATATGAGTGCTACTGGTTGTTGCCTAGAGTTCTCAACAAAGAGAAACTATTGTGATGTTTCAAAAAGTCACTTTCATGACTATCCTTAAAATGTAATGTACTTAAACACCATTGCAACTATAAGAAAGTTCAATGAAGCATAATTAATCATGCAATCCCTCCATAAAAAATAACATCAACACGTGACACAATTAACAATATCATGATGTTTGTCATGCTTCTCACAAGTATTGGGATATTTTCACGAGGAATGCAAAGGCGCTATCCCACTACTTGACGTCGACTTCTCTGAGGAACAATGCTAAAGCACCATGTTAAACATGGAGGCACCATACCACCACATAGAAATAAGTAAATTGGTAAAGCATCACATTCTTCTTTTGGACAATCTGTCATCTTTAGGCCTCGTTTGGTAGCCGTGTATCAGGGAGTATCTGAGTGTATTTTCCCTAGTGGATTGGGTGTAAACATTCTTGCCACCCAAAACTCTACATTACACTCTCGTCAACACACTCCATTAGTTTTATTGTTTGGAAACGTCAGCGTGGGAGGTGTCACCGCGAGGAGCCATCGACTCGATCGCTGCAATGGCTTGCGCTAATGTAAAAAACGCGAGGGGGTCTGAGCGTCTCCAATACACGTTCGCCCGACGTGTATCCTCGAGTTTTCGAGGAACGAGCCCGGTGAAAACAGGTCTGGCAAACGGTCCAGGGGTGGTTTCGTGTGTATTGGATTGGACCGGTATAATACACCACAAGCCACGTTAAACCATGTCTACCAAACAAGGCCTTAGGATTAACCGGCTCTGCGAGCTACACATAGATATAGCCACGACCATAAAACATTTACGAAAGAACGTCCCATCCACGGATATAGTCATGCCATTGACAAAATCATATTTGATTCACGGTTATAGAAAAACCCAACATGTAAGGCACACATTACCATGAAAATTCAGCGGGGTAATACTTACACGACATTTCAACGACCATAGGTTGACCTCGTAATTTTAAAAGTGGATAAAATAGCCGGTCAGGACTTTAGACTCACTTAAAGTCAAATTTTCATCATGAAATACCACGAATAAATATAGGAGTAGTACATCGCATTGACTTCGTCTGCCATACCTGAACCCCTGCGTAAACGCGCAGCCAAAAAGGAAAGAAACCTGCCGTCGGCCGCCAAGAGAGAACTGCGATTCCCGCGGACCCGAGGGGCCTAAACGCGAAACGCCCCCCCCAGAACAGAAGAAGAAATCCCCAAAGATAAAAAGGAAGAGCCACCGAATTCCGGGAAGAATCCCCAAGGACGCTTCCTCTCTTTCGCTTTTCCTTTCGCTCGCTCTCTCGTCGTCTCCTTCCTTCATTCCTCTCTCCACCTTCCCCTGCTTCCTTTCCGTTTATACTTTACCACCACTTGCCACCCACTCCCCACCCGTCCCGTCCCGTCCTCCCGCGACGCCACTCCCCAGAAAATCTCCCGCCTCGGGCCACGCGGCGCGCGCTCGATCGCCGGCGAGCTCCTACCCGTCCTACGCTTGGTGCGCCGAGGTAGGTGTCTCGGAGGCGAGATCTCCGGGCCGGAACCGCGCGGCGCGGATTGTTCGAGAGGGTGTGTTCTAGGGTTTCTGACGAGAATGCGGGTTTCCGTTGCAGGTCTCGGTGGTCTCTGAGTAGGAGGGGATCCAGCGCCGCCGGCCATGTCGGGCCACCTCGACCGCCTCGCGCGCCCAAGTGAGCTGCTCCTCCCGATTCGATTTCGCCTCCTCGTCAGCGTTTTTTTTCTTCTGCTTTCGGATTCCGCTGTGGGATTCGATTCGGGGGTACGGTTCATGAGCTTCGGATTTCGATTGGCGGCGCCGGGTTAGGTTTATGTCATCTCGCCGTGTTCACGGTATTCGCCGCGTGATCCCCCCCGGCAGGAACTGCGCTGGTCGGATTGGCCGCACCTGGGCCGCTGGGCGGGGGCGGCTCTGAGTTCCGTGGGTTCTGCTCTAGTAGTAGAATAGTCCTCTCGTGTTTGGAGGCGTGCGCGCCAGGATCGGGTCACAGGATGGACTGGCGGCGGCCAGGTGATTTCCTTGCGTTCTGACCTGCTCAATACTGGGTTGATTTGGTCTCATCAGAGCCGCTGCTGCAGGCCCTGTTCAATATGCGTAGTTTCCTATGCCAGGAGCGGCTAGCCTAGGTTTGGATTTTCTGGGCGTTACAAACTTTTTTACATCTCTGCCCGCGATTTTCGTCAAGAAGTTCGGCAGGGCAGAATGGACAAAATCCTTTTGGTTGGAGAAGAAAGTTCCACAGCGATTTGTGCATGAAAAGGAGCCTTGTTGACCTGTCAACTGCTCAAGGCTAAATCTGCGATCAATATTCTGGTAGACAAGAATACCAGACGATTTAATGCAAGAACAACCTGCAATGTGGTTTGGTATCAACTGCTGGAGGGCTGGAAACCGACGTTGCAGTTAAGGGTGCACATGTATCCTTGCGGTTGTTGAACCTTTTTGCGCATCATTATCTCTGTTTAGGTGGATGTTTTCAAGGGCGATAGCTAATGATCCTATTCATCAGATATTTTGATCCTTGTTTAAGAAACTCTCGAAAAAGTTGAACCGCCGATGCTTATGCTAACTGTAGCTGTTATCATCTGGCCACAGAAGGCTCTAGTGCCCGTGAGCTGGATTCATTGTGCAGAACAAGGATATTCCCAAAGCTTATTTTATTGAGAAGTTGTCATGACACTGATGTTTGTTGTTTAGTAATTGTAATGCTGGGTAGGGCTTAGATTCTTTGACAAATCCAATGTTATGCACTTGTGGTTATGCTCCTAAGTATGACGTGCTCTATACAATTTCATATGCTACTTACTGCCAAGAAGTCGTTTTTGCATTCAAATAAATTAGTGTTGTAAACTTTGACGACTTGGAATGACCATTGGTTTATTTGCCTTTATGATGTCTCAGGTTACGAAGGGTGCTCAAGTCACGACGAGCGGAGAGACCACAGGTTAGATTTTGAAATCTCGGAAGATGAAAAGAAGACGAGAATGGGCTCTCTGAAGAAGAAAGCTATAGATGCTTCGAGTAAGCTCAGACATTCCTTAAAGAAGAAGAACAGGAGGAAGAGTGGTAGTCGGGTTCTCTCTGTGTCTATTGAAGATGTGCGCGATCTAGTGGAACTGGAAGCAGTAGAAGCATTTAGACAGGCACTGATTTTGGATGAGTTGCTGCCTGCAAAACATGATGACTATCATATGCTGCTGAGGTATAATCCTGTTAATTATGTACCTGTTCTACAAGAGCTCAGCCTTACCATTTTTTTCTATATTTTAAATTTGTGTCTATAAGCTAATTTAAAATGTTTGTGCTAGATTTCTGAAAGCAAGGAAATTCGACATTGAGAAAGCAAAACAAATGTGGACTGACATGCTTCAATGGAGGAAGGAGTATGGTACTGATACAATTGTGGAGGTTAGCTATCTAAAATTAAAGTCCTAATACTTAATACAGTTTGGATTTATTTGGCTATAATTAACAGCTGGATCCATATTTATGTGTAGGATTATGATTATGAAGAGTTGGACACAGTTCTGGAATATTATCCTCATGGTTATCATGGTGTTGACAAAGAGGGGAGACCTGTTTATATTGAAAGGCTTGGAAAGGTTGACCCTAACAAGCTTATGAATGTAACAACCATGGACAGATATGTAAGGTACCATGTGAAGGAATTTGAGAAGAGCTTCTTGATCAAATTTCCAGCATGCTCTCTTGCCGCAAAAAGGCACATAAACTCGAGCACAACAATTCTGGATGTTCAGGGTGTGGTATGTTGCCTAAGACTTAATATACACAACTTGTCAATGTTCTCACGAACTTGGCAACTGGCAAGTTCTGACTTGATACATGCTTTGTAGGGTTTGAAAAATTTCAGCAAAACTGCTCGTGAATTAATTATGCGACTGCAGAAAATTGACAGTGACAACTACCCTGAGGTCTGGACTTCCACCCTACTCTTGTAGATAAGCATAGTTCTCCATTTGTTTGTTTCATTGTGATCTGTTGAGTTAAACATCTATCCTCTGTTATATGTTCCAGACTCTATACCAAATGTTTATAGTCAATGCTGGCCCGGGCTTTCGACTTTTATGGAACACTGTGAAATCTTTCATTGACCCCAAAACCACTTCCAAGATACATGTAAGTAATTTTCATGGACCATACATTGTCCTTTTCATGCCAAAATTACTTTATTTACAGGGTACTATTATGTTACTTCAGGTACTTGGTAACAAGTGTCAAAGTAAACTGCTTGAAATAATTGAGGCTAGGTAAGTGACGTTCAATGTACTGTTCTTAAGGAGTACTCTGAAATTTGCTTGAAGGAGTACTCTGTTCTAATTATTCTCTTAATTTGTTATGATTGATCAGTGAATTGCCAGAATTTCTTGGTGGCACTTGTACCTGTCCTGAATATGGAGGGTGTCTTAAAGCTGAAAAAGGGCCATGGAAGGAGCCCTACATACTGAAGGTATGTCTTATGGCGTTCCTGCTGATCTTGGATCTATTACCAGTCACTCCCCTTCCATTATGCCCCTACTAATGTGCTTATTATGTGCTGATACCAGAAAGTCCTCAATGGTGATGCCCAGTATGCTCGGCAGATCGTAACTATTTCCAATGGAGAGGAAACTGTTATTTCTTATGCCAAGTCTAAGTACCAAACGGTATGTCTCACGAGCAATTTGTGTTGTTCTTTGTTTGAGTGGTCTATGCGGGGATATAATTCACTTTAATGTGGAATTTTAGATACGTGGAAGCGATACGTCAACTGCAGAGTCTGGATCTGAAGCTGATGATGTAACTTCTCCTAAAGCTCTGAGAAGTTACATCTCTCATCCTAGGTTGACCCCAGTTCGTGAAGAGGTCAGTAGTTGTCATTACATTGTTCTACCACTATGATGCAGTTATTTATGAGAAATGAACCAGCCAATTTCATCTGTCAGTGCAAATAGAATGCCAATCAGCTTACTGAATTGAAATTCTGAAGACGCTCTATGTATTGTGCTAACATTAGTATGCGTGTTGAATCTTAACTGTTTGTTTTATTTCCAAGTTCCATAACAAACAAAACAACTGGAAGGTCCTGTCTCCATCAAACAACCTTTTAGGATAGAAGCATGTTCCTTGCCATCCTAATTTTCTGGCCATCTGTTAATAAATTTTAACGTTACAAAAAACACTTTACAAAAAACCCCTTTTCTTTGTCACTCTATGCACTTGGGTTGTGCTACACTGTTTGAACTTGCCTTTTCGCCTTTCAGGTCAAGATGATCAGGGCCAGTAGCTTTTCTACACGTATGCCAGAATATGACGTTCCTATCGTTGACAAGGCAGTCGATGCGACATGGAAGAGAGAACTTCCTAGGAAGGCAGCCTTCCCATCCACAGGTTTGTTTTTTTCAGTTCAATTGCAGGAGGTGAAAGATGTCTTTTTAATACTGCCAAAACCTGATATTTGCTAATATTTTGGTATGTAGACTCTTCTCTGAAAAGCACCACTGAAGCATCCAACAGGTCCTTGGATCAGATTCTTCCAGCTCTGATGGCTTTTGTGATTACCATTGTAACGTTGCTTCGTTCAGTTAAAGATATTGCCACAAAGAGATTGTCTGATAAAAACGAGTCAGAAGAGCAAAGCTCCGTGGTGTATCAAGACTGCTTTCCGAAAGAGGAGTTCCGCCCTCCGTCGCCGAGTCCTAGGTTCGCCGAATCCGACCTGTTCTCGTTAGTCCTGCAAAGACTGGCAGAGCTCGAAGAAAAGGTTCAGACGCTTCAAGAAAAGCCTTCTGAAATGCCTTGCGAGAAAGAAGAGTTGCTTAATGCAGCCGTCCGCCGCGTGGACGCACTGGAAGCTGAACTTATTGTAACAAAGAAGGTAATTCCATACTGCACAACAGCACAAGGGTTTGTTGCTCACTACTACTCCCTCCGTTCAACAATAGATGACTTCAACTTATCTACATATGGATGTATCTAGACATGTGGATGTGTCTAGATACATCTGTATGTAGACAAATGCAAGTCATTTATTGTTGAACGGAGGGAGTACCTGTGTTCCTAAAAGAAGGCTTATTTCGCTTCGTTTGACCTAGTCTTTGACCAAGGATTACATATTTAGTATGCGACATATGTGATAGAACTCATAATCATATGGAAGTACTTTTGAATAGGTATACAATGATATTAATGACATGTCAAAAAAATTTATATATAAATAGACCAATTATTGGTTAAAGCATTGGTCAAAGCAAAACTAAGTACGCCTTCTTTTGCGGAACGGAGGTATATTTCATTTAGAATCTAGAAACCACAACTAGTCATGCAGATAGAGTTCACTACAGAATTTTTGTAGAAGTGTACCTTGTATCGGTTTCAATTGAGAAGTTAGTGTCCAGCCACTTACTCTGAACATTTGCGAAATTCATGCAGGCTCTACACGAGGCTCTCATCAGGCAAGAGGAACTACTTGCATACGTTGACAGGAAGACAATCGCCAAGGCTCAGGTTTGTAATGCATACTGTGCTCTACTTTCATTGCTTTTCTCATCTCTCCGTCGTTTCTCATGTCTATCTTCCTCTTGCAGAAAAAGAAGAAGACAATGTCTTGCTACTAGGACAAGGAGAGAGACCCCTGTTCAGTTTTCTTCTTTCTGAGATGCCAGAGCCCAGAGAGCAGGAGTGGCGTTTGAGACGCGATGTAAACGAGTGATCCGTTCGTTTTTTCTGACAAGTATGAAATGACAGACATCGGTTGTAAATCGACATAACATCCTGACATAAATAAATGTGTTTTTGCACCGAATTCTGCCATTTATCATTCAAGGCTCACCTGAAATGCAGAATTGCTTGTAGAGGCCCAACATCTTGTTTTGTTTCGCGGGGCTTCGCGACCCAACTGTTTAGTTTACTCTAGTGATGCTTTGTTACTCGTGGTTTAGAGTAGGGATGAAAAGTGGGTCCCATTTAATCCCACTAATGTTGGTAAACAGAACAAACTTTTTTCTTCCTTGCCGCAAAATAGACTAGCTAATTAAACGGGACTATACGGTGCTATTTATTGCCCCACTTACATCCCTAGTCTAGAGTATCATTAAGACTAGCCACAATGTGAGTAACATAGGTGGTATCATAAGTGCCACATAGGCAAAAAAAATGATGGTGGTATCATAAGTGCCACATAGGCAAAAAAGATGATGTGACACTCATTTAATGAAGAGAGAGATGTTAGTGGTATCATAGGTAGATACCGTAACATAACGCTTTCCAAGACAAGATGAGTCTATAAACTAATAAATATACTAGTATATGATACCACAAATATGTTACTATGCATTGTGGAAGTGATAACATAGACTAGTATCATATGCATGATACTAGTATATGATACTCCCCATTGTGACTAGTCTAACTAACCAGACGTAGCAAAACTAATTTGGGTTTAAGGTTTGAAAATTTGTTGAGATAACCTGGGGAAACAAGACCTTTGTGGAATGCAACATCATCTGCCGCGATGCGCTAAACATGCAAAATATCATCATCATCATCATCATCTTTTTTCTATCATCATGTTTCAGTCACAGCATGTCTCAGAAAGGAAAATGACGAGCGAGCAGAGTTTATATGGCAACGGCTTTACATTTGATTCTATACACATAAATTATGTTCCAACAAGATGCAATCGGCGTAGCTAGGGCCTGCCTGCCTGGGAACGCTGTTACTAAATTTCACATGGAAAGGTTCAACTTTCTGCACCAAGATGGAGAAAAACAAAATCGTGTGTTTCAAACGGGATCCTTATGGTGTTCTAGATTTCCTATGTACTCTTTTGCTGCATTTTGCTCTGTCTTTTCTCTGTAATCTCTGCTTCTTTCTTTCTTGCTTGCTTCCCTTCCTCCTCTGGGGGTCGTCGTCATCGCCACCCTTGATAACCTTTTTTTTTCTTCTTCACCAACGGAACGGGTTCTGCTGTTGGAGACAAAACTTTAATGAAATCAGCTTATAAGACGAGTGAGGTGCGCTCACGAGCTGAGACTGACGGTACCAATGGCTCTAAATGCAAAGCGAGAGTTCTTGGCCTTACCATCCCTTTCTTCTTTTTCTTCTTCTCGATGTACGCCAGCACCTCCTCCTGCTGCCCTTTCGATGTCTCCAGATCCTGCAAAACCACCATGCCAGCCAGATCAGATGCTGCCCGTTGCCCAACTTTCCACAACAATGTACTAGAGAAGAAGCATCAGCTATGGGCATGTTACCTTCCTGGTGGACTCGAGCTCGGCCTCGAGGGCGTCGAGCCGGGTGGCGGCGGCGGCGAGCAACTCTGCCTTGTCGGCGGGCATCTCGGTGGGCCGCGCGCTGAGGGCGGCCACCTTCTCCTCCAGGTCGCCCACACGCTTCACCAGCGCCTCGAACTGTGCCGCCGACACGGCCACCACCCCCGGCCCGTGCCCGCCCCCACCCCCGCCGCCCTGCTGTGCCTGCAGGAGCTTGCGGTTCTTGGCCATGGCCTCCATGGTGGCGATGCCCATGGCCGCGTCCATGGCCCGCTTCGGCGCGATCTTGCCCACCCGGAACATGGCCACCACGCCCATCACGAACGCCATGAACCCCGTCACCACCTGCCGGTCCCCTGCGTCGCCGTGCTTGTATGCGTCCGGCAGCGAAGCGTACATGTCTGCCATCCATAGTCAGTGCACACATTTCTTCAGAATCAAACACAAACCAACAACTCATTCTCTCTGATTTTTCGTTCGGTCATTTCTCAATGCTTTAATAATATCATTCAATTTTCACTCATTTATTTGGATGGTGCAAAGTGGAGTGGTATTGAATTTGGTAGAAGAGTTCACCTCTGGCGAGCGCGAGCTTCTCTGCGCTGACCTCGCCGTTCCAGTTGAACTCCATGTTCTTGTCCACCATGGGGAACAGATCGTCAAAGGGCGCAGAGCCTCCCTCTTTGCTGGAAGGAGCATCCTGTAAATTGTACACCGGGAATACGACAGGTTAGTACTACCATGGAAAGTAGTAGTGTCGAGCTCTCTACTGTAGCAAATCCGACAAATGCTAGATGTCTCAACATATTCGTTCACCTTCTTCTCCGAAGTTGCAATCTCATGCAGGGGAGACATTTGCGGCGGGTGTTCGATCCTTTCACGCCCGACCTTGGGGGATTCGATGGTGGCGTCACGGTCACGGCGCATCGAATCTTGCTTCTGCTTGTGAAACCAGATGGGATGTTCAGAAAAAAATATGCCAAAGCGGGCTATATAAAACCTACATATAAGTAAGAAGTAAACTTCACAGTAACCTTTATAACAGGTATGGCTTCGTCCTCGGTGACAATTTTCTCCTCGGCGATGGCAGGTTCCGAGCTGTTCATTCCGCATCTTCCCATGCCACATTGCACCATCTGAAGAAAGAAACCAGGAAAATGTTAATGGTACATGTGCTCAGGACTTCAGCTGTTAGTGCTACTTCTTTCAGTGGCAAGTCTGTGCTGGCTAGATATACTACATTTCCCACTCCACCTTTAGGATTTCAGGGTCTTTCCACGGTCCTTTGTCGGAACGCATACAACCGCCTTCGCATACGCAAGTGCCCCCGAGGAAATCAGGCAATTCACTGTTGGACTCAGCAGAACAAGAACAGAAAAGGTGAGTTCAGCTGCAGCACGCTGTTGATACTGATGCAAGTCAATCCCATTTGCATCGACAGTACTACAAAGTAAAAAAGAAGCAGAAACTTGAGTTGGAGAAAAGAAACCTTTCAGACAAACCTGGGATCAATGACTTCCAGGAGCTTGGGCTGGTACTTGTTGCCAAGGACCTAAACACGAGGTACAAAGCGTGAGCCAAAGGATTATAATTCTTGATTCGGGACATCAAATGAAAAGAGGAGATGTGTTACATGGATCTTGGCTGTGGTCTTTGGGTCAAGGAAGGACTTGACTGTGTTCCACAGGAGCCTGAACCCCTGACCGGCATTGATAATGAACATCCGGCATAGTGTCTGTATTGTCAATTAAAATCATCAGTCATCATTTCTGCGAGTAACATTTGGCAAACATCCAAGGATTATAATTTGTTTCGAGTACTCCTCTTCTAGAGAACTTTTGGTCAGGTACACCTCATTTAGAGTAATCTTTTTTAGATTGATGTAGTAAAATGTACAGAGTGCAAACTGTTCCAACATTAACAAATAGGTTAAATGAAATTCGAGATTCGTTAAGTATAAAGTAAAGATAATAAAATTGGGTTAATTTCGCCATGAAATTTTCAGGTTAAAATCATTACTCTGCTTTAAAATTTGCAGAAAATTTTAAAAGAGAACTCTTATAAATGGGAACACTGGCATTGCACAGATATGGGCATATGATCTACCTCAGGATAGTTATCTCCATCAATCTTTTGGAGGCGCCCGATGATGTCCCTCGCGGCCTTGTTGAAGTTTTTGTACCCCTGAGAGATGCCAAGAAATGTTGCATGAGTTTTCTCTAAACAACGCAAGAGATGTCTCCCTAGACTTGTGCATCCGAGGGCGTACACAGGACACAGACAAAGCGTGGCATGGAAATGATCTATAAAATGCAGAAGAAACTACGCAGACATGGTCGATGAGCAGAGCAAGAACTCAGTTGGTACATTACCACGCCGGAGACGTCGAGGATGGTGGTGCTCTGGTCGACGTGTCTCTTGGCGGCGATGGAGCATGCCGGGAACTTGACGGCGAAGGCCCTCTCGAACTCCCTGACGTGGTACTTGACGTACCGGTCCATGCTGGTGACCTGCAGGAGCTTGGTGGTGTCGATGGCCCCCAGCTTCTCCATGTAGATGGGGCGCCCGTCCTTGTCCACCCCGTGGTGGCCCTGAGGGTAGTGCTCCAGCACCTGGTCCATCTCGTCGAACTCGAAATCCTCCATGATGGTGTCGGTGCCGAACTCCTTGCGCCACTGGAGCATGTCGGACCACATCTGCTTGGACTTGTCGATCTCGAACTTGCGCGCCTTGAGGAAGCGGAGCATCATGTGGTAGTCGTCGTGCCGGGCCGGGAGGAGCTCCTCCAGGACGAGCGTCTGCCGGAAGGCGTCCACGGAGGCCATCTCCTCGGCGTCGCGCACGTCCTCGATGGCCACCGACATCACCTTGCTGCTGCGCTGCCGCCCGGACCGCCGGCTCATGGAGCTCCGGAGCATCTTCGAGGACGCGCTCATGGCGCGGTGCCGGAGCGACGCCGACGACGCCATGCCGGCCGCGCGCGGGGTCGATGGCGCGCCATCCGCCGCCGCCGCGGCGGTGGCGCTGCTCGGCGCGGCGGCGGACATGGGACGGCGGTGGTCGTCTTCGTCGCCTTATTTATTTAGTGGATCGGTCGGTCGCCGGCTGGCGGCTAGCGGGCAAACGGTGGCCGGGCGAGCGCCCCTGCACCACCACCTGAACGATCAACCGCCGACGACGGCCAATAACCACCCATCAGTCGCGAAGAAACAAGAATCAAATCAAACGGGAACTGAGGGCGATTGGATCGATGGGTTACCTACCTGGGAGACGGCCTTCGGGGAAGGTGGAAGAGGATCGGGGAAGAAGAGGATGAGGAATGGCGAACGGAAGCTAGCTGGAGTTGGTTGGGTGCATGCATGCACGGCCTCGGCGCTCCATGGGCGTCTCCTCTCCCGCGCGATCGAGGCTCTCCCACTATTTCAGGCACGATGGTAGCTGCGCCGTTCCTAACTTTAACTTGGTCCATCATGACTGTTTTTTCTTAATTATTACTACCTCCGTTTAAAATTCTTATCGTGGTGACAGAATTATGGAACGGAGAGAGATTGTGCTAGCTTGTTATGTTACAAATCGTAGGCGCACAATCGATCTACCGAGGACCAAGCAATCACAGCACGATAACGACACCGAGATTTGGTAAACGCAGTTCGGCGAACTCGCCTACATCTGCGGGGCATGACTATGGGCGCTTCTCCCCATCGATACCGCTGCACCGGCCGCCTTGGTCGCCGGCACAACCCGCCGGCTCCCCTTGCGCACCTGCTGCTATCAAGTCGCCGTCGACGACAAGCCCGCCGATGCAATACAGACGCACCAGATCTCAACGCCACGCCGGTCCGGCCGCCCCTACCACGGGCGCCGGACCGTCCCCTCGTGATCTTGTGTCTAGCCTACCAGCTTTCGTCGTGTCTAATTGGGCTACTCCCGGTGCCTTTATATATTAGGCCAGGTTACACGTGTCCGACTCAAACACCTAACCTTCCGTTTAATACAAGTCCTAGCGTAGCCCTACTCGTACACATATTCGACATATATTCCAACAAACTCCACCTTGGCGAATATGCCCTTCGCCATCTTGAATCCGTCATGCCGAATCTTTGTATACCTGGACTTGAACCATTAATCATGAGCTCAGCTGCTACTCGCTTGACTCCATATAACTCCACCTGCAACCGTACTTCCTTTCTTGTTTCACCACAGTCAATGCTCCCACGAAAATTAAGTTCTTCCCCACTCTTGTCTTGTGCTCCCAAATCTCTGGAGTATCAGTCCACCACCATCACACAACGATCATAAAGTCACCATATCGACAACGCCGTTGTATCGTCACCTTGGTAGCCTCGTCCTTGATCCATGTGAAAGTGAACAACTCACATATTAGGTGTCACAAATAAGAGTTAGCTGAACTCATCATTCTCGCTATTGTTGACTGCATCTCTGAAACCTTGAAGAAATTTCGCCGTTGCCTTAAGTCATCTTCAGTCAAATTCACAACCGTCTCATCACCACTTTCGCAGATTCTCCATGGCCAACACTCATCCATATCCATGGTCTTGATAGATAGTTACCATCATGAATCCGTTACTCGCCAACACTGCTTCAGCACCCCTTGCACTCATGCCTGACCACATGTCTGACCGCCAGTGCCGTGGTCTGTCGCTGTGTCCCGTGCTTACCGCACGCCTCGCCGCTATTACCGTGTCGAGCATCCGCAATCTTGGCCAAGATCTCAAGGGTCGCTAACCCACACCATCTCAGGGCCCACTGCAGATAACCATCAGTCGTACCCGACCGATGCCGAGTTCCACGTATCTCTCGAACCCTGACGTCCAGTCCGACCAACGTGCTTCTCGCCTTCCCACTGACTAGGCTTCGACTCTCCGCGCTTACGCCGTAGCCCCTCCATCAGCCGAGTGGAATCGTTAGACTCCAGCTCCACCTTCAACATGCCTCCATGGTAGATGATCAGTCCACCCCGCGCCCCGTCGACCTCAAGATCTCATGCGTACGCCATCTTGAACCAACCCCGCGCCATTGCATGTTGAAACACGCACCCCTCAGGCATGCGTCACGTGTTTCCACGCCACAGAATCCGGACACCATCAGCCGTCACGCTCCTACGTCGTCATCGCCGATCTTCACCGTATTCTGTCCCGTCAGACTGTCCAGTCCAACCCAGCCGAAACGCATCCGACTGCAACCATGCTCCACCTTGCGTCTAGTCCACCCGCCGTGCACTATCCGACGCCATGTATATGCATGATCCTCCGCGACTCCGCGCCTTTCTTCTGTGCACTGACTTCATCCATACACAAGCAGTATACCAAGCTAGGAAAACCAAAAGACATCTTGTCTTCATGCACGTACCAAAAAAGCATCACATGACCCTGCATTACTCTCACGCCCACGTGCACTGCAACTCCTAGAGATCTTGACAAATAAGTTTTATTTTTTCCTTTGCTTCCGATGAAAATAGCAGCACGTACTTGGCGCTCCTTTATTTTTTAAGTAACAAACCTCACGCTGCCTTGCATTGCTTCAAGCATCACACGCGCACAGTGCCTTCCTGGACCTGCTCGCTGCTCTTGCATGGGCCGTACCAGCCCTCCGCCTCGCAGCCTGACCGAGCCTCACACCTGGTCCGCTGCCTAGTGCCTGCGCGTACAACAATTCCGCGTGCGCCACCGTTCCCTTCCGAATTGTTTCGCCGGGACGGCCAATTACGCTGCTGTATCATGGCAACTTGTGAGCGGGTCAAATCGATCCAACAAGCTGCTGCATGCTTCTTCGCTTGCCCGAGATCCGAAGTATTCTGATCACCTCTCATCCACACGCCGCTTTGCAACGACACCACATGGACGATGCCCGATCAAAAAACCATCGGTCCTACTTCCTCTAGATCAAACTTCCGTGGCCTTCAACCTTGCTCTGATACCACTTGTTACAAATCGTAGGCGCACAATCGATCTACCGAGGACCAAGCAATCACAGCACGATGATGACACCGAGATTTGGTAACGCAGTTCGGCGAACTCGCCTACATCTGCGGGGCATGACTATGGGCGCTCCTCCCCATCGATACCGCTGCACCGGCCGCCTTGGTCGCCGGCACAAGCCGCCGGCTCCCCTTGCGCGCCTGCTGCTATCAAGTCGCCGTCGACGACAAGCCCGCCGAGGCAATACAGACGCACCAGATCTCAACGCCACGCCGGTCCGGCCGCCCCTACCACGGGCGCCGGACCGTCCCCTCGTGATCTTGTGTCTAGCCTACCAGCTTTCGTCGTGTCTAGTTGGGCTACTCCCGGTGCCTTTATATATTAGGCCAGGTTACACGTGTCCGACTCAAACACCTAACCTTCCGTTTAATACAAGTCCTAGCGTAGCCCTACTCGTACACATATTCGACATATATTCCAACATGTTACACTTGGGTGTGTCATCCTCGGCAGTAGGAGCGGCTACTTGATCAGTTTCATCACACACTCGTTCATGGCGGATGTCTTTATTTTTTGATAAAGAGAATATCGTGAAAATATCAATTACTCCTGGTCATACACCAACTAGATATCAAGAGACATCATAGATGTACACATCCAAGAACAAAATAAAAAGAGAGAAAAACAGAACAAATGCCCCGTCGCAGCGGTGGAACACTCGCGACAACTTTAACCACGCACCACCAAAGACAACACCAGAAATACAAAAGGGGTTCTCCACAAGGGACACCTTTAAGAAAGAAACAATATAGAAGGGTTGTCGTCGCCCGATTAAGGATCCCGCCTTCTACTTGCCGACTCTCCAGTTTAACGAGGGCAGGTCCGTTGATCCGAGTAGCCTAGTTGTTCGTGCTTTGGTGGTGTCTTGATTGGATCATGATGCAGTCGAGTAGCTCTGTGCATCATCTTCTCACCGGTAGGAGGTTGGGTAAAGCAAATTAACTTAACTAAAGATTGAAGCCGGGAGCCGACGGAGGCCTCTGAGGCCATCTGCCGAGTCCACTGATACCGCCTTGTGGCCTTTTTCACGGTCCCTATCGTGATTGGTCGTTCTTCTGCAGTTTTGACGCTATGTGAGTATGTCTTGTGTTTTTTCTCTCTACCTAACCCCACATATCTCTATCCCTCTCGCTCGCAAACGCGGCGACGGAGCTTTCAGCAGCATAGATTACAGGGAACGACGAAGGAAGGCCACGACATCCCATGCTCTCTCTCCCGTGGTCTCTCCCTTCTCTCCTCGGTCGACAAATTCCCTCCCCTGTTTAGAGAGAGAGAGAGAGGCCGCCATGGTCCGGTGAAATTAGCTCCGCACCAGGACCTGGTCTTCCCCGGCGACCAGCCAACATTTGCGACCTATAGCCTTACCACTCACTAGTAGAAAAGGGGCTATCCGTACCGGTTTCAGAGCCCAATTAGTACCGGTTGTAATCGGTACTAAAGGCCCACCGCCTTTAGCACCGGTCGCTTTACGAACCAGTATTAAATGGGCCATCACGTGGCCTAAGAGGAGAGCCCGCGGTCCGTGTTCCTTTGGTACCGGTTCCTGTTACGAACCGGTACCAAAGGTTTTTTGTTTTTTTTCTCTTTTCGATTTTTTCCCGAAAAATAAAAAGAGAGAAAAAATAGAACAAATGCCCCGTCGCAGCGATGGAACACTCGCGACAACTCTAACCATGCACCACCAAAGACAACACCAGAAATACAAAAGGGGTTCTCCACAAGGGACGCCTTTAAGAAGGAAACAATACAGAAGTGTTGTCGTTGCCCAATTAAGGATCCCACCTTCTACTTGCCGACTCTCCAGTTTAACGAGGGTAGGCCCGTTGATCTGAGTAGCCTCATTGTGTGTTTTGGTGGTGTCTTGATTGGAACATGATGCAACCCAGTAGCTCTGTGCGCCATCTTCTCACCGGTAGGAGGTTGGGTAAAGCAAATCTATACTTCTTATAAAGCAAAACCCCACTAACATGCATTAATTATTTTTCTATCTCAACATGCAAGCTATCCGCATCATCTAATCTCCTAGCCAATCAATTTTCCATGTCATGTTCACTAATATTTATTAATAACTACATGTAAATTACACATTAGTATTTATTCAACCATCCAATTATGTACATTAATAATTTAAAATACTACATCTTGGTCTCTCTCCCTCTCGATTCCACCTAGCGTTTGCCGATCTCTCGGAAGGTATTCCATCTAACGGTCTCTCCTCTTCCGATTCTATTGGTTCGGTTGGTCCACCGGTGAGAGAAAGGATTCATCAACGGGTTGGTAGGTTTGTGGTTACAACCCGAGGCTATCTCCCAAATTATCGTGTGTGATTTGCATGTGTTCTTCGTATTCATCTTCCGTTCTTCGTCTTCCTATTCGTGTTCGTCTCAAATCCGTGAAGATCGGGCCATCCCCATTGGTTCCCATCAAGGGGTCGCATATTGGTATCACAGCTCACGTTTACACCGATTTGACTTCTTTTTCTATCCCTTTTCCACACGAATTTTTCTTGATTTTGCCTAAAAACGGAAATTTCCACTAAAATAGTCCCAAAAGGGATTTTGACCGATCTATCGAATTGTTGAGTTTTTCGAAATTTTGATCCGTGGATATGTTGCTTAAGACCATTTATACTATGATCAATTTAATTTTGCATATTCATCCGTAAAAAATAAGGTATCACATTTCTTATAAACTTTTGTTTACACATGATCCATTTTTAAACCATCCAGTTATTCATATTAATAATTTAAAATATGTACACTACAATCTATTGCAGTTTCTAAAGCGACCCCGCAGCAACGCGCGGGGCATCCTTCTAGTTAACTAAAGATTGAAGCCGGGAGCCGGCGGAGGCCTCTGAGGCCACCTGCCTAGTCCACTGACACCGCCTTGTGGCCCTTTTCACGGTCCCTATCGCGATTGGTTGTTCTTCTGAGTTTTGAGGCTACATGAGTCTGTCTTGTGTTTTTTTCTCTCTAACCCCTCATCTCTCATCTCCCCCTCGCTCGCAAACGCGGCGACGGAGCTTTCAGCGGCACAGATTACAGGGAATGACGAAGGAAGGCCAGAACATCCCATGCTCTCTCTCCCTATGGTCTCTCCCTTCTCTCCTCGGTCGACAGATTCCCTCCCCTGTTGAGAGAGAGAGAGAGAGGCCGTCATGGTCCGGTGAAATTAGCCCCGCACCAGGACCTGGTCTTCCCCGGCGACAAGCCAACAGTTGTGACCTATAGCCTTAGCACTTTTTCCTGTCCGCCTCTGCAAAGATTCCCTCCCCTGCCACCCCTTCACGTACAACTTCAGGGCGTTCCACGAATCTAGATCCACGAGATTTGTTTGTAAAGGATGCGGTGTAGGCCACTTGGTGGGTAGGGTGCATGGAGTTATAGCCTCCTATATCTCCTATATCTAACCACTCACGAATTGGAGGCTTGTGGTTGGTGGTTGTTGTGTTTCTGCCGCATTGATTGGAACTCTGTAGCGTTTTTTTTTCTTATTTTCTTTTTAGTTTTCTCTTTTCGGCTGTGTGTATCCGATATACCATGTTGGTACTGAGTTGTTGCAGAGTCTGAATGTAACGGGTATCTCCGTGATATTAATATATACTCCTTATCTAAAAAAATATCCACTCCACTAATAGGCTAACACGTGGCACATTCGGCGTTTCCCTCACATGGTTCGTCAATTTTTTTTACGCATGGTGCGCTCAGACTGCGAGTATCCCGTTCCCCTCAAACTTATTCTTATTCTTTACCACGAAAAACATTCTCTCAAAAAACTTGCCCTTCTCATTTCCTATGACATCGCTTCAACAAACAGAGGAACTAGGTCTGTGTCTCGCGCAACGCTGGAGCGCTCTGTTATCGGGATGAACGAGAGGCCACCCCATGCGTACCAGCTATGAAGCCATGTACGTCCGTTCCCCGCCAGTATGAGACGGGTGCCAAACAAGCACAACGCCGCTCAAAGCCGGGGGCTAGGGCACCACCGTGCATCATGTGGGCGTCGAAGGGCTCTGCTGAGCTGGCCTCACCTCTTGCCAGGGTATGCAGCTGTGGCATCGAGCTGCGCCCTTTCGTGGGTCTCCATTTTCGGAGAGCCTCGCCTCGTGCCGGCCATACTAAATTTTGCTGCAATGCCTAGGTATAAACGGGCGAGGATTGCGCCATGATGAGCATCAATAAAGCCTGCCGTCTGTCATGCCGTTGGTTGGGATTGATGCACTCCCCTCCTCCGGTCGTGCTCGCTAGGTGCCAATGGGGTCACGGGGTCGGCCACCGGTGGAGCAGACATGCCACAAACATGGAGAGCCTCTGCCAAGCGATGGACTCTGAGTAGCAGCGCCTGGGGAGTTGGGACCAGTGATGCAGCCGCGCATACCAGCAGCCAACCGTCGTCGCCACCGCTGCTCACAAAGATACGGACGCGCGAAGCGAAATGCGGAGGGACCTTCTTCTTAGCCTCTCCTTGATGAGATATGATAAATACATAATTCATAAAAAAAATGACGATCACCGTTTTCTCTTTATCCATGTCTTCAGAACGGATGAAGTAAATAAAAGGAAAAGGTCGAGGACCCTCACCTTATTAATGAACACAACACACATAAACCTTATTTTCAAAATTATTTTACTATTTGAAAATAAAACAAACTATTTTGCGAAAAGCACGGCATTAGAAGAAATACTGAATAATACAAATCAGCTCAACAAAAACGAAAATTACAACAAAATCCTTGGGATGCCGTTCCTCTTCAACCTGCAGACCGTGTCGATGACGCGTCGCCGCTCCTCCTGGAGCTGGCCCGGCGTTCTTGGGTGCGAACGGTATGTCGCCGAACGGATCAACAAGACCACATTCGTCTCGGAGATGATGAAGAAGAAAGAACCGCCGATGAAGCTCCTTGATGATCCGGAGATCCCAACAGCCAGAAGAAGTTCTTGAGAACCACACCACTACCACAAGCTTCTCTACGTTGCCACCGAGATGGAACTGAAGCCGGGCAGAATTTACTGGACAAGGGCCACCACCACCACCTGAGCGCCACTCCACCAAACCTTAACCCTAAAACAAGGAAAGCGGATGTCGGGCCCGTGAAAACCAGGGTATCCCATTCCGACTGTTGCGGCCCAATCTAGTGGGTATGTGCGGCCCACAAAAGGGCGACCTCTTTGGAAAACCTTCCTCGTTTTTTCTTGGGGAGGAGCTCTACCTCACCCCCGCTCCTCTCCAAGAGACGATCCCTCTCAAGAGGGGACATACCATGTGCTGCCGACGACCGTTCTTCTGCGCGCTGACAAAGGCGTCACAAAGCAACATGGCCACCTTGGCGGCAGTTGCCGTTCCCGTGTATAAAGCGTGAGAGACAGCTTCCCGGGCCAAAGCGCCTCGCAAAGATTTACTCTTTGGTGCAAGGAGACCAAGACGACGTTACAAGATGGAGGGAACGTCATCGGATACCCCCACCACACTGCCATGGACGATGGCGCCGTCCTCGATGACCAGGACCAAGCAGGCAGTGCAGAGTACGACATGTCTCCACTTTGGCGCCTTGTTGGAACCCTTTACCTCCAAATGAGCGGGAAGGAGGTCCAAATGCCGATATAAGAAGGTCCCATTCGGTCCTCGGAGAAGGGGAGCTCAAATTCACTCAGAGCCCCCACAGTCTGACCCGAGTACGAGCTCGCATTTGTAACTGTCTCCATAGTAGTGCAATCCATCAGACAAGCAGGAGTATGGTTTTATACCGGAACGGTGTCCTGAACCTGGGTAAACTCTCAGTTTCTCCATTGTTATTGTTTCCAAGCTTCCCTCGCGAGGCCCTCTCGAGAGGTGTGGGAAGTGTGTTTAGCCCCCAGTGTTCGAACCTCTAGAGAGATCCTATCCCTTGACAGAGCACTCTCCGATATTTGGAGTGCCAGGTACGGGGCTAAGGCACTACTCCACTTCCCTGTCGCCATGGCACCTGCCGCCCGGACCAGCCCTCGCCTTACCCGATCTGAGCTCGCTCATTGCAGGGGCTAGGTTGACCCAACCGGCAACGACGCGCCGTGACGCGAGCACTGGTGGCGAACCTGGCGCCGAGGAGGAAGCCTCCTCTCACACACCGCAGCGAGACATGCCCGTGTCTCAACATCTGCCACCACCTCCGTCAGGAACGCAGGGACACCAGGAGCAGCCCTCCCCCACCATAGCTATGCTGCTGGTTGTGACGCCCCGGGATCGGGCACTATGCAGATTTCAGCCTTTCCGCCAAAATCCACATAATAACCGATTCCAGGTTGCCACTTGTGATAACATTACAACAGTTCACGAATTATCCACAACAACAACAGAGGAGGTATATACAAGACGACTCAAACGAGTCAAGGATACAACTGATACAATACAAAGATCCAAATAACAGCGGAAGAAGCAACATAGTGTCCGGCTATGGACAAGATACAAATTGGACTAAGAGTCCTGAAGATAACCGATGGCGTCCAATCCCTGCCCAGGCCCAGCCGGAGGGATTCCCAAGCTAACGTCGTCAGACTTCAAACCTGTTGACTGCAATGTGGAATATGCAGCCACGAAATGGATTCGTGGGTCAGTACGATTAAGTACTGGCAAGTGGATAAACCATACTCACAGGATACCAGCGTAACCAATCATCACAAGATACAAATACTTTGGGTAGAACGGAAGGAAGGGATTATTGCAAAGAAGCGGCAGCGGGCTGCACTAACTAACTACAGAGACGCGCTACAACATCCGGCTAAAAGAAAGGGATAAGATAGCGCGACAAAACCAACTATAACTACTCACCAAACAATACCCATCCAGTGTTACCCCCTACTAAGGAAGCAACCCAAGGAAACTCGCACTGTTGATTAAGGTGACATCCATTTTTATGGTGGAGGTAATCTATATTACTAGTCAAGTTATCATCGTTAAGTGTAAGTTGTCTGAGTACTTGTTAGCCAGCACTTTCACCAAGTCATCCATAACCGCGGACAACACGGCTTCTCGAGAAGATTAACCTGCAGGGATGCACCAATTTGGCCGTACACGTAAGAATGACCCGCCAGATGGAAAGGCCCTTCCACCAAGCGAGGCACTCAACACAACCCAACTCTTCTTCGCATCAAGCCCAAAGAACCACGTGCTGTGCATGCGCGGCTAATCGAGCCTCCACGAAGAAAAGGGGGACCCTCATAGCACTGGAAGACCACGCCGCCCTAAATGCCGACTACAAAAGTTCCACCCTGGCGCCAAGGGCTCGCACCTGCATATGCATGCATCAAATGGAAAGCCCGAACTAAGTGTGGCGATTTGGACGAGATGCGAATCGAATCAGAATTGCGGGGGGCGCCCATACACGCTTCCACCATGCGGTTAGTGCGCTCATCATGGATCGGAGGACAAGACCCTTTTCCTAATTAAGTTCGACACTAGCAGGCCTCAAAACCACGCCGGGCCTCCTGCCGGTGCCTTATCAGCAAATTATTATTACCCAAAACATTAACATGTTGTTGATTAAGAAAAGCCCAACTATCAACTAAACAGGTGATAGAACAAAAGGACAACAGGACTAGAGCGCAAACAAACCTAAGCATGCTACTACGACACAGGCCAACAAGCAACAGGGTTATAGGTGTGGAGGTAAGGCAATATCGTGGAAGCAGGGTAAACATGTGATGGGATCGGAACACAAGCATCGAAAATACTAGGCTAGCATAAAGACAACGGAAAGAATCGGTAACAAGTGAGGAAAGGCAACATAGGTAGCAAGTGAGTATACTTGCCTGGAATCCAGTTTGGAGAGGTAGCAGAACTTGTCGTTGCTCACATCATCTCAGCGCCCTATCCGCGAAGAAGCAACGAACTAGAACAAACACCGGATGCAACAATTACTACTACGGCAAAAGATCCAGTATGATCCTATTTTATATGCATGACATGCGGGATGCAACGCAAAAGTACAACTTAGACAATTTAATCGGACCCGGAGTCCGGACAATTTAATTATGGTTTAAGTTGTTTATCTAACCATCGTATTAAATGTTTATTAACATGCAAAACAGTAAGTAGGTGAGCTAAACAATATTAAATGGAATAGGGCACAAATGGAATTAAATAGCCCAACACATTCCATGTTTATTAATTAGGTGGACATGCATAACACTACTAACAAGGTAAGATGCAATATGCAAACATGAGCATGGATGGTATATTAATGTTCCTTGCATTTTTCTGGTTGGAAAACATATTTTACATGTTGGAATTGAATTTGAATTGCCCAAGTTATGAATTTTGCAATTTAAAAGGTGTAATTAAAGTATTGAATTATTACTCCAATTTTAATTAGGAAAAACAGTAAACAAATTGTATTGAAAAGGTTGAAAACATGTAGCAAATATTTCACTGAACATTTTGAGCTATTAAACATAATTTTTGGATCATTATTGAATTTATTATGCATTTTTCCATAAGCATTTTTATTCTGCCCCTTTTAGTAAACATGGGTAAACATGTTCAAATTTAAGTCAATTGTGCCCAAATAAAATACCAATGTGTAGAGTTTGTTAAGGCAAATTTTTAGAGCCCAAGTTTTCTCAATTTGAGTGAACAGAACTCAAGTTATGAATTTCCAAAGTTTCAAAATTTTATTGCATTTTCTGTATTTAATTATTTAGTGCAAAATTTATTACAGAAACATGTTGCAACTTTGTGACTGATAGAAAGAGCACAAGATTCTGAATCCATAGCAATTTGAATCATTGAAATTGGAGCATTTTTCAATTTGTTATGAATTTTACAAATAAAGATTCAACTCTGTTTTTCTGGCTTTCGGGGATAAAAGAAAAATGGCCGAAAAAAAGATGTGGCTTTGCCACGGGGGGGATTCGAACCCGCGACCGGGTGCAGTGCTGGGAAGGCACAAGCCATTGGGCTGTTGCTGCGATTCGTGAAAGGATCTCGGCGCTTCTCTAGTTGAGGTTACGAAATAGGACTGTTTCTGACGAAACTGCTGCATCGCATCTGAAGGTTGAACGGGGAAAACATGGCCGGCGATCTACCGCACGATGGCGGCGATCCAGAGCAAGGACGGGGGGAGGGATGGTCCAGGAGGATGTGGCTCACCTTGGGGCTCGAAGGCGAGGTCAGAGGGGTCGTGGACGTGGAGAAGACGACGTGGAGGTGCGTTGGCGCGCAGCTGCAGAGGTGGCCGACGGGGAAGAAGGAGGTGATGGCGCCGTCGCCTCGGGCGTTCTCCGGCCGCGGCGTCTGCAGCAAATCCACAGCCCACAACCCCACGTTTCCATTCCCGAGAAGATGGGCGCCCGACGACGAACACATCATCAGCACCAAGGCCTCCAAGCTGCGGCCATGGAGGCTCCCGTCCGAGTTCAGAAGGTTCAGATGACAGTACCAGGGGAGGGAGAGAGATGGCGGCGGCGGATGGAGGAAGAAGAAAGGGAGAGAGGCTAGGGTTTGGGAGGAAGAGAGGGGTAGGTATAGGGGAGAGGAGGAGCAGGTGGGGAGGGGACCATGGAGAAAGCGACAGCAGGGGGCACGTCCTCCTCGTGCTTGTGTACGGACGAGGAAGAAAGGTGGGGTGGGCTGGGTTGCTTCGGGTTGGGCTTGGAGGGAAGATAGGAGTGGGCTGGGTTGGCTTTGGGCCAGGCCAGCTGGCTGCTGGGCTGCTCTCTCTCTCTCTCTCTCAAAGCATATTTTTTTCTGGGTTGTTGTTATTAGCTATAAGAATTGTTTTTTTTTGCCAATGTTACAAACAGATTTATGCATAAAACAACTTCCAACAAATTTTAGAAAAAATAGGATTCGATGAGTTTTAAATAGTTTGCAAAGTTTGAATGCACAAGGATGTATGAGGATGTCATGATGATGCACAAAAGAAAAAGAAAAAAAAACAAACAAGACTAAATGGGGGAAAACCCCCGGGTGTTACAGCCGACACCACTAACAAGGGATTGCGCCCTCGCAATCCACCCACTAACCCGGGAGGGGAAAGAAGTTCGACTATCGATTCTTCATGCTTCCAGTTGATCTCCTCGACACCACTAACAAGGGCTTCTTGCTCAGATTGTTGGCGATGTTCTTCCACCAGGAATCTTCCGATGATCGAACCTATTAGGTTAATGGCTCAGAAAACGTCCACCCACGTAGGATCCTAAAACTTTGAAAGATAGATAAGGGGAGAGACTCCAAAACAAATAGGGTAGGAGGGGAAATAGAATAGAGATAAGGAGAAAACAAGAATCCTATTGAGATGTTTCAAAATACGTTTTGCAAAACAGTTTTGACACTCTAAAAACACGACCGTTAGCGAGGTTATCCTACAGGCTTTGCGGACCCGTTGCTTCGATAACCATTCGTATCGAAACAACTTTGGGGAATCGGAAACCATGCTCTGATACCATTTGTGACGCCCCGGGATCGGGCACTATGCAGATTTCAACCTTTCCGCCAAAATCCACATAATAACCGATTCCAGGTTGCCACTTGTGATAACATTACAACAGTTCACGAATTATCCACAACAACAACAGAGGAGGTATATACAAGACGACTCAAACGAGTCAAGGATACAACTGATACAATACAAAGATCCAAATAACAGCGGAAGAAGCAACATAGTGTCCGGCTATGGACAAGATACAAATTGGACTAAGAGTCCTGAAGATAACCGATGGCGTCCAATCCCTGCCCAGGCCCAGCCGGAGGGATTCCCAAGCTAACGTCGTCAGACTTCAAACCTGTTGACTGCAATGTGGAATATGCAGCCACGAAATGGATTCGTGGGTCAGTACGATTAAGTACTGGCAAGTGGATAAACCATACTCACAGGATACCAGCGTAACCAATCATCACAAGATACAAATACTTTGGGTAGAACGGAAGGAAGGGATTATTGCAAAGAAGCGGCAACGGGCTGCACTAACTAACTACAGAGACGCGCTACAACATCCGGCTAAAAGAAAGGGATAAGATAGCGTGACAAAACCAACTATAACTACTCACCAAACAATACCCATCCAGTGTTACCCCCTACTAAGGAAGCAACCCAAGGAAACTCACACTATTGATTAAGGTGACATCCATTTTTATGGTGGAGGTAATCTATATTACTAGTCAAGTTACCATCGTTAAGTGTAAGTTGTCTGAGTACTTGTTAGCCAGCACTTTCACCAAGTCATCCATAACCGCGGACAACACGGCTTCTCGAGAAGATTAACCTGCAGGGATGCACCAATTTGGCCGTACACGTAAGAATGAACCGCCAGATGGAAAGGCCCTTCCACCAAGCGAGGCACTCAACACAACCCAACTCTTCTTCGCATCAAGCCCAAAGAACCACGTGTTGTGCGTGCGCGGCTAATCGAGCCCCCACGAAGAAAAGGGGGACCCTCATAGCACTGGAAGACCACGCCGCCCTAAATGCCGACTACAAAAGTTCCACCCTGGCGCCAAGGGCTCGCACCTGCATATGCATGCATCAAATGGAAAGCCCAAACTAAGTGTGGCGATTTGGACGAGATGCGAATCGAATCAGAATTGCGGGGGGCGCCCATACACGCTTCCACCATTCGGTTAGTGCGCTCATCATGGATCGGAGGACAAGACCCTTTTCCTAATTAAGTTCGACACTAGCAGGCCTCAAAACCACGCCGGGCCTCCTGCCGGTGCCTTATCAGCAAATTATTATTACCCAAAACATTAACATGTTGTTGATTAAGAAAAGCCCAACTATCAACTAAACAGGTGATAGAACAAAAGGACAACAGGACTAGAGCGCAAACAAACCTAAGCATGCTACTACGACACAGGCCAACAATCAACAGGGTTATAGGTGTGGAGGTAAGGCAATATCGTGGCAGCAGGGTAAACATGTGATGGGATCGGAACACAAGCATCGAAAATACTAGGCTAGCATAAAGACAACGGAAAGAATCGGTAACAAGTGAGGAAAGGCAACATAGGTAGCAAGTGAGTATACTTGCCTGGAATCCAGTTTGGAGAGGTAGCAGAACTTGTCGTTGCTCACATCATCTCAGCGTCCTATCCACGAAGAAGCAACCTAGAACAAACATCGGATGCAACAATTACTACTACGGCAAAAGATCCAGCATGATCCTATTTTATATGCATGACATGCGGGATGCAACGCAAAAGTACAACTTAGACAATTTAATCGGACCCGGAGTCCGGACAATTTAATTATGGTTTAACTTGTTTATCTAACCATCATATTAAATGTTGATTAACATGCAAAACAGTAAGTAGGTGATCTAAACAATATTAAATGGAATAGGGCACAAATGGAATTAAATAGCCCAACACATTCCATGTTTATTAATTAGATGGACATGCATAACACTACTAACAAGGTAAGATGCAAGATGCAAACATGAGCATGGATGGTATATTAATTTTCCTTGCATTTTTCTGGTTGGAAAACATATTTTACATGTTGGAATTGGATTTGAATTGCCCAAGTTATGAATTTTGCAATTTAAAAGGTTTAATTAAAGTATTGAATTATTACTCCAATTTTAATTAGGAAAAACAGTAAACAAATTGTATTGAAAAGGTTGAAAACGTGTAGCAAATGTTTCACTGAACATTTTGAGCTATTAAACATAATTTTTGGATCATTATTGAATTTATTATGCATTTTTCCATAAGCATTTTTATTCTGCCCCTTTTAGTAAACAGGGGTAAACATGTTCAAATTTAAGTCAATTGTGACCAAATAAAATACCAATGTGTAGAGTTTGTTAAGACAAATTTTTAGAGCCCAAGTTTGTTCAATTTGAGTGAACAGAACTCAAGTTATGAATTTCCAAAGTTTCAAATTTTTATTGCATTTTCTGTATTTAATTATTTAGTGCAAAATTTATTACAGAAATATGTTGCAACTTTGTGACTAACAGAAAGAGAACAAGATTCTGAATCCATAGCAATTTGAATCATTGAAATTGGAGCATTTTTCAATTTGTTATGGATTTTACAAATAAAGATTCAGCTCTGTTTTTCTGCCTTTCGGGGATAAAAGAAAAATGGCCGAAAAAAGATGTGGCTTTGCCACGGGGGGGATTCGAACCCGCGACCAGGTGCCGTGCTGGGAAGGCCCAAGCCATTGGGCTGTTGCTGCGATTCGTGAAAGGATCTGGGCGCTGCTCTAGTTGAGGTTACGAAATAGGACTGTTTCTGACGAAACTGCTGCATCGCATCTGAAGGTTGAACGGGGAAAACATGGCCGGCGATCTATCGCACGATGGCGGCGATCCAGAGCAAGGAAGGGGGGAGGGATGGTCCAGGAGGATGTGGCTCACCTTGGGGCTCGAAGGCGAGGTCGGAGGGGTCGTGGACGTGGAGAAGACGGCGTGGAGGTGCGTTGGCGCGCAGCTGCAGAGGTGGCCGACGGGGAAGAAGGAGGTGATGGCGCCGTCGCCTCGGGCATTCTCCGGCCGCGGCGTCTTCAGCAAATCCGCAGCCCACAACCCCACGTTTCCATTCCCGAGAAGATGGGCGCCCGACGACGAACACAGCATCAGCACCAAGGCCTCCAAGCTGCGGCCATGGAGGCTCCCGTCCGGGTTCAGAAGGTTCAGATGACAGTACCAGGGGAGGGAGAGAGATGGCGGCAGCGGATGGAGGAAGAAGAAAGGGAGAGAGGCTAGGGTTTGGGAGGAAGAGAGGGGTAGGTATAGGGGAGAGGAGGAGCAGGTGGGGAGGGGACCATGGAGAAAGCGACAGCAGGGGGCACGTCCTCCTCGTGCTTGTGTACGGACGAGGAAGAAAGGTGGGGTGGGCTGGGTTGCTTCGGGTTGGGCTTGGAGGGAAGATAAGAGTGGGCTGGGTTGGCTTTGGGCTAGGCCAACTGGCTGCTGGGCTGCTCTCTCTCTCTCTCTCTCAAAGCATATTTTTTTCTGGGTTGTTGTTATTAGCTATAAGAATTGTTTTTTTTTGCCAATGTTACAAACAGATTTATGCATAAAACAACTTCCAACAAATTTTAGAAAAAATAGGATTCGATGAGTTTTAAATAGTTTGCAAAGTTTGAATGCACAAGGATGTATGAGGATGTCATGATGATGCACAAAAGAAAAAGAAAAAAAACAAACAAGACTAAATGGGGGAAACCCCCCGGGTGTTACACTGGTCCGGGAGCTGGTTACACACCCGCTCGCACCGGAAGGGCACGCCGCATGTCTCACCCGCCTCGAGAAGCTCGTCACCGCCGCAAACGTCCCCCCGCAGCAGTCGCGGGGAGGCGGCGTTGGCCAGCCTAGGAGCCCATTAGCCCATGACGCTCCACCTCCTTCCCATGGTGTAACTTCGCCGGCGCAAGGCGATCCCCGCATCAGGTTCCCTGACAAGGAACCCACCACCAAGGTTCCTGACAAAAGCAGCAATAACTGCGAGATCTTGCGCACCCCTAGATGCGCGCGTACAGATCGAACACTGCCACGAACGCAAGCGGTGCACCATCCGTGACCTCGCCAAGGCTAGCCGCGCCAACCGCCCAGCAGGCCACGACGTGCGCGCCACGGTCTATGTCGGAGGCTCCCTCGCGTTCACCAAGCAGTTTCGTACGGTCGCACCGACGCTGCCATCTCGCTACGACGACACTACTCCTCCCCTCGACTTCCTGCAGCTATATAGCCTCAGCGTGGGTGCTGCAAAGGGAGACGACAAGTGCATGGCCAGCTGGCTATCCATGACCCTCAAGGGTCTCTCCCTCGTCTGGCTCATGAATCTGCCAGAGGGATCCATTGGGTCGTATGAGGAGCTGTGCCTCCATTTTGTCGCCAACTTCAAGGGCTCCTACGAGCGCCCCTCACCTGCAATGAGCTCCGCGGAAGCCGCCAGCGCCCTAGCGAAACACTTCGCCAGTACCTGCAGCGCTTCAGCCAGACGCGCAACAAGATCGCCCGCATCACCGATGCGAACGCCATCTTCGCCATCCGTCAAGGAGTTACCAACGAGCGCATGCTCGAAGAGCTCGACATCAGGGACGACCTCACCTCCGCTGTCGAGATCGTGGACATGGCCGACAGGTGTGCCAAGACCGAGGAGGGTCGCCTCTTCAGGCACAACGTTCCTGCCGATGAATCCAAGCTAGTGGCTTCCAAGGCCAAAACCAAGGCGTAGAGCGATGATGCGGGCACATCGATGATGCAATGATGCCAGAACGCAAGCAAGGCCGCAGCGATGCCACTCCCATGGCGGACAACCACCCCTTTTGCGAGTTCCACAAAATGCACTCCCACGCCATGAAGGACTGTTTCCATCTCGAGGAGGCGGCTGGTGCAGTCCTGGGTGAGGAGGTGGCCGCGCTGGTGGTCAATGGGAGGAGCGCGGCCCGAAACACTACAATGGGTATGGCAACTACAACACCAACGCGGGTGGCTACAACGACAGAGGATACCAGCTGTTTCCCAGCAGCCACAACTGCATTCCCAACCCGCCCCCTTCTCAGGTGAACGTTGTCGCATAGCACCACCCTAAGGCCTTGTTTAGTACTAGAGGTTTTGAGGGGGTTGGAGGGGATAATCCCCACAGGTATTGGGTGAAACCCCTCCCCTCACCCAATCCCCTAAAAACCTCTTCCACCCTAATCCCTGTCGCACCCGGACTTCTAGAGGATACTCGCAGTTCCGTTGAACAGTAGTTGATTGGATTACGGGGCTTACCGGCACCCGCATCTCTTACGAGTAGGCCAACACACGTATGTGTGACAACCAACCCCTACTGTTCATCGTCTACGTAAACCATCCCATAGAAATCAGGATACTACCATTGACGTACTTCATACCATACACACATGGTACGTCAACGGCTTTTAGCAAAATGATAGCACAACAGATCTCTAAGACACAAATAAATAGAAATAAGTTGCAAATAGCTCTCACTAGAGCAGAGATAGCAAAGTACAATCATCCAGAGGACACATGTCCCAACATATCATCATTACAACACAGCGGAAGCATTCAAAGGGTCTGAGTACAGACAAAATCCAAATAGGCTTCAGAAGCCGGAAACGAAAAGACGGAGCCCATCCACGATGTCTCGGATCCTGCCCGGGTCCGCTATCTACTCGTCAGCAGCCTCGTCAAACTCCACGTAGTAGCCATCACGGGGATCCTCGTAAGCGCAGTCTGCGGAAACCACAGCCCCAAAGGGGTCAGTACATAAACGTACTGGCAAGGAAGACTCACAGTTCACCAAAGTGTAACCCGTCAACACCAAGCACAGATGCTTTGGGTTCAACGGAAGAAAGGGGAATACAAAAGATACGGCAACTGGCTGCACTAACCAACTACAGAACATGATACAACTTCCGGCTAACAGAAAGGGGATAAGATAGCGTATCGTAACCAACTATAACTAACCACCAAGCAAACACATCCTGGATCTCTCCCCTTATCCAAAGAAGCAATCCGAGGATAAACTCACACAGTTGGGTTAATGATGGATCAAGTTATTGTGGCAATAAGGCTATTACTAGTCAAGTTATCATTCGTTAGGTGTAAGTTGTTCTGAGTACTTGTTAGCCAATACTTTCACCAAGTTAACCATAACCGCGGAAAGCACGGCTTCTCGAGAAGATTTATCCCTGCAGGGGTGCACCAATTTGGCCGTACACGTAAGAATATCCCGCCAGACGGGAATCAAACCCACCAAGCGAGGCACTCTACACAACTCAACTCTTCTTCGCATCAAGCCCAAAGCACCACGTACTGTGCGTGCGCGGCTAATCGAGCCCCACAAAGAAAAGGGGACCCTCATAGCACTCTAAGACCACGCCGCCCTAAATGCCGACTACAAAAGTTCCACCCTGGCCTCGGGTTCGTACCTGCATATGAGTGCACCAAATGGAAAGCCCGAACTAAGTGTGGCGATTTGGACGAGATGCGAATCGAATCAAATTGAGGGGGGGGGGGCGCCCATACACGCTTGCCACATGCGGATAGTGCGCTCATCATGGATCAGTAGACAAGACCCTTTTCCTAATTAGGGTCGACACTAGCAGGCCTCAAAACCACGCCGGGCCTCCTGCCGGTGTCTTATCAGCAAATTAATATTACCTCAAAATTAACAGGTTGTTGTTTAACATCGAGCCCCAGAACTTAATAGAAATATAGTAACAGAAAGTAACGGGTAACAGACTCGAGCAGAAACAACCCTAAGCATGCTAGTAAGACACGGGCAACAAGCAAAGGGGTTATAGGTGTGGAGGTGAGGCTATATCATGGTTAAGGGATAACATGTGATAGGTTCGTAACAGAAGCACCTACTCATAGGGCTAGCAGAATAGACAACAGAAAGTATCGGTATCCAATGTTGAAAGGAACACAATGGTTCATGTGAGTGAATACTTGCCTGCAAACTCAGCAGCCTGGTACTGAGCTAGATCCTCAGAAGGGGTGTCGTAAGTATCGTCTGACTCAACGTCGTCGTCTATTCGAGAAGAAGCAAACAAACAACGCAGAGAGATAAACAATCAATAACATGGCATAATGCACAATCATGGGATGATGCATGACCATTTAATTGATGCATCAAAATAAACTAGTTGACATGGTAACAACATGATTAAATGGACCCACATGCAATTTGAGTTGCATATGAAAAGCCCATGATTTAAGGTTGGAATATTTGTTTTACAACTAATCAACAGGTCAAGATGGATTAGTATGATGCATGGATGAGGAAAACAGAAAAATAACAACAATAGAATCAATTTAAGATAAGGTTTACCAAGTTTGGAATTTTATTTATTAAGTTAGGAAATTTTGGTTCCTTAAAGGTGTTACACAAGCATTTGTTGTTTTCAGCAATTTAAATTGTTCAAAACAAATAACAAAATTCATATTTGGAAAGTACACAAAGTTTTAGGTGGATTACATGTTTCAATTATTGAAAAAGGGAATTAAGATGAATTATTTATGAATTAAACAAGTTAAACAAGATTTAATTGAATTTAATTATAGTATGATTATTATTTGAATTTTATTTGTTCAAAACATAAATTCAAATTCATATTTGAAAAGGTTATGTTTTTCTGGTTTGAAAACATATTTTATAAGTTCAAAAATAATTTAATTTGAGCAAGTTATGAATTTAGCAAATTTAAATGATTTAAACAAGGTTTAAATTATTTAAGCAATTTTAATTATTCAAAACATGAAACAAAATTTATATTTGAAAAGGTGGTTTAAAATAGCATGGAAAACATATTTTATTTGGGTTATTTGAATTAAGTATGAAGTAGTTATGCAATTAATCAAATTTTAAATGAATTGTTTGAATTTGAAATTTGAATGCATTTGAATTATTCAAAACAGAATACAAATGTTATAAACAGGTAGAGAATTAAATTTGGTTCAACAAACATATTTTATTTTTATTATTTGGATTTGTAAAATAAAAGTTATTAGCAAATTAGTGGCAGGGACTAAACTGTAAAAGAATTGGACTTAAACTGAAAAAAAAAGAAAAGCTGAAAATAGATCTACACCGTGCAGTGACCTAGCCTGGGTCACTGCTAGTGGGCCCTGGGGCCAACGTGGCAGCAGTGCGCACACAGCAGCTGACAGGGGGGCCACCCTGTCAGCAGTCCTTGCAAAAAGGTGGGTTTATTCGCGGCGAGGGGGATCGAACCCTCGACCTGGGCCTGCGCACGCAACGCTGCTACCGCTGCGGTGTTCGTTCAGTTTTGTCAGTCTACGCGACGCAGCTAGGTTATAGTTCAGATTTGCTAACTGAACTTTTAACTACGCGCGTTTTTCTGAACCTCGACAGAGATCGACGGTGGCCGGCGGCCATCAACGCTGCGATGCTGGATGCTGCTGCTGGCTCGAGTGTGTGCTGCGGTGTGCGCGCGCTTGCGATGCAGAGAGAAGGGATCGAAGAAGGAAACGACTGCTCACTGCCGGCTGGAGGGGAAGCAGCGGCTCGGGGCAGACGGTGGCCGATGATGTCGAGGACGGCGGCGTCGCTCCGGTGGGTCTTCGCCAACGAGAAGGAACCGAGGAGGAAGAGGGGAGTACGGGGGTTCAGTTCCCGTACTTAGCCCGAGGGGAAGCGCTGTCCACCGGCGGCGATCATCGGCTGAAGGTGGTGGTGGCGCTCGGGTACAGTTGCAGAGAGGGGGGAATTCCAGCAGAGATGGAGGAAACGGCGGCGGCGCGAGGGGGATAGGGTAGGTAGGTGGTCTAGGGCTGCTCGGGGACCTAGGGTGTAGCTTTATAGGGTTAGGCGGCGTGCGGTGGCCGTTCGCTGTAGCGGCCGTCGACGTGGCTCCGGTGGATGGCGCGCCGTACGCGGGGAAGAAAAGAGGGGGGTGAGCGAAGCGGTACCAGGCCGAGGGGGAAGAAAAGGTTGGGCTGGGCCTGCGCTGCTCCCCTCCTCTGACCGTTTTATTTTTATTTTATTTTTTTTCCTCTGTTTTTTTTGCAGAAATAGAATTAGGAAGAAAATAGATAGGTTTTGAGTCAGGAAAATTAGGTAAAATTTGTGTGAGTTGATTAGGTCAACAGCAACCACTTGCCAAGTTTTGATTCCCAAAAAGTTCAAAAACTTGCTGTTTGTAAATTGGTTCAAATTTGAATGAATTTTGGATTAAAAGATTTATTGAAAACAAGAATTCAGTAGGGTGAACCTTATTGTTTAATTAGAACAAATGATTAGAATTGTTTTGGTAATTTTCATAAGTTCAACATGGTTGCTGTTTGGAAAATGTATTTTGAATTTGAATAACATTTGAATTAAGTGATTGATTAAAAGCCACCATTTTTAATAGTTGAACCTTATGGATTAAATGGAACAATTGAGGTTTAGAGTTGAACTTTTATTTGAAAGATTGTAACATAACAAGTATGAACGAAGGTTTGAATAATGTTTGAATTTCAATTGTGAAAACAGAGAAAAACAGATGCAAACAAAAGGAAAACAAAGGCAAACAAGGAATGGGTATGATGACATGATGCAAAACTTTAATTAAACCAGAATCAAACATTCTAAATGGAAGTTTTCATACTTGGGATGTTACAAAACGCCCCCCCTTGAAGGAATCGCGCCCCGAGATTCCTTACTGAAAAGAAAAAAGGTCCGGATACTTCTTGCGAAGATCCTCTTCGGTCTCCCACGTTGCCTCTTTATCGGAATGATGGGAACACTGCACTTTCAAGAACTTGGTTCTCTTGTTGCGAGTCTTACGCTCGGTCTCATCGAGAATACGAACAGGGTGCTCCTCATAAGAGAGATCATCTTGCAGTTCAATGGAATCATGATCAACTGCACGATCTGGATCTTTGAAACACCTCTTGAGCTGTGACACGTGAAACACATCGTGCACCTTGGATAGTTTTTCTGGAAGTTCAAGACGATAGGCATTTTCCGCACGCCTTGAGAGAATGTTGAAAGGACCAATGTATCTTGGTGCAAGCTTTCCTTTCACACCAAAACGATGAGTGCCTCTGAGGGGAGTTACACGGAGATATGCCTTGTCACCAGGTGCATAGATCATATCCCTGTGCTTGCTGTCATAGTAGCTTTTCTGACGAGACTGAGAAATCTTGAGATTGTCACGAATGATGCGAACTTTCTCTTCGGCTTCCTTACCAATGTCAGGGCCTAAGAGTGAACGTTCACCAGCTCCAGACCAATTGATTGGACTCCTGCATCTGCGGCCATAGAGAGCTTCAAATGGTGCCATTCCTAGGCTTGCCTGGTAGCTGTTGTTGTAGGAGAATTCAACATATGGAAGGCAATCCTCCCATTTCATGCCAAAGGAGAGACCACATGCTCTGAGCATATCCTCGAGAATCTGATTGACTCTTTCGACTTGCCCTTGAGACTGAGGGTGATAAGCTGTGCTGAACAGAAGTTTGGTGCCCAATGCTTCTTGAAAACTCTTCCAGAAATGAGAAGTGAATATGCTTCCACGGTCTGAGCTTATTTCCAATGGAACACCATGAAGAGGAACAATCTTTGCTGTGTAGAGCTCTGCTAACTGGCTAGCTGAGATTGTTTCTTTGACAGCAAAGAAGTGAGCTACTTTAGTGAGACGATCAATAACAACGAAGATTGCATCGTTGCCCTTTTTGGACTTTGGAAAACCAGTGACAAAGTCCATTTCAATCATGTCCCACTTCCACTCAGGGATTTTCAGTGGTTGGAGTAGACCGGCTGTTTTCTGATGGACTGCCTTAACACGTTGACAAACGTCGCATTCAGAAACGTATTGAGCAATTTCACGTTTCATGCCAGGCCACCAGTACAGCGTTTTGAGATCCTGGTACATCTTTGTACTTCCAGGGTGGATGTAGAGAGGAGTTTCATGAGCCTCCTTGAGAATGACATCTTTGAGACTTTGAACTTGAGGAACTGCAATGCGTCCTTCGAAGAACACAGTTCCCTTGTCATCGATTGAGAAGGACTTGAATTTCTCCTTGCCTTCTTTGATGTGTTCTACCATCTTCTTGATTTCAGCATCACGAAGTTGTTCAGAACGAATCTTGTCCTCGAGAGTTGGACTGGCTGTCAAGCTTGCAAGATAGCCTTGAGGAACAAGACCAAGGTTCAGCTTCTGGAATTCTTCATGAAGTGGAGGTTGGCTTTCCATGATCATGAGATTATTGCAATATGACTTGCGACTGAGAGCATCGGCCATAACATTAGCCTTGCCTGGAGTGTAAGAAATTGTGAGATCAAAGTCTTTAATCTTTTCAATCCATCTCCTTTGCCTGAGGTTTAGATCTGGTTGAGTGAAGATGTATTTCAGACTCTTATGATCGGAAAAGATTTCAGTGCGATTACCCAACAAGTATTGCCTCCATTTCTTGAGGGCAAACACAACTGCTGCAAGTTCAAGATCATGAGTGGGATAATTTTGCTCATGTGCATTCAACTGACGTGAAGCATAAGCCACAACTTGACGTTCTTGCATAAGAACTGCACCTAGACCTTGGAGAGATGCATCGCAGAATATCTGGAAAGGTTTGGTAGTATCTGGGCCAACCAGAACTGGTGTAGAAGTGAGTTTAGTCTTCAGGAGATTGAAACTTTCATCACATTGTGGAGACCAAACGAACTTCTTGTCCTTCTTTGTGAGATCAGTGAGAGGTTTGGCAATCTTGGAAAAGTTTTGGACGAAACGACGATAATAGCTAGCCAAGCCAAGAAAGCTTCTTACTTTCTTCACCGTCTTAGGAGGTTTCCAATCAACAATTTCTTTAACCTTTTCTGGATCAATGGCTATGCCCTTGGCGGAGATGACATGACCAAGGTAAGCAACTTCTGGAATCCATAATTCACATTTGGAGAATTTGGCATATAGACGATGCTCACGAAGTTTCATGAGAGTGAGACGAAGGTGTTCTGCATGCTCTTCCTCAGTTTTTGAGTAGACCAGAATGTCATCAAGATATACCACAACGAACTTGTCGAGGTATTCATGGAAGACAGAATTCATGAGTCGAGAGAATGTCGCCGGTGCATTGGTGAGACCAAAGGACATGACGGTGTATTCATATAGACCGTACCGAGTGGTGAAAGCTGTTTTTGGAATATCTTCCTTTCTGATCTTTATTTGATGGTAACCCATTCTCAAGTCCAACTTGGAGAATATTGAGGCTCCAGCAAGTTGATCAAAAAGATCATCGATACGAGGAATTGGATACTTGTTTTTGATGGTTTTCTCGTTAAGAGGACGATAGTCAACAACGAGTCTCTTTGTTTGATCCTTCTTCGCAACGAACAGAGTTGGGCAACCCCAAGCCGAAGAACTAGGTTGAATGTAACCTTTCTCCATGTACATATCGATTTGCTCCTTCAACAATTTCAGTTCAGGAGGAGCTATCTTGTATGGATGCTTAGAGATTGGAGCAGTACCTGGTTCAAGCTCGATCACGAACTCAACTGCTCTGTCCGGAGGCATCCCTGGCAACTCTTCTGGAAAGACGTCAGGGAATTCACAAACCACCGGAACATTTTCAAGTAGAGGTATAGGTTTAGCATCGAGGGTGTAAAGATGAACAGAACTTGATTCATTTGGAGAATAGACTATCTGGCCAGAAGGGTGGAACAGAGTTATTGACTTCTGAGCACAGTCAATCGTAGCTTTATTGGCCTTCAACCAATCCATGCCAAGAATGACATCAATGTCAGAATTGCCAAGCAGAATGAGAGAAGCAAGGAATATGTGACCTCCAATTAGGATCTGATTTTCATGACTGATCTTGGAAGTTTGCATAGTTGCTCCAGGGGAGTTTACTACTAGCGGGGAGCCCAATCCAACAAAAGGGAGTTTAACTGCTGTCGCAAAGATCTTTGACACGAAAGAATGCGATGCTCCGGTATCAAACTACACTTTAGCTGGAAAAGAGTTTACGGGAAATGTACCGAGAACAACGCCAGCAACTTCCTCAGCTTTGTCGACCTTGACATGATTCACCCTCGCGGTCCTCCCGACATGCCTGTTGTTGGAGTTGAAGGCTTTAGGCGGGGGAGCACGCACCATTGCCTGGTTTGTGTTGGGACGAGGTGGTGGTGGAGGTAGCTGCCTCTGCGTGCACTTGTCAGCGTAGTGCCCCGTCTGCTTGCATTTGTAGCAAGTGACGACACGAGGAGTATCTGGCTTTGGCTGCCCCATTGAAAACCTCTGACCTTGCATGTGAGCTGGGTTGGGTGGGCGGGGAGCGAAGCCTGGAGAAGCTTGGGCATATGGAGCCCGAGTGACAGCACCATTTGGCACCCAGATGCGGCGCTTCTGCGGAGGGGTGGTCATGTTGGAGGAGGAACCACCCTCACGCGAGTGCTTTCGAGACTCCTCGAACGCCTTGCGCCCATTTTCTTCATTGAGCGCGGTGTTAACGAGCTCCTCGAAGTCTTTGGCCTTGATGTTGGTGAGGGCGTACTTGAGTTCCGGGTTAAAACCTCTGCGGAACCTTGCCATATTCTTAGCCTCAGTGGACACCTCATCACCAGCGTAACGAGCGAGGCGATTGAACTCACTCTGATAGCCAATGACGTCCAGCTTGCCCTGCTTGAGAGAGCAAAACTCTTCACGCATCCTTTCCATGAGACCATCTGGAATGTGGTGCTTCAGGAAAGCTTCCTTGAAACAACCCCAGGTGATTGGATAGCCAGCTCTCATGGTCTGGTAGTTCTCCCACCAAGTAGCTGCCTGACCCTTCAGCAGATAGGATGCATACTTGACCTTGTCTTCCTCAGCAACGTGAGCAATCTCCAGAGCCCTAGCTATCTCACGGATCCAGTCATCAGCATCCAGAGGCTCGCGTGTTGCCACGAAAGCTCTCGGGCCCAGACTCAGAAACTCCTTGATACTGACTCATGGAGCATTCTGGTTGTTGTGCTGGTTAGTCTGGAACTGGGCCATCTGTGCCATGACTTGGGTCATCTGAGTCAACAGCTCCGTGATTGGCGGTGGCTCAGGCGGGTTGTTCCTTGTTGGCGGCATCCTGAATGGAAATGCATTTTAGCACAACAATAGAAAGGATAGACTTGGTAACCGAAAGAGAGATTATTCCGACGCATGAATAGATAACCCACATGTACATCATCACATATTCAAATACATCAGAATATCCAAAACACCATAAATGGTTCGAAAGCCAAAGGATAACTAAACATAGCTAAGAATGGATACATCGGTACTCCCATGCTCATCACGCAGGACGGCGGCTAGGAGTACGGCGAGAGGTACGGTGAGGAGCACGCCCACGAAAGTAGGTAGAACGACGATCCACATAGATCTGACGTGGTCTGAGAGCGACTCTAGTTGTGGTGAAGTACATAGCGTCGACTCCCTGTGCTCCAAAGCGAGGAATCCCAGTGTAACCAGCACCAAGGTTGAGGAGTGGACCTCTGATCGGCTCGTAACCTCCAGCATCTGGCAGACGACGTCCAACTGGCTGATCGAAACGTGCAAAGCGCTCATCTCCAACAAAGTCTGTGGTGTAAGTCGCCAGACGAGTCAAAGCAAGGTAGAGCTGCTCTCTGACGGAAGCCAACTCCTGAGATAGTGTGCTGGCAACTGCGTCACTGTGCCTCACAAACTGAGCGGTGGTGTGCAGCCTGGAGTTATCATGCTCGTAGACATCCAGGTTGTCGTAGAGAGTGAAATGAGCTCCCTCCGAAGTGATGTAACCACGGGGGATGTGGCGATAGATAGAATCGTCAAATCCCCAGTAGTCAGCACGAAGGACGGTGAGACTCACATAAGCTTCCTGCTGCACAGCCATATCCACTGTGGAACCTACTGCCTCGTAGCGGTGGACAACGCTCATGCCATCATCTGACAGAATGTAGACGATAGCCTGGTAGTAGGTCTGCTCGAACTCTCGCTGCTGCTCGTAGACCTGGTACTCTGGTGCCCAACGGAACCCCAGATAAGTGACCATGTCTCTCAGCATCTCCGGATAACCGGCAGTGCTGTCGCAACGAGTCATCCGAACCACCTGCGGGTAGAACCTGAGATCCATCTGCAGATGATCGGGGAAGTTTGATTAGACGCCGGTAGAGAACTGAAGTGGAAAGCAACAACAAGGTTTCAACGGACGATAAGGATGTTGAGAAGAACAGGATATCGAAGCAACATCGGGAAACACGAGACCAAAAACTCCAGAGGTACTACGGAAAACCCATCCGGGCTTCTAAAGGATCAATATCTACTGCTTAAGGAATAGAGGATCTGCTTCCGGGGCTTACACGCCTCCGTTCTCAATCGTGAGTAGGCAACATGATAAATCATGTCACAACCACCTCATTCCTATGGTCTAGTAGATATAACTATCCTAGAGAAACCAGGATTCGTGAAACCCTAACTTGAAAGTTTAGGTGAGAAGAGAAAAACAACGTTGCACTTCCTTACCAGAAAAGGGAGGGTGGGTGGGGAAAGAAATAAAATGGCAGAATTCCTACTCTCACGTTTCATTTTTCCTATATAGCTACAAAATAGTTTCTAGACTCAACTGCGACCAGTAAAAGGGATCCTACAGGCAGATAGGCTCTGATACCATTTGTCGCACCCGGACTTCTAGAGGATACTCGCAGTTCCGTTGAACAGTAGTTGATTGGATTACGGGGCTTACCGGCACCCGCATCTCTTACGAGTAGGCCAACACACGTATGTGTGACAACCAACCCCTACTGTTCATCGTCTACGTAAACCATCCCATAGAAATCAGTATACTACCATTGACGTACTTCATACCATACACACATGGTACGTCAACGGCTTTTAACAAAATGATAGCACAACAGATCTCTAAGACACAAATAAATAGAAATAAGTTGCAAATAGCTCTCACTAGAGCAGAGATAGCAAAGTACAATCATCCAGAGGACACATGTCCCAACATATCATCATTACAACACAGCGGAAGCATTCAAAGGGTCTGAGTACAGACAAAATCCAAATAGGCTTCAGAAGCCGGAAACGAAAAGAAGGAGCCCATCCACGATGTCTCGGATCCTGCCCGGGTCCGCTATCTACTCGTCAGCAGCCTCGTCAAACTCCACGTAGTAGCCATCACGGGGAACCTCGTAAGCGTAGTCTGCGGAAACCACAGCCCCAAAGGGGTCAGTACATAAATGTACTGGCAAGCAAGACTCACAGTTCACCAAAGTGTAACCCGTCAACACCAAGCACAGATGCTTTGGGTTCAACGGAATTAAGGGGAATACAAAAGATACGGCAGCTGGCTGCACTAACCAACTACAGAACATGATACAACTTCCGGCTAACAGAAAGGGGATAAGATAGCGTATCGTAACCAACTATAACTAACCACCAAGCAAACACATCCTGGATCTCGCCCCTTATCCAAAGAAGCAATCCGAGGATAAACTCACACAGTTGGATTAATGATGGATCAAGTTATTGTGGCAATAAGGCTATTACTAGTCAAGTTATCATTAGTTAGGTGTAAGTTGTTCTGAATACTTGTTAGCCAGTACTTTCACCAAGTTAACCATAACCGCGGAAAACACGGCTTCTCGAGAAGATTTATCCCTGCAGGGGTGCACCAATTTGGCCGTACACGCAAGAATATCCCGTCAGACGGGAATCAAACCCACCAAGCGAGGCACTCTACACAACTCAACTCTTCTTCGCATCAAGCCCAAAGCACCACGTGCTGTGAGTGCGCGGCTAATCGAGCCCCACGAAGAAAAGGGGACCCTCATAGCACTCTAAGCCCACGCCGCCCTAAATGCCGACTACAAAAGTTCCACCCTGGCCTCGGGTTCATACCTGCATATGAGTGCACCAAATGGAAAGCCCGAACTAAGTGTGGCGATTTGGACGAGATGCGAATCGAATCAAATTGAGGGGGGGCGCCCATACACGCTTCCCACATGCGGATAGTGCGCTCATCATGGATCAGTAGACAAGACCCTTTTCCTAATTAGGGTCGACACTAGCAGGCCTCAAAACCACGCCGGGCCTCCTGCCGGTGTCTTATCAGCAAATTAATATTACCTCAAAATTAACAGGTTGTTGTTTAACATCGAGCCCCAGAACTTAATAGAAATATAGTAACAGAAAGTAACGGGTAACAGACTCGAGCAGAAACAACCCTAAGCATGCTAGTAAGACACGGGCAACAAGCAAAGGGGTTATAGGTGTGGAGGTGAGGCTATATCATGGTTAAGGGATAACATGTGATAGGTTCGTAACAGAAGCACCTACTCATAGGGCTAGCAGAATAGACAACGGAAAGTATCGGTATCCAATGTTGAAAGGTACACAATGGTTCATGTGAGTGAATACTTGCCTGCAAACTCAGCAGCCTGGTACTGAGCTAGATCCTCAGAAGGGGTGTCGTAAGTATCGTCTGACTCAACGTCGTCGTTTATTCGAGAAGAAGCAAACAAACAACGCAGAGAGATAAACAATCAATAACATGGCATAATGCATAATCATGGGATGATGCATGACCATTTAATTGATGCATCAAAATAAACTAGTTGACATGGTAACAACATGATTAAATGGACCCACATGCAATTTGAGTTGCATATGAAAAGCCCATGATTTAAGGTTGGAATATTTGTTTTACAACTAATCAACAGGTGAAGGTGGATTAGTATGATGCATGGATGAGGAAAACAGAAAAATAACAACAATAGAATCAATTTAAGATAAGGTTTACCAAGTTTGGAATTTTATTGATTAAGTTAGGAAATTTTGGTTCCTTAAAGGTGTTACACAAGCATTTGTTGTTTTCAGCAATTTAAATTGTTCAAAACAAATAACAAAATTCATATTTGGAAAGTACACAAAGTTTTAGGTGGATTACATGTTTCAATTATTAAAAAAAGGAATTAAGATGAATTATTTATGAATTAAACAAGTTAAACAAGATTTAATTGAATTTAATTCAAGTATGAATATTATTTGAATTTTATTTGTTCAAAACATAAATTCAAATTCATATTTGAAAAGGTTATGTTTTTCTGGTTTGAAAACATATTTTATAAGTTCAAAAAATAATTTAATTTGAGCAAGTTATGAATTTAGCAAATTTAAATGATTTAAACAAGGTTTAAATTATTTAAGCAATTTTAATTATTCAAAACATGAAACAAAATTAATATTTGAAAATGTGGTTTAAAATAGCATGGAAAACATATTTTATTTGGGTTATTTGAATTAAGTATGAAATAGTTATGCAATTAATCAAATTTTAAATGAATTGTTTGAATTTGAAATTTGAATGCATTTGAATTATTCAAAACAGAATACAAATATTATAAATAGGTAGAGAATTAAATTTGGTTCAACAAACATATTTTATTTTTATTATTTGGATTTGTAAAATAAAAGTTATTAGCAAATTAGTGGCAGGGACTAATCTGTAAAAGAATTGGACTTAAACTGAAAAAAAAGAAAAGATGAAAATAGATCTACACCGTGCAGTGACCTAGCCTGGGTCACTGCCAGTGGGCCCTGGGGCCAACGTGGCAGCAGTGCGCACACAGCAGCTGACAGGGGGCCACCCTATCAGCAGTCCTTGCAAAAAGGTGGGTTTATTCGCGGCGAGGGGGATCGAACCCTCGACCTGGGCCTGCGCACGCAACGCTGCTACCGCTGCGGTGTTCGTTCAGTTTTGTCAGTCTACGCGACGCAGCTAGGTTATAGTTCAGATTTGCTAACTGAACTTTTAACTGCGCGCGTTTGTCTGAACCTCGACAGAGATCGACGGTGGCCGGCGGCCATCAACGCTGCGATGCTGGATGCTGCTGCTGGCTCGAGTGTGTGCTGCGGTGTGCGCGCGCTTGCGATGCAGAGAGAAGGGATCGGAGAAGGAAACGACTGCTCACCGCCGGCTGGAGGGGAAGCAGCGGCTCGGGGCAGACGGTGGCCGGCGATGTCGAGGACGGCGGCGTCGCTCCGGTGGGTCTTCGCCAACGAGAAGGAACCGAGGAGGAAGAGGGGAGTACGGGGGTTCAGTTCCCGTACTTAGCCCGAGGGGAAGCGCTGTCCACCGGCGGCGATCATCGGCTGAAGGTGGTGGTGGCGCTCGGGTACAATTGCAGAGAGGGGGGAATTCCGGCAGAGATGGAGGAAACGGCGGCGGCGCGAGGGGGATAGGGTAGGTAGGTGGTCTAGGGCTGCTCGGGGACCTAGGGTGTAGCTTTATAGGGTTAGGCGGCGCGCGGTGGCCGTTCGCTGTAGCGGCCGTCGACGTGGCTCCGGTGGATGGCGCGCCGTACGCGGGGAAGAAAAGAGGAGGGTGAGCGAAGCGGTACCAGGCCGAGGGGGAAGAAAAGGTTGGGCTGGGCCTGCGCTGCTCCCCTCCTCTGAGCGTTTTTATTTTTTATTTTTTTTCCTCTGTTTTTTTTTTGCAGAAATAGAATTAGGAAGAAAATAGATAGGTTTTGAGTCAGGAAAATTAGGTAAAATTTGTGTGAGTTGATTAGGTCAACAGCAACCACTTGCCAAGTTTTGATTTCCAAAAAGTTCAAAAACTTGCTGTTTGTAAATTGGTTCAAATTTGAATGAATTTTGGATTAAAAGATTTATTGAAAACAAGAATTCAATAGGGTGAACCTTATTGTTTAATTAGAACAAATGATTAGAATTGTTTTGGTAATTTTCATAAGTTCAACATGGTTGCTGTTTGGAAAATGTATTTTGAATTTGAATAACATTTGAATTGAGTGATTGATTAAAAGCCACCATTTTTAATAGTTGAACCTTATGGATTAAATGGAACAATTGAGGTTTAGAGTTGAACTTTTATTTGAAAGATTGTAACATAACAAGTATGAACAAAGGTTTGAATAATGTTTGAATTTCAATTGTGAAAACAGAGAAAAACAGATGCAAACAAAAGGAAAACAAAGACAAACAAGGAATGAGTATGATGACATGATGCAAAACTTTAATTAAACCAGAATCAAACATTCTAAATGGAAGTTTTCATACTTGGGATGTTACAATCCCCATCAAACACTCTATCAACAAGTATCATTTGGTAGACAGGGTTGCGATCTGCACTGATGTATTTCGGCATGCTGGTGCTGTGCGTGAGGTCACACCAGCTACACTGATCAACGTAGATAATTAAAGATTTGTTTTTTACGCATATGAACAACACCACTTTAACAACAACATGCAACAATTACCGGCATCCAAAATTTCATAACCAAATTGAGTGAAAACTATGATCACCGTACAAGACAACACATAGAACAAGGTGAACGGACAACGATGTCTCCTAGAGGGGGGGGGGGTGAATAGGCGATTACATCTTTTTCGGTTAAGGCTTGATAAATGCGGAAATAAACTAGATGCTTTAATTAACAAGCACACAACCTAAATATTCTAGGGTCAACTAGGTGCACCAACAACTTATGCTAAGCAATACAAGTAACAAGGTGATAGCAAGATATATGACTTCAAACTCGAAGGCTATCACAATGTAAATTGCATAAGTAAAAAGCTCGGGTATAGAAATAACCGAGGCACACGGAGATGATGATGTATTCCCGAGTTCCTCCCACAAGGGGAGTACGTCTCGTTGGAGGGGTGTGAGCTCACCACAAGAGGCATACTCAACGCCACAAAGGCCTCACCCTATTCTCCGATGAACCCCGCCACAAAGGCCTAGTTCACCTTCCAATATTGGCAACCTTCAAACCCGAGGCACGCATCCACAACTTAATTGGAGGCTCTCGGTGTCACCACAATCTTGGGGCACACATCCACAACTCAATTGGAGCCTCCCAAGAACACCACAAGTCGTCTAGGGTCTAAGACCCAAGAGTAACAAGCACACAAACTTTCACTTCCACGAATCCTCGTGGAGAGAGAAAACCGATGCAACCGATGCAAATGGCAAGAGCACAAGTGCTCAAATCCTTCAGTCTCAAATTCCAACAAAGCAACAAATACTTATGGGGGAATAAGAGAGGAAGAACAATGGAGGAGAAACACCAAGAACTCCAAGATTTAGATTCACTAAGTTACCCTCACTAAGAGGAGAGATGGATTGGTCGAAATGTGGATCTAGATCTCCTCTAACTTCTCCCTCAAATATATGCAAGAATCATTGGAGGGATTGAGAGAGGAGCAAACTTTCCAAAGTCAACAATGGTAGAGAGAGAGGAAAAACGGGCTGGGAAATACTTGGGGACTTTGGGGAAGAAAGCCCCTTAAATAGGTGCTCAAAACTAGCCGTTTTTTTCCCAAAAACGGCCCAGTCGGAATAATTCTGGACCCCGGAATAATTCCGGATTGCAACAGAGAGATTTGCGGCCAAGTCGGAATGATCCGGAATAATTCCGGATTGCATTAGAATGACTGAACACCGATACTAGAAATGCTATAACTTTTGCATACAGACTCCGTTTCCGATGTTCTTGGGCTCATTGAAATCGCAACGACGAGCACTACAAGAATATGCAGAGAAACATAATTTTCCAGCAATGGAAGATAAAACCAAATGGGTAAAGGTTTATACCTCTCAAATAGGAACACCCGCTAAAACCTCCAACACGAAAACACACATAACTTTTGCGAATGAACTCCGAATTAGGTGAATCCAAATGGGTTGGAAAGGTAATAACAAGGACTATATAAAAAAAAGGAATGGAGAAGTTACAACACATGGAAGGTGTGGAAACATTTTTAAAGCTGAACCGGATATTTTCACCACCGAAAACGCAACAAGTTTTTCTTACCAAAACCGTTTTCGATAAACCTTGGCTTGCCATGAAGATCACGACAAGCACAAAAACCCCAAGGAGATAGAAGACAAATAAGAACCAAGAAAGATGATATGCCAAGTATGCAAATTTTTGAGCTCTCCATAACGATTCGATCAAGTTACTCACTTGAGATCCCCTTTTGATAGTACGACTATCTATCCTATAACCCGGTCTCCCAAAGACACGAGACCGGCAAAATAGAAAAAGTATAAAGATTATACCTTTTCCTTGAGCATTCCACTTGAGATAGATGATGGCGATCTTGAATCTCTCAAGTTGAATCTTCTTTCTCGATCGCGCTTGCTAGCACAAGCTCCGCTTGGTGAAGACTTGCAAGTTGCTCCCCCATACACCATTATGGGAGAGTCTAGCTCCCCCATACACCATTATGGGAGAGAAACTTCTCGGAAAATCTTCACAGGGACACAATCTCCAAAAGGGTGGCAAGCATCAAGCATAGGATTTCTTCTAGATTCTTCACTTGAGCTTCCAAGTCAAGCTAGATGACGAACACCGTTTGACGACGACATAGACCATGGGCTATATGAAATCTTCCTTTTGGTGCATGCCCATGGAAAGATACCTAACCACGCATAGAGATGCCACACACACATATCATGGGTTAGTTCACAAAGCTATATTGACAATTGCTTACCATACCATGAGATACATAATCCCACTTGGTATATCTTGTAGCTTTGTGTGTTGATCACTTTCTTGATCAACCTTGTATATTTTCTTCTCACTTCAAATGATGATGTCTTGAAGATAATAATGAAATATCACCTATTCCTTTTCTTCAAGACACACTAGCAATAAGCACAACTCTATACATAGCCATTCTTCATATAAAGCCTTGAATATAATAATGACCATCAAGAAAGCTAATAGAGTTCAACACATGAACTCCATTATTTCCTATGGACAAGATCTACAAGGATAACTCAATGAAAACATTAGTCCATAAGGATTGTCATTAATTACCAAAACCACATATGGGGGCACCATGCACTTTCAATCTCCCCCATTTTGGTAACTGATGACAATCCCTTTTTACGAGGGTTTATATGATGAATTAAGCAACCATGCAAAACAAAGAGCAAGGATGCAATATCATGGAAGGCCAATGCTTAAGAACGAAACTAAAGCATAAAACCAAATTCCCTTAAACCCTCTAAACTTCTCCCCCATTGGCATCCATTGCCGAAATGGGCAAAAAGATTAGAAGGCCAATGTAAAAAGAGATCCCCCATAGTGTATGCATTCCTCATTATATGAGTGAAATCAAACTATATTGAGGATCCAAATATTTACAAGCAAAGTCAAATTGAAGCATACTTTCATAAAGAAGCAACCAACCAAATGATCCGAAAAACTGATTGACCAAAATCAATATTATGATAAGATCAACCAAGTGTTCTAGAAAATCAAGAGGGAACTACCCAAGGTACATGCACAATGTTAGATTTGAATTACTATATAATGTGCACAACATGGAATCATCACTCCCTTATAGATAATTTTGAACACAAACAAGAGCAAGAGAATAGATTGGAAATGAAGCAAAGCAATTTGCAAACAACCAAAAGTTGAGCAATTAAGATCAAGAAGCGACAAATAAAGATTTACTCAACCAAAGTAGATGTGTGTGACAAGGAAAAACATTTTTAGGAGACTAATAGGATGATAAAATCATCAACATAGTCTTTCAATATATGAGGCACATAGTGCATATCATGTATTTCCCATACACACAAAACAACAAAGGATAAAACACATAGGTCCACAAGCTTATTAAGATGCAAAAGGAATACCAAATGAAAATCAAAGCTTGTGCCTTTTAGGAACCACAAAGGAATATAAAGCAATAAAATGTGGTCACTAAAGAAATAGAATATCAATTAAATATGTAACTATTCTCGTGTGTATAAGTTTCAAGTGGACACCAATCACAAAGATATATATCCACAAAGAAACATGCACACACAAAATAGGTACAAAGTTGAAGAACATGATATCCATGAGAGGTTCATAAATATACCAATAAGATATTTGCTTGAAAGCAAAGCGCTAAGCTTAGTTTTATCTTAAATGGATATATATGAACAAGTCAACAAACTCATCAAAGCATCACAAATATCACAAGGGAAAAGTGATAGTTGAAATGCTTCGAGAAAGGTAACGCGTATCGCAAAAAGGCAAATGATTTTGAGAAAATATCAATATTGCATATGAGAGACTTTGAATAGAAGATGATAGATTAATATACTTGGGATTGGTGAATCATGAAACTGATTATAAATATCCCCTTGATATGTAATCATCCCAGCTTACTCATATTTGCAACAAAGATGCTTTTGATAAGACATTTGCAAGAACCAAATGAAATGCAACAAATGGAATTCATGCCAAGATGCAAACTACACAAGTTTGAAAGCTAGAAATGTATGCTTGAGATAGATACTTGTTACCAAGAAGACATTGGTGATGAAGAGGATGCGAGTTTGATAATCATCATAGCTTGACTCCTATAATCCAATGGTGAAAACAACTTCCTTATGAACGAGGCAAGCACCCAATGCATATTTATTGCACCTAAAAACAAAATTCAAGTACAACATGGTACCCAAACTCATTGGGTCCAAAGAGTTAGAACAACTACAATACATAGGACAATCTCCACATAAATATGTGCATATTAATATGAATTTGAATTTCATGCACATCTTAGGCATTTAGGATTTAATGGAGTTTATCCTATATATTGGGTCAACAAAAGTAAGCATGTCAAAAGATATACATAGTAAATATACATGCACAAAACTTTCAAGAACCAAACAAGACACAAATTGGACAAAACACCAATTAAACCAAGAAGGCACTCACACGAGTGAAAAGCAAGAGAATTGTCCAAATTATATCAAAACCCAAATCAACACATGATTGAGGAAACCAAATAAAGAAGATACCAAAGAAAAAATAAGATCAAAGAATAAAACAACCCCTCTACATTTTTCATGATGAAACACAAAGTACCAAGATGAAAAAATGTTTGTCTTCAAAATAGATAAGTCATTGGGATAAAATACCAATTTCAAGACAACAAGTGTTCAAACGCATATATGGTAGCTCTTCCAAGAATAGTGCATTTATTATGATCTTGCATTTGAATAAAAAATTCACACAATGGAATAATTACTCTCCATATATATTGTTCAAACACTAGTCAAGCTCAAGAAAGGCAATAAGATGCAATACCAATTTAAAGAATGGTGTTCTACTCAATGTAGGATAGATTCTCCAAGAATAGTGCAACACAAAGAAGTATGAATATGAATCAAAGTTCACAATAATGGGATCATTGATTTTCCTAACACAAGAAAGCATAAAACAAATTTTGAGTAGAACAAAAGGAAGACACAAAGGAGTTTGAACCAAAACAAATCCTTGGAAACAAACAAGATTTTTTTTAGAGCAAAGGAAAAAGTAAATATGATCAATAAACTTACCACAAATTGTTATCACTTGTCAAAGAAAAGAGATGTATGGAGATATTTCTCGGTGGTACATTTTTTCACAATCATATTCACAAAACATAAGCATGTGACAAAAGATAGGAATATAAAATCGTGCCTAGATAGAGATTCTTGAAGGCTTCTAATAAGAATCGAATATGCACCAAGAAACTCTCTCACAAACAATATACCAAAATAAAAGGGACAACAGATATTTTGAGCAAATATGGAACTTGTGTGAGCAACATGCCACAAATGAACACGATAACTAATAATATCAACTCTAGGTGGCAATACCTCACATGTTCACATTTTATAGGCTTATAATATGCACATATCTTATTACTCCCCCATAATGTGATAATCCATTTTTTTAACAAGAGGCAAAGAAAATAAATCCAACTAGAGAAATTTAATGGACATTATAATTTGAATTTCTCATGAGAAAGACATACCGCATAGAGACTAGACAATATTGATATATCAACACTAAGTGGTTTTACACATGTACACACATTTTAGGATAGTAAAGTGCCAAGAGCATATTAATCCCCCAAAATGGGATAGTCCATTAATCTCCCAAAGAGCCAACTAAAATACAAGAGCTCAAATGAAGGCTCTAACACAAAGAACACAAGTACATGGAGTGCAAACCAACAAACGCATACTAGATTAACCAAGATGGGTAAGTAGTAAGCACACCACATACAAACACATGCTAGAAACAAAACTAACATATGCAAGGGAGCAAGCAACTTTCAATGTATATATGAATTAAATACGAGTTACCGCATGGAGGAACATTGGGTAAGAGATGTATATAATCCAAGTGACTTGGCTTGAGGAAATATAATTGATGAAGATCCCTTAATTCTTCATGAGATAGTTAAGTCTCCAATGCCCTCCTACAACACCTATTGATCAAGTTTGAGCTTGTTGGTCCCCAACCAAGTTGGGTACTAAGAGGTTAGTAACAATAGGTTTGGCAACCCAAATGGTTCTTTTCTTGACACCACTTGGAGTACCAACATACTTGGAAAAGACATTACCCACATTATTCTTCGAAATGGAATAAACATCATCAACAAGGATAGGGTTGGATAATGTACCATTAGTGCATGAAGAAGCAAAGTGTCCCTTCTCACGACAAAGGTAGCAACATTGAATCTTTTCTTTCTTCTTGATAGGCTCCTCAACGAGAGGAGCATTGGCTTGAGTATTCTTAGGAGGTGGCCGTTGTTCAACTCGTGGTTGAGCATGAGATTGAACAAGAGGACGCTTCCCTAGTTGCTTCTCACTAAGTGGCTTCTTATTCAAAGGGCAAGATCTAACATGGTGCCCTTCAATCTTGCACTTGAAGCAAATAACCTTGGCCGAATCTTTTTCTTGTTCTTGGCCCTTGTTCTTGATAATCTTGGACTTGTTCTTGATATTGGAGTTGAATACAAGTCCACTCTTGTCATTGGGAAGTCTTCGCACCATCAACATCTTGTCAAGGGTGGAACTCCCTTTATGACACTTTTCCAAGTCTTTCTTCAAAGAAGTGACTTGGGCCTTGAGCTCTTTAATTTCCTCTACATGGTTAGAATCAACACAGGAGCTAGAGGAAGTAGATGCTTCATTGTTAGAGCAACAAGGAAAGGAAAGAAATTCATCACAAGATGTAGAAACATTATGAGAGGATGAATTACTAATACTAGCACAACACAATATAGAATTACTAGAAGATACTGTGCTAGTAACCACATGAGGATCACAAGATGTTACCTTTGTAGTGATAGAATCAATAGCTAACTTTATCTTGGTATGGGATGCTAGAAGATCCTCATGAGAGCTAGATAGCTTTTCATGAGTTTCCTCCAATTTACCACACTTGCTAGTCATCAACTCAAGTTGAGCCCTTAGCTCAACATTCTCCTTCAAAAAAGATGCTTCACAAGATGTGGAGTTAATAGCACAAGCATTATTGGAAATAGAAGAAGACATCTTGGCAAGCTCATTATTCAACCTAGAGTTTTCCTCAATTAGATTAGCATTGCCAACAACAAATTCAACCTTTTCATTTTTAAGCACTTTATATTTAGCATTAGTATGGTCACGTGCTTTAGTGAGATAGACTATTTGTTCATTATATAGCTCCTCAATAGATTCAAGTTTCTCCTCAAGAGTAACTCGGAGCTCATACTCTTCCTCAAGAGACATAGTGAGGGATTCCTTCTCATCGGCATCACTTCTTTCAATATCACCTTTCTTCTCAATGATTTTAGTGATATAAATAGAAAAATCCAATATTTCACCCAAAGGAGTGATAGCTTTACTACCTTTAGGGGGATCAAGAAGAACCAACCCACCCTTCTCCATTAAAGAGACCTCATCCTCATACTCTCCACAAAATAAATCCTCATCCTCATCATCACAAGATGTAGTGGGTTCCAAAGGTGGAGATACCTTTGAATCCTTAGCCATAAGGCACACATGGGAAATGGATAACGATGATGAAGATTGACTTGAAGCACCAATAAGGTCCATGTCTTGTTCCACCAAAAAACGGGATTCCTCTACATTGTTAGCCACACAAGTACTAGAGGAAATGGAAGCATTGTTTTTAAGAAAACAAGACATAGGAAGCATATCATCATGAGAAGTTAAACAACTATTACATGATATGCAAGGACTATCAACACTAGCATGTATGGAACTTTGAGTGCTAGAAGATATTAAGTCCAAAGATAGATCATTGCAGTGGGATAGAGATGAAGTATAGTCAATAGCAAATTCACTATCCACAATGCAATTTCTATCACCACTCACCATATCATTACCTTGTGACAAATAACATGTTGGTGGAGTGGAGAAAGATGTGAACTCATCACGTCCGGAAGTGGATGGAGAACAATCATCCTCAATAATATTGGACACATCATATATATATCTTGAAGTTTTGTCCATAACTCATGAGCGTTCCGAAAAGGCATGATTGATTCAATAACTACATCACTCAAAACACACAAGAGACCATTAGATACAAGAGTATCGAGATAAGAGTTTTCCTCATCCTCTAAAGATAAATCTTGATAATCGTTTGGAGGAGGAAAATCCATATCTACAATTCTTCTTACATACTTTGGACCCATGTCCTCAAGAAAATAAAAAATGCGAATTTTACAAACATCATAATTTCTACCATAGAATATAAACTATATTTCCCTAAACGACATCGTACTCTCTAGGATGTAAAGACTAATAAGAGATACGAGACTCTGATACCAATTGAACGGGCAACGATGTCGCCTAGAGGGGGGGTGAATAGGCGATTAAAACTTTTTTGGTTAAGGCTTGCTAAATGCGGAAATAAACTAGGTGTTTAAATTAACAAGCACACAACCTAAATATTCTAGGGTAAACTAGGTGCACCAACAACTTATGATAAGCAAGACAAGTAACAAGGTGATAGCAAGATATATGAATTCAAGCTCGAAGCCTATCACAATGTAAATTGCATAAGTAAAAAGCTCGGGTATAGAAATGTAACATCCCAAGTATGAAAAATAGCCATTAGAATGTTTTGCTCTCTGTTATTTTATGTTTTGCATCATGACATCATGTTCATTGCATTTGTTTTGCTTTGTTTTCCAATTGTTTTCCTCTGTTTTCCTTTGTTTTCCTCTGTTTTCTATTTGAATTTCAAACCAAATTTCAAACCTTTTGTTTCATACTTGTGATGTTACAATTTCCAAATGAATATTTCAAATCAAAACAATCAATTGTTTCCATTAAAGTTGTGATTCCAAAACTGTTGTTTTGTTTCTATCAAAAATTCATTTAATATCAAACCCTTTTCAAATTCAATTACAATTTCTTCCAAACAGCAACTATGTTGAATTTATGAGAATTACAAACCAAATTCTAATCCTTTTTGTTTCAATTAAACTCTAAGGTTCAACTATTTAAATCTTGTTTTCAATATTCACTTAATAATCAAATTCATTCAAATTGCATTCAAATTCATTTGCATTTTCCAAACAGCAACCATTTGAAATTAATGAAACAAAACATTTTCCAAATCAATTTGTTTCAAATAAAGTTGAGGGTCCAAAAACTAATTATATGTTTCTTTTTAATAAATCCCTTAATCTCAAATTTAATCAAAGTCAACCAAATTACAAACAGCACCATATTTCAAACTTTTTGAAAACAAAAGTTTGCCAATAGTTACTGTGGCTATAAATAACTCATCCAAAATTTTCTCCTAATTTTCTAACCTAAACCCTAGCCTTTTTCTTCCTTTACCAATCAGCAAAAAAAAAAAACACAAAAACAATCAGAACAAATAAAAAAATAAAAGAGAGAGGGAGAGAGGGGCAGGGCAGCAGGCCCAGCCCACCTTCACCTGGCCTGCTTACCTGTTTGCCATCTTCTTCCTCCCTGTACGGCTGAGCATCGCAGGTGTCCACGTCGATGGCAGAGGAGCAGGGACGGCTGCGAGCCCTCCCTCCTACCCTATAACTCTAGCTCGTGCCCTAGCTCCCTAACCCTAGCCGCACTCCCTTCTTCTCCCTCCTCCTCCTCTCTCCCCGCCTCCATTCTTTCTACCTCTCTCTCTCTGCAACTACCCTTCTCTGTAACTGAACCTGCACCCCAGCTCCACCTGTCGTGGGATTATCACGGCAGATGTTACCAGGGGTAACTGATCTTGGGGCAAGACGACACAGGCGTTTGGGAGAGGGTTTAGCTCAGAGGCAAACATGGTGGAACTCGATCTGGTAGCCGGCAATCAAGTCGCCGAGTCTCCGATCTCAATATATTAACTCGATTTCTCGTATACACTGGATGCTCGATATCAAGCGGTACTACTAGGGTTCTTGGATCTCCCTCAACTAATCTTAGGGGTCGGTTTATAAAGCACCCGTACCCCCTGGCTTACTCTCCAAGGCGCACCCTGGATCCTACCCGGACACGGCATACGAACCCTAACCTTCCTTTACCGTAACCCACAATCCGGGTTACTGGGCCTACAAACTTGGGCCTTACGAAAGTCCTTTATCCTTAGCCGGATCCTGCGCAGCGTCCTTTGGGCCGGGTTATACCTTGGAGTTGGCCTACCGGGTTATTATCCCTCCATCAGTAGTCCCCAGAATAGCTTGGGCTTCACGGATCCTTCCTTGAAGCGCTCGCTATTCCCTGTAAGAATATCAAACACACAAGTATATGGAGGCCGGGTTAAGGTGCTTTGATAGTTAGCTAGGCCTTACTCCATGGTGGCCATATAGTAACCCGGCTTTTTCCCAAATACCTGGCTTAACTTTCCAGGCCTAAACCCTAATAAAAATGTCAAGATTCTATACTCGATAATTGACCCTAAAATCACGGGGTGGATCTCCTTCTCTTTTTCGTCCAAATACCTTGCTTAACACTTGGAGCATTTCTCGTAGGATCCGCGCGGATAACCATTCCCCCTAATTTCCGGCTTCCGGCCGTTGAGATAAGCTCACCCTCGCCTTATAAATGGCGTTCATGGGATGACCTAGAGCCCAACGCCTCACTCCATCCTCTCCTTTCCTTCTTCACTCCTTGCGCCCTCGCAACACCTCCGCAGGAATTTCGTGCTCGCCGCCAGTGCAAAGCCACCGCCGGCCGCATCCGCTTTCGAGCCATCCCGCGCCGCCGCCAAACTTCACCGCTGCGCGCTCACTCCGCTCGCCAAGAATCGCAGAGGGGCGCTCGAGCCACGCCGTCCACAGTCCTCGCACTAAACTCCAAGATCTCCCAGTAAGTTCCTTTTACTTGTTTAATTTGGCCTCGCAATTTCTTGATTCATCCCAGATCGGATCTAGGTCAACCTGTGGGCCGTTTCTTCGTCACACCGAATTTAGAAGGCTTAGATGCTTGCTAACTTCTTCAACAACCTGTTTGATGATCGCACATCGCCCTCCTACCATTATTAATCGCCAATCTCTTCGTAGGATCATTCGCGAGTTTTCCAATCTAGATCCGTTTCACCTTAATTTTCCGCACATAACATTGACACCCGGAAAATCCTCCTTTTCCGGCTATTTTGCTTGCAGTAGATACATGGGCAACCATCCGTCCTCCCAAACACCTTTCCACACGTAAGTGACCAATAATCTTCATAGTTACACTTGATACCCGGATACCTTGCAATCTTCACTTCATGGCGTGATACCCGGATAGTTCTTTAGTTTTCACGCTTTCCTGATACCCCAATACTTCTGAGTCTTATTTTCTGTACCTCTTTTTCTTGTGTTTTGCAGGTCGATCCCATGGCTCCCAAAAGGCAAGGGAAGCAGTCGGCCCAGGCGAAGACATCCCAATCCATATCCGCCAATTGGGGGCGATCTACTGTCACCAAGGCCAAGCTGGAAGAATTGGCCGAATTAGGGGTTCTTCCCCCTCAGAAGGACATTCAGTGGAGGGCGCCGGGTGACGAGACCCGGCCTACTCCCACCGACGGCGAGGTAATCTGCTTTGTAGAGCACGTGACCCGGGGATTCCGCCCTCCGGGTCACCCTTTCTTTCGCGAAGTCCTGAGCCACTACGGCCTCCGGGTGTTCGACATAGGGCCTAACTCTATGTTGAATATTACCCACTTCATTGTCTTATCCGAGTCATACTTGTGCACTCCACCAAGTTTGACTCTCTTCATTGAACTGTTCCAGTGCAAGCCGTGCCGCGAAAGCGGCGACGGAGCACTTCTCACATGCGGCGGGGTGTCCATCCAACGCCGTAAAAACTCCCCAATGCCAACCCTCAATCTGAACTCTCATGTCAATCACTGGCAATTATCCTTCTTCTACTGCCATGACACTTCTCCACCCAGCGAGAAGAGGCTGCCGGGTTACTCGGAGGGCCTCCTCGAGCCTTCCGAATCTTTCAATGCCTTTGCCCCTGACTCAGACAGGGAGGTGATCCTTCCCTTGTTAGCCAAAATAGCCATCCTCTCAGCCCAAGGCCTCCTTGGGCTCAATTTAGTGAAAACGTGGGTTGATTTTCGAATCCAACCCAACTCCATCCGCACCAAATTAATGTGCGAGTACTCGGGGCATTCCACGGATGCACTCCGATACTCCACCAAGAGCTTTGCGACCGGCGACACCAACAAGACCATCAAGGGCTTCTTGACAGAGAAGCTAGAGGTGATAAAGAACATCGCCGGGTTACCCCCATTTACTCGGGAAAACCCGGCTCCGGCGGTAATATTCGATATTCATAACTTATTTCCACACTTTGACTTGATACAGCTTCTAACCCTTAATTTCATCCTTTTGCCTTAGGCTGATGATCCCTTCTGGAGAGTTGAACCCTCCCCCCCTTCCAGAAACCCGGAAGAAGAGGACGAGTCGGCCGATGATAGTGAAGGTACTTGCCCGGAACTTGTATTATTTTCACTTGCATCATTTTCCTCCCATTTAACTTTTTCCCACGGACACACACTCGGTTCGCAGGGCTGGAGGACGAAGGTGAAAACAACGAAGATGACCCGGAGGCTACCGAATCTGATCAAGAGGCAACAGTTGGAGCCAAGAGGAAGACCAGAGGGGCAGTGTCCAAGGTTCCTTTCTCCTCGTTATCCTCTGAACCTTACTCCTTTGACGCCATGCGACGACTTAACCATCAATTATCGAACTCGTCGTACTTGAAGGATTCTCTTCCAGCCAAGCGCAGAGTAACTCGGAGCTCCCCGGGTGAAGATCCCCTTAACCCGGGCATCTCTACCTCCTCCGTCCATCGTGCCAGTGCTCCTCCGTCTCGTCCTTCCAACTCTCCTCGACGCCACCCTTCTCCTAACCATCCACGTGCCGTTCAATTCCGGGTTCCGTTAGTGGTCCCTGTGGCGACTTCATCTGCTTCCAGCGGCGAGCTCCCGCCAGACTACACCGTGAATGCCGGGTAAGTTTTTGCTATATGACTTCTTTTGATGCCTGACAATTTTCAATCACCACTGCTGATGGGGGGATGATAACCCGGTAGGCCATACACCAGGGAATAACCCGGCCCAAAGGACACTGCGCAGGATCCGGCTAAGGATAAGGAAACCTGTGAAGGCCCAAGGTCCTAGGCCCAGTAACCCGGATTGTGGGTTATGGTAGAAGAAAGTTAGGGTTTGTGCGCCGTGTCCGGATAGGACCCAGGATGCGCCTTGGAGAGTAAGCCAGGGGGTACGGGTGCTTTATAAACCGACCCCCAGGTCTAGTTTAGACAGAGATCGAAGAACCCTAGCAACATCGTGTGATATCGAGCATCAAGTGTAATCCCAGAGTTGAGTTATTATATCAAGATCGGAGACTCGGCGACTTCGATTGCCGGCTACCAGATCGAATTGCACCATGTTTTCCTCTGAGCTAAACCCTCTCCCAAACGCCTGTGTCGTCTTGCCCCAAGATCAGTTACCCCAGGTAACATCTGCCGTGATTATCCCACGACAGTTGGCGCCCACCGTGGGGCCTGCGTCCAAAGGTGTTTACATCACGGGAGAAGCTCGGAAGGGCATGGAGAATCTTGTCATCGGCGAAATCTACATCGACCACGAAGGAGAAAAGATGGTGGACGATTCCGGCTGGGGGCCGGAGTCGGATCACCTCGAAACCGGATCCGTCGTGACAATCGGCTGGATCAGCGTCTTCATCGGTATGGTATGTGCTTCCAATTCGATCCCTGACAACGTTGGATCTGATTCTATGCCAGGAAAAGCCACGTCTATCCGATCAGATGATGAAGAATCGACTGGAACGACATATCCGGCAGAAGAACCCATCGCGGAGTGGGAACAACCGGAGGAGCCGGCATGGACCCCACGCGACCGGGCCGAGAGAGAAGATGATACCGGGTCTATCCTGGATCTACTGGAAAACCGGTATGAGGAGAACGGTGAGGAAGAACAGCATGAACTCACACCGGATATCGTACGCCGAGTTGCAGTCTATGCGGCCCCCGCGGCCAACCAAGGAAACGCAACCGCGGCATCAGTCGGGGCGGCTCAGGCAGTGGCCCAGCGACAGGGCGCGGCTAACGGAGACCCGGTCTTGGCCCGGGTTGATGGAGAGTCGGCGTCAGTAACCAGCAGAGCAGCGGATGAGGAGCTACATGCAAATACGTTCGGATTCTTAGAAAACCGGACACCAGGGGCGGGTCCTTCGAACTCGCGCCACCCGGCCTTATTCGATAATAATCTGATTCTAGACCCCACAGTTCTCGCAACGGTTATCACTCCGGAAAACGCAGCGGAACGCGTTAGGGATCTGGATGTGGCTAACCGTGCGCTGGAACAGCAAAGAAGGCAGGTAGAGGCAGAAAAGCAAGGGATGGCCACGCGGCAGCGTGAGCTAGATGCGTTGGAAACCCGGCTCCGAGAGGAAACGTCCAGAATACATCAAAGGCACCACACCAGGTTACCAGCAATGGGCGGGGTTATTAACCCGACTAATTTATTTATTACACCTCAGGACCAGCCAATACCAGTGGTGAACCAAGGAACCGCACCCCAACAGGCGACAGCAGCGACACATCCGGCGAATGAGCGGACCGGGTTACCCCCACCACAAACCAGAGTCACAACCGGCAACGATCTACCACCACCACCACCATCACGGTTCCGCACACCAGCCGGCCACTACAATAACCCCATGGATAATGTATATGCAGCGACGCTCGCGTTGAATCAAATCCCTGTGGGAGAGTCGCCCCATGCAGAGAAGACTCGACAAGCCATCGATCTGTTGCACACTGCGGTGGCACAGCAAGCCAATTATCCGGATCACAGAAGCGGTATGCACGGGACACCATACGCCAGTCAACAGCAAGGGAATATCCAAACAAGTTCAGCGCGACAGAGGGAAGAGCAGCAGCAAATGCCGCCTCCTCCCCGCGCTCAGGCAGCATCAGCAGCACAGGCCGTCATGGACAGTTCTAGGGCTCGGAGGGCCGCGGCCGGGTCTGCAGCGCATGGGCTTCCCGCAGCATCACGCCCAGCCGCGCCCCCTGCGGTATCACACGTTTCTAGAGCGAGGCCGGCCTCAACCATTCTTGCGGGACCTAAGTGTCTCTCGGACAGTATCAGAGCCGAACCTTACCCGGAAAAATTCAAAGAGCCAGGGAAAGTAGTAAATTATGAGCCAACCATGGATCCAGAAACATGGCTAAGTAGTTATGAGATGGCAATGTCGATTCGCAACGCGTCCGAGAATCTCCAAGCCAAATTCATGTATTTGATGATGTCAGAAGGAGCAGCAAAGTTATGGTTCACCAATTTGCCGGAAGGATCGATCAAGTCCTGGGAGGAACTGAAGACCGCGTTTGTCAAACACTTTCACGGGACCTGCAGGAAATTATTCACCATTGATGATCTAGAGCGATGCGTCCAGAAGAAAGGAGAATCGGCGCGTAGTTGGGTGCACCGGGTTATGGAGATACTTCATTCATCCACGGATATCCAGCCCAAGGATGCACTACAGGCCATGGCAAAAACATGCAAGTATATACCTTTAGTGCAGAAGTTAACTCGCATGAAGTCTAGTCGAAATGCGTCGGAAGTTACAATGGGAGAATTGATGGATGCGTGTAACAAACACGCTGCGACAGACACTACAGAAGAGGAAGCTGATGACAAGAAGGTAAAAGCAAACACAAGCAATAACGGAAGAACCGGCAATGGATCAGCATCAGGCAATAACGGAAATAGCCAGAACAAGCGCCCGTTCGAAGGAGGCTCCGAGTTTGTCGCCAACACAGAAACCGGGTCTTCGAGGCCCAGAGCAGAAGGAAATTTCAACGGAGGTAACCACAATGGAGGAAACTATCAAGGTCCACCAAGGCCGGGTAACAATTGGGACATATTCAGGATGGCATGCCCGAAGCACAGCAGGAATGGCAGGCCAGCTAACCACTCCCTAGAACAATGCGCCGATTTACAAAGATGAAAAATGAGGAAGTGCACAGAGCTATGCGAGGTGCAGGACGGGGAGGAGGACCGGGTCCAGGGGCAAACCCGGGCAACGGCCCACCCCCAGCTGGTAACCCGGCTGCTGGAAATCAAGGTAATAACCAAGGGGGGGCAGGAGGTTTCCAGGCTAACCCCAAACAATTGGGTCAATATCATGTGCATACCACAGGGGGCTCCAACAAGGGCAAAAAGATACTGAAGCAAGCGGTCAACTCAGTTTCGTTAGCTGTCCCGAGGTACTTGAGATGGTCAGAACAGGAGGTAACATGGAGCAGAAGGGATCACCCAGAAAGAGTGGAGCACCCAGGAGTTTTGGCACTGGTAGTCGCACCGCATGTCAATGGATACGAACTAAAAAAGGTTTTAATGGATGGAGGAAGCAGCATCAATATACTGTATTGGGAAACCTTCCTACGCATGGGTCTCAAGGATTCTCAGCTGCAAAAAAGCTCAACAGTTTTTCATGGGATAGTGCCGGGTCATTCAGCATGCCCCGAGGGAAAAATCGCATTGGAGGTAGCCTTCGAAGAGTCAAAGGATAACTATCGAATTGAGTGGCTTACCTTTGAGGTAGTCAAATTGCGCAGCCCTTATCACGCGCTATTTGGAAGGCCGGCTTACGCCAAATTCATGGCTAGGCCGTGTTACGTATATCTACAGCTAAAAATCCCGGGTCCAAAGAAGACCATTACCATACATGGAAATCGAGACATAGCAGCTGAATGCGACGAAGGAGATGCATCAATGGCCGAGCAGGCCTGTAGAAAAGAAGAACTCAAGCAGTACCGGTCTCAAGCAGACCCGGAGGGTAGAGCCACATCAAAAAGGCCGAGTACTGAAGGTGAAAGAACAAAATCCAAGGTAACGCAAGACGCTAAAATGGTGGCTTTTATCAAGGATGATTCCTCCAAACAATCTGCCACAGAAGAAGAAGCTGCACGACCGCTCACAACCAGCCGGGTCATGGAAACACCTTACCCGGGGTGGCTAGCAAACCCGGTACTCATCATGAAAAAATCCAACATGTGGAGAATGTGCGTCGGTCAAGCCAGCCTGGGACCGGTGCCCATGAAGAACTAAACAATGTAACGGGCGGCAGGTTTCAGACGCGCTCTTTTCCTACCCAGGGTACCTAAGGGGACTGGGAGGTTTTTAATGAGGCGGCCTGCCGATCCAAAATTTCCAGCATCAATAAAGAGATGGTTATCAAGTCCTATATCATTACAGCCTGATTACAAGTAAGCATTATCCATATGACATCAATAATTCAGTACCATTAAGAAAGTTGAGTATATATAGATCTCGGGGGCTGGTTGCTCAAGCAGTCCAGCCACAAACCCGAAAGACCCGGCCTTGATGCCTATAAGTTATAAGGGCCGATTATTCGCAAAGGAGTACGGCTACAATCTTATAACTGGACAAAGGAGCCAAATTTTCTTGACTTTTCTTACTTAAGCTCGATGTGACTCGCACTAAAGTGGCATGATTTGTTCGCTTACGATTGCAATCAGCCATGAAGCCCAATGGGACTTGTCTGACACTGTTTTCGTATGGATGTAACGACATGGTATCCACGCGAAAGCCGGCTTACAGTACAAGATAGTCAAAAGGGTCATCTAAACCACAAGTTCATGCAGAGTACAAGGCTAATAGCCGGAAACTCAATAACTATCAAGCATAACTTCAGTATTTACGCGGATGGCCTTAGGCTTTCGACTCGGTAAAAAAACAATTTGTTCTCTGAGAAAGGCCACACCCCCATGACTCGGACTTTGGGTCATGGGGACTGGGGACTTCGCAACAGAAACAAACTACTTGGCTATCGCAGATCGAAAAGCCCTAGCATCCGGGTCTTGGGGACTTAAAGAAAAATCCGCTTATCAAAGCCCTTGATACTCGGAAAACCGAGTCTTACGAAGGGAACCAAAATAGAAAGTCGGGTATCGAGGAAAAGTTCAAAGAATAGGCAAGCAATACGGTTATCAAAAGGCCAGGAAAGCCGCAAAGTATATCACGGATTAAAAAGTACGTTACAAGGTACGGCATCGGTATCAGGGGTGCACAGGCGCGCCATCAAAAGCATAACAGTGTAAATACAAAGCATTACAAGGTATTATGATAGTGCGGCCCTATTTGGCCTCTTGAGTACGGCCTTCCGGGTCTGAGTCTTGGGTTTGTTGCTTAGCCTTCCCGGCACCCTTACCCGGACTCACTGCGTCAGGGCGGGCAGGTGGAGGGACGGCTGGTGTAGAGGCAGATGGAGCTGATCTTAATTCGGCCTCTCTCTTCGCAGTCGCCTCCCTCTTCCTAGCCGAGTCAGCAGCCCATTTCTCCAAGATATCAAAAGGCGGGGGTGCTTCCTCCGTCACAACTTTGCCATCAGCGTCATATGCACTCATAATTGTGCTCAGATCCAAACTATCGGCCAAGGTGGTAGCTGAGGGCCGAACTGCGGCTTGTATGGCCTTGAAATCCTTGGGTGTAAATTTAGAACCATCAGCCTTAAATTCGGGAAACCCGGATATTACCTTTGTCGGGTCAAGCTTCGGAAAGAAAGCCTTGGCCAGGGTGAAAGCCCGGATCATTCCAATCCGGCAGGATGAACGTTTCCAGATTTCAATCCAGCCAGGCACAGTGGAGCAGGCTTGGATGAGATTTTCTTCACCCGGATATACTTCCGTAGGCCACTTCACGGCATCCAGTATGAATTTTGTGCCGGCAAAGAAGGTCCGGAGCACGGTTTTTAGGGTTCTAGCCTTGACAACGGCGTCCTCCTCCGGGGTCGCAAGGCTTGCACCTACAGTTGTAACAAAAGAAAGAACGTATCAGTAAATCCCGAGTATGGTATACTAAAGCAAAGGCATGAAGTTAGTCGACAGCAAAAACTTACTAAGCAAGATCTGATAAGTATCGGACACTTGGTCTGATAGTTTCTTCAGTTTGGTCTGAGCGGCATTGCATTCCTTCTTGCACTTGGAAAAATCCTTCTTCAAAGTTTTCAGGTCATCCTCAAGGATTTCCCGTCGTTTTATCTCGGCAAGAAGAAGTTGTTCGGTCTTCAGTAAAGTTTCATCAGACCGGGTTATCTGTGCCTGTAAGCAGAAAGGAATGCAAGCACCAGTTGAATGTTATGATAAGTTAAATATGGCGTGAAGTACCAAGCATAACTTTTGCAAGTCATACTCGGAACTTGGGGACTAGATATGCAATGTGAGATGACAAGTGCTCTTACCTGGTGCTCTGCAGCCATGCGCTCTAAAATCTCGCTCTCCGAAGCCTTCATAGTGAGGAGCGTGTTCATCAATTGATCAAAAGTATCTTTATCCGTATCAGAAGACCCGGGGCCTTGGAAATTCCGAGAAGAAGTTTTCTTCTTAGAGGGAGGCGGAACCCGGGTCATTTGTGCGTTGGAATCTGACACTCCTTCTGCACCCAAGGTTGTGGCTCTTCTCTTCTTGCTTGCATGAGAAGCAATCGGATATTCGGCTTCTTGCGTGTCCGGTTTTACCGGCGAAGTTTGTTTTTCACCGCTAGATGCGGCTGTAGTCTTATCAGCCGGGCTCCTCTTACCCGGGTCCTCGTCTTCCATATCCTCTTGGTCGCTAGCAATGACCGTGGCCCTGTAGATGTTATCAGGAAGCAGTTAAATACGCATTCAGGAAAGGGTGATGAAGTGTGGGATAGCATCTGGAAGGGGATCTTACCCGGTGTTCACCGCAAAGTCACAAGGAAACCCGTCATCAGACTCGGGAGAGGCTGGAAATTGTCAAGTTAGATGTCATGCAGGAATGGTTCAAGGAGAATGTGCTGACCAAAAAAAAAGATAGAGTAATTACCAGCCCGCCGAATGGGGGTCGATGAAATACCCGGGTTAAGGGCATCGTCACCCGGGTGATTTCGAGTTGACCTGCGCTTGGTCATGGGCGACTCCTCCAAGAATGGCCAGCGGAATAACGTCAAGATAGCTCAGGTATATTGATGGGGGGATGCTAACCCGGTATGCCAAGATCCGAGGAATAACCCGGCCCAGAGACAGTGAGTAGGATACGGCTAGGGATAAAGATGTTTGTGAAGGCCCAAGCTCGTGGGCCTGGTGACCCGGATTGTGGGTGTTGTAAAGGAAAGTTAGGGTTAGCACGCCGTGTCTGGGTAGGACCCGGGTGTGCCTTGTAAAGTAAGTTAGGGGGTACGGGAGCTATATAAACCGACCCCCGGGTATAGATTGAGACAGAGATCTGAGAACCTTAGCAATATCGAGTGGTATCGAGTATCCAGTGTAAACCCTAATCGTGTTATTGTATCAAGAATAGAGATCCGGCGACTTCGATTGCCGGCTGTCATATCAAGTTGTATCATGTCTTCCTTTGAGCTAAACCCTCTCCCGAACGCCTGTGTCGACTTGCCCCAAGATCAGTTACCCCTGGTAACATCTGCCGTGATTATCCCACGACAGTTGGCGCCCACCGTGGGGCCTGCGTCCAAAGGTGTCTACATCACGGGAGAAGCTCGGAAGGGCATGGAGAATCTTGTCATCGGCGGGATCTACATCGACCACGAAGGAGAAAAGGTGGTGGACGATTCCGGCTGGGGGCCGGAGTCGGATCACCTCGAAACCGGAGCCGTCATAACAATCGGCCGGATCAACGTCTTCATCGGTATGGTATGTGCTTCCAATTCGGTCCCTGACAACGTTGGATCTGATTCTATGCCAGGAAAAGCCACGTCTACCCGATCAGACGATGAAGAATCGACGGGAACGACATATCCAGCAGAAGAACCCATCGCGGAGTGGGAACAGCCGGAGGAGCCGGCATGGACCCCACGCGACCGGGCCCAAGGAGAAGATGACACCGGGTCTATCCTGGATCTACTGGAAAACCGGTATGAGGAGAACGGTGAAGAGGAACAACCTGAATTTACACCGGATGTCGCGCGCCGAGTTGCAGTCTATGCAGCCCCCGCGGCTAACCAAGGAAACACAGCCGCGGCACCAGTCGGGGCGGCTCAGGCAGTGGCCCAGCAACAGGGCGCGGTTAACGGAGACCCGGTCTTGACCCGGGTCGATGGAGAGTCAGCATCGGTCACCAGTCGCGCAGCAGATGAGGAACAACACGCCAACATGTTCGGGTTTCAAGCCAATCGGACACCAGGGGCGGGTCCCTCGAATCCGCGTCACCCGGCCCTGTTCGATAATAATTTGATCTTGGATCCTACAGTCCTCGCCACTGTTATCACCCCAGAAAACGCGGCAGAGCGTGTTAGAGATCTGGACGTGGCTCGTCGTGCATTGGAACAGCAAAGAAGGCAAGTGGAAGCAGATAGACAGGGGATGGCCACCCGGCGACGCGAGCTAGACGCGTTGGAAACCCGGCTTCGAGAGGAAACGACCAGGATACATCAAAGGCACCACACCAGGTTGCCAACAACGGGCGGGGTTATTAATCCGGCTAATTTGTTCATCACGCCTCAGGATCAACCGATACCAGTGGTGAACCAGGGAACCGCACCCCAACAGACAACAGCAGCGACACGTCCGGCGAATGAACGGACCGGGTTACCCCCACCGCAAACTAGAGTCACAACCGGCAATGATCTACTGCCGCCGCCACCATCACGATTCCGCACGCCAGCCGGCCACTACAACAATCCTATGGACAACGTATATGCGGCGACACTCGCATTAAATCAAATACCTGTGGGAGAGTCGCCCCATGCAGAGAAGACTCGGCAAGCCATCGAGCTGTTGCACACTGCGGTGGCGCAGCAAGCCAATTACCCGGATCACAGGAGCGGAATGCACGGGACGCCGTATGTTAGCCAGCAGCAAGGGAATTTACAAACGAGTTCGGCGCGGCGGAGGGAAGAGCAGCAGCAAATGCCGCCTCCTCCCCGCGCTCAGGCAGTATCAGCAGCACAGGCCGTCGTGGACAGTTCTAGGGCCCGGAGGGCCGCGGCCGGGTCTGCAGCGCATGGACCTCCCGCAGCACAGCGCCCAGACGCGCCCCCCGCGGCATCACACGTTTCCAGGGCAAGGCCGGCTTCAATCATTCTTGCAGGGCCCAAGTGTCTCTCGGACAATATTAGAGCTGAACCTTACCCGGAAAAGTTCAAAGAGCCAGGGAAAGTAGTGAATTATGAGCCAACCATGGATCCCGAAACGTGGCTAAGCAGTTACGAGATGGCAATGTCAATCCGCAACGCGTCCGAGAACCTCCAAGCCAAATTCATGTATCTGATGATGTCCGAAGGAGCAGCAAAATTGTGGTTCACCAATCTACCAGAGGGATCGATCAAGTCTTGGGAGGAATTGAAGACCGCGTTTGTCAAGCACTTTCACGGAACCTGCAGGAAGTTATTCACCATTGATGATCTAGAGCGATGCGTCCAAAAGAAGGGAGAATCGGCGCGCAGTTGGGTGCGCCGGGTTATGGAGATACTTCATTCATCCACAGACATCCAGCCCAAGGATGCGCTACAAGCCATGGCAAAAACATGCAAGTATATACCTTTAGTGCAAAAGTTAACCCGCATGAAGTCCAGTCGAAATGCGTCAGAAGTCACAATGGGAGAATTGATGGATGCGTGCAACAAACACGCTGCGACAGATACCACAGAGGAAGAAGCTGATGACAAGAAGACAAAACCAAACGCAAGCGGTAATGGAAGAACCGGCAACGGAACAGCGTCAGGAAACAATGGAAGTAGTCAGAACAAGCGTCCCTTCGAAGGAGGCTCCGAGTTTGTCGCCAATACAGAAGCCGGGTCTTCAAGACCCAGAGCAGAAGGAAACTTCAATACTGGAAATCACAACGGAGGAAACTACCAAGGGCCCCCCCCCGGCCGAGTAATAGTTGGGACATTTTCAGGATGGCGTGCCCAAAACACAGCAGGAATGGCAGGCCGGCTAACCACTCCTTGGAGCAGTGCGCCGATTTGCAAAGATGGAAAAATGAGGAAGTGCACAGAGTTATGCGAGGTGCAGGGCGGGGGGGAGGACCGGGTCCAGGGGCAAACCCGGGCAACGGCCCACCCCCAGCTGGTAACCCGGCGGCTGGAAATCAAGGTAATAACCAAGGGGGGGCAGGAGGCTTCCAGGCTAACCCCAAACAATTGGGTCAATATCATGTGCATACCACAGGAGGATCTAACAAGGACAAAAAGATACTGAAGCAAGCAGTCAACTCAGTTTCATTAGCCATTCCGAGATACTTGAGATGGTCAGAACAGGAGGTAACATGGAGCAGAAGGGATCACCCAGAAAGAGTGGAACACCCAGGAGTCTTGGCACTAGTAGTCGCACCGCAAGTTAATGGGTACGAACTAAAGAAGGTTTTAATGGATGGTGGAAGCAGCATCAATATACTGTATTGGGAAACCTTCCTACGCATGGGTCTCAAGGAATCTCAACTGCAAAAAAGCTCGACAGTTTTTCATGGAATAGTGCCGGGTCATTCAGCATGCCCCGAGGGAAAAATCGCATTGGAGGTAGCTTTCGGAGAATCAAAGGATAACTATCGAATTGAGTGGCTCACCTTTGAGGTAGTGAAATTACGCAGCCCCTATCACGCGCTGTTTGGAAGGCCGGCTTATGCCAAATTCATGGCCAGGCCGTGTTATGTATATCTACAGCTAAAAATCCCGGGTCCCAAGAAGACTATAACCATACACGGAAATCGAGACATAGCCGCTGAATGCGACGAAGGAGATGCAGCAATGGCCGAGCAAGCTTGCAGAAAGGAAGAACTCAAACACTATCGGTCTCAAGCAGACCCGGAGGACAGAACTACATCAAAGAAGCCAAGTACTGAAGGCGAAAAAGCAAAGTCCAAGGTCACGCAAGATGCTAAAATGGTGGCCTTAATCGAAGTTGACTCTCCCAAGCAGTCTGCTGTAAAGGAAGAAGTTACACGGCCGCCAACAACCAGCAAAGTCATGGAGACACCCCACCCGGGTTGGCTGGCAAACCCGGTACTCATCAGGAAAAAGTTCAACTTATGGAGGATGTGCATTGGTCAAGCTGGATCAGGACCAGCGCTTACAAAGGACTGAGTAATGTAACGGGCGGCAGGTTTCAGACGCGCTCTTTTCCTACCCAGGGTACCTAAGGGGACTGGAAGGTTTTTAATGAGGCGGCCTGCTGACCCAAAATTTCTGGTATCAATAAAGAGGTGGTTATCAAGTCCTATGTCTTTTCGCCTTTATCACAAGTAAGTAGTATCTATGCGACATCGATAACGCAGTATCATCAAAAGCATCGATTGCATGTAGGTCTTGGGGCTTGGTTGCTCAGGTAACCGACCACTAACCCGAATGACCCGGCATAGATAGCTATAAGTTATAAGGGCCGATTCCTCGCAAACGAGCACGGCTGCAATCTTATGACTGGGCAAAGAAGCCAATTTTTCTTGACTTATCTTACTTAAGCTTGATGTGACTCGCACTAAAGTGGCATGATTCGTTCGCTTACGATTTCAATCAGCCATGGAGCCCAATGGGACTTGCCTGACACTGTTCTCGTATGGATGTAACAACATGGTATCCACGCGAAAGCCGGCTTATAGTATAAGATAGTCAAAAGGGTCATCTAAACCACAAGTTTATGCAGAGTACAAGGCTGATAAGCCGGAAACTCAGTGATTATCAAGCATAACTTCAGTATTTGCATGAGATGGTTTTAGGGTTTTGCCTTGGTAGGGAATGATTTGTCCTCTGAGAAAGGCCACACCCTCATGACTCGTCCTTTGGGTCATGGGGACTGGGGACTTCGTAACAGAAACAAACCACTTTGATACCAAGGTTCAAAACGGCCCTATCACCCGAGTCTTGGGAACTTCAAGAGAATTTCACTTATCAAAGCCCCTGGTCTCGAAAAGAAAACGAGTCTTATGAAGGGAGCTAAAAAAAAAGAGATGGGTATCAAGAACAAGTTCAGAAGAACAGCAAAAAGTACGATTATCAAAAGGCTGGGAAAGCCGCGGAAATATATCACCAAATAGAAGTATATTACAAGCTTTTGCATCGGTATCAGAAGTGCACAGGCGCACCATTAACAGAATAAAGTAACTCAAACAAAAAGGTCCCATGTGACTAAGATATTATGACATCCTTACTCTACTCGGCCTCCTGAGCGCGATCTTCCGGGTCTTGCTCCTGGACCTGCTTCTTAGCTTTTTTGGCAGAGCCACCCGGACTCACCGCGCCAGGGCGGATAGGAGGAAGGACGGACGGCGTAGAGGCGGACGGCCCTGATTTTAAGTCGGCCTCCCTCTTCGAGGTTGCCTCCTTCTTCTTAGCTGAGTAGTCAGCCCATTTCTCCAAGAGGTCAAGGGGCGGGGGTGCTTCCTCTGTGATAATCTTGTCATCAGCGTCATACGCAGCCATTAGTGTATTAAGGTTCAAGCTATCAGCTAGAGTGGTGGCAGAAGGGCGCACTGCCGACTGAATGGCCTTGAAATCCTTAGGTGTAAATTTGGCGCCATCCGCCTTGAACTCAGGAAACCCGGAGATTATCTTCGCCGGGTCAAGCTTCGGAAAGTAAGCTTTGGCCAAGGTCAAAGCCCGCACTATACCAGTACGGCAGGACGAACGCTTCCAGAGTTCAATCCATCCGGGTACAGTGGAGCAGGCTTGGACAAGGTTCTCTTCACCCGGATAGGCTTCCGTGGGCCAATTAATGGCATTCAATATAAATTTGGTGCCGGCAAAGAAAGTCCGGAGCACACTCTTCAGGGTCCTAACCTTGACAATAGCATCTTCCTCTGGAGCTGCAAGGTTCGCGCCTATAGTGGAAACAGAAGCAAGAACGTATCAGTAGAAGCCGGGTATGAAATTAGTCGGCACGCAAAAATTAGTCGGCAGGTAAAAACTTAGCCGGCAGGCAAACACTTACTAAGTAAAATCTGATAAGTATCGGAGACTTGATCCGATAACTTCTTCAAATCGGCCTGAGCGGCGAGGCACTTCTCCTTGTATTTGGAGACATCCTTCTTCAAAGTTTTCATATTATCCTCAAGGATTTCTCGGCGTTTTATCTCGGCAAGAAGGAGCCGTTCAGTCTTCAGCAAGGTTTCATCAGACTGAGTTACATGTGCCTGTAAGTGTAAAAGGGTGCAAGAACCAGATGAGTGTTATGGCAAGAAAAATATGGTGAGAAGTACCAAGCATAACTTTTGCAAGTTATACTCGGAACTTGGGGACTAGGTAGGGAATATAAGATAACAAGCGCTCTTACCTGGTGCTCTGCAGCCATGCGCTCTAAAGTCTCGCTCTCCGAAGCCTTCATGGTGAGAAGCTTGTCCATCAATTGTTCGAAAGTATCTTTATTTGTGTCAGAAGACTCGGGTCCTTGGAATTTCCTAGAAGAGGTTTTCTTCTTAGAAGGAGGTGGAACCCGGGTCATTTGCACGTTGGGATCCGACACTCCTTCTGCACCTAAGGCGGTGGTTTTTCTCTTGCTGGCATGAGAAGCAATCGGATATTCGGCTTCCTGCTGATCTGGTTTAATCGGCGATGTCTGTTCTTCATCGCCAGATGCAGTTGCAGTTTTATCAGCTGGGTTCCCCTTACCCGGGCCCTTATCTTCTGAATCCTCTTGATCGCTGACAGCGACCGTGGCCCTGTAGATGTTATCACAAAGCAGCTAAATATGCAGTCAGGAAAAGATGACGAAGTACCGGAAAGTATCTGGAAGGGGATTTTTACCCGGTATTCACCGCAAAGTCACAAGGAAATCCATCGTCAGACCCGGGGGAGGCTGGAAAATGTCAAGTTAAATATTATGCGAGAATGCTTCGAGGAAACCGTGCTAACCAAGAAAAGATAGAGCAAGTACCAGCTTGCCGAGTGGGGAGCGGTGAAGAACCCGGGTTAAGGGCGTCGTTACCCGGGTGATTTCGAGTCGACCTGCGCTTAGGCGTGGGCGACCCCTTCAAGATTGCCCAGTGGAATAACGTCAAGAAAGGTTCAAGAATATCATTACGGTAATATAAAGTGAATGTGCGAAGGGGGATGAAACCTTGGAGGTGGCTCCTTGAGCTTTTCTCTTAGATCCGGCTTTGGTTGCCGGCTCCGGTTCTTCCTCATCACTGGCAGATTCTACCTTGCCGTCCGAATCTTCTTCCTCGTCATCTTCTTGTTTCGAATGTCATCAAGGTTACGGTTGGAAATAAAGGGGTTGCGGTGAGTTCAAACGAGTCAAGTAAAACTCAGAGAGTACCTTCGTCTGAGTGAACAGCTTCTTGCTCCTCTTGACCTTCGGAGCTAGGGGGGGTATTGGTGTTCCAAAAGTCGTCATCATCCTGAAAGGCGTTAAAGTACGGGTTATCAGTTGCATCAAGTGGAAAGAGCGAAAGTAAAGGCGTCAGAGTCGGGTCTTTACCTGGGGGGCCGGGTTTTCAAGTGTGAAGGGCTCTAACCCGGATATGTTCCGGATTACCTCGAGCTTCTCCGTAATAAAACCCTTGATGGTCTTCAGAGTGTCGCCAACTGCGAAGACGTTGTCAGAGTATCGTAGTGGATCAGAGGGTTCCCCAGAGTACTCGCACATCAGCTTTGTGCGGATGGAGTTGGGTTGAATTCTGAAGTCGACCCAGGTCTTCACTAAGTTGAGCCCAATGAGGCCCTGGGCTCTAAGAGTGGCGAGTTTGTATAGCAGAGGTTGGATTGCCTCCCTATCTGAGTCGGGGGCAAAGGCACTAAATCTATCAGAGATATCAAGAAGACCATCAGAATAACCCGGCAGTTTCTTCTGGCCGGATGGGGAAGTGTCCTGGCAGTAGAAATAAGAAAGCTGCCAGTGTTTGACATGAGAATTAAGGGTGAGGGATGGCATCGGAGAGTTCTTGCGGCGCTGGATCGAAACCCCGCCGCAAGTGAGAAGCGCCCCATCACCGCTTTCGCGGCATGGTTTGCATTGATAAAGCTCGATAAAAAGAGCTAGGTTTGGTGGAGTGCATAAATAGGATTCAGAAAGGACAATAAAGTGGGTGATATTTAGCACGGAGTTGGGCCCGATGTCGAAGACGCGAAGGCCATAGTGACTAAGAACGTCACGGAAAAAGGGATGACCGGGTGGGCGAAAACCCCGGGTCACATGTTCCACAAAGCAGATTACCTCGTCTTTTGTAGGGGTGGGCCGGGTCTCCTTACCCGGCACCCTCCATTGGATGTCCTCCTGAGGAGGGAGAACTCCCAGCTCCACTAGCTCCTCCAACTTGGCCTTCGTGACCATCGATCGCCCCCAGTTGGCGGAAATGGTGTTGGTGGCTTTAGTCTTGGCTGGGGTTTTCATCTTTTTCTTGGGAGCCATGTGGTTGACCTGCAAGGCATCAAATAAGAAAAAGATTAAGACATGGAAGTTATGAAACAGTCAGGTATTAGCCGGATGGTATTGAGGTATGGCGGGAGATCCGGGTGTTAGCCCGTAGAATCAAGCTCGGAAGTTCCGGGTATTGCGTATTATGGAGAAATTTATGGGGTCTAAATGGTAAAGAAGCTTTTTGAGAACGATGGACAGTGGCTTAAGCGCCAAATGTGAATAAAGGGGGTTAAAAAGAAGCAGTCCAGCCGGGTGACCGATGCAGGGGCGGAAATCTTGGGCAGAACGAGCCTAGATTGGAAGTTTTATTTTCAAATTCGTGGCGAAGGTAATGATTGTGGGCAGTAGGCGAGTTGGTTGGAGCATGCGCTTTATCATTTGTGCGAACTAAAAGAGGCTATGGGTAGCCTAATCCGGTCCAGCCAAGAAATCTGAGGCGGGCGGATCTGGATCTAATCTGAGGAAAAGAATCAGAGGTTGCGAGGGAAAATTGATGAACGCCAAAGGCTTACCGGAGGAGATCCGAGGGAGGCCTTGCGGAGGCAGATGGCGCAGGCCTGGTGTCCTTTCGCGGTTCTTGGTGGGCCGGATGAGAATTTGCCGGCGGATCTTGGCGGCGGCGCGGAGCGACCGATGGCGGAGCGCAGCCTTCGGGCAATGGGTTCCGGTGACGTGCGCGGAAGGTCCGTGGTGGCGCTCAGGAAGAAAGAGAGCTCAAGAGGAGAAAGGAATGGAGTGGGGGAAATGAGCCGTTAGGGTTTGAGTCACTCCTAAGGAGCCTTTTTATAATGCGACTGGATAAGCCCGGTTCGGTGAGTGGAAGCCGGGAATTGTGGGGGTAAAACGGCTATTAATTTAAAGTTCTTGCGAGATATGCGCCCAGTATTGAGTAAAGCATCCGGATAAAAAAGGAAGGGGATTCGTTCCGCGATGATGGGATTAACTGTCAAGCATAGGATCTTGGCGCTGCTACTATGATTTGGATCCAGGAGTTTCGAACCAGGGTGTTTGGAGGGAAAAACCTGAATTATCGCATGGCCACCAAGGAGCAAGGCCTAGCTGGATGTTGAAACATCTTAACCCGGTTTCCATGTGCCCGTATGATTAATATCTTTTCAGGAATAGCAAGCGCTTCAAGGAAATCCGTGAAGCCCAGGCTATTCTGGGGACTACTGATGGGGGGATGCTAACCCGGTATGCCAAGATCCGAGGAATAACCCGGCCCAGAGACAGTGAGTAGGATACGGCTAGGGATAAAGATGTTTGTGAAGGCCCAAGCTCGTGGGCCTGGTGACCCGGATTGTGGGTGTTGTAAAGGAAAGTTAGGGTTAGCACGCCGTGTCTGGGTAGGACCCGGGTGTGCCTTGTAAAGTAAGTTAGGGGGTACGGGAGCTATATAAACCGACCCCCGGGTATAGATTGAGACAGAGATCTGAGAACCTTAGCAATATCGAGTGGTATCGAGTATCCAGTGTAAACCCTAATCGTGTTATTGTATCAAGAATAGAGATCCGGCGACTTCGATTGCCGGCTGTCATATCAAGTTGTATCATGTCTTCCTTTGAGCTAAACCCTCTCCCGAACGCCTGTGTCGACTTGCCCCAAGATCAGTTACCCCTGGTAACATCTGCCGTGATTATCCCACGACATATATCATTAAGGTAATGCGGATTGAATGTGAGGAGGGGATATGAAACCTTGGAGGTGGCCTCTTGAACCTTTCGTTTGGATCCGACTTTGATTGTCGGCTCCAGTTCCTCCTCGTCGCTGGCGGATTCTACTTTGCCATCAGAGTTCTCTTCCTCGTGATCTTCTTGTTCTGGATATCATCAAAGTTATGGTTGGAAATGAAGGGGTTAAGGTGAGTCCAAGGGAATCAAATAAAATTCGGAGAGTACCTTCGTCCGAGTTAGCAGTCTCTTGCTCCTCTGGACTTTCGGAGCTAGGGGAGGCATTGGTTTTCCAAAAGTCATCATCAGCCTGAAAGGTGTTAGTGCAAGTGTTATCAACTGTATCAAGTGGAAAGAACGAAGGTAAAGGCATCAAAGTCGGGTTTTCACCTTGGGGGCTGGGTTCTCAAGTGTGAAGGGCTCTAACCCGGATATGTTCCGGATTACCTCGAGCTTTTCTGTCAAAAAACCCTTGATGGTTTTATGAGTGTCGCCGGCTGCGAAGATGTTGTCGGAGTACCGGAGCGGGTCTGAAGGTTCCCCTCAATACTCGCACATCAACTTTGTGCGGATGAAATTGGGCTGAATCCTGAAGTCGACCCAAGTCTTCACCAGGTTGAGCCCGATGAGGCCTTGGGCTGTGAGAATGGTGATTTTGGCTAGTAATGGTTGAATTGCCTCCCTGTCCGAGTCAGGGGCGAAGGCACTAAACTTATCAGAAATATCAAGAAGACCCTCCGAATAACCCGGCAGTTTCTTTTGGCCGGGTGGGGAAGTGTCTTGGCAATAGAAATATGAGAGCTGCCAATGCTTGACATGGGAGTTAAGGGTGAGGGGTGGCATCAGAGAGTTCTTGCGGCGCTGGATAGAAACCCCGCCGCAAGCGAGAAGCGCCCCGTCACCGCTTTCGCGGCACGGTTTGCATTGAAAAAGCTCAATAAAAAGAGCTAGACTTGGCGGAGTGCACAAGTAGGATTCGGAAAGGACAATAAAGTGGGAAATGTTTAGTACGGAGTTGGGTCCGATGTCAAAGACACGAAGGCCGTAGTGACTAAGGATATCACGGAAAAAAGGGTGACCCGGCGGTCGAAAACCCCGGGTCACATGTTCCACGAAACAGATTACCTCATCTTTTGTTGGGGTAGGCCGGGTCTCCTTACCCGGCACCCTCCACTGGATACCTTCTTGAGGAGGAAGAACTCCCAGCTCCACCAGCTCCTCTAACTTGGCCTTCGTGACCGTGGACCGCGCCCAGTTGGCGGATATGGAGTTGGTGGCTTTAGCCTTGGTTGGAGTTTTCCCCTGCTTCTTGGGAGCCATGTGGTCGACCTGCAAGGTACAAGATAAAAGGATAAGAGGATTAAGACACGGAAGTTGCGAGCCGGCCAAGCATGGGCCGGGTAATATTGAGACATGAAAGACTGTGAATAGTCCGGGTGATAGCTCGCAGAATGAAGTTCGAAATTATCCGGGTATCAAGCATTATGGCGAAAGTTATGGGATCTAAATGTTGAAGAAGCTTTTGAGGGCGATGGGTGACTGTGCAGGCATTTAGCGCGAATGAAAGGAACTAAAAAAGGGGAAGTCCGGCCGGGTGATTGAGGCCAGGGCGGAAATTTTGAGTGGATCGGGCCCCGATTGGGAGTCTTATCTTCAGATTCCTGGCAAAATTAATGCTTGCGGGCGGTAGGAGAGTGGATTGGAATCCGCAATTTATTTATTAGACGAGCTGGAAGGAATGCTAGCAACCTAATTCGGCATGGCCGAGGAATCATTGGCAGGTCGATTTGGATCTAATCTAAGATGAAATCAAAAATTACAAGGGCAAATTAACGGGCGCAAAAGGCTTACCGGAGGAGATCTGAGTGAAGCCTTGCAGAGGCAAATGGCGCAGGCCTGGTGTCCCTTCGCGGTTCTTGACGGGCCGGATGGAGATTTGCCGGCGGATCTTGGCGGCGGCGCGGGGCGAACGGTGGCGGAGCGCAGCCTCCGGCCGTTGGGATCCGGTGATGCGCGCGGAATTTCCGTGGTGGCGCTCAGCGGGGATGAGCTCAGAGGGAGAGAGGAAGCGGAGTGGGGGGAAATGAGCCGTTAGGGTTCGGGTTACCCCCAAGGAGCTTATTTATAAGGCGAGTGGATAAGACCGGTTCAGTGAGCGGGAGCCGGGATTTGCGGAAATAAACGGCTATTTGTTGGAGTTTTTGGTGAGATGCGCTTTGAAAGTTGAACAGGGGATCTGAATGAACAAGAGAAAGAGATCCATCCCGTGATATCCGGTCGATTATCGAGTGCGAAATCTTGGTATTTTGGGATTTTATCTGGGAAAGTAAGTTAGGTAATTGGGAAAGAGCCGGGTTACTATATGGCCACCATGGAGTAAGGCCTAGCTGTCTGTTGAGGCACCTTAACCCGGCCTCCACATACTCGTGTATTTGATATCTTTGCAGGGAATAGCGAGCGCTTCAAAGGAGTATCCGTGAAGCCCAGGCTATTCTGGGGACTACTGATGGGGGGATGATAACCCGGTAGGCCATACACCAGGGAATAACTCGGCCCAAAGGACACTGCGCAGGATCCGGCTAAGGATAAGGAAACCTGTGAAGGCCCAAGCTCCTAGGCCCAGTAACCCGGATTGTGGGTTATGGTAGAAGAAAGTTAGGGTTTGGGCGCCGTGTCCGGATAGGACCCAGGATGCGCCTTGGAGAGTAAGCCAGGGGGTACGGGTGCTTTATAAACCGACCCCCAGGTCTAGTTTAGACAGAGATCGAAGAACCCTAGCAACATCGTGTGATATCGAGCATCAAGTGTAATCCCAGAGTTGAGTTATTATATCAAGATCGGAGACTCGGCGACTTCGATTGCCGGCTACCAGATCGAATTGCACCATGTTTTCCTCTGAGCTAAACCCTCTCCCAAACGCCTGTGTCGTCTTGACCCAAGATCAGTTACCCCAGGTAACATCTGCCGTGATTATCCCACGACAACTGCTAACTGCCTCCTCTCATCTTACTTTTAGCACTCAAGTCACCGTCAGTGACCCGGAGAATGTGGAGGCGGATAACCATAGGACAAAGGAGCCGACTGAAAACGTAGATGCCGCGACTGGCGGTGATACTGAAAATAACCTGGAACAAGACCCCTTGGGAGGTCCACTTCACCGATCCACCGGGTCTCCTTCTTCATCGGAACCAGTGGACGAGGAGATCGAGGTTCTGGATACAAGGATGGGTTCTCCCAACCCGGATACTCAAACTGTCCGGGTTTCGACCCCAAGGGCGGGGAGAGCTCCCCCACCAGGCGATCAGGCTGCCGGCTCTTCCGGTGCCCGGCCCGAGGACCTGACGTTTACCCAGATGCTCGAAACCCTGCGCACTTTGAGGGCTAATGAAGAAAACATCTTGGGGGCTTTAATAGCCAAACACGAGGTAAATCCGACTAACTCTGCTTGTGTCCTTATCCAGTCCCCAAGTGCCGAGTGAATTGATTCATAATTTGCTTGGGACTTTATGATACAAGCGACTGATAACTTGCCCCTTTACCCGGCTAATCCTTCGTTGCGTCCACGCAGTCTTTCGTGACTCAATCTGAGGAGAAACTGGCAGATGCCACCAAGCTCATTGAAAAGGAGGTGGTTCTGCGTGAAGCAGCCGAGGCTGAGGCCAGGAGGAATAGGATGATAATGAGGAAGTATAGGAAAAGGGCTCACAAAGCAGAAGATGATCTAACAAGCCTTTCTGTCCAAATTGCTGACACGTATCGTGCTTTACTTGGTACGTTTCTTCCTCCGGGTTATCCTTTTGATAAATAGCCAGAGTTTTCCCGACTCATGTTTCCATTTCTTCAGGCCCGGACGAAGCGATGCCGGATGAGGATGACATTGCCAGGCTGAAAACTATGAAGAGCGTTATCCGACAGCTATGCGCCGGAACCAAATGGATCCTTCAGGAATTTCGGTGGCCGGGTAAGGGGCATGTTGATCTGAAGAGAATGCTGGATGCCTTCTCCACTATCCCTGAGTGGATTTGGCACTGGAAACGCTCGTCTTGCCGGGTTGGAGTAACCCGGGGGCTTGCGCTTGCTAAGGCTTATTTCCCTAAGCTCGAGCTAGCGAAGCTTATGGGCGGCCTTCCTGAGTTCAAGCTTGATGGGTCCAAGTTCTCAGTGAAGGATTTTCAAGCTGTCCAGAAGGAGGTCCGTTACCCGGCCAGCGTGATCGCTGACGACCTGGATGTTGATACCCTCGTTCCTGCATACGATGCTGCTGGTGAAGCGGTTAAGTCGGATCTTCCCGAGCCGTATGATATGCTGGCTCGGTGGAAGGAGGAAGCTGCTAAGTTGAGGGCGGAGGCTGCCAAAAAGCAAACTGAAGCCGGTTCTGCACCCGCTACCTCAACACCAGTCGTTCCACCTCCTGCGCGGGCTGGTACTACTGATCCGGGTGCTGCTGCTACCACCAATGATGGCAAGGGCAAGGCCAAGATGGACGCCGAGTGATACCTTTGATATCTTTCACCGGGATTTTGTAATGTACGCTAAGGTCTTAATATACTCTATGCCTCTTCTGGCCTTTTAAATTTATCCATTTTTGAACTCATCTGCTCTCGATATCCGGCTTTCTTTTATTGTTCCTTTTGTGAAACTCGGCTTCCGGGTCTCATGGGCGTTGATAAGCGGACTTGCTGCTAAGTCCCCAAGCCCCCGAGACTCGGATTTTTGGATTTTTGAACTTTAACAATCAAACAATCTTTCTCGTTTTCGAGATCCCGAGTCCCCAAGACCCGGATTCCGAGTCTAGGAAACGCGATCTTTCAAGGAGAACGCATTTGTTTGCTGCTAGGTCCAAAAAGCCCAGAGCCGTTTCACATAGGTTTTGAAGTTATGCTTAATAATCGTTGAGTTTTCGGCTATCAGCCCTGTACTCTGCATAACTTGTGGTTTAGATGACCCTTTTGACTATCTGATACTATAAGCCGGCTTTCGCATGGATATCATGTTGTTACATCTGTACGAAACAGGGTCAACCAAGTCTCATTGGGCTTCATGGCTGATTGTAATCGTAAGCGAGCAAATCATGCCATTTTAGTGCGAGTCACATCGAGCTTAAGTAAGATAAGTCAAGAAAATTTGGCTCCTTTGTCCGGTTATAAGATTGCAGCCGTACTCATTTGCGAGTAACCGGCCCTTATAACTCATAGGCATCGAGGCCGGGTCTTTGAGTTTTCAACTGTGCTATTCAAGCAATCAGCCCCCAAGACCTATATATGCGACATGCTGAGAGTGAAGAACATGAGAATAACCACCTCTTTACTTGATATGAAAAAGTTAGGTCAGCAGGCCGCCTCATTAAAAACCCATCCAGTCCCCAAGGGTGCCCTGGATAGGAAAAGAGTACATCTAAAATCTGCTGCCTGTTACACCGTGCAATTCCACTAGCCAATATAATCTTTACTAAGTATAATACGGACGTAGCTGCGCCACGTTCCATGGTCTGTCTCTTTCTTGCATAGATGAAGTGGTATGAGCGGTGTCATTAACTGTAGCCGACTCTTCCCTTGCATCTACCAGGTAATATGATCCGTTATGCAGATTCCGGCTTATGATAAACGGTCCTTCCCATGGTGGTGATAACTTGTGTTTTCCTTCGTTTGACTGTACCAGGCGCAGAACCAGGTCTCCTTCCTGGAAGACCCGGGTTTTCACGCGCCGGCTGTGATACCTCCGTAGATCTTGCTGATATATGGCTGATCTTTCCAGGGCTTGTTCCCTTTGTTCTTCTAACATATCTACGGCGTCCTGCCGGGTTTTTTCATTCTCCGCTTCAACGTAAGCTGATGTTCGTGGTGAATCGTGAATAATGTCACTTGGTAACACTGCTTCCGCCCCATAAACCATGAAGAAGGGTGTCATGTGAGTGGATCTGTTGGGTGTAGTGTTGATACCCCAAACCACGGAAGGAAGTTCTTCGACCCACGCGCCAGCAGCCCTGATACAGGGGACTCGCAATCGTGGTTTCAACCCGCGGAGCAATTCTTGGTTTGCCCTCTCCACTTGTCCGTTGGCCTGTGGATGAGCCACTGATGCTACATCAAGCCGGATTCCATTGTTGCCGCAGAACTTTTCCATCTCACCAAGGGACATGTTGGTTCCATTGTCGGTAATTATGCTGTGAGGATACCCGAACCGGTAGATAATTCTTTTCAGGAACTTGACTGTTGTAGATGCTTCACAATTAGTAACTGGCATAACCTCAACCCACTTGGTAAATTTATCAATAGCCACTAAAAGATGTGTCTTCTTGCAAGGTGACATATGAAAAGGGCCAACCATATCCATCCCCCAGACAGCGAACGGCCAAGTTAACGGGATGGTCCGTAATTCCATAGCCGGCACATGGGTTTGGCGTGCGTACCTTTGACATCCGTCACACCTTGCTACTAATCTTTCCGCATCTGCTAGAGCCGTCAGCCAGAAAAATCCGTGTCGATAAGCCTTGGCCACAAGGGATCTTGTGGATGCATGATGCCCGCAATCGCCTTCATGGATTTCCTTGAGAATTTGTCGACCTTCTTCTGGTGCTACGCAGCGTAAAAAGACTCCTGCTGCACTTCTCTTGTACAACTCCCCATTAATGATAGAATATCCCTTTGCTCTCCGCAAAATTTGCCTTGCTAACACCTCCTGTTGTGGTAACTCGCCTCGTGATAGATAGGCCAAAAACGGTTCTGTCCACTCGGGAATAGCGCGTATAGTGGCCACGAGCTCCGTATCTGGGTCTTTACTTGCCAGTTCTTCCTCAGACTCGATTTTAACCGATGGTCGCCATAACTCGTCCAGGAACACGTTAGGTTGAACCTGCTCTCTGCGCGAGCCGAGTCTAGCAAGGGCGTCTGCTGCTTCATTCTTTCTTCTGTCTATATGCTCCACCTCATACCCGGAAAAGCATCCTGCAACCCTATCAACCTCCCTGCGGTATGCTGCCATGGTCGCGTCCTTTCTATCCCAAGTTCCTCACACCTGCTGTACCACAAGGTCCGAATCTCCAAAGCATCGTATCCTCTTAATGTTCATCTCCTTGGCTGCCTTTAAACCATGCAATAGGGCCTCATACTCGGCCACGTTGTTGGAACAGTCAAAGTGAATTTGTAGTACGTAACTTAATTTATTTCCTTTGGGTGACGTTAGCACCACTCCAGCTCCTGATCCCTCGTATTGCTTAGATCCATCGAAGTGCATGATCCATGACTCGGAGTTTGGAACCGTTGTAGTCATGCCTGTATGTGTCCAGTCGTTAATGAAATCAATTAAAGCCTGAGATTTGATTGCTGACCTGGGCTCGTAACTGATGTGATAATCCCCCATTTCTATCGCCCATTTGGCTATTCTTCCAGTCGCATCCGAGTTCCTGATGATATCCGACATTGGTATTGAGCTAACCACCGTTATGGGGTGTTCCTGGAAATACGGCTTCAATTTCCGGCTGGCCATAAAGACCCCGAAAACCAGCTTTTGCCAATGCGGATAGCGCTCCTTTGTTTCCGACAATACCTCACTGACATAATAAACCGGCCTCTGAACTGGATAACCTTTCCCATCTTCTTTACGCTCCACGACCACTACCGCACTGACGGCTCGGGGGCCTGCTGCTACATACAGCAACATAGGCTCTTTAGGACCCGGGGCCGCTAGCACTGGTGCTTCAGATAACTGCTTTTTTAGTGCCTCGAACGCCTCATCCGCCTCCTGATCCCATACGAATTTGTCTGACTTTCTCAAGAGCCGGTACAAGGGTATTGCCTTTTCTCCGAGTCTTGATATGAACCGGCTCAAGGCTGCCACGCAGCCCGTGAGCTTTTGAACGTGCTTCAAATTTTCCGGCTTTTTCAGACTCTGGATATCTTTGATTTTGTCCGGGTTTGCCTCAATTCCTCTCTCGGAAACGATAAAGCCGAGTAATTTCCCGGCTGGAACTCCGAACACGCATTTTGTCGGGTTAAGCTTCATCTGATACCTCCTCAAGTTTTTGAACGTCTCCTTTAGATCATCGATAAACGTCTCTGCCTTCCTGGTCTTGACGACCACATCATCCACATAGGCATGGACGTTGCGTCCAATTTGGTCCTCGAAGCACTTTTGAATACATCATTGGTAAGTCGCGCCAGCGTTCTTCAATCCAAACGTCATGGTTTTGTAACAAAAAGCCCCAAAAGGGGTTATAAATGATGTTTTCTCCCAATCCTCCCTCTTAAGCTTAATTTGGTGATACCCGGAGTATGCGTCCAGAAAGCATAGCAGGTCACTCCCGGCTACTGCGTCTACGATCTGGTCTATCCTTGGTAGCGCGAACGGGTCCTTCGGGCAATGCTTGTTGACACTCGTGAAATCGATGCACATCCTCCACTCGTTAGTCTTTTTCATCACTAGAACCGGATTTGCTAACCAATCTGGGTGAAACACTTCCATGATAAAGCCGGCTGTCAGTAGCCGAGCAATTTCTTCACCTATGGCTTTCCTCCTTTCCTCATTCATCTTCCTCAAGCCCTGCTTTACAGGCCTGGACCTGGGATCCACGTGCAAACTGTGCTCCGCCAATTCTGTAGGGATACCCGGCATGTCGCTAGGTGTCCAGGCGAACACGTCCGCATTTGAACGAATAAACTCCACAAGTGCCTTCTCCTGCTCTCTTTCCAAATTAGACCCTATAGTAAATTGCTTAGTGGAATCACCTTCAACAAAATCTATCTTCTTGGTGTCTTGTGCTGCCTTGAATTTTGCTCTCTCGTCCTCAGTATTCGGCCTTTTCAAAGTTGTTCTATCATCCGGATTTACTTGGGACCGGTAATACTCGAGCTCTTCTTTTCTGCATGCCTGCTCGGCCATTACTGAATCTCCTTCGTCGCACTCGGCCGCTGTATCCCGGTTCCCATGTACGGTGATGGTCCGTTTAGGACCCGGAATCTTTAGCTGTAAATACACATAACACGGCCTAGCCATGAATTTAGCATAAGCCGGTCTTCCGAACAGCGCGTGATAAGGACTGCGCAATTTGACCACCTCGAACGTGAGCCACTCAACTCGATAATTATCCGTCGATTCTCCAAAAGCAACCTCCAAGGTGATCTTTCCCTCGGGGCTCGCCGAGTGACCCGGCACGATCCCGTGAAAGACTGTCGAACTTTTCTGTAGCTGGGACTCTTTGAGGCTCATGCGTAAGAAGGTTTCCCAATACAGGATGTTAATGCTACTTCCACCGTCCATCAGGACCCTTTTCAGCTCGTAACCATTGACCTGTGGCGCAACCACCAATGCCAAGACTCCTGGGCGCTCTATCCTTTCCGGGTGATCTCTTCTGCTCCACGTTACCTCTTGTTCCGCCCATCTCAGGTATCCCGGCACGGACGAGGAAACCGAGTTTACCGCTTGCTTTAATGTCTCTTTGTCCCTGCTAGAAGTTCCTGTAGTATGCACATGATATTGTCCCTTTAAATCAGGCGTACGTACCATACCGATGAAGATGTTGATCTGGCCGATCATCACAGTAGATCCGGCCTCGAGGTGATCCGACTCTGGCCCCCAGCTGGAATCGTCCACCATCTTTTCTCCTTTGTGGTCGATGTAGATCTCGCCGATGACAAGATTCTCCATGCTCTTTCGAGCTTCTCCCGTGATGTAAACACCTTTGGACGCAGGCCCCACGGTGGGCGCCAACTGTCGTGGGATTATCACGGCAGATGTTACCGGGGGTAACTGATCTTGGGGCAAGACGACACAGGCGTTTGGGAGAGGGTTTAGCTCAGAGGCAAACATGGTGGAACTCGATCTGGTAGCCGGCAATCAAGTCGCCGAGTCTCCGATCTCAATATATTAACTCGATTTCTCGTATACACTGGATGCTCGATATCAAGCGGTACTACTAGGGTTCTTGGATCTCCCTCAACTAATCTTAAGGGTCGGTTTATAAACCACCCGTACCCCCTGGCTTACTCTCCAAGGCGCACCCTGGATCCTACCCGGACACGGCATAAGAACCCTAACCTTCCTTTACCGTAACCCACAATCCGGGTTACTGGGCCTACAAACTTGGGCCTTACGAAAGTCCTTTATCCTTAGCCGGATCCTGCGCAGCGTCCTTTGGGCCGGGTTATACCTTGGAGTTGGCCTACCGGGTTATTATCCCTCCATCACCACCCGAAAATCCTCCCTCTTCCTCCGGCGATCGCCGCCGGTGGAGACCTCCTCCTCGATGGCTGGGGCCGGGAATGGAAACCCCCGGCCACCCTCTTCCTCCTCCACCCCGCGGCAGCGGCCGGGAGGCTCCGATGCGCCGCCGCCATCCGCATCTTTTCGCTGGCCGACTCCCTGCTCCGCCCCGACGCCTCCTCCTGTCCGCTCGAGGTGAGCCTCCCCCCTCGTCTCTCCTTCCCTTCCTCTCGCTGTCCTCGCAGCTGCACGCAGCACACGCACCCGCGACGCACCCGTGCACGGACCACGGCAGCACGAGCACGAGCCGCGGCGATCCCCGCCGGCGACCACCTGCTCTGTCAGTCAGCGAACTGAATTTTCCTCTCAGTTTCAGTTAAGTCCGCTAGCTGCACCTTATATCGAAACGCACCCCTTACCTGTCACAACTCACAGCCACACCGCAGTGGTTACGGAACCAAGCGCGCGCCCAGGGGGTGGTAGGTTCGAATCCCACCCCCTGCGGATTAAAACATCTTTTTTGTTTTATTTCTTCAGAACCAGAAACTTCACAGAAATCACAGAACAGTCCCTGCTGTTAACTTCTAGGCCCCTGTTAATTTTTCCTAAGTCCCTAGCAGCTAATTAAATGGGAAATTACACCTTAAACTTGTAAATTGCCTAAATAATTCATTTTAACTCCAATTTCAACATTTTAAATATGTTTTCTGTACCAAATTAAATTCTCTACCCAAATATAATTTTTTTTACTGTTTTGAATATTTTAAATTGGTGAAATATTTGAAAACTTGTTTAATTGACTTAATTTTGCAAAATTCATAACTTGGGCATAAAAATTCCAAATTCAACAAACTAAATATGTTTTCCATTCAATTTTTCATGTACTTTGCAAATATCAACTTTGTTTGCTGTTTTGAATAATTTAAATTGCTGAAAACAACTGTTTCTTAATTATTGCATTTAAAATTGCCAAAATAATAACTTGCTCATTTTAAATCCAATTTCAACAAATAAAATATGTTTTCCATGCTAAATTGAACCACCTTTTCGAATATAAAATTTGTTTCATGTTTTGAATAATTAACATTGGTTAAGTAAATTAAACCTTGTTTAAATCATTTAAAATTGCTAAATTAATAACTTGGTCAAATTAATTTCTTTTTGAACATATAAAATATGTTTTCAAACCATAAAAGTATAAACTATTCAAATATGAATTTGGTTTAATGTTTTGAACAAATAAAAATTCAATTAAATTCAAACTTGAATTAAATTCATTTAAATCTTGTTTAAACTTGTTTAATTCATAAGTAATTCATTCTAATTCCTTTTTCAATAATTGAAACATGTAATCCACCCAAAATTGTGTGTTCTTTTCAAATATGAACTTTGTTATCTGTTTTGAACAATTAAACTTGATGAAAACAACAAATTCTTGTGTAACACCTTTAAGAAACCAAAATTTCATAACTTAATAAATAAAATTCCAAAATTGGTAAACCTTATTTCCAATTGATTCTATTGTTGTTATTTTGCTGTTTTCCTCATCCATGCATCATGCTAATCCACTTTCATCTATTGGTTAGTTGTAAAACAATTATTTCAACCATAATTCATGGACCTTTTCCATATGCAATCCAAATTGCATATGGGTCCATTTAAACATGATTATGTTATCTTGTCAACTAGTTTATTTTGGTGCATCAATTAAATGGTCATGCATCATCCCATGTTTGCGCATTATGCCATGATATTGATTGTTTGTCTCTCTGCGTTGTTTGTTTGCTTCTTCTCGGATAAACGACGACGTTGAGACCGACGATACTTACGACACCCCTTCTAAGGATCTAGCTCAGTACCAGTCTGCTGAGTTTGTAGGCAAATATTCACTCACATGAACCATTGTGTTCCTTTCAACATTGGATACCGATACTTTCCGTTGTCTATTATGCTAGCCCTATGAATCGTTGCTTCTGCTACGAACCTATCACATGTTATCCCTTAACCCTGATATAGCCTCACCTCCATACCTATAACCCCATTGCTTGTTGCCCGTGTCTTACTAGCATGCTTAGGGTTGTTTTCTGCTCGAGTCTGTTGCCCGTTACTTTCTGTTACTATTTCTATTATGTTCTGGGGCTTGATGTTAAACAACAACCTGTTAAATTTGAGGTAATAATAATTTGCTGATAAGGCACCGGCAGTAGGCCCGGCGTGGTTTTGAGGCCTGCTAGTGTCGACCCTAATTAGGAAAAGGGTCTTGTCTACTGATCCATGATGAGCGCACTATCCGCATGTGGGAAGCGTGTATGGGCGCCCACCTCAATTTGATTCGATTCGCATCTCGTCCAAATCGCCACACTTAGTTCGGGCTTTCCATTCGATGCATGCATGTGCAGGTGCGAACCCTTGGCGCCAGGGTGGAACTTTTGTAGTCGGCATTTAGGGCGGCGTGGTCTTAGAGTGCTATGAGGGTCCCCTTTTCTTCATGGGGCTCGATTAGCCGCGCACGCACAGCATGTGGTTCTTTGGGTTTGATGCGAAGAAGAGTTGAGTTGTGTTGAGTGCCTCGCTTGGTGGGAGGCATTCCATCTGGCGGGTTATTCTTACGTGTACGGCCAAATTGGTGCACCCCTGCAGGGATAAATCTTCTCGAGAAGCCGTGTTTTCTGCGGTTATGGATGACTTGGTGAAAGTACTGGCTAACAAGTACTCAGAACAACTTACACCTAACTAATGATAACTTGACTAGTAATAGTCTTATTGACACAATAACCTGAACCATCATTAATCCAACTGTGTGAGTTATCCTCGGATTGCTTCTTTGGATAAGGGGCGAGATTCAGGATGGGTTTGTTTGGTGGTTAGTTATATCTGGTTACGATACGCTATCTTATCTTCTTTCTGTTAGCCGGAAGTTATAGCAACTCTGTAGTTGGTTAGCGCAGCCCGCTGCCGCATCTTTTGTATCACCCCTTCTTCCGTTGAACCCAGAGCATCTGTGCTTGGTGTTGACGGGTTACACTTTGGTGAACTGTGACTCTTGCTTGCCAGTACGTTTATGTACTTACCCCTTTGGGGCTGTGGTTTCCGCAGACTACGTTTCCGAGGATCTACATGGTGGCTACTACGTGGAGTATGACGAGACTGCTGACGAGTAGATAGCGGACCCGGGCAGAATCCGAGACTTCGTGGATGGGCTCCGTCTTTTCGCTTCCGGCCTCTTAGGCCTATTTGGATCTTGTCCGTACTCAGACATGTTGGATGCTTCCGCTGTGATGTAATGATGAATTGTTGGGACATGTGTCCTCTGGATGATTGCATTTGCTATGTCTGCTCTAATGAGAGCTATTTGCAACTTATTTCAATCTTTTGTGTCTTAGAGATCTGTTGTGATATCCATTGTTCAAATGCCGTTGACGAACCATGTGTGTTTGCTATGAAGTACTTCAACGGAAGTATCTGGATTTCTACGGGATGGTTTGCGCAGACGATGAATAGTAGAGAATGGTTGTCACACGTTTACGTGTTGGCCTGCTCATATTGAGATGCGGGTGCCGGTATGCCCCGTAAGCCATTTAGCTACTGTTTAACGGACTGTGAGTATCCCCTAGAAGTCCGGGTGCGACAAGAAATAACCGAGGCACACGGAGACGATGATGTATTCCGAGTTCCTCCCACAAGGGGAGTACGTATCGTTGGAGGGGTGTGAGCTCGCCACAAGAGGCCTACTCAACGCCACAAAGGCCTCATCCTATTCTCCTATGAACCCCGCCACAAAGGCCTAGTTCATCTTCCACTATTGGAAACCTTCAAACCCGAGGCACGCATCCACAACTTAATTGGAGGCTCTCGGTGTCACCACAATCTTGGGGAACACATCCACAACTCAATTGGAGGCTCCCAAGAACACCACAAGTCGTCTAGGATCCAAGACCCAAGAGTAACAAGCACACAAACTTTCACTTCCATGAATCCTCGTGGAGAGAGCAAACCGATGCAACCAATGCAAATGGCAAGAGCACAAGTGCTCAAATCCTTCACTCTCAAATTCCAACAAAGAAACAAATGCTTATGGGGAATAAGAGAGGAAGAACAATGGAGGAGAAACACCAAGAACTCCAAGATCTAGATTCACTAAGTTCCCCTCACTAAGAGGAGAGATGGATTGGTGGAAATGTGGATCTAGATCTCCTCTAACTTCTCCCTCAAAGATATGCAAGAATCATTGAAGGGATTGAGAGAGGAGCAAGCTTTCCAAAGTTAACAATGGTGGAGAGAGAGAGGAAAAATGGGTTGGGAAATACTTGGGGACTTTGGGGAAGAAAGCCCCTTAATTAGGTGATCAAAACTAGCCGTTTTTCGCCCAAAAAACGGCCCAGTCTGAATAATTCCGGACCCCGGAATAATTCTGGACCCCGGAATATGCAACAGAGAGATTCGCGGCCAAGTCGGAATGATCCGGAATAATTCCGGATTGCACTAGAATGACTGAACACCGATACGAGAAATGCTATAACTTTTGCATACGGACTCCGTTTTCGATGTTCTTGGGCTCGTTGAAATCAAAACGAAGAGCACTACAGGAATATGCAGAGAAAAATCATTGTACATTAATGGAAGATAAAACCAAATGGGTAAAGGTTTAGACCTCTCAAATAGGAACACCCGGTAAAACCTCCAACACGAAAACACACATAACTTTTGCGAATGAACTCCGAATTAGGTGAATACAAATGGTTTGGAAAGGTAATAACAAGGACTATCCAAACAAAAAGGAATGGAGAAGTTACCACACATGGAAGGTGTGGAAACATTCTCAAAGATGAACCGGATATTTTCACCATCGAAAACGCAACAAGTTTTTTCTTACCAAAACCGTTTTCGATAAACCTTGGTTTGCCACGAAGATCAAGACAACCACCAAAACAAAAAGGAGATAAAAGCCAAATAAGAACCAAGAAAGATGATATGCCAAGTATGCAAATGTTTGAGCTCTCCATAACGATTCGATCAAGTTACTCACTTGAGAGCCCCTCTTGATAGTATGACTATCTATCCTATAACCCGGTCTCCCAAAGACACGAGACCGGAAAAATAGAAAACATATCAAGATTATACCTTTTACTTGAGCATTACACTTGAGCTATATGATGACGATCTTGACTCTCTCAAGTTGAATCTTCTTTCTTGACCGCGCTTGCTAGTACAAGCTCCGCTTGGTGAAGACTTGCAAGTTGCTCCCCCATACACCATTATGGGAGAGACCCTCTCGGCAAATCTTCACAGGGCCACAATCTCCAAAAGGGTGGCAAGCATCAAGCATAGGATTTCTTCTAGATGCTTCACTTGAGCTTCCACGTCAAGCTAGATGACGAACACCGCTTGACGACGACATAGACCATGGGCTATATGAAATCTTACTTTTGGTTCATGCCCATGGGAAGATACCTAACCACGCATAGAGATGCCACACACACATATCATGGGTTAGTTCACAAAGCTATATTGACAATTGCTTACCATACCATGAGATACATAATCCCACTTGGTATATCTTGTAGCTTTGTGTGTTGATCACTTGCTTGATCAACCTTGTATGTTGTCGTGGGATAATCACGGCGGACGTTACCGGGGGTAACTGATCTTGGGGCAAGACGACACAGGCGTTTGGGAGAGGGTTTAGCTCAGAGGAAAACATGATGGAACTCGATCTGGTAGCCGGCAATCAAGTCGCCGAGTCTCCGATCTCGATATATTAACTCAACTCTCATGTTACACTGGATGCTCGATATCAAACGATATTGTTAGAACTCTTGGATCTCCCTTAACCTAACTTAGGGGCCGGTTTATAAAGCACCCGACCCCCTGGCTTGCCCTCCAAGGCGCACCCTGAATCCTACCCGGACACTATGTACAAAACCCTAACTTTCCTTACCGTAACCCACAATCCGGGTTACGAGGCCTGCAATCTTGGGCCTTCTAGAAGTTCTTTTATCCTTAGCCGGATCTTGCGCAGCGTCCTTTGGGCCGAATTACACCTTGGAGTTGGGCTACCGGGTTATCATCCCTCCATCAGTAGTCCCCAGAATAGCTTGGGCTTCACAAGATCCTCTTTGAAGCGCACGCTATTCCCTGCAAAATTATCAAACTTACAAGTTCAATGGGGGCCGATGACCCGGATATGGAAAACCTGACTGATGATATGCATGCCGCAGCTGGCGGAGAAGAACAACAAGTGCCACCAATAAACCCAGCCGACCGAGAGGCCGAGTATCCCGTAGCCTCGCACGTACTCGAGGAGGAAGAAACTGCGGGCTTGGGCATGGGAGGAGGGGCACCAGACTCCGATACTCGGACGACCCGTATACCCTCTTTCAAGAAGAGAGCCCCTTCTCCAAGTCCCCAAGATCCCGGGTCTTCCCATTTGGGCAATGATACTTTTGACCAGATGATGAGAACTCTCCTTGCTATGAAGGCCTCGGAGAAAGATGTGCTAGAGCGCATGGCAACGGAGCACCAGGTAATGTTACCTAATATCTCTTCTTACCCATCTAGTCCCCAAGTGCCGAGTATAATTTGTTGAAATTGTGCTCGGTATTCTGCGCGATAATCGGCTTTGCCATGATACCCGACTAATTCTCATACTTTGGTTTCTCACAGGCACAGGCCACCCGGTCTGATGAACTTTTGCTCAAGACCGAGCAACTGCTGCTTGCCGAGGTAAAGCGGAGGGAGGCCCTTGAGGATGAAGTGGAAACTTTAAAGAAAAACGTTTCCAAATATAAGAAAAGGTGTACCACTGCTCGAACCGCACTGAAAAAGTTGTCGGAGCAAGTTACTGATACTTATCGTATCTTGCTTAGTAAGTTTCTTGCTGCTGACTGCTTTCACGCCTCTATTTTGTTACATGATACTCGGAATTACTGATATGGCCTTTCTTTGTTTCAACCGCAGGTGCTAACCTTGCAACCCCAGAAGAAGATGCTGCTGCAAAGGCTAAAACTTTAAAGACTGTGCTCCGGACTTTCTTTGCCGGCACTAAGTATATATTAGATGCCGTGAAGTGGCCGACTGAGGTATATCCGGGTGAGGAAAATCTTATCCAAGCTTGCTCCACTGTGCCTGCATGGATCGAGATCTGGAAACGCTCGGCATGCCGGATTGGTATGACCCGGGCCTTTGCGCTGGCGAAGGCTTATTTTCCTAAGCTTGAGCCGACAAAAGTGATATCCGGGTTTCCAGAATTCAAAGCAGACGGCTCCAAGTTTGGGCCCAAGGACTTCAAGGCCGTACAATCCGCAGTGCGTCACTCGGCAACTACTTTGGCCGATAGTATGGATCTGGGTACGCTTATGAGTTCGTACGATGCTGAAGGCAAAATCGTGAAGGAGGAAGCACCCCCACCCTTGGACATTTTGGAGAAATGGGCTGCCGATTCGGCCAGGAAGAGGGAAGAAACCGCGAAGAGGGAGGCCGAGTTAGGATCAGAGCCAACCACCTCTACACCGGCTGTCCTCCCGCCTGTTCGTCCTGATGCGAAGAATCCGGGTGACGATGCCGGGAGAGCTGCGGAGCAAGCCCAGGACCAAGACCCGGAGGGCAAGGGCAAGGGTGTGGACCCTACTCAAGAAGCCGAGTAAACAAATGCTATCACGATACCTTGGTCGTTTTGCTGCTCTTGTTCGAGACAGATATTCTTTTGTCGGTGCACCTATGCACCTTTGATACTAGTACCAAGATTTGTAACGCACTTTAATTCCTTGATATACCTCGTGCCTCTTCTGGCCTCTGGATGAACTTGATATTTATCTGGTTTTTGAGCTTATTCTCGATATCCGGCTTTCCTTGTTGTTCCTTTTGTGAGACTCGGTTTCCGAGCATCGTGGGTTCTGACAGGCGGACTATTCTCTAAGTCCCCAAGTCCCCAAGACTCGGATGTTAGGGTTTTTTGAGCTTAGTAACGACTTGTTTCTGTTTCAAAATCCCCAGTCCCCAAGGCCCGAAATCCGAGTCTGGGATGTGTGGTCTTTTCCAGAGAACAAATTGTTTCTACTAAGCCCAAGCCCTAGAGCCGTTTCACGTGAGTACTGAAGTTATGCTTGATAAACGTTGAGTTTCCAGCTATTAGCCTTATACTCTGCATAACTTGTGGTTTAGATGACCATTTTGACAATCTTGTACTATAAGCCGGCTTTCGCGTGGATATCATGTTGTTACATCTATACGAAAACAGGGTCAGGCAAGTCCCATTGGGCTTCATGGCTGATTGTAATCGTAAGCGAGCAAATCATGCCACTTTAGTGCGAGTCACATCGAGCTTAAGTAAGAAAAGTAATGAAAATTTGGCTCCTTTGTCCGGTTATAAGATTGCAGCCGTACTCGTTTGCGAGTAATCGGCCCTTATAACTCATAGGCATCAAGGCCGGGTTTTTGAGTTTGTAACTGTGCTATTCAAGCAATCAGCCCTCAAGACCTATATATATGCAACATACTTGATGATACTGATGTACTGGTTGCGATAAATAATACTTATCTGTAACCGGAGTGAAGATCATAAAATAAGACTTGATAACCATCTCTTTATTGATACGAGAAAGTTTTGGGTCAGCAGGCGGCCTCATTAAAAACCTTCCAGTCCCCTTAGGTACCCTGGATAGGAAAAGAGTGCGTCTGAAACCTGCTGCCCGTTACATTGTTTAGTTCTCCTTGGGAATCTGTCCGGAACTGTCATAATCGATACACATTCTCCACTTGTTGATCCTTTTTACTATGAGTACCGGGTTTGCCAGCCAATCCGGATAAGGCGTTTCCATGACGCGGCTGGTTGTGAACGGCTGCGCAATTTCTTCTCTTGTGGTGGATTGTTTGAGGGAATCACCCTTTACGAAAGCCACCATCTTGGTATCTCGTGCTTCCTTGAGTTTTGCCCTTTCGCCTTCAGTACTCGGCTTTTTCACTACTAGGAAAATGGGCATCAGTGGCGCACCATTTTGGGAATCAGTGGCGCACCATGGTGCGCCACTACTATTGCGCCACTGATTCCCTGGAGAATCAGTGGCGCACCACTTTGGTGCGCCACTGATTCTCCAGGGAATCAGTGGCGCACCAAAGTGATGCGCCACTGATTCCTCAATGGTGCGCCACTGATTCTCTGGGGAATCAGTGGCGCGTGACTTTGGTGCGCCACTGATTCTCTAAGTATGCATGCACTTTAGGGAATCAGTGGCTCACCAGGCTGATGCGCCACTGATGCTTTGTGCCACTGATTCCTTTTTGATGCGCCACTGATTCCTTTGGGGACGCGCCACTGATTCTTACATACGTTTACGCAGTTTTGTTTGTATTCGTATTTATACACGTATGTATACATGTATATACATGTATTTATGCAGGTTATACAATTCAGATAGCAGATTGCAAAGTAGTATAAATAGACAAAGATGATCATTGTCACAATCTAGTTCATCATCTCACTCATAGCTAAAACCCGAAATAGTGACAAGTTTGGATACATTACAAGTTCATCAACACATAGTCTAGCTAGCTAGCTAGTAGCAAGTCGTTCATCACAAGTTCATCGATCTCATCACATTACACATTAAGTAGGTGACAGTCACCTATACTACCAACAGAAGAAATAGATCAGAACCATGGTCACGGCGGCAAGCAAGACAGCAAAGGTCTTCATCCGGTTCATGTTCCTCTGATCACGTTCCTCTAGCTTGTGCTTCATCCACCGAGTCTCCGCCTCCGCTATAGTATTGTAGCTTTTGTAAGAGTTGCCACTCAACCTCGTCACTTGCTTGTGACACTGCTCCAATGGGCATAGACCCCTGGAACCCTACCCCTAAAGACCACGTAAACCCTCGGCATCTGCATAACATGAGATATAGCATTAGTCAACGGCGGGATATAAGAGATCACATGTGCACAATAGACATTGAAATTTTGCACTTAGCTAATCTTAAGTGGCCTAAAAATATACATTAAAACCACTGTGTATTTACTTTTGGTCTTGAAGGCAAGTGTATCTCTGGCTATAATATTTCGTAGAGGACAATATGCTTTTAACTCCCATGCGAAGAGTTATAATCTCAGTTTAGTTCTTTTAAGAGAGCAAAAAAAGTGCAATATGCAGTCTAGAAATAATGAACAATCAGGCGTATCACAATAGTGTACGGACACCTGCCCCCAAATAAAAGGTCCAAATTCATATAGATGGTCTTTATAAATTATACAAATTGTTGAAAAAATACTACACCCAGTTGACTAGGAGTAGTATTACAAAATGCTCACTGCTCTCAGTTGGGCATGTACATAGGAAGGCAAGATAATTGTATACCTAGTCTTGTTTAGATATAATGAATGTGAGAATTACAATTTGTGATTTCTCTCGAAACATTAAAAAAAATGGACATATGTTAGTACTTATTGAGAAGACACAACATCAATTATTTCTTTGATGGTCTTTCTTCCACTTGCAGGTCACAAACTACTTTTTCTGTGGGCAAACGACACAACTTCACAGCAAATGTATCACAACCTCAGTGTGATAACAACCACTGAATGCAATATATATATATATATATATATGAACAGTAGACAATCAGTGGCGGAGCTTCAAACAAATAACTGGGCGGGCCAAATTGTAGAAGAGCGAAAACAAATAATCAAGTCTTAGCTAGTGTGTTCCTGCTCTTACAGGGCAATACGGATCTGCTACAAGGGATTTTTGTTAACCTATACAATCCCTAGCTAACAATTTGGGAAAGAGAAAAATACATGTCCTGGTGTGTCGTGAGCTGCTCTATTTATTGGCACGTGATGCTCATTTCTAAGAAGTGCTTTAGCAAAAGGAGACCGGAGCTGGTGGTGGACTTGCTAACAGTAGTAGTACCTAAACAACCAGTTCCGATATATTTGTTCTTATTTCTTGATAAGCCAAGGAGGATGTAATTAACTTGATGTAAGACAGTGAAATGTAGTTGGTGGACTTGCTAACAGTAGTACTTAAGTTAACCAGTTCTGATATCCTTTTTCTTGTTTTTGACAAGCCAAGGAGCATGTAATCAACTAGCTCTAAGGCATGGGCGATGTCTGCTTTTGATGAGGGATCTATAAATAATTCTAATATGGGAGTAGAATAGAAGGACAGACAGATCTGCACAACAGATAGATACAGTCCAGATCAGATCTGATGTGATTAAAGACACTGCCTTAGCTGTGGACGTCTTAGATGTGATTAAAGAGAAAACTAATACATGGAAGAGTACTAAGGAAAACAGTAATAACAATTAAAAGATGCCGGGCAGGGAGAAAGGAGGAGAGAAGGATGATGGCCTTGTCGAGAAAGTTTGGTCCTCATAGGGCACCTCAAAAATCAAATAGAACATCCAACACAAACTGGTAATGACAATGATGGTGAACAGGTGCAGGAGCACGTCTTGAGTTCGAGTAAGCAACATGTGCAAGCATACATTTTTTCTCAAATAGTAAAAGGTGGAAAGGAATTTGGAACCGTTCTTCATTAAGTTACAGGACACGGATTTTGCACATATCTCAATCTTCATGTTTCTTCAACTGTAAACTTTCAAAACAAAGTCTCCAGGAAACGAGTATCATCGTTTAAACTATCAAAACAAACAAACAATCTCAGTTTTCTTCTACCGGTTCATGTGCTCAGTTCAGTATTTCCTAATTTATCACAGATAACTTGTTGCGAGTAAAAACACTAGTGTCGTCCATGCTCTGACCCTCCTCCCATTGCTTTTAAGATACTCGGCAGCACCGAATCATAGACAAATCAATAACAAAAAAATCTGGGTTGCAAAATGCAGGGTCATTGCAGCCAAGTAATGTAATTTCATGTTTCTGAGCATCTAGGTGGGAATCTCACAGGAAGCACTGTACTTTTATGTTTGAAGAGGCCAAAAACACGGGTTGTAGTAAAATTCAGAAGAGTATAAAACAAATTCTCTTAAAGAATGCTCCTGAAACAAATTTTCAGTTGTGTTAAGACTGCGATGGTGAAACCCTGAATGTACTAAGCATCAAATCAACCAAAATACCAAAAGCAACACTACTCGGCACATCGAAGCGCACCTGCACTTCCTTTTTATTTTTTGAAAATCAGCGCACCTGCCCCTCCTGTATGTACTAAGCCTGAATTCGGACTGGAGCATGGTAAAATAATTCGAATTTGACTCGACCTGATCTGCTTTGCTACTAGAAGACCATAGATGCATGACAAGCAAGTTTAATGGCGTCCTGAGCTTATCAGGCATTGGTTTTCTTTTGATTGATCCGGTGACTAGTGTTTTCTACATACAGTACCATATGAATAGATGCATTTTGTAAATTCTCCTTTGATCTTGTTTGCCTGGGAGGGGCTTCAGCTGTCGGTGGATCCTATCCGGGTCAAACAACACAAATCACACATTGAAAGCACTAGCAGATGGTGGAATAAAGAGAGCAAGGTGGGCGGGGAGGAGGCTAGGCGGACCACGGGGGGCTCGCTGAGGTCACTCAGGTCAGGGTCTTCGTCGGCGTAAATCTTGCGGATGGTGAAGCCATCGTACCAGTCATCCACTATGCTAATTCATACTAGCGCGCAAGCAAGCGCGGGCCAGATCGGCGGCGAGGGGAATCGGGGAGGGGATTTTCTCTAGGGGGAGGGAGGGGTGGAGGGAGGGAGAGACTCACCACGTACTTGGCGTCCGGGGCGGTGGAGCTCCTCCCGTGGTGGCTGTGGTTGCTTTATCTCCAGGAACTCCGGCGAGAGGGCGGCGACGACGCGAGTTCGATCTTGGTCGCTCGAGACAATGAGAGAAGGGGATGACCGGATTCCCTCGGGCGGTGGAGCTCGTCCGGTAGCGGCGGAGGTGGCTCTATCTCCGGCGAGAGGGCGGCGAGCACGCGCGCGAGTTCTTGGTCGCTCTGGTCCCTCGAGATCGAATGAGAGAAGGGGAACGAGGAAACAGAGCATTGTGAGATGCACGCGAGTAGATCCTCTCCCAGGAGGAATCCGTCGCGCATCGCCTAGGGAATCCGTGGCGCATCCACGCATTCCTGAAAAGGAACTGTACGGTAAATAGGATATGGACATGAACAATTGGTTACTCCAGTGGTCGATACTCTCTTCTGCTGCTCCACCAGCCCAGGTTCAAATCCCCCCAAAACCAACTTCTTGATTAAATTTATTTTGTCCAAAAGCAACTTCTTTATTAAATTTATTTTGTCTAGGAAAGAAATCACTACAATGTGTTAATTAATTAAGTTTAAGAAAATGTGTTAATTAATTTAGAACACCATTTCTTATTAATATTATTTTACTTAGCCAATAAATATGGCGATTACATCATCCTTAATCAGTTCATCGAGTACATCGTGATTCTCATGGCTCCAACTAGCATTTCTTTACACTTTTCTTGCCCTTCTTTGTCGTTGTTGAATAATTTAGCCCTGGCACCCCTTTACTTCTTCTCGCGAATGGGCGGCCTTTTGGTTGCGTTGGTCTGCTTCTTCTTGTGATGTATGTTGCATCGTCGTCGTCGTCGTCATCTTCCATCTTCGGGTCACCGTACTGGTCGAAGTCTTGCTCGTTGGCAACTCCATCCATTCCGATGATGCTCCTTTTACATCTCATCACGACAACATGGCTAGGCTTTGTCGGATCGGTAATGAAGAAGCATTGGTCCACTTGGAAATGAGTGGTGGTGGGTGGCTTCTCCACTTAAATGAGTGATGTCGGGGTATCAGTGGCGCACCACCAACCATGCGCCACTGATTCTATGGAGCATCAGTGGCGCACCGTCTAGTGGTGCGCCACTGATTCTATGAAGAATACATGGGTGGCAAGAATTAGTGGCGCACCGTGTAGCCGTGCGCCACTGATGCTCCATAGAATCAGTGGCGCATGGTTGGTGGTGCGCCACTGATGCTTCAGGGCATACATGGCACATAGAATCAGTGGCGCACCATTTGGAGGTGCGCCACTGATGCTATGGAGCATCAGTGGCGCATCTCCTAGTGGTGCGCCACTGATTCTTTTGGGTATGCATGGATGCTGGGTATCAGTGGAGCATCGTTAATGGTGCGCCACTGATGCTTGGAGCATCAGTGGCGCACAGCTACACGGTGCGCCACTGATGCCTGTACATGTATGCTCCGAGCCACATCAGTGGCGCACAGATACATGGTGCGCCACTGATGCTATGTCATTTATGCCCATTTTCCTAGTAGTGTTTTAGGGCTGTTCTGTCATCCGAGTCTGCTTGAGCCCGGTAATATTTGAGTTCCTCTTTTCTACAAGCTTGTTCAGCCATTGCTGCATCTCCTTCATCGCACTCAGCCGCTATGTCCCGGCTTCCATGTATGGTGAAGGTCTGTTTAGGACCCGGGATTTTTAGCTGTAGGTACACGTAACACGGCCTAGCCATGAATTTAGCATAAGCCGGTCTTCCGAACAGCGCGTGATAAGGACTGCGCAACTTGACCACCTCGAAAGTGAGCCACTCAACTCGATAATTGTCCTTTGATTCCCCAAAAGCTACTTCCAATGCGATTTTTCCTTCGGGGCACGCTGAATGACCCGACACTATCCCATGAAAAATTGTTGAACTTTTTTGTAGCTGAGACTCCTTGAGACCCATGCGTAGAAAGGTTTCCCAATATAGTATATTGATGCTACTTCCACCGTCCATCAGGACCTTTTTCAACTCATAACCATTGACCTGTGGTGCAACTACTAATGCCAAGACTCCCGGGTGTTCTATTCTTTCCGGGTGATCCCTTCTGCTCCATGTTACGTCCTGTTCTGACCACCTCAGGTATCTCGGAACAGCCGAAGACACCGAGTTTACCGCCTGTTTCAGTATCTTCTTGTCCTTGTTGGAACTTCCTGTAGTATGCACGTGATATTGACCCAACTGCTTGGGGTTGGCCGGGAAACCTCCAGCTCCCCCTTGGTTGTTACCTTGATTTCCGGCTACCGGGTTACCGGCTGGGGGTGGGCCGTTGCCCGGGTTTCCACCTGGACCCGGTCCTCCTCCCCGACCTGCACCTCGCATGGCTCTGTTCACTTCCTCATTCTTCCACCTCTGTAGGTCGGCGCACTGCTCCAAGGAGTGGTTAGCTGGCCTACCGTTCCTGCTGTGCTTCGGGCATGCCATTCTGAAGATGTCCCAATTATTACTCGGCCTTGGTGGCCCTTGATAGTTTCCTCCATTGTGATTTCCAGTATTGAAGTTTCCTTCTGCCCTGGGTCTTGAAGATCCGGCTTCAGTGTTGGCGACAAACTCGGAGCCTCCCTCAAACGGGCGCTTGTTCTGGCTGTTTCCATTGTTACCCGACGCTGATCCATTGCCGGTTCTTCCATTATTACTTGTGTTTACTTTTGCTTTTTTATCGCCAGTTTCCTCTTCCGTAGTGTCTGTTGCGGCGTGTTTGTTGCACGCATCCATCAGTTCTCCCATCGTAACCTCTGAAGCATTCTGACTAGATTTCATGCGAGTTAACTTTTGTACTAAAGGTGTGTATTTGCAGGTCTTTGCCATAGCTTGCAGCGCATCCTTGGGCTGAATATCTGTAGATGAATGAAGTATTTCCATAACCCGGCGCACCCAGCTGCGCGCTGATTCTCCCTTCTTCTGAACGCACCGCTCTAGGTCATCAATAGTGAATAATTTTCTGCACGTCCCGTGAAAGTGCTTGATAAACGCAGTTTTCAATTCTCCCCATGATTTGATAGATCCTTCCGATAGATTGGTGAACCATAACTTTGCTGCTCCCTCTGACATCATCAAATACATGAATTTGGCTTGAAGATTCTCGGACGCGTTGCGAATTGACATGGCCATCTCATAGCTGCTCAACCATGTTTCCGGATCCATAGTCGGCTCATAATTCACTACTTTACCCGGTTCTTTGAATTTTTCCGGGTAAGGTTCAGCCCTGATGCTATCCGAAAGACACTTAGGTCCTGCAAGAATGGTCGAAGCTGGTCTTACTCGGGAAACGTGTGATCCTGCAGGGGGTACAGCTGGGCGCGGTACTGCTGGTATCCCATGTACCGCAGACCCGGCCACGGCTCTCCTGGATCTGGAACTGTCCACGATGGCCTGTGCTGCTGATGCTGCTGGTACTGCCTGAATGTGTGGAGGAGGCGGCATTTGCTGCTGCTCTTCCCTCCGCCGTGCCGAACTTGTCTGGATATTGCCGGCGTTACCTTGCTGTTGGCTGACATATGGTGTCCCATGCATTCCACTTCTGTGGTCCGGGTAATTAACCTGTTGTGCCACCGCGGTGCGCAGCATATCTATCGCCCGCCGGGTCTCCTCTGCGTGGGGTGACTCTCTCACGGGGATTTGATTTAGTTCAAGCGTTGCCGCGTACACGTTGTCCATGGGATTGTTGTAATGACCCGCTGGTGTGTGGAAACGTGATGGTGGTGGTGGTGGTGGTGGTGGTACAGTATTGCCGGTAGTGACTCCAGTCTGTGGTACGGGTAAACCGGCCTGCGTGTCTACCGGTTGTACTCCTCCGGTTATCGGCTGAGGGGCGGTTCCTTGATTTGCCGCTGGGATCGGCTGATCCTGAGGCGTGATAAATAGCGCGGCCGGGTTTATGACTCCTCCCAATGCTGGCAATCTGGTTTGGTGCCTTTGATGTATTCTAGTCGTTTCCTCTCGGAGCCGGGTTTCCAGTGCATCCAGCTCGCGTTGTCGTGTGGCCATCCCTTGTCTTTCTGCTTCTACTTGCCTTCTCTGCTGCTCCAATGCACGACGGGCTACGTCCAAATCCCTAACACGTTCCGCCGCGTTCTCTGGAGTGATAACTTGTAACACCTGGGGTGTTACCTGTTTGTTTGTTTGCATCATATGCATCACATTGCATTGCACCATGTTTGCATCACAACTGGAAATTTCCAATCAATTAAAACTTTCACACCTTGCTCAAAATTTCCAATTTAGCAATTGCAAACTATAACAACTCCTTTGTTTTCAAATAGTTTGCAGTTGTTCTAAATCAAATTGTTTGTTAATACAATTTTCCCTGTTATCAAAACCCTAATGGCAAATTACATTTCAAATCATTTTCAATCATAATGGGCATGATCCAATTATGGTTCAACCCACTAAAATTTTGCAAACAATTAAAATTCCATAATTGTTTTAATAAGTGTTGAGTTCATTGGATAAAAATTGATTGAAAAATCAACTCCTTATGATTATTAATGGAATTTCAAATACCAACTTAAAACTCCAAGTAATAATTCAATTTTGGAATTAATGTGCACAATTGCTTTTACTCATTATTTTGCAAATTAATAAAATTTGTTTATAAAGTTTACAACCCCAAACCATAGTTGAAATCCAACTAACCCTTTAAATTCAAACTAATAAATCCAATTTTGAACATCAAACTAATGGTTCAAAAGAATTTGGAATCTATGTAGCATTGCTTTTATTTTCCTGCTTTGAAAATTAATAAAAATATTGCCTAACATAAACCACCCCAAAATCCCCAAATCCTTTCTCTCTCCCTTCTATTTCTTTTTACAAAAAAAATCAATTAAAAGGAAAATCCCAAAGGAGAGGGCAGCCCAACCCTTTTCCTTTTCTCTTCTCCACCTCAGCCCAATTTCTTTCCCCAAGCCCACCTCTCTGCCCAAGCCCATTTTCTTTTTTTCCCACTTCTAGCCCAGTACCTGTTCGTTCCTTGTCGTCTTCCTCCTTCACTGATGTCATCATGGTACGATAGCAGGAGAACCATCGATGGTCGATCCCCACCCCCTGGATGCTTGCCGTACCCTTGCTCCTCTCCCTTATAACCACCACCAACCCTAACCCTAGCTAGTCCCATCCACCATCGCCGCCGTCCTCTCGAGTTCCTCCTCCTCTCTGTTTCTTATCGTTGCCTGAAACTGACACCGAAAAAAGCCACCGTGAGCCACCTCTTCCGCCATGTCGCGAGGACGACCTGGGTACCTCGAGGTTCCTCCAACCCCGGGAATGGAACCGTCGATGTTCCACCTCCAATTTCCCTGAAGGTGCAGAGGCGAGAGGAGGCCCGCGGCGGCGACGCCGTCCAGGTTCTTCCTCCGCCGCCGAGCTGCTGCGCCTCCGCGACCTGAACCCGGTGAGCCCCGATCGCCTCCTCCTTTCCCCTGTTCGCATCCACCCTTCACCCCATCGCACCACTGCACGTCTCCGCGAACCGCAAGCACACCGCGAGCCGCCACCGCCCCGTCGTGGACCTACGCCGGCGAGCATCGTTCGGTTGCGGGTGATTTGGTCCGTCAGTTTCGTCAGAAACGAAAAACCTCTCGGCAGATCTGCTCAAAAGGTAGCCGCCCCTCTCTGTATCACAGCAGCGACCGCACCGCACTGGCCTTGTTCCGTTCCGCGCGAGGGATCGATCCTGGGTTCGAAACCCAGTCGCAGCCCCGCACCTTTTTGTGAATTTCTTCCACCACGCGCGCACGGGCCCACTGGTCATAGACCGTGGTTGCCGCGTGGATCTCACACGCGCCCGTGTGGCTGCCAGCCTGGCCCTGGCCCACGCGTCATAGGGCCTGGGTAGATCTGCGAGGTGCACTTTTTTTTTCTGTCCTCTGTTTTCGCGCACCAGCCCTTGGCAGCACTTTTCCCTCACAAACAGGTCCCTGGTCTTTTGCAAATAACACCTAGAATTTCAAATGATCACAACTTTCAAACCCCAAATCCAAATAATACAAATTTTATATGTATTCAACTCCAAATTTCCTGTACTTTTCAAATATGCCATTTGTTTTCTGTTTTGAATTTTCAAAATGCAATTTAAATTTGAATTCAAATAATTCAATTGTAATTTGCAACAATTCTTAAATAATTCATACTATTTCCAAATAAAGCAAATAAAATATGTTTTCCATACCATTTTGAATACCCTATTCAAATATAATTTTTGTTTCCTGTTTTGCATAATTTAAATTGCCTAAACACTTTAAATCTTGTTTAATTCAATTAAAACTTGTTTAATATTGTTTAATTCATAATTAATTAATCCTAACTCCAATTTCAATATTTGAAACATGTAATCCAACTAAAATTTGATAACCTTTTCAAATATCAACTTTGTTATTTGTTTTGAACATTTTAAATGGTTGAAAACAACAAATACTTGTGTGTTCCCTTTAAGGCACCCAAAATTTCCCTAAGTTAACAAATAAAATTCTAAATTGCTACACCCTATCTTAAATTGTTTCTAATGTTGTTATTTTGCTGTTTCCCTTTTGCATGCATCATACTAAACCACTTTCACCTAATGGTTATTAGGAAAACAATTGTTTCAACCATAATTCATGGGCTTTTCATATGCAACTCAAATTGCATATGGGTCCATTTAAATTGTTTATCTTGTCAACTAGTTTACCTTGATGCACCTTTAAACTTGTCATGCATCCATGTCTTGATCATGCTGGATCTTTTGCCGTAGTAGTAATTGTTGCATTCCGGTGTTTGTTCGAGGTTCGTTGCTTCTTCCCGGATAGGACGTTGAGATGATGTGAGCAACGACAAGTTCTGCTACCTTGCGGGATCTCAGGCAAGTATACTCACTTGCTGCCATATGGCTGCCTTTCATCACTTGTTACCGATTCTTTCCGTTGATTCTTTTCTGCTAGCCTTAGTGGTAGTTGTTTCTGTTACGAACCCATCACATGAATCCCTTAACCTTGATATTGCCTCACCTCCATACCTACAGCCTTTGTTTGTGCCTGTTCTTATCTAGCATGCTTAGGTTGTTTTGCTCGAGTCTGTTACCCGTTACTTCCTTTTTACTCTACTATGTTCTGGGGGCTCGATGTTTACTCAATCAATCATGCTAATGTTACTATTAATAATAAACTTGATGATAAGGCACCGGCAGGAGGCCCAGGGTGGTTTTGAGGCCTGCTAGTGTCGACACTAATAGGAAAAGGGTCTTGTCTACTGATCCATGATGAGCGCACTACCCGCATTTGGGGAGTATGGGCTCCCCCTCAGTTTGACTCGATTCGCATCTCGTCCAAATCGCCGTACTAGTTCGGGCTTTCCATTTGCTGCATGCATGATCTTGCGAGCCCTTGGTACCCGGGTGGAACTTTCGTAGTCGGCATTTAGGGCGGCGTGATCTTCCAGTGCTATGAGGGTCCCCTTTTCTTCGTGGGGCTCGATTAGCCGCGCACGCACAGCACGCGGTGCTTTGGGCTTGATGCGAAGAAGGGTTGGATTGTGTTGAGTGCCCCGCTTGGTGGGAGGCATCCCATCTGGCGGGATATTCATGAGTGCGGTTGCTATGGTGCACCCCTGCAGGGTAAATCTTCTCGAGAAGCCGTGTTTTCCGCGGTTATGGATTACTTGGTGAAAGTACTGGCTAACAAGTACTCAGGACAACTTAAACCTAATGATCAACCATGTTACACCCAATGACTAATAATTTGACTAGTAATAGGTTATTCACACAATAACTTGACTCATCTTTAATATCACGGTGTGAGTTATCCTCGGATTGCTTCTTCGGATAAGGGGCGAGATCCAGGATGGGTTTGTTTGAAGTTATCTTTCAGTTGGTTACTATCCCTCGATCTTATCTCCTTTCTGATAGTTGGAAGTAATAGAATCTCTGTAGTTGGTTAGTGCAGCCTGCTGTTGCTTATTTGCAATAACCCCTTCCTTTCCGTTGATCCTAAAGTATTTGTATCTTTTGATGACTGGCTACGCCGGTAACTTGTGAGTATGGGTTTTATCCCCCTTGCCAGTACTTAACCGTACTGACCCACGAATCTCTTTCGTGGCTGCAAATTCCAACTTGCAGTCAACAGGTCTGAAGTCTGACGACGTTAGCTTGGGAATCCCTCCGGCTTGGCCTGGGCAGGGATTGGACGCCTTCGGTTATCTTCAGGACTCTTAGTCCAATTTGGATCTTGTCCGTAGCCGGACGTCTGTTTCTTCCGCTGTTATTTGGATCTTTGTATTGTATCAGTTGTAATCCCTGGCTCGTTGAGTCATCTTGTATCTTTCTGATGCTGTTGTAATTGTGGATTACTCGAGAACTATTGTAATGTTATCATAAATGGCAACCTGGAATCGGTTATTATGCGGATTTGGCGGGAATGCTGGAATCTGCATAGTGCCCGATCTCGGGGCGTCACATAACTGTGGCAAGAACTGTCGGATCTAGGATCAGATTGTTGTCGAACAGGGCCGGATGTTGTGGATTGGAAGGACCCGCTCCTGGTGTCCGGTTTGCTAGGAATCCAAACGCGTTCGCGTGTAACTCGTTTTCTGGCGCTTGACTGGTAACCGATGTCGACTCTCCGTCAACCTGGGCCAAAACCATGTTTCCGTTAGCCGGCCCTTGCTGCCGGGTCAATGCTTGTGCTGTGTCGGCTGCGGCCGCGGTTACGTTCTCTTCGTTGAGATTGGTCGCGGGAGCCGTGTAAACCGCAACCCGGCGCACAATGCTTGGCGCGGATCCATACTGTTCCTCTTCGCTGTTGTTTTCCTCGTACCGGTTCTCTAGTAGATGCAGGATAGATTCGGTATCATCTTCTTTCTCGACCCGGCCACGCGGGGTCCATGCCGGCTCCTCCGGCTGTTCCCACTTCGTGGTGGGCTCTTCTGTCGGGTTGGTTGTCCCAACTGATTCTTCTCCATCTGATTGGATATAGCTGGTCTTCCCTGACACAGAATCAAACCCAAAGTTGTCAGGGATCGAACCGGAAGTACGTACCATACCGATGAAGACGCTGATCTGGCCGATTTTCATGATAGATCCGGATTCGAGGTGATCCGACTCTGGCCCCCAGCCGGAATCGTCCACCATCTTCTCTCCTTCGCGTTCGATGTAGATCTCGCCGATGACTAGATTCTCCATGCTCTTCCGAGCTTCTCCCGTGATGTAAACACCTTTGGACGCAGGCCCCACGGTGGGCGCCAACTGTCGTGGGATAATCACGGCAGACGTTACCGGGGGTAACTAATCTTGGGGCAAGACGACACAGGCGTTTGGGAGAGGGTTTAGCTCAGAGGAAAACATGATGGAACTCAATCTGGTAGCCGGCAATCAAGTCGCCGAGTCTCCGATCTCGATATATTAACTCAACTCTCGTGTTACACTGGATGCTCGATATCAAACGATATTGTTAGAACTCTTGGATCTCCCTTAACCTAACTTAGGGGCCGGTTTATAAAGCACCCGACCCCCTGGCTTTCCCTCCAAGGCGCACCCTGAATCCTACCCGGACACTATGTACAAAACCCTAACTTTCCTTACCGTAACCCACAATCCGGGTTACGAGGCCTACAATCTTGGGCCTTCTAGAAGTTCTTTTATCCTTAGCCGGATCTTGTGCAGCGTCCTTTGGGCCGAATTACACCTTGGAGTTGGGCTACCGGGTTATCATCCCTCCATCATATGTTTTCTTCTCACTTCAAATGATGATGTCTTGAAGATAATAATGAAAGATCACCTATTCCTTTTCTTCAAGACACACTAGCAATAAGCAAAACTCTATACATGACCATTGTTGGTATAAAGCCTTGAATATAATAATGGCCATCAAGAAAGTTAATAGAGTTCAACACATGAACTCCATTATTTCCTATGGACAAGATCTACAACGATAACTCAATGCAAACATTAGTCCATAAGGATTGTCATTAATTACCAAAACCACATATGGGGGCACCATGCACTTTCACAAGGTGCAAACATAATTTACATAACCAAAGCATGAAATTTGTAGCTTGATGCCATCTTGATGTGGATCAGAACTGTGGCTTGAAAATTGTCCAAAGCTTCTCTCATGTCACCATCGGCAGCAAAAATAATAGCTCCAAGGCCTTCTGGCACTAAAGTATCTTCATTGAACAAGAATATATACGTTAGACCTGGAACCCGTTACAAACAAACAGACTATTTGTGTAACCAACATCCAGGTACTGGCATTCAACACTGCAAACATACTGAAAAGAGCTACTAGGAGCAACCAACATCCAGGTACTGGCATTTAGCCTGATAAGAATATGGTAGATTTTAGAGTTTAGCAAGATGAGAAGCACGGCCCTGCAGCCTGCCTGGTTCACAGCAAACATTCTGAAAAGAGCTACTAGCAGCAGCCAATAATCATGGAAAAATCTCATACTCACATGACTATTGTCTAGGAAATTGTATTGTTATGTAATCATCAAGAATATCAACCAAACATACAAGTACTGCTCTGCTCTAATACATGTACTGCTCTGCTCTAATACAACTAAAGAGGCAGTAAAACCAAAGAATTACCGTTCATGCAAATGCCTCATTATGCATATAATTTCTGCTATGCAAGTATCATGCAAATGCGATATGGGGATTGACAACGACATCAGGCATCCCAGATTCCCAGCCCAACCCAGGGGTTAGGCATACAATTTCAGTTCACTCGCTACTAGAGAGCGGACATAAAAAGAGGAGACGCGGTGAATGGAACCAAATAGGACCAACTAACTGATGATTTGATCGCAGAATTGGTGTGTGTATGCATCATGTATTACAATCAGAGGAGCTCAAAAGGAAACAAACAGGCAGAGTAATAAATGGTTACGACGAGAAAAGAGATGATAAAAGATGCACTCTGTATGCATGTGTTACCCCAAGACAGTAAATAAGTAGTAGATGCCAGACATCCTGAAACAAAACGGTGCAAATATTACTCCGACTAGAAAAAGAAAATAAACTATAAATATCCAGAAACCCCATTGCCCTGATGCATTGTCGGAGCCAACATGAGCTAGGACAGCACTTAATATGCACTACCAAAGTTGTTAAAACCTTGAAAGCGTCTGACATATACACACATGTTACTGAATTCATGATCACACGACGGTTAACTTTTTTTCAATAAAGAGCAGTGCAGTGTATTCAATAAAGAATAGGGAATTATATTTGACTTTTCCAAGGGGAAAGTAAAGAATGACCAATCAACAAGTGTAGATGATGGATTGCAAAGTAGAAAAGCATTTTTATCCAATATTCATATGATTGAGGTAACATGGGTAGTGAGCCAGAAAAAGTAGCTCACAATTTTGAAGCAAAACATCAAATAGTTTAGCATCTTAGAACGAATTCCTCACCTCAATAAGCCCCTTAGGATCCACAAGAAGGTCTCTCTGAACTTGTTTACTAGCTGAACCTAAAACTAAATTGATCACTAATTAACACCATACAAGATCAGAGGTCAAGAATACTAGAAAAAGTTCATTTAAACTATGTCATGTTCCTCAATTACTAGTACAACAGTTGGCTCAACATTTAACTACCAGCATTTAAAATTCAGAACACGAGCAAACAAGAGAACTCTTGGAACCATTTTGAGAAGGAAAAGGAGCTATACCTCAATGTAAATCTTGTATTTCTTCTCGGAGGCACATGATGGTTGTTTCTTGATCCACATCAACCGAGGTAAGGAAGGTCTCTCAGTTTGCAGGAGTTTTGAAGACTTTCTAGGCCTTCACTTTCTCTTGAGGTGTGAGCTCTGTCATGCTATGTAAAACTACAATGCATTTGCTGATGGTGAATTGTTGCAAATCTTTTGACTCGGCCCTTTCCTCCTCGACTTGTTTTTCTTTCAACTTCACGTATCTCTCAACGACTCTGACCACCCCATCATTCTTGTTTGGCTTCCTTACGTTCTTCTGAGGCTTTGTCCATGGACCAACAGCACCAACAACCCTCTTTACATTCTCCACCTCAGCCCTCCTCTCAGTGTCCACCTCGACTCTCCTCTCATTATTCACCTCAGCCCTTCTCTCTTTCTCCACTGGTTCATCTAGGATTTGCAGGTCATCATCTTCTTGCACAACAATTTCAGCATCATAATGATCACCTCTCTAAACTTGTGTAACGTCAGGATGTTGTGATAGCTCAAAATCTAAGGTGAAGTTGTAGTGACCCTCGGCGATGTGCCCTGCAAAAAACATTCAAGTAACTTATCAAGTAACATACTTTTGCAAATGAATTGGGGGAAATACCAATTTTTTCAGCAAACATACCATCATAAAGTTCACCAAGGTGGTCAAAGAGAGGAAACAACTTTGTTCTAAACTTATTAATCTTTGGCCATGACTGCAAATAACAAATGAAATATATTAAGTACCAACAAGCATATGACTAGATGCAATAACTAGTGGGAAACAACTTACTATAATCATATTGTCCCAAAGGTGCGGGTCGGCATCTATCATACAACTTTCAATGTTCCAACCTACACCACTTTGTTTGCGCGCTTCCAATAAAATCTTGTATTCTCTTTTCAGTTCCTTTTCTTTCTCTTGAATTTGAGACTTTGTGAAGTTTGTGTGTGGGTGCCTAGAGTGGAATATTGTGTTCATCCTATTCCATGTTTCGGTATTCCAACCATTCTGACCCCTATAGTAAGTGGTGTTGTGGTCAAGCAACAAATCCACCAAACTCTTCTCAAGTCCCAGATTCCATTGAGCTCTTGCCTTTTCAACTACACAAAGAACACAAGAAGAGAGAAATTGAGTTAACTTAGGAAGTGGAGATGAAACAGAACTTATGGAAAGTATCCCATACATATACAAAATGGAAGTACCTTTTGGAGAAAGCCTTTTATTCTTGGGCGATGGTTTCCTCGGAGCAAGTAGAGTTTACTTTCCCGCTGCTTTCATCAAGTTAAACTTGGGGGACCCTTTCGGATACATATCTACAGACCAAAATGGCAACATGCAAGTTCAACACAAGATATACTAATTGTATGAGGTAAAGACACATACTGTCAACATATAGGTGCAACAGAGAGAAATACAATAGACTTATGTATTTTATATAATATATAACTACTAGTAGCTATTACGTTGAAAAGACCTCTCGACTGCCTATTACAATGAGAAAACTAATGACTATTCATGTTGGTATGCATTCCACATTTGCATTGCTATTTCATCCCTGAAGTTGTTTCCTTGAGCGTTGTTCTCGTTGTTTTGCTCATCACCGGTTGGAAGATCAATATAATCATTTGGGTCTATGTTATTGTCTTGGTTGTCAAGCCAAGACTCGTCGCCATTTTGCATTTTTATGATATTATGAAGAACACAAGCGGCTGCTGGAATTTTGACTTGATTCCTTATTGGATGGAATGTTCCACCATGTAGAATTTGAAATCACTTCTTAAGAACACCTAGGACTCTTTCGACGTGGTTGCGCAACACGGCATGCCGATGATTAAACAACTCTTTATAGTTCTGCGGCCGATGGCGGCCATGCCCAAACTCTTTCAAGTGGTACCGGACACCCCGATACGGTGCAAGCAAAGATGGGGTATTTGCATAACCACCATCCACTAGATAGAACTTGCCAGTAGGTACTTTGAATCCTCTATTCATAGCAGACCGAAGAACTCTTGCATCTGTAGCGGAACCCTCCCATCCACATGATATATAAGTGACCATTATATCAAAGTCACATGCAATCATGACGTTGTGGCTAAGGGTACCCTTCCTATTCCTAAATGGAGAGGCACTTTCATGTGACATGGTTACCGGTACATGAGTTCCATCTATGGCACCTAGACAGTTCTGCAAAGAAAAAGGATTCAAAGTCATTTTCTGAAAGGTTACTAAGTGGATAAGTGAAGAACTAGGAAGTCCAAAGTGAGCACCTTGAAATATGGATAGAACCTTGGGTCCGTGAAAATTTTCTGATGAGGTTCATCAGTGGGCAGAGGTTTGAGAAATCGGTTTGCTAGAAAGGAGACAATGTCAAAGAAACCCTTGATGTACTCATGGAATGTCCACCTGCTATGCTGGAACTCCAATTGCAAATCCTCGAAAGATGCATTATGTGACAGCATATACAAGAAGAAAGCAAGCTTCTCCTCGACCTTGATTCTAGTATCCAATATAAGCTTCTCTCTTCTTAGGTAAGATGCAAAAGACCTAAATATGTGAGGCTCCATCCTGTAAGCTGTTCGGCAATTCTTGACATGCCCTCTAAGAATGTCATCAACACGCTTATTGCCATATAGAAACGAGCTATGGTGTTACTTCTTCTCTACTCTACTACAAAGTTGGTGTAATAATGGGAAAATGATGAGTATCATCTCATCATCATCCTCCTCTCTTCTCTTCCTAATTCGATCAAGTCTTCACGAATCTATTGCAACACTAGACTAAAGAAATTAAGATGTAATAAGATTTCATGAGCTAACAAGACACACAGTGAGATAAGATAGAAGCTAACAAGACACAATAAGATTACTAGAGCAACACAACAAGTAGTATTGAGGATATATAGAAGCAAGCATACCGAATTTAGGCGTGCAAACCGGATCCCACGACGGTGGCAGGTCGTCCACTCCGACGAGAACCGGAGTAGAAGGTAACTACAATCAGGAGTTATGAGGTAGATCAGCAAAAAAAATAAGGAATCAGATGTGGATATATAGGAAAAAAATAAAATGAAGTAGGGACACATGGTTCTGGTCTATATAGAAAAAAAAGTACACATGGCTTAGGCAGACATGACTAGTGAGGTGGGAAAAAAGATTTCTTCATGGATATAAAGTAGGGGCAGATATGGATCAGCAAACAGACTTACCAAGATCATCATGGCAAAACCTCAAGGCAATATAATCGGCAGAAAACTATGTACTACTGTAGGTTAGATACAAACTGAATTTTCTTCACAGTAGAATCTTCTCCGCAAAGGGAGAAATGAGATGACTGAGCTGATTTCATTTACTAGGATCTGTAACGCCTACTAGCGGATTACCAATGAGCAAACAAAATTATTTGACAGTAGTGCACATATGAATGTGCGACTTATGAAAATAAAATATTAACAGCCTTTGCAAGCATATGTGCAGACACCGTTTAAATCCTTAAGGCACCTACTCTTTCCCACCGAACAGTCAGTTCACTAAAGCCATTGCTTCCTGTACTATGAAAAACTGAGCAGATTGGCCAACAAATGGTAGCAGATCTGGCGCAATGTGCCGCACTGCACATCCCTGAATCCTTCCAAAACTGAATTTTATCACCTCTACCAAGGATGCATTTGGTGGCTGCACAAAGAGGCTCTCCAAAGCCTTTGGAGTATTCTTACACTAACTTAAAATGCTATAAAGTGCGTTATCATGTCATGTATGATTGACAGAAGTGCAGAAAGATATCTAGCCACCTTATCAAACTGATTGACGTTATCTTTCCACATAATTTTATCTCTCAAAATACAGTTTGAAATTTACACAGTTCAAACGGATACATATGTGCTCACTGCAGCTCTGAGAAACAGGTTCAACTTGGCAACCTGATCATGGTGCAATCTATCTAGCTACGCCAGCTGCGAGCCCCTAGAATCATCAGCTGCGAGCCCCTAGGATTATCATCAGCTTCGAGCTACCAAAAGAATTATTATTCTGCTGCTGCTGTTTAAATTAAAATCTCTGTCACCCCTAACCTTAATCTCTAGTAGTTTCGATTTAACTAATTCTACATGACACATCCTTGTCCATGTGTCGAGACATCGTAGTAGAGTCCATAGACGGGGGTACCATGAGACTACTGATAGAGACGTGGGGAGACGTGGTAGTATGACAACCAGGAACACCAAAATTACCCAGGTTTGGTACGTCGCAACTAGGCGGCGTTCCTACTCATGCAATCTCACTAAATCAGGGCTGAAGCCTGAAGTATACAAAATACAATGTGAGTTGGGATGTGCTAACTCGACGAGGATCAACCTCTCGGCGAGTTGGCTTCTAGCTTATTGTCTGTCTCTGTTCTTCTCTCCTGTCTGGCTTTAGATAGATAGCCGGGTTAGGGCTTACAGAAAGGAAAACTAGAAGACTACGTTAAGTTTCTAACTTGGAAAGCAGGAATCCGTCTTCTACTCCAAGCCGCACCACATGGGCCGTGGTCCGGGTTCTTCTAGAATCCGGCTTCTACGCGTCAGTTTACTGGGCCGCCTAATGGACTGTGATCCATTACCATTCAGTCCACCTTGGTAATCCGGCTCCTTTAGGACAATGCCGGACAAACCCCTAATCGGTATATATCCGACAGTAACCCCCAAGAAGGATTGAGACTCCAATCTGCCGCCTTTCGTCAATTTGTATTCCTTTTCCGAGAAATGCTGGCGCTCCGTCTCGATTCTTCTTTTTCCCAAATCTTGCTTAACGTGAAACTCGGATTTTCTCAGAATCCGCCTTTTTATCCCACGAGCCTTCGCGGAGAAGGAACTTCATGACGCCAACGATAAAAACGTGCTAACGTCAGGGACGTTTGGGTTCAATGTGAAATCCGTATCTCTGACAGATTCTCACGGGAAACAAGGAGATAACAATTATCACCCGTCCCCTCATTTCCCTGATTTTTCGGTGCGTGACACGCGTCGAAGATCTAACGGTCAAAAGAGCCGTTGTGGCGCATCTCAAAGTTTTTTTGGCTATAAATAGCCGTCCTCGGGCCCTCCGGTCGCTCTTTCGCTCTCACTCCATCTCCCAGCCTTCAAGCACCATTGCTCCAGAGCCAAGAACTTGCTAGTGCGAGCAGAGCCCATGCATTCCGCACCTTCCCCGGAAGTTCATCATCGGAGGTTTCAGATCTTCTCCGCACCGCCCAAAAATGGCTACCGGTGACTCACCGCGCGCCGCAGAGGAAAACTCCGTCTCCGTCGACATCGACGAGATCAACAACATGGATCCCCAAGTGGATTCTCCCGGCCGCGCCGCCGCGAGCGCGCCGGAAGGACCTACCGGAGGCTTGGCTCGCGAGGATCCTCCTTTCGCGGCCGAAAACTTGGCGGCATCATCTTCCGCGCCGTCTCCTCCCTTCACCGCCGAAACAACGGAAGAGAAGCTCACCCTCATCGGTGAGGAACTCGCTGCCGCGGCCGCCGCCAGAGCGGAAGACTAAGGCGAAATGTCCGGGAATTGGAGCCATTGGAACTTGGTTCCTTCCCTCCTTCCGACAATGGAGAAGGAGGGACTGATTCTGAAGGGGAAGTGGCGGCACGAGGAGGACGACTACGATCCAACGCCGAAAGCCGGGGAAAGGGTTCTCCTTACCTCGCACATTAGCAGAGGTATGGGTTTTCTGCCTTCTGCCTTTTTCCTCCAGGTCCTCAACCACTATAACAGTCAACCCCACAATCTTCCTCCCAATTCCATTCTCTATGTAGCCGGGTTCCAGGCCCTCTTTGAAGGGTATCTAGGTTTAGAGCCTAGGTTAGATTTCTGGCAATACTGCTTCGGGGTTAAGCGAAACCCTTCTGAGGGTGCACTCCCGACTTGCGGAACCATTTCCTTCACCCTCCATAGGTTTAGGGAGGATTGGTTCCCCAAGGTAAAAACCTCGGAATCCGTCAAATTTTGGACGGGTTCCTTCTTTTATCACCAAGATGTCCCGTATCTCCACCTTTTGTTAACTCCGCTGCCACTCCCCAAGAAAACTGGGCAGTGGACGCAGTTCAATACCTGCCGCCGGATCTACTAAGGATCAAGCGGCGCATCGCCAAGCTCGTTTTTGCGTCTCCTCCACTCACCAGCATGGACACAGTCCTATGCTAGCTAGAAAGGCGGATTCAGCCTCTGGCCCACCGCGGTCCCCGGCTCATGTGCGAGTACTCGGGACCCGAAGACGCAATGCAGACAATTAACAAATCTTCGTCGGCCAAAGATTTGAGGAAACACGTTAACCAGTTGGTCGCAACACGTGACCAATATGAGGAAAGTCGGCCGATGTACACGACGACAAACCCGGCTCCAAAGGTATGGCTCTTCATTTTGGGCTTTGGTTATGCGTTTCTTCTTTGTCGGATATTCATTTTAACTCGGACTTTGTCCTTTTTTGACAGGTTGTCGATCTTCCTGAGGAGGATCTTGCGACCGATGCCGATTTAGACGCCATGCGTGCTAACTTTGCAGGCGGACGGAAGCGCAAGAAACCTTCCGCTACTCAGGAAATAATCGATCTTGACGGAGTTCCCGTCGCTACTTCCAGGTAAGAAATTCCCGGGTTTTTCTCTTTTGCTTTGTATCGCATGTATTTTTTATTTCTTTCTCGGATTCTTATTTCTCGGGATTTCTTTCCTTTCATTTCCTTTCCAGCCTTCCTCCTACCTCTCTGAAGCCGAAAGGCCGGAAGAAGCATAAGGAAATTGCTAGCAGAGGGGTGCATCCATCCCCTGCTGCAGCCCCTGACACCCCAGCTGCCACAGGAGGAGAAAACCAAGCTGCAAGGGAGGAAGAATACCCCCTGCCAACCAGCCAGCTTTTGCGTCCGAGCCGGACGCGAGGGAAAGGGCGGTGCCAGAGGCGGGAGGTCCTTCTCGAGTTCTAGAGGAGGAGCCTATCCCGACATTCGACAAGGAGTTCAAGGTAAAGGAGGAGCCATTCGACGAACACGGATATATGCATCCGTCGGCGACCAAATTCTTTGCTCCCGCACCTTTAATCCATCCTTGTCCGCAAGGCGGGCTTATTGTAACAAACAACTTTGTATTTTCACCTCGGGATGTCATCCAGGACGGCCTTTGCAACGTCGGGATTCTTTTTGCAGACTATGCAAAAGAATTCAACGAAAACTTGGCGAATTTGACCAAGATGAGCCAGGTAATATCTCTAGCCCCCAAGCAATAAGCCGAATGTATACTTTTGACTTAATGCTTTTTTCATTACCATGCTTGTTTTTAACTTAAGCATTTTTGTCTCTTTTCCGTGTTTCAGCAAACTGCTGAAAACATCAACGTGTAAGTTTTCAATAAACTTACCATCAAGAACAAGGAGGTGAAAATCCTTCTTTCTATTCTTGAAGATAAGGAAGCAGAGTTGGCGTCTGTTCAACAGCAGCTGACTGAATCAGCAGGTAAATTATTTCTCTGCTTTCATTCAGAATTTTTTCTAAGTAATTTTCCGAGTTTTCAACTCTTTTTTTTACTTGACTAGCAGATGTGCCCGTGCGTTGCAACGGGAGAGAAAATATCTTCATCGTGGGACGCACAAAGTAAGTTATCAGTGCTACATCTGCGGCATTATGCATAAACCAGCCAGCTTCAAGGAATTTCATGGTTAGGCGCGCCCTCACTTACCCCATCATCCACTGCCTCTAAAACGTGACCCCGAGGTTTCCGTCAAGGAATTATAGATGAAAATCCTAAGTGACAGGGTCCTTTTGCCTATCAAGTTAGAGCCACTTGAAGCATTGACATGTGCAACATGAATCAATCCCATCATCTTCTCTCTTTTTGTCTTTGGATCATGCAATTCATCGTTGATTTTTCTTGGAAAATGTGATAGCTGTTTGCAAGTAAAAAATATCCATCGTCATGAATACAACAAACCAGGTAGGCTTACCAATTAGAAATCCTCCTAATTTTCACGAGCATGTTTTTATGATCTGAAAATCTAACCTGAACTTCTGAATCACAAGTGTGTCCATGCATCCATGAAAAGAAACATATGTTGTGACAGTAACTCCTCGGTTTTCCATATTTTTTAAAATTAAAGCTACATATTATTGCTACTCCCTCCGTCCTGGTGTATAAGACACACTTAGAAAAACTCTTGGACCAAGGTACTACTTGATTGAGGATAAAACGTTGCATGCATTGGTAGAAAATGCAGCCAGCCACTAATTGAGAGGGAGTTAATGCGATTTATGCCTAGGAGGAGGAGGGTTATGGGACAAAATGGTTTTGAGATTATGCCCTATACACCAGGACGGAGGGAGTACAATGTTCATAATAATATTCAGTATAGGTATACGTGATATACATGAGATGTCATTTTAGACCCATTCGTCGGTATAAGGTACATGTATGATGCAGCTTGCTGCTTGTGGAGACGTGATTTCAAGGAAATACCAATCCATCTGTTTGTCAATTTGGTTCGGTGTCAACTCCGATGACTTAACTTTGTGAGGTCGTTGTCCTAGTGGTATTTCAAGATAAATTAGTGGAGCATCTCCCGCTGTAGTCTGAAACATGGAGGGAAGGCACAAATAGTCTGGGCTTCTCCTAGAGACTTTTGAATCTTCTCAATCGCGCATACCTCTGGGCTTCCGTGGGGGTAAGAGCTGCTATGACGAGTGGAGCGCGTTGGCCTCAATACTCAAACAGTCTAGATCACCGCGAAGCATGGGACACACGAGCTCGCCGGTGAAGTGGGGCACCGCGACGCATGCGTCATCAATCTCCCCGAAGCCCGTTGCTGCCGCCATGGGGACCTCCACAAGTGAGATCGCAGCGTGCCTACCCGGCTACCCCGAACAGGCTATTGCCATATCTAGGCCATGAGGGGCGACCTCCACCGGCGGCGCACCGTCTTCTCGTTTTAGATCTGGCGGTAGTCATCGGCGGAAGACGTTCTAGAGTGGCAAAGCCCGTGGTAGAGTAACGTGTGATGGCGTTTCCAACCTCTCCTTCCTTCAGGTGATATGGGAACCACATCGAGCCAAAGAAATCCCTATGCCTATTTTACAACATTGCCGGTCAGCCAGAGCACGGCGGCACGGACGCGACGCATGGCACACCCAGCCCGGCCAGACAGAGCACGGCGGTGAAGATTTGCCAGGCACACCTTAGCCGGTCGGCGGGAGAACAACATGGACACGGCGCACGGCACACCTGGCCCAGCCAGACAGAGCGCGGTCGTGAAGATTTGCCGAGGCACACGGCAGCCTTTCGGTGGGAGCACAACACGAATGCCACACACGGCACACCCGCCTGGCCATACAGAGTGCGGCCATGAATATTCGTTGAGAGACCACGCACGCACACCCGCCCGGCCAGACAGTGCATGGCCGTGAAGATTCGCCGAGAGCTGTCTCGGCCTGGAGACGCTCTAGACGCCACGAGGAAAATCTGTGACATACATGCATAAATGATGATTATTGGGCCGGTCCATGCCTTGAGAAACACTACGAAACCAACACGGGATCTAGCCAATGCCACAACCAATCAAGGTACCGAATGTCCATGCACGGAGACAAAGTATGCAACGAACCCGGATCGAGCGATTGCGCGTCACAGCCAAGCAACGTACCGGACGTACGTACGTACCATCACTAAGTCGAAAGAAGCTAAATAGTTCTCGCGGAAGAGATATAGAGCCCAATAGGTATAACTTACCGGTGGCAAGATGGGTAATTTGTGTTAACTTTGAGGATAGTTTCAATGACCTACCAAACCAAACCAACCAAACCAAGGAAGCCTTAGCGCCTTTATTATTAGGTAATATAGATTTTTAACTTCTTTGGCGAAAGCCAAACAAATCGCTGAAGATGCCGGCAATGCTGAGAGGCTCCGCCGAGAAAATCTGGATCTTCACAAGCTTACTGTGAATCTCCAGAAGAAACTGGAGGCTAGCCAACTAGCTGTTGGCATTGCCGAGTCTAAGGCCTCCAGCCAGGCCGAGAAAGACAAAGCTACCATCAGGGACCTGGAGAATGCCCTGAACCAGCACATGGAAGAAGGCACCGAGATGGATCGGATTCTCGGTAGGTATTTTAGCTTTTACCGAATTTTTCCCTGTTTCCCTTCTTCTGTTTTTCCTAACATTTGTTTGTTGATTGAAACAGGACGTAGCCCCCAGCTTACGGGATTGAGAGAATCCGGGCTTTGGGGAAACTCTTCACCGCGCTCAAACCTGCGGGAATGTTACTTATTAACAAGTACATTCCCGACAAATCTGGGGAGTTCTCGGAAGTCAGCAAACTTCCGGAGGCTATCGTGGAGGTGGCGAACCGCAAGGAGTCCTGGCTCCGCTCCGCGGCTCATGGTGGTGCACGCATGGCCCTTGGGCTTATGCATATGCATTACCCCACTGCCAAATCTTGGCACGTGGCGTCCGGTATCCCTCAAGGGTACACGGATGCTCAGGGGACCAGCATCTTTGATGAAATCAAAGGTCACGCCACCAAGATCGCCAATATGGTGAACATATCCACCTTCTACCCCGAGGAAGAAATCCCGACAACTCCCGAGGAATCCAGCAGCGAGGACGAAGAGTCGGATGCCTGAAGAAGCTGCTTGGTTGTAACATCCCAAGTATGAAAACCACCCTAGAATGTTTGATTTCTTGTTTAATTAAAGTATTGCATCATGTCATCATATTTATTCTTTGTTTGCATTTGTTTTGCATCTGTTTTTATTCTGTTTTCATAATGGAAATTCAAACAAGAATTCAAATGCTTTATTTCATACTTGCTCTGTTACAATCTTTCAAATAAAAAGTTCAAAAACAACCACTTGTTTCCAATTAAACCATAAGGTTCAAACCATTATATTTATGGCTTTTAATAATTCAATTAATCCATATGTTATTTCAAATTCAATTGCAAACAGTACCCACTTTTGAAATTATGAAAATAACCAAAACCATTGTGCTCATTTGTTTCCAATTAAAATCATGTGATCAACCTATTTAAAATATTGTTTTCAATAACCAATTGACCACAAAATTCAATCAAATTCACTCCAAATCCAAACAGCACCACAATTCAAATATTTTTGAAATTCCAAACTTGCATTTGGTTACTATTCCATTAAGGAGTTGACACAAATTTTTCTAAGATTTTTGCTAACTCAAAACTCATCTTTTTCTTCTAAATCCTATTTCTGCAAAAAAAAATAACAAAACAATTAATAAAAGAAAAGGAAACTTACCCAGGGGGGGAACCAGCGCGGCCCAGCCCAAGTTACTCCGCGCTGGCCCGGTACCGCTTCGCTCGCACCCCCCTCCTTCTGTTTCGTGTATGGCGGGGCATCCGCCGGTGCCACGTCGCCGCGGTAACTCCCCGACGGCCAACAGAGCTCCCTGCGCCCTATAAAACCCCCTAGGGTTCCCCCCTCGAGGCCCTAGACCCTAGGCTCCCTCCTCCCACGAGCTCCGCCGCCGATTCCATCTCTCTGCCACCCTCCACTACCCTCTGCAACCTCGCCGGAGTTTCCTCCTCTGAATCTTCATCGACCACCGCCGCCATGCATCTCCTCCACCCTAGCAAGCCAAGGGAACCAAGCCGCCGTGCACTCCTCGTCCTCACCGACACCTGCACGACGCCAGCGAGCCCCTGCCTCCACGCCGCCACCCTCGACGTCGTCGCCGTTCCTCCACGGGCCGCTGCAACGTCTACAGCCGCGGTGAGCGCCACTGTGCCTCCACTTCCTCCTCTCTGTCCTCGAGCACGCACACGCACTCAACACCTCCGTGCACGCACACGCGCACGACAACGAGCCAGCACGCAACGGCAGCACTAGCCCGTAGCTCGCCGCCGGCGACGCGTCCCTGTCCAAGTTTCAAAAACGCGCGCGTCAGTTTCAGTTAAAAATTCAGTACGCTAACCTGAACCTTACCTTGGCTGCGCGTGGTATACTGACAAGCATTTGATCGCTACCGCACTGGTAGCAGGCAGTGCGCGCGAGCGAGAGGGGCTGGGTTCGAGCCCCGCGCGCCACACTTTTTTGGGAATTAATCCCCTAGGCCGTGGCCCACCTGTCTGTGGCCGTGGTGGCCACCTGTGCTGCCACGCGCGCACCAGCTGGCCACGCTGGCCCCTTGGCCCACTGGCAGTGACCCTGGCTAGGTCACTGCACGGTGCAAAACATTTTATGTCCAAGTTTTTTTAATCTAAGTCCTAAATAATTACAGTTTGGTCCCTGAAACTAATTTGCAAATAACTTTTGTTTTATAAACCCAAATAATAAAAATAAAATATTTGCACTGCCCTAAATTAAATTATCTATCTATTTATAACATTTGTTTTCTGTTTTGAATTTTCCAAATGCATTCCAAATTTGAATTCAAACAATTCATTTGTAATTTGATAAAATCCATAACTAATTCATACTAAATCCAAATAATGCAAATAAAATATGTTTTCCATGCTATTTCAAATCACCTATTCAAATATAAATTTTGTTTCATGGTTTGAATAATTAAAATTGATTAAATAATTTAAACCTTGTTTAAATCATTTAAAGTTGCTAAATTCATAACTTGCTCAAATTAAATTATTTTTGAACATGTAAAATATGTTTTCAAACTAGAAAAGTATAAACTTTTCAAATATGAACTTGAATTTATGTTTGGAACAAATAAAATTCAAATAATTTTCAAACTTGTTTTAAATTCATTTAAAACTTGTTTAAACTTGTTCAAGTCATAATAAATTCATCCTAACTCCTTTTTCAATATTTGAAACATGTAATCCAACTAAAATTTTGTATTCTTTTCAAATATGCATTTTGTTACTCCCTCCGATCCATATTAATAGGTGCTGAAGTGGATGTATCTAGCAATAAAACATGTCTAAATACATCCACTTCAGCACCTATTAATATGGATCGGAGGGAGTATTTATTTTGCACAACTTAAATTGGTGAAAACAACAACTATTTGTGTAATCCCATTAAGGAACCAAAAAATTCCCTACTTAATAAATAAATTTCTAAATTGGTAAATCTTATTTCCAATTGGCTCTATTGTTGTTATTTTGTTGTTTTCCTCATCCATGCATCAAACTAATCCACTTTCACCTGTTGATTAGTTGAAAAACAAATATTCCAACCTTATTTGATGGGCTTTTCATATGCAACTCAAAATTGCATATGTGTCCATTTAAATTGTGTCACCATGTCAACTAGTTTATTTTGATGCATCTCTTATCTTGACATGCATCATCCCATGATTATGCACTATGCCATGATATTGATTGTTTATCTTTCTGCATTGTTTGTTTGCTTCTTCTCGGATAGACGACGACGTTGAGACAGACGATACTTACAGCACCCCTTCTGAGGATCTAGCTCAGTACCAGGCTGCTGAGTTTGCAGGCAAGTTATGACTCACATGAACCACTGTGTTCCTTTCAACATTGGTTACCGATACTTTCCGTTGTCTATTTATGCTAGCCATATGTATCGTTGCTTCTGTTACGAACCTATCACATGAACCCCTTAACCCTGATATTGCCTCACCTCCACTCCTACAACCCCATTGTTTGAGCGAGTGTCTTACTAGCATGCTTAGGTTGTTTTGCTCGAGTCTGTACCCGTTACTTTCTGATTACTATATTCTATTATGTTCTGGGGGCTCGATGTTAATCAATCAACCTGTTAATAATAATATGCTGATAAGGCACCGGCAAGAGGCCCTGTGTGGTTTTGAGGCCTGGTAGTGTCGACCCTAATAGGAAAAGGGTCTTGTCTACTGATCCATGATGAGCGCACTACCCGCATGTGGGAAGCATGTATGGGCGCCCCCCTCAATTTGATTCGATTCGCATCTCGTCCAAATCGCCTCATTTAGTTCGTGTTTTCCATTTGCCGCATGCATGTTTTTGCGAGCCCAGCGCAGGGTGGAACTTTTGTAGTCGGCATATAGGGGGACACGTTCTTAGAGTGCTATGAGGGTCCCTTTTCTTCGGGGCTCGATTAGCCGTGCGCCCAAGGTGCTTTGGGCTTGATGCGAAGAAGAGTTGAGTTGTGTTGAGTGCCCCGCTTGGGGGGAGGCATCCCATCTGGCGGGTTATTCTTACGTGTACGGCCAAATTGGTGCACCCCTGCGGGATAAATCTTCTCGAGAAGCCGTGTTTTTCCGCGGTTATGGTTGACTTGGTGAAAGTACTGGCTAACAAGTACTCAGAACAACTTACACCTAACTAATGCTACCTGACTAGTAATAGGCTTATTGACACAACAACTTGATCCATTACTCATTAATCCAACTGTGTGAGTTTATCCTCGGATTGCTTCTTTGGATAAGGGGTGAGATCCAGGATGGGTTTTGTTTGGTGGTTAGTTATAGTTGGTTACTATACGCTATCTTATCTTCTTTCTGCTAGTCGGAAGTTGTAGTATGTTCTGTAGTTGGTTAGCGCAGCCAGTTGCAGCATCTTTTATATCCCCTTTCTTCCGTTGAACCCAAGGCATCTGTGCTTGGTGTTGACGGGCTACACTTTGGTGAACTGTGAGTCTTGCTTGCCAGTACGTTGTTGTACTGACCCCTTTGGGGCTGTGGTTTACGCAGACTACGCTTACGAGGATCCCAGTGACGGCTACTACGTGGAGTTTGACGAGGCTGCTGACGAGTAGGTAGCGGACCCGGGCAGGATCCGAGACTACGTGGATGGGCTCCGTCTTTCTTTCAGTTCCTGGCTTCTTAAGCCTATTTGGATTTGTCTGTACTCAGACCCTTTGAATGCTTTCGCTGAGATGTAATGATGTTATGTTGGGACATGTGTCCTCTGGATGATTGTATTTGCTATCTCTGCTCTAGTGAGAGCTATTTGCAACTTATTTCAATCTTTTGTGTCTTAGAGATATGTTGTGCTATCATTCTGTTACAAGCCGTTGACGTACCATGTGTGTATGGTATGAAGTACGTCAATGGTAGTATCCTGATTTCTATGGGATAGTTTACGTCGACGCTGAACAGATAGGGGTTGGTTGTCACACATACGTGTGTTGGCCTACTCGTAAGAGGACGCGGGTGCCGGTAAGCCCCGTAATCCAATCTACTACTGTTCAACGGAACGACGAGTATCCTTTAGAAGTCCGGGTGCGACAAATGGTATCAGAGCCTGTCTGCCTGTAGGATCCCTTTTTACTGGTCGCAGTTGAGTCTAGAAACTATTTTGTAGCTATATAGGAAAAATAAAACGTGAGAGTAGGAATTCTGCCATTTTTCTTCTTTCCCCACCCACCCACCCTTTTCTGGTAAGGAAGTGCAACGTTGTTTTCTCTTCTCACCCAAACTTTCAAGTTAGGTTTTCACGAATCCTGGTTTCTCTAGGATAGTTATATCTACTAGACCATAGGAATGGAGGTTCCTCTATTCCTTACGCAGTAGATATTGATCCTTTAGAAGCCCGGATGGGTTTTCCGTAGTACCTCAGGAGTTTTTGGTCTCGTGTTTCCCGATGTTGCTTCGATATCCTGTTCTTCTCAACATCCTTTCGTCCGTTGAAACCTTGTTGTTGCTTTCCACTTCAGTTCTCTACCGGCGTCTAATCAAAACTTTCCCGATCATCTGCAGATGGATCTCAGGTTCTTCCCGCAGGTGGTTCGGATGACTCGTTGCAAGAGCACTGTCGGTTATCCGGAGATGCTGAGAGACATGGTCACTTATCTGGGGTTCCGTTGGGCACCAGAGTACCAGGTCTACGAGCAGCAGCGAGAGTTTGACCAGACCTACTACCAGGCTATCGTCTACATTCTGTCAGATGATGGCATGAGCGTTGTCCACCGCTACGAGGCAGTAGGTTCCACAGTGGATATGGCTGTGCAGCAGGCAGCTTATGTGAGTCTCACCGTCCTTCGTGCTGACTACTGGGGATTTGACGATTCTATCTATCGCCACATCCCCCGTGGTTACATCACTTCGGAGGGAGCTCACTTCACTCTCTACGACAACTTGGATGTCTACGAGCATGATAACACCAGGCTGCACACCACCGCTCAGTTTGTGAGGCACAGTGACGCAGTTGCCACCACACTTTCTCAGGACTTGGCCTCAGTCAGAGAGCAGCTCTACCTTGCTTTGACTCGTCTGGCGACGTACACCACAACCTTTGTTGGAGATGAGCGCTTTGCACGTTTCGATCAGCCAGTTGGTCGTCGTCTGCCAGATGCTGGAGGTTACGAGCCGATCAGAGGTCCACTCCTCAACCTCGGTGCTGGTTACACTGGGATTCCACGCTTTGGAGCACAGGGAGTCGACGCTATGTACTTCACCACACCTAGAGTCGCTCTCAGGCCACGTCAGATCTATGTGGATCGTCGTTCTACCTACTTTCGTGGGCGTGCTCCTCACCGTACCTCTCGTCGTACTACTCACCGCCGTCCTGCGTGATGAGCATGGGAGTACCGATGTATCAATTCTTAGCTATGTTTAGTTATCCTTGGCTTTTGAACCATTTGTGGTGTGTTGGATATTCTGATGTATTTGAACATGTGATGATGTACCTGTTGGTTATCTATTCATGCGTCGGAATAATCTCTCTTTTCGGTTACCAAGTCTATCCTTTTTTGTTGTTGTGCTAAAATGCATGTCTATTCAGGATGCCGCCAACAAGGAACAACCCGCCTGAGCCACCGCCAATCACGGAGCTGTTGACTCAGATGACTCAGGTCGTGGCACAGATGGCCCAGTTTCAGACTAACCAGCACAACAACCAGAATGCTCCACGGGTCAGCATCAAGGAGTTCCTCAGTCTGGGTCCGAGAGCTTTCGTGGCAACACGCGAGCCTCTGGATGCTGATGACTGGATCCGGGAGATGGCCAGGGCTCTAGACATTGCTCACGTTGCTGAGGAAGACAAAGTCAAGTATGCTTCCTATCTGCTGAAGGGTCAGGCAGCTACTTGGTGGGAGAACTACCAGACCATGAGAGCTGGCTACCCAATCACCTGGGGCTGTTTCAAGGAAGCTTTCCTGAAGCACCACATCCCAGATGGTCTCATGGAAAGGATGCGTGAGGAGTTTTGCTCTCTCAAGCAGGGCAATCTGGACGTCATTGGCTATCAGAATGAGTTCAATCGTCTCGCTCGATACGCTGGTGATGAGGTGTCCACTGAGGCTAAGAAGATGGCAAGGTTCCGCCGAGGTTCTAACCCGGAACTCAAGTACGCACTCACCAACATCAAGTGCAAAGACTTCGAGGAGCTCGTGAACACCGCGCTCAATGAAGAAAATGGGCGCAAGGCGTTCGAGGAGTCTCGGAAGCACTCGCGTGAGGGTGGTTCCTCCTCCAACATGACCACCCCTCCGCAGAAGCGCCGCATCTGGGTGCCAAATGGTGCTGTCACTCGGGCTCCATATGCCCAAGCTTCTCCAGGCTTTGCTTCCCGCCCACCCAACCCATCTCAGATGCATGGTCAGAGGGTTCCAATGGGGCAGCCAAGGCCAGGTCCTCCTCGTGTCGTCATTTGCTTCAAGTGCAAGGAGACGGGACACTATGCTGACAAGTGCACTCAGAGGCAGCTACCTCCACCTCCTCGCCCCAACACCAGCCAGGCAATGGTGCGTGCCCCCCCGGCTAAAGCCTTCAACTCAAACAACAGGCCTGTCGGGAGGACCGCGAGGGTGAATCATATCAAGGCCGACAAAGCTGAGGAAGCTGCTGACGTCGTTCTCGGTATATTACCCGTAAACTCTTTTCCAGTTAAAGTGTTGTTTGATACCGGAGCATCGCATTCTTTTGTGTCAAAGATCTTTGCAACAACATACAACCTAGTTCTGGTTCCACTAAGCAATCAAATCACTGTTAACTCTCCGGGATCTCAAATGTTGACTTCCAAGATAAGCATGGACAATCAAATCCTAATTGGAGGTCGCATATTCCTTGCTTCACTCATGTTGCTGGGAAATTCTGACATTGATGTCATTCTGGGCATGGATTGGTTGAAGGCCAACGAAGCTAAAATTGACTGTGCTCAAAAGTCAATAACTCTCTCCCACCCTTCTGGCCAGATAGTCTATTCTCCATATGGATCAAGGTCTATTCACCTATGCACCCTGGATGCAAAACCTCTTCCTGCAATTGAAAATGTTCCGGTAGTTTGTGAATTCCCTGACGTCTTCCCAGAAGAATTGCCAGGAATGCCTCCGGACAGAGCAGTTGAGTTCGTGATCGAGCTTGAGCCAGGTACTGCTCCAATATCTAAGCATCCATACAAGATAGCTCCTCCTGAACTGAAATTGTTAAAGGAGCAAATCGATATGTACATGGAGAAAGGTTACATTCAACCTAGTTCCTCCGCTTGGGGTTGCCCAACTCTCTTCGTAGCCAAGAAGGATCAAACAAAGAGACTCGTGGTTGACTATCGTCCTCTCAACGAGAAAACCATCAAAAACAAGTATCCAATTCCACGTATCGATGATCTTTTTGATCAACTTGCTGGAGCCTCAATATTCTCAAAGTTGGACTTGAGGATGGGTTACCATCAAATAAAGATCAGAAAGGAAGATATTCCAAAAACAGCCTTCACCACTCGGTACGGTCTATATGAATACACCGTTATGTCCTTTGGTCTCACCAATGCACCGGCGACATTCTCTAGACTCATGAATTCTGTCTTCCATGAATACCTCGACAAGTTCGTTGTGGTATATCTTGATGACATTCTGGTCTACTCCAAATCTGAGGAAGAGCATGGAGAACACCTTCGTCTCACTCTCATGAAACTTCGTGAGCATCGTCTATATGCCAAGTTCTCCAAATGTGAGTTCTGGATTCCAGAAGTTGCTTACCTTGGTCATATCATCTCTGCCAAAGGCATAGCCATTGATCCAGAAAAGGTTAAAGCAATTGTTGATTGGAAACCTCCTAAGACGGTGAAACAAGTCAGAAGTTTTCTTGGCTTGGCTAGCTATTGTCGTCATTTCGTCCAAAACTTCTCCAAGATTGCCAAAACTCTCACTGATCTCACAAAGAAGGACAAGAAGTTCGTTTGGACTCCACAGTGCGAGGAGAGTTTCAATCTCCTGAAGACTAAGCTCACTTCTACACCAGTTTTGGTTGGCCCAGATACTACCAAACCTTTCCAGATATTCTGCGATGCATCTTTCCAAGGTCTAGGTGCAGTTCTTATGCAAGAACGTCAAGTTTTGGCTTATGCTTCACGTCAGTTGAATGCACATGAGCAAAACTATCCCACACATGATCTTGAACTTGCAGCAGTCGTGTTTGCCCTCAAGAAATGGAGACAATACTTGTTGGGTAACCGCACTGAAATCTTTTCCGATCATAAGAGTCTGAAATACATCTTCACTCAACCAGATCTAAACCTCAGGCAAAGGAGATGGATTGAAAAGATTAAAGACTTTGATCTCACCATTTCTTACACTCCAGGCAAGGCTAATGTTATGGCCGATGCTCTCAATCGCAAGTCCTATTGCAATAATCTCATGATCATGGAAAGCCAACCTCCACTTCATGAAGAATTCCAGAAGCTGAACCTTGGTCTTGTTCCTCAAGGATATCTTGCAAGCTTGACAGCTAGTCCAACTCTCGAGGACAAGATTCGTTCTGAACAACTTCGTGATGCTGAAATCAAGAAGATTGTAGAGCACATCAAAGAAGGCAATGATAAATTCAAGTCCTTCTCAATTGATGACAAGGGAACTGTGTTCTTCGAAGGACGCATTGCAGTTCCTCAGATTCAAAGTCTCAAAGATGTCATTCTCAAGGAGGCTCATGAAACTCCTCTCTCCATCCACCCTGGAAGTACAAAGATGTACCAGGATCTCAAGACTCTGTATTGGTGGCCTGGCATGAAACGTGAAATTGCTCAATACGTTTCTGAATGCGACGTTTGTCAACGTGTTAAGGCAGTCCATCAGAAAACAGCCGGTCTACTCCAACCTCTGAAAATTCCTGAGTGGAAGTGGGACATTATTGAAATGGACTTCGTCACTGGTTTTCCAAAGTCCAAGAGGGGCAACGATGCAATCTTCGTTGCCATTGATCGTCTCACTAAGGTAGCTCACTTCTTTGCTGTCAAAGAAACAATCTCAGCTAGCCAGTTAGCAGAGCTCTACACAGCAAAGATTGTTCCCCTTCATGGTGTTCCTTTGGAAATAAGCTCAGACCGTGGAAGAATATTCACTTCTCATTTCTGGAAAAGCTTTCAAGAAGCATTGGGCACCAAACTTCTGTTCAGCACAGCTTATCACCCTCAGTCTCAAGGGCAAGTCGAAAGAGTCAATCAGATTCTCGAGGATATGCTCAGAGCATGTGGTATCTCTTTTGGCATGAAATGGGAGGATTGCCTTCCATATGCTGAATTCTCCTACAACAACAGTTTCCAGGCAAGCCTAGGCATGGCACCATTTGAAGCACTCTATGGCCGCAGATGCAGGAGTCCAATCAATTGGTCTGGAGCTGGTGAACGTTCACTCTTAGGCCCTGATATTGTTAAGGAAGCCGAAGAGAAAGTTCGTATCATTCGTGACAATCTCAAGATTGCTCAGTCTCGTCAGAAGAGCTACTATGACAGCAAGCACCGTGATATGGTCTATGCACCTGGTGACAAAGCATATCTCCGTGTAACTCCCCTCAGAGGCACTCATCGTTTTGGTGTGAAAGGAAAACTTGCACCAAGATACATTGGTCCTTTCAACATCCTCTCAAGGCGTGCGGAAAATGCCTATCGTCTTGAACTTCCAGAAAAACTATCCAAGGTGCACGATGTGTTTCACGTGTCACAGCTCAAGAAGTGTTTCAAAGATCCAGATCGTGCAGTTGATCATGATTCCATTGAACTGCAAGATGATCTCTCTTATGAGGAGCACCCTGTTCGTATTCTCGATGAGACCGAGCGTAAGACTCGCAACAAGAGCACCAAGTTCTTGAAAGTGCAGTGGTCTCATCATTCCGATAAAGAGGCAACGTGGGAGACCGAAGAGGATCTTCGCAAGAAGTATCCGGACCTTTTCTCTTCTCAGTAAGGAATCTCGGGGCGCGATTCCTTCAAGGGGGGGCGTTTTGTAACATCCCAAGTATGAAAACCACCCCTAGAATGTTTGATTTCTTGTTTAATTAAAGTATTGCATCATGTCATCATATTTATTCTTTGTTTGCATTTGTTCTGCATCTGTTTTTATTCTGTTTTCATAATGGAAATTCAAACAAGAATTCAAATGCTTTATTTCATAATTGCTCTGTTACAATCTTTCAAATAAAAAGTTAAAAAACAACCACTTGTTTCCAATTAAACCATAAGGTTCAAACCATTATATTTATGGCTTTTAATAATTCAATTAATCCAAATGTTATTTCAAATTCAATTGCAAACAGTACCCACTTTTGAAATTATGAAAATAACCAAAACCATTGTGCTCATTTGTTTCCAATTAAAATCATGTGATCACCCTATTTAAAATATTGTTTTCAATAACCAATTAACCACAAAATTCAATCAAATTCACTCTAAATCCAAACAGCACCACAATTCAAATATTTTTGAAATTCCAAACTTGCATTTGGTTACTATTCCATTAAGGAGTTGACACAAATTTTTCTAAGATTTTTGCTAACTCAAAACTCATCTTTTTCTTCCAAATCCTATTTCTGCAAAAAAAATAACAAAACAATTAATAAAAGAAAAGGAAACTTACCCAGGGGGGGAACCAGCGCGGCCCAGCCCAACTTACTCCGCGCTGGCCCGGTACCGCTTCGCTCGCACCCCCCCTACTTCTGTTTCGTGTACGGCGGGGCATCCGCCGGTGCCATGTCGCCGCGGTAACTCCCCGACGGCCAACAGAGCTCCCTGCGCCCTATAAAACCCCCTAGGGTTCCCGCCTCGAGGCCCTAGACCCTAGGCTCCCTCCTCCCACGAGCTCCGCCGCCGATTCCATCTCTCTGCCACCCTCCACTACCCTCTGCAACCTCGCCGGAGTTTCCTCCTCTGAATCTTCATCGACCACCGCCGCCATGCATCTCCTCCACCCTATCTAGCCAAGGGAACCAAGCCGCCGTGCGCTCCTCGTCCTCACCGACACCTGCACGACGCCAGCGAGCCCCTGCCTCCACGCCGCCACCCTCGACGTCGTCGCCGTTCCTCCACGGGCCGCTGCAACGTCTACAGCCGCGGTGAGCGCCACCGTGCCTCCACTTCCTCCTCTCTGTCCTCGAGCACGCAAACGCACTCAACACCTCCGTGCACGCACACGCGCACGACAACAAGCCAGCACGCAACGGCAGCACTAGCCCGTAGCTCGCCGCCGGCGACGCGTCCCTGTCCAAGTTTCAGAAACGCGCGCGTCAGTTTCAGTTAAAAATTCAGTACGCTAACCTGAACCTTACCTTGGCTGCGCGTGGTATACTGACAAGCATTTGATCGCTACCGCACTGGTAGCAGGTAGTGCGCGCGAGCGAGAGGGGCTGGGTTCGAGCCCCGCGCGCCACACTTTTTTTGGAATTAATCCCCTAGGCCGTGGCCCACCTGTCTTGGCCGTGGTGGCCACCTGTGCTGCCACGCGCGCACCAGCTGGCCACGCTGGCCCCTTGGCCCACTGGCAGTGACCCTGGCTAGGTCACTGCACGGTGCAAAACATTTTCTGTCCAAGTTTTTTTAGTCTAAGTCCTAAACAATTACAGTTTGGTCCCTGAAACTAATTTGCAAATAACTTTTGTTTTATAAACCCAAATAATAAAAATAAAATATGTGCACTGCCCTAAATTAAATTATCTATCTATTTACATTTGTTTTCTGTTTTGAATTTTCCAAATGCATTTCAAATTTGAATTCAAACAATTCATTTGTAATTTGATAAAATCCATAACTAATTCATACTAAATCCAAATAATGCAAATAAAATATGTTTTCAATGCTATTTCAAACCACCTATTCAAATATAAATGTTGTTTCATGGTTTGAATAATTAAAATTGCTTAAATAATTTAAACCTTGTTTAAATCATTTAAATTTGCTAAATTCATAACTTGCTCAAATTAAATTATTTTTGAACATGTAAAATATGTTTTCAAACTAGAGAAGTATAAACTTTTCAAATATGAACTTGAATTTATGTTTGGAACAAATAAAATTCAAATAATTTTCAAACTTGTTTTAAATTCATTTAGAACTTGTTTAATCTTGTTCAAGTCATAATAAATTCATCCTAACTCCTTTTTCAATATTTGAAACATGTAATCCAACTAAAATTTTGTATTATTTTCAAATATGAATTTTGTTATTTATTTTGCACAACTTAAATTGGTGAAAACAACAACTATTTGTGTAATCCCTTTAAGGAACCAAAAAATTCCCTACTTAATAAATAAATTTCTAAATTGGTAAACCTTATTTCCAATTGGTTCTATTGTTGTTATTTTGTTGTTTTCGTCATCCATGCATCAAACTAATCCACTTTCACCTGTTGATTAGTTGAAAAACAAATATTCCAACCTTATTTGATGGGCTTTTCATATGCAACTCAAAATTGCATATGTGTCCATTTAAATTGTGTCACCATGTCAACTAGTTTATTTTGATGCATCTCTTAACTTGACATGCATCATCTCATGATTGTGCACTATGCCATGATATTGATTGTTTATCTTTCTGCATTGTTTGTTTGCTTCTTCTCGGATAGACGACGACGTTGAGACAGACGATACTTACAGCACCCCTTCTGAGGATCTAGCTCAGTACCAGGCTGCTGAGTTTGCAGGCAAGTTATCACTCACATGAACCACTGTGTTCCTTTAAACATTGGTTACCGATACTTTCCGTTGTCTATTTATGCTAGCCATATGTATCGTTGCTTCTGTTACGAACCTATCACATGAACCCCTTAACCCTGATATTGCCTCACCTCCACTCCTACAACCCCATTGTTTGAGCCAGTGTCTTACTAGCATGCTTAGGTTGTTTTGCTCGAGTCTGTTACCCGTTACTTTCTGATTACTATATTATATTATGTTCTGGGGGCTCGATGTTAATCAATCAACCTGTTAATAATAATATGCTGATAAGGCACCGGCAGGAGGCCCTGTGTGGTTTTGAGGCCTGCTAGTGTCGACCCTAATAGGAAAAGGGTCTTGTCTACTGATCCATGATGAGCGCACTACCCGCATGTGGGAAGCGTGTATGGGCGCCCCCCTCAATTTGATTCGATTCGCATCTCGTCCAGATTGCCTCATTTAGTTCGTGTTTTCCATTTGCCGCATGCATGTTTTTGCGAGCCCAGCGCAGGGTGGAACTTTTGTAGTCGGCATATAGGGGGACACGTTCTTAGAGTGCTATGAGGGTCCCTTTTCTTCGGGGCTCGATTAGCCGTGCGCCCAAGGTGCTTTGGGCTTGATGCGAAGAAGAGTTGAGTTGTGTTGAGTGCCCCGCTTGGTGGGAGGCATCCCATCTGGCGGGTTATTCTTACGTGTACGGCCAAATTGGTGCACCCCTGCAGGGATAAATCTTCTCGAGAAGCCGTGTTTTTCCGCGGTTATGGTTGACTTGGTGAAAGTACTGGCTAACAAGTACTCAGAACAACTTACACCTAACTAATGCTACCTGACTAGTAATAGGCTTATTGACACAACAACTTGATCCATTACTCATTAATCCAACTGTGTGAGTTTATCCTCGGATTGCTTCTTTGGATAAGGGGCGAGATCCAGGATGGGTTTTGTTTGGTGGTTAGTTATAGTTGGTTACTATACGCTATCTTATCTTCTTTCTGCTAGTCGGAAGTTGTAGTATGTTCTGTAGTTGGTTAGCGCAGCCAGTTGCAGCATCTTTTATATCCCCTTTCTTCCGTTGAACCCAAGGCATATGTGCTTGGTATTGACGGGCTACACTTTGGTGAACTGTGAGTCTTGCTTGCCAGTACGTTGTTGTACTGACCCGTTTGGGGCTGTGGTTTACGCAGACTACGCTTACGAGGATCCCAGTGACGGCTACTACGTGGAGTTTGACGAGGCTGCTGACGAGTAGGTAGCGGACCCGGGCAGGATCCGAGACTACGTGGATGGGCTCCGTCTTTCTTTCAGTTCCCGGCTTCTTAAGCCTATTTGGATTTGTCTGTACTCAGACCCTTTGAATGCTTCCGCTGAGATGTAATGATGTTATGTTGGGACATGTGTCCTCTGGATGATTGTATTTGCTATCTCTGCTCTAGTGAGAGCTATTTGCAACTTATTTCAATCTTTTGTGTCTTAGAGATATGTTGTGCTATCATTCTGTTACAAGCCGTTGACGTACCATGTGTGTATGGTATGATGTACGTCAATGGTAGTATCCTGATTTCTATGGGATAGTTTACGTCGACGCTGAACAGATAGGGGTTGGTTGTCACACATACGTGTGTTGGCCTACTCGTAAGAGGACGCGGGTGCCGGTAAGCCCCGTAATCCAATCTACTACTGTTCAACGGAACGGCGAGTATCCTTTAGAAGTCCGGGTGCGACATTGGTCCTGGGTAGAAGATAGGAAAATAGAAGCATTACTGATCTTACAATGTAACACTTATTGTAATGCTATCTATTCTTTTGTATAAACAAGTACTCCACTTTTGCAGTTTAAGTTATAAATCTTTGCATGTTTTTCTGGGTTTTAATTCCTTTGTCTTCTAAGTTCTATGGTTTATATGTCTTAACTGTCCTTAATGTTTGAAATGGCTCGATAGTACATAATCTTCATGCCAAGTGACTGGGTATAACCAATCAGTCGAAACTCGAAAACATGAATCATACTAAAGGCAGTTTTACTGACTAGTTCCAGTGACCCAACATAAAAACAATCAGATAATACTTAGAGAAAAAGTAAGGAATTTTGTACGAAACTCAGGCACGCAGGCACAATCTGGGTTTCCTTAAGCCTCCTTAGGCCGAAAATCATTCCGTTTTTTAACTCCGAGCACGCAGGCACAATTCGGGTTAACATTGAGTAGTTTTGAAAGATCATTGGGAAATAGATAAGGCGGATTTATGCTTTGTACTATAATAAACATGTAAAAACATAGATGTATGAATTCTGACAACTTTATTTCATGATCTCAAAGATGTTTACATAGAAATTGAACTAAGTGTAGAAGGGACGTAACTGCTGGATGCTCCAGGGTCTTTTGGTCTCTCCTAGTTCGACATCTATCTTTCTCTTTCTTTTGCGATTCGGTCTTTTGGGACCATCCTCCATATCCCGAATATCTACAAGATAGTATAATCCATTTTTCATAGCTTTGCTGATGACAAATGGTCCCTCCCAGACTAGGGCTAACTTGTGCTTCCTTTCTTGCACCAATCTTAGCACTAGGTCACCTTTTTTGAAAGAATGATGCCTGATTTTCCGACTATCGTAACGTCGTAATCCTTGCTGATAAGTGGCGGTTCTTTGAAGGACAAGTTCTCGTTCCTCTTCTAAAAGATCGACGACATCCTGTCGTGCACTTTCGGCATCCAAGTCATCGTAAGCGTGCACTCTTGGGCCATCATGGAGCATGTCCGTTGAAAGCACTGCTTCTGCGCCATAGACCAGGAAAAACGGGGTTTGCCTATTGATCTATTTGGCGTCGTTCGAATAATCCAAAGCACGGAAGGTAATTCCTCTACCCATGCTCCAGCTGCTCTATGAAGAGGAGAATCGAGTCTTGGGCGTATTCCCTGCAGGATTGAGCTATTTATTGTTTCAACCTGCCCATTGGATTGTGGGTGTGCCACAGACGCAAGATCTAGGCGTATTCCTGTTTGCCGGCAATATTTTGTCAGCTCTCCAATTGAGAAATTTGTCCCGTTGTCGGTAATTATACTGTGTGGAATGCTGTATCTCATGACTACGTCAATGATGAAATTCCTGGCATTTACACCGTCAAGCTTTTTGATGGGTTTCGCCTCCACCCATTTGGTATACTTATCTAGTGCAACGAGTAGATGCGTGAGTCCACCTCTTGCAGTTTTGAATGGTCCCATCATATCTAGCCCCAGACCGCAAATGACCATGTAATAGGGATAGTCTTGAGTGCTTGGGCTGGCATATTCGTCTGCTTGGCGTAATACCGACATCCGGCACATGTGTTTACTATATGTTCGGTGTCTGTCTTGGCTGTAAGCCAGAAAAACCCTGCACGGAATGCTTTTTTAACCATGCTTTTTGATTGATCATGATGTCCGCAATCTCCTGCATGGATTTCTTGCAATATTTCTTGGCCTTCTTCTGGCGAAATACATCGCTGAAAAATTCCGATAGTGCTGCGTTTATACACGCAACCATTAATTACCGTGTATCCTTTGCATCGACGTTTTATCTGTCTTTGCAAGACCTCGTCTGCTCCATCCGGGAACTTCTGATCCACATAAGAAGTTTAAATATGGAATTGTCCAATCCTGGTTAACGAGCACGACTTCGATTGACTCGGAAATGAGGGGATAATCAACATCTCCACCTTTTAATGAAGGTTCATGCAAATGCTGGACAAGCACGCCTGGTGGTAGGGTTTTCACTCTTTCCGAGCCCATGCGGAATAATGCATCCGCGTTACAGTTTTCTTCTCTTTTGACGTGAAGTACTTTAAATCCCAGGAAGCAAATGGCAAACTCGTCCACCGTTCTCCAATATTCGGCAATGATGGGGCTTTTGGCGTCCCATGTTTGGTTGAGATGATGCTGTACAAATCTAAGTCACCATAGCATAGTATGCGTTTGACACCTATTTCTTTTGCAATGTGCGAGCCATGAAGCAAAGCTTCGTATTCTGCCACGTTATTACTTGCGTTGAAGTGTATTTGTAATACATACTCCATAGTATCTCCCTTTGGGGATTTTTGCACTACACCAGCTCCAGCGCCTTCCTTCATCTTGGACCCGTCAAAGTGCATGACCCAGTATTCTGACTGCGGCATTGGTGTGTTTTCCATTGCTTCTGCCAATCAACGACGAAATCTGCCAACGCCTGGGATTTAATTGCCGTCTAGGGTTGGTACTTAATGTCGAACGCAACTAACTCGATGCCCCATTTGGCTACTCGGCCTACTGCGTCCGCATTGTTGATAATATCCCCTAGTGGTGTTTTACATACCACTGTTATGGAATGTCCTTGGAAATAATGGCGGAGTTTTCGAGATGCAAAAACACGCCATATGCCAGCTTTTGATAGTGTGGATACCTTTGTTTCGAATCGGAAAAAACTTCATTGATATAATACACTGGGTTTTGATCTGGTATGCTTTGCTCTTCTTTCCGTCTTTCCACAACTATCACAACGCTAATAACCCTGTTTGTTGCCGTGAGATACAGTAACATGGGTTCTTTGTCTTTTGGCGATGCCAAAATCGGAGCTTTCATCAAGGTTTATTTTAACTAGGTTAATGCTTTGTCCGCCTCTTCTGTCCATACAAATTTGTCGGATTTCTTCAACAATTTGTATAATGGCAGAGCTTTGTCTCCTAGCCGGCTTATAAATCTGCTGACAACGGCTGGAGAACCCGTCAATCTTTGTACATCTTTTAAGCACGTAGACTTTGAGATATTTAAGATTGCCTTGATCTTTTCTGGGTCTACTTCTATTCCTCTGTGAGAAACGATAAAACCCAGAAGTTTTTCTGAGGGAACACTGAATACGCACTTTAATGGATTCAACTTCATTTTGTAAGTGCGCAAATTTTCGAAAGTTTCTCGTAGATCTTCAAGGAGTGTATCTTTTTCCTTGGTAACAACGGCAATGTCATCCACGTAAACGTGAACGTTTGTGCCAATCTGACTATGCAAACAACGTTGCATGCAACGCTGGTAAGTTACGCCTGCATTCTTCAGGCCAAAAGGCATGGTTATGTAATAGTATGTTCCATACGAGGTTATGAAGGATGTTTTGATTTGGTCCTCCTCCTTCATACGTATTTGATGGTACCCGGAATAAGCATTCAAAAATCATAAAAGCTCAGAGACAGCAGTGTCATCTATTATTTGATCGATTCGCGGTAACGCAAACCTATATTTTGGACACAATTTGTTCAGGCCGATGTAATCTATACACATCCTAAGGACGGTACTATCTTTCTTCGGGACTAATACTGGGTTCGCAGACCATTCAGTATGTATAACTTCCCGGATAAAATCAGCTGCTAAAAGGCGGATAATTTCCTTGCCAATAGCCTTCCGTCTTCTTCTGTCAAATCGACAGAGACCTTGTTTGATGGGTCTAGATCCTAGAATCACCTTGAGTTGATGCTCAACATGTTCCCTGGGTACACCCGGCATATCTGCAGGACACCAGGAAAAAATATCCCAGTTCTCACGGAGGAACTTGACGAGCGCGCTTTCCTATTTGTTGGTCACCCTGGTTCCCACTACGACAAATTTTGTCGGATCTTTGGGATTTAGGATAACCTGTCTTGTATTCTCGGAAGCTTTGAAACTATCTGCCGGCTTCCGTCTTTCTTTTCCTGCCGGCATTTCTGTCGGTGATACTTCTTTTGCCAACTCCTTCAATTCCTCCTTTGCTATCACTTTTTCGTCGCAAAGGGTGTTTCCTTTTTCCAGCTCATTTGCCAATTTGAAGTCTCCTGATATGGTGATTATTCCTCCTTTTAGCCCTGGCATCTTTAGCTTGTTATAGATATAACATGATCTTGCCATGAATTTGGCGAAAGCTAGACGTTCGAGTATTGCGTGGTATACACTTTCGAACGGCACGACCTCGAGAGAGATTTTTTCCAGTCGGAAATGCTCTTTTTCTCCAAAGGTTACGTCTAGGGAAATTTCTTCTAGGGATTGTGCTTGTCTGCCAGGAACGATGCCGTGGAAACGTATATTGCTATGATTGAGATGGGTCTCGGAGATTCGCAGATGCTTTAGTGTATCCAGGTACATTATATTGATGCTGGATCCTCCATCCATCAGCACTCTTTTTAGCCTAATGTTTTGAACAATAGGGCTTACAATTAGAGATTGTGTGCTGGGTTCTGGGATATTTCCGGAATGATCAGACTGATCTAGGTAATTGGTGTGTTCGAGTACTTCAAGAATTTGGGGGTTGGTGGAACAACCGCGTTTATTTCTTGAAGTGTTCTCTTTACCACCTTTGCTGAGGGAGTTGCCAGGAAAGTTAGGTTACATTCTCCATCAACTCTCGGAAACTTTGGTTCACCTTTTCGCTGCTGTTCCTGAATTTTTCCATCAGTGTCCGATTCACTGTCTTCTCTTTCAGCTTCTGGCTTTTTCTTTGAGAACTTCCTCTTGGAGTTTTTCCCCTTGTTCCCGGATCCTGCAGTGCTTTTCATATGCTTATTAAGCCGAGATTGCGCATTAGTATGGGTAGGTTTATCAAATTGCGAATGGTGGACAAAGTTTTCCGACTTAATCTTTTCCCACTCTTCCTTTAAGTAGGAGATAGGTTGTGTGCTTCTTCCTTTCCATTTGCTGCCATTATCCTTTCCAAAGGCTAAATTAACTTCTTTGGGCTTTGGCTGTGCTTCTGGAGTAGATTTTTTCTCAGAACGAGGCGTCTTTTTGGCCTGAGCCAAAGCATCAATATTTCCACCTCTCGCCCTGATGTCGTCTTCAACCGCTGCATGCTCATTGACGGTGGTAAGCATAGATACGAGATCTTTGTGCTCCTTTGAACCAACCATGAACGGTACGAGGCCGAGTTTTAAACCATTGATGAAAGCATGCATTGCTTGCACATCACTTACTCCAGAGCAGCTGTTTTTCATTGCAGTTCATCTTGAGATAAAGTCGACATACATCTCATCTTCAAATTGGATGCATCGGTTCAGTTGGTTGATACTCTTGGGGCGTTTGTATGTTCCCCAAAAATGTTGAGTAAAAACTCTAGCCATATCATCCCAGCTATCCATGGTTCTTGACGGAAGCCCGTTGATCCAATCTCTAGCTCCATCCAGCAACATTAGGGGGAGGAATTTTACCGCCTCTAGGTCTATCCCTTTGTTAATCTGGACGGCTGTATAGTAGTCTGAGAGCCAGGTATCCGGGTTTGTACTGTCGGTGTATTTTTGATATGTTGGACCAACTTTGGCAAAGCCAGAATGTAGAGTTATTCTCCGGATCCTGTCAGTGAAACACTTAGGTCCAAAGCATAGATCATCTCTTTACGCTCTATCAGCATGAACGGAATATCTGCCGGCTGAATGGACAGAAGGGGATCTTCTCCTTTCTTTTCCATTGTTGCGCGAGTGCGCTTTTCTGGGATTATCCTTATTTCCTCCATTGTCATGTCCTTTGGAATAAGGTGGAGTTCTACTCCTTAGCCTTTCTTTATTCCTAGGAGAATTACGGGATCTCTCACGCCTATGAGGAATGTCGTATCTTCCGGCTTTTTCAGCAGGGCGTCTCGGAGGCAGCATCGCTTTTCCGTCTTTACTGTTTTGTTCCTCCCGATCTCGAGGGTTAATTCCACCTTTCAGCGGACGGGATCCTGTCCTGGACGCTGCATCCTTGTTATTTGGAATTTTCTTGTCCTTTCTCGGATCTCCTTTCTTCTCTTTGGAATTGCCTGAATCTCCAGGTTCGCCACGTCCGGGTGCTCCAGTGGCGCATGTAGCTGTTTTGCATAGGGCTGAGTCGTCATGCAACTTCCCTGATCTTGCTTGCCCTCGTTGTTGCTGTTGCAATGCCTTTCCTAAGAAAGCATACACCCCTTGAAGCTTTTCGTTGTTGGAGTACATATCATCATTGAGGATGGCGAACGTGGCTTCCGCATTTTCTGCTGCGGTTTTGTATACACGCTCTCCCTTGGCATCAATGTCATTTACTTGCTTTTGCCAGGAAGGGTTCTGAAGCCGTTCCTTTGGTGGCAGTACTTCCGGTCTTGCAATTCCGAGTAACCGTGTAGGTTTTATGCCAGATCTATTCTTTCTTTCATACTCCTCAATTTCTTCCTGCTGCAACTTAATGTCAGCCTGGGTTTTTAGGAGATTTTCCCGAGTTCTGAATAGATGTTGCTACTGCCTTTGGAGAGCTTGTCTTCTGGCTTCCAGCACTTCATGGGGTTCGTGGAGTCCCACTGGTGTTTGAAGTAAATCACGTTCGTCCTGTTTTGACATTGGTGGAACAGGGTTTTCCTTCGTTTTCTTCTCTGCAGGCTTGACTCCGCTTCCTCCTCCTACTTCCGGGGTTTCGTTAGCGGTATCCGCCAATTTTTTCTTACGGAGTTTGTACTGGAGTTTCTTGGCAGTTTTGTTTCTCTTCTTGGAAGAGGGAGGTTTTTTACCAGGTTCGTCTTCTGTCAATTCCTTGACATCAGGGTAAGTTGGACTGGTTTCACCGTCCTCTCTTTCCTCATCTGGCGGAGGTGTTTGAGGGTCTTCCTGGCTTTCGGCATCCGTGTTTTCAGCCGGTTTTTCCATAAGCACTTCATGGAATCCCTCTTGAAGAGATTTGACCTTTCTTTCGAAAGCGTCTTCATCTTCGTCCTCGGAATCGAGCTCGTCTGATCCAAGTTCCGACTCTAATCTCGCCTCAATGGCGGCTAGCACAGAATCGGCTTCCGAGTTCATTGCCGTGTCGACGGATGTCGGATCTTCCACCTCTACTATGGATTGTTTTCTTCTGCCTCTTCCACGGGATTTTTTTCGCCCGTGTTTTCGGCGACCTCAGATTGCACTATGCCAATAAAGTGAGATCTGATTGCGGGCATCCCCGAAGAGGCAGCAAATTCAACAGGATATTGGCGGTGTGAGCAAAATACGGCATCATAGTTTTCTTCAACTGGGTATAGGGTGGGTGGGATAAATCTACTTCCACCATGGAATCCCATTGCCTCTGCAGTCAATCCAATAAAGATGTTTGCAGATCCAATCGGTAAAACCCAGGCACTTACCAGATGATTCTGTGCTGGCATGTACGACCCGTTGTCGAGGAAGCGCCCGACATCGTTGTCGAATTACAAGCTTCCGATAGTTATGGTACTTCCGATTCCGCCGAGATTACTGGGCCGCCTAATGGACTGTGATCCATTACTATTCAGGCCACCCTGGTAATCCGGCTCCTTTAGGACAATGCTGGACATACCCCTAATCGGTATATATCCGACACCATGCTGAACGGTGACAGACACATGGAAATAGAACCATCCCTGGTGAAAACCATGGATAGATAGTGCCTACAATCAGGACACTGCCCACGCGCTGATCTTCCACCCAAAATTATAAATTACCAGAGCTATATATGGGCACCATTTTAACTTAACCAAACAAGGTAAAAAAACCGCAGGATGATGCAAGAAACATGGCCATCCCATCCTCTGTTCCAGATCCAAGACAAAAGCTAGGTCACGGACAAGTGAGAGAGAGAGAGAGAGGCTGGAGCGGACGTTTCTATGCTTCCTAGTCACCGGCGGAAAGAGCGGAGACAGCCGGCGGCTGCGGAAATGAATCTGGCCTTGGCAAAACCGGAAAGAGGGGATTGAAAGGGGAGGGAGAGGGAAGCTTTACCGGCGAGAAATCCAGTATAGAGACGGCCTTGGCGGCGTAGCTGACGGACGGAAGGAGGCGATGGCGCTACGCTTTCTTTTTCCGTTCCGCTCGATTCCTCGAGGCAGCCCTAGAGGCTTGTAAACCGCGTGGGTTGGGGGGGGGCTTGGCGCGGGTTGGCCGGGCTGACCCAACCCCACCCCCTCGCACCAAACAGGCCCACCGGTATTTTCGAGGGTTCTGACCCCCGAGCGGAAAATCCACTCAATTCCCGACCCACCCACTCGTACCAAATGAGGCCTGAGGGGAACCAGGGTCGCGGCAACAAACACTACGCGGGCTACCAAGATCCCACAGGCTACATAGTCTGCATCCTTGGTGGAGCACAAGCTCCTCTCTCCAACCGCCATTTCCAGAAAATCTCGCGAGAGATCAACATCGTCCACCTAGGGACAGAAGCGGAAAAACCACTCAAGTGGTCTGACCACAAGGTCTCCTTCGACAACAACAACCACCCCAACTCCACAAGGACCGTGGGAATCATCCCCCTGGTCCGCACTCCCATCATCAACAACATCGCCATAAACAAGACTCTCCTCGACGGGGGTGCATGCCTCAACATCATCTCGGTGCCAACGTTTGAGAAGCTGCAAGTGCCCTACGAGCGCCTGACCCCAACAAGGCCATTCACCGGCATCACAGACAGAAGTACGGTTCTGCTGGGACAGTTGCGCCTTGTCGTCACACTCGGCACCCGCCAGAACTACCGTACTGAGACCCTCGACTTTGACGTGGCGCACATCGCCTCCCATAACAAGCTATCCTTGGCTACCAATCCTCGCCAAGTTCATGGCTGTGACGCACCATGCGTACAACATCGCCAAGCTGCTTGGGCCCGCCGGGACCATCACCATCCATGGGGAGGTAGAGGATGCAACGCGCTCCGTCGAACGAGCCTACAAGGAGGTGGAAACCTCACACCCTGCCGACGAAGACGACGTGAGACACCTCGATGAGGCTCCCAAGAAGCGGCTTCTATCTTCTCGAGAGGTGGCAGCCACCCAAAAGACCCCTCTGAGCAATAGAGGATCGGGGGCTCCCACCGCTGTCCATGCGAGGGTGCCTTCCTACTAGTGGGGAGCGCTCACCATCTACTCGCTCCACGTGCCCCCACAAGGCCGTGTGAAAGTGCATGTCTCTTCTAATGATTTTGGTGGTGATAACAACACGGGTTATTCTACTAACCTTGTGTATAAATGTTCACAGCTGGGATCATAGTCCTTATCAAGAACAACATAAAACTCTATTGAAAAACATTCGCATGCAATTCTGAAACAGTTGGTATTGCTGAAGGCCAGATATTTCAGAACCCAACCCCGGAATTTCCACCGCTTAAAGGGCAGAATTTCCGGGCCTGACGCTAGAATATTCCGGCCTGTTCGAAGCCCAGCTGCTAAGGATCTGAGCGTCCAAACTGCCCGCTCTCGGATGCCAGGGCGAAAATTTGCTCGGATATTTCCGGCCCCTGTTTCTTCCCACGAAGAGGACACGTCGTTGCTGCCCGCTCTCTAGAACGGGGGCAGAAATTTGGCTGGAATATTCCGGCCACCGGATTATTGAAATAACTGCCAACCGGATTTTTGGAAATATCCGGACCACTGCACCGGAAATTTCCGGTACTTATACCGGAATATTCCGGCCCTTGAAGACATCAACGGCTAGAATTTGGAGGAGGCTATAAATACATGTCTTCTTCCTCTAGACATGCAGTTCGTCCATTCCTCTCTCTCCTCCATTGTTTGAGAGCTCAAAACGCCTAGATCTCCCTTCTCAACCAACCAAACTTGATTCCCTTAAAGAATTTTATGGAGGAGGCCTAGATCTACATCTTTACCAAGCCATAAATCGTTTTCCGCTACTTTACCCCTTGGGATCTTGTAAAATCTCTTAGTTTCCTAGTCATACTATAGAAACCCTAGTGCTTGTAGCTTCCACCTTGTTGCAAGAATTTTCGGAACGTTGAGAGCCTCCAACTCACTTGAGGAGTAGCCTCAACCACATGTAAAGGTTTGGTCAACGCCTTCAAGTCGACATCATAGTGGAAACGAGAATCTTCCTCACTGGAGAAGCTCAAGGAGAACAAGGTGTGCACATCCATGCTTTTGAGGAGCGCCTAGGTGGCTCCCCACCTCTCCAACATAAACGTACGTATCTTGAGAAAGAATTACGGGAAACATATCCTTGTCTTGTTTATAGTTGTGGTTATCTTGTGCTTTGCATATTACTTCCATTGCATACTTGTTTCTTATCACCTAGGGTGTTCATCTAGTTGCACATCTAGAAAACCTTGTCTTTTACTTGTTAAAGCCTATCTAAAAGTGAAAAGGGATTAACATTTGTAGGTCACTTATACGTCCATTTTTCATAACTGTTGTATATTGTTAGTTTCTGTTATTCATCGATGTATTTCATGTTATGATGCATCACTTATGTTATTTTATCTTATTTTGCATGTTTCATAATTTTTGGAGAGTAAAACCCGGAACCAGAAATCTGATGGAAAAAACACCGTCAAGATACCCTATTTCAGAAGTTCAGAAGAAGAGGGGAGACACCGGAGATGTCTTAGAAGTTCAGAGGAGGAGGCTAGCCAGAAGGGGAGCCATAGGGGGACCACCAGGGGCCCACACCATGGGGTGGCGCGCCCCCTGGCCACGCCGCCAGGTGGTGTGGCCACCCAGGCCCACCTCTGGTCACCCCCTTTCGCGTACTTTTTGACCCCCAGGGAACCCTAAGCCCCAGAACATCCTCGAAGAATTATTCCTCCGCCGCCTCGGGGCGGAAAACACGAGAGAGAGAAAAGCTCTCCGGCAGGGAGAAATCTGTCGGGGAAATTCCTCCCCGGAGAGGGGAAATCATCGCCATCGTCACCGTCATCACTCCGGGCATCATCAAGATCGTCATCGTCATCATTATCTCCACCAGCACCGTCACCCTCATGATCCACCTTCATCCCGCTGTAACAATTAGGGGCCTCTATTGTTGTTTTACATTAGATCTCTCTCCCGGTGTGGATTACTTGTTAGTAGTTGATCTTTGTGAGATTTATCGGCGTTAGAACTTTATGACCAGATTGTTATTATCCATTTTATCACCTCTGATTATGATCCATATGATTTCTTGTGATTAGTTCGTTTAGTTCTTGAGGATATGGGAGAAGTCGTGATGTTAGTACTGAAGTTATGTTGACGTAATATCTCGTGGTTCGGTATTTAAGTTGTGGTGCTATTCTTCTAGTGGTGTCATGTGAATGTCGACTACATGATACTTCACCTTTATGGGCCTATGAGGATGCATTGTGTATTTGGCTACTAATTGTGGGGTTGCCGGAGTGACAGAAATGTCGCACCCGGACTTCTAAAGGATACTCTCCGTTCCGTTGAACAGTAGTAGATTTGATTACGGGGCTTACCGGCACCCGCGTCCTCTTACGAGTAGGCCAACATACGTATGTGTGACAACCAACCCCTATCTGTTCAGCGTCGACGTAAACTATCCCATAGAAATCAGGACACTTCCATTGACGTACTTCAAACCATACACACATGGTACGTCAACGGCGTTGAACAACTGATATCACAACAGATCTCTACGACACAAAAGATTGAAATAAGTTGCAAATGGCTCTCATTAGAGCAGAGATAGCAAATACAATCATCCAGAGGACACATGTCCCAACAATTCATCATTACATCACAGCGGAAGCATTCAACATGTCTGAGTACATCCAGAGGACACATGTCCCAACAATTCATCATTACATCATTACATCACAGCGGAAGCATTCAACAAGATCCAAATAGGCCTAAGAGGCCGGAAACGAAAAGACGGAGCCCATCCACGAAGTCTCGGATCCTGCCCGGGTCCGCTATCTACTCGTCAGCAGTCTCGTCATACTCCACGTAGTAGCCACCATGTAGATCTTCGGAAACGTAGGTCTGCGGAAACCACAGCCCCAAAGGGGTCAGTACATAAACGTACTGGCAAGCAAGACTCACAGTTCACCAAAGTGTAACCCGTCAACACCAAGCACAGATGCCTTCGGTTCAACGGAAGAAAGGGGATATAAAAGATGCTGCAACTGGCTGCGCTAACCAACTACAGAGAACTACAACTTCCAACTAACAGAAAGGGGATAAGATCGGGTATTGTAACCAACTGAAAGATAACTTCAAACAAACCCATCCTGGATCTCGCCCCTTATCCAAAGAAGCAATCCGAGGATAACTCACACAGTTGAGATAATGATGGTTCATATTATTGTGGCAATAAGCCTATTACTAGTCAAGTTGTTAATCATTGGGTGTAAGGTTGTTAATCATTCGGTTTAAGTTGTCCTGAGTACTTGTTAGCCAGTACTTTCACCAAGTAATCCATAACCGCGGAAAACACGGCTTCTCGAGAAGATTTATCCCTGCAGGGTTGCACCAATTTGGCCGTACACGCATGAATAACCCGCCAGATGGAAAGGCCCTTCCACCAAGCGGGGCACTCAACACAACTGAACTCTTCTTCGCATCAAGCCCAAAGCACCTTGGGCACACGGCTAATCGAGCCCAGAAGAAAATGGACCCTCATAGCACTCTAAGAACGTGTCCCCCTATATGCCGACTACGAAAGTTCCACCCTGGCCTGGGCTCGCAAAAACATGCATGCGGCAAATGGAAAACACGAACTAAATGAGGCGATTTGGACGAGATGCGAATCGAATCAAATTGAGGGGGGCGCCCATACTCGCTTCCCACATGTGGTTAGTGCGCTCATCATGGATCAGTAGACAAGACCCTTTTCCTATTAGGGTCGACACTAGCAGGCCTCAAAACCACACAGGGCCTCCTGCCGGTGCCTTATCATCAAATTTATTATTAACAATAACATTAGCATGATTGATTGATTAAACATCGAGCCCCCAGAACATAATAGAGTAGTAACAGAAAGTAACGGGTAACAGACTCGAGCAAAACAACCCTAAGCATTCTAGTAAGACACGGGCAACAAGCAATGGTTATAGGTATGGAGGTGAGGCAATATCAGGGTTAAGGGATTCATGTGATAGGTTCGCAACAGAAGCAACTAATCATAGGGCTAGCAGAATAGACAACGGAAAGTATCGGTAACCAATGTTGAAAGGAACACGATGGTTCATGTGAGTGATAACTTGCCTGCAAACCCAGTAGCCTGGTACTGAGCTAACTCCTTAGAAGGGGTGTCGTAAGTACCGTCGGTCTCAACGTCGTCCTGTATCCGAGAAGAAGCAAACAAACAATACGGAAAGATAAACAATCAATAACAGGGCATAGTGCACAAACATGGGATGATGCATGACAAATTAATGGATGCATCCATATAAACTAGTGGACAAGATAACAACATGATTAAATGGACCCACATGCAATTGGATTGCATATGGAAAGCCCATGAATTAAGTTGAAACATTTGTTTTACAACTAATCAAATTGTGTAAGTGACTTAGCATGATGCATGGATGAGGAAAAACAGACAAATAACAACAATAGAGCAAATAGAAATAAGGTTTACCAAGTTTAGAAATTCGTTTATTAAGTTAGGAAATTTTGGTTACTTAAAGGTGTCACACAAGCATTTGTTGTTTTCATCAAGTTAAATTGTTCAAAACAAATAACAAAGTTTATATTTGATAAGAACACACAATTTTAGGTGGATTGCATGTTTCACTTGTTGAAAAAGGATTTCAAATGAATTATTTATGAATTAAACAAGTGTAAGCAAGAATTAAATGAATTTAATTCAAACATGAACTTATTTGAATTTTTATTTGTTCAAAACATTAAACCAAATTCATATTTCAAAAGTTTATACTTTTATGGTTGGAAAACATATTTTATATGTCCCAAAAGGTTTTAATTTGATCAAGTTATGAATTTAACAATTTTAAATGAATTAAATAAGGTTTAAATTATTTAACCACTTTTAATTATTCAAAACATGAAACAAATTTTATATTTGAAAAGGTGGTTTAATTTTGCATGGAAAACATATTTCATTTGTTGAAATTGGATTTAAAATGAGCAAGTTATTATTTTGGCAATTTTAAATGCAATAATTAAGAAACAGTTGTTTTCAGCAATTTAAATTATTCAAAACAGCAAACAAAATTTATATTTGGAAAGTACATGAAAAGTTGATTGGAAAACATATTTAGTTTGTGGAATTTGGAATTTTTATGGTCAAGTTATGATTTTTGCAAAATTAGGTGAATTAGACAAGAATTCAAATGTTTCACCAATTTAAAATATTCAAAACAGTAAACAAATTTTATATTTGGATAGAACATTTAATTTGGGACAGAAAACATATTTAAAAAGTTAAAATTGGAGTTAAGATGATTTTCTTATGCAATTTACAAGATTTGGTGCAAATCTGCCATTTTTATGAATCTAGGGACTTGGAAAATAATTTACAGGGGCTAGAAATAATTTGCAAGGGCCTAGCTGTGAATCTGAGATGTTTCTGGGACCAAAACAATGGAAAATAAAAAGATGGTTTTAATTGTGTGGGAGGGGGATCGAACCCCTGCCCTCCTGCTGTGAGGACAAGGGACAGAACCAACTGGGTAGCTGCTTCGGTTGGTGATGGAAGGGGGCCTCGGGGGGGTATAGCTTTCAGATCCTGGTTAACTGAAACTGCACGTACGTGTTCAGAACTGAACTTCGACGGGAGGCTGGCGGACAGCGATCGCTGCTGCGCCTCGACGGATGCGCGCGTGGTGCTGTGGCCGTGGACAGCTGTGGCCGTGAGGGTGGCGGTGCTCGAGGGAGGAAAGGCGAGGGGAGGGAAGAGGAGAGGCGGCTCACCTCGATCGGATCGGACAGGGGGAGGCGGTGGTCGAGGCAGGAGCAGGTGCAGCGCAGAGAGGTTGGCCGCGGCAAGGAGTGGACGGCGCCGGCGGTGGGAGGCCTCCCGGCCAGCGCCGAGGGGGTGGAGAGGGAGATGGAACCCTGGGGGTTCCATTCCCATGTTTTGCCCGGCCGGAGGAGGTTGCTGGCGGCGGGGATTGCCGGAGGAAGGCGGCGGTGACGAGCTTTGGTGAGGTTCAGTTACAGAAGGGAAAGGATACAGAGGGAGGAGCGATGGAGGAAGGAGAAGAAATTGGAGGCGGGGAGAAGGAAGAGGAAGGAGAGGGGAAGGGCATAGGGAACCCTAGGGCAGGGCTTAGGTCTTATGGAGAAGGGGGAAGGAGCTCCACCGTTGGTGCTCTGTTCTCTGAACCACGTGGTGTGCCTGGATGTGCAGCCGTACGCACGAGGAAGAAGACAAGCAGTGAAGGGGTATGGGCCAGAAGGAAAGTGGGCTGGGGGAAAAAACTGGGCCTGGTGGTGCTCTCTCTCTCTGGTTCTTTTTTATTAATTGCTTCGGTTTTTTTTTTTTTTTGCTGAAATGAATTAGAGAAGAAAAGAGGGGTTTTGGGGAGTTAGGAAAATTGGAGAAATTTTGGGTGAGTTTATTAAGTCAAAAACAATCATTTGCCAAGTTGGTTTTTCAAAAGTTCAAATCTAAATTGTTATTTGTGATTTAATTCAAATTTTGAAAGAATTTGCTTATGAGGTGATTATTATTGAAAACAACAATTTTAATAGGGTGAACCCTATTGATTTAAATAGAACAAATGATCAAAGTTGTTTTGGTGTCTTTCATAATGTGAAATTGGGTGTTGTTTGATGTTTTTGATTTGAATTTAAATGATTTTGAGATTAACTGATTATTGCAAACCAATGTTAAATGGAGTGATCAAATAATTTGATTGGAATCATATGATTAATAATTGTGTTGCAATTTTTATAAGATCCACCTGGTTGCTGTTTTGGGCAATGTGATTTGAATTTGAATGTGAATTGATTCAAATGAGTTATAGAAATAACAAGTTAATGGTTCTATTTAAATAGAAACAACTAGTTTATTTAATTGAAACTTTTATTTGGAAAGTGTAACATAACAAGTATGAAAACAAGGTTGAGCATTGTTTGGAGAATTATTTGAATCTGAAAATGTTTTGTTATTGGATGCATTTTTTGATAGAAACAAAACAACAGTTTTGGAATCACACTTTAATGGAAACAATTTATTGTTTTATTTTGAAATGTTCATTTGGAAATTGTAACATCACAAGGATGAAACAAAAGGTTTGAAATTTGGTTTGAAATTCAAATAGAAAACAAAGGAAAACAAATGAAAACAGTTGGAAAACAAATGAAAACAGAGGAAACCAAATGGAAAACAAACAAAGCAAATGCAATGAACATGATGCCATGATGCAAAACATAAAATAACAGAGAGCAAACATTCTAATGGCTATTTTTCATACTTGGGATGTTACACAGAAACCTAAACCCTCATTAGGAAACCAATACACGAGGGGGCGTAGAATCCCAGAGTTTTAATGCTGTGGTTAGATTTATCTTAATTACTTTCTTGTATTTGCGGATGCTTACGAGGGGTATAATCACAAGTATGTATTAGTCCTAGCTGGGTGGTGCATTAGCATAGGTTCACCCACACAACACTTCACGAACCAACAGATATTAATCAACCATAGTGAAGCGAAAGCACTTGACGAAATTCCCATGTGTCCTCGAGAATGTTTGGTAATCATTAGTAATACAATCCCCTTGTCCTTTGCTCTAAAAATGATTGGGCCACTCGCTGCAATATTATTTACTGCACTTTGTTTATCTACTATATCCAAAACATCCAAAAACCCGTTTGCTAGTGTTATAGTAAATCCTCTATCAACCCTGCTTGTCAACACCTTGTGCTCCTCGTTGGGTCCAACACTCTTATTTATCGAAAGTACTACGATACACCCCCTATACTTGTGGGTCATCAAGACTATTTTCTGGCGCCGTTGCCGGGGAGTGAAGCGCTATTGGTAAGTGGAATTGAGAAGAGCAACTTTTACTGCGAGTGTTGTTTTTTATTTCTGTCTGCTGTTTTATTTCATTATGGATAATAATTTTGGTTCTCTTTTTAGGGGTACTTCTACCGTTACTACTAGGGTAATAGATAACCCGCTATCTGCTGAATTAGATCCTTATAAAATACCTATTAAAATTGTTGGACGTGTTATGGATAACTTCTATTACAGTGATGGAAATGTCCATCCCGGTGATCATTTGCTCTTTATACATGAATTATGCGAGTTATTCAGGTGTGTAGGTATTACAATGGATCAAGTTAAAAGGAAATTATTTTATTTATCGCTGAAAGGAAGAGCCGCTGAATGGTTCAAATTACTGAAGAATGGTGAATCTATTGGATGGGAGGAAATTGCTCCTCTCTTTTATTCTAAAATCTATCCTCCTAGTGAGATTCATAAATAACGAAATCAAATATATAATTTCTGGCCTCATGATGGAGATAGTATTTCCCAAGCGTGGGGGAGAATGAAGTTACTAATGCTCAAATGTCATGTTCATGAAATTCCGAGTAATATTGATATCAATAATTTTTATGCAAGGCTTTCTCTTCATTATACAGATTTATTGGATGCTTATTGTTCTCGGTCATTCACACGTATTAAGGAAGAAGCTAAATGGGATCTTCTTGAACGTATTCAAGAAAACACTGAAGGATGGGAGAATGACAAAGGTAGAAAGTCAGGTATAAATTATGATTATTAATGCATTAAATCTTTTATGGGAACCGATGATTTCTATAATGTTAGTGCTGTTTATGGTCTTGAGTCTCAAATCTTTTCAAACTGTCTTAAAGCTTTTGCCTCCTATCCTGATATTCTGAAAAAAGATTATCACAAGTACCATGCACCTTATAAAGATATTGTTCCCGCTAGTAATATAGAAGTGCATGCCGTTAATCCTGCTATTCCTGAGCCTTATGTTGAGAAAATGCCTTTCCCTGCTAAGGTGAAAGAATACTCTATTGTGGCTTGTGTAGTTAATAAGAGTAATAAGAAATCTATTGAACCTGATGAACAAATAATTGTTGAACCTGTTTTAGCAATAGTAAAAGATCTTGTTTGTGGAAATGTAGAGGATGAACACATTGTATTCTGTGAGGATGCTTCTTATATTGTTTCCCATCCTCACATACCCAAGAAAACTAGTGTTCCTGTGCTTTCTGATAAGATTGGTGATCATTGCTATTACGGTTTGTGTGATATTGGTGCTAGTTCTAGTGCTATACCTTATGAGCTTTATAGAGAAATTATGCATGAAATTGGTTCTTGTGAGCTTGAAGATATTCATGTGGTTATTCAGCTTGCTAATAGAGAAACTATCTTTCCGATTGGTATTGTTAGAGATGTGGAATTTTTATGTGGTAAGACTAAATATCCCACAGATTTTCTAGTACTTGGTAAAGCTGCTAGTAAAACTTGTCCTATTATTTTTGGTAGACCTTTCTTGAACACTTGTGGTGCTATTATAGATTGTAAGAGGGAGAAGATATTTACTAAAATTTATGGAAAATCTTATGAGTTCAATTTCTCCAAATTTGCTAGAGCACCTTATGAATCTAAATTGCCCGATGAGAATTTTAAAGTTGAACAACTTGCTTCTATTGCTCTTGCTCCTAACAATGCTTTGCAGTAATATATGGAGGACCACTAGAGTGAGGTATTTATGGAAGAGAGAAATGAGATTGCCGATATTCTTCTTCGTCAACCGGTGATACTGAAAGATAATTTACCTATGGAAGACTTGGGTACCACGTTGCCACCCAAGGAGGATCCTGTTTTTGATTCAAAAACTTTGCCTGATGATCTTAAATATGCTTATATTGATGATAAGAAAATATATCCCGTTATTATTAGTGCTGAACTTTCAGGTGAAGAAGATGAAAGATTATTGGGAATTCTGAGGAAACACCGTGGAGATATTGGATATACTCTTGATGATTTGAAGGGGGTTTCTCCTACTCTATGTCAGCATGCTATTAATATTGAACCTGATGCAAAGCCAGTAGTTGAACATCAAAGCCGCTTAATTCCTAAGATGAAGGAAGTGGTAAGAAATGAGGTATTAAAACTTCTTGATGCCGGTATTATTTTTCCGATTGCTGATAGTAGATGGGTGAGTCCTGTGCATTGTGTCCCTAAGAAGGGATGAATGACTGTTGTGCGTAATCAAAACAATGAGGTCATTCCACAAAGAGTAGTAGTTGGTTACAGAATGTGCATTGATTTTTAGAAATGTTAATAAAGTTAATAAGAAAGATCATTATCCTTTACCTTTATTGATCAAATGCTAGAGAGGTTGTCTAAGAAAACTCATATTTGCTTTCTTGATGGTTATTCTGGGTTTTCTCAAACTTCTGTTAGGAAGCAAGATCAAGAGAAAACAACCTTTCCTTGTCCTTATGGTACTTATGCTTATAGACGTATGCCTTTTGGTTTGTGTAATGCTCCTGCTACTTTTTAAAGATGCATGTCTATTAGTTTTCATGGTTTCTGTGAAGAGATTGTGGAAGTATTCATCGACTGTTTCTCCGTCCATGGAACTTCTTTTGATAATTGTTTGCACACCTTGATAAAGTTTGGCAGAGATGTGAGGAAACTAATATTTTTTTAATTGGAAGAAATGCCACTTTATGGTGAATGAAGGAATTGTTCTTGGGCATAAAATTTCTAAAAGAGGTATTGAAGTTGACAGAGCTAAAGTGGAAGCCATAGAGAAAATTCCCTGTCCTAGGGATGTTAAAGGTATTCGTAGTGTTCTTGGTCATGCTGGTTTTTATAGGGGGTTTATTAAAGATTTATCTAATATATCAAAGCCTCTTACTAATCTCCTTCAAGAAGATGTACCGTTTATTTTTGATGATTATTGTAAGGAAGCTTTTGAAACTTTAAAGAAGGCTTTAACTACTGCTCCTATTGTTCAACCACCTGATTGGAATTTACCTTTTGAAATTATGTGTGATGCTAGTGATTTTGCTGTAGGTGCTGTTCTTGGAAAACGCGTAGATAAGAAGTTGAATGTTATTCATTACGCTAGTAAGACTCTTGATGCTGCTCAAAAGAATTATGCTACTACTAAAAAAGAGTTCTTAGTTGTAGTTTTTGCATGTGATAAGCTTAGACCTTATATTGTTGACTCAAAGTTACTATTCATACTGATCATGCTGCTATTACATACCTTATGGAAAAGAAAAAATGCTAAGCCTAGGCTTATTAGATGGGTGTTGCTTTTACAAAAGTTTGATTTGCATATTGTGGATAGGAAGGGTGCTGGAACTCCTGTTGCTGATAACTTGTCTAGATTGGAAAACATTACTTTTGATCCTATTCCTGTTAATGATAGTTTTCCAAATGAATAGTTGGCTGCAATAAAGGTATATTCCCAGGATAGTCCATGGTATGCTGATTATGCTAACTTTATTGTTTCCAAGTATTTCCCTCCAACATTTACAACTCAACAAAGAAGCAAACTCTTCTATGATTTGAGGCATTATTTTTGGGATGACCCACACTTATATAAAGAAGGAGGTAGATGGTATTGTGAGAAGATGTGTTCCTGATCATGAACAACGTGAAATATTGAAGAAGTACCATGGTAGTGCTTATGGAGGACATCACGCTGGAGATAGAACCACACAGAAGGTTCTACAATCAGGTTTCTATTGACTTACTCTCTTTAAAGATGCACGCAAATTTATTTTATCTTGTGATGAATGTCAAAGAGTAGGAAATATTTGTAGACGTAATCAAATGCCTATGAGTTATTCTCTTGTTATTGAACCTCTTTAAAAATGCTTAAATATGTTATTTTCCCTAGGTTTGGTGTGCCTAGATATCTTATGACCGATGTAGGTTCTCATTTTATTCATGGTGCTTTTAGAAAAACCCTTGCTAAGTATGATGTTAATCATAGAATTGCCTCACCTTATCATCCTCAAACCAGTGGGCAAGTAGACTTATCAAATAGAGAAATTAAAACTATCTTGCAAAAGACTGTTAATAAATCTAGGAGGAACTGATCTGATAAGTTGAATGATGCTTTATGGGCCTATAGAACTGCTTATAAAAATCCTATGGGTATGTCTCCCTATAAAATGGTTTATGGAAAAGCTTGTCACTTGCCTTTAGAATTAGAAAACAAAGCTTATTGGACAGTGAAAGAATAAAATAAAGATTTTAAACTTGCTGGTAAGAAAAGAATGCTTGATTTGAATCATCTAGATGAATGGAGATGTGAAGCTTATGAAAATGCTAAGCTCTTCAAAGAGAAAGGTAAACAATGGAATGACAAAATAATACTTAAAAGAGAGTTCCATGTTGGTGAGAAAGTTCTATTGTATCGGTCACGTCTCAGATTTTTTGCAGGAAAATTACTCTCTAGATGGGAAGGACCTTATATTATTGAAGAAGTGTATCGTTCGGGTGCAATCAAAATTGCTTCCCTCAAACATAACACTCCACAAGTGGTAAATGGGCAAAGACTCAAACATTATATTTCTAGGGATTCTTATGATGAAGATGTTGATGTTATTCAAGTAATGATTCTGGAGAAATTCATTAGAGGGAAGATTCCAGAATCTTCAGAGTCTGTTTTGGAATAGGTAGCAGTTATGTTAAGAAAAAGTTCCCGGAATACTTTCCAAGTTATAATTAGTTGGTTTTTGGAAAATATGAAAAATACCGAGCCGAGGAGGAGTTGGAGAAGGTGCCCGGAGGCACCACACCACCTTGGGGCGCGGGCCCACCCCTAGATGCACCACCCTATGGCGTGGGCGCCCCTGAGCCCCTCCCCGACTCGTTTTTGACCTGGAATTTCCTGTCGTTACACATATTTTGGCTATATAACCCCCCGGACCCTATGAGGTCCGTATATCATTTTATCGTCGTGTTTTTGTTTCGAGCTCTTTCTGCCAGGTTATATCTTCAGATCTAGAGCCACAATGTCATCTTCTGGACCTCTCAAAGACAGTTTTTTTTAGAACGTCGTCAACCCGTACATGAACGAGTTGAAGATGCATCCCAAAGAGTTGCTGCTCAAGGATGGGGAGGTGCAGATTGAAGATGTTCGGGGCCCTAAAGGAGAAGGAAGTATGGAAGCTAGGATGGAAGAGCTGGATCACGAAGTCTTTAGGTACAAGAAGATGGCGGAGCGTGAAGTTGACATCATCCACATGATAAAGAAAGAACAGATCGCTGAGTACAACAAGGATACTTTAAAGCTTTGGGAGGAGATCCTCTCACTTACCAAGACAACCAACAAATTGCAAGCACAACTTTATGATGTGCAGAATCAGAACTGTGAGTATGAGAACATGTTTAAACGTATAAGCTTTGCTGCTAGTTTCAATATATTGGATACCAGGACATCATTTGTGGATGGAGAACCTTTACCTTGGAAGTCTGATGATGAGAAGGATTCATCACCACCACCGAACAATTGATTCGTCATTGGTGTTGGCATCCCCTTCGCTTGTTCCAAGCTTGGGGGAGTGCCGCGGTATCACACCTTTATCTTTCACCCTTTTTACCTTTTAGTAGAGTAGTATCGTGAGTAGAGGAAATATCATATAATATGGTTTGCAGTATGGAAGTATCACTCTTTAGTTGGTTATCGTTGTATCCCATGGTTTGAGTTGCCGTAATGAAATATTAATGAGAAGACTTGTTCTACTTTATTTTAGTTTGCAATTTTTGTTATATGGTCGATCTTGTTATTAGTATTGGTATCAACGTTGGATCTTCAAGTTAATCTAGTTGTTTTGGAAAACTTAGCATTGGTCAGTAGCAACAATTCGTTGAGACTTAAGTAGAAAAGAGGGAGTTGCATGTAGATATATTATTCCATGATCTTTCTTTGTTGTTATCTCATAAGCTTAGTATTCTCAAATAAGTTTGTTTGCACCTTCAAGGGAGATTGCATGATTGGCTTTATTGTTGGGGGAATAGGTAAGGGGGAGCCTTACCGGCCCCCGACATAAACCGGGAATCACTTAAATCCTGTTTAAGATGAGTGATCCGGGTCATGCTGAGCAGGGCCGGGTTAAGCCAAGGAGAGCTGGGTTCCAACGATTATAACCCGACTGAATGAAGAACCGGCCCAAGGCCCCGGGCGGAAGACAAGGAAGCCTAGGAGCCCAGAGAGCGGTTCAAAGGCAGGCCCAGAAGTAGCCGGATCATGGGAAGAGCCGGACCAAGGTGATCAAGAACCAGAGGGAGATAGGGCTCCGAGGACGGGCGTAACCCGGACTCCCTTGTAACCCGGAGGTCTCGTCCACTATATAAGGCGAGACCCTGGGATGTAGGAAGACAAGTTCTAGGTCGATAGCAAAGTAACTTGAGGCATCGAGAGCCGGAATCGCCCTTTGTAATCGATACTTGGTTCCCTGATAGTAAAAAAGCAGGAGTAGGTTTTACCCTCAATCGAGGGGCCGAACCAGGGTAAACTCGCGTCTGTCGTTTCCACCTTAACCCTTTCGAAGTTTCGCTTAGTAGCAATGGACTCGCAATCTAGTTCTCGCATGAGGACACTTGCCGTGATAATACCACGACAGTTGGCACCCACCGTGGGGCCTGCTCGCGGAAGCGTCGTATTTTCGGAAGGAGCGCTACCTGGGATCGAGAAGCTCGTGATAGGCCGGCTCAGGAGGAGCCAGCGCGGCAACTATTACAATCATGACACGTGGGGCCCCGAGTTCGCCTCTGTTGATTCAGGACTTCGCGTCCCCTTCGGCAAGATCCATGTCTTCATCGGGTACGTTGGGACAGCTTCAGAACCGAACCAACTTTCAGATTCGGTGTCTGAGAAAACCATGGCAGTGGATTCCGATGGCGAGTCCTCAGTTGGGAACAATGACGATCACGATGAAACAGGCTCGATCCACCAGCTCTTTGGAGATCAGTTAGGAGGAGACCTAAATTGGACACACCAGGTTTCAATGAGACACCTCACCATGTTGCTGTTTACATGGCTGGTCCCACGCGACCAACCAACCCAGGTATGACTCGGAGGGAAATCTGATTATTAACGAGGCCTCGACCTCAAACTCGGTTCTTGGAGCACCAGGTGTTACAGTCACAGCACCAACCGGGCCAACGACTGCCCCAGGAGCACCAGAGGTGACACCCTCGACAGGACATGGAACAACTAGACCAGGGGAGACAGTGATCGACTTGACCGGGCCTGCATCGTACAACCTGAGACCCGAGCTGGTGGCTGCAATGGATTCTTTAAACGAGATTCTGGCAACGCCGATCACCCCAGAAAACCTGGAGCAACGTAACACGGAGATAGAGAGACTCCGACAAGAAATAACTCATGCTCGTCGAGAGATTGAGAAAGAAGCCACTTGCATAAACAAAGCCCGGTTAGAAGTTCTGGAGGAGGCCACACGTCTGGAGAGGGAAGGAATTCACCTAACTTTCAGGCAAAGAGAGCTAGCGTCGATACAGAATAGACGTCATCATACTCGCCTAAAGAATGAGTTCGGGGTAGGACTCGAGACTACTAATCTCCATAATTTGTTTACATCTCCGACGGTGAACCCTGCAGCTCGTAACCTGGCTGGCCCAGGTTATCCCACGAACCCGCCGGTTATACCTGCTCTAGTCCATCCAGCACGTTTCCGGGCACCCATTTCAACCGCTTGGGAGTCCGAATCCAGTGCCAACCCCAGCACAACCCATGCAAGAAAGGTTTCATACGCCTCCGGGTCACTTCAATAATCCGATGGATTACATTTGGGCATCAACCACTAGTCTGGCGCAGATCCCAGTTGACCCTAATAACCCTATGGAAGTTGAAGCTCGAAGGGCCATTGAGATGCTACAAACAGCGGTGGTTCAGCAGTTGAATTACAGTAATCAGGACATGATACACTCACCACCCTATCATAGTAGGACAGCTCTGCCACGGAGTCATCATGGGAATTCTCCATCCCTAGCAGGATCCAGCAAAGCTAATCGACAGCCCAACCCACCAAGGCAAGCAGTATCTTATGCGCCCGGAGTTTTAGATACAAGACATAGAACTGCAGAACCTGAAAATAGGAATCCAGGTCATGTTCAGAACTCGGTGCAAATCACGGTCTCAAACCCAGCTCAAGCCGGGTCTCATAGGATTGGAATGAAGTGCCTCGGTCCTGCAATTAGGAACGAGAGAATACCAGCTGATTTTAAAGGACCTCGCAGAGTTGTGAATTATACGCCTGACATGGAGCCTGCAGACTGAATAGAGGGATATGAGATGGCCATGGAGATATTGGAAGTAAGCGACGCGGTGTGCGCACGCTACTTAAGCGTGATGTTAGAAGGGCCAGCAAAGTCTTGGTTAAAGAACTTGCCCGCCAATTCAATCAACAACTGGCAGGAGTTGAAGGACCAGTTCATCAAGAATTTTCAGGGCACATGTAAACGGCCAACGGCCATTACAGACCTAGAAAACTGTGTTCGGAAAGAAGGGGAGTCCGCCCAACATTGGTCCCTGCGTGTTGCAGAAACCATACACTCGCCTTTCGGACTTACCGCTCAACAAGATGTGATAGCACTGGAAAGAAATTGCAGGTTTGACCCTTTGAAGCATAGGTTGGGACGCATTAAGCGATACGTAAGTGATACGAGTGAGCTGATGGATGCCATGGCCAAGTATGCGCAGTCTGATAAAACCAAAGATGCTGAATCGGATGACGAGAAGTCCGCCAAAGGAAAGAAAACTGGAACAAAGGGTAGCCAGAACCTGAGTCAGAGCAACAACAATCCTCAGAACCAGAACAATAACAAGCGGAAAAATGGAGAAGGAACTTCAGATCTGGTGGCTAACACGAATACAGGTTACAGAAACCAACGTCAGGGAAACAACTTCAGAGGAAATCAAAATTTTAGGACAAACAACTTTGCACAGGCTCAGCAGGCCCTGAAGGGTCCGTGCCCCCGACATAGTAAAAATGGAAAGTTAGCAAATCATTCTTGGGAAAATTGCTTCATCATGCAGGGTTTCAGACCTAGTGGAAATGATAACTATGGACCAGGAAACGATGGAGGAGGCAACCCAGGAAATATGGGAGGTGGACATCCGGGAGCTGGCAGCTCGGGACTCGGAAATCATAATCCGGGTCATCACAGTCAGAGTCACCAGGGAACTAACCAGGGCGGCAGTCACCAAGGCGGAAATACCGGTTTTCAAACAAACACGAAGCAGGTAAGCTCAGGCCAATATCATGTATTCACCACCAGTTCCTGCAGAAGAGAACACAAGGTGCAGAAGCGTGCCGTTGACACAGTTACCCCTGCTGTTCCTAGATGGCTTAACTGGTCAGAACAACCCATAACTTGGAGTCGGGCTGATCATCCCCCACGAGTCGATAATCCAGGTGGAGTGGCCCTGGTTGTGGCTCCACAAGTTGGAGGATATTAGTTAGATAAGGTACTGATGGACGGAGGCAGTAGTATAAACATACTTTACTATGACACGTTCAAAAGGATGAACTTGCAAGAGAAACAACTTCAGCAATCATCAACCGTGTTTCATGGGATCGTACCTGGTAAGTCTGCATAACCTATCGGAAAAATATTTCTTGAAGTTGCTTTTGGGGTATTTGAAAATTACAGGACAGAGATGCTAGCTTTGTTAGTGGTAAAGTTCAAAAGTCCGTACCATGCTCTGTTCGGACGACCAGCTTATGCGAAGTTCATCCAGACCTTGCTATGTTTACCTCAAGCTAAAGATGCCAGGTCCCAACGGAAACATTACTGTTAATGGAGATAGAGACATAGCTCTGGAATGTGAGGAAGGTGATGCAACTTACGCAGAGACAGCTTGTGCTGAAGAGGAGCTGAAATTGTATAAACTGCAGGTTGATCCACAAGATATGACCTCACTCAAAAAGTCATCAGCTGAGTCCAAGTTAAAATTTAAGTCTGCTCAAGACACCAAGCTGGTGGACTTTACTCCCGGTAACTCATCTAAGCAGTTCAGCGTGGGGGCTCATATGACAGAAAAATAGGAAAGCGCGCTCATCAAGTTCCTCCGTGAGAATTGGGATATCTTCGCATGGAAAACTTACGACATGCCAGGTGTACCAAGGGAACTTGGTGAGCACAGTTTAAATGTGAATCCTCATTTGAAACCTATTCGTCAGTTCCTCCGTCGTTTCAATGATGAGAGAAGTAAATCAATAGGAGAAGAGATTGACAGGTTACTTGCAGCAGGGTTTATTGTAGAAGTGTTTCACCCAAAGTGGTTGTCGTGGTGGTATCACGGCAGATGCCATAGGATGGCTAAAGTCTTGGGGCCGATGGACGTTGGAGGTATCTGGGGAGGGATCGCACGGCGAGTAGCCGCGCTAAGGTATCTCTAGCACTGCAAACAACAAGATCTACCCAGGTCCAGGGCCCTCGTGTGGAGGTAACACCCCTACTCCTGCCTACCTCTCTGTATGTATGTTTTCTGAGTAGCCCCAGTACAATGATTGCCTCTTGGCCGAGTAGCCACTCGGCTGTTCTCTCTAGCTCTACTCTAAGCTCTAGCAATAAATGCGAAGTGAAGCAACGTTCCTCGCGCAGGAGGGGGTGGGGCGCCTTATATACTGGTGCCCAGCCGCATAAACAAATACTAAAAGGTACGGTGATGTGACTTAACCACTGTGACCTTGGCACGCTTCCGAGATCTCGCGCGGAGAAGCCGCCGTGCCGTACGGCTGACATCTCCTGTCCACTCTGTCAGCCTCACAGCATACACCCCCATCCCGTCCTATCCCCTCTGTACTTGACAAGACCAGACGGCTGCCTAACCCTGCGTCATGGATGATCATGAACCTAGTAAGTTGAACCGCACGCCGGTACGGACGCAGGATACGCGGGATCCCTTGTCAGAACGGCTCCATTGACTTCTGGCCCGAGTAGGATTGCCATCCGTCTACTCGGACCAACTTTTTTACTCGGACGAATATAACTTCCTTGATATCTTCTCTTGGTCTTCATTGGGTACGCCTGGATAGAAACCTACCGGGTAGCAGGTACCCGGGTAGCCGTCTACCCGGTCAACAGTACCTTGACCTTCACTTTAGCACTTGCCTTACCCCTACTCAGGGGTAACCCCCCGACATTAGTCCCCGAAGCTGGTAGAGTCCAGTGAACTTGTTCGCTGGGCTCTTCCAGCTTAAAACAAAACTTGTCTTCATGAAGGGAAACAAACCGAGTAACACCTCCACTTGGCCTTACGTCTCTTACTTGAATCTCTTCTTCTCCGAGTAGAACCTTTTCTCCGATGTGTCGCCGTGTAAAAAGACTTAGCGAAATTCCGCGCACGATCTCGCAGGATCAGACCAAATCCAACCTCCAATGCCACTGTGGGGCACGTGGCACGCACAGAGACAGCGATTCCTCGGTTCAACCGCAGGCCACGCGCCAGCCTCTGCTCGTAGGGCCCACAGCTCGTTAGGTCACCTCAACCGTACTCGAGAGCCCATGATCCGGACGTGGGATTAACTGCGTCCATTACGCGCGCGTTTTGCGCCGTGTGCGTTTCTAACGGTCAACTAACCCACGCCGCACGATCATTACCCACGATCAATCCATCAGTAACGGCAATCCGCAGGGGAGAAATAAATACCCCCGCGCCGCCCACTTTTCCTCTTTCCTGTTCTTTCCACTTTCTCGCCTCCTCGCCTGCTTCGCCTCCGTCGAGCACTCCGCCACCGCAAATACTCGCTGCGCCGCCGCGCGAGAGAGAGAAGCGCCTCCACGCACCCCTCTGAGAACTTCATCTCCCCCGAACACCTTCGCCTCCACGGCGCCCAGAGATCCTGCTGCTTCCGACCGAGCCAGCTGGGAAGGCTCAGACGTGACGGCGGAGGACTGCCAGTGGCTCGTCAACACGCGCCGCGTTCCTCCCGGCGTCGTCTGCCGTCATCCCGGTGACGAGATCGAGCCGGAACCCCAAGAAGGTGAATATGTAGTGTTCTTATCTCACTTTAAGCGCGGCTTCGGCCTTCCCATCTCCGATTTCTTCGCCGATTACCTCCGCCACTTTGGCGTCCGACCCCATCATCTTCCACCTAACACAATCGTCATGCTTTCCACACACGCCGCCGTGTGTGAGGCCTTCCTGGGAGTTTACCCCACAATTCACACATGGGCCAGATACTTATTCATTCGCCGACAAAAGATTCCGAATCCTGCCAAAACTTCTGGCCCTCGCGCAATGACCAAAACTGGTAGCGCAATGATGCTTCAACGACGCACTGGTCATCACCCGAGAGTGAAAGGACTGGACACCATGCGCAAATGGCAGCGCGGGTTCCTCTATGTCAAGAACGTAGCCTCCGAGGAGGGAAAGCCCATAGAAGACCGGATAGGGCTCCCTCCATTTGTCAATGATCTGCCCACCGGGCAGAACTGGGGCTACAACTCGACGAAGACCGTGCCTGATGTTGCCTCGGTCGAGAAGCGCCTGACCGAGCTAGTGAAGGCAGGGATGATCCAGGACGACCCCATCGCCTGCTGGATTTCGCGCCGAGTACTCCCGCTACAGCACCGAGTGAACAAGATGTGCTTCATGGGCGGTGCTCGGGACTGTACTCGGACAACGACGTTCGAGCTCAGCAAGGCGGATGTGGCCATCTGGGCCAGGTCCATCATGCAGACATCCCTCACCGAGAACTGGGCGTACGGCTTCGAGCCGTATAGCCGCACCAAACCCATCGAACAGGTTAGTGTTCTGTGCTTTGTGTTTGCACTCCAATACCGAATAGAACTCCTTAGCTTTAATATGCTTTGTGTTTGCATGCTATCCCGAGTAGAACTCCTTAGCTTAATTTGCTTTGTGTTTGCATGCTATCTCGAGTAGAACTCCTTAGCTTAATTTGCTTTGTGTTTGCATGCTATCCCGAGTAGAACTCCTTAGCTTAATTTGCTTTGTGTTTGCATGCTATCCCGAGTAGAACTCCTTAGCTGAGAACTCAACTCATTGTGCTCTTTGTTTGCACTCACAGCACATCCCGCGCTAGCGAGAAGAGGACAATGAACTCTTCACCGCCAATTGGACCAAGGACCGAGACGACGATGACGAGACTGCCTATGATACTCAGGATACTCTGTGTATCCCTAATGCCGTCCAACCCGGTAAGTCTCGAGCTGGTCCCTCTATTCGGGATTGGTCCTAAGATGACGAAGCTGACCGAGTTCATCTCTCTGCTCACTAGTAGCATCCTTTGATTTCCTTCTCTGTTTCTAAATTCCTTCCTTTCTCTACTCTGCAGAGGGGCCTGATGTGGATGATGAGGAGAAACCTATGGAGGTTGATCCTCTGTCCGTGGCGGCTCCCAGCACTCGGAAGAGGGTTGGCAGTGATGCCCAGGAACCCCCCCAAAGAAAGCCAAGAAAAGAGCCACCGCTAAGGCCGGTGCTTCTCGCAGGAGGAAACCCCCTACCAGCCAAGGGTAAGTGCCTTCTCCGAGTAACCCTTGTTGCCGCTTCCTGTTGCGCTTTTCTCCTTCTGCCTCTCTGAATTTTTTCCTTCTTCCAGCGCCCCTCTGGACGCTGATGCCGCTGCAGCCCCAACTCGCCCCAAGAGGAAAGCAGCCGTGCCCCGAGATCAACTCGTAGATCTCTCGGACAACGATGAAGAGCAGGACCAACAGGATAGGACGCGTGCGTCCTCCCCTGTTGATGTAGAAGAAGACCACGGCGCCGAGAACACTGGCGCCGGTGACAACACCGACCTCCTCTCCGAGCAGCAGCAGCTCGACGCGCAGCAAGCTGCCCAAGATGCTGCCAACGATGAGACGCCGCCGTCTCCCCCAGCTGCATCAGCTGGGGAACATACTGAAGATGCTGCCGGGCAGCAAGACGATGCCACCCTCGAACAGCAGCAAGACACCAATGATGCTGCACAAGATGATCCCGCGGCCGGGCCGCGGGTAGAAGACATTACTGTTGATGCAAGGCTAGACCCCGCTGCCGAGCAGCGGGTAGAAGAAAATGTGGTGGAGCCCATCCGCCAGGACCGAGTGCAGCCAGATGCTACACCGGGTAACCGGCCTCTTGTGCCGCCAACCCAGCAGATGACTCCACCCAGCGCACCAATTCCTCCGCCAACTCAAACAGCACCATCACCTCCGCCAACTCAATCATCACCAACGCCTCCAACTGCTTCTCGGACAGACCCTACCCCAAGCACCAAGAATAACATTAAGTCTGGGACCGAGCCTACCCGACTGCAACCAAAGCGCAGCGCCTCGCAAGCCAGACAACTGATGCTGCCTCCCAAGCCGTCGGGCAAGCCTTCCGGGAAGCAGGTGAAGAAAATAGAGCTGACGCTTTCCGCGCCCACCTCCAGTACCAACCCGGCTGCCTCTGGGGTTACTGGCCCCGTCGAGAAGCAGAGCGCTGGTGCTGGCGGCCGCGCGCAACCCACCTATCCGGAATATATGATGACTCTGTCCCAGCGCCATGAAATCGCACTGTCCAAGGGAGAGAGGAAACTAGCCGCTCTGAAGGAAGGCCCGGCCGTGCCAACTTCCAAGTCCAAGGGGAAGAAGACCGCGACTCCTGATCTCTTCTCGCGTGGCGAAGAAGATGCAGAGATCGAGGCGGAGGGCCTTACTGCCATCTTGGACCGAGTAGGCTTCGTTGACCCAGCCTGGAATAGCAAGGCGCACGGCAACCCTACTTGGAATGGTCTTGAGTTGGGCCAGATCGACCACTACCGCACCGACTGGAACAAGGCCGATGTTGGTTCTGTTGCCATGACAATAGTCATCCCACCTGCAGCTTGGCCAGGAAGATGTTTGTGATGCGCAAGAACGCGGAAGATATCGAGCAGAGTTATGTTGTAAGTCTGTTTTCTCCTCCTTGCATTTTCCGAGTTGCTGTCTTCTTCTTTCTCTTCTCTTTTTATCTTTTCCTCTTAGCCATTCCCCCAGTCCCCGAGATTCGGGCCGAGTAGGCGAAAACTCAACCGAGTTGCCATCTACTCGGGCCAAATCTTCCAAAATACTTATGCTTTTTTTCTCTTCTTCTCTGAAAAATAGCGTCCAGAAGAGGACTAGAGTGTTCCCCCGGCTACTCTGGAACCATCGCATCGCTAAGGACCGTATCGAGGCTCTTGAAGCCGAGAAGAAAGACGGCGATGCGATGGAGCAGATGGCGGTGGACCTCACTCTCCAGATCTCGGAAGTTGAAGGTAAGCTTTCAGCATTTCGGTTTGTGCGTTTTGTGTTTACGCCCGTGTTTGCTTTTGGCTTTATCGTTGTTTTCTCTGCAGGCAAGCTCAAGGATTTGATGGAAAAGCATCGCGACTGTGAAGTCTTTGCTGCCTCCGCCCAAAGCAAGATCGCTACTATGGAGGGTGAGTTGTCTTCCTTCTCTGCACCTGTGTTTCTTTTTACTTGGTTACTCTGCTTACGATGTTGTTCTCCTCGCAGAAGAGTATAAGAACTTCCGGGAGCAACACTTGAACTGCCTCATGCCTGCCGAGGTGCAGCAGCAGATGCAAACCCGAGAGATGGAAATCGAGAAGGAGCGCAAGACCGAGAGGGATGAATACGAGAAGCTGCAGGTCGACTTGAGGGCTGCCCTCGAGACTGCCATCAACCAAGCTACTGAGAAGGAAGAAATGAAGAAGACCGCCAAAGCCAGGGAGCAGATGCTCGAGATGGAGATCTTGATGCTGAAGGAGCATAACCGGCTTCTCGTTACCCAGATCTCAGACTCACGCCGCATCCAGGATAGGCACATCTCGGACGAGAATGACTGGAAGATCAAGCTGGGAGCCCTGCTGGTGGACTTAGAACGTGAGTTACCTTTACTCTGCACTTGACTTGGTTTTCTCTTCTCCGCCTTTTTCTATCTGGTTTTACCTCTTCTCTGTCTCTGTTTCTGATCCCAACTAGATCCCTACGCAGACATCTTCCCGGAGCTCCGCTCTGCTGGTGTGCCTGCTGTGGAGAAGGCAAGACAGCTCCGGGCTGCATCAGGAATGCCTATTGACAACACTTCCGCCATCAGCGACTATCTCCTCAGTATCAAGTCGCAGATCCGCTCCCTCAAGGGCCTGGGCACCTCCATGGTGTGCAATGGATTCAAACTCCACAAGCTGTTCTGGCCGGATCAGGATGTGCCAGAAACCTTTAGCGAGATCGCCGAGCACCTGGACGGAGTGAAGGCCGAGTTGAAGAAGTGGCGCGCCTCTGCAATTCGGGCAGGAGCTGACGAGTTGCTACACTTCATCATCAGTTGGTATGAAATCCTAGATCTCAACAGAATCCTCACAATCCGTGAAGACTCCAAGTGGACCAAGAACCCTGACTGCGTCACTCGCCGGAAAGCGGTGGCATACGAGATCGCCTCCTACGCCGACACCGCCACCTACATCGATGGCCTCCCTGAGCCAGAGACAGAACCTGAAGAAGAGGATGATGAGGATGATGAGGATGACGCCGAGTCGGAGGACGATGCCGCCAAGAGAGCATCCGAGAAGGGGAAGGCCAAGGTGATTGAGGGGACCGAGCAGTTGGTCAAACCGGAGAAATCCGAGTTGGCCACCAACGCAGAGGTCGAGCAGCCGCAACCCAGCGCTCAGGAGGCCACCATCACCACCGAGATGGTGATCGAGCAGCCAGCTCCCGAGCTGGGCGCGACTGCTGTTGCGCCAACTGGTGCCGACCCGCTGCCCAGGACCCAATTTGCCGCGTCCACCTCTGCCACAGATCCCATCTCGGTGGCCACAACAACCTCTGAGCCAGCTGCTTCCGCCAACGCCGATGCTGACAACGCCGATTCTATAGTTGTGTAATTCCTGCAAACTTTGCCTTAAACTTTTATCAGATCCCCGGGATGCCGGGTGCAAATGTAACCGAAACCTTTATGCCTTGTTGCTACTCAGTTTTTATTTTAGTTTAAGTTTTAGCAACTCTGGCTCAATGCCGGGTTGCGTTTCTATGAAAGTCCCCGAGTTGCATTTTTATCCACTGTCTCTTTTGGTCTTAGCTCTTACTTGCAACTTGTTTCTTTTTTGGTAGTCGAGTCACAAGATTTCAAAGTTTGAGTTTCAAATACTTAGCCACTTAGAAAAATCATAGTAACGCTGCCCACCACTTAGCCGAAAAGAAAGAAAACAGTAAAGAACACTCTATTCGGTTGCCACACGTTTCCTTTCCTTAGCAGTTTTTCGTGTGTTCATTGACCTTTGGCTTGTTCTCTGGCTTGCCATGAAGCCGGGTTACGGACAGCAGCAGAGTCGCAGAGTTGGCCCGTGAGTTTAAACACACTACTACATATGCTTCTGAAATTCTAAGTGGTTCAACCGAGTAGACAAAGTAAAAACAGAGTAGAAACGCAAGGAGCAGTTTGGACGAGGGCAGTCCCCGAGTTCGAATTCGGAGTGCCGACTAGTATTTTAACTCGGATAAGAAAGTACATACACAGTTTGCTCATGAGTGAAAACGTCGGAGTAGAGCTACATTCCAGGGGAGCTTAGATTCCTCTCCGGCTCTATCCGGCCTGTTCTTCTGGGGTGGCTGTACGTCAACAAGATATTAGGCATCATTGTGCAAAGCCTTTCTCACAATGAAAGGTCCTTCCCACGGAGGGGAAAGCTTGTGCATCCCGGCCGTGCGTTGGACGAGCCTAAGGACCATATCTTCTTCTCGGAAAACCCTTGGGTTCACTTTCCGGCTGTGATAACGCCTCAAGTTTTGCTGGTAAACAGCTGAACGTGACAGAGTTAGCTCTCTTTCTTCTTCTAGCAGGTCAACGTCATTTTCTCGAGCTTCTCTAGCCTCCACCTCAGTGTAGAGGGTTACTCGGGGCGAGTCATGCTCTAGGTCAGTGGGCAACACGGCCTCAGCTCCATATACCAGGAAGAATGGTGTGTATCCGGTTGATCGGTTAGGGGTAGTCCTTAGACTCCACAACACCGCCGGCAACTCGTCTAGCCAACACCCAGGTATTTTCTGCAATGGCTCAATTAGCCTTGGCTTTATGCCGGATAGCACCATGCCATTTGCTCTCTCAACTTGCCCATTGGAGGCCGGATGCGCAAAAGATGCAACATCTAGCCGGATCCGCTTCTCCTTGCAAAATCTCGCAAAAGCACCCTCAGCAAAGTTTGTGCCATTATCAGTGATGATGATGTGCGGGTAGCCGTATCTCAGGATCACATCCTTCAGGAAACTCACAGCTGTGGCTCCATCACACTTCCGAATAGGCTTGACCTCAATCCACTTGGTGAACTTGTCAACCATGACCAAGATGTGAGTCATGTTGCCTCTAGCTGGTTTGAAAGGCCCCACCATATCCAAACACCAAACTGCAAATGGCCAAGTAATGGGTATGGTCTTCAACTCGGAAGCTGGCATATGAATCTTACTTGCAAATCTGTAGCAGCCATTGCACTTTCTCACTATGTCTTCAGCTTGCTTCAAGGAAGTGAGCCAAAAGAAGCCATGTCGAAAAGCCTTGTTGACCAGAGCCCGAGAAGAGGCGTGATGCCCGCATTCCCCCTGATGTATCTCCACAAGAATTTCTTCTCCTTCCTCTGGCTCGACGCAGCGTCGCAACACGCCAGTAGGACTCCTTTTGTGCAGCACCTTGTTGAAAATAGTATAGCCCTTGGATCTTCTCTGTATCTGCCTGGCCGTAACCTCATCACTCGGTAAGGTGCCATCCGCTAGAAAGGATAATATGGGCAAAGCCCAACTCGGTGTCTCCCGCATGGGAAACACTGGTTCGTCCACTTCCATTGGATCAGCCACCAAGACCTCTTATGAGTTGGAAACGAGGGTCCGAGTCCCCGAGTACTCGAAAAGGACCCCCTCGATGAACGCGATAGTCCCCGGGTTGAATGGAGCAGTCCCCGGGTTGCAGGTGCCAGTCCCCGGGTTGGAGACGACAGTCCCCGGGTTCTCTTTTGCAGCCTCCCAGTCAATCTCCATTGGAACATCTTCCTCTCCTGGCAGAGAAGGAGCAAAGATAGACTCCGAGTTGGGGGATGGCTTGATAGATGGCTTTCTTAAATGCTCCAAGGCAATCCTAGCCGGGATGAAATGCCGAGAAGACCCCAACTTGGACAACTCATCAGCTGCGTCATTCTCTGCTCGGTGTATATGTTGGAACTCACATCCTTCAAAGAAGCCAGTCATGGTTTGCACCAGAAATCGGTATGATGCCATGTTGGCGTCCAGAGCATCCCAGGTGCCGGATACCTGCTGCACCACCAAATCCGAGTCTCCATAACAGATGATGCGCTGCACGCCAACCTCCTTGGCTACTTTCAAACCGTGTACCACGGCCTCATACTCGGCCACATTGTTAGATGCCTTGAAGTGAATCTGCAGCACGTATTTGAGTTGATCTCTCTTGGGTGATGTAAGCACCACGCCAGCACCAAGGCCCTCCTTCACTTTGGAGCCATCAAAATGCATCTTCTAGTAGTTGGTTTCCGGCAAGGGAGGCTCATACTGCACCTTAGCCCAATCCACTAGAAAATCTGCCAGGATCTATGACTTGATGGCTTCTCTTCTCGCGTACAGAGGGGCGTATGCGGCTAGCTCGATCGCCCATTTGGCTTCCCGGCCGCTTGCTTCCTTGTTGCCCATGATGTCCGAGATGGGAGCAGAGCTCACCACTGGTGATGGGATGCTCCTGGAAATAATGCTTCAGATTCTTGGTGCCCATGTACACACCATAGGTCATCTTCTGGTAGTGCGGGTAATTTTGCTTGGAGCTGGATAGAACCTCACTGAGATAGTACACAGTATTGCCTTCCTCTTCTCTTTCAACTACAATCACCACACTGACTACCCGGTTGGTAGCCGCAATATAAAGCAGCATTGGCTCTTTGGGTAGCGGACTAGCCAGGATGGGAGCGCTACCCAGCATGGCCTTCAGCTCCTTGAATGCCACATCAGCTTGTGGTGTCCAGAGAAACTTGTCACTTTTCTTCATGAGTTGGTAAAGAGGCAAGGCCTTCTCGCCCATTCTGCCCAGAAAGCGGCTCAGAGAAGCCAGGCATCCGGTAAACTTTTTGTCGGGGGGTTACCCCCGAGTAGGGGTAAGGCAAGTGCTAAAGGCAAGGTCAGGATAGCTGTTTAACTGAGTAGGCTGGCTACTCGGTACCTGCTACCCGGTAGACTGCTAACCGGTCGTAGCCACCAATGGCCAGGAGGAAGAATCAAGGGAGTTACTTTCCTCCGAGTAGAGGAGTTGGTCCGAGTAGAGGGAGTGGTTTCCTACTCGGGCCAGAAGTCAATGGAGCCGTTCTGACAAAGGATCTCGCGTATCCTGCGTCCGTACGGCGTGCGGTTCAACTTACGGAGTGCGTGATTATCCGTGCTACGACGTGGCTACAGTGTGGTAGGCGCCTGTCAAGTCCTGTCACTGACAGAGGGGACAGGACAGGGCTAGGGGCCTACCCTATCTCACTGAAAAGGGTGGACAGGTCCCATCTCCGAACGGTGCGACGACTTGCGGGGCAAGCATCAGCGGGAACCCGGAGGCGTGCGCGGTTCTGCAGTGCTCCTGTCCCATCAAGTTGTACCTTTTAGTCTTATTCTATCCGGCTGGGCACCAGTCTATAAGGTGCCCTGCCTCCTCCTGTGCGAGGGTCGACACTCTGGATTGCTTCACTACTCAGAGAGAGAACTAGAGCATAGAGTGGCTACTTGGTTGAAGGCCTGAATTGTACTGTGGCTACTCGATAAACACCATATAAAAAGAGAGGCAGGAGTAGGGGTGTTACCTCCACACGAGGGCCCTGAACTTGGGTAAGATCTTGTTGTTTGCAGTGAGTGTGATCTACCACACGCGGCTAATCGCCGTGTGATCCCTCGCCGAGCACCTCCAGCGTCCATCGGCCCCAACGTTAGCCATCCCATGGCATCTGCCGTGATACCACCATGACAGTTGGCGCCCACCGTGGGGAAGTCAGAGGCGCTGGCTAGAGTCCATGTTCGGACGGGACTCATTTCTGCTACTGGGGAGCGCGTGGTCTGTGGCCTTGTCCACAAATTCGGCTCCTTCGACTTTGTCACCGACAACGCCGGAGATTTCGGCGGGAGGCCCATTCCGGCAGGCGGCTCGGTGCTCTCCTTCGGCTCGCACCTCGTCTACGTCGCCACCGCCGTCGTCCGCGAGTTTCCAGAGGAGGTGCTGGTCGCGGGGGATCCTTCTGCCGTGCTCGCTGCCCGGGGAAGGCCGGTGGGCTGCTCCGCGGACAGCGTGGAGGTGATGATGACCGGCCTGGCTACCGATGCTGGGAACGGCGCGGCTGCTGCCGCGGAGGTCATCGAGGATCTCGCTGGCCTGAGTGCTGGCGGGAGGACCCACAAGCCCTACGAGAAGGATTCCAACATCCCTCTCTCCACTACACCAACGATACCGATATCCGCTGCGCGGATGGGCATGCCGCCTCCCACCGAGCTCGAGCTCTTGACCATGAGGGCGCAGCTCGACCAGCAGCGCCAGGAGCTGCTCGCTGAGCGCCTGGAGCTTGAGAAGGTTAGGCTCGAGCTTAGCCTAGACCAGAATGAGTACAACAAGGCTCATGGCTTTACTCCTGTTGTTAGGAAGTCTAGCAAAGTAGGCGCTACCCGTCGCAACTTAGGCGCCGAGATGGCGACTGTGGTAGAGGCTCCTAGCCAATCTGCCACCGCAAACACCACTACCAGGCCCAGATACAGCACCCCCGCCAAAACACTTAGAGCTGCTGAGGCTCTAGCTGCTGAGTTGCCAAATCTTGCCGGCGACGCGCGCACTAGGCAGCAGGAAAGGCTCAATGAGCTAGTGCTAGAGGCTGCTAGCCAGAATGAGGAGTTCCGGAAGGCCAATCTGGGTGCCGGTGCTTCTCAGGTTGTGCACTCGCATACGGTCAGATCTACGGATCAGGCCTCATCGCCGCATCCCAGCCGCGAGAGGGACCAGAGTGTGCGCTCTGGGAAGAGCAGAAAGATGCAGGTGTACGACCCGGCTCTCGCCGCGAAACAGTGCGCTGTGCCGTGAGAGTCCGGTCAGAAACACACTACTGCAGGAGCAGGCTATCAAGCCCATAAAGCTCACAGCAAGGGGAATGACGGAGACAACGCGGGGCCTTCTCGGCGTCCTGCTGCTTAGCCTACTCGGCAGAGGACGCAGCAGCCGGCTGCAGCACAGCCGCGTGCGGCTGCACCAGCAGCCAACCCTGTGGTGCAACCCGCTGTTTTGCAGGAGAACAGGTATGATGATGGCTACTCGGCGATGGGGCTAGCCGGCTATGCTGACCCAAGGAATATTGCTGATCGCCTGGGTGAGCGCATGCTGGAGCCCAGTGACGCAAGGTTCAAGCTGGACCGGATCAACCTGTCAGCGCAACTCGAGAACAGGGGGTCGCCTGGCCCAGAGTGCTTTGGCCCTCGCATCATGAACGAGCCATCAGTGAACCACTTCCAGCTGGCCAGGGGGACCAAGTGTTACAATGGCAGCACCAAGCCAGAAGACTGGTTGAGTGATTATGTCACGGCCGTGCACATTGCAGGCGGCAACCGGAGATGGGATGTGCGGTATGTTCCGCAAATGCTTGAGGGTCCAGCTCGGACTTGGCTCAACAACCTGCCCAAGGACAGTATCAATTGCTGGCTGGACTTCTCGGAGGCCTTCATCAGCAACTTCACCAGCACTTACAAGAGGCCGAATAGGCCGCAGCAGTTGTCCGCTTGCAAGCAGCGGGAAGACGAGACCGATCGCGAGTACCTTACTCGGTGGAGCACCTTGAGGAACACCTGTGAAGGTGTGAATGAGGCCCAGGCCATCACTTGGTTTGCGCAGGGTTGTAGGCATGGCATCATGTTGTGGCAGAAGCTGCAGCGCGAGATGCCGAGTACTCTCGCTGAAACCATCAAGATCGCGGACTTGTATGCACTCGGCGACCCAACTCAGCCTCTGGTGGATTCCCCCGAGCCAAGAAGGAACTACAACAGCAACAAGCGCAATGATTTCCGCAATAAGCGCATAGTTGACCGGATTGATACTCGGTATGATCCCGAGGAGGTGAATGCTGTGACTACGGCTGCTGGGAGTAGCCAAAGGCAAAAAACTGCTGGAGCCCAATACGGACAAAACCAGAATCAGGGCCAAGGCATCAAGAAGCCGTACAATGATCCCCAGCAGGGTAGCGGCAACCCGGATCCAGCTCCGAACTTTGTCTTTGGGAGCATGAGGGATGGGCCATGCAGCTTCCATACTCGGCATCCTGCCAGGCCAGCCAACCACACTACTCGGCAGTGCAGCTGGTGGGAACAGATCAAGAATGAGGGCTTGCCTGCTCCTCCTCCTCCTCTGCCAGCTGTGAATGCCAATGTGCAGCCAGCTCGGGCACCTGCTCCTCGGCCTGCAGCCTTCCCGAGGAGAGAGAACGTGAACCAGGTGGCTTTAGGAGCCAACCGCAACTTCAACAACGACCGCTACCGCAACAACAACAACAACCGCAACCGCAACTTCTACACCCGCAACAACAACAGGAACAACAACAACAACAACAACAACAACAACAACCAAGGTAACAACAACAACGACAACAATGGAGGTGGAGACCGCAACCAGTACCAGGAACACCATGAGAGCTACATGATCTTCACCTCTGAGCCCTCCGACAAGCAGTCTCAGCACAGGCGTGCGATGGAGGTCAATGCTATGATTCCTGCTGTGCCCCACTACCTGCACTGGTGCAACCAAGAGATCACATGGTCCAGAGCTGATCATCCTAAGGTGATGCCCAACCCGGGTAGCTACGCTTTGGTGGTGGATCCCACCTTCTTGGGTGCTCAGAAGAATGTGTCGTGGTGGTATCACGGCAGATGCCATGGGATGGCTAAAGTTGGGGCCGATGGACGCTGGAGGTGCTCGGGGAGGGATCACACGGCGAGTAGACGCGTGTAGCAGATCACAAACACTGAAAACAACACAATCTTACCCAGGTTCAGGGCCCTCGTGTGGAGGTAACACCCCTACTCCCGCCTCTCTCTTTATACGTGTGTTCACCGAGTAGCCACAGTACAGATCAGGCCTTCAGCCGAGTAGCCACTCTATGCTCAAGTTCTCTCTAAGTGTTGCCTTGTCTAGGATCCAAACGTATGCAGCGAACCTCTCACAGGAGGAGGCAGGGCACCTTATATACTGGTGCCCAGCCGAATAGAAAACAACTATAAAGTACAACGAGATGTGACAGGAGCCCTGCAGAACCGCGCACGCCTCCGGGTTCCCGCTGACGCTTGCCCCGTAAGTCGTCGCGCCGTTCGGAGATGGGACCTGTCCACCCTTGTCAGTGAGATAGGGTAGGCCCCTAGCCCTGTCATGTCCCCTCTGTCAGTGACAGGACTAGACAGGCACCTACCGCACTGTAGCCACGCCGTGGTGCGGATAATCACGCACTCCGTAAGTTGAACCGCACGCTGTATGGACACAGGATACGGGGGATCCTTTGTCAGAACGGCTCCATTGACTTCTGGCCCGAGTAGGAACACACCCCCTCTACTCGGACCAACTCCTCTACTCGGAGGAATGTAACTTCCTTGATTCTTCCTTCTGGCCATCAGTGCGTACGGCCGGATAGTAGTCGACCGGGTAGCAAGCACCGGGTAGCCAGCTACTCTGCCAAACACCTCTTCTGACCTTGCCTTTAGCACTTGCCTTACCCCTACTCGGGGGTAACCCCCCGACATTAGTCCCCGAAGCTGGTAGAGTCCTGCGAACTTGTTCACTGGGCCCTGCGAGCTTAAGAACAAATCTTGTCTTCATATTGTAAAGTGCCGAGTAGCCTTTAATTCTTGCTTGAATCCCTTCTTCTCCGAGTAGCACTGTCTTTCTTCTCTGATGCCGAGTAAAATGACTTAACGAAATCTCAAAACACAATCCCGCTTCAACGGTGCGAATCCACCTCTGCGTGTCGCTACAGGGCACGTGTCATGCGCCCGTACCCTCGACGCCTCAGTGCCTGGGACGCTCCAGGCCACGCGCCAATAACTGCACCTCGGGCCCACCAGCCTGTCTGGTCACTTCAACTGCAGTAAATCCCCCACGATCTTGACGTGGGATTAACTGCGCCCGGTACGCGCGCAATATGCGCTAGGTGCGTTTTGTCGCACCCGGACTTCTAGAGGATACTCGCAGTTCCGTTGAACAGTAGTTGGTTGGATTACGGGGCTTACCGGCACCCGCATCTCTTACGAGTAGGCCAACACACGTATGTGTGACAACCAACCCCTACTGTTCATCGTCTACGTAAACCATCCCATAGAAATCAGGATACTACCATTGACGTACTTCATACCATACACACATGGTACGTCAACGGCGTTTAACAGAATGATAGCACAACATATCTCTAAGACACAAATAAATAGAAATAAGTTGCAAATAGCTCTCACTAGAGCAGAGATAGCAAATACAATCATCCAGAGGACACATGTCCCAACATATCATCATTACATCTCAGCGGAAGCATTCAACAGGTCTGAGTACAGACAAATCCAAATAGGCTTAAGAAGCCGGGAATGAAAGGAAAACGGGGCCCATCCACGTAGTCTCGGATCCTGCCCAGGTCCGCTATCTACTCGTCAGCAGCCTCGTCAAACTCCACGTAGTAGCCATCACGGGGATCCTCGTAAGCGTAGTCTGCGGAAACCACAGCCCCAAAGGGGTCAGTACAACAACGTACTGGCAAGCAAGACTCACAGTTCACCAAAGTGTAACCCGTCAACACCAAGCACAGATGCTTTGGGTTCAACGGAAGAAAGGGTGATACAAAAGATGCGGCAGCTGGCTGCACTGACCAACTACAGAAACATACTACAACTTCCGGCTACAGAAAGGAGATAAGATAGCGTATCGTAACCAACTAGAACTAACCACCAAACAAACCCATCCTGGATCTCGCCCCTTATCCAAAGAAGCAATCCGAGGATAAACTCACACAGTTGGATTAATGATGGTTCAAATTATTGTGTCAATAAGACTATTACTAGTCAAGTTATCATTAGTTAGGTGTAAGTTGTTCTGAGTACTTGTTAGCCAGTACTTTCACCAAGTCAACCATAACCGCGGAAAACACGGCTTCTCGAGAAGATTTATCCCTGCAGGGGTGCACCAATTTGGCCGTACACGTAAGAATATCCCGCCAGACGGGAATCAAACCCACCAAGCGAGGCACTCTACACAACTCAACTCTTCTTCGCATCAAGCCCAAAGAACCACGTGTTGTGCGTGCGCGGCTAATCGAGCCCCACGAAGAAAAGGGGACCCTCATAGCACTCTAAGACCACGCCGCCCTAAATGCCGACTACAAAAGTTCCACCCTGGCCTCGGGTTCGTACCTGCATATGCGTGCATCAAATGGAAAGCCCGAACTAAGTGTGGCGATTTGGACGAGATGCGAATCGAATCAAATTGAGGGGGGCGCCCATACACGCTTCCCACATGCGGTTAGTGCGCTCATCATGGATCAGTAGACAAGACCCTTTTCCTAATTAGGGTCGACACTAGCAGGCCTCAAAACCACGCCGGGCCTCCTGCCGGTGCCTTATCAGCAAATTATTATTACCTCAAAATTAATCAGGTTGTTGTTTAACATCGAGCCCCAGAACATTATAGAAATAGTAAGAGAAAGTAACGGGTAACAGACTCGAGCAGAAACAACCCTAAGCATGCTAGTAAGACACGGGCAACAAGCAATGGGGTTATAGGTGTGGAGGTGAGGCTATATCAGGGTTAAAGGGTAACATGTGATAGGATCGAACAGAAGCAACGACTCATAGGGCTAGCAGAATAGACAACGGAAAGTATCGGTATCCAATGTTGAAAGGAACACAATGGTTCATGTGAGTGAATACTTGCCTGCAAACTCAGCAGCCTGGTACCGAGCTAGATCCTCAGAAGGGGTGTCGTAAAGCTCGTCTGTCTCAACGTCGTCGTCTATTCGAGAAGAAGCAAACAAACAACGCAGAGAGATAAACAATCAATAACATGGCATAATGCACAATCATGGGATGATGCATGACCATTTAATTGATGCATCAAAATAAACTAGTTGACATGGTAACAACATGATTAAATGGACCCACATGCAATTTGAGTTGCATATGAAAAGCCCATGAATTATGGTTGAAACAATTGTTTTACAAATAACCAATGGGTGATAGTGGATTAGCATGATGCATGGATGAGGAAAACAGAAAAATAACAACAATAGAAACAATTTAAAATAAGGTGTACCAAGTTTAGAAATTTATTTATTAAGTTAGGGAATTTTGGTTACTTAAAGGTGTTACACAAGTATTTGTTGTTTTCACCAATTCAAATTGTTCAAAACAGATAGCAAAGTTCATATTTGAAAAGAACACAAAATTTTAAGTGGATTACATGTTTCAATTATTGAAAAAGGAATTGCAATGATTTAATTATGAATTAAACAAGTTTAAACAAGAATTAAATGAATTTAAAACAAGTTTGAATTTTTTGAATTTTTATTTGTTCAAAACAGTATTTCAAATTAATATTTGAAAAGTTTATACTTTTCTAGTTTGAAAACATATTTTATATGTTCAAAAATAATTTAATTTGAGCAAGTTATGAATTTAGCAATTTTTAAATGATTTAAACAAGGTTTGAAATATTTAACCAATTTTAATTATTCAAATCATGAAACAAAATTTATATTTGAAAAGGTGGTTCAAAGTAGCATGGGAAACATATTTTATTTGTGTTATTTAAATTAAGTATGAATTAGTTATGCATTTAATCAAATTTAAAATGATTTGTTTGAATTTGAAATTTGAATGCATTTGAATTATTCAAAACATAATACAAATGGTTTAACTAGGTAGAGAATTAAATTTGGTTCAACAAACATATTTTATTTTTATTATTTGGATTTATAAAATAAAAGTTATTAGCATTTTAGTGGCAGGGACCAATCTGTAAATGCAAAGGATTTGTTTTGAAAAAGAAAAAGGCTGAAAACCAATTTTCACTCTGCAGTGGCTAACCCTAGCCACTGACAGAGGGCCCCTGGGCCACGGTGGCCCGTGTGCGTGCACAGCAACTGACAGGGGGGCCACCCTGTCAGTGCCCTTCGCAAAAAAAGGTGGGGATTTAATCGCGAGCGCAGGGCTCGAACCCGCGCTGCGGACGAGCGCGCAGTGGTGCGTTACCACTGCGGTGCGAATGTGTTCTTGTCAGTATAGGGGGCGCAGCTAGGTTATAGTTCAGTTTCGTTAACTGAACTTTTCTGCGCGCGCGTTTCTGAATCTTGACAAAGGGCACGGCGGCTCAACGGTGGCGAGCTGCAGCGACGTTGCGGTGCCTGGTGCGCGTAGGTGTTGGTGTGGTGATGTGCGCGTGCATGCGTTGCAGAGAGGAGGAAGGAGAGGGGTGAGGAGCAGGTGATCACCTCGAGGGACAGAAGGGGGAAGCAGGCGCGGGGCAGAGGTGGTCGCCGGCGACTACTGCGAGGATGGCGGCGGAGATCCAGGCTCCCTCCGGCACGGTGGCGGTGTCGAGGGCGTAGCTGGAGTCGAGGGGAGTTCGTTCCCGGGGTCAGCGTGGAAGGTGGGGCACGGGAACGGCGTCGATCACCATGGGTTCAGAGAGGGTGGCGCCAGTGAGGTTCAGAACAGGAGGGAAAGTGGCAGAGAGAGAGGAAAAATGGCGGCGCTCTGCGAGGGAGAAGGAGGTAGGTGGCTAGGGCTGCGCTCGGGCTAGCTAGGCTAGGTTTTATAGGGGCTAGGGCGCGCTGCTGGCCGTCTGCTGCCGCTGCCGTCGACATGGCGGTGGCGGATGCGCGCCGTACACAGAGAAGAAAGGGGAGCGGGGTGCGAAGGGGTATCGGGCCGGGGAGCTGGGCTGGGCCGTGCTGCTCCCCTCCTCTGTGCGTTTGTTTGCTTTTTTTATTTTTTTTCCTTCTATTTTTTTTGCTGAAATGAGATAGGAAGAAATAGATAAGGTTTTGGGGTAGAAAAAAATTAGGGAATTTTTTTTATATTACTTATTTATGTTAACAGCACAAAGTGCACTTTTGTTTGTTCAAAAGGATTTGAATTTAGGTGCTGTTTGAAATTTGTTTAAGATTTGAATGAGATTAATATTAATTGAAAATAATTGAACTTGAGCAAATAAGTTTTAAATTCAAGTTTCTTTGAAGCAAGTGAATGAATTATTTTGTAATTTCCATAATTTCAAATTGGGTGCTGTTTGTAATTGAATTTGAATTTGACTACAATTTGAAATAAGTGAATTATTACAAGCCATAATTAAATAGTTTTAACCTTATGGTTTAATGGAAACAAAATGGTTGTTTTGATTGAACTTTTTAGTTGGAAAAATTGTAACATAACAAGTATGAAACAAAGGTTTGAAAATTTTTGAATTTCAATTGTGAAAACAAAGGAAAATAGATGCAAACAAAACGAAAACAAAGCAATGAGTATGATGACATGATGCAAAACTTTAATAAAACAAGAAACAAACATTCTAAATGGAAGTTTTCATACTTGGGATGTTACAAAACGCCCCCCCTTGAAGGAATCGCGCCCCGAGATTCCTACTGAGAAGAGAAAAGGTCCGGATACTTCTTGCGAAGATCCTCTTCGGTCTCCCACGTTGCCTCTTTATCGGAATGATGCGACCATTGCACTTTCAAGAACTTGGTGCTCTTGTTGCGAGTCTTACGTTCGGTCTCATCGAGGATTCGAACATGGTTCTCCTCATAAGAGAGATCATCTTGCAGCTCAATAGAATCATGATCAACTGCACGATCTGGATCTTTGAAACACATCTTGAGCTGTGACACGTGAAACACATCGTGCACCTTGGATAGTTTTTCTAGAAGTTCAAGACGATAGGCATTTTCTGCACGTCTTGAGAGAATGTTGAAAGGACCAATGTATCTTGGTGCAAGCTTTCCTTTTACAACAAAACGATGAGTGCCTCTGAGGGGAGTTACACGGAGATATGCCTTGTCACCAGGTGCATAGATCATATCCCTGTGCTTGCTGTCATAGTAGCTTTTCTGACGAGACTGACCAATCTTGAGATTGTCACGAATGATGCGAACTTTCTCTTCGGCTTCCTTAACAATGTCAGGGCCTAAGAGTGAACGTTCACCAGCTCCAGACCAATTGATTGGACTCCTGCATCTGCGGCCATAGAGTGCTTCAAATGGTGCCATGCCTAGGCTTGCCTGGAAGCTGTTGTTGTAGGAGAATTCAGCATATGGAAGGCATTCCTCCCATTTCATGCCAAAGGAGAGACCACATCCTCTGAGCATATCCTCGAGAATCTGATTGACTCTTTCGACTTGCCCCTGAGACTGAGGGTGATAGGCTGTGCTGAACAGAAGTTTGGTGCCCAATGCTTCTTGAAAGCTTTTCCAGAAATGAGAAGTGAATATGCTTCCACGGTCTGAGCTTATTTCCAATGGAACACCATGAAGAGGAACAACCTTTGCTGTGTATAGCTCTGCTAACTGGCTAGCTGAGATTGTCTCTTTGACAGGAAAGAAGTGAGCTACTTTAGTGAGACGATCAATAACAACGAAGATTGCATCGTTGCCCTTCCTGGACTTTGGAAAACCAGTGACGAAGTCCATTTCAATCATGTCCCACTTCCACTCAAGAATTTTCAGAGGTTGGAGAAGACCGGCTGTTTTTTGATGGACTGCCTTAACACGTTGACAAACGTCGCATTCCGAAACGTATTGAGCAATTTCACGTTTCATGCCAGGCCACCAATACAGGGTCTTGAGATCCTGGTACATCTTTGTACTTCCAGGGTGGATGGAGAGAGGAGTTTCATGAGCCTCCTTGAGAATGACATCTTTGAGACTTTGAACTTGAGGAACTGCAATGCGTCCTTCAAAGAACACAATTCCCTTGTCATCGATTGAGAAGGACTTAAATTTCTCCTTGCCTTCTTTGATATGCTCTACCATCTTCTTGATTTCAGCATCACAAAGTTGTTCAGAACAAATCTTGTCCTCGAGAGTTGGACTGGCTGTTAAGTTCGCAAGATAACCTTGAGGAACAAGACCAAGGTTGAGCTTCTGGAATTCTTCATGAAGAGGAGGTTGGCTTTCCATGATCATGAGATTATTGCAATAAGACTTGCGACTGAGAGCATCGGCCATAACATTAGCCTTTCCTGGAGTGTAAGAAATGGTGAGATCAAAGTCTTTAATCTTTTCAATCCATCTCCTTTGCCTGAGGTTTAGATCTGGTTGAGTGAAGATATATTTCAGACTCTTATGATCAGAAAAGATTTCAGTGCGATTACCCAACAAGTATTGCCTCCATTTCTTGAGGGCAAACACAACTTCTGCCAGTTCAAGATCATGTGTGGGATAATTTTGCTCATGTGCATTCAACTGACGTGAAGCATAAGCCACAACTTGACGTTCTTGCATAAGAACTGCACCTAGACCTTGGAGAGATGCATCACAGAATATCTGGAAAGGTTTGGTAGTATCTGGGCCAACCAGAACTGGTGTAGAAGTGAGTTTAGTCTTCAGGAGATTGAAACTCTCATCACATTGTGGAGACCAAACGAACTTCTTGTCCTTCTTTGTGAGATCAGTGAGAGGTTTGGCAATCTTGGAAAAGTTTTGGACGAAACGACGGCATTAGCTAGCCAAGCCAAGAAAACTTCTAACTTGCTTCACCGTCTTAGGAGGTTTCCAATCAACAATTGCCTTAACCTTTTCTGGATCAATGGCTATGCCCTTGGCAGAGATGATATGACCAAGGTAAGCGACTTCTGGAATCCAGAACTCACATTTGGAGAACTTGGCATACAAACGATGCTCGTGAAGTTTCATGAGAGTGAGACGAAGATGTTCTTCATGCTCTTCCTCAGATTTTGAGTAGACCAGAATGTCATCAAGATATACCACAACGAACTTGTCGAGGTATTCATGGAAAACAGAATTCATGAGTCGAGAGAATGTCGCCGGTGCATTAGTGAGACCAAAGGACATGACGGTGTATTCATATAGACCGTATCGAGTAGTGAAAGCTGTTTTTGGAATATCTTCCTTTCTGATCTTTATTTGATGGTGACCCATTCTCAAGTCCAGCTTGGAGAATATTGAGGCTCCAGCAAGTTGATCAAAAAGATCATCGATACGAGGAATTGGATACTTGTTTTTGATGGTTTTCTCGTTGAGAGGACGATAGTCAACCACGAGTCTCTTTGTTTGATCCTTCTTTGCAACGAACAGAGTTGGGCAACCCCAAGCGGAGGAACTAGGTTGAATGTAACCTTTTTCCATGTACATATCGATTTGCTCCTTTAACAGTTTCAGTTCAGGAGGAGCTATCTTGTATGGATGCTTAGAGATTGGAGCAGTACCTGGTACAAGCTCGATCACAAACTCAACTGCTCTGTCCGGAGGCATCCCTCGCAACTCTTCTGGAAAGACGTCAGGGAATTCACAAACCACCGGAACATTTTCAATTGAAGGAAGAGGTTTTGCATCGAGGGTGCACAGCTGAGTGGAACTTGATTCATTTGGAGAATAGACTATCTGGCCAGAAGGGTGGAACAGAGTTATTGACTTCTGAGCACAGTCAATCGTAGCTTTATTGGCCTTCAACCAATCCATACCAAGAATGACATCAATCTCAGAATTGCCAAGCAGTATGAGGGAAGCAAGGAATATGTGGCCTTCAATTAGAATTTGATTTCTGTGACTGATCTTAGACGTTTGCATAGTTTCTCCAGGGGAGTTTACTACTAGCGGGGAACCCAAACCAACAAAGGGGAGTTTAACTGCTGTCGCAAAGATCTTTGACACGAAAGAATGCGATGCTCCGGTATCAAACAACACTTTAGTTGGGTTAGAGTTTACGGGGAATGTACCGAGAACAACGTCAGGAGCTTCCTCAGCTTTGTCGATCTTGACATGATTCACCCTTGCGGTCCTCCCGACAGGCCTGTTGTTGGAGTTGAAGGCTTTAGGCGGGGGAGCACGCACCATTGCCTGGTTTGTGTTGGGACGAGGTGGTGGTGGAGATAGCTGCCTCTGAGTGCACTTGTCAGCGTAGTGCCCCGTCTGCTTGCACTTGAAGCAAGTGACGACACGAGGAGGATCTGGCCTTGGCTGCCCCATTGAAACCCTCTGACCATGCATGTGAGCTGGGTTGGGTGGGCGGGGAGCAAAGCCTGGAGAATCTTGGGCATATGGAGCCCTAGTGACAGCACCATTTGGCACCCAGATGCGGCGCTTCTGCGGAAGGGTGGTCATGTTGGAGGAGGAACCACCCTCACGCGAGTGCTTTCGAGACTCCTCGAACGCCTTGCGCCCATTTTCTTCATTGAGCGCGGTGTTCACGAGCTCCTCGAAGTTGTTGGCCTTGATGTTGGTGAGGGCGTACTTGAGTTCCGGGTTAAAACCTCTGCGGAACCTTGCCATCTTCTTAGCCTCAGTGGACACCTCATCACCAGCGTAACGAGCGAGGCGATTGAACTCACTCTGATAGCCAATGACGTCTAGCTTGCCCTGCTTGAGAGAGCAAAACTCCTCACGCATCCTTTCCATGAGACCATCTGGAATGTGGTGCTTCAGGAAAGCTTCCTTGAAACAACCCCAGGTGATTGGGTAGCCAGCTCTCATGGTCTGGTAGTTCTCCCACCAAGTAGCTGCCTGACCCTTCAGCAGATAGGATGCATACTTGACCTTATCTTCCTCAGCGACGTGAGCAATCTCCAGAGCCTTAGCTATCTCACGGATCCAGTCATCAGCATCCAGCGGCTCGCGTGTTGCCACGAAAGCTCTCGGCCCCAGACTGAGAAACTCCTTGATACTGACTCGTGGAGCATTCTGGTTGTTGTGCTGGTTAGTCTGAAACTGGGCCATCTGTGCCATGACTTGGGTCATCTGAGTCAACAGGTCCGTGATTGGCGGTGGCTCAGGCGGGGTGTTCCTTGTTGGCGGCATCCTGAATGGAAATGCATTTTAGCACAACAACTGAAAAGGATAGACTTGGAAACCGAAAGAGAGATTATTCCGACGCATGAATAGATAACCAACAGGTACATCATCACATGTTCAAATACATCAGAATATCCAACACACCACAAATGGTTCGAATGCCAAAGGATAACTAAACATGGCTAAGAATGGATACATCGGTACTCCCATGCTCATCACGCAGGACGGCGGTGAGTAGTACGACGAGAGGTATGGTGAGGAGCACGCCCATGAAAGTAGGTAGAACGACGATCCACATAGATCTGATGTGGTCTTAGAGCGACTCTAGGTGTGGTGAAGTACATAGCGTCGACTCCCTGTGCTCCAAAGCGTGGAATCCCAGTGTAACCAGCACCGAGGTTAAGGAGTGGACCTCTGATCGGCTCGTAACCTCCAGCATCTGGTAGACGACGACCAACTGGCTGATCGAAACGTGCAAAGCGTTCATCTCCAACAAAGTCTGTGGTGTACGTCGCCAGACGAGTCAAAGCAAGGTAGAGCTGCTCTCTGACTGAAGCCAACTCCTGAGATAGTGTGCTGGCAACTGCGTCACTGTGCCTCACAAACTGAGCGGTTGTGTGCAGCCTAGAGTTATCATGCTCGTAGACATCCAGGTTGTCGTAGAGAGTGAAGTGAGCTCCCTCCGAAGTGATGTAACCACGGGGGATGTGGCGATAGATAGAATCATCAAATCCCAGTAGTCAGCATGAAGGACGGTGAGACTCACATAAGCTGCCTGCTGCACAGCCATATCCACTGTGGAACCTACTGCCTCGTAGCGGTGGACAACGCTCATGCCATCATCTGACAGAATGTAGACGATAGCCTGGTAGTAGGTCTGGTCAAACTCTCGCTGCTGCTCGTAGACCTGGTACTCTGGTGCCCAACGGAACCCCAGATAAGTGACCATGTCTCTCAGCATCTCCGGATAACCGGCAGTGCTCTCGCAACGAGTCATCCGAACCACCTGCGGGTAGAACCTGAGATCCATCTGCAGATGATTGGGAAGTTTTGATTAGACGCCGGTAGAAGAACTGAAGTGGAAAGCAACAACAAGGTTTCAACGGACGAAAAGGATGTTGAGAAGAACAGGATATCGAAGCAACATCGGGAAACACGAGACCAAAAACTCCTGAGGTACTACGGAAAACCCATCCGGGCTTCTAAAGGATCAATATCTACTGCTTAAGGAATAAAGGATTTGCTTCCGGGGCTTACACGCCTCCATTCTCAATCGTGAGTAGGCAACATGATAAATCATGTCACAACCACCTCCATTCCTATGGTCTAGTAGATATAACTATCCCAGAGAAACCAGGATACGTGAAAACCTAACTTGAAAGTTTAGGTGAGAAGAGAAAACAACGTTGCACTTCCTTACCAGAAAAGGGAGGGTGGGTGGGGAAAGAAATAAAATGGCAGAGTTCCTACTCTCACGTTTCATTTTTCCTATATAGCTACAAAATAGTTTCTAGACTCAACTGCGACCAGTAAAAGGGATCCTACAGGCAGACATGCTCTGATACCATTTGTCGCACCCGGACTTCTAGAGGATACTCACAGTTCCGTTGAACAGTAGTTGGTTGGATTACGGGGCTTACCGGCACCCGCATCTCTTACGAGTAGGCCAACACACGTATGTGTGACAACCAACCCCTACTGTTCATCGTCTACGTAAACCATCCCATAGAAATCAGGATACTACCATTGACGTACTTCATACCATACACACATGGTACGTCAACGGCGTTTAACAGAATGATAGCACAACATATCTCTAAGACACAAATAAATAGAAATAAGTTGCAAATAGCTCTCACTAGAGCAGAGATAGCAAATACAATCATCCAGAGGACACATGTCCCAACATATCATCATTACATCTCAGCGGAAGCATTCAACAGGTCTAAGTACAGACAAATCCAAATAGGCTTAAGAAGCCGGGAATGAAAGGAAAACGGAGCCCATCCACGTAGTCTCGGATCCTACCCAGGTCCGCTATCTACTCGTCAGCAGCCTCGTCAAACTCCATGTAGTAGCCATCACGGGGATCCTCGTAAGCGTAGTCTGCGGAAACCACAACCCCAAAGGGGTCAGTACAACAACGTACTGGCAAGCAAGACTCACAGTTCACCAAAGTGTAACCCGTCAACACCAAGCACAGATGCTTTGGGTTCAACAGAAGAAAGGGTGATACAAAAGATGCGGCAGCTGGCTGCACTGACCAACTACAGAAACATACTACAACTTCCGGCTACAGAAAGGAGATAAGATAGCGTATCGTAACCAACTAGAACTAACCACCAAACAAACCCATCCCGGATCTCGCCCCTTATCCAAAGAAGCAATCCGAGGATAAACTCACACAGTTGGATTAATGATGGTTCAAATTATTGTGTCAATAAGACTATTACTAGTCAAGTTATCATTAGTTAGGTGTAAGTTGTTCTGAGTACTTGTTAGCCAGTACTTTCACCAAGTCAACCATAACCGCGGAAAACACGGCTTCTCGAGAAGATTTATCCCTGCAGGGGTGCACCAATTTGGCCGTACACGTAAGAATATCCCGCCAGACGGGAATCATACCCACCAAGCGAGGCACTCTACACAACTCAACTCTTCTTCGCATCAAGCCCAAAGAACCACGTGTTGTGCATGCGCGGCTAATCGAGCCCCACGAAGAAAAGGGGACCCTCATAGCACTCTAAGACCACGCCGCCCTAAATGCCGACTACAAAAGTTCCACTCTGGCCTCGGGTTCGTACCTGCATATGCGTGCATCAAATGGAAAGCCCGAACTAAGTGTGGCGATTTGGACGAGATGCGAATCGAATCAAATTGAGGGGGGCGCCCATACACGCTTCCCACATGCGGTTAGTGCGATCATCATGGATCAGTAGACAAGACCCTTTTCCTAATTACGGTCGACACTAGCAGGCCTCAAAACCACGCCGGGCCTCCTGCCGGTGCCTTATCAGCAAATTATTATTACCTCAAAATTAATCAGGTTGTTGTTTAACATCGAGCCCCAGAACATAATAGAAATAGTAACAGAAAGTAACGGGTAACAGACTCGAGCAGAAACAACCTTAATCATGCTAGTAAGACACGGGCAACAAGCAATGGGGTTATAGGTGTGGAGGTGAGGCTATATCAGGGTTAAAGGGTAACATGTGATAGGATCGAACAGAAGCAATGACTCATAGGGCTAGCAGAATAGACAACGGAAAGTATCGGTATCCAATGTTGAAAGGAACACAATTGTAACACCTGGGGTGTTACCTGTTTTTTTTTTGCTTGCATCACATGCATCATATTGCATTGCACCATGTTTGCATCACAACAATTCAAAACAATTTAAAATTTCACACATGTCAACAATTTCCAATTTAACAATTGCAAACTACAACAACTCCTTTGTTTTCAAATAGTTTGCAGTTGTTCTAATCAAATTGCTTGTTAATACAAATTTCCCTGTTATTAAAACCCTAATGGAAAATTAAATTTCAAATAAAATCATAGTTGATATGATCCAAAACTGAGGTTTAAAAATTAAATTCTTGCAAAACAATTTTTTCAATAATGTTTGCATAATGGTTTGAACTTATTAAAGGGAATTTGCTTATTTCCAAAATTCCCAAATCAAACATTGTTTGAAATACAACTAAAACCTTTAAACCAAATTAAATTTTCAAAATTGTGAAACAATGTTAACTTTTGCTTTATTTGTTGTTTTGGAAAATTAACACAAATAATTCCTAAAAGGAAACCCCAAAATCCTATCCTTTCTCTCTCTCCCTCTTTGATCTCTTGCAAAAAAAAAATGGAAAAGGAAAAAAAAAGAGCAAAGGAGAGAGGCAAGCCCACCCCTTTCTTTTCCTTCCCCCAAGGCCCATCTCTCTTCTTCTCCTCCCCCCAGCCCACCAAACCTACTAGCCCAATACCCGTTCACTGTTGTCGTCTTCCTCCTCCCCCTACGTCATCTTCGTACGACCGCAGAACCACCATCCGATCATCCTCTCCCCCTCCCGATTCGCCTCCGTACCGAGCTCCTCTCCACCATATAACCACCCACCTACCTAGCCTAGCCTAACCCTAGCCCCCATCCTCTAGCCCTAGCGCCGCCGTCCTCTCTACCTAACCCGGATCCCCTCTGCTTCTTCTGAACCCTGCACCGCACCTCCACCCAACCGCCGTGAGAATTACCGCCACCATCCCGTCGCCGGCCATCCTCGAGTTAAACCCACCGCGGGAATGGAACCGCGGTGGTTCACCCTCACCTTTCGCCTCCTCGACGCGTGCTGGGAGACGCCGTAGTGGCCGCGCCGTCGCCGACATCCCCCTCCGTTCTGCTCCATCTACTGAACGCCGACGACCACCTGGTGAGCGCCCACCCTTTCTCCTGTCCCTCTCCCTCTACTCACTGCTCGCCTACGTGAAGTCCCTCGCGTGTCCACTGCCTCCGCTCGCCCGGGGTCGCCGTCAGGTGCCGGTGATCGTCGGAGCAGTCGCTGTTTTTCCTCTGTCAGTCAATCGTGCAGGTTCAGGAAAACTGCGTTCGTTTGTTTCAGTTAACCACCCGGCATACCATATCTTCAGTCGCACCCCTTACCTGACAAGGATTCAGAAGCAGCGCACTGGTAGCGAGTCAGTCCGCGCAGCGCTAGCGACCCGGGGTCGATCCCCCGCGGGCGCACCCCTTTTTCTCTTATTTTCCCATCGCGCGCAGCAGGCCCCACCCGTCATAGACCCAGCGCCACACATCGCCACACTGTTCCCCTGGCCCACGCGGCAGTAGCTAGGGTTAGCCCACCGCACGGTAACAAAAGTTTTCCTACGTTTCTGTTTTATTATCTAATCTTTTAAATTGCAGAAATAAACACTAAACCTAAAACTTTGATAACTTTTAATCTGTAATTCCAATTAATAAAAGTTATATATGTTTGTTGTTCCAAATTTAGTCATCTTTCCAAATATTCCAATTGTGTACTGTTTTGAAATTCCCAAATGCATTTAAAATTCAAATTTGAATAATTCAAATGCAAATTGCTAAATTCAATAACTAATTCATTATTAATCCAATAAATACAAATAAAATATGTTTTCCATACCATTTTGAATAACCTTTTCAAATATAAATTTTGTTTCATGGTTTGAATAATTTAAATTGCCCAAATAATTTAATACTTGTTTAATTCATTTAAATTTGATAAAATCATAACTTGCTCAAAATAAAATAATTTTGAACATGCAAAATATGTTTTCAAACCATCAAAGTGTGAACTTTTCAAATGTGAGTTTGGATTTATGTTTTGAACAAATAAAACTTCAATTAAATTTAAACTTGTTTTAAATCCATTTAAAACTTGTTTAATATTGTTTAATTCATAATTAAATTATCCTAATTCCAATTTCAATATTTGAAACATGTAATCCCACTAAAATTTGATGTTCTCTTCAAATACAAATTTTGTTAAATGTTTTGAACACTTTAACTTGATGAAAACAACAATTGCTTGTGTGACATGTTTAAGTAACCAAACTTTCCACACTTAACCAATAATTTCCAAACTTGTTAAACCTTATTTCAATTGGTTCTATTGTTGTTATCTTGTCGTTTTCCTCATCCATGCATCATACTAAACCACTTTCACCTGATGATTAGTTGGAAAAAAATTGTTTCAACCTTAATTCATGGGCTTTCATATGCAACTCAAATTGCATATGGGTCCATTTAAATCTGTTTATCTTGTCAACTAGTTTACTTTGATGCATCCTTAAATCTGTCATGCATCCATATCTTAATCATGCTGGATCTTTTGCCGTAGTAGTAATTGTTGCATCCGGTGTTTGTTCGAGGTTCATTGCTTCTTCCCGGATAGGACGTTGAGATGATGTGAGCAACGACAAGTTCTGCTACCTTGCGGGATCTCAGGCAAGTATACTCACTTGCTGCCAAATGGCTGCCTTTCATCACTTGTTACCGATACTTTCCGTTGTTCTTTTCTGCTAGCCTTAGTAGTAGTTGTTTCTGTTACGAACCTATCACATGAATCCTTTAACCCTGATATTGCCTCACCTCCACACCTATAACCATTGCTTGTGCCCGTGTCTTACTAGCATGCTTAGGTTGTTTTGCTCGAGTCTGTTACCCGTTACTTTCTGTTATTACTTCATTATGTTCTGGGGGCTCGAGGCTTAATCAATCAATCATGCTAATGTTATTGTTAAATAATAATTTTATGATAAGGCACCGGCAGGAGGCCCTTGTGGTTTTGAGGCCTGCTAGTGTCGACCCTAATAGGAAAAGGGTCTTGTCTACTGATCCATGATGAGCGCACTACCCGCATGTGGGAAGCGAGTATGGGCGCCCCCCTCAATTTGACTCGATTCGCATCTCGTCCAAATCGCCTTATTTAGTTCGGGTTTTCCATTTGCTGCATGCATGATCTTGCGAGCCCTTGGATCCCGGGTGGAACTTTCGTAGTCGGCATATAGGGGGACACGTTCTTAGAGTGCTATGAGGGTCCATTTTCTTCTGGGCTCGATTAGCCGTGCGCCCAAGGTGCTTTGGGCTTTATGCGAAGAAGGGTTGGATTGTGTAGAGTACCTCGCTTGGTGGGGTGATCTCCCACCTGGCGGGTTATTCTTGCGTGTACGGCTAAATTGGTGCAACCCTGCAGGGATAATCTTCTCGAGAAGCCGTGTTTTCCGCGGTTATGGATTACTTGGTGAAAGTACTGGCTAACAAGTACTCAGGACAACTTAAACCTAATGATCAACCATGTTACACCCAATGATTAACAACTTGACTAGTAATAGGTTTATTCACACAATAACCTGATTCATCTTTAATACAACTGTGTGAGTTATTCTCGGATTGCTTCTTCGGATAAGGGGCGAGATCCAGGATGGGTTTGTTTGAAGTTATCTTGCAGTTGGTTACAATACTCGATCTTATCTTCTTTCTGTTAGCCGGAAGTTGTAGTATCTCTCTGTAGTTGGTTAGTGCAGCCCGCTGTCGCTTATTTGCAATAACCCCTTCCTTTCCGTTGATACCAAAGTATTTGTATCTTGTGATGACTGGCTACGCCGGTATCTTGTGAGTATGGGTTTTATCCCCCTTGCCAGTACTTAACATTGCAGTCAACTGACCCACGAATCTCTTTCGTGGCTGCATATTCAACATTGCAGTCAACAGGTTTGAAGTCTGACGACGTTAGCTTGGGAATCCCTCCGGCTTGGCCTGGGCAGGGATTGGACGCTCTCGGTTATCTTCAGGACTCTTAGTCCAATTTGTATCTTGTCCGTAGCCGGACGCTATGTTGTTTCTTCCGCTGTTATTTGGATCTTTGTATTGTATCAGTTGTATCCTTGACTCGTCTGAGTCATCTTGTATCTATCTGTTTCTGTCGTGGGATAATCACGGCAGATGTTGCCAGAGGCAACTGATCTTGGGGCAAGTCGACACAGGTATTTGGGAGAGGGTTTAGCTCGAAAGAGAACATGATGATAAGCGATCTAGGAATCGACAATCAACTCGCCGAGTCTCGAATATAGCTCTCGATTTGTACTGGATACTCGATAACAGGTAATATGATTATGTCGTGAATCTCTGCCAAGCTAAGCCTAGGGGCCGGTTTATAAAGTACCCGTACCCCCCCTGGCTTGCCCTCCAAGACGCAGCTTGAGCCCTATCCGAACTCTGCATACAAACCCTAGCTTTCCTTATCGCCACCCACAATCCGGGTTACGAGGCCTACAAACTTTGGGCCTTCCAGAAGTTTCTTTATCCTTAGCCGGATCTCGCGCAGCGTCCTTTGGGCCGGGTTACGCCTTGGAGTTGGCCTACCGGGTTACTATCCCCCCATCAGTAGTCCCCAGGATAGCTTGGGCTTCCTGGATTCTTCCTTGAAGCGCTGGCTATCCCCTGCAAAAATATCAAACGCTCAAGCGTATGGAGGCCGGGTTACAACGCTTTGATAAACGGCCTGGTCCAACTCCATGGTGACCATGCCATAACCCAGCTCTCCTCCGAATGCTTCTCCTAATTTTCCGGGTCTAGGTCTTAATAAAAACTCCACGACTCTACACTTTTCTCGATAATTACTCCGGATACCACGGGAAGTATCCTTTTCTCTTTTTTGCCAGGATCTCTTGCTCAACACTCGATGAACTTCCCATAAACTTTGAATAGGTAGCCGTTACCCCGCAATTTCCGGGTCCCGCCCGTTGGACTTAATTTTTCCACCCGAACCATTATAAATAGGTCCTTAGGGGTAACCCTAACCCCAACGTCTCACTTTTCCTCATTCCTCTTCCTCCGTACCCAAACCCTCAGGGTGCCATTACGGGAACTTCGCGCGCATCTCCGGAGCCCGTTTGTCGCCGGCTGCGCTCCGCCACCGCGCGCTCAGCCCCGCCGCCGAGATCCGCCGCCAGTCACCCGACCTGCCCGCCAAGAGTCGCGAAAGGGCACCAGGCCTGCGCTATTTGCCTCCGCAAGGCTTCATTTCAACCTCCTCCTGTAAGTCTCCGGCACTCATTAATCTGTCCCTGCAATTTCTTGGTTTTGCTTCAAATTGGATCTAAATCGACCCGCCGGCGATTTCTCGGGGCGCACCGAATTAGGTTGCTAGCACTCATCCTAACCCATCCAATAGATAAAATATAGACTTCAGTTCACTCCTCTACTACCAGTAATCATTAATTTCGCCGTAAATCTAAGAATGGAATTCCCAATTTGGACTCGAACCGCCTAAAATTTCCGCCCTGGCTTCTATCACCCGGAAAATCCTCCCTTTCCAGTTCATTTACTCGCGATAAATGCACGGACAACCATCTATTTCTCTTAAACACTTATCCATACCTTAACCTCCATAATTTTTATAAGGACATATGATACCCGGACAATTTGTACCGTGCCCCGCAAAACAATAACCGGATAACATTTAATTTCCAAGTTGACTCAATACCTCTTATCAATACTCGGCCAACTGACAGTTTCCGAGTCTCGTTTCTCATGTTTTTCTACCTGATGTTTTACAGGTTAACCCCATGGCACCCAAGAAGCAGGCAAAGCAGCCAGCCAAAGCCAAGGCCACAAACTCCATATCCGCCAACTGGGCACGATCTTCGGTCACCAAGGCCAAATTAGAAGAATTGGTCGAGCTAGGGGTTCTCCCCCCTCAGGAAATTATCCACTGGAGGGTGCCGGGTAACGAAACCCGGCCTACTCCGGCAGAAAACGAGGTAATATGCTTTGTTGAACATGTGACCCGGGGCTTCCGGCCTCCGGGTCATCCTTTCTTTCGCGACGTTTTAATCCATTATGGCCTTCGCATTTTCGACATAGGACCCAATTCCGTTTTAAACATCACTCATTTTATCGTTCTTTCCGAGTCTTACTTGTGCACTCCACCAAGTCTGGCCCTCTTCGTCGAACTCTTCCAGTGCAAACCGTGCCGCGAAAGCGGCGACGGTGCACTTCTTACTTGCGGCGGGGTTTCCATCCAACGCCGCAAGAAATCCTTAATGCCTCCTCTCACCCTTAACTCCCACGTAAAGCACTGGCAGCTCTCGTACTTTTACTGCCAGGACACCTCCCCGCCCGGCGAAAAGAAGTTGCCGGGTTACTCGGAGGGTCAACTTGACATTTCCGAAGCCTTCAATAGGTTTGCCCCCGACCCGGAAAGGGAAGAAATTCTGCCTCTATTGGCCAAAATCTCCATCCTTTCTGCCCAAGGACTCATCGGGCTTAACCTGGTGAAGACTTGGGTCGATTTCCGCATCCAGCCCAACTCCATTCGCACAAAACTGATGTGCGAATACTCGGGGCAAACCACGGACCCGATCCGATACTCCACCAGCAATTTCGCTCCTAGCGATGCCAACAAAACAATCAAGGGCTTTCTGACGGAAAAGCTCGAGGTGATCCGGAACATAGCCGGATTAGAACCTTTTACCCTCGAGAACCCGGCCCCCGCGGTAAGGACCTAACTTTAACAAGTTCAATTCTATTCGCTCCTCTTGATACAACTGTTAATCCTTGCTCTGGTGTCTCCACCTCAGGCCGACAATGACTTCAGGAAGGCGGATACTCCTCCTAACTCCGGAGACCCGGAAGAGGAAGGGGATGCCGTTAACTCGGACGAAGGTACATACTTGGTCCCCTTGAATACGTCATGCCCTATTTCTCGTTTCCATACTATAATCTTGATTACTTTCAGAGCAAGAAGACCAGGACGAGGAGGAAGAAACGGACGGCAAGGTGGAGTCTGCCAGCAATGAAGATGAACCGGAGCCAGCGATTAAAGCCGGGTCCAAAAGAAAACCCCAAGGAATTGTCTTCCAGGTTTCATTTCATTTCCTTGTGCTTAATTTTCGTTCCCGTGGTATCATTCATGAGCTAACCCTGTCATCACCCCTTTGGCCATACTGAAGGAGCCACCTGCGTCCAGGCGTAGAGTAACCCGGAACCATCCGGGTAACGAGACCCTTAACCCGGGTACTTCATCGCCTCCAGCTCGACATACTGGTATTCACCATACCCAAGAATCTTTCCCAACCATTCCCTCACAAACTAATCTCACACCTTGCTTGGTATTTTTTAGTATCTTCCGGGTCCAGCAGCGGCTTTCCCTCGGACTTCGCGGTGAACCCCGGGTAAAGTTCTTTTCCTGATGTTATGCCGAACCTTTATCGCCCCTTTTCATGACTTATGCGCTAACTGCACCCTTGCACTTTCTGTAGAGCCACGGTCGTTACTAGCGACCAGGAAGACATGGAAGTTGAGGACCGGGGTAAGAATAAACCGACTGACGATGCATTTACCACAGCTGGTGATGAGCAAGCGTCACCAACGGACCCGGCTAGGCAGGAAGCCGGGTATCCAATAGCCTCGCACACAAGCGAGAAGGAGAAAGGGCCAAACTCCGACATTCGGATGACCCGGGTGCCGTCTCCTGTTACGAAGAAAACTTCTTCTCCAAATTCCACGCCCCCGAGTCTTCTAACTCGGATAACAATGATTTTAACCAGCTGATGAGTGCTCTCCTGTCCATGAAAGCTTCAGAGGGAAATGTCTTGGAGCGTATGGCCGCAGCACATCAGGTAATATTATTTGATATTCCTTACTACACACCCAGTCCCCAAGTTCGGAGCATAACTTGTTGAAGTTGTGCTCGGTACTTCATACCATACCCGGCTTGTCATGATATCTGACTTACAGCTTTACTCGTTCCTTGCAGGCGGAAATTACTCGGTCTGACGAGGTATTACTCAAGACCGAGCAGCTCCTGCTTGCTGAAGTAAAGCGCAGAGAAACCCTTGAGGCGGAAGTGAAGACTTTGAAAAAGGATGTCTCCAGATACAAGAAGAAATACAATGCTGCCCAATCTACGCTGAAAAACTTGTCGAACCAGGTTGCGGACACTTATCGCATCTTGCTAAGTAAGTTTTATTCGTGATTATCTTACATGCCTCTATCTTGTCGTTATAATAATCAAGATTACTGATATGCTTTCTTTTACTCCAATTGCAGGTGCTAACCTTGCTGCTCCAGAGGACGATGCCGTCGCTATGACTAAAACGCTAAAGACCGTGCTCCGAACATTTTTTGCCGGCACAAAGCTTTTATTGGATGCCGTGAAATGGCCTTCCGAGGTATACCCAGGCGAAGAAAATCTTATGCAAGCTTTTTCAACGGTGCCTGGATGGGTTGAAATATGGAAGCGCTCGTCCTGCCGAGTCGGCATGACCCGGGCCTTTACGCTGGCGAAAGCTTATTTTCCTAAGCTTGACCCGGCAAAGGTAATATCCGGGTTTCCTGAATTCAAGGCTGATGGCTCCAAGTTTACGCCCAAGGATTTCAAAGTTATACAATCCGCCGTACGCCACTCGGCTACTGCCTTGGCCGATAAGATGGAACTGGACACCATCATGAGCTCGTACGACGCTGAAGGCAAGACCATTTTGGTGGAGGCACCCCCTCCCTTCGACATGCTGGAAAAATGGGCGACTGACCTGGCCAGGAGGAAAGAAGAAGCTGCTAAGAGAGAGGCCGAGTCAGGCTTAAGGCCATCTACCTCTACTCCGGCTGTTCCTCCGCCTGTCCGTCCTGATGTGGAAAGTCCGGGTAATGCTGCTGGAAAGGCTAAGGAGCAGGTCCAAGACCAAGACCCGGAAGACCATTCCCAGGATGCCGAGTAGGATAATGTCTTGTAAAAAACTGGTGTGATTTTGATGATGCGCTTGTTGCGCCATTGATGCCGGTACTGCCACTTTGTACTTTTAACTCGTGATAACTTTGTGCCTTTCCCGGCTTTTGATAATCTCGACCCTTTGTTTTTAAGCTCATTCTTGATACTCGATTGCTTTTGATTCCCTTTTCGAGGCTCGGTTAACCGAGTATCGCGCGCTTTGATAACTGGACTTTTCTTTAAGTCCCCAAGACTCGGAAGCCAAGGTTTTTCGCGTTTTAATAGATAAACAGTTTGTTTCTGTTTCGAAGTCCGCAGTCCCCATGACCCAAAGTACGAGCCAGGGGGGTGTGGCCTTTCTCAGATGACAAACGGCTCTTTACTAAACCGAAAACCAACAGCCATTCACATAAATACTGAAGTCATGCTTGATACTTGTTGAGTTTCCGGCTATTTAGCCTTGTACTCTGCATAGACTTGTGGTTTAGATGACCCTTTTGATTATCTTGTACTGTAAGCCGGCTTTCGCGTGGATACCATGTTGTTACATCTATACGAAAAACAGAATCAAGCAAGTCCCATTGGGCTGCATGGTTTGATTGTAATCGTAAGCGAACAGATCATGCCACTTTGGTGCGATTCGCATCGAGCTTAAGTAAGAATAACCAAGAAATTTGGCTCCTTCGTCCGGTTATAAGATTGCAGCCGTACTTGTTTTGCAAGTAATCGGCCCTCATAACTCATAGGCATCAAGGCCAGGTCTCTGGGTTTGTGACCACTACTTAAGCAGTTTCAAAAACTCATGTACGTGCAACGTATTTTGATGATACTGATGCATTGATAATAACAAATATCACTTACTTGTACTTGAAGCAACGACCATGATAAGACTTGAAAACCATCTCTTTTATTGATACGAAAAAGTTTGTGCCAGCAGGTCGCCTCATTAAAAACCTCCCAGTCCCCTTAGGTACCCTGGGTAGGAAAAGAGCGCGTATGAAACCTGCTGTCCGTTACACTGCTTTAGTTCTTCTCGAGAATCGGCCCTAGGCTGGCACGGCCGATGCACATTCTCCATTTGTTAGTCCCTTTCATAATGAGTACCGGGTTTGTTAGCCAATCCGGGTATGTCGTTCTCGTAGCGCGGCTAGTTGTAGATAGCGGTGTGATTTCCTCTTCTATGCCAGGGAACTTGGAAGGACCGCTCCTGACGAAGGCCACCATCTTGGGATCTTGTTCTGTCCTGGTTCCTGCTTTATTCCCTTCAGAGGTCGGCCTTTTTGACGTTGCCCTTTCCTCCAGGTTTGCCTGCGATCGGTACTGCTTGAGCTCTTCTTTCCTACAGGCTTGCTCAGCCATTGCTGCATCTCCTTCATCGCATTCAGCTGCTATATCTCGATTTCCGTGTATGGTAATGGTCTTCTTAGGACCCGGGATTTTCAGCTGCAAATACACATAACACGGTCTTGCCATGAACTTGGCATAAGCCGGCCTTCCAAACAATGCGTGATAGGGACTGCGCAACTTAACCACTTCAAAGGTGAGCCACTCAACCCGATAATTGTCCTTTGATTCCCCAAAAGCTACCTCCAACGCCATTTTTCCTTCAGGGCACGCTGAATGACCCGGCACTATCCCATGAAAAACTGTTGTACTCTTTTGCAGTTGAGATTCTTTGAGGCCCATGCGCAGAAAAGTTTCCCAGTACAGGATGTTGATGCTGCTTCCTCCATCCATCAAGACTTTTTTCAATTCATACCCATTGACCTGTGGTGCCACTACCAAGGCTAAAACTCCCGGGTGATCAACTCTGTCCGGGTGATCCCTTCTGCTCCAAGTTACCTCCTGTTCTGACCACCTCAAATACCTTGGAACAGCGGAAGAGACTGAATTGACCGCTTGTTTCAGTATCTTTTTATCCTTGCTAGAGCCTCCAGTAGTGTGCACATGATATTGACCCAACTGTTTGGGGTTAGCCTGAAAACCTCCCGCTGCCCCTTGATTGTTGCCCGGATTTCCTGCTGCCGGGTTACCGGCTGGGGGTGGACCGTTGCCCAAATTTCCACCTGGACCCGGGCCTCCTCCCCGACCCGCTCCTCGCATGGCTCTGTTTACTTCCTCATTCTTCCATCTCTGTAAGTCGGCGCATTGCTCCAAGGAGTGATTAGCCGGTTTGCCGTTCCTGCTGTGCTTCGGGCACGCCATCCTGAATATATCCCAACTGTTGCCCGGCCTCGGAGGTCCTTGATAATGCCCCCCATTATGATTTCCGGTATTAAAATTCCCTTCAGATCTGGGTCTCGAAGACCCGGCTTCGGTATTAGCTACAAACTCGGAACCTCCTTCCAATAGGCGCTTGTTCTGACTATTTCCGTTATTGCTCGGTGCTGATCCATTGCCGGTTCTTCCACTATTACTGGTGCTCACCTTCGTTTTCTTGTCATCAAATTCTTCCTCTGTAGTGTCTGTTGCAGCATGTTTGTTGCACGCATCCATTAATTCTCCCATTGTAACCTCCGATGCATTCCTACTGGACTTCATTCGAGTTAACTTTTGCACTAAAGGGATATACTTGCATGTTTTTGCCATAGCTTGTAGCGCATCTTTGGGCTGAATGTCTGTGGATGAGTGAAGTATTTCCATGACCCGGCGTACCCAACTGCGTGCTGATTCTCCCTTCTTCTGAACGCACCGCTCTAAATCATCAATAGTGAATAGCTTCCTGCACGTTCCATGAAAGTGCTTGACGAACGCGGTCTTTAGTTCTTCCCAAGACTTGATCGATCTTTCTGGCAGGTTGGTAAACCATAACTTTGCTGCTCCTTCTGACATCATCAAATACATGAACTTGGCTTGAAGATTCTCGGATGCATTGCGGATTGACATTGCCATCTCATAACTACTCAACCATGTTTCCGGATCCATGGTCGGTTCATAGTTCACTACTTTTCCCGGCTCTTTGAATTTTTCCGGGTAAGGTTCAGCTCTGATGTCATCCGAGAGACACTTGGGACCTGCGAGGACGGTTGAGATTGGCCTTACTCGGGGAGTATGCGATCCGGCCGGGGGCGTAGCGGGGCGCGGTGCTGCAGGCAACCCATGTGCAGCAGACCCGGCCCCAGCTCTCCGAGCCCTGGAGTTATCCACGACGGCCTGCGCCACCGATGCTGCTGGAACACGGGGGGGAGGCGGCATTTGCTGCTGCTCTTCCCTCCGCCGCGCTGAGTTTGCTTGAATATTCCCTTGTTGTTGACTGGCGTATGGCGTCCCATGCATCCCGCTTCTGTGATCCGGGTAATTGGCCTGCTGCGCCACTGCCGTGTGCATTAGATCGATTGCTTGCCGGGTCCTTTCTGCATGGGGCGATTCTCCTACCGGGATTTGGTTCAATGCAAGTGTTGCTGCATACACGTTGTCCATAGGATTGTTGTAGTGGCCTGCTGGCGTGCGAAACCGTGACGGCGGATGCGATGGCAACTCGATGCCGGTTGTGACTCCGGTTCGTGGTGGGGGTAAACCGGCCTGCACGTTTGCCGCGCGGGCTTCCGCTGTCGCCGGCTGAGGCGCAGTTCCCTGGTTTACGGCTGGGATTGGTTGGTCCTGAGGCGTAATAAACAAAGCCGCCGGGTTAAGGACCCCACCCGTGGCCGGTAGTCTAGTTTGAGTTCTCTGGTGTACTCTAGATGTTTCCTCTCGGAGCCGGGTTTCCAATGCATCCAGCTCGCGTTGACGCGTAGCCATCCCTTGTTTCTCTGCTTCCACTTGCCTTCTTTGCTGTTCCAACGCGCGGCGAGCCACATCCAGGTCCCTGACACGTTCAGCTGCGTTTTCTGGAGTGATAATGTAGCGAGGACCGTGGGGTCTAGGATCAGATTATTGTCGAACAAGGCCGGGTGGCGCGGGTTTGACGGACCCGCCCCCGGTGTCCGGTTCCCCAGGAATCCGAACGTATTCGCGTGCATCTCCTCATCCGCCGCACGGCTAGTCACTGATGCCGACTCTCCGTCGACCCGGGCCAGGATCGGGTTTCCGTTAGCCGCATCCTGTTGCTGTGCCAATGTATGAGCCGCCCCGACCGGAGCCGTGGTCATGTTTCCTTGATTGAGGTTAGCTGCTGGAGCCGTGTAGACCGCCGCTCGGCGTATTACGCCTATTGTGAGTTCGTGTTGTTCTTCTCCGCTATTGTCTTCTCCATAACGGTCTTCCAGCAGGTCCCTGATAGATTCAGTATCATCCTTTCCATCGTCCGGGTCATGCGGGGTCCACGCCGGCTCCTCCGGCTGTTCCCACTGCACGATGGATTCTTCAATCTGGTCTGTTGCTCCAACTGATTCTTCTCTACCTGACTGGGCGCAAGCATCCTCCCCTGACACAGAATCAGATCCAACATAGTCAGGAGCCGAGCCAGAGGAACATACCATACCGATGAAGACGCTGATCCGGCCGATTGTAACGACAGATCCGGATTCGAGGCGATCCGACTCTGGCCCCCAGCCGGAGTCGTCCACCATCTTCTCTCCTTTGTGGTCGTCGTAGATCTCTCCGACGACGAGGTTCCTCATGCCTTTCCGAGCTTCTCCCGTGATGTAAACACCTTTGGACGCAGGCCCCACGGTGGGCGCCAACTGTCGTGGGATAATCACGGCAGATGTTGCCAGAGGCAACTGATCTTGGGGCAAGTCGACACAGGTATTTGGGAGAGGGTTTAGCTCGAAAGAGAACATGATGATAAGCGATCTAGGAATCGACAATCAACTCGCCGAGTCTCGAATATAGCTCTCGATTTGTACTGGATACTCGATAACAGGTAATATGATTATGTCGTGAATCTCTGCCAAGCTAAGCCTAGGGGCCGGTTTATAAAGTACCCGTACCCCCCCTGGCTTGCCCTCCAAGACGCAGCTTGAGCCCTATCCAAACTCTGCTTACAAACCCTAGCTTTCCTTACCGCCACCCACAATCCGGGTTACGAGGCCTACAAACTTTGGGCCTTCCAGAATTTCTTTATCCTTAGCCGGATCTCGCGCAGCGTCCTTTGGGCCGGGTTACGCCTTGGAGTTGGCCTACCGGGTTACTATCCCCCCATCAGTTTCTGTTGTAATTGTGGAATATTCGTGAACTGTTGTAATGTTATCATAAGTGGCAACCTGGAATCGGTTATTATGCGGATTCGGCGGGAATGCTGAAATCTGCATAGTGCCCGATCTCGGGGCGTCACAAATGGTATCAGAGCCTTGGTTCCGATTCCCGAGATTGTTTCGATACGAATGGTTATCGAAGCAACGGGTCCGCAAAGCCTGTAGGTTAACCTCGCTAACGGTCGTGTTTCTAGAGTGTCAAAAACTATTTCTGCTAAACTATTTTGGAAAACATCTCAATAGGATTCTTGTTTTCTCCTTATCCCTATTCTATTTCCCCTCCCATCTTATTTGTTTTGGAGTTTTTCCCCCTTGTCTATGTTTCAAAGTTTTAGGATCCTACGTGGGTGGACGTTTTCTGAACATTTAACCTAATAGGTTCGATCATCGGAAGATTCCTGGTGGAAGAACATCGTCGTCACTCCGAGCAAGAGTCTCTTGTTAGTGGTGTCGAGAAGCCCTTGTTAGTGGTGTCGAGGAGATCAACCGGAAGCACGAAGAATCGATAGTCGAACTTCTTTCCCCTCCCGGGTTAGCAGGTGGATTGCGAGGGCGCAATCCCTTGTTAGTGGTGTCGTCTGTAACACCTGGGGTGTTACCTGTTTTTTTTTTGCTTGCATCACATGCATCATATTGCATTGCACCATGTTTGCATCACAACAATTCAAAACAATTTAAAATTTCACACATGTCAAAAATTTCCAATTTAACAATTGCAAACTACAACAACTCCTTTGTTTTCAAATAGTTTGCAGTTGTTCTAATAAAATTGCTTGTTAATACAAATTTCCCTGTTATTAAAACCCTAATGGCAAATTAAATTTCAAATAAAATCATAGTTGATATGATCCAAAATTGAGGTTTAAAAATTAAATTCTTGCAAAACAAATTTTTCAATAATGTTTGCATAATGGTTTGAACTTATTAAAGGGAATTTGCTTATTTACAAAATTCCCAAATCAAACATTGTTTGAAATACAACTAAAACCTTTAAACCAAATTAAATTTTCAAAATTGTGAAACAATGTTAACTTTTGCTTTATTTGTTGTTTTGGAAAATTAACACAAATAATTCCTAAAAGGAAACCCCAAAATCCTATCCTTTCCCTCTCTCCCTCTTTGATCTCTTGCAAAAAAAAATGGAAAAGGGAAAAAAAAGAGCAAAGGAGAGAGGCAAGCCCACCCCTTTCTTGTCCTTCCCCCAAGGCCCATCTCTCTTCTTCTCCTCCCCCAGCCCACCAAACCTACTAGCCCAATACCCGTTCACTGTTGTCGTCTTCCTCCTCCCCCTACGTCATCTTCGTACGATCGCAGAACCACCATCCGATCATCCTCTCCCCCTCCCGATTCGCCTCCGTACCGAGCTCCTCTCCACCATATAACCACCCACCTACCTAGCCTAGCCTAACACTAGCCCCCATCCTCTAGCCCTAGCGCCGCCGTCCTCTCTACCTAACCCGGATCCCCTCTGCTTCTTCTGAACCCTGCACCGCACCTCCACCCAACCGCCGTGAGAATCACCGCCACCATCCCGTCGCCGGCCATCCTCGAGTTAAACCCACCGCGGGAATGGAACCGTGGTGGTTCACCCTCACCTTTCGCCTCCTCGACGCGTGCTGGGAGACGCCGTAGTGGCCGCGCCGTCGCCGGCATCCCCCTCCGTTCTGCTCCATCTACTGAACGCCGACGACCACCTGGTGAGCGCCCACCCTTTCTCCTGTCCCTCTCCCTCTACTCACTGCTCGCCTACGTGAAGTCCCTCGCGTGTCCACTGCCTCCGCTCGCCTGGGGTCGCTGTCAGGTGCCGGTGATCGTCGGAGCAGTAGCTGTTTTTCCTCTGTCAGTCAATCGTGCAGGTTCAGGAAAACTGCATTCGTTTGTTTCAGTTAACCACCCGGCATACCATATCTTCAGTCGCACCCCTTACCCGACAAGGATTCAGAAGCAGCGCACTGGTAGCGAGTCAGTCCGCGCAGCGCTAGCGACCCGGGGTCGATCCCCCGCGGGCGCACCCCTTTTTCTCTTATTTTCCCATCGCGCGCAGCAGGCCCCACCCGTCATAGACCCAGCGCCACACAGCGCCACGCTGTTCCCCTGGCCCACGCGGCAGTAGCTAGGGTTAGCCCACCGCACGGTAACAAAAGTTTTCCTACGTTTCTGTTTTATTATCTAATCTTTTAAATTGCAGAAATAAACACTAAACCTAAAACTTTAATAACTTTTAATCTGTAATTCCAATTAATAAAAGTTATATATGTTTGTTGTTCCAAATTTAATCATCTTTCCAAATATTCCAATTGTGTACTGTTTTGAAATTCCCAAATGCATTTAAAATTCAAATTTGAATAATTCAAATGCAAATTGCTAAATTCAATAACTAATTCATTATTAATCCAATAAATACAAATAAAATATGTTTTCCATACCATTTTGAATAACCTTTTCAAATATAAATTTTGTTTCATGGTTTGAATAATTTAAATTGCCCAAATAATTTAATACTTGTTTAATTCATTTAAATTTGATAAAATCATAACTTGCTCAAATTAAAATAATTTTGAACATGCAAAATATGTTTTCAAACCATCAAAGTGTGAACTTTTCAAATGTGAGTTTGGATTTATGTTTTGAACAAATAAAACTTCAATTAAATTCAAACTTGTTTTAAATCCATTTAAAACTTGTTTAATATTGTTTAATTCATAATTAAATTATCCTAATTCCAATTTCAATATTTGAAACATGTAATCCCACTAAAATTTGATGTTCTCTTCAAATACAATTTTTTTAAATGTTTTGAACACTTTAACTTGATAAAAACTACAATTGCTTGTGTGACAAGTTTAAGTAACCAAACTTTCCACACTTAACCAATAATTTCCAAACTTGTTAAACCTTATTTCAATTGGTTCTATTGTTGTTATCTTGTCGTTTTCCTCATCCATGCATCATACTAAACCACTTTCACCTGATGATTAGTTGGAAAACGATTGTTTCAACCTTAATTCATGGGCTTTCATATGCAACTCAAATTGCATATGGGTCCATTTAAATCTGTTTATCTTGTCAACTAGTTTACTTTGATGCATCCTTAAATCTGTCATGCATCCATATCTTAATCATGCTGGATCTTTTGCCGTAGTAGTAATTGTTGCATCCGGTGTTTGTTCGAGGTTCATTGCTTCTTCCCGGATAGGACGTTGAGATGATGTGAGCAACGACAAGTTCTGCTACCTTGCGGGATCTCAGGCAAGTATACTCACTTGCTGCCAAATGGCTGCCTTTCATCACTTGTTACCGATACTTTCCGTTGTTCTTTTCTGCTAGCCTTAGTAGTAGTTGTTTCTGTTACGAACCTATCACATGAATCCTTTAACCCTGATATTGCCTCACCTCCACACCTATAACCATTTCTTGTGCCCGTGTCTTACTAGCATGCTTAGGTTGTTTTGCTCGAGTCTGTTACCCGTTACTTTCTGTTATTACTTCATTATGTTCTGGGGGCTTGAGGCTTAATCAATCAATCATGCTAATGTTATTGTTAAATAATAATTTGATGATAAGGCACCGGCAGGAGGCCCTTGTGGTTTTGAGGCCTGCTAGTGTCGACCCTAATAGGAAAAGGGTCTTGTCTACTGATCCATGATGAGCGCACTACCCGCATGTGGGAAGCGAGTATGGGCGCCCCCCTCAATTTGACTCGATTCGCATCTCGTCCAAATCGCCTCATTTAGTTCGGGTTTTCCATTCGCTGCATGCATGATCTTGCGAGCCCTTGGATCCCGGGTGGAACTTTCGTAGTCGGCATATAGGGGGACACGTTCTTAGAGTGCTATGAGGGTCCATTTTCTTCTGGGCTCGATTAGCCGTGCGCCCAAGGTGCTTTGGGCTTGATGCGAAGAAGGGTTGGATTGTGTAGAGTACCTCGCTTGGTGGGGTGATCTCCCATCTGGCGGGTTATTCTTGCGTGTACGGCTAAATTGGTGCAACCCTGCAGGGATAATCTTCTCGAGAAGCCGTGTTTTCCGCGGCTATGGATTACTTGGTGAAAGTACTGGATAACAAGTACTCAGGACAACTTAAACCTAATGATCAACCATGTTACACCCAATGATTAACAACTTGACTAGTAATAGGTTTATTCACACAATAACCTGATTCATCTTTAATACAACTGTGTGAGTTATCCTCGGATTGCTTCTTCGGATAAGGGGCGAGATCCAGGATGGGTTTGTTTGAATTTATCTTGCAGTTGGTTACAATACTCGATCTGATCTTCTTTCTGTTAGCCGGAAGTTGTAGTATCTCTCTGTAGTTGGTTAGTGCAGCCCGCTGTCGCTTATTTGCAATAACCCCTTCCTTTCCGTTGATACCAAAGTATTTGTATCTTGTGATGACTGGCTACGCCGGTATCTTGTGAGTATGGGTTTTATCCCCCTTGCCAGTACTTAACCGTACTGACCCACGAATCTCTTTCGTGGCTGCATATTCAACATTGCAGTCAACAGGTTTGAAGTCTGACGACGTTAGCTTGGGAATCCCTCCGGCTTGGCCTGGGCAGGGATTGGACGCTCTCGGTTATCTTCAGGACTCTTAGTCCAATTTGTATCTTGTCCGTAGCCGGACGCTATGTTGTTTCTTCCGCTGTTATTTGGATCTTTGTATTGTATCAGTTGTATCCTTGACTCGTCTGAGTCATCTTGTATCTATCTGTTTCTGTTGTAATTGTGGAATATTCGTGAATTGTTGTAATGTTATCATAAGTGGCAACCTGGAATCGGTTATTATGCGGATTTGGCGGGAATGCTGAAATCTGCATAGTGCCCGATCTCGGGGCGTCACAACAATGGTTCATGTGAGTGAATACTTGCCTGCAAACTCAGCAGCCTGGTACTGAGCTAGATCCTCAGAAGGGGTGTCGTAAAGCTCGTCTGTCTCAACGTCGTCGTCTATTCGAGAAGACGCAAACAAACAACACAGAGAGATAAACAATCAATAACATGGCATAATGCACAATCATGGGATGATGCATGACCATTTAATTGATGCATCAAAATAAACTAGTTGACATGGTAACAACATGATTAAATGGACCCACATGCAATTTGAGTTGCATATGAAAAGCCCATGAATTATGGTTGAAACAATTGTTTTACAACTAACCAATGGGTGATAGTGGATTAGCATGATGCATGGATGAGGAAAACAGAAAAATAACAACAATAGAAGCAATTTAAAATAAGGTGTACCAAGTTTAGAAATTTATTTATTAAGTTAGGGAATTTTGGTTACTTAAAGGTGTTACACAAGTATTTGTTGTTTTCACCAATTCAAATTGTTCAAAACAGATAGCAAAGTTCATATTTGAAAAGAAAACAAAATTTTAAGTGGATTACATGTTTCAATTATTGAAAAAGGAATTGCAATGATTTAATTATGAATTAAACAAGTTTAAACAAGAATTAAATGAATTTAAAACAAGTATGAATTTATTTGAATTTTTATTTGTTCAAAATAGTAATTCAAATTCATATTTGAAAAGTTTATACTTTTCTAGTTTGAAAACATATTTTATATGTTCAAAAATAATTTAATTTGAGCAAGTTATGAATTTAGCAATTTTTAAATGATTTAAACAAGGTTTGAAATATTTAACCAATTTTAATTATTCAAATCATGAAAAAAAAATTATATTTGAAAAGGTGGTTCAAAGTAGCATGGAAAACATATTTTATTTGTGTTATTTAAATTAAGTATGAATTAGTTATGCATTTAATCAAATTTAAAATGATTTGTTTGAATTTGAAATTTTAATGCATTTGAATTATTCAAAACAGAAAACAAATGGTTTAACTAGGTAGAGAATTAAATTTGGTTCAACAAACATATTTTATTTTTATTATTTGGATTTATAAAATAAAAGTTATTAGCATTTTAGTGGCAGAGACCAATCTGTAAATGCAAAGGATTTGTTTTGAAAAAGAAAAAGGCTGAAAACCAATTTTCACTCTGCAGTGGCTAACCCTAGCCACTGACAGAGGGCCCCTGGGCCACGGTGGCCCGCGTGCGTGCACAGCAGCTGACAGGGGGGCCACCCTGTCAGTGCCCTTCGCAAAAAAAGGTGGGGATTTAATCGCGAGCGCAGGGCTCGAACCCGCGCTGCGGACGAGCGCACAGTGGTGCGTTACCACTGCGGTGCGAATGTGTTCTTGTCAGTATAGGGGGCGCAGCTAGGTTATAGTTCAGTTTCGTTAACTGAACTTTTCTGCGCGCGCGTTTCTGAATCTTGACAGAGGGCACGGCGGCTCAACGGCGGCGAGCTGCAGCGACGTTGCGGTGCCTGGTGCGCGTAGGTGTTGGTGTGGTGATGTGCGCGTGCACGCGTTGCAGAGAGGAGGAAGGAGAGGGGTGAGGAGCAGGTGATCACCTAGAGGGACAGAAGGGGGAAGCAGGCGCGGGGCAGAGGTGGTCGCCGGCGACTGCTGCGAGGAGGACGGCGGAGATCCAGGCTCCCTCCGGCACGGTGGTGGTGTCGAGGGCGTAGCTGGAGTCGAGGGGAGTTCGTTCCCGGGGTCAGCGTGGAAGGTGGGGCACGGGAACGGCGTCGATCACCATGGGTTCAGAGAGGGTGGCGCCGGTGAGGTTCAGAACAGGAGGGAAATTGGCAGAGAGAGAGGAAAAATGGCGGCGCTCTGCGAGGGAGAAGGAGGTAGGTGGCTAGGGCTGCACTCGGGCTAGCTAGGCTAGGTTTTATAGGGGCTAGGGCGCGCTGCTGGCCGTCTGCTGCCGCTGCCGTCGACGTGGCGGTGGCGGATGCGCGCCGTACACAGAGAAGAAAGGGGAGGGGGGTGCGAAGGGGTATCGGGCCGGGGAGCTGGGCTGGGCCGTGCTGCTCCCCTCCTCTGTGCGTTTGTTTGCTTTTTTTTCCTTCTATTTCTTTTTGCTGAAATGAGATAGGAAGAAATAGATAAGGTTTTGGGGTAGAAAAAAATTAGGGAAATTTTTTTATATTACTTATTTATGTTAACAGCACAAAGTGCACTTTTGTTTGTTCAAAAGGATTTGAATTTAGGTCCTGTTTGAAATTTGTTTAAAATTTGAATGAGATTAATATTAATTGAAAATAATTGAACTTGAGCAAATAAGTTTTAAATTCAAGTTTCTTTGAAGCAAGTGAATGAATTATTTTGTAATTTCCATAATTTCAAATTGGGTGTTGTTTATAATTGAATTTGAATTTGACTACAATTTGAAATAAGTGAATTATTACAAGCCATAATTAAATAGTTTGAACCTTATGGTTTAATGGAAACAAAATGGTTGTTTTGATTGAACTTTTTAGTTGGAAAAATTGTAACATAACAAGTATGAAACAAAGGTTTGAAAAATGTTTGAATTTCAATTGTGAAAACTAAGGAAAATAGATGCAAACAAAAGGAAGACAAAGCAATGAGTATGATGACATGATGCAAAACTTTAATAAAACAAGAAACAAACATTCTAAATTGAAGTTTTCATACTTGGGATGTTACACGTTTCTAACCGGCGCGCAGCCCACGCCGCACGATCTCCGTGCACGATTGATCCCACTAACTCCGCTGGTAACGGCAACTCGAGGGGAGAGATAAATACCCCCTCTCCGCTCCTTTCTTCTCTTTCCTGCCTCTTCTCATCCTCTGTCCTTTCGCCTCTCCGCCGCCGTCGAGCACTCCGCCACCGCAATTTCTTGCTGCACCACTGCTCCACGCGCCGCCGGAGAGAGAGAGATCCAGATTCCGATTCACATCTTCCACTCCAGATCACATCTCCTACCGGTGCCTCCACTTCGCATCTCCAATCCGCATCTCCGCCGCCATGGCTGCCCGTGGAGATGATGACACCGCCGCCCGCGCTGGCTGGGAGGGCTCCGAGGTCACGGCGGAAGACTGCCAATGGCTAGTCAACACCCGCCGTGTGCCTCCCGGCGTGAAGTGCCGGTATCCAGGCAACGAGATCGTCCCCGCTCCCAAAGCGGGTGAGTACGTTGTCTTTCTGGCGCACTTTAAGCGCGGCTTCGGCCTCCCTATTTCTGAATTCTTTTCCAAGTTTCTCGAGCATTTCGGCCTCCAGCCACATCACCTCCCTCCTAATTCCTTGATCATGCTCTCCACCCATGCCGTGGTGTGTGAGGCCTTCCTTGGCATGTACCCGACAATCCACACGTGGGCACGCTATTTCTTCTTTCGCAAACAGAGCATTCCCAATCCGGGTAAAACGGATACTGCTCGCGCCATGACCAAGACCGGCTGCGCCATGATGCTGCAGCGCTCCACAGGTAGCCACCCAAAGGTAAAGGGCCTTGAATCTGTGCGCAAATGGCAGCGCTCCTTCCTCTACGTGAAGAACGTAGCCACAGAGAAAGAGAAACCAATCGAGAACCGGATAGGATTACCCGAGTTCCGGAACACGCTGCCTACCCAGCAGAACTGGGGTTACCATCCAAGGAACACCATCGAGGACGTCGTCCAGGTCGAGCAGCGCCTGAGCGAGTTGCGGGAGCAGGGACTCCGCCGAGACGATCCAATCGCATGCTGGATCTCGCGCCGCGTTCTCCCCCTCCAGCGCCGCTCGCACAAGATGTGCTATATGGGAGGATCCCGCGACTGCACGAGAACCACCACCTTCGAGCTCTCCAAGGAGGATGTGGCTATCTGGGCGAGGTCCATCATGCAGACCACGCTTTCCGACACCTGGCTGTATGGCTTTGAGCCGTACAGCCGCACCAAGCGCATTGAACAGGTTAGCCTTCTACACTTTGCTGTTGTACTTTGATCCCGAGTAGAAGACCATGAATGTCCAGTTTGGCTTTATATGCTTTGTGTTTGCATGCCGTGTTGAGTAGAAATCCTTAGCCGAATATGCTTTGTGTTTGCATGTTACCCCGAATAGAACCACTTATACAAATATGCTTTGTGTTTGCATGTCTTTCCGAGTAGAATCACTTAGACAAATATGCTTTGTGTTTGCATGTCTTTCCGAGTAGAATCACTTAGACAAATATGCTTTGTGTTTGCATGTCTTCCCAAGTAGATCTCAACTCACTCTGTTATCTTGCTTGCCTTCTCAGCACATTGATCGGCAGAGAAGAGAGGATTCTGAGGTCTTCGAGAGCAACTGGCATGATGACCGGGAAGAGGACGACAAGAAGGCCTACGACACGCAGGATACCCTCTGTATCCCGCATGCCACTCAGCCCGGTAAGCACCGAGTCGGCGCGTCTATCCAGGAATGGTCCGAGGACGACGAAGGTGACCAAGTTCACCTTTCTGCCTACTCGCAGCCCAACTTAACTTCCTTCTCTGATTCTAACTCCCTTTTCTCTTCTCCGCAGAGGATGTTGAGCATGAGCACGACGAGGAGGCCTTGAATGTCGACCCTCTGTCCGTGGCAGCTCCCAGCACTCGGAAGAGGACGGGCAGTGGCGCTCAAGAACCCGCTGCCAAGAAGTCCAAGAAGACCGAGAAGAAGAAGAAGCTCACTACCGCCAGGCGACAGCCTCCCACCGTTAAGGGGTACGTTACCTCAACCGAGTACTAGTTTGATGCCGCTTCTCGCTATGCTTTCCCCCTTCTCTTTTTCTGACCTCTTTCTTCTCTTCCAGCGATGCTCTGGATGCTGATGCTGCCACGACCTCTACTCGCCCCAAGAGGAAATCCGTCATCGACATCGAGAAGCTCGTCGATCTTTCCGAGGAAGAGGACAAGCCAGTTCAGTGGGATGAGACACGTGCGTCCTCCCTTGTGAAGTTAGAAGAAGAAGACGCCGGCGCCGAAAACACGGGCGCTGGTGACCAAGATTTCCAGGACCTGGATCAGCAGACCGACGCGCACCAGAGTGCGCAGGATGATGATTACAAAGAGACGCCTCCCTCTCCCCCAGCTAACACAGTTGGGGAGGATGTTGAACAAGAAGCCGGGAACCAGGACCGTGCCGCCCTTGAGCGGCAGGACGAGAACCTCGAGCAGCAGGAAGAAGAAGCTGCAGTTCATGAAGACCCCACGGCCAGGCCGCGGGTAGAAAAACAAGTTGACGCAAGACCTGATCCCGCTGCCGAGCAGCGGGTTGAGAAGACCGTGGTGGAGCCTGTGCTCCAGAGCCAAGCGCAGCCGGCCCCCTGTGCCGCCTACCCAACAGGTTACTCCACCAACCGCTCCAAGCCCTCCCCCAAAGAAGAAGAAGATGACCAAGGCTGACTCTGATCTGATGCCTCCTCCCGCTGCGCGCCAAGTGCCTGCACCCGCTTCTCGGGCGGACACCGGCAAGAAGACTGCGGACACCGGCAAGCAAGCCGCCAAGCCCGAAGCTGCCCCTAGTCGGAAGAATCTGCCTCGCAAGGTTGTGCAGTTCACGGACCTGATGCCACCACCCCAGGCACCAACGAGCACGCAACTCACCACCGGCGCTACTGGTGGATCTGCTGGCCCAGGCATAGGGTCAAGTGCTGGAGGTGCTGCTCGGGTACAAGGCAGCTGGCCATCATACCTGCAGTCTGTGTCCCAGCAACACAGCATCTCTCTGACGAAAGGCGAGAAGCGGCTTGCCGCCTTGATGGAAGGCCAGGCCAGGGCAACGGACGCCAAGCTCAAAGCCAAGAAGCCTGCTGAGTTCTTCTCCCGCGAAGCCGGTGAGGACGACATCCAGTCCCAAGGGCTAACCGCGGTCGTGGACCGGGTTGGCTTTATTGACAAAGTCTGGGAGAGTGACGCCCACGGCGTCGAGAAGTGGAACGGTAGCGTGCTGGGCGAAGTTGACCACTACCGTATTGACTGGAATAAGGCCGACATCGGCGCTACTCCAGTGACCATCGCCTCCGACACCTGCACGCTAGCCGGGAAGCTTTTCTGCCTCCGCAAGGCCTCCGAAGACGTGGAACAAACATACGCCGTAAGTATTTCTTGTTTCCCTTGCTTTTTCTTGCTTTTTTGAGTTGCAGTTTTACTTTTCTTCTTCTCTCCTTAGCTATTCCCCAGTCCCCGAGATTCGGGCCGAGTTGGCGGGTACTCAACCGAGTTGACGTCTTCTAGGGCCAAATCTTCCACAATTTTTCTTATTCTTTTTCTTCTCCTTCACAGAATAGCCTCCTGAAGAGGACAAACTTGTTCCGGCGGCTTCTCTGGAATCACAGCATCGCCAAGAGGCGCATTACGGCTCTTGAAGCCGAGCGCAAGGATGACGCAGCACTGGAGCAGGCGGCACTGGACCGCGCTCTCCAGCTCTCAGAGATCGAAGGTAAGCTTTTAGCTATTCGGTTTGTGCGTTTTGTGTTTACGCTCGTATTTTGCTTTTTGCTATAACTCTGTTTACTCTGCAGGCAAATTCAAAGAACTGCAGGAGCAGCACGAGCACTGCCACGTCTTCACTGCTTCCGCCGAGAGAAAAATTAAGCAACTGGAAGGTGAGTTGCCATCTTCTCTGCTATTGTATCCTTTTCTTTACTTGGTTTCTCTGCTAACTTTGCTATTATCTCTGCAGAAGAATATAAGAAATTCCGGGAAGAGCATCTCCACTGCTTGATGCCTGCCGAGGTGCAGCAGCAGCTGGCCGCCCGAGATGAAGAGCTGAAGAAGGAACTCGACGCCGAGCGCGCCGAGTTCGAGGCGATGCAGGTGAAGTTGAAAACAGCTCTTGAGGGTGCCCTGGAAACCGAGACCTCAGCCAAAGCCACCAAGAAGGCGCTTGAGGCAGAAATCGAGGTGCTGAAGAAGCACAACGTGCAGCTCGCGCAGCAGGTTGCCAACGCGCGCAGCATCTAAGACAGGCATCTCGCCGACGAGGAGGATTGGAAAATCAAGCTGGACGCGCTGCTTGTTGATCTTAGAAGTAAGTTTCCTCTTCCCGGCACTTATCTGTTTTTCTTCTTCGCTACCTGGCTTGCTTTTCCTCCCACTCTTTCCTCTTGGTTTTATCTCTTCTCTGCCTCCCTATCTAACTTTTATTGGTTTCTCTCTAGACGTCTTCCCTGATCTTTGCGCCGCGAGCTCGCCTGCTCTGGCAAAGGCGCAGCAACTCCGAGCTGATTCCGGGTTGCCCATCAACACCAAATCAAGCGTCAATGACAACCTCCTGAACATCAAGACACAGCTTCGCCAACTCAAGGGCCTAGGCACCACCATGGTGTCCACAGCGTACAGACTCCACGATCTGTTCTGGCCGGATCATCCGCGCCCAACAGTTTTGTCGAGCTTGCCGAGAAGCTGGGCGGTGTGAAGGCTGAGTTGAAGAAATGGAGCGGCTCGGCAGCTCGGGCAGGAGCAGATGAACTTCTTCACTTCATATGCAGCTGGTACGAGAACCTCGATCTCTCCAGGATTACTGAAAGGCGCCAAGACTCCAAGTGGATCAAGGATCCCGAGTGCATCGTTCGTCGGAAGGCAGCAGCCTAGGAGGTAGCCTCCTACGCGGACACCGCAACCTTCATCAAGGGCCTCCCCGAGCCGGACACCAAGGTCGAAAGCGAGGACGACGATGAAGACACCGAGTCAGATGACTTGAGTTTCTTCGACGACGGTGCCGCGGAGGGAGCTGCCGAGAATGGGAAGGGCAAGGCCCAGGTTGATGCCGACATCGAGCAACCGCAACCGAACGCCGAGGAGACCACCATCACCACCGAGATGGTGATCCAGGATGCGGCTCCCGAGTTGGGTTCTTCTTCTGGCACGACCCTTGGCGACGCGGCGCTACTCCGGTCTCAGTCCACTGCTTCCACTTCAGCCACCGATCCCATCTCGGTGGCCACTGCAACTTCTGACGCTGCCAACGCCAACTTGGACAACACCGCTACCTCCAACTAGTGCACTCCTGAAAACACTTATGCTCTAGAACTTTTATCAGATCCCCGGGATGCCAGGTGCATATGTATCAAACAATTATTATTTTTGTTGCTACTCAGTTTTATTCTCAGTTGAAGTTTTTAGCAACTCGGGCTCAATGCCCGGTTGCGTTAATATGCAAGTCCCCGAGTTGCATTTTTTATCCGCTCTTCCTTTTTATCTCAGCTCTTACCTGCAACTTGTTGCTTTGTTGGTAGTCGAGTCACAAGAGTTCAAAGTAGGAGTTTCAAATACTTAGCCACTTAGAAAAATCATAGTAACGCTGCCCATCACTTAGCCGGAAAGAAAAACAGTAAAAAACACTCTATTCGGTTGCCACACGCTTCCTTTCCTTTCCAATTTTTCATATGTTCATTGACTCTTTGGCTTGTTCTCTGGCTTGCCATGAAGCCGGGTTGCGGACAGCAGCAGAGTCGCAGAGTGTCCGGTGAGTTTGAACACACTACTTTGTATGCTTTTGAAATTCTAAGTGGTCCAACCGAATAGGAAAAGTAAGACAGATTAAAACACAAGGAACAATTTTTGACGAGGGCAGTCCCCGAGTTCAATTTCAGATTGCCGAATAGGATTTCAACTCGGATAAGGAGATACATACATAGTTTGCTCATGAGTGAAAACGTCGAAGTAGAGCTACATTCCAAGGGCGCTTGGTTTCCTCTCCAGATCTATCCGGCCTGTTCTTCTGGGGTGGCTGTGCATCGATAAGATAATATGCATCATTGTGCAATGCCTTGCTCACAATGAATGTCCCTTCCCACGGAGGAGAAAGCTTGTGCATCCCGGCTGTGCGCTGCACCAGCCTAAGCACCATGTCTCCTTCTCGGAAAACCCTTGGGTTCACTTTCCGGCTATGATAACGCCTCAAGTTTTGCTGGTAAACCGCTGAACGTGACAAAGTTAGCTCTCTTGCTTCTTCCAGCAGGTCGACGTCATTTTCTCGAGCTTCTCTAGCCTCTGCCTCCGTGTAGAGCGTTACACGGGGCGAGTCATGCTCTAGGTGAGTGGGCAACACGGCCTCAGCTCCATAAACCAGGAAGAATGGCCTGTAGCCGGTTGACCGATTAGGGGTAGTCCTTAGACTCCACAACACCGCTGGCAACTCGTCTAGCCAACACCCAGGTGTTTTCAGCAGCGGCTCAATCAGCCTTGGCTTTATGGCTGATAGCACCATGCCATTTGCTCTTTCCACTTGCCCATTGGAGGCGGGATGCGCAACAGATGCAACATCTAGCCGAATATGCTTATCTCTGCAGAACCTTGCGAACACACCCTCAGCAAAGTTTGTGCCATTGTCAGTGATAATGCTGTGCGGGTAGCCATACCTCAGAATCACATCCTTCAAGAAACTCACAGCAGTGACTCCATCACATTTCCGAATAGGCTTCACTTCGATCCACTTTGTGAACTTGTCAACCATGACCAAGATGTGAGTCATGTTGCCTCTAGCTGGCTGGAACAGACCCACCATATCCAAGCACCAAACAGCAAATGGCCAAGTAATGGGAATGGTCTTCAACTCGGAAGCTGGCATATGAATCTTACTTGCAAACCTTTGGCAGCCATTGCACTTTCTCACTATATCCTCAGCTTGCTTCAAGGCAGTGAGCCAAAAGAAACCATGCCGAAAAGCCTTGTTGACCAAAGCCCGAGAAGAGGCGTGATGTCCGCATTCTCCTTGGTGTATCTCCACCAAAATTTCTTCTCCCTCTTCTGGCTCTACACAGCGCTGCAACACACCAGTTGGACTTCTTCTATGCAGCACATCTCTGAAGATTGTATAGCCCTTTGATCTTCTCTGAATCTGCCTCGAGGTAACCTCGTCACTCGGCAAGGTGCCGTCCTTTAGAAAGGATAATATGGGCAAAGCCCAACTCGGTGTTCCCCGGATGGAAAACACTGGTTCGTCCACTTCCATTGGATCAGCCACCACTTCTTTTTCCTCTGGGGCGGGGACGAGTCCCCGAGATCTCGTGCACGCAGCAAGAACTCCCTCAATGAATGCGACAGTCCCCGAGTTGGGAGGGGCAGTCCCCGAGTAAGGAGGGACAGTCCCCGGGTTGCAGGCGCCAGTCCCCGGGATGGAGACGGCAGTCCCCGGGTTCTCTTTTGCAACCTTCCAGTCAATCTCCATGGGAACAGCTTCCTCACCAGGCAGGGAAGGAACGAATATAGACTCCGAGTTGGGGGATGGCTTGATAGATGGCTTTCTCAAATGCTCCAAGGCAACCCCATCCGGGATGTATTGCCGAGAAGACCCCAACTTGGACAGCTCATCTGCTGCCTCGTTCTCTGCTCGGTCGATGTGCTTGAACTCGCACCCTTCAAAGAATCCAGTCATGGTTTGCACCAAGAACCGATATGACGCCATGTTGGCATCCAGAGCATCCCAAGTGCCGGAAACTTGCTGCACAACCAGATCCGAGTCGCCATAGCATATGATGCGCTGCGCGCCAACCTCCTTGGCTACCTTTAAGACGTGTACCACGGCCTCGTACTCTGCTACATTGTTGGATGCCTTGAAGTGGATTTGCAGCACGTACTTGAGTTGATCACGCTTGGGTGACGTGAGCACCACGCTAGCACCCAAGCCTTCCTTCAACTTGGAGCCATCAAAGTGCATTTTCCAGTAGTTGGCTACCGGAGTAGGAGGCTCATACTGCACTTCAGCCCAATCCACCAGAAAATCTGCTAGGATCTGAGACTTGATGGCTTCTCTTCTCGCATACGCAGGAGCGTACGCGGCCAGCTCAATTGCCCACTTGGCTACTCTGCCACTTGCCTCCTTGTTGCCCATGATGTCCGAGATGGGAGCAGAACTCACCACAGTGATGGGATGCTCTTGGAAATAGTGCTTCAACTTCTTGGCGCCCAGGTACACGCCGTAAGTCATCTTCTGGTAATGAGGGTAGTTTTGCTTGAAACTGGACAACTCCTCACTGAGATAATACACTGGCCGCTGCACAGTCTTGCCTTCCTCTTCTCTCTCCACCATAATCACCACACTGACCACTCGGTTAGTCGCAGCAATGTACAGCAGCATTGGTTCTTTGGGTAGCGGACTAGCCAAGATGGGAGCCCTACCCAGCATGGCTTTCAGCTCCTTGAATGCCACATCAGCCTGCGGTGTCCAGACGAACTTGTCGCTCTTCTTCATCAACTGGTACAGGGGCAAGGCCTTCTCACCCATTCTGCCTAGGAAGCGGCTCAGAGAAGCCAAGCAACCAGTGAACTTTTGCACGTCCTTCAGGGATCTCGGCAAAGACATGCTCTCAATAGCTTTTATCTTTGAAGGATTGGCCTTAATGCCCCGAATGGATACCAAGAAGCCGAGTAGCTTGCCAGCCGGGACGCCAAAGGTGCATTTAGTCAGATTCAACTTAATCTTGTACTTGCACAAGTTGGCAAATATTTCCTCAATGTCACTAAGCAGAGTATGTGTTTTATTCGTTTTGATGACAATGTCATCTACGTACACCTGCACATTTTTGCCAATTTGATCATGCAAGCATTTCTGCATGCATCTCTGATAGGTAGCCCCAGCATTCCACAACCCAATGCACATGACATGATAGCAATAAGCCCCGTACGGGGTAATAAAAGCAGTCTTTATTTGATCAGCAGGGTTGAGAGCTATCTGATGAAAGCCAGAGTAGGCATCTATGAAAGACAAAAGCTCACAACCAGCAGTGGAATGATCACCTGATCTATGCGGGGTAGCGGAAAGGGATCCTTGGGGCAGGCCTTGTTCAGGTCGGTGTAGTCCACGCACATGCGCCAAGCGGTATCCGCCTTGGGGTCCTCCTTCTTCTTCTCAACCATAACCGGGTTGGCTAGCCAGTCCGGATGCAAAACCTCCATGATAAAGTTGCTTATCAGCAACTTGGTGATCTGATCATCGATAGCCTTCCTCCTCTCATCACCGAAGCGGCGCATCGCCTGCTTCACTGGCTTGGCATCATGCCGCACATGTAGCGAGTGCTCAACCAACTCCCTCGGGAAACCTGGCAAATCCTCATTGGACCAGGCAAACACGTCCCGATTCTCACGGAGGAAGTGGATGAGCTCGCTTTCCTATTTCTCTCCCAACCTGGCGCCAATGATGGCAACACGGTCTGGGAACTCAGGGTCGACCTGGACCTTCTTTGTCTCTTGGGACGCCTGGAATGCAGTCCCGTACTGGGAACTCGGCATGCCGGGCGCACCACCTTGCGCTGCTTGCGCCATAGCCACCACCTCGTACATCTTCTTCTTCTCAGCAGCAATGACCATGGATTCCGCCAGCTGGGAACCAGCAGAGGCACACTCCATGGACTTCTTGTAGTCACCCAAGATGGTGATCACTCCATTGGTACCAGGGATCTTCATCTTCAAGTAGGCAGTGTGGGTTGAAGCCATGAACTTGCTGAGAGCGGGCCTTCCGAGTAGGGCATGGTATGGGCTCTGGTGGTCAACCACCTCAAAGGCCAAGCTCTCAGTGCGGCAGTTCTCCCTGGTACCGAATAGGACGTCTATCTAGACGCGCCCAATTGGAGAGAAAGACACTCCCGGCACAATGCCATGGAAAGTGGTCCTGCTGGGTAGCAGCATGTTCTCGGCCATCCCGAGCTTCTCGGGTGTATCTCTGTACACAATGTTGATGCTGCTGCCGTTGTCAACCAGCACCTTGCTGAATATCACGTTCTTCTGAGCACCCAAGAAGGTGGGATCCACCACCAAAGCATAGCTACCTGGGTTGGGCATCACCTTAGGATGATCAGCTCTGGACCAAGTGATCTCTTGGTTGCACCAGTGCAGGTAGTGGGGCACGGCAGGGTTCACAGCATTGACTTCCATAGCGCGCCTGTGCTGAGACTGCTTGTCGGTGGGCTCAGAAGTGAAGATCATGTAGCTCTCGCGGTGTTCCTGGTACTGGTTGCGGTGTCCACCGCCATTGTTGTCGTTGTTGTTGTTACCTTGGTTGTTGTTGTTGTTGTTCCTGTTGTTGTTGCGGGTGTAGTAGTTGTTGTTGTAGTTGCGGTTGCGGTCGTTGTTATTGTTGCGGTTGGCTCCTAAAGCCACCTGGTTCACATTCTCTCTTCTCGGGAAGACTGCAGGCCGAGGAGCGGTTGCCCGAGCTGGCTGCACATTGGCATTCGCAGCTGGCAGAGGAGGAGGAGGAGGCAAGCCCTCGTTCTTGATCTGTTCCCACCAACTGCACTGCCGAGTAGTGTGGTTGGCTGGCCTGGCTGGATGCCGAGTACGGAAGCTGCACGGGCCATCCTTCATATCCGTGAAGATGAAGTTTGGTGCAGGACCCGAGTTGCCGCTACCCTGCTGGGGAGCATTGTAGAACTTCTTGATGCCTTTGCCCTGATTCTGGTTTTGCCCGTACTGGGCTCCAGCAGTTTTTTTGCCTTTGGCTACTCCCAGCAGCCGTAGTCACAACATTCACCTCCTCGGGATCATACCGAGTATCAATCTGGTCACCCCTGCGCTTGTTGCGGAAATCATTGCGCTTGCTGCTGTTGTTGTTGTAGTTCCTTCTCGGCTCGGGGGAATCCATTAGAGGCTGGTTTGGGTCGCCGAGTGCATACATGTCCGCGATCTTGATGGTCTCCACGAGAGTACTCGGCATCTCGCGCTGCAGCTTCTGCCACAACATGCTGCCATGCCTGCAAACCTGCGCAAACCAAGTGATGGCCTGGGCCTCATTCACACCTTCACAAGTGTTCCTCAAGGTGCTCCACCGAGTAAGGTACTCGCGATCGGTCTCGTCTTCCCGCTGCTTGCAAGCGGACAACTGCTGCGGCCTATTCGGCCTCTTGTAAGTGCTGGTGAAGTTGCTGATGAAGGCCTCCGAGAAGTCCAGCCAGCAATTGATACTGTCCTTGGGCAGGTTGTTGAGCCAAGTCCGAGCTGGACCTTCAAGTATTTGCGGAACATACCGCACAGCCCATCTCAGGTTGCCGCCTGCAATGTGCACGGATGTGACATAATCACTCAACCAGTCCTCCGGCTTGGTGCTGCCATTGTAACACTTGGTCCCTCTGGCCAGCTGGACGTGGTTCACTGATGGCTCGTTCATGATGTGAGGGCCAAAGCACTCTGGGCCAGGCGGCCCCCTGTTCTCGAGTTGCGCGGACAGATTGATCCTGTCCAGCTTGAACCTGGCATCACTGGGCTCCAACATGCGCTCACTAAGGCGATCAGCAACATTCCTGGGGTCAGCATAGCCAGCTAGCCCCATCGCCGAGTAGCCATCGTCATACCTGTTCTCCTGCAAAGCAGCGGGTTGCACCACAGGGTTGGCTGCTGGCGCAGCTGCACGCGGCTGTGGTGCAGCAGGCTGCTGCGTCCTCTGCCGAGTAGGCTGAGCAGCAGGACGCCGAGAAGGCCCCGCGTTGTCTCCACTGTGTCCCTTACTCTGAGCTTTACGGGCTTGATAGCCTGCTCCTGCAGTAGTGTGTTTCTGATCAGATTCTCGCGGCACAGCGCGCTGTTTCGCGGCGAGAACCGGGTCGTACACCTGCATCTCTCTACCCTTCCCAGAGCGTACACTCTGGTCCCTCTCGCGGCTGGGATGCGGCGATGACGCTTGGTCGTGATATCTCGCCGCACGCGAATGCACGATCTTGGAAGCATCAGGACCCGGGTTGGCTTTCTGGAACTCCTCATTCTGCCTAGCAGCCTCTAGCACTAGTTCATTGAGCCTCTCTTGTTGCCTAGCGCGCGCGTCGCCGGCAAGGTTTGGCAACTCAGCAGCTACAGCGTCAGAAGCTCTAAGTGTTTTGGCGGGGGTGCTGTATCTAGGCCTGGTGGAGGTGTTTGCGGTGGCAGATTGGCTAGGAGCCTCTACAACTGTCGCCATCTCGGCGCCTAAGTTGCGACGCGTAGCACCTACCTTGCTAGACTTCCTAACAACAGGCGTAAAGCCATGGGCCTTGTTGTACTCGTTCTGGTCTAGGCTAAGCTCGAGCCTAACCTTTTCAAGCTCCAGGTGCTCAGCGACCAGCTCCTGGCGCTGCCGGTCGAGCTGTGCCCTCATGGTCAAGAGCTCGAGCTCGGTGGGAGGCGGCATGACCATCCGCGCAGCGGATGCCGGTATCGTCGGTGTAGTAGAGAGAGGGATGTTGGAATCCTTCTCGTAGGGCTTGTGGGTCCTCCCGCCAACACTCGGGCCAGCGAGATCCTCGATGACCTCCACAGCAGCAGCCGCGCCCTTCCCAACATCGGTAGCCAGGCCGGTCATCATTACCTCCACGCTGTCCGCGGAGCAGCCCACCGGCCTTCCGTGGGCAGTGAGCACGGCAGGGGGATCCTCCGCGATCAGCACCTCCTTTGGAAACTCGCGGACGACGGCGGTGGCGACGTAGAAGAGGTGTGAGCCGAAGGAGAGCACCGAGCCGCCTGCTGGAATGGTCCTCCCGCCGAAATCTCCGGCGTTGTCGGTGACGAAGTCGAAGGATCCGAATCTGTGGACAAGGCCACAGACCACGCGCTCCCCAGTAGCGGAAATGAGTCCCGTCCGAACATGGACTCCAGCCAGTGCCTCTGTCTGCCCCACGGTGGGCGCCAACTGTGGTGGTTGTATCATGGCAGATGCCATGGGATGGCTAAAGTTGGGGCCAATGGACGCTGGAGGTGCTCGGGGAGGGATCACACGGCGAGTAGCCGTGTGTAGCAGATCACAAACACTGCAAACAACACAATCTTACCCAGGTTTAGGGCCCTCGTGTGGAGGTAACACCCCTACTCCTGCCTCTCTCTTTATACGTGTGTTCACCGAGTAGCCACAGTACAGATCAGGCCTTCTGCCGAGTAGCCACTCTATGCTCAAGTTCTCTCTAAGTGTTGCCTTGTCTAGGATCCAAACGTATGCAGCGAACCTCTCACAGGAGGAGGCAGGGCACCTTATATACTGGTGCCCAGCCGAATAGAAAACAACTATAAAGTAAAACGAGATGTGACAGGAGCCCTGCAGAACCGCGCACGCCTCCGGGTTCCCGCTGACGCTTGCCCCGTAAGTCGTCGCGCCGTTCGGAGATGGGACCTGTCCACCCTTATCAGTGAGATAGGGTAGGCCCCTAACCCTGTCCTGTCCCCTCTGTCACTGACAGGACCAGACAGGCGCCTACCGCACTGTAGCCACGCCGTGGTGCGAATAATCACGCACTCTGTAAGTTGAACCGCACGCCGTACGTACGGACGCACGATACGGGGGATCCTTTGTCAGAACGGCTCCATTGACTTCTGGCCCGAGTAGGAACACACCCCCTCTACTCGGACCAACTCCTCTACTCGGAGGAATGTAACTTCCTTGATTCTTCCTTCTGGCCATCAGTGCGTACGGCCGGATAGCAGTCGACCGGGTAGCAAGCACCGGGTAGCCAGCTACTCTGCCAAACACCTCTGCTGACCTTGCCTTTAGCACTTGCCTTACCCCTACTCGGGGGTAACCCCCCGACAGAATGTCAGGTTCAGCAAGGTGCTGATTGACAACGGCAGCATCATCAACATTGTGTATAGAGACACACTCGAGAAGCTCGGGATGGCCGAGAACATGCTGCTACCCAGCAGGACCACTTTCCATGGCAATGTGCCGGGAGTGTCTTGCTCTCCAATCGGCCGCGTCTGGATAGACGTCCTATTTCGCACCAGGGAGAACTGCCGCACTGAGAGCTTGGCCTTCGAGGTGGTTGACCACCAGAGCCCATACCATGCCCTACTCGGTAGGCCTGCTCTCAGCAAGTTCATGGCTTCAACCCATGCTGCATACTTGAAGATGAAGATCCCTGGTCCCAATGGAGTGATCACCATCTCGGGTGACTACAAGAAGTCCATGGAGTGTGCCTCTGCTGGTTCCCAGCTGGCGGAATCCATGGTCATTGCTGCCGAGAAGAAGAAGATGTACGAGGTGGTGGCTATGGCGCAAGCAGCGCAGGATGACGCGCCTGGCATGCCGAGTTCCCAGTACGGGACTGCGTTCCAGGCGTCCCAGGAGACAAAGAAGGTCCAGGTTGATCCTGAGTTCCCAGACCGTGTTGCCATCATTGGCGCCGGGTTGGGAGAGAAATAGGAAAGTGAGCTCATCCACTTCCTCCGTGAGAATCGGGACGCGTTTGCCTGGTCCATTGAAGATCTGCCAGGCGTCCCGAGGGAGTTGGTTGAGCACTCGCTACATGTGCGGCATGATGCCAAGCCAGTGAAGCAGGCGATGCGCCGCTTTGGCGATGAGAGAAGGAAGGCTATCGGTGATCAGATCACCAAGTTGCTGATAAGCAACTTTATCATGGAGGTTTTGCATCCGGATTGGCTAGCCAACCCGGTTATGGTTGAGAAGAAGAAGGAGGACCCCAAGGCGGATACTTGGCGCATGTGCGTGGACTACACCGACCTGAACAAGGCCTGCCCCAAGGATCCCTTTCTGCTACCCCGCATAGATCAGGTGATCGATTCCACTGCTGGTTGTGAGCTTTTGTCTTTCATAGATGCCTACTATGGTTTTCATCAGATAGCTCTCAACCCTGCTGATCAAATAAAGACTGCTTTTATCATTTCGTACGGGGCTTATTGCTATCGTGTCATGTGCTTTGGGTTGCGGAATGCTGGGGCTACCTATCAGAGCTGCATGCAGAAATGCTTGCATGATCAAATTGGAAAAAATGTGCAGGTGTACGTAGATGACATTGTCATCAAAACGAATAAAACACATAATCTGCTTAGTGACATTGAGGAAACATTTGCCAACTTGCGCAAGTACAAGATGAAGTTGAATCCGACTAAATGCACCTTTGGCGTCCCGGCTAGCAAGCTACTCGGCTTCTTGGTATCCAGTCGGGGCATTGAGGCCAATCCTTCAAAGATAAAAGCTATAGAGAGCATGTCTTTGACGAGATCCCTGAAGGATGTGCAAAAGTTCACAGGTTGCTTGGCTTCTCTGAGCCCCTTCCTAGGCAGAATGGGCGAGAAGGCCTTTCCCCTGTATCAGTTGATGAAGAAGAGCGACAAGTTCGTCTGGACACCGCAAGCTGATGTGGCATTCAAGGAGCTGAAAGCCATGCTGGTAGCGCTCCCATTTTGGCTAGTCCGCTACCCAAAGAACCAATGCTGCTGTGCATTGCTGCGACTAACCGAGTGGTTAGTGTTGTGATTGTGGTAGAGAGAGAAGAGGAAGGCAAGACTGCACAACGGCCAGTATATTATCTCAGCGAGGTGCTGTCCAGCTCCAAGCAAAACTACCCACATTACCAGAAGATGACTTACGGCGTGTACCTGTGCGCCAAGAAGCTGAAGCACTATTTCCAAGAGCATCCAATCACCGTGGTGAGTTCTGCTCCCATCTCGGACATCATGGGCAACAAGGAGGCAAGTGGCAGAGTAGCCAAGTGGGCAATTGAGCTGGCCGCGTACGCTCCTACGTATGCGAGAAGAGAAGCCATCAAGTCTCAGATCCTAGCAGATTTTTTGGTGGATTGGGCTGAGGTGCAATATGAGCCTCCTACTCCGGTAGCCAACTACTGGAAGATGCACTTTGATGGCTCGAAGGTGAAGGAAGGCTTGGGTGCTGGCGTGGTGCTCACATCACCCAAGCGTGATCAACTCAAGTACGTACTGCAAATTCACTTCAAGGCATCCAACAATGTAGCAGATTACGAGGCCGTTGTACACGGCTTGAATGTAACATCCCAAGTATGAAAATTCCCCTTTTGCATGTTGTTTCTTGAATTCTAATTAATGCATCATGTCATCATAATGCACTCATGTGTGGAATTTCAAATTTCAAATAAATTCAAATCATTATGTTTCACACTTGGTCTGTTACAACTTTTTCAAATAAAATATTCAAATAAAACAATTTAATTATTTTCCATAAACTTGATCTTCCAAATAAGTGACTTGGGTAATTTTCAAATAATTCAATTATTGCAAAGATTCAAGCAAATTCATTTAAATTTCAAACAGCAACAAATATTTAAATTTTTGAAAAACAAAAGTTGGTGCAACTGGGCATTTTCAATAAGGAACTTATAAAAATTATCACCATAATTTTAGGGTCCCAAAAACCCCTTCTATTTTCTTTCTTATTCCTTTTCTACAAAAAAAGGGAAAGAAAAAGAATCAAAATTAAATCTGCTGGGGGAGGCAGGCCCAAAGGACCACCTACAACCCCGAGCGCTCCAGCCCACCTCCTTCTTCCTCTTCGTCCGTACAGGAGACAGCACGCAGTTCCATCACCTAACCACGACCACCTCCTGGTCCCCTACCCTCCGTGGCTTTCCCCCCCATAAAGCCGCCTCCGGCTCCTCCTCCCAAACCCTAGCCCTCTCTTATTTCCCTTCCGCCGCCATCTGATCTCCTTCCCGTCTCCTCTGTCTATTTTCTTCCACTGAAACCTTCTGTACCATGAAAGAACACCGGAGCTTCTCTTCGAGGCCCCATCGCCATGCTCGCCCTCGAGCCAAGGTACCTGCGGGGATGGAATCGCCTCAAGACCGACGTCCTCTACGCTGAAGATCGGGAGCCGGAGCTGCCCAGGACGTCGCCGATATGGCCGTATTTCCTCCTCCGTGCCTGAACCTTCGGCGACAGTCTCGTCACAGCCACCACGTGAACGGCCTCTCCGACCTCGTCTTCGAGCCTCCCACGGTGAGCACCACCTCCGGGACTCCTTCCCATACCCTCCCCTTGCTCTGTGTGCGCGCCTTCGAGCGCCAAAATCGTGTCATACTCGCTGCAGGTCGTCGTCCTCCTACCTCCCGTCCCATTCGTATATCTGAATTTTGGTGTAAAAAATTCAGTTAACCACGCTTGATCTCCTCTTATACATCGGATTTGTATCCCTTACACAAACGCAGCATCAACCCAGTGGCTAAGGCCCATCATACGCACCCCTGAGATCCCTGGTTCGATCCCTCCCCGCGCGGAATAAGCCCCCATTTTTCTTGTTTTACCGCGCGGATTCAGTTTCGTCAGAAACGCCTCATTTTTTCCGTCCTTTTATAGTTTTCACTCACGTACAGCTCCTGCCCGTTTTGCACTTCTGTACTGTTTTAAACCGCAATAACTTGCTCAATTTAATTCCAAATATAACAAATTTTGAGCCTAGTTTGTTTAGAATTTCGTAAGCTATCCACCCAGCCTCTTTGTTCACTGTTTTGAGTAATAAAACTGGTGGAAATAATTAGATTGTTTTACTCCTTATTTAAAACTTGTTAAAGTCATAAGTTTTGTTTTACTTATTCAAATTGTGCAAACTTGGTATCAATTTGTAGAGGAGAGCATAAGCGTTCTGTTAGCATCATGGCATGCATGTTTAACACACTTAAAACCTATGGTCTTGTAGATAACCCTTGTATTTATGCATATGGGTAACCTCCAATTGCATTAGCTTATGCATCGGAACCCATTTAATTTTGTGTAAATGATCTTAGCTTATCTTGCTGCACCAATTAAAATGTCATGCATCATCCCATGTTTGTGCATTATGCCATGTTATTGATTGTCCGTCTCTCTTCGTTGTTTGTTTGCTTCTTCTCGAATAGATGACGACGTTGAGACATACGAGGTTTACGATACCACTTCAGAGGAGTTAGCCCAGTACCAGGCTACTGAGTTGGCAGGCAAGTATTCACTCACATGAACCATTGTGTCCATTCCACACTTGATACCGATACTTTCTGTTGTCTAATCTGCTAGCCTTATGATTCGTTGCTTGTGTTTCGATCCTATCACATGTCATCCTGCAGCCATGAATATAGCCTCACCCCCACACCTACAACCTTGTTGTTTGTTAGCCTGTGTCGTAGTATCATGCTTAGGTTTGTTTGTGCTCGAGTCTTGTTGTCATTTATCTTATCACCTGTTTAGTTTGATAGATGGGCTTGTTATAATCAATATCATGTTAAAGTTTGGGGTAATAATAATTTGATGATAAGGCACCGGCAGGAGGCCCGGGTTAGGGTTTTGAAGCCTGCTAGTGTCGACCCTAATTAGGAAAAGGGTCTTGTCCTCTGATCCATGATGAGCGTGCTCACCGCATCCGGGTGGTCGTATGGAACCCCCTCGACTTTGACCTGATCCGCAGTTTGTCCGAAGAGCCACACTTAGTTCGGGTGTTCCATTTGCGCATACGCATGAATGGGTCGCGCCCATGGTTGATGATTATGATGATGATGATGACGCATACATATAGGGCGAGGCCTGTGGTGTCGGGGGTGTGGTTTTCACCCTTGCGCTTAGGTTAGGTCGGACTGGCCGGGACCTTATAGCTCCGTGGCTCCTAGGACAGGTTGCAGAGATGGTTCGGGTCGTGTTGAGTCCACCTGAGTTTTAGTTGGTGGCTCGAGTGTGTACGGGTACTGGAGCACACCCTGCAGGGATGAATCTTCTCGAGAAGCCGTGTTGTCCGCGGTTATGTGACGACTTGGTGAAAGTGCTGGCTAACTAGTACTCCGACAACTTACACCTAATTAATAATAATTTGACTAGTAATAGGCATATTGTCACAATAACCTGAACCTTCATTAATCCAACTGTGTGGGTTATCCTCGGATTGCTTCTTTGGATAAGGGGCGAGATCCAGGAGGGGTTTGTTTGAGGTTAGTGGTAGTTGGCTCCGATGCGCTATCTTATCGCTTTTCTTTTAGCCGGATGTTGTAGCGTGTCTCTGTAGTTGGTTAGTGCAGCCCGCTGCCGCACCTTTGTATCACCTATCTTCCTTTGAACCCAAAGCATCTGTAATTGGTGTTGTCGGGTACACTTTGGTATCTTGTGCGTCTTGCTTGCCAGTACTTGTCCGTACTGACCCCTTTGGGGTTGCTGGTTCTGCAGACTACGTTTCCGAGGATCCCCATGGTGGCTACTACGTGGAGTATGACGAGGCTGCTGACGAGTAGATAGCGGACCCGGGCAGGATACGAGACTTCGTGGATGGGCTCCGTTCTTTTCGTTTTCGGCCTCTTAGGCCTATTTGGATCTTGTCTGTACTCAGACACTTTGTTGCTTCCGCTGTGATGTAATGATGACTTGTTGGGACATGTGTCCTCTGCATGACTGTATTTGCTATCTTTGCTCTAGTGAGAGCTTTTGCCACTTATTTCTATTTCTTTGTGTCTTAGAGATTTGTTGTGATATCACTTGTTCAAATGCCGTTGACGTACCATGTGTGTATGTTATGAAGTACGTCAATGGAAGTATTCGGATTCCTATTGGATGGTTTCACAGATGATGAATAGTAGAGAATGGTTGTCACACGTTTACGTGTCGGCCTACTCATATTGAGATGCGGGTGCAGGTAGGCCCCGTAAGCCAATTATCTACTATTTAGCGGGCTGTGTGTATCCTCTAGAAGTCCGGGTGCGACAAATGGTATCAGAGCCTGTCTGCCTGTAGGATCCCTTTTACTGCTCGCAGTTGAGTCTAGAAACTATTTTGTAGCTATATAGGAAAAATGAAACGTGAGAGTAGGAATTCTGTTCTTTTATTTCTTTCCCCACCCACCCTCCCTTTTCTGGTAAGGAAGTGCAACGTTGTTTTTCTCTTCTCACCTAAACTTTCAAGTTAGGATTTCACGTATCCTGGTTTCTCGAGGATGGTTATATCTACTAGACCATAGGAGTGGAGGTGGTTGTGACACGATTTTCGTGTTGCCTACTCACGATTGAGCACGGTGGCAAATAAGCCCCGGAAGCAGATCCTCTATTCCTTAAGCAGTAGATATTGATCCTCTAGTAGCCCGGATGGGTTTTTTTCCGTAGTACCTCAGGTGTTTGTGGTCTCCTGTTTCCCAGTTGTTGCTTCGATATCGTCCTTCACAAATCGTCTCTTTCGTTGTAACAACTTACCTGTTGATTCGTTGTTAACCTCCATCCGTTTTCTTCTGGAGATTTTCTTCTTCAACACGGCTATCCGTGTGGTACGCGAACCATTTATGGTGAACGTTGAGGGTAGTATATGTTTGCTCCATGCTACCTTCTTACCGTCTGAAGTAAGCCTTGTAAGCACTTATATTGGATTTTGTTATCCCGTTAGTGTGTTAACCTTGGTATCCTCTTCAGGATGGAGAGTGGTGACGAAGAACCCACACTGCCACCCGAGATGGGGAAAGTGCTGTCTCAGATGACACAAGTTATAAGGCAGATGCAGCAGAACCAAGACCTTGGGAATAATGGCAACGCCCGTGTATCTATTCGGGAGTTCCTTCAGCTCAATCCGCGCACGTTTGAGACCTCCTCTGAGCCATTGGATGCTGATGACTCGCTCCGTGAAATGAACCGTACTCTTATGGTAGCTCATGTGGCTGACGAGGACCGTGTTCCTTACGTGACCTACCTTCTCCGTGGGCAATCCATGTCTTGGTGGGAGAACTTCCAAGAAATGAGACGTCCTAGTGTGGCAATCACATGGGAGGATTTCAAGCAAGCCTTCATGCGCCATCACATTCCCGATGGGCTCATGGAGAGAATGCGTGAGGAATTCTATTCTTTCACACCAGGCAATTTGGACGTTCTCGAATACCAAAGAGAGTTCAATCGCCTGGCTCGCTACGCCGGAGAGGAAGTCTCCACGGAAGCGAAAAAGATGGCAAAGTTCCGCAGGGGTCTCAACCCGGAACTCAAGTATGCTCTCACCAACGTCAAGGCCAAGAATTTTGAGGACCTCATCAACATCGCTCTAAATGAAGAACATGGGCGCAAGTTGGTTGAGGAATCTCGTAAGCACTCTCGTGAACAGGCTAATCTCTCAAAAGCTATCATGCCTCCACAAAAACAAAGAGTTTGGGTTCCATATACCGCTCCAACACCGCCCATCTGCTTGCCAAGCCCGGCAGGATTTCTTGCCCGCCCTCCCACCCCAGTGGTATCTTCAGGAGGTGCTCCATCTCAGCCAGGTCCAACAACTCCTCGTTCTGTTGTTACATGCTACAAGTGTGGACAGCCGGGCCACTATTCCGATAAGTGTCCGCAAAGGCACCTCTTTCCACCTCCACCTCGCCACAGGTCGACCCCGACAACAATACGTGGTCCTCCGTTGGGTTGCTACAACAGCAACGAGCTTGGCGTGAGAACCGTCAAGGTGAACCATGTCAAGGCCCAGGGAGCAGAAGAATCTCCAGAGGTTGTAATGGGCACACTTCTTGTGAACTCGTTTCGTGCTAAAGTCTTGTTCGATTCTGGTGCTTCACACTCCTTCATCTCTCAAAACTTTGCAAACACCAGTAAAATCAACTTCGAACAGTTGTCTATCCCTCTCCTAGTGAAATCACCGGGATCTAGCTGGCAAAGCAATAAAGTTAGCCAGAACATCGAGATCACAATTGGAAACCTTCAATTCCAGGCATCTCTGATAGCTCTCCACTCTTCAGATATTGATGTCATTCTTGGGATGGATTGGCTGGTAGCCAATAAAGCAGTCATTGATTGTCCTGCTAAGTCTGTCAAAATGACACACCCTTCTGGCCAGATAGTCTACTTCCATGCTGAAAATCCAGTTGTTCAACTCTACACTCTCAATGCAAATCCTCTACCATCTATTGAAACTGTTCCGGTGGTTTGTGACTTCCCCGATGTCTTTCCAGAAGAATTGCCAGGAATGCCTCCTGATAGAGCTGTTGAGTTCGTCATCGAACTTGAACCAGGCACTGCTCCAATATCCAAGTATCCATACAAGATAGCTCCTCCTGAACTGAAATTGCTAAAGGAGCAAATCGATATGTACATGGAAAAAGGTTACATTCAACCTAGTTCCTCGGCTTGGGGATGCCCAACTCTCTTTGTGGCAAAGAAGGATCAAACAAAGAGACTCGTTGTTGACTATCGTCCTCTTAACGAGAAAACCATCAAGAATAAGTATCCAATTCCTCGCATCGATGATCTCTTTCATCAGCTTGCTGGAGCCTCTATATTCTCCAAGTTGGATTTGAGAATGGGTTACCATCAAATAAAGATCAGAAAAGAGGATGTTCCAAAGACATCCTTTGTCACTCGCTTCGGTCGCTATGAATACACCGTCATGTCCTTTGGTCTCACCGATGCACCGGTGACCTTCTCTCGACTCATGAATTATGTCTTCCATGAATACCTCGACAAGTTCGTTGTGGTATATCTTGATGATATTCTTGTCTACTCCAAATCCGAGAAAGAGCATGAAGAACATCTTCGTCTCATCCTCATGAAGCTTCGTGAACATCGCCTCTATACCAAGTTTTCCAAATGTGAGTTCTGGATTTCTGAAGTCACTTACCTTGGTCATGTCATATCTGCCAAGGGCATAGCTATTGACCCAGACAAGGTTAAGGCCATTGTTGAATGGAAACCGCCTAAAACGGTGAAGCAAGTCAGAAGTTTTCTTGGTTTGGCTAGCTATTGTCGTCGCTTCGTCCCAAACTTCTCCAAGATTGCCAAACCTCTCACTGACCTCACAAAGTAGGACAAGAAGTTCATCTGGTTTCCACAATGTGATGAAAGCTTCAATCTCCTGAAGACTAAACTCACTTCTACACCAGTTCTGGTGGGCCCAGGTCCTTCTAAACCTTTCCAAATATTCTGTGATGTTTCTCTCCAAGGTCTAGGTGCAGTTCTCATGCAAGAACGTCAAGTTGTGGCTTATGCTTCTCGCCAGTTGAACACACATGAGCTCAACTATCCTATTCATGACCTTGAGCTTGCAGCAGTTGTCTTTGCCCTCAAGAAATGGAGACAATACTTGTTGGGTAATCGCACTGAGATCTTTTCTGACCACAACAGTCTAAAGTACATCTTCAGTCAGCCAGATCTGAAACTCAGACAAAGGAGATGGATTGAGAAGATCAAAGACTTCGATCTCACCATCTCTGACACTTCAGGCAAGGCTAATGTAATGGCCGACGCTCTCAGTCGCAAGTCCTATTGCAACAATCTCATGATCATGGAAAGCCAACCTCCTCTTCACGAAGAATTCTGAAAGCTGAATCTTGGACTTGTTCCTCAAGGCTATATTGCAAACTTGACAGCCAGTCCAACGCTTCAGGACAAGATTCATTCTGAACAACTTTGTGATGCTGAGATCAAGAAGATCGCAAAGAACATCAAAGCAGGCAATGTGAAGTATGAGTGCTTCTCAATTGATGACAAGGGAACAGTGTTTTTCCAAGGACGCATTGCAGTTCCCGCAATCCAAAGCCTGAAAGATATGATTCTCAAGGAGGCTCATGATACTCCTCTTTCCATACACCCTGGAAGTACAAAGATGTACCAGGATCTCAAAACAATGTATTGGTGGTCTGGCATGAAGCGTGAAATTGCTAAATATGTCTCTGAATGCGATGTTTGCCAACGTGTCAAAGCAGTTCATCAGAAATCAGCGGGTCTCCTCCAACCTCTAAAAATCCCTGAATGGAAGTGGGACATGATTGAAATGGACTTCGTCACTGGTTTTCCAAAGTCCAAGAGGGGCAACGATGCAATCTTCGTTGTCATTGATCGACTCACTAAAGTCGCTCACTTCTTTCCTGTCAAAGAGACAATCTCAGCTAGTCAATTGGCAGAGCTCTATACAACAAAGATTGTTCCTCTTCATGGTATTCCATTGGAAATAAACTCAGACCGTGGAAGCATCTTCACTGCTCATTTCTGGAAAAGCTTTCAAGAAGCTTTGGGCACCAAGATTCTGTTCCGCACAGCCTATCATCCTCAGTCTCAAGGGCAAGTTGAAAGAGTCAATCAGATTCTCAAGGATACGCTAAGAGCATGTGGTCTCTCTTTTGGCATGAAATGGGAGGAATGTCTTCCATATGCTGAATTCTCCTACAACAACAACTTTCAGGCAAGTCTAGGCATGGCACCTTTCGAGGCTCTCTATGGTCGCAGATGCAGGAGTCCTATCAACTGGTTTGGAGCCGGTGAACGCTCACTCTTTGGTACTGACATTGTTAAGGAGGCCGAAAAGAAAGTCCGCATCATTCGTGACAATCTGAAGATTGCTCAGTCTCGTCAGAAAAGCTACTATGACAGCAAACACAGGGACATGGTCTATGTAGCTGGAGACAAAGCATATCTCCGTGTTACTCCCCTCAGAGGCACTCATCGTTTTGGTGTCAAAGGAAAGCTTGCACCAAGATATATTGGTCCCTTCAACATTCTCTCAAGGCGTGCAGAAAATGCCTATCGTCTTGAACTTCCAGAAAAGCTATCCAAGGTGCACGATGTCTTTCACGTGTCACAGCTCAAGAAGTGCTTCAAAGATCCATGTCGTGCAGTTGATCATGATTCCATTGAACTGCAAGAAGACCTCTCTTATGAGGATCAACCTATTCGCATTTGCGATGAGACCGAGCGCAAAACTCGCAACAAGAGCACCAAGTTCTTAAAAGTGCAGTGGTCTCATCATTCCGATAAAGAGGCAACGTGGGAGACCGAAGAGGATCTTCGCATGAAGTATCTGGACCTTTTCTATTCTCAGTAGGAATCTCGGGGCGCGATTCCTTCAAGGGGGGGCGTTTTGTAACATCCCAAGTATGAAAATTCCCCTTTTGCATGTTGTTTCTTGAATTCTAATTAATGCATCATGTCATCATAATGCACTCATGTGTGGAATTTCAAATTTCAAATAAATTCAAATCATTATGTTTCACACTTGGTCTGTTACAACTTTTTCAAATAAAATATTCAAATCAAACAATTTAATTGTTTTCCATAAACTTGATCTTCCAAATAAGTGACTTGGGTAATTTTCAAATAATTCAATTATTGCAAACATTCAAGCAAATTCATTTAAATTTCAGACAACAACAAATATTTAAAATTTTGAAAAACAAAAGTTGGTGCAACTGGTCATTTTCAATAAGGAACTTATAAAAATTATCAACATAATTTTAGGGTCCCAAAAACCCCTTCTATTTTCTTTCTTATTCCTTTTCTACAAAAAAAGGGAAAGAAAAAGAATCAAAATAAAAGCTGCTGGGGGAGGCAGGCCCAAAGGCCCACCTACAACCCCGAGCGCTCCAGCCCACCTCCTTCTTCCTCTTCGTCCGTACAGGAGACAGCACGCAGTTCCATCACCTAACCACGACCACCTCCAGATCCCCTCCCCTCCGTGGCTTTCCCCTCCATAAAGCCGCCTCCGGCTCCTCCTCCCAAACCCTAGCCCTCTCTTCTTTCCCTTCCGCCGCCATCTGATCTCCTTCCCGTCTCCTCTGTCTATTTTCTTCCACTGAAACCTTCTGTACCACGAAAGAACACCGGAGCTTCTCTTCGAGGCCCCATCGCCATGCTCGCCCTCGAGCCAAGGTACCTGCGGGGATGGAATCGCCTCAAGACCGACGTCCTCTACGCTGAAGATCGGGAGCCGGAGCTGCCCAGGACGTCGCCGACATGGCCGTCTTTCCTCCTCCATGCCTGAACCTTCGGCGACAGTCTCGTCACAGCCACCACGTGAACGGCCTCTTCGACCTCGTCTTCGAGCCTCCCACGGTGAGAACCACCTCCGGGACTCCTTCCCATACCCTCCCCTTGCTCTGTGTGCGCGCCTTCGAGCGCCAAAATCGCGTCATACTCGCTGCAGGTCGTCGTCCTCCTACCTCCCGTCCCGTTCGTATATCTGAATTTTGGTGTCAAAAATTCAGTTAACCACGCTTGATCTCCTCTTATACATCGGATCTGTATCCCTTACACAAACGCAGCATCAGCCCAGTGGCTAAGGCCCATCATCCGCCCCCCTGAGATCCCTGGTTCGATCCCTCCCCGCGCGGAATAATCCCCCATTTTTCTTGTTTTACCGCGCGGATTCAGTTTCGTTAGAAACAAACACCGCAGTTTTGCTACTCATATCGCTTCAGACCTGGTACCTTACACGAACACAGCAGCAACACAGTGGCAATGCCTCGTATCCGCGCACCTGGGATACCAGGTTCGATTCACCCCTGAGGCAACGCCTCATTTTTTTCCGTCCTTTTATAGTTTTCACTCACGTACAGCTCCTGCCCGTTTTGCACTTCTGTACTGTTTTAAACCGCAATAACTTGCTCAATTTAATTCCAAATATAACAAATTTTGAGCCTAGTTTGTTTAGAATTTCGTAAGCTATCCACCCAGCCTCTTTGTTCACTGTTTTGAGTAATAAAACTGGTGGAAATAATTAGATTGTTTTACTCCTTATTTAAAACTTGTTTAAGTCATAAGTTTTGTTTTACTTATTCAAATTGTGCAAACTTGGTATCAATTTGTAGAGGAGAGCATAAGCGTTCTGTTAGCATCATGGCATGCATGTTTAACACACTTAAAACCTATGGTCTTGTAGATAACCCTTGTATTTATGCATATGGGTAACCTCCAATTGCATTAGCTTATGCATCGGAACCCATTTAATTTTGTGTAAATGATCTTAGCTTATCTTGCTGCACCAATTAAAATGTCATGCATCATCCCATGTTTGTGCATTATGCCATGTTATTGATTGTCCGTCTCTCCTCGTTGTTCGTTTGCTTCTTCTCGAATAGACGACGACGTTGAGACATACGAGGTTTACGATACCACTTTAAAGGAGTTAGCCCAGTACCAGGCTACTGAGTTTGCAGGCAAGTATTCACTCACATGAACCATTGTGTCCGTTCCACACTTGATACTGATACTTTCCGTTGTCTAATCTGCTAGCCTTATGATTCGTTGCTTGTGTTCCGATCCTATCACATGTCATCCTGCAGCCATGAATATAGCCTCACCCCCACACCTACAACCTTGTTGTTTGTTTGTCCTGTGTCGTAGTATCATGCTTAGGTTTGTTTGTGCTCGAGTCTTGTTGTCATTTATCTTATCACCTGTTTAGTTTGATAGATGGGCTTGTTATAATCAATATCATGTTAAAGTTTGGGGTAATAATAATTTGATGATAAGGCACCGGCAGGAGGCCCGGGTTAGGGTTTTGAAGCCTGCTAGTGTCGACCCTAATTAGGAAAAGGGTCTTGTCCTCTGATCCATGATGAGCGTGCTCACCGCATCCGGGTGGTCGTATGGAACCCCCCTCGACTTTGACCTGATCCGCAGTTTGTCCGAAGAACCACACTTAGTTCGGGTGTTCCATTTGCGCATACGCATGAATGGGTCGCGCCCATGGTTGATGATTATGATGATGATGATGACGCATACATATAGGGCGAGGCCTGTGGTGTCGGGGGTTGTGGTTTTCACCCTTGCGCTTAGGTTAGGTCGGACTGGCCGGGACCTTATAGCTCCGTGGCTCCTAGGACAGGTTGCAGAGATGGTTCGGGTCGTGTTGAGTCCACCTGAGTTTTAGTTGGTGGCTCGAGTGTGTACGGGTACTAGAGCACACCCTGCAGGGATGAATCTTCTCGAGAAGCCGTGTTGTCCGCGGTTATGTGACGACTTGGTGAAAGTGCTGGCTAACAAGTACTCCGACAACATACACCTAATTAATAATAATTTGACTAGTAATAGGCATATTGTCACAATAACCTGAACCTTCATTAATCCAACTGTGTGGGTTATCCTCAGATTGCTTCTTTGGATAAGGGGCGAGATCCAAGAGGGGTTTGTTTGAGGTTAGTGGTAGTTGGCTCCGATGCGCTATCTTATCCCTTTTCTTTTAGCCGGATGTTGTAGCGTGTCTCTGTAGTTGGTTAGTGCAGCCCGCTGCCGCACCTTTGTATCACCTATCTTCCATTGAACCCAAAGCATCTGTACTTGGTGTTGTCGGGTACACTTTGGTATCTTGTGCGTCTTGCTTGCTAGTACTCGTCCGTACTGACCCCTTTGGGGCTGCTGGTTCTGCAGACTACGTTTCCGAGGATCCCCATGGTGGCTACTACGTGGAGTATGACGAGGCTGCTGACGAGTAGATAGCGGATCCGGGCAGGATACGAGACTTCGTGGATGGGCTCCGTTTTTTTCGTTTCCGGCCTCTTAGGCCTATTTGGATCTTGTCTGTACTCAGACACTTTGTTGCTTCCGCTGTGATGTAATGATGACTTGTTGGGACATGTGTCCTCTGCATGACTATATTTGCTATATTTGCTCTAGTGAGAGCTTTTGCCACTTATTTCTATTTTCTTTGTGTCTTAGAGATTTGTTGTGATATCACTTGTGCAAATGCCGTTGACGTACCATGTGTGTATGTTATGAAGTACGTCAATGGAAGTATTTGGATTCCTATTGGATGGTTTCACAGCCGATGATTAGTAGAGAATGGTTGTCACACGTTTACGTGTCGGCCTACTCATATTGAGATGCGGGTGCAGGTAGGACCCGTAAGCCAATTATCTACTATTTAGCGGGCTGTGTGTATCCTCTAGAAGTCCGGGTGCGACATTGAAGGTGGCCTAGGAGGTTGGCGTGCAGCGCATTATATGCTATGGCGACTCGGATCTGGTTGTGCAACAAGTTTCAGGCACTTGGGATGCTCTGGATGCCAACATGGCTTCATATCGGTTTTTGGTGCAAACCATGGCTGGATTCTTTGAAGGGTGCGAGTTCAAGCACATCCACCGAGCAGAGAATGAGGCAGCTGATGAGCTGTCCAAGTTGGGGTCTTCTCGGCAATACATCCCGGCTGGGGTTGCCTTGGAGCATTTGAGAAATCCATCTATCAAGCCATCCCCCAACTCGGAGTCTATATTCGTTCCTTCTCTGCCTGGTGAGGAAGCTGTTTCCATGGAGATTGATTGGGACGTTGCAAAAGAGAACCCGGGGACTGCCGTCTCCATCCCGGGGACTGGCGCCTGCAACCCGGGGACTGTCCCTTCCTACTCGGGGACTGCCCCTCCTAACTCGGGGACTGTCGCATTCATTGAGGGGGTTCTTGCTGCGTGCACGAGATCTCGGGGACTTGTCCCCACCCCAGAAGAAGAAGAAGTGGTGGTTGATCCAATGGAAGTGGACGAACCAATGTTTCCCATCCGGGGGACACCGAGTTGGGCTCTGCCCATATTATCCTTTGTAAAGGACGGCACCTTGCTTCTTTGGATGAGGTTATCCTCGGATTGCTTCTTTGGATGAGGTTACCTCGAGGCAACTTCAGAGAAGATCCAAGGGCTATACAATCTTCAGAGATGTGCTGCATCAAAGAAGTCCAACCGGTGTGCTGCAGCGCTGTGTAGAGCCAGAAGAGGGAGAAGAAATTTTGGTGGAGATACACCAAGGAGAATGCGGACATCACGCCTCTTCTCGGGCTTTGGTCAGCAAGGCTTTTCGGCATGGTTTCTTTTGGCTCACTGCCTTGAAGCAAGCTGAAGATATTGTGAGAAAGTGCAATGGCTGCCAAAGATTCACAAGTAAGATTCATATGCCAGCTTCCGAGTTGAAGACCATTCCCATTACTTGGCCATTTGCTGTTTGGTGCTTTGATATGGTGGGTCCTTTCAAGCCGGCTAGAGGCAACATGACTCACATCTTAGTCATGGTGGACAAGTTCACCAAGTGGATTGAGGTGAAGCCTATTCGGAAGTGTGATGGAGTCACTGCTGTGAGTTTCTTGAAGGACGTGATCCTGAGGTATGGCTACCCGCACAGCATTATCACGGATAATGGCACAAACTTTGCTGAGGGTGTGTTTGCGAGGTTCTGCAGAGATAAGCATATTCAGCTAGATGTTGCATCTGTTGCGCATCCCGCCTTTAATGGACAAGTGGAAAGGGCAAATGGCATGGTGCTATCAGGCATAAAGCCAAGGCTGATTGAGCCGCTGCTGAAAACACCTGAGTGTTGGCTAGATGAGTTGCCAGTGGTGTTGTGGAGTCTAAGGACTACCCCTAACCGGTCAACCGGCTACACGCCATTCTTTATGGTTTATGGAGCTGACTCGCCCCATGTAACGCTCTACACGGAGGCAGAGGCTAGAGAAGCTCCAGAAAATGACGTTGACCTGCTGGAAGAAGCAAGAGAGTTAACTCTGTCACGTTCAGCTGTTTACCAGCAAAACTTAAGGCGTTATCATAGCCGGAAAGTGAACCCAAGGGTTTTCCGAGAAGGAGACCTGGTGCTTAGGCTTGTGCAGCGCATAGCCGGGATGCACAAGCTTTCTCCTCCGTGGGAAGGGCCATTCATTGTGAGTAAGGCATTACACAATGATGCCTATTATCTTATCGACGCACAGCCATCCCAGAAGAACAGGCCGGATAGGGCTGGAGAGGAATCCAAGCGCCCTTGGAATGTAGCTCTACTTCGACGTTTTCACTCATGAGAAAATGTGTATGTATCTCCTTATCCGAGTTAAAAATCCTATTCGGCAATCTGAAATTGAACTCGGGGACTGCCCTCGTCAAAATTGTTCCTTGCGTTTACTCTGTTTTGCTTTGTCTATTCGGTTGAACCACTTAGAATTTCAAAAGCATACAAAGTAGTGTGTTTAAACTCACCGGACACTCTGCGACTCTGCTGCTGTCCGCAACCCGGCTTCATGGCAAGCCAGAGAACAAGCCAAAGAGTCAATGAACACATGAAAAATTGCAAAGGAAAGGAAGCGTGTGGCAACCGAGTAGAGTGTTTTTTACTGTTTTTTCTTTTCGACTAAGTGGTGGGCAGTGTTACTATGATTTTTCTAAGTGGCTAAGTATTTGAAACTCCTACTTTGAACTCTTGTGACTCGACTACCAACAAAGCAACAAGTTGCAGGTAAGAGCTGAGATAAAAAGGAAGAGCATATAAAAAATGCAACTCGGGGACTTGCATATTAACGCAACCCGGCATTGAGCCAGAGTTGCTAAAAAAACTTCAACAGAGATAAAATGGAGTAGCAACAAAAGACTTAATTGTTTGATACATGTGCACCCGGCATCCCGGGGATCTGATAAAAAGTTAAGATGAGTTTTTCAGGCAGCAGCAGTGTCGTTGGTGGCAGTGTTGTCCGCGTTAGTCTTCTCGGCGTCAGCGCTCTTGGCATCCTGTAACGGCCGGGGTTTTCCCTAACTAGGTTTTGTTCGTTGTTTTCCCTTTTCGCATCGCATGGCATCCTCATACATCATCGCGCATTTGAAACTTGCAAAATGTGTAATTTCATCAACTTTTGACTTTCAAAAATTTGTTTGATGCAAAACAGAAATATATTCTTTTAATAGTGCCAAAACAGCTTCTGGAAATTAATAAAACAAAACCCCAGAAAAAAATAGAGTGTGAGAGAGAGAGAGAGGCAACCTGCCATTTTTTTTTCCGGCCCAAATAGGCCCAGCCGGCCTTCCCCCCACCCAACTCTCCCCAAACCCTAATTCTCCTTTCTCCCTCTCCAAAAACCCCCCAGCCGTTTTCGAAAATTGCTATCAGGTCCCTCCACCTGCTAAGAAAAAAAAAAAAAAAAAGAAAAACGCAACGCACACCCCCTCGCACGGAAACGCACGCACGACAGGAGGGGATCGATCGATCCCCTCGCTGCCTTCTTCCACCCGAGAACCGTCGCTCCCTCTTCCCTCTCGCCAAGCTCCTCTCCGGCCGCCTCCGAGCTCCGCCCCGCGCCTCTCCCCGCCGTGGCCGCGCCCCATCCTCCCCGGCGCCTCCTCCCTGCCCCTCACCGGCCGGCGCCGCCACTGCCTCCTTCCGTGGCGTCTGCCGCCGTCTCCCCGAGCTCCGCCTCGCCCCTCACCCTCTCTGCCTCCTCTTCGGCCGCCCCGGTTCCTCCGGCACCCGCCTCCCTCTCTCTGCCTCGACCTTGCCTCCCCTTTTCCGGCGCCCTCCTCCCTCATGCTCGGCTCCGCCCCATCTCCTGCTGCCACTCCGGCCGGGCCGAAGAGGGAGAGATCGCCTCCGTCTCCATTCGGCCACCGTACCTAACGCCGGCCGCCGTTTGCGAGCTGCCGCTGGGGGGGAGTAGGCGGCGGGGCTTCGTTTTGGTTGATGGGGTTCGACGGCTGGTGGTGGTGTCCGACCCTTACCTGCAGCGCCGCTTCACGCAGGCCGACCGCCGCGTGCTCCAGCAACAGTACGCGGGGCTGCGGGATGCGGCGCCCACCGGCAAGCTGCGGCTGTGGGACCTCCCCGACCTGCTGGCGACGGTCACGTCCCCGACCTTCTGCTGCCGGCCACCGCTCCGTCACCTGCAGCTGCCCTAGCGCCGTTGGTATTCGTCCGCCAAGTGCTCGAGCAAATGCCACAAGAGTTCACCGTCGTGCTTTCATTCATGCTCGTTGACCCGATATGGCGCGGCTCCGTATGCACATGTGCTTGCCTACTGTGTATGTGCCCGTGTGTTCCGTGTCTGTGACCTCGACAAGATTCCCGACGACGAGTCTCCATCGAAGATGGGTTGAACGCCAAGTTCTTCCCCGACCCGTACCTCATCGACAAGATCTCCTACGACAAGTACCCCTACATCGAACCGTGAACGCCTATCTCCATCGTGTCCGTTTTGCGTTGGCCGCCTTCGTGCGCGCCCGAAGACCGAGACCACCAAGATCGCCATCAACCCCGAAGATGATGTTGCCGCGGTTCGCCCACGACTACATCGACCACCGATGACGTGAACGACTACCTCGGCTACGGAACGAGAACGATTACTTCGACTACTTCCTCGACGTCGACTACTTCCACTACCACGTCTACTTCCTCCACGTCCCGAAGTTTCCGGCGTTGACCCCGGCGATCCTCTTTCCAACGTGTGCACCCCAAACCCAAACCCCTATACCTATGCCCTATTTTCTATAACATATCAACTATAATTAAAATGTCATCTCATTCATGTGTTGCATTGCATTTTTGTGGATAAATAAATAACTCGAACCTCCTAAATTAAATGTTGGGCTTCCGGCTCAATTTAAATTGATTTAATTGCATAAATCATAACTAATTCATTTTAACTCCAACTTTGAAAAGTAAAATATGTTTTCCAATCAAAATTCTCTAAACTTTGCAAATATAAACTTTGTTTTCTGTTTTGAATAAATTAAATTGCTGAAAACAACTATTTATTAATTAATGCATTTAAAATTGCTAATTTGATAACTTGCTCATTTTAATTCCAAATCCAACAAATAAAATATGTTTTCATACCAGAAAAATGCACTTAATCTGTTCATGCCATCCATGTTCATGTTTGCACCTTGCATGTTGCATTTGTAGTAGTGTTATGTATGTTCACCTAATAAATAAATATGGAATGTGTTGGGGTATTTAATTCAATTGTTGCCCTGTTCCATTTAATATTGCTAACTCACCTATTTACTGTTTTCCATGCGAAACAATATTTAATATTGATGGTTAGCTAAACAACTTGAACCAATTCCTATTTCTCCGGACTCCGGTTCCGATTAAATTGCTTAAGTTGTTTCCTCTCCGTTGCATCTTGCCATGTCATGCATATAAAATAGGATCATGCTGGATTTTTTGCCGTAGTAGTAATTGTTGCATCCGGTGTTTCTTTTAGTTCGTTGCTTCTTCCCGGATAGGACGTTGAGATGATGTGAGCAACGACAAGTTCTGCTACCTTGCGGGATCTCAGGCAAGTATACTCACTTGCTGCCGTATGGCTGCCTTTCATCACTTGTTACCGATTCTTTCCGTTGATTCTTTTCTGCTAGCCTTAGTGGTAGCTGTTTCTGTTACGAACCCATCACATGAATCCCTTAACCTTGATATTGCCTCACCTCCATACCTACAGCCTTTGTTTGTGCCTGTTCTTATCTAGCATGCTTAGGGTTGCTTTTGCTCGAGCCTGTTGTCGGTTACTTCTTTTACTATCGTACTATTATTACTGTTACCGTTCCGGGGGCTCGAAATATTAATCAATCAATCCTGTTAATGCTACTGTTAATAATAACTTGATGATAAGGCACCGGCAGGAGGCCCTTTGTGGTTTTGAGGCCTGCTAGTGTCGACCCTAATAGGAAAAGGGTCTTGTCTACTGATCCATGATGAGCGCACTAACCGCATGTGGGAAGCGAGTATGGGCGCCCCCCTCAACTGACTCGATTCGCATCTTGTCCAAATCGCCGTACTAGTTCGGGTGTTCCATTTGCTGCATCATATGCAGGTACGAACCCTTGGCGCCAGGGTGGAACTTTCGTAGTCGGCATTTAGGGGGCGTGGTCTTCCAGTGCTATGAGGGTCCTCCTTGTCTTCGGGGGGCTCGATTAGCCGCGCACGCACAGCACGCGGTGCTTTGGGCTTGATGCGAAGAAGGGTTGGTTGTGTAGAGTACCCCGCTTGGTGGGAGGCATCCCATCTGGCGGGTTATTCTTGCGTGTACGGCCAAATTGGTGCAACCCTGCAGGGATAATCTTCTCGAGAAGCCGTGTTTTCCGCGGTTATGGATTACTTGGTGAAAGTACTGGCTAACAAGTACTCAGGACAACTTAAACCTAATCATTAACAATCTTTCACCCCATGATTAACAACTTGACTAGTAATAGGCTTATTGACACAATAATCTGAACCATCATTAATCCAACTGTGTGAGTTATCCTCGGATTGCTTCTTTGGATAAGGGGCGAGATCCAGGATGGGTTTGTTTTGGATTTACTTTCAGTTGCTTACTATACTCGATCTTGTCTTCTTTCTGTTAGCCGGAAGTTGTAGTATCTCTCTGTAGTTGGTTAGTGCAGCCTGCTGTCGCTTATTTGCAATAACCCCTTCCTTTCCGTTGATCCCAAAGTATTTGTATCTTGTGATGGCTGGCTACGCCGGTACCTTGTGAGTATGGGTTTTATCCCCCTTGCCAGTACTTAACCGTACTGACCCACGAATCCTTTTTCGTGGCTGCATATTCAACATTGCAGTCAACAGGTTTGAAGTCTGACGACGTTAGCTTGGGAATCCCTCCGGCTTGGCCTGGGCAGGGATTGGACGCTCTCGGTTATCTTCAGGACTCTTAGTCCAATTTGGATCTTGTCCGTAGCCGGACGTTTGTTTCTTCCGCTGTTATTTGGATCTTTGTAATGTATCAGTTGTAACCCTGGCTAGTTGAGTCATCTTGTATCTATCTGATTCTGTTGTAATTGTGGAATATTCGTGAACTATTGTAATGTATCACAAGTGGCAACCTGGAATCGGTTATTATGTGGATTTTGGCGGGAATGCTGAAATCTGCATAGTGCCCGATCTCGGGGCGTCACAAATGGTATCAGAGCCTTGGTTCCGATTCCCGAGATTGTTTCGATACGAATGGTTATCGAAGCAACGGGTCCGCAAAGCCTGTAGGATAACCTCGCTAACGGTCATTGTTTCTAGAGTGTCAAAAACTATTTCTGCTAAACTATTTTGGAAAAACATCTCAATAGGATTCTTGTTTTCTCCTTATCCCTATTCTATTTCCCCTCCCATCTTATTTGTTTTGGAGTCTTCCCCCTTGTCTATCTTTCAAAGTGTTAGGATCCTACGTGGGTGGACGTTTTCTGAGCCTTTAACCTAATAGGTTCGATCATCGAAAGATTCCTGGTGGAAGAACATCGTCATCACTCCGAGCAAGAATCCCTTGTTAGTGGTGTCGAGAAGCCCTTGTTAGTGGTGTCGAGGAGATCAACTGGAAGCCCGAAGAATCGATAGTCGAACTTCTTCCCTCTTCCGTGGTTGTGAGCGGATTGCGAGGGCGCAATCCCTTGTTAGTGGTGTCGGCTGTAACGGCCGGGGTTTTCCCTAACTAGGTTTTGTTCGTTGTTTTCCCTTTTCGCATCGCATGGCATCCTCATACATCATCGCGCATTTGAAACTTGCAAAATGTGTAATTTCATCAACTTTTGACTTTCAAAAATTTGTTTGATGCAAAACAGAAATATATTCTTTTAATAGTGCCAAAACAGCTTCTGGAAATTAATAAAACAAAACCCCAGAAAAAAATAGAGTGTGAGAGAGAGAGAGAGAGGCAACCTGCCATTTTTTTTTCCGGCCCAAATAGGCCCAGCCGGCCTTCCCCCCACCCAACTCTCCCCAAACCCTAATTCTCCTTTCTCCCTCTCAAAAACCCCCCAGCCGTTTTCGAAAATTGCTATCAGGTCCCTCCACCTGCTAAGAAAAAAAAAAGAAAAAAGAAAAACGCAACGCACACCCCCTCGCACGGAAACGCACGCACGACAGGAGGGGATCGATCGATCCCCTCGCTGCCTTCTTCCACCCGAGAACCGTCGCTCCCTCTTCCCTCCCGCCAAGCTCCTCTCCGGCCGCCTCCGAGCTCCGCCCCGCGCCTCTCCCCGCCGTGGCCGCGCCCCATCCTCCCCGGCGCCTCCTCCCTGCCCCTCACCGGCCGGCGCCGCCACTGCCTCCTTCCGTGGCGTCCGCCGCCGTCTCCCCGAGCTCCGCCTCGCCCCTCACCCTCTCTGCCTCCTCTCCGGCCGCCCCGGTTCCTCCGGCACCCGCCTCCCTCTCTCTGCCTCGACCTTGCCTCCCCTTTCCCGGCGCCCTCCTCCCTCATGCTCGGCTCCGCCCCATCTCCTGCTGCCACTCCGGCCGGGCCGAAGAGGGAGAGATCGCCTCCGTCTCCATTCGGCCACCGTACCTAACGCCGGCCGCCGTTTGCGAGCTGCTGCTGGGGGGGAGTAGGCGGCGGGGCTTCGTTTTGGTTGATGGGGTTCGACGGCTGGTGGTGGTGTCCGACCCTTACCTGCAGCGCCGCTTCACGCAGGCCGACCGCCGCGTGCTCCAGCAACAGTACGCGGGGCTGCGGGATGCGGCGCCCACCGGCAAGCTGCGGCTGTGGGACCTCCCCGACCTGCTGGCGACGGTCACGTCCCCGACCTTCTGCTGCCGGCCACCGCTCCGTCACCTGCAGCTGCCCTAGCGCCGTTGGTATTCGTCCGCCAAGTGCTCGAGAAAATGCCACAAGAGTTCACCGTCGTGCTTTCATTCATGCTCGTTGACCCGATATGGCGCGGCTCCGTATGCACATGTGCTTGCCTACTGTGTATGTGCCCGTGTGTTCCGTGTCTGTGACCTCGACAAGATTCCCGACGACGAGTCTCCATCGAAGATGGGTTGAACGCCAAGTTCTTCCCCGACCCGTACCTCATCGACAAGATCTCCTACGACAAGTACCCCTACATCGAACCGTGAACGCCTATCTCCATCGTGTCCGTTTTGCGTTGGCCGCCTTCGTGCGCGCCCGAAGACCGAGACCACCAAGATCGCCATCAACCCCGAAGATGATGTTGCCGCGGTTCGCCCACGACTACATCGACCACCGATGACGTGAACGACTACCTCGGCTACGGAACGAGAACGATTACTTCGACTACTTCCTCGACGTCGACTACTTCCACTACCACGTCTACTTCCTCCACGTCCCGAAGTTTCCGGCGTTGACCCCGGCGATCCTCTTTCCAACGTGTGCACCCCAAACCCAAACCCCTATACCTATGCCCTATTTTCTATAACATATCAACTATAATTAAAATGTCATCTCATTCATGTGTTGCATTGCATTTTTGTGGATAAATAAATAACTCGAACCTCCTAAATTAAATGTTGGGCTTCCGGCTCAATTTAAATTGATTTAATTGCATAAATCATAACTAATTCATTTTAACTCCAACTTTGAAAAGTAAAATATGTTTTCCAATCAAAATTCTCTAAACTTTGCAAATATAAACTTTGTTTTCTGTTTTGAATAAATTAAATTGCTGAAAACAACTATTTATTAATTAATGCATTTAAAATTGCTAATTTGATAACTTGCTCATTTTAATTCCAAATCCAACAAATAAAATATGTTTTCATACCAGAAAAATGCACTTAATCTGTTCATGCCATCCATGTTCATGTTTGCACCTTGCATGTTGCATTTGTAGTAGTGTTATGTATGTTCACCTAATAAATAAATATGGAATGTGTTGGGGTATTTAATTCAATTGTTGCCCTGTTCCATTTAATATTGCTAACTCACCTATTTACTGTTTTCCATGCGAAACAATATTTAATATTGATGGTTAGCTAAACAACTTGAACCAATTCCTATTTCTCCGGACTCCGGTTCCGATTAAATTGCTTAAGTTGTTTCCTCTCCGTTGCATCTTGCCATGTCATGCATATAAAATAGGATCATGCTGGATTTTTTGCCGTAGTAGTAATTGTTGCATCCGGTGTTTCTTTTAGTTCGTTGCTTCTTCCCGGATAGGACGTTGAGATGATGTGAGCAACGACAAGTTCTGCTACCTTGCGGGATCTCAGGCAAGTATACTCACTTGCTGCCGTATGGCTGCCTTTCATCACTTGTTACCGATTCTTTCCGTTGATTCTTTTCTGCTAGCCTTAGTGGTAGCTGTTTCTGTTACGAACCCATCACATGAATCCCTTAACCTTGATATTGCCTCACTTCCATACCTACAGCCTTTGTTTGTGCCTGTTCTTATCTAGCATGCTTAGGGTTGCTTTTGCTCGAGCCTGTTGTCGGTTACTTCTTTTACTATCGTACTATTATTACTGTTACCGTTCCGGGGGCTCGAAATATTAATCAATCAATCCTGTTAATGCTACTGTTAATAATAACTTGATGATAAGGCACCGGCAGGAGGCCCTTTGTGGTTTTGAGGCCTGCTAGTGTCAACCCTAATAGGAAAAGGGTCTTGTCTACTGATCCATGATGAGCGCACTAACCGCATGTGGGAAGCGAGTATGGGCGCCCCCCTCAACTGACTCGATTCGCATCTTGTCCAAATCGCCGTACTAGTTTGGGTGTTCCATTTGCTGCATCATATGCAGGTACGAACCCTTGGCGCCAGGGTGGAACTTTCGTAGTCGGCATTTAGGGCGGCGTGGTCTTCCAGTGCTATGAGGGTCCTCCTTTTCTTTGGGGGGCTCGATTAGCCGCGCACGCACAGCACGCGGTGCTTTGGGCTTGATGCGAAGAAGGGTTGGTTGTGTAGAGTACCCCGCTTGGTGGGAGGCATCCCATCTGGCGGGTTATTCTTGCGTGTACGGCCAAATTGGTGCAACCCTGCAGGGATAATCTTCTCGAGAAGCCGTGTTTTCCGCGGTTATGGATTACTTGGTGAAAGTACTGGCTAACAAGTACTCAGGACAACTTAAACCTAATCATTAACAATCTTTCACCCCATGATTAACAACTTGACTAGTAATAGGCTTATTGACACAATAATCTGAACCATCATTAATCCAACTGTGTGAGTTATCCTCGGATTGCTTCTTTGGATAAGGGGCGAGATCCAGGATGGGTTTGTTTTGGATTTACTTTCAGTTGGTTACTATACTCGATCTTGTCTTCTTTCTGTTAGCCGGAAGTTGTAGTATCTCTCTGTAGTTGGTTAGTGCAGCCTGCTGTCGCTTATTTGCAATAACCCCTTCCTTTCCGTTGATCCCAAAGTATTTGTATCTTGTGATGGCTGGCTACGCCGGTACCTTGTGAGTATGGGTTTTATCCCCCTTGCCAGTACTTAACCGTACTGACCCACGAATTCTTTTTCGTGGCTGCATATTCAACATTGCAGTCAACAGGTTTGAAGTCTGACGACGTTAGCTTGGGAATCCCTCCGGCTTGGCCTGGGCAGGGATTGGACGCTCTCGGTTATCTTCAGGACTCTTAGTCCAATTTGGATCTTGTCCGTAGCCGGACGTTTGTTTCTTCCGCTGTTATTTGGATCTTTGTAATGTATCAGTTGTAACCCTGGCTAGTTGAGTCATCTTGTATCTATCTGATTCTGTTGTAATTGTGGAATATTCGTGAACTATTGTAATGTATCACAAGTGGCAACCTGGAATCGGTTATTATGTGGATTTTGGCGGGAATGCTGAAATCTGCATAGTGCCCGATCTCGGGGCGTCACACATCCGCTTCAGTGTTGGCGTTGGCGGCTGGCTCTAAGGTTGCCGTAGCGACGGAGATGGGATCAGTGGCCGAGGTCGATGCGGCAGCCTGGAAGCTGCTGCTGGTCGCGCCCAACTCGGGAGCCGCCTGTTGGATCACCATCTCGGGGGTGATGGTGGGATCCTCGACGTGGGTTTCCGGCTTCTCGACGTCAGCATCAACCTTTGCCTTGCCCTTTCCCTTCGCGTCAGCTCCTTTTGCGGCACCCTCTTCGAAAAAACTCAAGTCATCTGACTCGGTGTCCTCATCTTCATCGTCCTCGTCCTCAGCTTCAGTATCTGGCTTGGGGAGGCCCTCGATGAAGGTGGCAGTGTCCGCGTAGGAGGATATCTCGTAGGCTACCCTCTGACGACGGGCAACGCACTCGGGATCCTTGCTCCACTTGGAATCTTCGCGCATCTCGAGGATCCGGTCGAGGTCGAGGTTCTCGTACCAGCTCGTGATAAAGTGAAGTAGCTGGTCCGCTCCTGCCCGAGCTGCAGAGCCGCGCCACTTTTCAACTCGGCCTTCCCACCATCCAGCTTCCCGGCGATGTCAATTAAGCTGTTGGGCGCGGATTCATCCGGCCAGAACAGGTCATGGATCTTGTAGGCAGTGGACACCATGGTGGTGCCCAAGCCCCTGAGTTGGCGAAGCTGGGTCTTGATGTTCAGGAGGTTGTCGTTGACGCTAGACTTGGTGTCGACGGGCATCCCGGATGCGGCTCGGAGTTGCTGTGCTTTTTCAAGAGCATGAGTGCTGGCGGCACGGAGAGCAGGGAAGATATCTAGAGAGAAACCGGTAAAAGTTAGAAATGGAGGCAGAAAAGAGATAAAACCAAGAAGAAAGAGTGGGAGGAAAAGCAAGCCAGGTAGCGAAGAAGAGAAACAGCTAAGTGCCGGGAAGAGGAAACTTACTTCTAAGGTCAACAAGCAGTGCGTCCAGCTTAATCTTCTAATCCTCCTCGTCAGCAATATGCTGGTTCTCAACCTGGCGTGCAGTGGCGAGCTGGAGCATGAGTTGCGAGTTGTGCTCCTTCAGCACCTTGATCTCTGTCTCGAGCGCCTTCTTTGTGGCTTTGGCCGTGGTCTCGGTCGCCAAGGCATCCTCAAGAGCTGTTTTCAATTTCACCTGCATCTCTTCGAACTCGGCGTGCTCGGTGTTGCGTTCCTTCTTGAGCTCTGCGTCTCGGGTGGCCAGCTGCTGCTGCACCTCGGCAGGCATCAAGCAGTTGAGATGCTCCTCCCGGAATTTCTTATATTCTTCTGCAGAGAGAACAACAGGGTTAGCAGAGAAACCAAGTAAAGGAAGATGCAATGACCGAGAAGCTGGCAACTCACCTTCCAAATGCTTGATTTTGCTCTCAGCAGAGGAAGAGAAGACGTGGCAGTGTTCATGCTGCTCCTGCAATTCTTTGAATTTGCCTGCAGAGTAAACAGAGTTATAGCAAAAAGCAAACACGGGCGTAAACACAAAACGCACAAACCGAATAGCTAAAAGCTTACCTTCAACCTCAGAGAGCTGGAGAGCGTGGTCCAGTGCCGCCTGCTCCAACGCGGCATCGTCCTTGCGTTCGGCTTCAAGGGCCGCAATGCGCCTCTTGGCGATGCTGTGATTCTAGAGCAGCCGCCGGAACAGGTTGGTCCTCTTCAGGAGGCTATTCTGTGAAGGAGAAGAAAAGGAGTGAGCAAAATTATGGAAGATTAGGCCCGAGAAGGCGGCAACTCGGTTGAGTATCCGCCTACTCGGCCCGAATCTCTGGGACTGGGGAATAGCCAAGAGGAAAAGAAGAGAAGAAGAAAAGAAAAACTGCAACTCGGAAAAGCAAGAAAAACAAGGGAAACAAGAAAAACTTACGGCGTAGGTTTGCTCCACATCTTCGGCGGCCTTGCGGAGGCAGAAAAGCTTCCCGGCTAGCGTGCAGGTGTCGGAGGCGACGGTCATTGGAGTAGCGCCGATGTCGGCCTTGTTCCAGTCAATGCGGCAGTGGTCAACTTCGCCCAGCACGCTGCCGTTCCATTTCTCCATGCCGAGGGCGTCACTCTCCCAGACCTTGTCAATAAAGCCAACCCGGTCCACGACCGCGGTCAACCCTTGGGACTGGATGTCGTCCTCACCGGCTTCGCGCGAGAAGAACTCAATGGGCTTCTTGGCTTTGAGCTTGGCGTCCTTTGCATTGGCCTGGCCTTCCACCAAGGCGGAAAGCCGCTTCTCGCCTTTGGTTAGGGAGATGATGTGTTGCTTGGACACAGACAGCAGGTATGATGGCCAGCTACCTTGTGCCCGAGGAGCACCTTCAGCATTTGACCCTTCGACTGGGCCAGAGGATCCACCAGCAGCGCCAGGGGTGAGTTGCGAGCTCGTTGGTGCCTTGGGTGGTGGCATCAGATCTCCGAGCTGCACAACTTTGCGCGGTGGATTCGTCCGCACAGCTGTAGCTTCAGGCTTGGCGGTCTTCTTGCCGGTATCCGCCCGAGAAGCGGACGGAGGCGCTTGGCGTGAGGTTGGTGGAGGCATAAGTTCAGAAGCAGTCTTGGTCGTCTTCTGCTTCGGTGGAGGGCTCGGTGCGGTTGGTGGAGTAGCCTGCTGGGTAGGCGGCACAAGGGGCCGGCTACCCTGCGTAGTGTCTGGCTGCGCTTGGCTCTGGAGCACGGGTTCCACCACAGTCTTCTCAACCCGCTACTCGGCAGCGGGATCAGGTCTTGCGTCAACTTGTTCTTCTACCCGCGGCCTGGCCACGGGGTCTTCATGAGTTGCAGCTTGTTCTTCCTGCTGCTCGGTGTTGTTCACCGGCCGCTCAAGGGCGGCACGGTCCTGGTTCTCGGCTTCTTGTTCTGCATTCTCTCCAGCTGAGGTAGCTGGGGGAGAGGGAGGCGTCTCATCCTGAGCAGCATCCTGCGTACTCTGGTACGCGTAGGTCTGTTGCTCCATATCCTGGGCATCTTGGTCACCAGCGCCCGTGTTCTCGGCGCCGGTGTCTTCTTCTTCCAGCTTCACCGGAGAGGACGCACGCGTCCTATCCCGCTGCACTGGCTCGTCCTCATCGTCGGAGAGATCGACGAGTTCCTCGATGTCTATAACAGATTTTCTCTTGGTACGTGTGGGGGCCGCGGCCGCATCAGCATCCAATGGATCGCTGGATGAGAAGAACGAAAGAGTTCAGAAAAGGAGAAGGAGAAAGGCATAAAAAGAAACAGAATAGCGAGAAGCAGGAGCAGAGTGGAACTCAGTTGGAACAACTTACCCATTGCGTGTGGGGGGTTGCCTCCTAACAGTAGTGGTCTTCTTCTTCTAGGTCTTCTTGGGCTTCTTGGCAGCAGGTGCTTGGGCACCACTGCCGTCCTTTTCCGAGTGGTGGGAGCAGCCACAGAGAGAGGCTGGACATCCATGGGCTCCTCGTCCTCCTCGCTCAGCTCAGGATCCTCTGCAGGGTAGAAGAGAAAAAGAGATTGAGAAGCAGAAAAGGAAGTATGATTGCGCTACTCGCGGTCAGAGAGGCGAACTGGGTCACCTTCGTCGTCCTCGGACCAGTCCCGGATAGACGCATCAACTTGGTGCTTACCAGGCTGGTTGGCGTGAGGGATGTAGAGGGTGTCCTGAGTGTCGTAGGCGGTCTCGTCGTCCTCTTCTCTGTCACTGTCCCAATTGGACTCGAAGACCTCGACATCTTCCTCTGCCTGGCGATCGATATGCTGGAAAGGCAAACAGATGGCACGAGTAAGTTTGAGTTATAACCTAAAGAGTTCTACCCGGTGTAGCATGCAAACACAAAGCATTTAAGGCTAAGAGATCCTACTAGGCATGGCATGCAAATACAAAGCATATTAGCCTAAGGAGTTCTACCCGGCTTAGCATGCAAACACAAAGCATATTCTGCTAAGGTTTTCTACTCGACACGGCGTGCAAATACAAAGCACATAAAGCCAACATGCAAAGATTAAGCATACTAAGCTGGAAAGCCACCTACTCGGTATCAGAGTGTAGAGATAAAGCACAGAAGACTAACCTGTTCGATTCGCTTGAGGCGACTGTACGGCACGAAGCCGTACTGCCAGGTGTCGGAGAGGGATGTCTGCGCGATGGATCTCGCCCAGATGGCTACATCAACAGTGCTCAGCTCAAAGGTGGTGGTTCTCGTGCAGTCCCGGCTCCCTCCCATGTAGCACATCTTGTGGGAGCGACGCTGGAGCGGGAGCACTCGGCGCGAGATCCCGCACGCGATGGGATCATCGCGGCGGAATCCCTCTTCCTTCAACTCGGCGAGGCACGTCTCGATTTGAACAACATCTTCAATCTTGTTCTTCGGGTTGTAACCCCAGTTCTGCTGGGTTGGCCTCGCGTTCTTCCACTTAGGGAGCCCTATCCGGTCCTGGATTGGTTTCCCTTCTTCGGTGGCGATGTTCTTGACGTAGAGAAATCTGCGCTGCCACTTGCTCACAGTCTCCAGTCCCTTGACGCGCGGGTGGCTACCGGTGGTTCGCTGCAGCATCATGGTGCACCCCATCTGCGTCATCGAGCGGGCGCTCTCCGTGTGTCCCGGGTTGGGGATGCTCTGCTTGCGGAATAGCGTGCCCAACTATGGATAGTTGGGTACACGCCGAGAAAAGCCTCGCAGACCACCGCGTGGAAGGCGAGCATCACCATGGCGTTAGGGGGAAGGTGATGTGGTTGAAGCCCGAAGTTCCTGAGGAACTCGGAGAAGAAGTCGGAGATGGGGAGGCCGAATCCGCGCTTGAAGTGCGCGAGGAAGACTACGAACTCGTCCTTCTCCGGCGTGGGGATAATCTCGTTATCCGGTTGCCTGCACCTCACGCCGGGAGGGACACGGCGGGTATTGACTAGCCACTGGCAATCCTCCGCCGTGACATCGGAACCCTCCCATCCGGCGCGGGCGGTGGCATCATCTTCTCCGTGAGCCATGGAAGCAGAAAGATTAGTGGGAGATTGGATATTGGAATGGAGGAGTTTCTCTCGGGATCTCTCTGGCGGCGCGTAGAGCAGCGGCGCAGCAGTGATTTGCGGTGGCGGAGCGCTCGGCGGCGGCGGAAAGACGAAGGGGCAAGAGGTGGAAGAGAGCAGGAAAGAGAAAAAGGGAGCGGAGAGGGGGTATTTATCCCGCTCCCTCGAGTGGCCGTTACCAGCGAAATAAGTGGGATCAATCGTGCACAGAGATCGTGCGGCATGGGCTGCGCGCCGGTTAGAAACGCACATAGCGCATATCGCGCGCGTAACGGGCGCAGTTAATCCCACGTCGAGATGGTGGGTGATTTACTGCGGTTGAAGTGACTTAACAGGCTAGTGGGCCCGAGGTGCAGTTATTGGCGCGTGGCCTGCAGTTTCCGAGGCACCGAGGCATCGGAGGTACCGTGGTGTGACATGTGCCCCGTAGCGACACACAGAGGTGGATTCGCACCGTTGAGCGGGATTGTGTTTTGAGATTTCGCTAAGTCATTTTACTCGGCATCAGAGAAGAAAGACAGTGCTACTCGGAGAAGAAGAGATTCAAGCAAGAATTAAAGGCAACTCGGAGATGCAACTCGGCTTCTTACAGTACGAAGAAAAGATTTGTTCTTAAGCTGGCAGGGCCCAGTGAACAAGTTCGCAGGACTCTACCAGCTTCAGGGACTAATGTCGGGGGGTTACCCCCGAGTAGGGTTAAGGCAAGTGCTAAAGGCAAGGTCAGCATAGCTGTTTGACTGAGTAGGCTGGCTACCCAGTACCTGCTACCCGGTAGGCTGCTAACCGGTCGTAGCCACCAATGGCCAGGAGGAAGAATCAAGGGAGTTACTTTCCTCCGAGTAGAGGGAGTGGTTTCCTACTCGGGCCAGAAGTCAATGGAGCCGTTCTGACAAAGGATCCCGCGTATCATGCGTCCGTACGGCGTGCGGTTCAACTTACGGAGTGCGTGATTATCCGCGCTACGGCGTGGCTACAGTGTAGTAGGCGCCTGTCAAGTCCTGTCACTGATAGAGGGGACAGGACAGGGCTAGGGGCCTACCCTATCTCACTGACAAGGGTGGACAGGTCCCATCTCCGAACGGGGGCGACGACTTGCGGGGCAAGCGTCAATGGGAACCCGGAGGCGTGCGCGGTTCTGCAGTGCTCCTGTCCCATCAAGTTGTACCTTTTAGTCTTATTCTATCCGGCTGGGCACCAGTATATAAGGTGCCCTGCCTCCTCCTGTGCGAGGGTCGACACTCTGGATCGCTTCACTATTCACAGAGAGAACTAGAGCGTAGAGTGGCTACTCGGCTGATGGCCTGAATTGTACTGTGGCTATTCGGTAAACACCATATAAAGAGAGAGGCAGGAGTAGGGGTGTTACCTCCACACGAGGGCCCTGAACCTGGGTAAGATCTTGTTTTTTGCAGTGATTGTGATCTACCACACGCGGCTACTCGCCGTGTGATCCCTCCCCGAGCACCTCCAGCGTCCATCGGCCCCAACTTTAGCCATCCCATGGCATCTGCCGTGATACCACCACGACACTTTTGCACATCCTTCAGGGATCTCGGCAAAGACATGCTCTCTACGGCTTTTATCTTTGAAGGATTGGCCTCGATGCCCCGACTGCATACCAAGAAGCCGAGTAGCTTGCCAGTCGGGACGCCAAAAGTGCATTTAGTCGGATTCAACTTCACCCTGTACTTGCGCAAGTTGGCAAAAGTTTCGTCAATGTCACTAAGCAGAGTATGTGTTTTGTTCGTTTTGATGACAATGTCATCTACGTACACGTGCACATTCTTGCCAATTTGGTCATGCAAGCATTTCTGCATGCATCTCGGATAGGTAGACCCAGCATTCCGCAACCCAAAGCACATGACACGATAGCAATAAGCCCCGTAAGGGGTAATAAAGGCAGTCTTTATTTGATCATCCGGGTTGAGAGCTATCTGATGAAAACCAGAGTAGGCATCTATGAAAGATAAAAGCTCACAACCAGCAGTGAAATCGATCACCTGATCTATGCGGGGTAGCGGGAATGGATCCTTGGGGCAGGCCTTGTTCAGGTCGGTGTAGTCCACGCACATGCGCCATGCGGTATCGACCTTGGGGTCCTCCTTCTTCTTCTCAACCATAACCGGGTTGGCTAGCTAGTCCGGATGCAGTAGCTCTATGATAAAGTTTCTTATCAGCAACTTGGTGATCTGATCACCGATAGCTTTCCTCCTCTCATCACCAAAACGGCGCATAGCCTGCTTAACCGGCTTGGCGTCATGCCGCACATGCAGCGAGTGCTCAACCAACTCCCTCGGGACCCCCGGCAGATCTTCATTGGAGCAGGCAAAGACGTCCCGATTCTCACGGAGGAAGTGGATGAGCTCGCTTTCTTATTTCTCTCCCAACCCGGCGCCAAAGATGGCAACACGGTCTGGGAACTCAGGATCGACCTAGACCTTCTTTGTCTCCTGGGACGCCTGAAATGCGGTTCCGTACTGGGAACCCGGCATGCCAGGCGCACCGACTTGCGCTGCTTGAGCCATAGCCACCACCTTATGTATCTTCTTCTTCTCGGCAGCAATGACCATGGACTCCGCCAGCTGAGAACTAGCAGGCGCGCATTCCAAGGAACGCTTGTAATCACCCGAGATGGTGATGACACCATTGGGACCAGGTAGCTTCATCTTCAAGTAGGTTGCATGGGTTGAGGCCATGAACTTGCTGAGGGCAGGTCTAGCGAGTAGAGAATGGTAGGGGCTCTAAAGATCAACTACTTCAAACTGCAGACACTCGGTGCGGCAGTTCTCCCTGGTGCCAAATAGGACATCCACCCAGATGCGGCCGATTGGAGCACAGGAAACTCCCGGCACAATGCCATGGAAAGTGGTCCTGCTGGGTTGCAGCATGTTCTCGGCAAGGCCGAGCTTCTCCAGTGTATCCCGGTACATGATGTTGATGCTGCTGTCATTATCTATCAGCACCTTGCTGAACCTGACATTCTTCTGAGTTCCCAAGAAAGTGGGATCCACCACCAAAGCATAGCTACCCGGGTTGGGCATCACCTTGGGGTGATCAGCTCTGGACCAGGTGATCTCTTGGTCGCACCAGTGCAGGTAGTGAGGTACAGCCGGGATCACAGCATTTACCTCCATTGCACGCCTGTGCAGTGACTGCTTGTCGGCTGGCTCAGTGGTGAATATCATGTAGCTCTCATGGTGTTCTTGGTACTGGTTGCGGTCTCCACCACCATTGTTGCCGCTGTTGTTGTTGTTGTTGTTCCTGTTGTTGCGGGTGTAGTAGTTGCGGTTGCGGTCATTGCGGTTGGCTCCCTGAGCCACTTGGTTCACGTTCTCCCTTCTCGGATTCCCTGCAGGCCTAGGAGCAGCTGCCCGAATGGGCCGCACATTGGCATTCGCAGCCGGCAGAGGAGGAGGAGGGGGCAGGTCTTCATTCTTGATGCGGTCCCACCAGCTGCACTGCCGGGTAGTGTGGTTGGCTGGCCTACTCGGATGCCGAGTATGGAATCTGCATAGCCCATCCTTCATGTTCCCAAAGATAAAACTCGGAGCTGGATCCGGGTTGCCGCTACCCTGCTGGGGAGAATTGTATGGCTTCTTGATGCATTGGCCCTGATTCTGGTTTTGCCCGTACTGGGCTCCAGCAGTTTTTTGCCTTTGGCTACTCCCAGCAGCTGCGGTCACATCATTTACATCCTCGGGATCATATCGAGTATCAATGCGGTCACCTCTGCGCTTGTTGCGGAAGTCATTGCGCCTACCGCCATCCTGGTGCTTCCTTCTCGGCTCAGGAGAATCAAGCAAAGTCTGAGTAGGGTCACCGAGTGCATACATATCTGCATTCTTGATCGTCTCGACGAGAGTACTCGGCATCTCTCTCTGCAGCTTCTGCCATAACATGCTGCCATGCCTGAAACCCTGAGCAAACCAGGTAATGGCCTGGGCCTCATTCACACCTTCACATGTGTTCCTCAAAGTGCTCCACCGAGTAAGGTATTCTCGGTCAGTTTCCTCTTCTCGCTGCTTGCACGCAGACAGTTGATGCGGCCTATTCGGCCTCTTGTAGGTGCTGGTGAAGTTGCTGATGAAGGCTTCCGAGAAGTCTAGCCAGCAGTTGATACTGTCCTTGGGCAGGTTGTTGAGCCAAGTCCGAGCCGGGCCCTCTAGCATCTGCAGAACATACCGCACAGCCCACCTCCGATTGCCGCCTGCAATGTGCACAGCGGTAACATAGTCGCTCAGCCAGTCTTCCGGCTTGGTGCTGCCATTGTAGCACTTGGTCCCCCTGGCCAGCTGAAAATGGTTCACGGAGGGCTCCTCCATGATGCGGCGACCAAAGCAGTCTGGGCCGGGTGGCCCCTTGTTCTCGAGCTGAGCAGACCGATTGATCCGGTCCAGCTTGTATCTTGCATCACTGGGATCCAACATGCGGTCACCCACGCGATCAGTGACATCTCTCGGGTCAGCGTACCCGGCTAGCCCCATCGCCGAGTACCTATCATCATAGCGGTCTTGCTGCACTGCTGCGGGTTGCACAGCCGGGTTGGCTGCTGGCACAGCTGCACGCGGCTGTGCTGCTGCTGGTTGCTGAGTCCTCTGCCGAGCAGGCTAGGCAGCATGACGCCGAGAAGGTCCTGCATGGTTTCCTCCTTGCTCCTTACTGTGAGTTTTGTTGGCTTGATAGCCTGCTCCTGCAGTGTTGTGTTTCTGACCGGGCTGCCGCGGCACAGCGTGCTGTTTTGCGGCGGCAGCCGGGTCGTACACCTGCATCTGTCTACTCTTCCCAGAGTGCACACTCTGGTCCCTCTCATCGCCGGGAAGCGGCGATGAGCCCTTATCCGTAGATCTGACCGCACGCGAGTGCACAATCTGAGAAGCGCCAGCACCCGGATTGGCTTTCCGGAACTTCTCGTTCTGCCTGCCAGCCTCTAGCACTAGCTCGTTGAGTCTCTCCTGCTGCCTAGCACACGCGTCGCCAGTGAGATGCGGCAACTCAGTAGCTACTGCCTCTGCAGCCCTAAGAGTTTTGGCGGGGGTGCTGTATCTAGGCCTACCAACAATATCTAAACTAGCAGATTGGCTAGCAGCCCTACCATCTCTAGCCAGCTCAGCGCCTAAGTTGCGACGAGTAACGCCTATCTTGCTAGGCAGCCTAGAAACAGGAGTAAAGCCATGCGCTGCGTTGTACTCGTTTTGCGCCAGGTTAAGCTCAAGCCTAACCTTCTCCAGCTCCTGGGACTCCGTGAGTAGCGCTTGACGCTGCTGCTCGATTTGCGCCTTCATGGCAACGAGTTCCGCCTCGTTGGGTTGCGGCATACCCAGCTGCACGGTTGCGCCTCCACGAGCAACTAGTATCGCCGTGGACGTGGAAGGAGCCACGTAGCCCGGAATGTTCTGGGGCTTCTCGTAGGGCTTGTGGCCCTTGGCACCCGCAGTTTCCTCGATGACGCAAGCGGTAGCGGCTGCGCCCTTCCCGGCATCGATAGCCAGGCCTGTCATCATCGCCTCCACGCTGTCCGCAGAGCAGCCAGTTGGCTTCTCGCGGGCAGCGAGTACAACAGGAGGATCTTCCGCGACGAGCACCACCTCTAGGAACTCACGGATGACGGTGGTGGCGACGTAGACCAGGTGTGTGCCGAAGGAGAGCACCGAGCCTCCTGCAGGCATGGGACTGCCGCCGAAATCTCCGGCGTTGTCGGTGACGAATCGAAGGAGCCGAATCTGTGGACGAGGCCACAGACCACGCGCTCCCCTGAAGCTGAAATCGGTCCCGTCCGAATGTGAACTCCAGCAAGCGCCGCTGCTGGCAACACGGTGGGCGCCAACTGTCGTGGTGGTATCACGGCAGATGCCATAGGATGGCTAAAGTGTTGGGGCCGATGGACGCTGGAGGTATCCGGAGAGGGATCGCACGGCGAGTAGCCGCGCTAAGGTATCTCTAGCACTGCAAACAACAAGATCTACCCAGGTTCAGGGCCCTCATGTGGAGGTAACACCCCTACTCCTGCCTACCTCTCTGTATGTATGTTTTCCGAGTAGCCACAGTACAATGTTTGCCTCTTGGCCGAGTAGCCACTCGGCTGTTCTCTCTAGCTCTACTCTAAGCTCTAGAAATAAATGGGAAGTGATGCAACGTCCCTCGCGCAGGAGGGGGTGGGGCGCCTTATATACTGGTGCCCAGCCGCATAAACAAAGACTAAAAGGTATGGTGATGTGACTTAACCACTGTGACGTTGGCACGCTTCCGAGATCTCCGGGAGAAGCCGTCGTGCCGTACGGCTGACAGCTCCTGTCCACTCTGTCAGGCTCACAGCATAGACCCCCATCTCGTCCTGTCCACTCTGTACTTGACAAGACCAGACGGTTGCCTAACCCTGCGTCACGGATGATCACGAACCTAGTAAGTTGAACCGCACGCCGGTACGGACGCAGGATACGCGGGATCCCTTGTCAGAACGGCTCCATTGACTTCTGGCCCGAGTAGGATTGCCATCCGTCTACTCGGACCAACTTCTTTACTCGGACGAATATAACTTCCTTGATATCTTATCTTGGTCTTCAGTGGGTACGCCTCGATAGAAACCTACCGGGTAGCAGGTACCCGGGTAGCCGTCTATCCGGTCAACAGTACCTTGACCTTCACTTTAGCACTTGCCTTACCCCTACTTGGGGGTAACCCCCCGACAGTGGTTAGCTAATCCAGTTCTCATTATCAAGAAAAACGGAACCTCGAGAATGTGCATAGACTACACAGATATGAATAAAGCATGTCCTAAAGGCCCGTTCGCGTTACCCCGTATTGACCAGATTATAGACTCTACGGCCGGTTGCGAACTGTTATGTTTTCTGGACGTGTATTCAAGTTATCATCAAATCAAAATGAAGGAAGAGGATCAAGAGAAGACATCGTTCATTACTCCCTTTGGAGCGTTTTGTTATACGTCAATGCCTTTTGGTTTGAAAAATGCAGGGGCAACTTATCAAAGGTGTATCCAGAAGTGCTTGGAAAGTCAAATCGGGCGGAACGTGCACGCTTATGTGGATGACATAGTAATCAAATCACAGAAAGGTGACACTTCGATCTCAGACTTGAAAGAGACGTTCGCCAATCTGCGCAAGTACCAGATGAAACTTAACCCAACAAAGTGTGTCTTTGGCATACTAGCTGGGAAGTTATTGGGTTTCATTATTTCCGAGAGAGGCATCGAAGCAAACCCGGAAAAAAATCAGGCCATACATAACCTGAAAAGGCCGGTTTGCCTGAAGGACGTTCAGAACCTGATAGGTTGTGTTGCCGCCCTGAGCCGGTTTATAAGCAGGCTAGGCAAATGGTCCATACCCTTATACCGATTGTTGAAGAAAACAAACACCTTTGTGTGGAATCAGGAGGCTGATGAGGCATTGGAGGCCTTGAAAAAACAACTTTCCAATGCACCTATGTTAGCTGCGCCTGAGGAAAAAGAACCCATGTTGCTATACATAGCGGCAAATAACAGGGCAGTGAGTGCGGTGGTAGTTGTGGAGCGTAAGCTGGAAGATAAAGAAGGTCTTGTTCAACGGCCGGTTTACTACGTAAGTGAGGTCTTGACAGAGTCTAAACAGCGTTACCCCCATTGGCAGAAGCTTGTCTTTGGAGTATTCATGGCCAGTCGCAAACTGAAACATTACTTTCAGGAACATCCTATCACTATGGTTAGTTCAGCACCTCTGTCTGACATTATTCAAAATAGAGAAGCAACAGGAAGAGTTGCCAAGTGGGCCATCGAGATGGACCTTACCATATCAAATATGAGCCAAGGACTGCAATAAAATTCCAAGCTTTGATCGAGTTTATAAATGACTGGACACAGTTACAGGTTCCACCAGATAAACCAGATACTAACTATTGGACTATGCACTTTGATGGGTCTCGACAACTGGAAGGTTCAGGAGCTGGTGTGGTTTTAACATCCCCACGAGGAGATAAGTTTCGCTATGTCTTGCAAATCTCATTCAAATGCACTAATAATGCAGCAGAGTATGAAGCCTTGCTCCATGGGCTTCGAATTGCAAAAGAAATGAGCATAACCCGGATTCGATGTTTGGGTGATTCTGATCTGGTATCTCAGCAAGTTATAGGAGCCTGGGATTCTAAAGACCCAGTCATGGCAGCTTATAGACGGGCAGTTACCCAGCTGGCTGGACATTTTCAAGGATATCAGGTGGATCATATCGATCGACGTCTCAACGAAGCAGCTGATGCACTGGCTTGTATAGGTTCTCAGAAAAAGTAAGTTCCACCAAATGTTTTTCTGGATGAAATTCATAGCCCATCTGTTAAAAGCCCAACAGAAGAAGACTTAGCAAATCCAGATCCAGAATCAGAATTAGTAGCTGCTCTGCACATAATCCCAGAGTGGACTGAGCCATATTTGGCATAAATTACGAGAGGATAGTGTCGCACCCGGACTTCTAGGGGATACTCACAGTCCGTTAAACAGTAGATAAATGGCTTACGGGGCATATCGGCACCCGCATCTCAATATGAGCAGGCCAACACGTAAACGTGTGACAACCATTCTCTTACTATTCATCGTCTGCGCAAACCATCCCGTAGAAATCCAGATACTTCCGTCGACGTACTTCAAAACATACACACATGGTACATCAACGGCATTTGAACAAGTGATATCACAGCAGATCTCTACGACACAAAAGATTGAAATAAGTTGCAAATGGCTCTCACTAGAGCAGAGATAGCAAATACAATCATCCAGAGGACACATGTCCCAACATAACATCATTACATCACAGCGGAAGCATTCAACATGTCTGAGTACAGACAAGATCCAATTAGGCCTAAGAGGCCGGAAACGAAAAAACGGAGCCCATCCACGAAGTCTCGGATCCTGCCCGGGTCCGCTATCTACTCGTCAGCAGTCTCGTCATACTCCACGTAGAAGCCACCAAGGGGATCTTCGGAAACGTAGTCTGCGGAAACCACAGCCCCAAAGGGGTCAGTACATAAACGTACTAGCAAGCAAGACTCACAATTCACCAAAGTGTAACTCGTCAACACCAAACACAGATGCTTTGGGTTCAACGGAAGGAAGGGGATATAAAAGATGCTGCAACTGGCTGCTCTAACCAACTACAGAGTTACTACCACTTCCGGCTAAATAGAAAGGGGATAAGATAGCGTATCGGAACCAACTATAACTGACCACCAAACAAACCCATCCTGGATCTCGCCCCTTATCCAAAGAAGCAATCCGAGGATAACTCACACAGTTGGATTAATGATGGATCAAGTTGTTGTGTCAATACGACTATTACTAGTCAGGTTATCATTAGTTAGGTGTAAGTTGTTCTGAGTACTTGTTAGCCAGTACTTTCACCAAGTAATCCATAACCGCGGAAAACACGGCTTCTCGAGAAGATTTAACCCTGCAGGGATGCACCAATTTGGCCGTACACGTAAGAATGACCCACCAGGCGGGGAGCTACCCCACCAAGCGAGGCACTCAACAGAACTCAACTCTTCTTCGCATCAAGCCCAAAGAACCACATGCTGTGCGTGCACGGCTAATCGAGCCCCACGAAGAATAGGGGACCCTCATAGCACTCTAAGACCACGCCGCCCTAAATTCCGACTACAAAAGTTCCACCCTGGCGCAAAGGGTTCGCACCTGCACATGCATGCATCAAATGGAAAGCCCGAACTAAGTGTGGCGATTTGGACGAGATGCGAATCGAATCAAATTGAGGGGGGCGCCCATACTCGCTTCCCACATGCGGTTAGTGCGCTCATCATGGATCAGTAGACAAGACCCTTTTCCTAATTAGGGCCGACACTAGCAGGCTTCAAAACCACGCCGGGCCTCCTGCCGGTGCCTTATCAGCAAATTATTATTACCTCAAAATTAACAGGTTGTTGTTTAACATCGAGCCCCAGAACATAATGATATAGTAACAGAAAGTAACGGGTAACAGGCTCGAGCAAAACAACCCTAAGCATGCTAGTAAGACACGGGCTCAAACAACGGGGTTATGGGAGTGGAGGTGAGGCAATATCAGGGTTAAAGGATACATGTGATAGGTTCGTAACAGAAGCAACGATTCATAGGGCTAGCAGAAATAGACAACGGAAAGTATCGGTATCCAATGTTGAAAGGAACACAATGGTTCATGTGAGTGAATACTTGCCTGCAAACTCAGCAGCCTGGTACTGAGCTAGATCCTTAGAAGGGGTGTCGTAAGTATCGTCGGTCTCAACGTCGTTGTTTATCCGAGAAGAAGCAAACAAACAACGCAGAAAGACAAACAATCAATAACATGGCATAATGCACAAACATGGGATGATGCATGGCAATTTAATTGATGCATCAGAAATAAACTAGTTGACAGGATAACATGTTTAAATGGACCCATATGCAATTGGATTGCATATGGAAAGCCCATGAATTATGGTTGAAACAATTGTTTTACAACTAACCAATAGGTGAAAGTGGATTAGCATGAGTCATGGATGAGGAAAACAGCAAAATAACAACAATAGAACCAATTGGAAATAAGGTTTACCAAGTTTGGAAATTTGTTTATTAAGTGTTGGAATTTTGGTTCCTTAAAGGTGTCACACAAGTATTTGTTGTTTTCACCAATTCAAATTGTTCAAAACAGATAACAAAGTTCATATTTGAAAAGAACACAAGATTTTAGGTGGAATACATGTTTCACTTGCTGAAAAAGGATTTGGAAATAATTACTTATGAATTTAACAAGTTAAACAAGATTTAATTGAATTTAATTCAAACGTGAACTTATTTGAATTTTTAGTTGTGCAAAACATTACATGAAATTCATATTTGAAAAGTTTATACTTTTAGGGTTGGAAAACATATTTTATATGTCCCAAAAGAAATTAATTTGACCAAGTTATGAATTTAACCATATTAAATGATTTAAACAAGGTTTAAATCATTTAACCAATTTTAATTATTCCAAACAGAAAACAAAGTTTATATTTGGAAAGAGGGTTTAATTTTGCATGGAAAACATATTTCATTTGTTCAAATTGGATTTAAAATGAGCAAGTTATTATTTTGGCAATTTTAAATGCATTAAACAAGAAACAGTTGTTTTCAGCAATTTAAATTATACAAAACAACAAACAAAATTTGATATTTGGAAAGTACATGAAAAGTTGATTGGAAAACATATTTAGTTTGTTGGATTTGGAATTTTTATGCCCAAGTTATGATTTTTGCAAAATTAAGTGAATTAAACAAGTTTTCAAATATTTCACCAATTCAAAATATTCAAAACAGTAATCAAATTGCATTGAAAAGGTTGAAAACATGTAGCAAATGTTTCATTGAACATTTAGAGCTATCAAACATAATTTTTGGGTTATTAATGAATTTATTATGCAAGTTTTTATAATCATTCTTATTCTGCCCCTTTTTGTAAACAGAGGAAAACATGTTCAAATTTAATTCAATTGTGTCCAAATAAAATACCAATGTGTAGAGTTTGTTAAGACAAATTTTTAGAGCCCAAGTTTGATTAAATTGGATGAGTAGAACTAAAGTTATGAAATTCCAAAGTTTCCAATTTTTATTGCATTTTCAGTAATTAATTATTTAGTGCAAAACTTGTTACAGAAACATATGGCAAACTTGACATTAACAGAAAGGGCTCAAAATTATGAATCCACAGGATTTTGAATCATTCAAATTGGAGTAATATTCAATTTTATATTGATTTTAGAGTTAAGTGCTCAGATCTGAGTTTCTGAAAGTTGGGCAGAAAAAGAAAACGCAGAAATAAAAAGGTGGGGGTTAGGGGGATCGAACCCAGGACCTGGGTCTGTGCGCAAGGGGCAGTAACCAGTGGGGTCAGTTGCTGTTGCTTGACAAGGTATAGCTAGCGGGGGGTTAAGGTGGAGCAGCGAGTTAACTGAACCAAATCGAATAAAAGGAGCACAAAAAGGGTGGGGGCTGGGACTCAATCCCGGGAGCTATGGTTGCGCGCGCTGGTTCAGTTACCACTGCGGTAGCTGCAGATTTGTGATAGGAAGGGGCCTCGGGGGTGGATATAGTTCAGTTTCGCGGGATTCTGAAATTGAAACTGCAGTTAACTACAGCGGACAGATCGATCGATGGTGGCCGCTCGCTGCCGCTGCGGGGCTCGCCGGAGAGGAGGGAAGGGAGGTTTTCGGTGGGGTGCTGCGAGTGGGGTGGCCGCGAGAGGGAGGAGTGGAGGGGAGCGAGGGGAGGGAAGCTCACCGAGGGGGAGGTAGCGGGCGGAGAGGAGGGGTCGGTGCAGGTGGCCGGCGGCGACATGGAGGGGATGGCGCCGGCGCCTCGGGCTCTCCCGGTGCCCTCCGAGGGGTGGAGGAGGAAGAGGGCACCGGGGAGGTTCCATTCCTGGCCCTCCCTTGGCCGGAGGAGGGCTCTACGCTGGTGATCGCCGGAGGGGAAGGGAGATGGTACAGGTGTGGTACAGAGAAATACAGAGAGGTTCAGAGAGAGAGGAGGAAGAGAGAAGAATGGAGGCGGGGAGGTAGGAAGGGAGGAGGAGAAAGAACTAGGGTTAGGGGAACCCTAGGGTAGGGGTTGAGTTATAGGGGGAGGGAGGTGGTCGCAGCCGTTGCTGCTCCTCTGAACGTACGTGTACAGGTTGGATGCGATCCGTACCGAGGAAGAAGAAAGGGGTATGGGCCTGGGAGAAAAATTGGGCTGGGCCTAGGTCTGCTCCTCTCTCCTCTCTTTTTTTATTATTTGTTTCTGTTTATATATTTTTTTGCAGAAAATAGAAATGGAAGAAAATGATAAGTTTTAGGGTAGAAAAAATTACGGGAAAATTTTTAGATTGCTTATTTAAGTAATAGCAACAGCTAGCAAATTCTGTTTTTCAAAATGATCAAAATAAAAAAATGTGGTTTGGAATTTTAATTCAAATTTTGAGGAATTTGATTATTGATTGAATTATTGAAAACAAGAATTTAATTAGTTTGAACCTTATTGTTTAATTAGAACCAATTGATTATAATTGCGGTGTAATTTTCATTATTTCAAAAAGGTTGCTGTTTGTAACTTGATTCAAATTTGAATGAATTTTGGATTAAATGAATTATTGAAAACAAGAATTTAAATAGGGTGACCATATAGTTTTAATTGGAAACAAAAGATTATATTTGTGTTGTAATTTTTATAATTTCCACATAGTTGCTGTTTGGAAAAGGTAATTGTATTTGAAAGGCATTTGAATTAAGTTTGGATTAAGTGAATTATTAAAAACCACAATTTTAAATAGTTGAACCTTAGGGATTGAATGGAAACAATTGATGGAAGGGTTTTGTCATTTTCATAATTTTCAAAAGGGGTTGTTGTTTTGGAAATTAATTGAATTTGCAAAGGGTTTGGTATTAAATGAATTTTGTTAGAAACAAAACAACAGTTTGGAATCACAACTTTTATGGAAACAAATGATTGTTTTGATTTGAAATATCATTTTGTAAATTGTAACATCACAATTATGAAACAAAGGTTTGAAATTCAAATAGAAAACAAAGGAAAACAAATGAAAACAATTGGAAAACAATTGGAAAACAAAGCAAAACAAATGCAATGAACATGATGTCATGATGCAAAACATAAAATAACAGAGAGCAAACATTCTAATGGCTATTTTTCATACTTGGGATGTTACAAAACGCCCCCCCTTGAAGGAATCGCGCCCCGAGATTCCTACTGAGAAAAGAAAAGGTCCGGATACTTCTTGGGAAGATCCTCTTGAGCTGTGACACGTGAAACACATCGTGCACCTTGGATAGTTTTTCTGGAATTTCAAAACGATAAGCATTCCTGGCAACTCTTCTGGAAAGATGTCAGGGAATTTGGAAACCACCGGAACATTTTCAAATAAAGGGAGAGGTTTTGTATTGAGGGTGTATAGCTGGATAGAACTTGATTCATTTTGAGAATAGACTATCTGGCCAGAAGGGTGGAACAGAGTTATTGATTAGACGCCGGTAGCAGAACTGAAGTGGAAAGCAACAACAAGGTTTCAACGGACGAAAAGGATGTTGAGAAGAACAGGATAACGAAGCAACACCGGGAAAAACGAGATCAAAACACTCCTGAGGTACTACGGAAAACCCATCCGGGCTTCTAAAGGATCAATATCTACTGCTTAAGGAATAGAGGATTTGCTTCCGGGGCTTACACGCCTCCGTTCTCAATCGTGAGTAGGCAACATGATAAATCATGTCACAACCACCTCCATTCCTATGGACTAGTAGATATAACCATCCTAGAGAAACCAGAATTCGTGAAATCCTAACTTGAAAGTTTTAGGTGAGAAGGGAAAACAACGTTGCACTTCCTTACCAGAAAAGGGAGGGTGGGTGGGGAAAGAAGAAAAATGGCAGAATTCCTACTCTCACGTTTCATTTTTCCTATATAGCTACAAAATAGTTTCTAGACTCAACTGCGACCAGTAAAAAGGGATCCTACAGGCAGACAGGCTCTGATACCATTTGTCGCACCCGGACTTCTAGGGGATACTCACAGTCCGTTAAACAGTAGATAAATGGCTTACGGGGCATACCGGCACCCACATCTCAATATGAGCAGGCCAACACGTAAACGTGTGACAACCATTCTCTTACTATTCATCGTCTGTGCAAACCATCCCGTAGAAATCAAAATACTTCCGTCGACGTACTTCAAAACATACACACATGGTACGTCAACGGCATTTGAACAAGTGATATCACAACAGATCTCTACGACACAAAAGATTGAAATAAGTTGCAAATGGCTCTCACTAGAGCAGAGATAGCAAATACAATCATCCAGAGGACACATGTCCCAACATAACATCATTACATCACAGCGGAAGCATTCAACATGTCTGAGTACAGACAAGATCCAATTAGGCCTAAGAGGCCGGAAACGAAAAAACGGAGCCCATCCACGAAGTCTCGGATCCTGCCTGGGTCCGCTATCTACTCGTCAGCAGTCTCGTCATACTCCACGTAGAAGCCACCAAGGGGATCCTCGGAAACGTAGTCTGCGGAAACCACAGCCCCAAAGGGGTCAGTACATAAACGTACTGGCAAGCAAGACTCACAATTCACCAAAGTGTAACTCGTCAACACCAAACACAGATGCTTTGGGTTCAAAGGAAGGAAGGGGATATAAAAGATGCTGCAACTGGCTGCTCTAACCAACTACAGAGTTACTACCACTTCCGGCTAAACAGAAAGGGGATAAGATAGCGTATCGGAACCAACTATAACTGACCACCAAACAAACCCATCCTGGATCTCGCCCCTTATCCAAAGAAGCAATCCGAGGATAACTCACACAGCTGGATTAATGATGGATCAAGTTGTTGTGTCAATACGACTATTACTAGTCAGGTTATCATTAGTTAGGTGTAAGTTGTTCTGAGTACTTGTTAGCCAGTACTTTCACCAAGTAATCCATAACCGCGGAAAACACGGCTTCTCGAGAAGATTTAACCCTGCAAGGATGCACCAATTTGGCCATACACGTAAGAATGACCCACCAGGCGGGGAGCTACCCCACCAAGCGAGGCACTCAACAGAACTCAACTCTTCTTCGCATCAAGCCCAAAGAACCACATGCTGTGCGTGCGCGGCTAATCGAGCCCCACGAAGAAAAGGGGACCCTCATAGCACTCTAAGACCACGCCGCCCTAAATTCCGATTACAAAAGTTCCACCCTGGCGCCAAGGGTTCGCACCTGCACATGCATGCATCAAATGGAAAGCCCGAACTAAGTGTGGCAATTTGGACGAGATGCGAATCGAATCAAATTGAGGGGGGCGCCCATACTCGCTTCCCACATGCGGTTAGTGCGCTCATCATGGATCAGTAGACAAGACCCTTTTCCTAATTAGGGCCGACACTAGCAGGCTTCAAAACCACGCCGGGCCTCCTGCCGGTGCCTTATCAGCAAATTATTATTACCTCAAAATTAACAGGTTGTTGTTTAACATCGAGCCCCAGAACATAATGATATAGTAACAGAAAGTAACGGGTAACAGACTCGAGCAAAACAACCCTAAGCATGCTAGTAAGACACGGGCTCAAACAACGGGGTTATGGGAGTGGAGGTGAGGCAATATCAGGGTTAAAGGATACATGTGATAGGTTCGTAACAGAAGCAACGATTCATAGGGCTAGCAGAAATAGACAACGGAAAGTATCGGTATCCAATGTTGAAAGGAACACAATGGTTCATGTGAGTGAATACTTGCCTGCAAACTCAGCAGCCTGGTACTGAGCTAGATCCTTAGAAGGGGTGTCGTAAGTATCGTCGGTCTCAACGTCGTCGTTTATCCGAGAAGAAGCAAACAAACAACGCAGAAAGACAAAGAATCAATAACATGGCATAATGCACAAACATGGGATGATGCATGGCAATTTAATTGATGCATCAGAAATAAACTAGTTGATAGGATAACATGTTTAAATGGACCCATATGCAATTGGATTGCATATGGAAAGCCCATGAATTATGGTTGAAACAATTGTTTTACAACTAACCAATAGGTGAAAGTGGATTAGCATGAGGCATGGATGAGGAAAACAGCAAAATAACAACAATAGAACCAATTGGAAATAAGGTTTACCAAGTTTGGAAATTTGTTTATTAAGTGTTGGAATTTTGGTTCCTTAAAGGTGTCACACAAGTATTTGTTGTTTTCACCAATTCAAATTGTTCAAAAAAGATAACAAAGTTCATATTTGAAAAGAACACAAGATTTTAGGTGGAATACATGTTTCACTTGCTGAAAAAGGATTTGGAAATAATTACTTATGAATTTAACAAGTTAAACAAGATTTAATTGAATTTAATTCAAACATGAACTTATTTGAAATTTTAGTTGTGCAAAACATTACATGAAGTTCATATTTGAAAAGTTTATACTTTTAGGGTTGGAAAACATATTTTATATGTCCCAAAAGAAATTAATTTGACCAAGTTATGAATTTAACCATATTAAATGATTTAAACAAGGTTTAAATCATTTAACCAATTTGAATTATTCCAAACAGAAAACAAAGTTTATATTTGGAAAGAGGGTTTAATTGTGCATGGAAAACATATTTCATTTGTTGAAATTGGATTTAAAATGAGCAAGTTATTATTTTGGCAATTTTAAATGCATTAAACAAGAAACAGTTGTTTTCAGCAATTTAAATTATACAAAACAGAAAACAAAATTTGATATTTGGAAAGTACATGAAAAGTTGATTGGAAAACATATTTAGTTTGTTGGATTTGGAATTTTTATGCCCAAGTTATGATTTTTGCAAAATTAAGTGAATTAAACAAGTTTTCAAATATTTCACCAATTCAAAATATTCAAAACAGTAATCAAATTGCATTGAAAAGGTTGAAAACATGTAGCAAATGTTTCATTGAACATTTAGAGCTATCAAACATAATTTTTGGGTTATTAATGAATTTATTATGCAAGTTTTTATAATCATTCTTATTCTGCCCCTTTTTGTAAACAGAGGAAAACATGTTCAAATTTAATTCAATTGTGTCCAAATAAAATACCAATGTGTAGAGTTTGTTAAGACAAATTTTTAGAGCCCAAGTTTGATTAAATTGGATGAGTAGAACTAAAGTTATGAAATTCCAAAGTTTCCAATTTTTATTGCATTTTCAGTAATTAATTATTTAGTGCAAAAATTGTTACAGAAACATATGGCAAACTTGACATTAACAGAAAGGGCTCAAAATTATGAATCCACAGGATTTTGAATCATTCAAATTGGAGTAATATTCAATTTTATATTGATTTTAGAGTTAAGTGCTCAGATCTGAGTTTCTGAAAGTTGGGCAGAAAAAGAAAACGCAGAAATAAAAAGGTGGGGGTTAGGGGGATCGAACCCAGGACCTGGGTCTGTGCGCAAGGGGCAGTAACCAGTGGGGTGAGTTGCTGTTGCTTGACAAGGTATAGCTAGCGGGGGGGGTTAAGGTGGAGCAGCGAGTTAACTGAACCAAATCGAATAAAAGGAGCAGAAAAAGGTGGGGGCTGGGACTCGATCCCGGGAGCTATGGTTGCGCGCGCTGGTTCAGTTACCACTGCGGTAGCTGCAGATTTGTGATAGGAAGGGGCCTCGGGGGTGGATATAGTTCAGTTTCGCGGGATTCTGAAATTGAAACTGCAGTTAACTGCAGCGGACAGATCGATCGATGGTGGCCGCTCGCTGCCGCTGCGGGGCTGGCCGGAGAGGAGGGCAGGGAGGTTTTCGGTGGGGTGCTGCGAGTGGGGTGGCCGCGAGAGGGAGGAGTGGAGGGGAGCGAGGGGAGGGAAGCTCACCGAGGGGGAGGTAGCGGGCGGAGAGGAGGGGTCGGTGCAGGTGGCCGGCGGCGACATGGAGGGGATGGCGCCGGCGCCTCGGGCTCTCCCGGTGCCCTCCGAGGGGTGGAGGACGAAGAGGGCACCGGGAAGGTTCCATTCCTGGCCCTCCCTTGGCCGGAGGAGGGCTCTACGCCGGTGATCGCCGGAGGGGAAGGGAGATGGTACAGGTGTGGTACAGAGAAATACAGAGAGGTTCAGAGAGAGAGGAGGAAGAGAGAAGAATGGAGGCGGGGAGGTAGGAAGGGAGGAGGAGAAAGAACTAGGGTTAGGGGAACCCTAGGGTAGGGGTTGAGTTATAGGGGGAGGGAGGTGGTCGCAGCCGTTGCTGCTCCTCTGAACATACGTGTACAGGTTGGATGCGATCCGTACCGAGGAAGAAGAAAGGGGTATGGGCCTGGGAGAAAAATTGGGCTGGGCCTAGGTGTGCTCCTCTCTCCTCTCTTCTTTTTATTATTTGTTTCTGTTTATATTTTTTTTGCAGAAAATAGAAATGGAAGAAAATGATAAGTTTTAGGGTAGAAAAAATTAGGGGAAATTTTTTAGATTGCTTATTTAAGTAATAGCAACAGCTAGCAAGTTCTGTTTTTCAAAATGATCAAAATAAAAAAATGTGGTTTGGAATTTTAATTCAAATTTGGAGGAATTTGATTATTGATTGAATTATTGAAAACAAGAATTTAATTAGTTTGAACCTTATTGTTTAATTAGAACCAATTGATTAGAATTGCTGTGTAATTTTCATTATTTCAAAAAGGTTGCTGTTTGTAACTTGATTCAAATTTGAATGAATTTTGGATTAAATGAATTATTGAAAACAAGAATTTAAATAGGGTGACCATATAGTTTTAATTGGAAACAAAAGATTATATTTGTGTTGTAATTTTTATAATTTCCACATAGTTGCTGTTTGGAAAAGGTAATTGTATTTGAAAGGCATTTGAATTAAGTTTGGATTAAGTGAATTATTAAAAACCACAATTTTAAATAGTTGAACCTTAGGGATTTAATGGAAACAATTGATTGAAGGGTTTTGTCATTTTCATAATTTTCAAAAGGGGTTGTTGTTTTGGAAATTAATTGAATTTGCAAAGGGTTTGGTATTAAATGAATTTTGTTAGAAACAAAACAACAGTTTGGAATCACAACTTTTATGGAAACAAATGATTGTTTTGATTTGAAATATCATTTTGGAAATTGTAACATCACAAGTATGAAACAAAGGTTTGAAATTTGGTTTGAAATTCAAATAGAAAACAAAGGAAAACAAATGAAAACAATTGGAAAACAATTGGAAAACAAAGCAAAACAAATGCAATGAACATGATGTCATGATGCAAAACATAAAATAACAGAGAGCAAACATTCTAATGGCTATTTTTCATACTTGGGATGTTACAAAACGCCCCCCCTTGAAGGAATCGCGCCCCGAGATTCCTACTGAGAAAAGAAAAGGTCCGGATACTTCTTGGGAAGATCCTCCTGAGCTGTGACACGTGAAACACATCGTGCACCTTGGATAGTTTTTCTGGAATTTCAAAACGATAGGCATTCCTGGCAACTCTTCTGGAAAGATATCAGGGAATTTGGAAACCACCGGAACATTTTCAAATAAAGGGAGAGGTTTTGTATTAAGGGTGTATAGCTGGATAGAACTTGATTCATTTGGAGAATAGACTATCTGGCCAGAAGGGTGGAGCAGAGTTATTGATTAGACGCCGGTAGCAGAACTGAAGTGGAAAGCAACAACAAGGTTTCAACGGACGAAAAGGATGTTGAGAAGAACAGGATAACGAAGCAACACCGGGAAAAACGAGATCAAAACACTCCTGAGGTACTACGGAAAACCCATCCGGGCTTCTAAAGGATCAATATCTACTGCTTAAGGAATAGAGGATTTGCTTCCGGGGCTTACACGCCTCCGTTCTCAATCGTGAGTAGGCAACATGATAAATCATGTCACAACCACCTCCATTCCTATGGACTAGTAGATATAACCATCCTAGAGAAACCAGAATTCGTGAAATCCTAACTTGAAAGTTTTAGGTGAGAAGGGAAAACAATGTTGCACTTCCTTACCAGAAAAGGGAGGGTGGGTGGGGAAAGAAGAAAAATGGCAGAATTCCTACTCTCACGTTTCATTTTTCCTATATAGCTACAAAATAGTTTCTAGACTCAACTGCGACCAGTAAAAAGGGATCCTACAGGCAGACAGGCTCTGATACCATTTGTCGCACCCGGACTTCTAGGGGATACTCACAGTCCGTTAAACAGTAGATAAATGGCTTACGGGGCATACCAGCACCCGCATCTCAATATGAGCAGGCCAACACGTAAACGTGTGACAACCATTCTCTTACTATTCATCGTCTGCGCAAACCATCCCGTAGAAATCCAGATACTTCCGTCGACGTACTTCAAAACATACACACATGGTACGTCAACGGCATTTGAACAAGTGATATCACAACAGATCTCTACGACACAAAAGATTGAAATAAGTTGCAAATGGCTCTCACTAGAGCAGAGATAGCAAATACAATCATCCAGAGGACACATGTCCCAACATAACATCATTACATCACAGCGGAAGCATTCAACATGTCTGAGTACAGACAAGATCCAGTTAGGCCTAAGAGGCCGGAAACGAAAAAACGGAGCCCATCCACGAAGTCTCGGATCCTGCCTGGGTCCGCTATCTACTCGTCAGCAGTCTCGTCATACTCCACGTAGAAGCCACCAAGGGGATCCTCGGAAACGTAGTCTGCGGAAACCACAGCCCCAAAGGGGTCAGTACATAAACGTACTGGCAAGCAAGACTCACAATTCACCAAAGTGTAACTCGTCAACACCAAACACAGATGCTTTGGGTTCAACGGAAGGAAGGGGATATAAAAGATGCTGCAACTGGCTGCTCTAACCAACTACAGAGTTACTACCACTTCCGGCTAAACAGAAAGGGGATAAGATAGCGTATCGGAACCAACTATAACTGACCACCAAACAAACCCATCCTGGATCTCGCCCCTTATCCAAAGAAGCAATCCGAGGATAACTCACACAGTTGGATTAATGATGGATCAAGTTGTTGTGTCAATACGACTATTACTAGTCAGGTTATCATTAGTTAGGTGTAAGTTGTTCTGAGTACTTGTTAGCCAGTACTTTCACCAAGTAATCCATAACCGCGGAAAACACGTCTTCTCGAGAAGATTTAACCCTACAGGGATGCACCAATTTGGCCGTACACGTAAGAATGACCCACCAGGCGGGGAGCTACCCCACCAAGCGAGGCACTCAACACAACTCAACTCTTCTTCGCATCAAGCCCAAAGAACCACATGCTGTGCGTGCGCGGCTAATCGAGCCCCACGAAGAAAAGGGGACCCTCATAGCACTCTAAGACCACGCCGCCCTAAATGCCGACTACAAAAGTTCCACCCTGGCGCCAAGGGTTCGCACCTGCACATGCATGCATCAAATGGAAAGCCCGAACTAAGTGTGGCGATTTGGACGAGATGCGAATCGAATCAAATTGAGGGGGGCGCCCATACTCGCTTCCCACATGCGGTTAGTGCGCTCATCATGGATCAGTAGACAAGACCCTTTTCCTAATTAGGGTCGACACTAGCAGGCTTCAAAACCACGCCGGGCCTCCTGCCGGTGCCTTATCAGCAAATTATTATTACCTCAAAATTAACAGGTTGTTGTTTAACATCGAGCCCCAGAACATAATGATATAGTAACAGAAAGTAACGGGTAATAGACTCGAGCAAAACAACCCTAAGCATGCTAGTAAGACACGGGCTCAAACAACGGGGTTATGGGAGTGGAGGTGAGGCAATATCAGGGTTAAAGGATACATGTGATAGGTTCGTAACAGAAGCAACGATTCATAGGGCTAGCAGAAATAGACAACGGAAAGTATCGGTATCCAATGTTGAAAGGAACATAATGGTTCATGTGAGTGAATACTTGCCTGCAAACTCAGCAGCCTGGTACTGAGCTAGATCCTTAGAAGGGGTGTCGTAAGTATCGTCGGTCTCAACGTCGTCGTTTATCCGAGAAGAAGCAAACAAACAACGCAGAAAGACAAACACTCAATAACATGGCATAATGCACAAACATGGGATGATGCATGGCAATTTAATTGATGCATCAGAAATAAACTAGTTGACAGGATAACATGTTTAAATGGACCCATATGCAATTGGATTGCATATGGAAAGCCCATGAATTATGGTTGAAACAATTGTTTTACAACTAACCAATAGGTGAAAGTGGATTAGCATGAGGCATGGATAAGGAAAACAGCAAAATAACAACAATAGAACCAATTGGAAATAAGGTTTACCAAGTTTGGAAATTTGTTTATTAAGTGTTGGAATTTTGGTTCCTTAAAGGTGTCACACAAGTATTTGTTGTTTTCACCAATTCAAATTTTTCAAAACAGATAACAAAGTTCATATTTGAAAAGAACACAAGATTTTAGGTGGAATACATGTTTCACTTGCTGAAAAAGGATTTGGAAATAATTACTTATGAATTTAACAAGTTAAACAAGGTTTAATTGAATTTAATTCAAACATGAACTTATTTGAATTTTTAGTTGTGCAAAACATTAGATGAAGTTCATATTTGAAAATTTTATACTTTTAGGGTTGGAAAACATATTTTATATGTCCCAAAAGAAATTAATTTGACCAAGTTATGAATTTAACCATATTAAATGATTTAAACAAGGTTTAAATCATTTAACCAATTTTAATTATTCCAAACAGAAAACAAAGTTTATATTTGGAAAGAGGGTTTAATTTTGCATGGAAAACATATTTCATTTGTTGAAATTGGATTTAAAATGAGCAAGTTATTATTTTGGCAATTTTAAATGCATTAAACAAGAAACAGTTGTTTTCAGCAATTTAAATTATTCAAAACAGCAAACAAAATTTGATATTTGGAAAGTACATGAAAAGTTGATTGGAAAACATATTTAGTTTGTTGGATTTGGAATTTTTATGCCCAAGTTATGATTTTTGCAAAATTAAGTGAATTAAACAAGTTTTCAAATATTTCACCAATTCAAAATATTCAAAACAGTAATCAAATTGCATTGAAAAGGTTGAAAACATGTAGCAAATGTTTCATTGAACATTTAGAGCTATCAAACATAATTTTTGGGTTATTAATGAATTTATTATGCAAGTTTTTATAATCATTCTTATTCTACCCCTTTTTGTAAACAGAGGAAAACATGTTCAAATTTAATTCAATTGTGTCCAAATAAAATACCAATGTGTAGAGTTTGTTAAGACAAATTTTTAGAGCCCAAGTTTGATTAAATTGGATGAGTAGAACTAAAGTTATGAAATTCCAAAGTTTCCAATTTTTATTGCATTTTCAGTAATTAATTATTTAGTGCACAAATTGTTACAGAAACATATGGCAAACTTGACATTAACAGAAAGGGCTCAAAATTATGAATCCACAGGATTTTGAATCATTCAAATTGGAGTAATATTCAATTTTATATTGATTTTAGAGTTAAGTGCATCAGATCTGAGTTTCCGAAAGTTGGGCAGAAAAAGAAAACGCAGAAATAAAAAGGTGGGGGTTAGGGGGATCGAACCCAGGACCTGGGTCTGTGCGCAAGGGGCAGTAACCAGTGGGGTGAGTTGCTGTTGCTTGACAAGGTATAGCTCGCGGGGGGGTTAAGGTGGAGCAGCGAGTTAACTGAACCAAATCGAATAAAAGGAGCAGAAAAAGGGTGGTGGCTGGGACTCGATCCCAGGAGCTATGGTTGCGCGTGCTGGTTCAGTTACCACTGCGGTAGCTGCAGATTTGTGATAGGAAGGGGCCTCGGGGGTGGATATAGTTCAGTTTCACGGGATTCTGAAATTGAAACTGCAGTTAACTGCAGCGGACAGATCGATCGATGGTGGCCGCTCGCTGCCGCTGCGGGGCTCGCCGGAGAGGAGGGCCGGGAGGTTTTTGGTGGGGTGATGCGAGTGGGGTGGCCGCGAGAGGGAGGAGTGGAGGGGAGCGAGGGGAGGGAAGCTCACCGAGGGGGAGGTAGCGGGCGGAGAGGAGGGGTCGGTGCAGGTGGCCGGCGACGACATGGAGGGGACGGCACCGGCGCCTCGGGCTCTCCCGGTGCCCTCCGAGGGGTGGAGGAGGAAGAGGGCACCGGGGAGGTTCCATTCCCGGCTCTCCCTTGGCCGGAGGAGGGCTCTACGCTGGTGATCGCCGGAGGGGAAGGGAGATGGTACAGGTGTGGTACAGAGAAATACAGAGAGGTTCAGAGAGAGAGGAGGAAGAGAGAAGAATGGAGGCGGGGAGGTAGGAAGGGAGGAGGAGAAAGAACTAGGGTTAGGGGAACCCTAGGGTAGGGGTTGAGTTATAGGGGGAGGGAGGTGGTCGCAGCCGTTGCTGCTCCTCTGAACATACGTGTACAGGTTGGATGCGATCCGTACCGAGGAAGAAGAAAGGGGTATGGGCCTGGGAGAAAATTGGGCTGGGCCTAGGTGTGCTCCTCTCTCCTCTCTTCTTTTTATTATTTGTTTCTGTTTATATTTTTTTTTGCAGAAAATAAAAATGGAAGAAAATGATAAGTTTTAGGGTAGAAAAATTTAGGGGAAATTTTTTAGATTGCTTATTTAAGTAATAGCAACAGCTAGCAAGTTCTGTTTTTCAAAATGATCAAAATAAAAAAATGTGGTTTGGAATTTTAATTCAAATTTGGAGGAATTTGATTATTGATTGAATTATTGAAAACAAGAATTTAATTAGTTTGAACCTTATTGTTTAATTAGAACCAATTGATTAGAATTGCTGTGTAATTTTCATTATTTCAAAAAGGTTGCTGTTTGTAACTTGATTCAAATTTGAATGAATTTTGGATTAAATGAATTATTGAAAACAAGAATTTAAATAGGGTGACCATATAGTTTTAATTGGAAACAAAAGATTATATTTGTGTTGTAATTTTTATAATTTCCACATAGTTGCTGTTTGGAAAAGGTAATTGTATTTGAAAGGCATTTGAATTAAGTTTGGATTAAGTGAATTATTAAAAACCACAATTTTAAATAGTTGAACCTTAGGGATTTAATGGAAACAATTGATTGAAGGGTTTTGTCATTTTCATAATTTTCAAAAGGGGTTGTTGTTTTGGAAATTAATTGAATTTGCAAAGGGTTTGGTATTAAATGAATTTTGTTAGAAACAAAACAACAGTTTGGAATCACAACTTTTATGGAAACAAATGATTGTTTTGATTTGAAATATCATTTTGGAAATTGTAACATCACAAGTATGAAACAAAGGTTTGAAATTTGGTTTGAAATTCAAATAGAAAACAAAGGAAAACAAATGAAAACAATTGGAAAACAATTGGAAAACAAAGCAAAACAAATGCAATGAACATGATGTCATGATGCAAAACATAAAATAACAGAGAGCAAACATTCTAATGGATATTTTTCATACTTGGGATGTTACAGATAGCTCCCGCAGGACGAGGTTATTGCTCACCAGGTCACAAGAATATCCAAGTCATATACAATTATAAATGGTGAGTTACACAAGAGAAGTGCGACTGGAATTTTTCAAAGATGTGTTTCTCCAGAAGAAGGATGTCAAATTCTAAGAGAAATTCATTTAGGAGACTGCAGCCATCACGCAAGCTCTAGATCTTTAGTTAATAAAGCTTCTAGACATGGATTTTTCTGGTTAACAGCGAATGCTGATGCAGAACATATAGTGAAAACATGTGAAGGTTGTCAAAGATATGCAAGACAAGATCACGTGCCAGCTCAGGACTTGCGTATGATTCCCATAAACTGGCCTTTTGCAGTTTGGGGACTTGACATGGTAGGACCTTTCAAAAGGTCAACTGATAAAAAGACTCATCTACTGGTGGCAGTTGATATTTTTACAACGTGGGCAGAAGCGGAACCAATCAGTAAATGTGACGCGATTATAGCAGTCAAGTTCTTAAAAAAAGCTGATGTTCAGATTTTGGTACCCACATAGCCTTATTACAGATAACGGGACGAATTTGTCAGAAGGAGCAATGCAGAAGTTTTGTGAACAGAATAATATAAGGCTAGACCTTGCTTCTGTGGCCCATCCACAGTCTAACGGACACGCAGAGAGGGCTAACCAGGAATTACTCAAAGGTATCAAACCCAGACTTCAGGTTCCATTGGAGAAAACTGCTGGTTGCTGGGTCGAAGAGTTGCCTGTTGTTTTATGGAGCATACGAACTATTCCAAATAGTTCCACATGTTATACCCATTTCTTTCTGGTCTATGGAGCGGAGGCAGTTTTGCCAAGTGATATTCATCACGATTCGCCACGAGTGACTGCTTATGTGGAAACCAAGAATGAGTTAGCCCGTCAAGAGTCATTAGATGCTTTAGAAGAAGCACATGACCTCGCAGCATCTCGGTCAGCTATATATCACCAGGACCTGCGTCGCTATCATAGCCGCAGAGTTAATACTCGGCGTTTCCAAGAGAGAGATTTGGTTTTAAGACTAATTCAGAAGAAGGATGGGATGCACAAGCTAAGTCCTCCATGGGAAGGACCCTTTGTAGTAAGTAAAAAGCTATAAAACGGCTCCTATTACCTCATTGATATGTGTGATGCTGATAAATCACGCATATCTGAGGAAGAAACTGGAAGCCATGGAACATAGCCCAGTTGAGGCCATATTATACATAGGATCATTGTAATCACTATGGTATCTATTGACGATGATAAGCAATGTTAGCAACATCTGAGTTATTGAAATTTGTTTGCCTATCCCTATGACACGAAGCTACAATATTATTTTTATATGATTACTTGGGGGCTGATGCTAGAGCACAGTCTATATCTCAAGAATCTGGCATATGCCAAAATATATTGGTTATACTTGCCTGCCAGTCAGTGGTTACACGCGCTTTTATGACCTAGATGTTTAAACCTGGTTGAGTCAATGATGATATAACCCGGTAACACCGGTTTATTATAACCCGGCAAACCGGGTTACTATGAACCTGAACTCCCAGAGTTGTACACACTAGAATAAGTAATGTGAAAAACCGGCTGAGCTAGAAACCAAAGAAAAACCAAGTCAAGGAAATTTTCATCTTCAGGTAAAAGAAACCGCAAAAAGAATGTTAAGCCGGATATGATTTGCATAACCTCAAAGGAAATACGGGTTATTACACACCAAACTGTAGCATAAGTGCACACACGCACCTTCAAAAAATAGGACTAGAAATAAAGCAGTTTATCTAGCCTATTACAGACCCAACAGGGTCGAATTATTATTCTCGCAAAAGATCATGGAATCACTCTGCAACAGATTTTCCCTTCTGCTGGGGCGGGTCCTGAATTGCCGGGTCTTGAGGAGCTAGGTCTTGAGTCTCCGAGTTAGCTGGGGCTTGGATCGCTCCTTCGACTTCATTAACAGGGACATACTTCCACTCTAGCCGAGCCAGAGCATCAGTAACATTCTCCGATTCATATAAGGGGCGTGGTGGAGCAAAAACAGAAGGAGTAACCGACTGAGGTGCACCAGATAAGGAGGCTATGGAGAGCCGGCTTTTCGGAGGGGCTTGTCGAACAACATCCATAACTAGAGGAATAAAAGGCATTTTTCGATCACCTGAAGAAGTTGTCGGGGGGTTACCCCCGAGTAGGGTAAAGGCAAGTGGTAAAGGCAGCAATCAGAAGAGAAGTTTGGTCGAGTAGCCGCCTACCCGGTACTTGCTACCCGGTCGACTGCTACTCGGTCTTACAAAAAGATGACCAGAAGGAGATATCAAGCAAGTTATATCTGTTCGAGTAGAAGAGCTGGTCCGAGTAAGATTGGCGGGAACCTACTCGGGCCAGAAGTCAAAGGAGCCGTTCTGACAACGGATCCCGCGTATCCCGGGTCCGTACTTGGCACTGTTCACGGCACTGTTCATCTGGGGACGACGTGCCTGACAGCGACAGTGTGTCAGCAGGGCAGGAGAGGCTCAACGAGTTACCTCATCTCGACAGTGTTACCTCATCTCGACGGTGACGCGCGCGTTAGGCAGCAGGAGAGGCTCAACGAGTTGGTGTTGGAGGCCGCCAGGCAGAACGAGGAGTTCCGAAAAGCCAACCCGGGTGCCGGAGCTTCTCAGGTGGTGCACTCGCACGCGGCTAGATCTAACGATCAGGCCTCATCTCCGCACCCCAGCCGCGAGAAGAGCCGCAGCGGACGTTCTGGCGGAGACAGGCAAATGCAGGTGTACAACCCGACTGCTGCCGCGAAACAGCTCGCTGTGCCGCAGCAGCCCGGTCAGAAACACAACGCTGCAGGAGCAGGCTCTCAAGCCCATAAAGCTCAAAGCCAGGTCCGAGCTGGAGACCGCCCAGGACCTTCTCGGCGTCTCGCCGCTCATCCTACTCGGCAGAGGCAGCAGCCGCGCAGTGGCGTCAATCGCCAACCCGGTGGAGCAGCCTGCAGCGGTGCAGGTGGACAGATATGATGACGGCTACTCGGCCATGGAGATGGCTGGCTATGATATTCTGGATCGTGTCGGCGAGCGCGCGTTGGCGCCTGGAGATGCAAGGCACCAGCTGGACCGGATCAGCTTGTCGGCGCGGCTTGAGAACACGGGTCCCCCTGGTCCCGAGTGCTTCGGCCCGCGCATCATGAACGAGCCGTCCGTGAAGAATTTCCAGCTTGCAAGAGGCACCAAGAGTTACAACGGCAGCACCAAGCCGGAGGATTGGCTCAATGACTATGTCACCGCGGTTCATATCGCGAACGGCAACCGGAGATGGGCGGTGCGATACGTCCCGCAGATGCTAGAGGGTCCAGCTCGCACTTGGCTCAACAACTTGCCCAAGAACAACATCAATTGCTGGCTGGATTTCTCGGACGCCTTCATCAGCAACTTCACAAGCACTTACAAGAGGCCGAATAGGCCACAGCAGCTGTCCGCTTGCAGGCAGCGAGAAGATGAGACAGACCGCGAGTACCTTCCTCGGTGGAGCACATTGAGGAACACCTGTGAAGGTGTGAACGAGGCCCAGGCCATCACTTGGTTTGCGCAGGGTTGCAGACATGGCAGTATGCTGTGGCAAAGGTTGCAGAGGGAGATGCCAAACACTCTCGCAGAGACCATCAAGATTGCGGATCAGTACGCACTCGGTGATCCTACTCAGCCCCTGATGGACTCCTCTGAGCCGAGAAGAAACTTCAGCAACAGCAAGCGCAACGAGTTCCGCAACAAGCGCAGGGGTGACCGGATAGATACTCGGTACGACCATGAAGAGGTGAATGCAGTGGCTGTTGGAGCTGGGGGTAGCCAAAGGCAAAAACCTGCTGGAGCCTACAGGCAGAACCAGAACCAGGGCCAGGGCAACAAGAAACCATTCCGTGCTCCTCAGTCGGGTAGCGGCAACTCGGAGCAGCCAAGGAAGTTCGTCTTCAACGACATGAAGGATGGTCCATGCAGTTTCCATACGCAGCATCCGTCGAGGCCTGCTAACCACACTACTCGACAGTGCGAGTGGTGGGATGAGATCAAGAATGAAGGCTTGCCTCCTCCACCTCCTCTGTGTAAGGACCCCAGACCGGCAGTCTGAAACCCTCCGTATGCATACATTCACGATCCCAGAAAGATCAGTCGTGAACAACGTACAAAGTTGGCACACAGAAATACATCATCCAATACACGAATACATAAAGGTATTACACAAATATCACATGATCAAGTTTAACGCAACTGCCACATGGGGCAGGCAACTTATCAAACACAGCGGAAGACAATTAAAAACACAACGTAGTTGAGCCCAAGTCACGCCTTAACCTACAGGCTGCTGACCCGGAGACGATCCTAGTTCGCAAAGCCGTCAGCTCCGTACTTCTCTTCATAGATATCCTTCGGAGGCTCCTTCTCAAAGTCTGGCAAGTAGATACCAGGGGCGAAACCATAATGAGTACATTTGAATGTACTCAGCAAGACATCCATCATGTCACTTACCAACATGCAAGTATGCTTATATGGTGGAATAGGTAGGCTATAAATAGGGTTCACTACCAATGGTGTTCATATATGATGACACCACAGTTGCAGTCAGATTAATCTGTATCTTCGTTGAAGAAGATACTTCCGAAGAAAACAAAATAATATAGTTTTATTTCTCTTGTAGATATCACATATACAAGAGGTTTTGTAAAGCTTTGTTAAAGAATATTTTATCTTTGCAAAACTTCTTGGAATCAGTTTCCAGAATTCTTGCTTAGAGTAGAAAAGGTTTTGTTTGCAAAACATTTTGTTTTGTATAACATCATCTGGCTTTTCATCATCGACGATACCTCCACGGTATAAGTTTCCATTCCTTTCCGAACTTCACAAGTTCAACACTTCCTTTCCAAAAATTCCCTTTCAAAAACTTCCTTTTTGAAAACATTGACACAATGCTAGCTACATGGCCATTCAACTGTCCATATCCGAGGACGCGGCTTCTTCGAAAAAGTTGTACTCTGCAGAGGTGTACACATCCACCAGATCCAGTACACCTCCCGTGAACAATCACGGACTGTAACAACAGTATGTAAACATCAGGTATCTGATCATAACCATCCACTATGTTCAAGCTAGAATATGCCTATCTCTCAGTTGAGTTTTACCACATCCCCGGCACCGAGCTAATCCCCGCCAAGCCAGGATGCCTCAACTGATGCGACCGGAGGGAAAATTAATCCCACACTTTACATGTCTCCACGACATTCGGTTCGAGGGTACGACGTCCCTTATAGCGATTGAGATAGCACACACTAATAAGAACAAACTTCAAGTTAAGCCCCATGCCCATGTTGGGGTAGGGTGGCAGTACGGTAAAGGTTGTCCAGCGAAGACTAGGTTATGTGTCATTTTTGAAAACACCACTTTCTCAAAAATGACCACTTCCACATTCCTACGGAGAACAAGGATCCGCCTTTTCTCCGGGTTTTTCCGTAAAGCCTTTGTTTTGTACAATCACAATTTAGGGTGTCCACTTAGGGACTAGTATATTTGATGGTAATAAATACCATGTGGTGGCTTATGGGCTTGGTATTACCAAGTTTAACTATTGGCATGATAGTAACCTATAATATAGTATTAGTAGTAATAGCCACATCAAAAATAGTTTTGATAATCAAGTTTTTTGTAAAACTTCAGAGGGAAAACATGCATGATAGATAATGATAAGTATTGTATCAGCAAGCATCAGGATGGATTGCCTGGTATCTCCTTGTGTCCCTGGTTTTTGGAGTGACTGGAACTTGAAACAGAGCTTCCCGACACTTCCTTCCTCTTTGTTTTCTAACGTCGTAAAAGGAATAAAGGACACACATTCAGAACCAATCAAGGCAAGCAACCATACATAACAATACCTACAGCAAGGAAATCTAATAATAACAAATCACACAATTTATTAATGGAGGCAAACAATCAAACAAACACACTGGGCAAAGATGCCATTTAATAAGACAGCTTAAGGTTGGATGGAACATATCTCACAACCTTAATATCATGGATTCAGTGGGTGTGCCACTCTCATACCAAGATATTAATAAGCCCAAAATACACTTAGTTTCACATAGGTGAGACTACTAAAAGTATATAAAACATGCACAAAAATAATCATGGCAATGGGTCTGTCAACCAAACCACAAAAAGAACAAGGCAGCTAATCTGCTAAGCCTAAATTCTCATCAAGAATTAATAAGACACATGATTTGCAAAAGTTACTTTTACAAATCAGTGAGCCTACACAAGTGTAACAAGGTAATAGACTCATCACAAAACACACAATTTCTCATAGTGAGAACAATAGAAACAATGACTAAAAAGGAGGAATCCTATAGACATGTTTCTACTAAAAGTTTGCTATGCAAGCATGCATAACATGTAAAGTTCTAAAATGCAAACAAGGTACCATGTTATCAATATGGGAATGAAAACATGTCCTCATGCAAGGATACACAAATATCCACCAAACACAAGTTGGCAGGAAAAATAATTCAATACAAAAATTGCTAAGGAAACTAGTACTACTCACACATGAATAATTAATGGATGCATTTCAATCATGTAATTGAAATACAACCAGAGGGTCCATGTCATAAAAACAGTAGTGAAAAACACCTATACTTGCTATAACAAATATATCCCATTTGACAAAACAATGCATCAATTTGCAGGGCAACTCCTACATACTAGTAGTAATAAACAGGGCATTACTAGAGGAACCAATCAACACTCCAAGAATGTATTTTTCCTAGCAAGCCACACATGATTACAACCACTTACAAACAGAAGGATGCCCATTTTTGTTTAGCACAAAAATTCCCAAAGCAAAAATACTAAGCACTCATTAGTTATTGAACTATATGAAAGAAATACATCTAGTTTGGGGAAATAATGTTTCCACCAAAAATGCAATGACACCAGTGGGTGTTCCACTAGCATAACAAAGCATTAAGAGGTCACAATGCCTCTGGTCATACTTGATAAAAATTAACAAAAAACTAAACTAGCATCTAGTGCATTAACCATACTAGTAGAAAATAAAAGGGTGCAAAAATTAGCAAGGCAATGCTACTCATGCTATTGTTTTCACACAAGTGAAAACTCTAGGATTCAAGTACACATAACAAAATAACCAAAATGCTACTGGTCCTATGAAAACAACACAAAAATTTGTGGCTACACAACCACAAATGTTTATGTCAAAAATTCCACACATGAGGGAATTTTTCCATAATATTCTCATAGTCATCACAAAGCTACTCATTCTTCTCTACCAAATCAAATGCAATATAGCAGAGGTGATAACAACACAATATCAGTACCAACATGGTACTGGATCCACTCAAAAATCCAAGTGTTTGCACATAGAGTTAACACTCAAAATTGCTATGCAAATATTAACTAGAGAATAATCATATGTTACTAACAAAAACAATATTTATTCTCCACTCAAGTCCACACAATCTAACATGCTAAAATAGCTAATTAACACTTAGAAAACAAGTTCACACAACTTATACATGCTAGAAAACAATATTGCAACACAAAAATATAATCACTCAATTTAAATACCTAAAATGCCAAAATGGCAGAAACACGCAAATCAAAGATCTGTCCACCAAATTTTCTATGGTGCTCTAAAAATTAAACCCTTCTGGGTTTTGATATCCCTAACCATATACAAGACCACCCAATTGAGTTTGCATCAAAATTCATTTTTAATAATTTTATAAAAATCACCAAAGTGCTTACTGGTGTTTGGCCAAATTGCATGCCATTTCCGAAATACAATGAATTTGAAAGCAAGATTAGTTTCTCCTGTTAGGAAATTTCAAGGGCTTTCTAATGCAATTGGCCTCACTTCATTTGGAGTTGTGAAACTAAAATGGTGCTCATTTTGGTGTTTCTGGTACCTGTTGCCAAATCATTTTCATTTCAAAAATATACATCCAAAAGTAGATCTACAAGTTGGAGGTGGTTTAGAATTAGTTGAGGTACCACTGTGCATTTTGGTTGGGTCAAATTCATATTTTTAACTAGGTTTTTAAGCTCAAAAGTGATCATGCATCATTCTGTGGAAATAAAATTGGAAAAAGACTTGACATGGGCCAGATCTAGTTTTTGGGCCGGCCAGAACAAAACCTACCGCGGCCATATCTAGCCCGAGTCGCTGACTCGCGGGCCAGGGCGCCATGGTGGCATCCACGCGGGCACATCAAGGCCCCACTGGCCAGTTTGACTCTATGCGCGCGGGGTCAAGGCAGCTGCGTCAGCGCGACGTCATCGATGCGTCACTCGCCGGCGAGAACTGCTCCGGCGAGCTCGAATCCGTCGCATCCGTCCACCTATTCGCGAATAAAAGGTACCTACACGATGCTTACAACGAGGGGAACCAGGTGGGGTCTGTCTCGCTTCCCGGGAGGGCCCCGGAGAGCGGCGGCGACCGGAAGCGAGCGTGGCGCGGCGAGGAGCTAGGGGGAGAGGGAGAGGGGAAAGTGGACCGGGATGTTCGCCAGCTCACCACGAACGCGCACGGATGCTCGGAGACGGAAGAGAAGGGTCGTGGCGGCGGGAATCCGTCGCCGGAGTGCCGTCGGGCTCGGGGAAGAAGGAGATGGCGCGGCCTCCTCGAGTCGCTTTGGCCCGATTCCTTTTGCACGGAGCATCACCACAACGAGGCGGACGAGATGAGCCACTCGGTGGCCGGCGGCAAGGTCTGCAACTGCCGATTCGACGGTGGCCATTTTCGGGCTAGGGTTAGGTTTGCAAAAAAAATATCTAAGAGAGAGAGTGTTCGAGGGGAGAGAGAGGGGGCAGGTAGATAGGAGGTGCACATGGGGTTTTAAACACCTAGATGTCTTCTATTCGAAGCAATGGAGCATGGGCTTCCATGCCTCAACTTGCAGCTACTGGAAGAAGAAGAAGACAATGACTAGGATTGCAATTTGGTCCCTGGGAATTTTACAAGTAGGTCCCTGTCCTCTCTGAAAAAGTATGTTTTCACCAAGCAACCAAAGTCAAAATTTAATTTCCTTTTGCCCAAAATTCTTATTAGTTGATTTGCACAACATATGTGAAAATTGGCTCATTTGGAGAAACTTTATAATTCAAAGTTGTTCAAATTTGAATTCTTACATAAATGGACATTGAATTTATTAACCTACTTAGAAGCTTCCAAAAATGATAATTTTTGGCACACATTCCTTATGTGATGTGTTCCTTATGTGGTAGAAAATTCAAGTCATTTAGAGTTACTTCATAGAACAAACTTGTTCAAATTTCAAAAAGGTGCTGTCACGAAAACAGGGGTTTTTGGCAACTTAATCAATTCAAAAACTTGTGCCCTTTTGGTTTTCATCCTTATTTATGATATAGAGCATGTGGTATTTATTTCATGGCATTTGGAAAAAGTTTGTAGAACAAACTTGTTCAAAATACCAAATGTTGCTGTGGAGAAAATTCATGTTTTCAGGGCTTTAATGGATTCAATTCTTGGTCTCCTCTTGTGTGTGTTCCTTATTTGATATAAGGAAGCAATGGTATCAATTTAAGCTCATTTGAAGAAAGTTTCCAATAGTAACTTGTTTGAGTTTTCTGTTTCTAGAAATATTGGAAATTCAATTTAATAAGGCACTTGGCTTTTCTTTAACAATGCTTTGCCAAAATATTTATTTGACTAAAGATAGCAAGTCAATGCTCTCCAATACCTTTGTTTTTAAGCTTGCAAGGTTGGAAAAACATTTGATAAGATTTTGGTGAAGCATCTTAGAATGCCTCTTTTTCTGGTAAACCTTTATGGAAATTTATTAAGTGTTTCATCTTTCTTAATTTAGATCTTGGAATAATATTCAAAAAGTATGAGCTTCATAAGATAGTTTTTGAAAAACTCTTTGATCAATATTTACTTTAGAAAATATTGTCAAAGTCATTGGAACAATATGTTGAATATTTTTAGTTTACTGCTTTGCTATCTTTTTAAGTTTGCAAGATTATATAATTAGTTTGTTTAGTTGCACTTAAACAAACACAAACAAACACAACCAAGGTTTATTAGTCAAGCAATTAGCAAAACAACTGTGTTAACAGGTATTCCAAAATTGGGATGTGACACTCTGCCAGCCGCAAATGCCAATGTGCAGCCTTCCCGCGCACCCGCAGCTCGGCCGCCAGTGTTCCCGAGAAGAGAAAATGTGAACCAAGTGGCTTTAGGAGCCAACCGTCATTTCAACAATGAGGGCTATCGCAACAACAACAACAACAACTACAACCGCAACAACAACAGAGGCAACAACAACTACCAGGGCAACAACAACAACGGCAACAATGGGGGCGGAGGCTCAAACCAGTACCAAGAGCACCACGAGAGCTACATGATCTTCACCTCTGAGCCAGTCGACAAGCAATCACAGCACAGGCGTGCTATGGAGGTCAATGCAGTGATTCCTGCTGTCCCTCACTACATGTATTGGTGTGACCAAGAGATCAGGTGGTCCCGAGTAGATCATCCCAAGGTGATGCCCAACCCGGGTAGCTACGCCTTGGTGTTGGATCCTACTTTCTTGGGTCCCGAGAAGAATGTGAGGTTCAGCAAGGTGCTAATCGACAACGGCAGCAGTATCAACATCGTGTACAAAGACACGCTCGAGAAACTTGGCATGGCTGAGAACATGCTGCTACCCAGCAAGACCACCTTCCATGGCATTGTGCCGGGAGTCTCGTGCAACCCGATTGGCCGAGTGTGGATAGATGTGCTAGTCGGCACAAGGGAGAACTGCCGCACAGAGCGCCTGCAGTTCGAGGTGGTCGATCACAAGAGCCCTTACCATGCTCTACTCGGCAGGCCTGCTCTGAGCAAGTTCATGGCTTCTACACACACTGCATATCTGAAGATGAAGATCCCTGGTCCCAACGGTGTGATTACCATCGCTGGTGATTACAAGAAGTCCATGGAGTGTGCCTCTGCTGGTTCCCAGTTGGCGGAGTCAATGGTGATCGCTGCCGAGAAGAAGAAGATGTATGAGGTGGTGGCTATGGCGCAATCCGCGCAGGCTGGTGCGCAAGGCGTGCCGAGTACCCAACACGGGACCGCGTTCCAAGCATCTCAGGAAACCAAGAAGGTCCAGGTCGACCCCGAGTTCCCCGACCGCGTAGCCATCATTGGCTCCGGGTTGGCGGAGAAATAGGAAAGCGAGCTCATCCACTTCCTCCGTGAGAATCGGGACGTGTTCGCCTGGTCCAATGAAGATCTACCAGGAGTCCCGAGGGAGTTGGTTGAGCACTCATTACATGTGCGTCCTGACGCCAAGCCAGTGAAGCAGGCTATGCGCCGCTTCGGAGATGAGAGAAGGAAAGCCATTGGCGACCAGATCACCAAGTTGCTGATAAGCAATTTCATCATGGAGGTGCTGCATCCGGATTGGCTTGCCAACCCGGTCATGGTCGAGAAGAAGAAGGAGGATCCCAAGGCCGGTACCGCATGGCGCATGTGTGTCGACTACACCGACTTGAACAAGGCATGCCCCAAGGATCCCTTCCCGCTACCTCGCATCGATCAGGTGATCGATTCCACTGCTGGTTGTGAACTGCTGTCTTTCATAGATGCCTACTCTGGTTTCCACCAGATTGCACTCAATCCTGCTGATCAAATAAAGACTGCTTTTATTACCCCGTACGGGGCTTATTGCTATCGTGTCATATGTTTTGGCTTGAGGAATGCGGGTGCAACCTATCAGAGATGCATGCAGATATGCTTGCACGATCAGCTCGGCAAGAATGTGCAGGTGTACGTAGATGACATTGTCATCAAAACGAATAAAACACATACTCTGCTTGCCGACCTGGAGGAAACCTTTGCTAACCTACGCAAGTATAAAATGAAGCTGAATCCGAGTAAATGCACCTTTGGTGTCCCGGCTGGCAAGCTACTCGGCTTCCTGGTGTCTAGTCGGGGCATTGAAGCCAATCCTTCAAAGATAAAAGCTATTGAGAGCATGTCTTTGCCGAGATCCCTGAAAGACGTGCAGAAATTCACTGGTTGCTTGGCATCCCTGAGCCGTTTCCTGGGCCGAATGGGCGAGAAGGCCCTGCCTCTATACCAGCTGATGAAGAAAAGTGAAAAGTTTGTCTGGACTCCGCAAGCGGATGTGGCATTCAATGAGCTGAAGGCAATACTGGCTAGTGCTCCCATCTTGGCTAGTCTGCTACCCAATGAGCCAATGCTGCTGTACATTGCTGCCACTAACCGAGTAGTCAGTGTGGTGATTGTGGTGGAGCGAGAAGAAGAAGGCAAGAGTGTGCAGCGCCCAGTGTACTATCTCAGTGAAGTGCTGTCTAGCTCCAAGCAAAACTACCCGCACTATCAGAAGATGACCTATGGCGTGTACCTAGGCGCCAAGAAGCTAAAGCATTACTTCCAAGAGAATCCTATCACGGTTGTGAGCTCTGCTCCCATCTCGGATATCATGGGCAACAAGGAGGCGAGTGGCAGAGTAGCCAAGTGGGCAATCGAGCTGGCCGCGTATGCACCCGCGTATGCGAGAAGAGAAGCTATCAAGTCTCAGATTCTGGCGGAGTTTCTGGTGGATTGGGACGAGGTGCAGTATGAACCTCCTGCTCCAGTTTCTAATTACTGGAAGATGCACTTTGATGGCTCGAAGGTGAAGGAAGGCCTTGGTGCCGGCGTGGTGCTTACGTCACCCAAGCGAGATCAACTCAAGTATGTGCTGCAGATTCATTTCAAGGCGTCCAACAACGTAGCAGAGTACGAGGCAGTGGTGCATGGTTTGCGAGTAGCCAAGGAGGTTGGCGTGCAGCGCATTATATGCTATGGCGATTCAGATCTGGTGGTGCAGCAAGTCTCTGGCACCTGGGATGCTCTAGATGCCAACATGGCATCATATCGCTTCCTGGTACAATCTATGACTGGATTCTTCGAAGGCTGCGAGTTCCAGCACATTCACCGAGCAGAGAACGAAGCGGCAGACGAGCTGTCCAAGTTGGGATCTTCTCGGCAATCCATCCCGGCGGGAGTTGCCTTGGAGCACTTGAGGAAGCCATCCATCAAGCCCTCTCCCAACTCGGAATCCATATTTGTTCCTTCTCTGCCAAGTGAGGAATCTGATCCCATGGAGATTGACTGGGAGAATGCTACAGGAAACCCGGGGACTGCCGCTCCCAACTCGGGGACTGCCGTTCTCTACTCGGGGACTGCCGTTCCCGACTCGGGGACTGCCTTTCCTTACTCGGGGACTGCCACTCCCTACTCGGGGACTGCCACTCCCTACTCGGGGACTGCCTTTCCTTACTCGGGGACTGCCACTCCCTACTCGGGGACTGCCACTCCATACTCGGGGACTGATGTCCTTAACCCGGGGACTGTCGCATTCATTTAGGAGGTCCTCGCCAATCGATCAGGGCTCCAGAGAAGTGCTCCCAACCCTAAAGAGAAACCAGAGGTGCCTGTCCCGATGGAAGTGGACGAACCAGTGTTTCCCACACGAGAGACACCGAGTTGGGCCATGCCCATATTATCCTTTCTAAGGGACGGTACTCTGCCAGAAGATGAAGTGGCTGCAAGACAGATTCAGAGAAGATCCAAGGGCTACACTATATTCCGAGATGTGCTGCACAAAAGAAGTGCCACCGGCGTGCTGCAACGTTGTGTGGACCCAGAAGAAGGAGGAGAAATTCTGCTGGAAATACACCAAGGAGAATGCGGGCACCACGCCTCTTCTCGGGCATTGGTCAAGAAAGCTTTTCGGCATGGCTTCTACTGGCTCACAGCTCTGCAGCAAGCTGAAGACATCGTGAGGAAGTGCAACGGCTGCCAGATGTTCGCGAGTAAGATTCACATGCCTGCTTCCGAGCTGAATACAATTCCTATCACATGGCCGTTTGCCGTATGGTGCCTGGATATGGTTGGCCCCTTCAAGCCGGCCAAAGGCAACATGACACACATCTTGGTCATGGTGGACAAGTTCACCAAGTGGATCGAAGTGAAGCCTATCCGGAAGTGCGATGGGGCCACAGCTGTGAAATTCTTGAAGGATGTGATCCTGAGATATGGCTACCCGCACAGCATCATCACCGACAACGACACAAATTTCGTAGAGGGGGCAATGGTGCGATTCTGCAGAGATAAGCACATCCGACTAGATGTTGCGTCTGTTGCGCATCCAGCATCCAATGGACAAGTGGAAAGAGCAAACGGCATGGTACTGGCAGGCATAAAGCCAAGGCTGATTGAGACACTGCTGAAAACACCTGGGTGTTGGCTAGACGAGTTGCCAGCGGTGTTGTGGAGTCTAAGGACTACCCCTAACCGGTCAACCGGCTACACACCATTCTTCTTGGTATATGGGGCTAAGGCCGTATTGCCAATAGACCTAGAGCATGACTCCCCCCGAGTAACCCTCTATACTGAGGTGGAGGCGAGAGAAGCTCGAGAAGACGACGTTGACCTGCTTGAAGAAGCAAGAGAGCTGACTCTGTCACGTTCGGCTATCTACCAGCAAAACCTACGGCGTTATCATAGCCGAAAGGTGAACCCAAGGGTTTTCCGAGAAGGAGACATGGTCCTTAGGCTTGTGCAGCACACAGCCGGGATGCACAAACTGTCTCCTCCATGGGAAGGGCCCTTCATTCTGAGCAAAGCGCTGCACAACGATGCATATTACCTTGTAGATGTGCGCCCATCACAGGCGAACAGGGCAGATAAAGCTGGAGAGGAATCTAAGCGTCCCTGGAATGTAGCTCTACTCCGTCGAGCAGAAATGTGTATGTACTCTCAATTCTACTCCGTAATCTGAAATTGAACTCGGGGACTGCCCTCGTCCAAAATTGCTCTAAGTGTTTCTACTCGGCTTTACTTTTTGCCTATTCGGTTGCTCTACTTCAAAATTCAAAAGTACATTGAGTACTGTGTTTAAACCTACATGCCAACTCTTTGACTCTGCTACTGTCCGAAACCCGGCTTCATGGCAAGCAAGAGAACAAGCAAAAGGTCAATGAGCACAAGAAAAATTTCTAAGGAAGAAAAGAGTGCAGGAACCGAGTAGGGTGCATTTACTTTTGTTCTCTGTCTTTTCTTTTCGGTTAAGTGGTGGGCTGCGTTACTATGATTGTTTCTAAGCGGCTAAGTATTTGCAGCTCTGCTCTTTAACTCTTGTGACTCGAATACCAAAAAAGCAACAAGTTGCGGGTAGACCTGAGACAAAAAGAAAGAGTGAATAAGAAATGCAACTCGGGGACTCGCATGCTAACGCAACCCGGCATCGAGCCAAGGCTGAACAAAATGATTAAGTTGAAAACAACAAGTGTGAATAAAAATGAGTAGCAAACGGCATAAGTAGTCTGATACATCTGCACCCGGCATCCCGGGGATCTGATAAGTGTTTGAGGAATGAGCTGCAGGACAGATTCAGGTCGAGGCGGCATTCTCAGTGGCGGCCTTGGCTGTTTCATCTTCAGTATTGGCCCTGGCAGCGTCTGCTTCAGAGCTGGCGTCAACGGTCTTCGCAGTTTCGTCCTCGGTGCTGGCCTTGGCAGCATTTGCTTCCGAGTTGGCCTCGGTGGCTACTCGGTCTGGAGTGGCCGTGGCCACCGAGACGGGCGCTGTCGCTGAGGTGGAGCCACCGGCTTGGGCGCGAAGGCTAATCGTATCACGAGGGCAGCTCCTGACGAGGTGCCGAACTCGAGCGCGGAGGTGTCAATCGACATCTTCTCGTTCTCGTCCTCCTCATCGCTACCCGCGACGACCGCGGCCTTCCCCTTCCCGGCCTTGCCACCAGGAGACTCGAAGCAGCTCAGGTCCAGCTCCTCTGTGTCCGTCTCTTCGTCTTCGTCCTCCTCCTCGCCTTCGTCCACCTCGGTGTCGGGCTCAGTGAGGCCTTCGATGAAGGTCGCGGTACCAGCGTACTGGGCAACCTCGTGTGCAACCAGCTGGCGGATAGCCACGCAGTCGGGGTTCTTCTCCCACTTGGAGTCTTGGCGCATCTCACGGACAATCTGCAGATTAAGGTTTTCATACCAGCTGGTGATGAACAGAAGCATCATGTCCGCGCCTGCCCGAGCTCCCGATGCGCGCCATTTCTTCAGCTCGGCTTTCACGCGGTGCAGCTTCAAGGCAAGTCCGCAGATTGTCGTGGGCGCAGAGTCATGGGGCCAGAAAAGGTTGTGGATCTGGAAGGCGACGCACACCAGCTCGGTGCCGACGCCCGCTAGCCACGGGAACTGCCCTTGCATAATCAGGATGCTCTCCTCGATTTCTGCTCTGGTGTCCAAAGGCTCGCCCTTCTCAGCGCGAGCTGCTCGGACCTTTGCCAGGGCAGGCACGCAAGAAGACTCGAGGTCGGGGAAGACTCCTGCAAGAGCTATCGAGAAGATCAGAAACAGTAACAGAGTAGAAATAAGAAACGAGTAGCAGAGGAACAAGAGGAAGCAGTGAAGCAAAGAAAAGAGAGCACTTACTATTCAAGTCATAGCGCAGCCCCTGCAGTTGGTTCTTCCATGTTTCCTTGTTGGCTAGGTGCCTCTCTTCAATCAGGCGGAGCCCGTTCAGCTGAGCAAAGAGATCAGCATTGCTTTTCTTCAGCACCTCGCACTCCTGCTCGAGGGCTTTCTCCTTGGCCTTGGCTGCTGTTTCGCTCTTTGCCTTCTCGGCGATTATTCTATCCCTCTCGGCAGCAATGTTGATAGCATCCTGGAGCGCAGTGCGCAGCTGGACTTGGAGCTTCTCCATCTCGGTGGCATGTTCTTTCTGCAGCTCGACAGCCTGGCTGGACAACTGCTGCTGCACCTCAGCGGGTTTGAGGCAATCTTGATGCTCCTCGACAAACTTCTTATGATCTTCTGAGAAGAGCAAAGCGCGGTCAGCAGAGTAGCGAAGAAAGAAACACAAAGACAAGCCGAGAAGACGGCAACGTACCTTCTAGTCGTTTAATCGTGGCTTGGCCACTCTCGACAAAGGCGCGGCAGGTTGAGTGCTCCTCCGCCAGGGCCTTTAACTTCCCTGCAGAGTAGAAGTGGTTAGTGCAAAAAGCAGAAGCGGGCGTAAACAACAAACGCAAGAACCGCGTAGCTAAAAGTGTACCTTCAACTTCGGAAAGTTTCAATGTGTTGTTCATCACATCCTTCTCGGCTGCCTCGCCGTCTTCGCGTTCTCTTTCCAGAGCCTCAATGCGTCTCTTGGCAATGGCATGGTTCCAGAGTAGCTGACGGTGCAGGCCGGTCCGCTTCAGTAAGCTATTCTGAGAAGCAAAAGGAAGAAGAATCAGGCAAAGTAATAAAGATTCAACCCGAGAAGGCGGCAACTCGGGAGTGTATCCGCCTACTCGGCCAGAATCTCGGGGACTGGGTGATGGATAAGGAAAAGAAGAAGAGTAGAAGAAAAGTGAAACGCAACCCGGGGAGGATGAGTAGAAGCTTACCGCGTAGGATTGCTCGAGGTCCTCTACATTCTTGCGGTGGACAAACATCTTGGCGGCAAGCGTGCTGGAATTGGATGAGATAGTCATCGGTTTGTAACCCAAGTCTGCCTTGTTCCAATCGACATGCATATGGTCCAAGTCGCCCAAATCCGTGCCATCCCAGTTCGAGTTGCCAAGGACCTTGCTGTCCCACTTGGCATCGATGAAGCCAACCAAATCGAGCACTTGCTCAAGGCCCTGGGATGTCAAGTGCCTTGTCCTGAACCTCGCGCGAAGAAATGGAGAGGGACTTGTCCTGATTTGGGGCCGGGGGTCTGGAGTCCACTGCCACGGTTTTCTTCCCTTTCCGAAGAGCAAGTTTCCTCTCCGCGGGGGTTAACCCAACCTGGTGCTGCTGGCTGACCTTCACCATATAAGGTGGGAAGCTGGGCAGATCTACGACACTGGATGCGCCAACGGCGTCAGCAGCCGCGCCAGGCTCGCGGATAGCCAACTAAGTGGACTTGGCGATTGATGTTGGCGGCGGCATCACGGCTGCATCTTGACCGGCACCACGCGCCGGATTCCTGCGAACAGTGTCTTCTGCCGGGCCTGCTGGCTTCTCGGCAGCCCGCTTCTTCGAAGTCTCCTTCTGGGCAGTCGGCTTCTCGGTGGTCTTCTTCTCGGTGGCCTTCTTGGCCTTCTCCTCGGCGGCCTTCTTCTCTGCAGCTTCCTGAGCGTTCTTCCTTGTAACCGGCTTGGCCGGAGGGCTGGCTGCGGCCTTGGTTTTCTGCACCAAGGAGGAGTTGGGTGCGCTACCCGACGCGGCATCCGGCTGAGCGCTACCCTGCGCGGCGCCTGGTTGTGCGTCGCTCAGAGGGTATTGCTCCGCCTCGTTGACTACTTCAACCCGCTGCTCGGCAGCGGGATCTGGCTGTGAGGCATCTGGTTCTTCTACCCGCGGCTGGGCCGCGGGGTCTTCTTGTTCAGCAGCTCCTGTTGCGGGCTGCTCTTCTTCTTCTTCCTGCCGCTCAAGGGCGGCGTCGTCGTGCATCTCGGTGTCTCGTTCCAGGTTCTCCTCGGCCGTGGTGGCCGGAGGAGAAGGTGGCATCTCTTGGCGGGCAGCGTCCTGCGCCTCCTGCTCGGCGCGGGATTGCTGCTCCGGCTCGACATTCTGGGCGTCGGAGTCCTCTTCGTGGGCTGTGGCGGCTTCATTCTCATCGCCGTCAAGGTTGATGAGCTTATCAACGTTAATGGCGGCTTTCTTCTTGGTCTTCGTGGGCGCACGAGCGGCATCCGCGTCCAAGGGGGCTCTGAAGAGAAAATTGCATTCAGAAATAAGAAGAGGGCAGAGGAAACTGAGAGGAAACAGCGAAGTAAAAGGATTGGGAATCAATCGAGAAGGAACTTACCCCTTGCGGGTAGGGATCGCTGGTCGTTTCCTCGTCACGACCTTCTTGGTCGTCTTCTCGGTCGGCTTCTTCTTCTTGGCGGGGGCTCTTGGGCGCCGCTACCCGTGCGCTTGCGGGTAAGAGGAGCGGCAACTGAAAGAGGATCGACGACCAGGGCTTCCTTGTCCTCGTCCTCATCCTCGATTTCGTCCTCAGCATCGGCACCATCTGTGAAATAGAAAGGAAGAAAGGCAATTCAGAAGCAGGAAGCAATTAGTTGGTGCTGCTCGCGATCAGACGGGATAAAATCAGTTACCTTCATCTTCGTCCTCGGACCAGTCACGAAGAGACGCGTCCACGCGATGCTTACTCGTCTGGGCGGCTTCAGGAGGATCAAGCTTGTCCGCGGTCTCGAAGGAGACCTCATCGTCTTCCTCTTGGTCATCTGACCAGTTGCCCTCGAAGCGCTCACTACTCTCAGCGAGCTGGCGATCAAGGACCTGAAGAATAGAGAAACATCGCAAGTGAGCCGAGTAGCATCAAGGCACTCTACCCGACTAGGCGTGCAAACACCAAGCACATTAAGCCTAAGCGATTCGGCTAAGTATCCTACTCGGCAAGGCGTGCAAACATCAAGCACATTAAGCCTAAATGTTTCTCCTAAGTGTGCTACATGACAAGGCGTGCAAACAACAAGCACACTAAGCCTGAGCAGTTCCGCTAAGCGCCCTACTCGGCGCAGAGTGTGAATGATGGTCGCAGCAAGGAGAGGAAGCTATCTACTCGGATTGCATATACAAGAAGCAGATTAAGAAGGACATACCCATGGAATCGGCTTTGTGCGGCTGTAGGGGATGAAGCCATACTGCCAGTTGTCCCGAACCCCAGTGGTCAGGATGGACCGAGCGTAAGCGGCGACATCCGCGTTGCTGAGCTCGAAAGTAGTCGTCCGAGTGCAGTCACGAGGGCCGCCCATGTAGCACATGGGGTGGGAGCGGCGTTGCAAAGGCAGCACGCGGTTACGAATCCAGCAGGCGACTGGATCGTCGCTCTTGAGCCCTTCTCCGATCAGATGGGCGAGCCGCTCCTCCATCTGCATCAAAGTCCTGCTGTTGGATGGCTTGCTCTTCCAATTCTGCCCGGAAGGAGCTCGGTTGCTCCAAGGGGGCAGATTGATGCGGTCCTCGATCTTGGCCTCCTTCGTGGCGGGGATGTTCTTCACGTACAAGAAGGACTTCTGCCACTTGCGGACAGAATCTAGGCCCTTGATGCGAGGATGATTGGTGCCCGGGCGCTGCACCATCATGGCGCTGCCGGTCTCGGTTACCCGGCTGCTGGTGTCCGCGCCATCCTTCTTGCCCTGGCTCTGTTGGCGGAAGAAGAAGTACTTCGACCACGTCTCCGTCGTGGGGCGAACGCCGAGGAAAGCTTCGCACACCACAGCATGGTAGGAGAGGAAGACAACCGCATTGGGAGGAAGATGGTGCATCTGGAGACCATAATGATCCAGGAAAGAACGGAGGAAATTGGATGCAGGAAGGCCGAATCCTCGCGCAAAGTGCACGAGGAAGACGACGTGCTCTCCCTCCTCTGGAGCCGGAACGATCTCGCCGTTAGACGGCCGGCAGCGAACACCGGGAGGAACCCTCCGGGTGTTCACGAGCCACTGGCAGTCCTCGGCGGTGACGTCGGAACCGGCCCAGTAGGCGCGAGTACTATCACCGTGAGCCATGGCGGCGAGTAGGAAGTTGGGAGAAGATTGGAAGGAATTGGTGGAGTGGACAAGCCCGCGGCGGCGCAAAGAGTTGCACGGCGGCGGAGAGCTCTGTGACGGCGGAGGATCGAGGAGGCAGAAGGGGAAAGTGAGGCGGAAGGAGAAAAGGAAGTTACCGAGGGGTATTTATACCGCACCTTGGGTTACCGTTACGATTTGGAGTAGTGGGATCGATCGTGGCAGTAAATCGTGCGGCATGGGGTCTGTGGCCGGTTGGAAACGCACACAGCGGGGAACGCGCGCGTAACGTCCGCATCAGATCCCACGACGAGATCGTGGGCGATTACTGCGCGTGATGGGACATTACGAGGCAGTGGGCCCACTCCGTGAAAACTAGGCGCGTGGCCTGTCAGGTCCTGGGCAGCGAGGCGTCGCAGTCCTGGATGCATGACACGTGCCCAGTTGCAGCACGGAAAGCCGGATTGTGCTCTGCGCTGCAGAGACTCGATTGAAGAAATTCCCTAAGTCTTTTTACTCGATTACAGAGAAGGAAGCTAGCTCTATTCGGAAGAGAGGAAACTCAAGGTACTCTTCAAAATGCTACTCGGAGGTTTTACTCGGCATGTTGAGATTCAAGGGCAAGGTTACTAAGCTTGGTTTTAAGCTGGCAGGGCCCAGTGAACGAGTTCGCAGGGCTCTACCAGCTTCGGGGACTGCTGTCGGGGGGTTACCCCCGAGTAGGGTAAAGGCAAGTGGTAAAGGCAGCAATCAGAAGAGAAGTTTGGTCGAGTAGCCGCCTACCCGGTACTTGCTACCCGGTCGACTGCTATTCGGTCTTACAAAAAGATGACCAGAAGGAGATATCAAGCAAGTTATATCTGTTCGAGTAAAAGAGCTGGTCCGAGTAAGATTGGCAGGAACCTACTCGGGCCAGAAGTCAAAGGAGCCGTTCTGACAACGGATCCCGCGTATCCCGGGTCCGTACTTGGCACTGTTCACGGCACTGTTCATCTGGGGACGGCGTGCCTGACAGCGACAGTGTGTCAGCAGGGCGTCGCAGGATAGGGGGGACCTACTCTGTGTTCGCACAGTGATAACAGACTGGTTACTTGGTTTTGCCCAACGACTTTCTGCATCAGGACAAGCTTAGAAGCCAAAGCTGTCAGCGGGAACTCGGAAGAAGGACAGTGTGCACACAATATCGACACTTGTTTGTATTTGGCTGTATCCGGCAGGGCAGAGGGTATATAAGGTGCCCAGCCGCCTCCTGCGCGAGGCACGAAGCATTACGACGACACACGTAGAGATTCTTGACCTAATTCTACCCGGAGAGAAGAGTGGCTACTCGGTAGCAAGAACCTTTGTAATGTGGCTACTCGGTGAGACACCGGAATACATAGAGAAAGGCAGGAGTAGGGGTTTTACCTCCTCACGAGGGCCCTGAACCTGGGTAGATTGAGTTGTTTGCAGTGTTTGATCTTCACCTCACGCGTCTACTCGTCGCGTGATCCCTCCCCGAGCGCCTCCAGCGTCCTTCGTCCCCACATCTTTAGCCATCCTATGGCATCTGCCGTGACACCACCACGACAGAAGTATAACCCGAGCACATGTCCTTCAGTTTCAGTTTTTCAGCAATAGTGCAAGCATAGAACCGACACTCTTTTTCTATCCTGGCGAAATCCTTCTTATCATACTTTGACATATCTGCTTTGTATTCTGGGAAACCTCCCGCAAGAAGATCCGGCTTCAATTCCGGATGATAGGCTTTCGCCAGTGACATGACCATGATAGCTCCGCGACGATAGGATGATAGCTTGTGCTCTTCTATCCACTGAGGGACTTGAGTTAGCTCCACGAGCATTTCACTGAACCGTTTTGGAGGAGTATCCCAGTTCCGGACAGCTTTAATACATTCTCCACCTCCAATGTATAGCTGCCGGATTAGGGTGAACAAGGCCTTGAGTTTCAGATCTGGAAGCTTCACGTTGTTCCCATGCATTCTGCCTACGGGTTACAAAGAGTAATTTCTAATATGAGCCAAGTTATTTGATAAAAGGTGAAGGAAATATAGCATAGCAACTGCAATACATTGAAGGGGATGATAAACCAGATTAACTTACCAAATACACTGCAAGTGATATCTCTCAGCAAATCTAAGACTTTGGTAAATTTGGTCTGGGTCTCCTCCAGTTCCTTCTCAGTAGTCTCAGCTCTGTCTACAAGAGTTTTCTCCCTGTTTTCAAAATCCTGTTGCAGAACTGACCAAGTCTTGGCTGCCTCAGTAATTTGTTCTTCTATTTCTTTCTGCCGGGTCCTGGACTCCTCAGTTTTCTTGGCCTCTTGGGCAAGTAGGTTCTTCAAGTTTGAAACCTCTTTTTGATACGAGGATTCAAGACTCTGGAAAAGATTGAAATTATTTGAAGGATTAGTCGTAACATGACAAACATCTGTCTTATAAAATGATAACCTGGATACTGGTAAATTTGTTATGATTTCTAGACAAAAGGTAAGTCCCGAGTTGCTGCAGGCTCGCAACCCGACACTTGGGGGCTACAGTATTTCAGTTTCAAGCATGGAGTTAGAACCTATGTTTAAGTCCCGGCTTGCTGCAGGCTCGCAACCCGGCACTTGGGGGCTACAACACCTCGATTTTAATTAAATTGAGAACAAAAGCATAGTAAGCCTCGGATTATAATTCCATTATAAACCGACCCTTGGGGGCTACAGTTATACAGGTTGCAGATATTTAGGTTACAGTTAATCAGTCTATGACTATTTAGTTACAAGTTTTCAACATGAACTAGAAAATTGAGGGCTTCAGGTAAGGAATTTCAAGGTTACCTCATATTTCCGTTTCAGAAACTCTATAATACCATCAGCACGGCGCCGGTTCTCAGAAAGTTCTTGAGCAAGCGTGTCAAAGTTCTGGCCTTCAATGTTAAGACTAGGAGTAGGTCTCTTGTCTTCTGGCTTCACTTTCAGGTCCTCAGTGACTTTGGAGAGAACTATGGACGGTCCAGTAACCTCAACAGCCTGAGAACCGGTTATGACCACATCCGGGTCTTCAACATTTGCCTCTACAACCGGAGGATCATTACCCGGGATATCTTCAACCGGGTTCACCTCTTCTTCGTGATCTTCAGCTATAACGTCCATATGACCCGACGATGGAGCGTCCGGTTCATTGTTCATTTCTTCAAGGTTCTTCTCTTCAACATTTACGGAGGGAGCAGCGGAGGAAACAGGGTTTACTTTCAATACAGCTTGAGTTCTGTTGCAAAAGGAAAAGCTCTGAGTTACATTGCAAGATTAAGGTATTAGCAAATCTAGAAAGGAAAGTTAACTTACCCAGAGTTGATGGAAAATGAACTAGCCCCGCTGAAATGGGATGAGTCTGAGTTCGGGGAATCTGAATGAAAATGACGACTCAGTTCTGGCCTCATTTGTCCGGCTAAGGGGTGTGAAGCAGTGGGCGAAACCTGGATTTTGGAGACCCGGCGAGTAGGAGTTTTCTCAGGCAAACCTATTTCTAACTCGCTGGAGCCAGAGCTCCGGGTCCTTCTTCTCTTGCTGCCCTCCTCATACTCCTGTGTTTTCTGTGTGTGTGAGGATGTTTATAAAGGATTTTTTGACAGTCTAGAGATAGGCACCTTTGCGACAGCCTGCTGGGTCCTCTTCTGGCCTGCGGGGGACTCCTTTTCGTCCACCAGGTTGGAACCAGTGATGGGAGTAGAGGGGTTGAAATCCGGCATGGCCTGATCCGAAACTTCATGACCCGTTTCTTCTTCACCATCTTGGCCACCGTCTAACCCAGCAACTTCCTGTTCCTCTTGCTCGTCCTGCGAGTAATCAACGTCAGCGAATTGGTTGTGCAACTGGCCGAGGGAATCAAATTCAGAAACCTCTTCCTCGTCGTCGCTTGGCTCTTCTGATTCTTCGTCTTCAGGTGGTGAAGCCGGTTCTTCTGTAGTAGTCTAGAAAGGGTCATTAGCCTGTGAACCGGAACAACGGCGAGGTTAGAACTTGTGCAGCTAAAAAGAAAAATGAAAGATGCAAAAATACAAAGATATGAAAACTTACGGCAGGAGCTGGGTTAGAGGAGCTAAAGGGCTCCAGACCAACTTCGAAGAATTTGTCTTGCTTCAATCCAACCAGGAGTTTCAAGGAGGTTATCATCTCAGACTTAGAAACTATGGACTCAGAATATCGCATAGAATCTGTTGAACTGGAATACTCATGGAATAACCGGTTCATGATACTGAGGGGTTGAACATGCCAGTCTACCCAGGTTTTGGTCAGATCTAAACATGTAAGCCCGTGAACTATCAGCGAGGTTACACGTTTTAGGAGAGGCCGGATCTTGATTCGATCGGCAGGCTTCGCATAGGAGTTCATCGTGCTAGTGTAAACTAAGCGTTCAGGACGGTAACCCGGAAGAGCCGGTTCACCTTCATGAGTGGTACTTTTGATATAGAAGTAGGATTTCTACCACAGCTTGGGGTGACTTGCAAGAGGAATACCTGGGTAGGCGATGTCCTTTCGTCTCTGGAACGAGACCTCCCCACAATGTATGAGTTCACCCCCAGCTACCTCATAGTGTTTTTTACAATAGAAGTATTCGAGAAAAAGGTCTAGGTTTGGCTCTACTTGGAGGTATTCCTCACAAAGGAGTGCGAAGTTGCTAACGTTTAAGATGGAATTTGGTGGGAGGTCTTGAGGATGGAGGCCATAATAAGCCAAGAGACGGCGAAAAAAGAGAGAGCCGGGTGGACGAAACCCATGGAGAATATGTGCTTTGAAAATTATTACCTCGCCCGGCCCAGGTGCGGGCAGGATGTAATTTCCCGGAGCTCGCCAAGATAAACCTTTGGGTAGAATCCCGGAGTCCTCCATCTCCGTGGGCTGGCCTTGGGTCATCTCAGACTTGCACCAGTTCACTTGCATTTTTTTCCTCCCTGAACCGGCAGCGCCAGAGCCGGAAGCCCCTCCGGATTTCTTCTTTTTCCCCGCTCCGCCGGCCTTGGACGCCAAGGTTTTCTCCTTTCCCATCTTGAGGTGGACGCCAGTGAAGCTCCGACCGCGGTGGTGCTGGAAGGAAAGCAGAGCTCTGGAGCTCAGATCGGAGGAGGAAGATGAAGTGGGGAGAGCAGGATGCGAATGAGCCCTGGGGGCCGTACTCCTGATATTTATAGGCGAGATCAAAACCCTAGGGTAAAGCTGTAACTTTTACGCAAAACCCCTCCATATTATATTATTTATGGAAAGGTACAAGCAAGATCGGATCACAGAAAAAGATTTCTTCCAAAGAATGGAGCAATTATATGGAGAAGAATCCGGGCTAGGTTAAGATCTTTTTTTTTGGATATTTGGGAGATGAAAATATGAGAGTTATCTTTACGAGAAACGGAAAGATATGATCCTGGCGATAAAGAGCTCGGCCCGCGAGATCCGGAAAAGATGTTCCGGGAGGTTATTTTTCTTGGACTAGAAGATTAGAGTTTAAAGTTTCTGGATAAAGTTTAACGTGAACTTCTTAAGTTCGAAACTTAAACGTTCATGTTAACCTGGGGGCTAATGTTGGGGGAATAGGTAAGGGGGAGCCTTACCGGCCTCCGATATAAACCGGGAATCACTTAAATCCTGTTTAAGATGAGTGATCCGGGTCATGCTGAGCAGGGCCGGGTTAAGCCAAGGAGAGCCGGGTTCCGACGATTATGACCCGGCTGAATGAAGAAATGGCCCAAGGCCCCGGGCGGAAGACAAGGAAGCCCAGGAGCCTGGAGAGCGGTTCAAAGGCCGGCCCAGAAGTAGCCGGATCATGGGAAGAGCCGGACCAAGGTGATCAAGAACCGGAGAAGATAGGAATCCGAGGACGGGCGTAACCCGGACTCCCTTGTAACCCGGAGGTCTCATCCACTATATAAGGTAAGACCCTGGGACGTAGGAAGACAAGTTCTAGGTCGATAGCAAAGTAACTCGAGGCACCGAGAGCCGGAATCGCCCTTTGTAATCGAGACTTGGTTCCCTGATAGTAAGAAAGCAGGAGTAGGTTTTACCCTCAATCGAGGGGCCGAACCTGGGTAAACTCGCGTCTCTCGTTTCCACCTTAACCCTTTCGAAGTTTCGCTTAGTAGAAATGACCTCGCAATCTAGTTCTCACATGAGGACACTTGCCGTGACAATACCACGACATTTATCATATATGTTTTTGTTTCTTCTACTTCAATTCTTATGCTTGCTACCCAACCTTGCTAGCCAAAAACCTATACTGAGAGGGAATGCTTCTCGTGCATCCAAAACCTTGAGCCCAAAACCTTGCCATTTGTGTCCACCATACCTACCTATATGTGGTATTTCACCGTCAGTCCAAGTAAATTGCTTGTGTGCTACCTTTAAATCTTTGAAATTATACCTGTTTTGTGCCCATGTTTTAGCTCATGAGAACGCAAATAGAGAATCTTTATCTCACTTGTTGATTGGATTTCACACTCTAGACTAGTGGCTTCATCCGCTTATCCAAATGCTAGAAGAGATGGCACCGGGGTTCCTAGCCCCAAATAATAATACAAAATTTCTTCACTATTTTGGCCCCTGGTTTATCAGTCAAAACATAATTGTGTAAACAAAAGAGAAAGAGGGATGACCTTCCATACCAGTTGCGTCCTTCTATGGGAGTCTCTCTTGTGAAGTCTAGTTGGCTTGTGACGTACTGTATTTTCGGTTTGCTATTCGTTGACATAAACATACAACTCTCTCAAAATTTAGACACTCCTCCATGGTTTGTGATTGTTGGCAGGAACCTGAGGATTCGGTTAGCCATGGTTTGTGTAAGAAAGGTTGGAAATAGTCACAACTTTTTTATACCTCTGTTTTACAAAATAAAAGCTCTAGCACATGAGTGATCCATGCTTCCCTCTGCGAAGGGCCTATATTTTACCTTTATGTTTAATCAGTAAACCTACTTCTTTCTTTCTTAAGAAAGCATTTGAGTTGTTGTGATTCATCCATTTATATGTTGATTTACTCAATCATGTTCCTTATTCTTCCTTGTTTGTACAAATGATTTTATCTGTTTGAATACCACTTTGAAAGTTACCAGTATTTGCAAATAGACCGTTATAATTGAGCATGATAAACTCTGTAACATAAGATCTAGTATAAGACTCTGATCGAAATATAAGTACACTATTAATTGTTCTCTGACCAAGAATGAAGTTTGCCTTTACAGTTTTTGATTTACTGTTTGCAACTTATTGTTCCTTTACTTATTTCAAGTTTGATTATATGCGAAGAAGTTGTTGTCTAAAATGACTTTTTCTTTGTTAGATGTGATGCCTCTTGTCCGTATTTTATTTATCGACACCTCACTCCATAAACCTGTGGTCATGTTTACTGAGTTTAGTTTCGCTTGGGGACAAGCGAGGTCTAAGCTTGGGGGGAGTTGATACGTCCATTTTGCATCATTGTTTAATATTGTTATTTTCTATTATTCATCGATACATTTCATGTTATGATGCATCACTAATGTTATTTTATCTTATTTTGCATGTTTCATAATTTTTGGAGAATAAACACCGGAACCAGAAATCTGATGGAAAAAGCACCATCGAGATTCCCTATTTCAGAAGTTCAGAAGAAGAGGGGGGACATCGGAGATGTCTTAGAAGTTCAGAGGAGGAGGCTAGCCAGAAGGAGAGCCAGAGGGGGGCCAACAAGGAGCCACACCATGGGGTGGCGCCCCCTGGCCGCGCCGCCAGGTGGTGTGGTCACCCTGGCCCACCTCTGGTCACCCCCTTGATACGTCGAAAACGTATCTCCTTTTCCGAACACTTTTCTTATTGTTTCCCTCTAAACTTGTTTGTTTTGAATACAACTAACACGGACTAACGCTGTTTACAGCAGAATTACCTTGGTGTCTTGTTTTTATGTAGAAAAATCAACTTTCGGGAAATTGCCCAGAAAAGACCCCATTGGTGTTTTCACCCCGGAATACCCCGGGATCCAGAAGGGGGCGAGGAGAAGAGCCACAGGGTGGACACACCCCCCTGGCCCGGCCCTTCCTTGGCCGCGCCAGCCTATGGTGTGGGCCACCAAGAGCTCCTCTCGGATTCCTCTTTCGACTACAAATAGATTTCAACCCTAAAACGCGAGGGGGTTCGTCATATTCCACATAAACACAACAGAGCGCCGCTGCCATCCCGAACCTCGATTCGGGGATCAGAAACTCCATTCTGGCACCCTGCCGGGACGGGGAATTGGAGGAGATCATCGCCATCGTCATCACCAACGCCTCTCCATCGACCATCCATGTTTCCCCATCCATGTGTGAGTAATTCCGCGCTGTAGGCTGAAGGGGATGATAGGGATTGGCTGAGATCGTTCATGTAATAATGTCGTGATTGTTAGGGCATATTGCCTAGTATCTTCTATTAGTGCTATTGACATTGTTGCAACTTGTTATGCTTAATGCTTGCCACTTTGGGCCCGAGTGCCATCATCTCAGATCTGAACATGTTATTGAATCAGGATGATAATTATTTTTTCTTGATCATACCTGCAAGTTGTTTACACACATTGTTGTCCGGAACCCGAGGACCCAAAGTGACATAAATTGGGACAACCAGAGGGGATGGCTGTAATGTGAGGATCACATGTGTTCACGGAGTGATAATGCTTTGCTCCGGCGCTTTATTAAAAGGATCACCTTAATTACCAGTAGTTCCCTTGAGGCCCCGCTGAAAACGGGCTGGTAGGACAAAAGATGTTGTGCAAGTTCTCATTGCGAGCATGTACGACTATTTACGGAACACATGCCTATGGTTACTTAGTGCTTGGATGCTTTATCATATTTATCTGCAATGCCCATGACTTGATAATTATTTGAATTATCTTATCCATGCAACTCCTGTTCATCCATCCCTATGCCTACAGTATTTAATTCCGCTGTTTACTTAAAACACTGCTGCTGTTGTTTTTATTCCACTGCTGCTATTATTTCACTACTGCTGGTACTATAAAACTATTACTACTGATAAACCACCACGAACAAAAGTACTTTCAGGTGCAGGTGTATTGACAACTCACTTGTTAAGGCTCACAAATATTATTTGGTTCCCCTTGTGTCATATCAATAAATTTGGGTTTTACTTCCCTCGAAGACTGTTGCGATCCCCTATACTTGTGGGTCACCAAGACTATTTTTTGGCGCCGTTGCCGGGGAGCATAGCTTTCTTTGCGAGCTCACCGGAGAGTATTATTATCTATTGCCACCATTCATCATGGGTAAGACTCGTGATGAAAAGTTTCGTATATTACCATCCACTACAAGAAGAGGTACAACTCTGAACACCTCGGTTGCTCTTGATTCACCGTCTGTTATGGGTAAGCTGCTTACACCACCACATGCTACACATGCTACTTCTGCTGACTTGTGATACTTTTTATGATGCTTCTACTATGCTTGATGAGGGTGGTTCTCTCGGTCTTTTCTTATATGCTACTATTGCTAAAGTTAAAAATATTGCAAACACTGAAACTCCTGATAAAAAACCTGCTACTCCTGATAAAACACCTGCTACTCCTGCTGTTTCACGTGAGCTTATAGAGAATCCTAGTGATGATCTTGATGATTCCTATATTGATCTTAATGATGATATTATTTATGAAATATTTGCTATGAAGGATAATGATGTTGTTATGAGTCTTATTGAAAGTCGTGCTGTTAAATATAAATTATCTGCTGATGCTAAGTGTGCCACTTCTCCCATTAATATTAGGGATAAGGATTATGATTTCTCTCTTGATTTATCTTATATATCTATTGTTGAGAAAGAACCTTTTTTTGGTACTGAAAATGAAAGTGCTATGAAACATATGAATGAGCTCTCCTCTTTGAGTAGTTTGTTCTCCGATGATTTTAAGAAACGTAGCTACTTTCTTGCTAAAATATTCCCTTTCTCATTAAAAGATGGAGCTAAAACTTGGTTTAACAATTTGTCTCCTGGATCTATTGATATTCCTATTGGTTTGGTTAATGTTTTCTTTCAGAAATATTTTCCTGCCAGTGCCCAACATGCTGCTTTACAAAATATATTTAATTTCAAGCAATTAGAAGAAGAGAAATTGCCTGTATCTTGGACAAGGTTCTGTTCTTTAGTTAGGGCTACACCTGGGCATAAGCTAGAAAATAATAAACTTCTTGATATATTTTATAATGGACTAACTGTTTAATCTAGGACATACCTGGTTAGCTGTGCTGGTTGTGTTTTCAGGCAAAGAACTTGAGAAGAAGCTCAGGAATTAATGTCTAAAATAAGCCAAAATCATGATGATTGGACTATGGTTGAGCCTGAGCCGACTCCTACTCCAGTATCAACACCAACACCAACACCCAAGAAGATGGGAATGATTGAATTAAATGATGAAGTGATGAGAGAAGCCAAGAAATCTCTTAAAGAGAGGGGTATTAAATCTGAAGATGTGAAGAATTTTCCACGTATAGAAGAATTATGTAAGCCAATCCCTCACTCATCGACCATTGAGGTACACTCTCTCCAATATTTTGATAGTAGAGATATTCCCTATAAAAAACCTCCTGATCAATGTTTAGATGAATTTGATAATTATGTTATCAAACAAGATAATTTTAATATGAGAGTGCAAAATCACCTTATGGAAAACTCTAGAGCTATTGATAATTTGCATGGTATTATAGAAAGAACCTCTAATGATGTTAAAATGCTTGTTAAACATTTTCAAATGGTTCAAACTCAAATTGATGAACTTGCTAAAGTGCAAAAAGATTTTCTAGTTAATGCTTCTAAAGAAAAACATGCTTATGAAATAAGAACTAGAAGTGGTATTGCTACACAAGATCCTTTGTATCCTGAGGGACATCCTAGAAGAATTGAACAAGATTCTCAGCAAACTAATGATAATGTTATTCATACTAAGAAGAAAAAGAAGAAGAAACATAAAACTGTGTAGAATACTCTGAACTTGCTAAAGATCCTAATAGTATATCCATCTCTGATGCCGAAACTGAAAGTGGTAATGAAAAGAATGATGCTTCTGATAAAGAAGAACCTGTAGTTGAACCTGAAAAGCAAACTAAAACTGCAAAGTATACTAAGGAAGATTTCATTGCTAATAAACATGGTAATGAGAGAGAACCTTGGGTACAAAAACCAATGCCTTTTCCTAATAAGAAACACAAATCTAAGGAAGAATAACATTATAACAAGTTTTGTGAATGGATGAAACCTTTGTTCTTGCAAATTCCTTTAATTGATGTTATTAAATTGCCTCCTTATGCAAAATATATGAAAGATATTGTCTCTAACAAAAGGAAGATTCCTAATGAGGAAATTTCCACTATGCTTGCTAATTACTCATTTAATGGCAAGGTTCCTGAGAAGCTTGGAGATCCTGGTATACCAACTATTCCTTGTTCTATTAAAAATAATTATGTTAGAACTGCTTTGTGTGATTTAGGAGATGGAGTTAGTGTCATGCCTTTTACTCTCCTCCTAAAAATTGATACCAACTAATATATCTGTGCAAATGGCCGATAAATCCACTGCTATACGTGTGGGTATATGTGAGGATGTTCCTGTTCAAGTTGCTAATAATTGTCTGATATTAACTGACTTTGTTGTGTTGGAAATGCCTGAAGATGATAACATGTCTATTATTCTTGGAAGACCTTTTCTTAATACGGCAGGGGCTGCTATTGATTGCAATCTAGGAAAAGTTACTTTTAATGTTAATGATAAAGAGCACACTGTTTATTTTCCCAAGAAGATTGATAGAAAATATGGTTTGAATTCCATTGAAAATATCGAGACCGTCAAGATTGGAGAATTTTATTGTCCTACTCCAAAGCCACCCAAAGAATATGAAATTATTATGATTGAGAATATGTCTATCAAGGTTGAGATAACATGAGTATTTAGTGAGAAACAAAGTTTTGCTTCATATAAAATTATTTTGGTAGCAAGACTTGATCACCCTTGTTAACAAAATGACTTTAAATGAAATGGACAATGTTTCCACTATGTTTTCACCTTCCCCATTATGTTTTCACCATGATTACTTCTGTTATTACATTGCTACTTGAGTACAATCATGTTTTGCACCATCCTTATGCATGTTTTCCTGATGTTTTCACCCTGATTACTGAGGATATGCATATTTTCACCACCCATACTTTTGTTTTCACCACTACCACCTTTGTTTTCTTTGGATATTCTTTCATCAGAGTGTCATAGAACCTCTATAGTGCTGGTTTTGGTTTTTTTTTCCACGTTGTCACTTTCATTTTCCCGGTTTTCATTAATCATTAAAATTCTGGAAATACCTCAAATAAAGTTTCTCGAAAAATTCCAGAAAAATTATAATAAATTGTTACGTAAAAAATGAGGCAGAAAGCCACCTGGGAGACTCCCAGGGGGACCCACCAGTCAGGCACACCCCAGGGTGGCGCGGCAAGCCCCCTCGTGGCGCCAGCACATGGTGTGGGCCCCTTGGCCCTCCACGTACTCTCTCCACAGCCCAAGTCTTCTCTCTCACCTACCAAACTGAAAACATTTCCTGGAACCCGTTTTCTTGGTGTTCTTCCTCTGAATTTTTGATCTCCTTCTTCAGCCCATCATTTGTGCTGATTTTTGGTGTGTTTGATCTCCGGTATGTGACTCCTCCGATGATCCAAGTAGATTTTTGTTTCGGAAGTATTTCTTGAGTATTTTGCCACAGTAGGTGATAGCTTATGTGATTTTTCATGCTTGAATTCATGAAAAATAATGTAGTTTTGATGTATGTTTATATCACATATAAGTCCCTATGGTAGTTTTCACCTTATAGTTGCTTGAAATTAATTTTTATGATGATTGTTGAAAAATTTCAGAGATGGATAATTATAATTTTGGAGAGATATTTAGGAGTGATGCTCCTAGAAGGACGAGGCCCTCACGCTCATCTACTTCAGCGAGGCCATCATATAAGGAAGACGTTATTGCGTCAACTATTGATGATGCGGAAGATGATGGTATCGTTCACCCATCTAGCTTTCCTTGCCGTACATTTTTAAGAAGTGCATGTATTTTAGATGACTTTCTTATGCTTATTGAAAGATTTGGTCTCACCAACTTTATGGAGGATGAAAGCCCTCAGTATGCCATGCTCACAAAAGCTTTTGTTAAGAGCTTTAAATTTCAGAACACTCAATATGGTCCAACTGTTGCATTCAAGTTATATAGTAGTCCTACTTCTTTTTCCTTGGTGGATTTTTGTACTACTATAGGTATCAATGCCATCGAGACGGCGAGCAGGATTCAAGATAGACCAGCAGACCTCGAGGGGCTCTACCGAGAAATCACCAATGATGACGCTCTCTCATCCCAGCGTGGGAAGATAAGGAACATTCAACTTCCTGCTCTTATATACTTTGCTTACTATACTGGTACTAGTATACTTGGTAGGGAGAACACTAGCAATGTTTCTAGTTATCACCTTGCTTTCATTGATGCTGCACTCAACCATAGCATGAAGTATAACCTTGGTGCACTTGTTGCACGTCGCCTTGCTGCTTCTGGGCCTGTTTTTGGGGGTATTATTGCTACACGTGCAGCAACTGCTTTACATGTTTCCATTGACCCTAATGATGAAATAATTGCTCCACATAGGCTTAACCTTGCTGCCATGAAATCCCATCCGTTTGTCACTTCTAACTCTACTGCTGATCATTTAGTATATAGAGTTTTATATATGGATGGAGAGGAGCGAAACGTTACTTTGCCGCAGCCTGTTTTGCTTAAGATTGAGAGGTCACCATGGTCGCTCTCCAAGGAGCAGGTAGACGAGCATCTGAGCACCATGGAGTTTTACCAGCAGCAGGAGAGGGGAGACGAGCCTCCCGAGGACCACAACACGCAGTACACTAGCGCATCCTCGAGCACATACTAGGAGGAGGCTTCCTCCTCGGCGTATTATGGGGGCGGCACCTCTTGGGCCCCTTGGTGATTGTTCTCCAGTTAGGCCAAAAGCCTAAGCTTGGGGGGAGGTATATCGACATCACACTCATTAATATATCATGTTCGGTCGGTTCTTTGTATATCCATCCTTTGATCTCTTTCGCTTGTTTTCGTTTCTCTCTTCTTTTGTTTTTATTATTTTGTTTTCGCTTTCCAAAACACAAAAAGACCAAAAAGATTTCTGTTGTTTCTCTCTATTTGTTTCTTTAGTTGGTTTGCTTTATCTTTTTGTTGTAGTTTAATATTCAAAAACCCAAAAATATTTTGTTTTGTTTTCTTGCTTTCTTTTGTTCTTGTTTAATTTCAAAAACCAAAAAAGATTTTGCTTTGTTTGCTTGTTCTCTTATGTTTGTGCTTTAGTTGAAAAACCCAAAAATGTTTGTTGTTCTTCTTCGGTTTTGTAAAGTTTGTTGCAGAGTTCATCAGTCATCCGTGACTCCATTGGAGCTTGGTTTTCATTATATATTATTAGAGCCACAAGTAAAGAGCAATAATGAGGATATACGACAATTCAATTTGTGGTGAGAGGCTGGTATGAACTCTATTTGCTTTCATTTTTGTACATATATCCATCTATGTGAGCATGCTTAGTTTGTTCGTATAAAATATATGTGACTTAATGGCTGCTTAATAGTTCGTGCTCTCTCATGTTTTGTTCCAATTTATTAATGGTAAATGACATTTCATATAAATATTTGTTCGCATTGTTCTATTCGTAGAAGGGTATGATATTGTGGTAGCCTCCTCTGACTGTTTCATTTGAATTGACTTGGCACATGCTCGTGCATGCTCAGACTGAAAACAAAAAGTCAATAAGCCTCGATGATTTATTTTGCCTCAGAGTTCTAGTATCAATTGTATGCCTCAGTTAATTTTACTTTGTCGCAAACATGATTATGATAGCTGTTGCTCTCTTGATTGTCGCTCCCTGTCTATTTGCTAGCCTTCACCTGTACTGAGTATGAGCTCTACTCGTGCATCCAACTCCCAAAAAGCAATGTTTGCCAAATGTGTCCACCATACCTACCTATATGTGGTATTTAACCTCCACTCCAAGTAAATTTCTCATGAGCTACCTTTAAAACCTGCTAAAAATTATTCATGTTTTGTGCCCCTGTTTAGCTCATGAGGACGTAAATAGAGCTTTATCTCACTTGTTAATTGAATTTCACACCCTGGACTAGTGGCTTCATCCGCTTATCCAAATGATAGAAGAGCTGGCAACGGGGTGCCCAGCCCCAAATTAATACACACAAATTCTCTTCACTCCTTTTCCCCTGATTTATCAGTCAATGCATAATTGTGTAAACAAAAGAGAAAGAGGGATGACCTTCTACCCAGATGCGTCCTTCACATGGGAGCCTCTCTTGTGAATCCAGTTGGCTTGTCACGTACTGTATTGTCTGTTTGCCATTCGTTGACATAAGCATACACCTCTCTCAAAATGTTTTAATACCTCTGTTTAATAAAATAAAAAGCTCTAGCACATGAGTGATCCATGCTTCCCTATACGAAGGGCCTTTCTTTTACTTTTATGTTGAGTCTCCGCCATATTCTTTGAGCACTTTATTGAGAGCACAATGGTCATTCTTAGTGTGATGTGTTTGTCCTAAAGTACGGTTGATTGTGGTATAAATTTGATACTTGTATCTTTGATATCTTTACTTCTAGTCTTCCCTTGAACTTCAGAGGTGCCCTGGCATTTATGTTTTGCGCGACACTTAAGGGCAAGCGAGATACCACTTTATTAGATCCTTTTTATGAATATTACAATCTTGCAAATAGTTATGCTTCATGTTGTTTATTATTATTATGTTGTTATCTCTTCATGGTTTGCATAGCTATTAAGTGTCAGTATCTTGCATGTATCTTATCAAGAGCATAATTAAGTATTTGATCATATAGTGAGTATATTTACATCACATGAAACAAATGTGTTCGTAAAAGTCTTTATCGCACTCAGTTTTCACTAAACTGCTTCAGGACAAGCAATAAGCTAAGCTTGGGGGGAGTTGATACGTCGAAAACGTATCTCCTTTTCCGAACACTTTTCTTATTGTTTTCCTCTAAACTTGTATGTTTTGAATGCAATTAACACGGACTAACGTTGTTTTCAGCAGAATTACCTTGGTGTCTTTTTTTTATGCAGAAAAATCAACTTTCGGGAAATTACCCAGAAAAGACTCCATTGGTGTTTTCACCGCGGAAGACCTCGGGAGCCAGAAGGGGGCGAGGAGAAGAGCCACAGGCTGGACGCGGCCCCCCCATGGTCGCGCCAGCCTATGGTGTGGGCCACCCAGAGCCCCCTCGGACTCCCCTTTCGACTACAAATAGCCTTCAACCTAAAACGCGAGGGGGTTCGTCATATTCCACAGAAACACAACAGAGCGCCGCCGCCATCCCGAACCTCGATTCGGGGATCAGAAACTCCGTTCTGGCACCCTACCGGGACGGGGAATTGGAGGAGATCATCGCCATCGTCATCACCAACGCCTCTCCATCGACCATCCACGTTTCCCCCATCCATGTGTGAGTAATTCCCCGCTGTAGGATGAAGGGGATGGTAGGGATTGGATGAGATCGTTCATGTAATAATGTCGTGATTGTATGGGCATAGTGCCTAGTATCTTCTATTAGTGCTATTGACATTGTTGCAACTTGTTATGCTTAATGCTTGCCACTTTGGGCACAAGTGCTACGATCTCAGATCTGAACGTGTTATTGAATCACGATGATAATTATTGTTTCTTGATCATACCTGCAAGTTGTTTACACACATTGTTGTTCGGAACCCGAGAACCCAAAGTGACAAAAATTGGGACAACCGGAGGAGATGGCTGTGATGTGAGGATCACATGTGTTCACGAAATGTTAATGCTTTCCTCCGGTGCTTTATTGAAAGGAGCACCTTAATTACCAGTAGTTCCCTTGAGGCCCCGCTGAAAACGGGCTGGTAGGACAAAACATGTTGTGCAAGTTCTCATTGCGAGCACGTACGACTATTTACGGAACACATGCCTATGGTTACTTAGTGCTTGGATGCTTTATCATATTTATCTGCAATGACCATGACTTGATCATTATTTGAATTATCTTATCCATGAAACGTCTGTTCATCCATTCCTATGCCTACGGTATTTAATTCCGTTGTTTACTTCAAACACTGCTGCTGCTGTTTTCATTCCACTGCTGCTATTATTTCACTATTTCTCCTACTATAAAACTGTTACTACTGATAAACCACTACGAACAAAAGTACTTTCAGGTGCAGGTGAATTGACAACTGACTTGTTAAGGCTCACAAATATTCTTTGGCTCCCCTTGTGTCGAATCAATAAATTTGGGTTTTACTTCCCTCGAAGACTGTTGTGATCCCCTTTACTCGTGGGTCATCACCCCTTTTGCTTACTTGACCCCCAGGGAACCCTAAGCCCCAGAACATTGTCGAAGAATAATTCCGCCGCCGCCTCGGCACGGAAAACACCAGAGAGAGAAAAGCTTTCCGGCAGGGAGAAATCTACCGGGGAAATTCCTCCCCGGAGAGGGGAAATCATCGCCATCGTCACCGTCATCGCTCCGGGCATCATCATGATTGTCATCGTGATCATCATCATCACCAGCACCATCACCCTCATCATCCACCTTCATCCTGCTGTAACAATTAGGAGCCTCTATCGTTGTTTTACATTAGATCTCTCTCCCGGTATGGATTACTTGTTAGTAGTTGATGATTGTGAGATTTATTGGTGTTAGCACTTTATGACCAGATTGTCATTATCCATTTTATCACCTCTAATTATGATCCATACGATGTCTTGTGAGTAGTTTGTTTAGTTCTTGAGGATATGGGAGAAGTCATGATGTTAGTAGTGAAGTTATGCTGAAGTAATATCTCGTGGTTCGGTATTTAAGTTGTGGTGCTATTCTTCTAGTGGTGTCATGTGAACGTCGACACCTTTATGGGCATAGGAGGATGCATGGTGTATTTGGCTACTAATTGTGGGGTTGCCGGAGTTATAGAAACCTAAACCCCCGTTAGGAAACCAATGCACGAGGGAACAAAGAATCCCAAAGTTTTAAGGTTGTGGTTAGATTTATCTTAATTACTTTGTTGTATTTGCGGATGCTTACTAGGGGTATAATCACAAGTATGTATTAGTCCTAGTTGGGCGGTGCATTAGCATAGGTTCACCCACATAACACTTCACGAAACAATGAATATTAATCAACCGTAGTGAAGCGAAAGAACTTGACGAAATTCCCATGTGTCCTCGAGAACGTATGGTAATCATTAGTAATACAACCGGCTTGTCCTTTGCTCTAAAAAGGATTGGGCCACTCACTGCAATAATATTTACTGCACTTTATTTACTCGCACTTTATTTATCTTCTATATCCAAAACAACCAAAAACCCGTTTGCTAGTGTTTACAGTGAATCCTCTATCCAACCTGCTTGTCAACACCTTCTGCTCCTCGTTGGGTTCGACACTCTTATTTATCGTAAGTACTACGATACACCGCCTATACTTGTGGGTCATAAGTCACCTATTCACCACCCTCTAGTTGACCATATTGTACTTTCAATTGGTATCGGAGCCTCGGCTCTTATATCGGGCTTAACCGCCTAAGAGTTTTATGGCCAAAAGAGATGATCCCGAATCTTCTAGGGAGGATCTCTCCAAAATTTCTTATACTATAGCTAACCTAGAGATGACGGTTGGAACCATCCAAACCCAATTGTCCAAGGTTAGCTCTAGTGTTGGCTCGGAGGTTTCCTCCATCAAGAAGATGTTGGAGAACATGATGGGTAAACCTAAGGGGCACGTAAATTCTCCCCATGTTTCTGATGGGGAAAGTTTGGAAAAGGAAACTATTCTGGATAATACCGAAATCGAAGAAAACATTTCCAAAGCTAAGGCAAAAGACGCACAAAAGTCTAAGGCAAAGGAGAATTCCGGAGGCTCCAAGTATCCAACGGCTAATGGTTCGGGGTCCAACTCAAGAGTTCCACCACCTCAAAACTATGACTACATTTATCCAATTTTTTCCATGCCACACATTCTTAATGTTGGACTTCCTCCCATGCTTAACACTAATGAATTCTCTTCTTCGAAGTTTGAAATGTAGTCACATGTTTCCGGCTCGTGCACCGCTTGTGGAGAAGTATTGTCCATGGGTTCCATCCCCACGTCGCAAGAAACTTGACTCCTAGGGAGGATGTTGAATCCCAACTCAACAAGACCGCCCTTGTGATCATTAAAAAGGCTCTCCCAAGGGAGCACCTCACTCACATCCATGGTTGCAAGACCGCCAAGGAAGCTTGGGATAAGCTTGACACTTTGTTTCAAGGGAATGCTAGCATCCAATCATCCAAGTATGATGTTGCCATTGACAAGTCCGAGAACTTCGTTATGCAAGAGGATGAGTCTCCCAAGGAGTTATATAGAATAGTTGTCACCCTTCAGTTGAGGGACTTTGGAAAAGAAGAAATATCCAATGAGTGGATAAAGAGGAAGTTTATCAAAGAAATTAAACCCTTCGAGAAGAACCTCTCCAATAGCATTCGAACAAGAGCGAACTACAATTACCTGAACTCCATTGGCATTCTTAGTGAGTTCATCGCCATATCCCTATCACACAAGAGTCCGGATGATGCTCTTGCCCGCTCAAGAGGAATGGGAAAGTAACCCAACCTAGCTTTGAAGTCAAAGGCGATTGCTCGAATTTAAGAAGTTGAAGAGGATCATGATGAGGAGGAGGACTATGAGGACACTTACACGGGTGCTCACAAGTGCATTGCTCTCGCCATGCACGGGTATTGGATGAGATGGGAATCTCACAAGGCCGGTTCTCCAAGACCCCCAAGAAACAAGAACTACAAGAAGCAGGGGGAGCAACCAAGGACATGCTACAATTGTGGGAGTGCAAATCACTTTGTCAAGGGGTGTCCTTTTGAGCCAAGATAAGAAAATTAAGGCAAGCTTGTTCGCAAAAACAAGACCAAGGCTCCACAAAACAAGAACTTCCCTAGAAGAGTGCCAAGGTCTCTTTATGTTCAAGAAGGGACGGTGTTGGAAACCTATATTTCTGGAGATTAAGGAGAAGATGAAGTGGTAGGTGTGGCCCATGTTGCCATAGCTACCGCCTCATCTCCATTGGTCTCTCTATTTGAATCCCCCAATGAGAATGCGCCTACGACCTACATGTCTCATGGAAAAAGCCACTTCGGTATGCTCTCCCAACTCCAAAACCATTGTCACCAATCCTCCTTCATTATTGGATTGTGTTGAAGATTCTTGTGAGGAAGATAGTGAGGCAAAAGAACTAGGCATTTGGTTATCTAGCCTCAAAGGTGAGACTAAAGAGAAAGTGAATGCCCTTTTGTGGCAAATTGATGATGCTAACTCTCTTGTAGATGAAAAGGAAGAAATTATCATGACCTTGGAAAGCCATGGAGGTCACTCTTGCAATGACAAAGAGCTTGAAAAGGCTCTTGAAAATGAGCGCTCCATTAGAGCTTCTCTTGACGAGAAACTATCTAGTCTTGAAGATACTTTTGCTATGAGTGTCGCCAAGCTTAGGAAGGATAATGAACAATATCTTTCTCTTGTTAAAACCATTGAAAATGAAGAGTTGAAGCTAGGAATTTCTCACGAGGAACTTTTTGCTCGTCATAAAAAACTAGAAAAGGAGTTCATGTCTCTTAAAGAAATTCATGACAAGTTAACGAAATCTCATGACAATCTTCTAGCTCAACAATCTAATATAAAAGTTATGTCTCCTTCATCTACTAGAATTAGTACTTTTCCTAGCAACTCTTGTGGTGCAACTAATCTTGTAGGAGGTGAGAGAACTCTCAATGAGGTGATGATACCTCAAAGAGTCAAGAATGGAAAGGAGGGACTTGGATATGTTGATAAGTTAAGGAAGAAGTACAAGAAGAACAAGAAGAAGGTCACTTCTCCTTCACAAGAAGTAAACTTTGTGAAAGAAGGAGAGGTGATCAAAGAGAAGGAAACCAACAACATTGTGGGTGGTGATAACTCTAGGGGGAGCACCACTCACAATGACTTTGCCATAAAATATAACCCATCTTATGTTCTTATGAAATCTAGAGATGCTCATGTGTATGCTAAATATGTTGGTACTTCATATGGTGATGTTTATGATTGGAATATTTGGGTTCAAAAGACCCTTGTTGCTAACAAAATAAGACCCATTCAACGATGGGTACCTAAATCAAGACACTAATATCTTGTACGGAAGTGCTTCTGGGTCGGGAAAATGGATGGTGGATAGTGGTGCATCCCAACATATGATCGGAAGCAAGGACGCAATGAGTGACCTTAATCCTCCTTCACCTCATCTCAATTGCGTCACTATTGGTGATAACTCCGAGCTAAAGGTATTGGGGCAAGGCAAGGTAGCTATCTCAAATGATTTGTCAATTGAGAATGTTCTCCTTGTTGAGTCCCTTGGTTACAATCTCACGTCGGTCCTACAACTTGCAAATTGTGGCTTTACCTCTTTCTTTAATAAGGACAATGTGATTTTCACTTGGGAAACGACTCTTAAAGTAGCCTTTATTGGGAATGTCGAGAACGACATGTATATAGTGGACTTCTCTAAAGGACACACGTGCGTCACGCCATGCCTAATGGCTAAAGTTGATATGGGTTGGCTATGGCATCGCCGGTTAGCCCACACCAATATGAGGACTTTGCATGACATTCAAAGTGGTAATCATGTTCTAGAACTAATGAATGCTAATTTTGCCAAAGATAATGTGTGTAGATCTTGCGTGCTTGGAAAGAAACATGGAGAATCTCACCCCACCAAGACCACCATCAGCACTTCAAGAGTCCTTGAGCTTATTCATTTGGATCTTTTTGGTCCATTATCTTATGATAGTCTTGGAGGCAAGAAGTATTGTTTGGTGATTGTGGATGACTATTCAAGGTATTTTTTGGGTGTATTTCTTCAAGAGGAAGAGTGGTACTCAAAAGAGAGTCATCGAGTTCATCACATTGGTAGAGCACCAACATAACGCAAGCATCATGGCAACCCGAAGTGATAATGGCTCCGAATTCAAGAACTACACCGTGGAGGGATTTCTTAGTGAAGAGGGGATTGCTCATCAATATTCCACTCCCCATACCCCTCAACAAAATGTTGTAGCGGAGAGGAATAACCAAACACTAATGGATGCGGCAAGGACCATGATTGCGGAGTTCTCTTCTCCTTACAACTTTTGGGCCGAGGCCGTCTCCATCACTTGTCATGCTAGCAACCGGTTGTATCTCCACAAGAACTTGAACAAGAATCCTTATGAGATTCTCACGGGCAAGAAGCCGGATGTATCATATTTCAAGGTCTTCGGGTGCAAATGCTTCATTTGTAAGATAGGTAAACGCTTGTCAAAATTCAAGACCAAATCTTATGAGGGTATCTTTGTTGGTTATGCCACAAATGCTCACGCCAATAGAGTCTACAACAAGTCCACTGGACAAGTTGAACAAGATATAGACGTGGTGTTTGATGAGGATAATGGGTCCCAACGGGGCTGTATAGATCATGGTATTGTAAGAGATGCAATTCCTCCCATCGTCATAAGAACAATGGGGATTGGTGAAATAATTCCCATTGAGGGTTACAGGATGATGGAGGGAGAAGGACTATGCTCTACTCAAGTGGAGCCATTGACTACACCCATTGATACAAAATCTACCCAACAAGATGCACCAAGACCTCAAGCTAACAACCAAGGCCAAGATAATGATCAAGATCACTCTATCAATCAAGGCCAAGCTAATGATCAAGGCCAAGCTACCAATCAAGGCCAAGCTAACAATGAAGAACAAGAAAAAGACTCTAATGTTGGTGAAAGAACTCAACCAATAAGTGATCCATCTCCCATCGATGAACAAGACCAAGATCAAGATGGACATGACTCCGGTGATGCAGGTGATGCTCAAGCCATATCCAAGGAGACTTTGGAGGAGATGCTAGCGCGTAAAGCAAAGAGAAGGCTAGAAAATCTTGAGCGTGCCGGTCACATGGAGGACATGATCCTTGGACAAGTTCGAGGAAGGGTAGTCACAAGGAGGCAATTGGCGGATTTTAGCAAGGCGCATGCTTTAGTCTCTCACATTTATCCCAAGAAAGTCTATGAAGCTCTTGAATATCAATATGGGCTTGAAGCTATGCATGATGAACTCAACAACTTCGAGCGCAACAAAGTATGGAAGTTAGTACCAAGTCCCAAGGATTTCAAGAATGTCATTGGCACCAAATGGGTGTTCAAGAACAAACAAAATAAAGATGGTATCGTCATTCGCAACAATGCGAGATTGGTGGCTCAAGGCTTCTCTCAAGTCGAAGGCGTCAATTTCGGTGAAAATTTCGCTCACGTAGCTCATCTTGAATCCATTTGTATCTTTCCTTCGGATGCTTCACATCATAATTTAAAACTACAAAAAATGGATGTTAAAAGTGCTTTCCTAAACGGTCCTATTAATGAGTTAGTATATGTAAAGCAACCTCCGGGTTTCGAGGATCCCAACCACCCCGATTATGTCTAGAAACTCGATAAGGTGCTCTATGGACTTAAACAAGCTCCACGTGTGTGGTACGAGCACCTTAAATAGTTTGTAGTGGATCGTAGGTGCAATGTTGGTTTAATCGATCCCACCCTTTTTACCAAGAAGGTTGGAGGTTACTTGTTCATATGCCAACTCTATATGGATGATATCATTTTTGGGTCTACTAACACCAAGTTCAAGGAAGAGTTTTTCAAGCTTATGACAGATAGGTTTGAGATATCTATGATGGGCGAGTTGGAATACTTCCTTGGCTTTGAGATCAAGCAACACCCCAAAGGCACTTTCATCACGCAAGCCAAGTATACACAAGACATGCTCAAACGGTTCAACATGCATGACTCCAAGCCTATGAATACCCCAATGTCCACAACCCTTGACTTAAAACCCGATACGAACGGTAAAGAGGTATATCAAAAGGTATACTGCTCCATGATTGTCTCATTTCTCTACCTTTGTGCATCTAGGCCCGATATCATGCATAGTGTAGGCAAATGTGCAAGGTTTCAATCCTCTCCTAGGCAAAGTAATTTTGAAGCGGTTAAACGAATCTTTCACTATTTAGTTAATACCCCAAACTTTGGTCTTTGGTATCCCAAGGGTTCAATCTTTCAGCTCATTGGGTACTCGGATGCGGACTATGCGGGAGAGAAGACGGATAGGAAGTCTACATACGGGGGTTGCCAATTTCTTGGTCGCTCTTTGGTATGTTGGTCTTCCAAGAAGAAAATTTGTATTTCTCTCTCCACCACCGAGGCCGAGTACATCTCTGCGGCGAGTTTTTTTTGCTCAATTGCTATGGATGTGGCAAACTTTGCGAGATTATGGTATCGACTTTGACAAGGTACCTCTCTTGTGCGTCAATGAGAGTGCCATCAAGATCGCCTACAACCACGTCCTACACTCCAAGACGAAGCACATTGAGATTCGACATCATTTCATTCGGGATCACGTTGAGAAGGGCGATATTGATCTCTCTTATGTGCCGACCAAGGATCAACTTGCGGATATCTTCACGAAGGCCCTTGATGAACCAAGATTTCGGGGTTTGAGGAATGAACTAAATCTCATCGAGTCATCTAACTTTACTTGATACCTTGCATAAATACCTTAATTTCACGTGCTATTTAGGTTTGGATGTAAGCATGGACATAGGGGGGCGTATTTCAATTCATGAACCAACACTCCTCCTATCATGCGCAAATCAAGATTTCATGCATATCTAGTCATTTTGTGACTCATTGTGCTTCAATGTGAGTCATGCTTTTGGGCCCAATATATCTTCGCGGCTCCTTGAAATATACTCAAACACGGTGTCTATGGCCACCAACATTTTCTCTCCAATGTGTTGGTTGCATCTTTTGTTCCTTTTTGTTTTTATTTGTGTTTTTGTTTCAATGTTCTTGTTTTTCGTGTTTTGGTGTCTCATGTCTTGTCTTTCCACCCCCTTGCGGAGCACTTGTGTTTGGGATCCTGGAGATTCCGGCCCAGGGCCCGGAAATTTCCGGCCACCTGATCTTTGTCCTTGAAAATTCCTCAATTTCCTCTGTGCCCGCTCTCTGGACACGGACGGAAATTTGGTGCGGAATTTTCTGGGCCAAATATCCTGAGGCCGGAATATTCCGTGTCCTGGACCTGGAAATTTCCGGTGTTTGATGTTTGACCAGAAACTCGACTAAAATCTCCTTGTGCCCGTTCTCTAGACACACCCGGAGATTTTGTCAGAATTTCCGGCCAAATATCCCCCCCCCCCCCGGAAATTTCCGGTCACCACACCGGAATATTCCGGGGTGAGCGGTTGTTGGCTATAAAAGGCGGCGGGATGGACTACTTCGAGTATTTTCCCAACCCGTCGCCCTTCTCCACTTCCTCCGCCTCCAACTACCGCTGCTGCCACAAACGCTCTCTTGGGGGCTCCTTTGACCCCTCTCCACTCCCTCCGGCCCCTCCTCTTCGATCAAGAGGCTCTCACTCCCCGTTTCCTCCATGGATCCCGGTAAGTGGCCATGTTTTCTCCGAGATCTAGGGTCCCCATGTTTCTCTTTGATTTTTATATGTTCTAGGGTTTGTCTCTCCACATTCCTGTGTCCTCCCTCTCCCTAGCTACACTAGCTATCCTTGTTCCTCACTCAATATCCTCCATAGGCCTAGAACCCTAGCCCTGGCATGATCTTTCTAGGTCGGAAATTTTCGGTCCCGCACCGGAATTTCCGCCCCCCGGAAATTTCATCCAGAGCCGGAATTTCCGGCCTGCTCTGAATATTGTGGCTTGCACCATTCACAGACTACATCCAGTGTCTTTCTTCACTGCCAACATGAGCCCCGTTTTTTGATTCTTTTGCATTTTCATGCTCTTCTTTGCCTTTTTTTGCAGATGGTTCAAGCTCTCAGCCCAAAGGCACTAGCAGTCGCAAGAGATTCCTTCGGTTCATCCAGAATGACGAGGGAGTTTATGTGGATGAGACAATCATTCGTCAGCGTGAGCGCGAGGAGAGGTGCAAGTATGAGCGTCATCGCAATGAACATAGGGCTGCTCGTCTTGCCAGCAAACAACAAGGAAATATATCTTTGAACCTGTCAACTATGTCTGTGGCTGAATTCAAGACTTGGCGCTACAAAGATCTGTTCACAGCTGGTCCTAAGGACCCCACTATTGATTCTTTCTTCTGGCATGTGGAACAGGAGACTTTGTACAAGAAGGTTGATTCTGTCATGAGAAAGCTCGTCTGCCCCATGAGGCAGATCAACTTTTAGCACCTGGCATCATTTCCCGATTACTTTGGCAACTCTGTCAATCTTGCCGAGCTCCTTGGTTTGCGTCCTCTAATGGAGATCCAGTGCTCCTACAATAATACTATGATCCAACAATTCTTTGCTACTCTGGTATTTGATGATTCCGAGGAGATTGGCATGACATGGATTTATGGACCGTACAATCTCTCAACCATCTTCCATGACTTTGCTTCTGAGTTAGGGTATCCGTTTGCCGGCCTTTCAGTTCCCCAGGGTGCTTGGATGCATGTTCATGGCGTGGAGTACGACAAGAACAAGTTGGCTGAGCTTTATGGGGCTTGAGGTGTTATGGGTTCTGCTAAGGGACTCTTTGCTATCTATGACATCCTTCTGCGCATGTTCCGTGAGTCTATTGCTCCCAGTGGTGGCAATAATGATGAGATCCGTGGCAGTTTGGTGAACCTCATGCATCATGCCTACCTGACCTTCACCGAGGGTGATCTAGAGGATACTGAAACCCACAAGATTGACATGCCATACTTCATATTTCACGAGATTCCCTTTGCTATTTTCCACCGTAAAGTGCCTCCCTATGCACCCTACATCATGAAGCTCATCAAGTATAAGTATCCTGTTGACGAGCGTGAGAGTCTTGAGTTAGACTGTGAGGCTCACAAGGACGTCAAGCTGTATAAGAAGAGTGCTCATGTTCAGTAGGCAGCACATGATGTTGGAGCTACATGCCATGTACACCGTGACCCTCGCATGAGACAGGCTACTGCTAGGAAAGGTAACAAGAAGCGCTCATGGGTTGTCCGTGCCATTGAGAAAGTGTTGTGCATGAATGTATGCATCCACAAGGAGAACTACAATGCCTATGTTGAGCGTAGCACCATTCTTGAAAATCAGCGTGCTATCATGACTGCCCTCAACATTCCAGCTGTCTTTGCTCCTCTACCTGCTCAGATTCCTTATCGCAACTGGAACAATTGTGATGTTGACTGGGATCTCAGCATTCCTGATGATGATGACCTCGTGACTGCTAGTGAGGATGAAGACTCCGAGGACGACCCCGAGGATGGTGACACGGACTAGAGCTTGTTCCTTGGGACGTTAGTTCTTTCTTCTACCTTTTTGGTATCTTGATGCCAAAGGGGGAGAAGAGCTAGAGATCGGGGATTTTCTTGGGTGGGTAGCTTTTTTGTTTTATTCGCTATCTCTCATGAGCTTTTCGACTTCGTTTTATTCGTGAACTCTTGTTTGTGAACCTATATTATTGGGAGTCATGTCTCCTAGTTATTCCTATTTGTGATGTTTACTTTTACGTTTCTATCGTATGATTACATCTACGCAAATACCCGTGTTGTCATCACTCACCAAAAAGGGGGAGATTGAAAGTGCATGTCTCCTCTAATGATTTTGGCTGTGATAACAAATCGGGTTATTCTACTAACCTTGTGTCTAAATGTTCACAGCTGGGATCATAGTCCTTATCAAGAACAGCAGAAAACTCTATTGAAAAACACTCGCAGGAAATTCTGAGATAGTTGCTATTGCTAATGGTCGGATATTTCAGAACCCAACACCGGAATTTCCTGCGCTTAAAGGGAGGAATTTCCGGGCGTGACCCCGAAATATGTCGGCCTGTTTGAAGACTAGCTGCTAAGGATCTGAGCGTCCAAACTGCCCACTCTTGGATGCCTGGGCGAAAATTTGCCCGGAAATTTCTGGCACCTGTTTCTTCCCACGAAGAGGATGCATCGTTGCTGCCCGCTCTCTGGAATGGGGGCAGAAATTCGGCCGGAATATTCCGGCCACCGGATTATTGAAATATCCTCCCCCGGGTTTTAGGAAATATCCGGACCACTGCCCCGGAATTTTTCGTTACTTATACCGGAATATTCCGGCCCTTTAAGACAGTAACGGCTAGAATTTAGAGGAGACTATAAATACTTATGTTCTTCCTCTAGACAGGCAGTTTGTCCATTCCTCTCTCCCCTTCATTGTTTGAGAGCTCAAAACTCCTAGATCTCCCTCCTCAACCAACCAAACTTGACGCCCTTGAAGGATTTGATGGAGGAGGCCTAGATCTACATATTTACCAAGCCATAAATCATTTCCCCCTACTTTACCCATTGGGATCTTCTAAAATCTCTTGGTTTTCTTGTCATCCTAGAGAAACCCTAGTGCTTGTAGCTTCCACCTTGTTGCAAGAAGCTTCGGATCGTTGAGAGCCTCCAACTCACTTGTGGAGTAGCCTCAACCACATGTAAAGGTTTGGTCAACGCCTTCAAGTCGACCTCATAGTGGAAACGAGAATCTCTCTCACCGGAGAAGCTCAACAAGAACAAGGTGTGCACATCCGTGCTATTGAGGAGCGCCTAGGTGGCTCCCCACCTCTCCAGCGTAGACGTACTTCTCCTGAGAAGGAACTACGGGAACCATATCCTTGTCTCCTTGTTTACGCTTGTGGTTATCTTGTGCTTTGCATATTACTTCCATTGCATACTTGTTTCTTATCACCTAGGGTGTTTATCTAGTTGCAAATCTAGACAACCTTGTCTTTTACTTGTTAAAGCCTATCTAAAATTGAAAAAGGATTAAAATTTGTAGGTCACCTATTCACCCCCTCTAGTTGACCATATTTAACTTTCACCATGGAGATATACCCACGAGGGGACCCCGTGATGCCACGGTAAAAACGACGCCAGAACCTCTCTCCGTGAGGGTCTCATGGAGCTCTCGCCAGGCAGGCCACATGGTCGCGGGAGCTTGTACCCACACAAGTGGGAGCCCCGTTCCAGCGGGGCAAGCTTTTGTTACTCGAGGGTTCCACAAGGCCACTACATCCACGAGATGTGCACCTGAACTCGCGTTAGTATCATCCCATGAAGGTGACATCAAGTGCTTCTTGGGGGACCACAAGGTCACGACATCCCCAAGCGTTATGTAAGAGAACAATGCCTCACCCTAGGAGTAAAACCATTTTCTTTCCCGAACAATCACATATCTTTTGCATGTCATCATGCTTGCATCTCTACATCCAACAAACTCATAAGCATCCATATTAGCATACATACTTTCCTCTCCGAGAGGCGCGCGAGTGCCCTTTTTCTTACGAGAGCATCCCACGAGCGGGGGCTGGAATGGTGTATGTGTATGTGTCGTTACCGCACACAACACCTCGCCAAGTCTCTTGGCACGGTTCTACTCACGAGTTGTGTCAGACCCCGGACCTAGAGATATACAAACTGTCATGTGCTCCTAGCAATGGACCCACAAGGGCTTCAGGGTTACCAGCCCCGGCCGCAACAAACAACGGCAGGCAGACCAGATTCATCGGCACGTAGTCCGGATCCCCGGTCTACTACTCCTTGTGTCCATGCTAGTCATAACCAGATATGTATACCCAAGCGTCCATGAGTCGGATGAAACTGAAGGAACGGGACCAAAGTTATACAGAGCTGCTATGTGTCCAGAAAGTGCAACAACAATCGAGGGTTTCTGGGGTTACCTCGCCCCAGGCCGATCACATCGACAGGCGGGCTCGGACATGGATCATTGGCTCCACAACCCCTCGACTGCGACAACTATGCAGGCATAGCCAAAACTGTATAACAATGAGCTCGAAACCAACAACCGATCAAAGCAGTACTCTAAACATGAAGCTTTATTAAACAGATGTTACTAGAGTATAGCTTACAAACAGAGGTCACACGACCCAACATTACATCAGACAACGGAAGGCAGATTATGTTGCTAATCAACAAGAACCAAAATGGCCTAAGAGGCCGCAACATAAGGCGACGTCCCAGCCCATAGATTCCAGGCTGCTACCTGGGAACCCCGAACTACTCGTCGATGTCCACGTTGAATCACCACCGACGTGAGATCTTCTCCTGAACCAAAATTAAGCAAACCTGAGTACGAGAGGTACTCAACAAGGCTTAGTTAACCTATTATATATCTGCTATCTTCAGAAAGGTTTTATGAAGGTTATTTGAGTAAAGCCATCTTTGTTTTCCAAGTTGAGGAAGAAACAGCACGCCTCATAGAGTATTTTGAAAACAGATGAGAAAGCTAGTTGGCCACCTCCTGACGGCACCTGTCCTGTGAGTCGGGATCAAGATCCGTGTACGTCCATCACTTGTCCCGGTCACGACCTAGTTTTCTCCAAAACATTTTCCGACACACACGCAGATGGAAAGCTCAAACTACGTGGCTCATGGATAAGGTTAAACAAGTTAGTCAGCCGGGCGGGGTTCATCGGCCCACGTGTGGCTGTACGCTCAGTCTTGGCTCGAAGGCGAGAACTCGCTCCTAGGGGCATGAACAGGACAAAACGCCACAACCCATTGTGGCCTCACATCCATGCCGTGATTAGCCAAGTTATCAAAGGTAATTCAAATCACAACAATCTAACATAGTGGATTCACGCACTGACCAGATGCATCAACCGGATGGATCAGATCACAACTAGGCATGGCTAAGCAAGACTCACAGGGTTTAGCGGAGCGCGCACAAACAAACCTATAGCTGCTAGGTGAAGTGGATCAGGATATCTAGGTTATGCAGTATATAGGAGAACTCTATCTACTGACATCAAATAGTTTGGAACCGAATGCAAAGTATGAGATTCAAATCACTTTGAAATCATATATGAGCAGATAAGAGGTTATGCTTGCCTTGTTTATAAGAAAACCAGATAAAGTATTCAGGAATAAGTGCTTGACTTGTCGGTTAAGATCAAGTATTCGTCATGGAACGGCTGTCCTTCTCTTCGGAGTCACGTTCTACCGAGGGGGAGACAACATCGGAAGAGAAATAACAATCAACACATGGCATTGATGCAATGCACAATATGTATGCATGAGCAAGTTGATGCACCTAAATAAAGCCTAAACATGTACGAAGGGTTGCTAGGGTTCATATGTCAGTTATGCAGTTTTACTGAAATTTGCCCGAAATGGACCCCGGAGGGGGTTTTGGACGGTTAAGAAAGTAGGTACCATTTTTAAAGCTCAAATGGCTTTGAAAACACCATAACTAGATTCCAATTGTCATTTTGAGCAAAATGGTATATAACTTTTATTTTTCTAATTTTAGTGAATAAAAACTTATTTTCTATTTTTAAATGAATTAACAACATTAAAATAATGTCCAAAAATGAAGGTTGTCAAACATGTATGAAAATTACATATTTGGATAGAGTTTATTTTTCTGAGCACAACCATATTTTTATCATATTTTTCTGATTATCATTTTGGAAGATATTAATTATTGAATTTTATTCCTTTTTCTAGAAATTGCTGGAATTACTAAAAAAAGAGATTATGACGTCATCGTGACGTCACTGTGACATCACAGGAAGAGGATCTTCTCAGATGGACTTCAATCGGGCGATTCGTTGTAAATTGGTCGAATCCGTTTTGTTCATTGCAGACAGGACTCGATGGAGAGTCTAATGTTGGCGGCGCCGCTCCTATATGGTCGCCGGAGCGCAGCCGGCGACGAGGTACCACGGCGGTCGGCGGTGGTTCCCGATGACAACGACGAAAACGACGACGATCGCTCGAATGGAGGGTACAGGGAGGTGGAGAGACTCACCGTGAGCACGACGAGATGCTCGGCGAGGCCGGAGAGGCTTGGAAACGGCGGCGCGATACAGAAATGGCTGGCGGCCGGAGAGGAAGGAGACGAGGAAATCCACGGCGTCTAGTCCATCCCGGCGGCTCCGGTCATTCGTAGAGGAAGAGGGGGTCGCGGCGCCTCCGTAGCGCTGCTCGGTGAGGCCGCGGAGGCGAGGAATCGACGGCGGCCGCGGATCTCCGGCGAGGTAGGGTTCGGGTGCAGGGAGAGAGGCAGAGGAATAGAGGAGGCGTTCGAGGGAGGGTTCTGCGGTGAGAACGATGCGGACGGCACCCTGGGGGGATCCTCACCCTCTCTCCACGTCGGACGCAGGAGGTGGCGCGCGGTCGCCGTTTCTCGTCCTTCTGGCCGAGAAGAAGAAAGGGAAAATAAAAGGTTTTCCCCATAACCCCCTGCGAAAACTGGAAACTACAAACTGGTCCTTTTCTCTTTAAAAACAGAACAGAAACAGAAGTTTTTGGGACCTTTTTGCAAACAGAAAAATTGGCAAAAATAGTTTTTGGAAACCTCATAAAATTTCCAACAAAACCATGTTTTGTTTTTCCGAAATTGAAAATGTTTTTCACACAAATTTTGCGTGGCCACTTTAAGTGGCTTTTGGTCAACTTCTTATTTAAATCAAATTCAAACTTGGATGAAATTTTCCATGCATGCTATGCCATGAACAACAACACCACAACACCCTATTGTTAGCAAATTTAGGATGTTACAAGTTGCTCATGAAGGAACAGCCAAACGCGCGCCGCTCCGAAAACACAAATGATTGCAGGTGTCCACACCCCTCAGTAAACACGAGCGCAACTCGCCTCAAGGGGTCTGAAGAGGTTCCCACAAGGAACAACAGGAGGCCCTCCACAAAGGACACAACAAAGTGTCTCAAAGGACATCGGCACACAAAATCTAAGTACTCTAGCATAAAAAGTGTTTAAAAACACATAAAATATAATGGTGCAATAGTAAGAAATACGGGACAAGACTGGAAAGTTCACATGCATCAAAGGTAAGGGCACACAAATAGCAGAAGAACATCAGACAGAGGGGCCACTTTTTCTAGATCCTCCAGCACCAGGAGCTTTCCCTGCATCACCTGGAGCGGTCAGCGAGAAGGTCTTCACGAAGGCGCTTACGGCATCCTTCACGCGAGCAGCAAGAGAAGCGGGGAGCCAACTAGGGACCTCACCGACCAAGGAGCCAAGCTGTTAGTCGGCTGGACTATTGATGAAGAGTGCAGCAGCAAGTTTTCCCTCAGAAAAGAAACCAAGGTTGAATCAACCAGTAGGAGGACAAGCAATCTCTGAAGGTTGATGCAGCTGAGGTGGCAGGGCGCACTACCGATTCAGCAGCAACATGGAACCTACACAACACAATCAAATTGCCTTTCCACAACGTAGCTGTGAGGTTGCCAATCTCACCGGTTTTACTGAACACAAAGAGATTAAACGTATGTGTGGAAAACATTAGGAACAGTATGAAAGTAGTAGGTGATTTATCAGTATGAGGAAAAAGGACCGGGGTCCACAGTACACTAGTGGTGTCTCTCCGTGAAAGATAAATAACATGTGTGGTGAACAAATTACAGCTGGGCAATTGACAGAAATGAAGGCTTCACCATAGTGCATATGCAAGACATAAAGATTACTATGTGATTCATGCGGGCATTACAAAAAGATACATAGACCGTTATCCAACTTCATGTATGACTAATAATCCACCCTTTGAATATCATCCAAACAAACGTTGGGTATTAAGTTGCAAGCAACAGATAATTGCAGTAAGCAAAGTGTGTAATGTAAACAATAACATCACCCTTAGACAAAGCATTGTTGTTTTCTCCCTAATGGCAACATCACATCCTCCATCCGTCACGTTTCTGTTACTCGAGTACATATGCAAAGGAGGCATGAGCCCACTATCGAGCATAAATACTCCCTTTTGGAGTTACTAGCATCTACTTGGCCAGAGCATCTACTAATAACAGAGAGCATGCAAGATCATAAATAACATATGCATGAAGATAACATGATACATTGATAATCAAAAGACATAGCATTCAACATTCATCAGATCCCAGCAAACACAACAAGTCACATTACATAAACATGATCTTGATCATGTTAGGCAGCTCACAAGATCTAAACATGAGGTACAAAGTGGAGAGAACAACCATCTAGCTACTTATATGGACTCGTAGTCCAGGGATGAACTACTCACGCATCACTTCAGAGGAGGGCATGGTGGTGTAGACCCTCCGGTGATGAATTTCCCTCTCGGCAGGGTGCTGGGGAGAGCTCCAGAACCCTCCTGATCTTGGGATGACGATGACGGCGGCCTCGGGTGTTTTTCGGGGAAAAGTGGGATATATTTAGGGTTTACGCCTCGGGGGGAATAAATAGGCGAAAGGGCAGAGGCGATGGGGGTCTGGGGGCCCCACACCACCCCCTTGCACGGCCAAGGGGGGACCGCGCCACCCTATGGTGTGGGCACCCTGAGACCCCCCTCTGGGTCTCTTCGGAACTCCGTGGAACCTCCAGGATTTCTAAGACTTCCGGGCTTCGAATTTTCCAAATTCTGAGAACATTTCCAGAACAACTTTTCCGAAACTAGAAACAGCAGAAACAGGGAACTGGCTTTGTGGCATCTTGTCTATAGGTTAGTCCGGAAAATCGGTAAAATGACATAAAGTGTATAGCAAACATGTGGGAAATAACATGAAAACAACATGGAACATCAGAAATTAGGGATACGTTTATGACGTATCAACTATCAGGATGGGGGAGAACAGATGGGTCGCAGCCTCCCCCAGGAGCTGGTGGCACTCCTCGTTAATGATAGCATCCACACTCTGGACATCCTCATGCAGCGAGTCAACGAACCCAACAAAGAAGTGGAGGCGGCACACCGCGTCGTACCTTCCAGGAGGAGAAGGCAGTTCGAGGCGCAACTGTTCACCCACCTCGCGAGCGTCGCGGACGATGCGCTGGAACGTCTCCTCCAGCTGGCGGTTAAGCTCCCGCGCCGGCCCTGTCATGTCAGCTCCTCCCATTCAGGCATGCCCACGGCAAGAGGAGAAGGCTGCTCGTATAGAGCAAACAGGTCTGAGTGAAACCGTCTGGACTCTGCAACAACGCATTCCCTCGCGCTCTTCTCCTTGCCATGCTGCACTTATAGCCGGGCGAGCTCTCCCTTGAGCCTCTCGGCCTCCAAAAGCAGCGCATGCTCAGCTTCGCCCGGGCCCCCACTCTTCTGCCTGCTAAAATCCGCGTTTAGCTCCTTACGGTACGCCTCCCGCCCCGCATGGAACTCCCTCTCCACCATTTTCTACTGTCGCTCATGTTGTACCTTCATGTCGCTTTCTAGCTTCTCGGGGTGCTCTCACTCCTTGCTGACCTCTCCTCCGGCACCATAGGGTGCGCTGTATCCTCTGAAGGTGGAGTTGACCCCTCCGACATTCTCACTCTCTTTAGAGAGGACCTGCATTAAGAAAGGAGGTCATCAGCGAGAGGCATTAAAGGAAGAAATGACCATCTCGAGCAAACTTACTGCATGCAATAGCCCCAAGGTCGGGGCATGCGCCTCCTGGTACGAGATCTCGACTCGGGAGTGTCGGACGCTGGAGGAGCGCCCAAGGTCGGGCATTATCCTTTCTCCTTGCAGGCCTCATCTTCGGGCTCTTCGCGGGCATCGCCGGGGTCCGAGCGTGCGGATGGCGGGGGAGAGGCGCTCGAGTCTCTCGACGACTCGCTCTGCCCATCTTGGCCCTCCTAGACAGGACCTCTTCGAGGGGACACTTCCTCGACGCCCTCCTTGGCGCCTCATCGATAGGAGCAGAGTCCTTTGTCTCGGCGGGGTCCACCTCGCGCCCCTCTAGAGGGCGCTGGATGAAAGGGTTGTCCCGCCGAGAATCTTCCTCCTCCGCAAGAAGGCCCCACCAATCAAGCGCGACATCACAGCGACCACAACATCACGAACCGCCTCCTCGAGGTCGTACAGCAGGACGACTGATAGAGGAAGAGGCAAGGGAGAATCATTGGTGAGAAGGGTCTCCATCATCCCCTCGAGCACCTTACCCTCGAGAAGGGTGTCGTTGAGCCTCATGCGGTCCTCCGTGTTACCGCAATAGAACATAAGGCCCCCGTGCCTCTAGAGAGGCGCCAACCGCTAGCGAAGAAACTCGCGGACGATCATGGAGGCCACGAGTCCGCGCTCATGCTTCTCCTCCATTCACTGCACAAGGGGCGCCATGGCCTAGCCATCAAGTACCTCCTGGCCCCAGGCGTCATGCTTCCGGGGTTGGGAGGTGGGAACCTCGAAGAGCTCCCCGGTGGCTCACGCATCCAGGTACGCCCAGCGTTGGCTAATGTCATCCACCTTCTTTGTGAAGTCTAGATGAGGGAACATGGCCCCTCTGCCCAAGCCTACACGAAAGGAGACGCAGCCAGCGCATAGGGTCCTCCTCGTCACTCGGAGGCTGAAGAAGGACCGGAAGAAGGCGACGGAGGGCCTGATGCCCAAGAAGGCCTCACACCAAAAGGAAAATATCGCCAAGGTGAGGACGGAGTTGGGGTGGAGGTGCAGAGTGTGGATCTGGTACCACTCCAGGATTGTGGTGAAGAAGGTGGAGAAGGGGGAACTAGGCCGGCAAAGATGGTGTGGTAGAACAACGCGTAAGCAGAGACGGGGAGGGCACCGCGACACGTTGAGCCCGCATGGAGTGAGGTGGCTCCATTCTCATTGGTGGAGGAGCCCACCATAATCCTGGCCCTCTTGAGGGACGGGCCGACATGGATGCAGAAGGCTTCCAGCGCCGAGTTCGCTCGAGAGGAGGATGGCATGGCGGCTGCCGCAGACTTGCCTCTCATGTTCCCCGAGGCTTCTTTCTTGCGAGCCATTGGGACGAAGGCTCTCTGAAGGAGTGGACAATCTAGAGAATGGGAAGTTGGGAAGGAGATGGCGGCTGGCAAGAGTGAAAAGATTCATGGGTGGCCTGCTCAGGCTTTATGAGCGAGGGCCCACCACGACGCAGCGAGCCGTTATCATCTCCTCGACAAAATCGCGGCTCATGGCCACGTGCCACGACTGGATGCACACCAGTTGGCCCCGCGTCGCCTCGTATCCTCTGGACACGTGTCCATAGCGGGCCCGGGGGATACTCTCGGGCTGGTGGAAACCAGGGTGTCTCGGTTCGACTGCTGCGGCCCAGCCCAGTGGATATGTGCGGCCCATAGAAGGGTGGCTTCTCTGGAGAAACTGCTCCATTTGTTTTTGGGGAGGAGCTCTACCTCACCCCCGCTCCTCTCCAGAATATTATCCATCTCGAGAGGGTACATACCATGTGTTGCTGACAACCATTCTTCTGCACGCTGATGAAGGTGCCGCAGGGGCACTTTGGCGACAGTTGCCATTCACGCGTATAAAGCCTGGGAGACAGCTGCCTCGGCCAAAGTGCCTCCCAAAGATTTCCTCTATGGTGCAAGGAGAGCAAGACTGTGCTACAATACGGAGGAAATGTCATCGGACGGCCCCACCACACTGCCATGGACAGTGGCGCCGTCCTCGATGACCAGAACCAAGCAGGCGTTGCACAGTATGGCTGGTCTCCATATAGCGCCTTGTTGGAACCCTTTCCGGCCAAATGAGCGGGAATGAGGTCCAAACGCCGGTATAATAAGGGACCTTTGGTCCTCGTAGAAGGGGAGCTCACATTCACTCAGATCCCCCATAGTCTGACCCGAGCACGAGCTCGTATTTGTAACTGTCTCCATAGCAGTGCAATCCATCAGACAAGCAGAAGTAGGGTTTTACACTGCAACAGTGTCCTGAACCTGGGTAAACACTCCGGTCGCCATTGTTGTTGTTCCCAAGCTTCCCTCGCAAGGCCCTTTCGAGAGGTGTTGGAAGTGTCTTTAGCCCCCAGTGTTCGAACCTATAGAGATCTCCCATCCTTTGATAGACCACTCTCCGACAACAGAGCCTTCCCACCGACGGGGGCCGAGATTCACCCCGCCTCCATCGCTCGAAAGCCATAGAAGCGAGACAGGTCGGCGGCAATGCCAACAGGAGGAGGGGGAACCCTAATTGCATATGTGTATTTCTCTTTAGGCGAAGGGACTTGTTACATTAAAATTAAAACTAACTTTATGAATGCATGGCCTCAGCGTGCCACAGCCGTCTTCTCTTCTGTCCGTGAGGCTAGGGAGGAGATGCGCAATCCCACTAGCTCGATGTTCGAAGGCATTATGCTAGCTTATGTTTCTAATTTATTATCATCACACGCTCAATCACGATGAGTAACCTATGTGCTCCTTATCCATGTCTTCGGAAGTGATGAAGCAAAGATAAGGAAAAACTCGAGGACTCTCACCTTCTTGAATGTTGAAAGACACCACTTATCAGCAAGGTTCTTTTCACTGACGACACTAGAAGCAACGTCTCCTTTAAATCGGAAAATCTTTCCATTATAACTCCTTGTGTTTTGTCCATACGACTCGACCACATGAACCCTCCTTGGGTTAGTGGTGGCCATGGATCCCAACAACCTATGGATTCGGTTGTATGCTTCCTCCCGGTAACCGTACACCATATTGAATGCGGCTTGCTTCGCCTTCCATGCCTTCCCGTACTTGACCTTGTAGTGAAATAGGATCTCCACAAGTTCCATGACGCTCTTAATGCTCATTGTTGGAAGTGACTAGATGGAGTTGGAAAGACTATAAGGAATGAACTGAGAGGTGAGTTGTCGGTGGTTTTGATTCACATCCTTGTTATCAAGCTTCTTTCCTCGGCACATGTGAGTTGCTTCACAACTAGATATGTCCCATTTAGTCCCTTTTTTTAAATGGTGCTGCACACACAACACATGGGCATCCATCTCCCAAGCATCTAACCATGTAAAGCTTCTTTTGGTCCGAGTGAACCACCCTAAATAGACGATGATACTTAACCGAGAATTCCTTTATCCACATCTTAAATTGCAACAAGGTTATGAACTTTAAATTGGGTGATATCCCATTATCCTCATGATTCATATCCTGGTACGAAGTTGGCCTTGCTTCGAGCTATATACCCTTTCTACCGTCAAACGTGGCTTCATCCGCAATACTAAGATCAAAAAACAACGAAACCCAATTATTCCGCCCAAATATGTTCTGATAAGCTTCGCCCTCCTTGGCCGAGAACCCCTCCTTATAAAATTCTTCACCGTGACCATCGTCATCCGAGTCTGATGCATAGAATCAAGAATTAGGGATGTCATAATCCATGTTCTCTTGCTCGTAATTGCTAGTCTACAGTGCAAAATTTGATTTTTTTTCCCTACTAGTTTGTCAAGATCACTATGCAGATAACGAGGCATGCCCATACATGCAAGGATCAGATGACTCACCGGGTAGCAGATTCGATCTAGTCGTAGAAGAGATATGAACAATCATAGATCCTCACAACTAGGCCTAGTTGCAAGGATGTCGCTAAGCTTCCCTCATCAAGGATAACACATATAATGCCTCTTATGGTGTGCACGCGTACGCTCGTGTCAACCCGTCAGCGCTCTGCCGTCGGGGACTCGTCTCCAACAAAGAGAAGCAGCCTTCTGGCGTTGCGAATTGGTAGGACTAATCAACTGTGATTAGATCTATATAAATCTAAAAGTTCTCAACACATGAGGAAGATCTAGATCTAATCGAAAGAGGACACCTCAAAATCCAATTAGAAGAGGCTCTAATTTAATTAGAGGGGGTCTAATTAGACGTTCTAATTAGACCCTCTAATTCTACTAGAGAGAGGGAGAGAGAGAGAGGCTTGAGAGCCAATTGTATGTTTTCCTTGAGCCTTGGGGTTCTTTATATAGTGGTAGGGAGGGGGAGACTTTCCAAGGGGATAGTGAGGAGTCATAGTTAAGCTAGGAGGAGGTGGCCACACCATAGATGTGGCCGCACCCTCCCCTAGCCCAACTCGGATTAGGAAAGGTGGAATTTCCCTTTTTCTTTTTCTCACTTTTATTTTCTCCTTTTTATCTCCAATAAATTAAGGAAAAATACGAGAACAATGAGTACCAATATATGGAGCCACTAGGCCCACCTGGCAGCCCCCTAAAATAGGATGTGGCCATGAGGGGGCATTTCTGCCCTCCTTCGGCACCCCCATTTATGGAAAGTCAACCCAATAGATAAAATCATCAATATTATCTACCGATGTTACCTTTCATATAAATTCTGCCTAACACCAACATTATTTCTCTCTTATAGCAACTTCCCTAAAACCACTGCAGTTGACACCATACTTATTTCTATGACATTTTATCGACATCGAACATTCATAAAACCAATAACAACATATTAATTCTCTTAGTTAAATATTGGCACGTGAAAGTACATTTCGTTTTCCCGGTGTTTTGTGTGTTAGTTAAAAATACTAAGTACATTATTTATCGAGGTGTTTTGCGTGCAGGTGTTATACTTAACATCGGCATCGATCACCAAAAAGTCGGTGAAGTGTGACGTGAGAGATTTGGGACAGAAGACAAACGGATTATTTGAAACCGGATTGTTCGGAGGAGCCGGATATTCCGGTCTGGAAAATTCTGGACCATTTTCGGACAGAGATGAGCCGGATTATTTGAACCGGATTATTCATCTCGGACCGGATATTCCGGTTGTGGAGTGTTTGCTCGAAAATGGCTAAGAACTGGAAGGAAAAACTGACAGAAGTGAGCCGGATTATTCATACCGGATTATTCCGGAGGAGACGGAATATCCGGTACAGTTGCCTGCGCGGATCAGAAGCGAGCCGGATTATTTGAACCGAATTATTCGCGGGCAACTGGATAATCCGGTTAAAGTCAACAGGATTCGAGAAGAGAAGCTGACCGGATATTCCGGTCCAAACTTGGACCGGATATTCCGGTCCCAAAATCCTGAACAACGACTAGTTGTGAGGAGGGGCTATAAATACCCCTCCTCTTCTTCCTCGAGATCTAGTTCTTCCCCTTAGCATTTATTAGCATTTAAGAGATCACCAAATCCCTCATAACTCCCAATCCCTCCACTCAATATTGAAGATCTTTGGAGGATTGAAGGAGAAGGCCTCGATCTACATCTTCACTGAGCCTTTCTTCATTTCCCCCTATCTAGCTCGAGGGATCTATCCTAGGGTTTCCTCTTGTGGAGAACCTAGGCATCTTGATACTTGTTGGTGATTCAAGAAGATTTGGGAGCCCCCAATTTGGTTGTGGGTGTGTGCCCTAAGTTTTTTGTAAAGGACTCGATCCCCGCCTCAAAGGGGTTCAATAGTGGAAGGTGAACTAGGCCTTTGTGGCGGTGTTCATCGGAGAATAGGGTGAGGCCTTTGTGGCGTTGAGTAGGCCTTCGTGGCGAGCTCACACCCCTCCAACGAGACGTACTCCCCTAAAAAAGAGGAACTCGGGAATACCTCGTGTCTCCGTGTGCTTCACTTTGGTTACCTCGTTCCCTCACTCTCTTTGCTTACCGCTTGCATTGTGTTTAGCATTATCCTTGTCATATAGGTAAATTCACCGTAGCCGCATTATCTAGAGAATTTACCTTTGTGTCAAGCCTAAATCGAAATAAAAAATTAAAATTGGTCGTAGCACCTATTCACCCCCCTCTAGGTGCCCATACTTTACTTTCATTTGGTATCAGAGCCTCGGCTCTTCTATCGGGCTTAACCGCCTAAGAGTTTTAGTACGGGAGAAGATTTGCATAACGAAAAGTCCGTGGTAAAGGTGACCATGGATGATCTCAATGATTTGAGAACTTCATTGACCTCATCCATAGACATCAAATTTGATGAGTTGTGTCAACTCATGGCACAACTCCTCAAAGCCAAAGGACCGGAGGTAATCGAATCTACACCTCCGGAAACTAATCCGGAGGGCGCCAAGAAAGGGGTAGATGGTGATCCATCTAAAAATTCTTCCGCCGAAAACTCCACCGAGAAGGGCACGGATGCAGACGAAGAATATCGCTCCGTCAAAGGACGATATTCTCCCGATCCCCCCCGTCCCTCAGCCTCATATAATCCCTAGGTGAGATCCACCTAAAATTGATGCTTTTTCTTTTCGTGGATGGCAATATTACATGGAGACTCACTTGAACTCTTCTTGTATAGATCTTTGGAGGATCACTCGTGATGGATACAAGCCATTTGATCCCAATAACCTCACAAGAAGAGAAGCCGTAGATTCCCAACTCAACTACACCGCTTTGTCCATTCTTCAACAAGCCGTGGGTCCTAACCACATGCCGCATCTTCAACAATATTCCACCGCCAAGGAAACATGGGACGCTCTTGTCATCATGTTTGCGGGCAATGAGAGCATGCAAAGGAATATATATGATGCCTTGAACAATGAGGCCGAAGGGTTCCATATGCATGATGGAGAGGATCATGTGGACATGTAACGGAGACTCAAGACTCTTGCCACCGCCTTCTCAAATGTTGGTGCCAAGTACATTGATGATGCTTGGATCAAGAGGAAGTACATGATTTCCATAATGCCTTTTGAGGGCGCAGACATGAAGAGCATTCAAGGGAGACATGATTTCTCCTCCATGACCTCATCTCAAGTGATGCAAGAAATGTGCTCGTACAAAGTGCAAACCAAAAATGCTCTTGACAACCGTGCTAGGGCCATTGGAATGCATCAAGTAGCATCCGTTTCTTTAAAGGCCAAGGTGTTGTCAAGAGAGGTTGAGAATGAAGAAGAAGGAGAATATGCTTTGCCTCCTTTGAAGGAACAATACTATGATCCCGTTCTAAAGGATCTCATTGCTCTCACCGTGCAAATTTTTGGAGCAATCCTCCCAAGGGCAAGAGATTTGTTGAGGAGAAGACAATGTCTCGCTATGGCAATGATGGGTCTCAAAAAGTGAGGTCTTTCTTCAATTTTCAAGATAAGAACCACTTCATTGTGGAATGTCCCTATGAGAATAGAGAGCTACATAGTGGCAAGCTCATTCGCAAGGACAAGTCCAAGGTTGAGTACAAGAAACCTCACTTCAAGAAGAAACCTTTCAACAAGAAGTCTCCCACCAAGTTTGTGCTCTTGTCTCAAGAGGAGTATGATTCCGGGAGTGAAGAAGAAGAAGAAACCACAAGTGAAGTGGACGCTCTTGCTATTGCTTCTATTCCATCATCTTCACCTCTCTTTGAATCCCCCAATGACGATCTTCCTCAACGTAATGCCAAGTGCTTCATGGCTAAGGCCACGGAGGTATCACCTTCCTCCAACTCTAAGACCCCTAGTGAACTAGAACATCTTGCTAGTCTTAGATAAGAAGAAGAATGTCGCACCCTGGCTTCTAAGGGATACTCATCGTACGAACTGGATAGTAGGTGCTTGGATTATGGGGCATAACTACTCCCACGTCCCAGCTTCCTGGTAGGCCTGCGCTTATGCGCGACAACACAAGCCCTACTATTCCACCGTCGATGTAAACTATCCATTAGGAGTCACAGGCACTACTGTCGACGTACTTCATAACAAGCACGCACTGTACGTCAACAGCTTTGAACGAATGATTATCACAACTTATCTCTACGACACAAAAGATAGAAATAAAGTTGCAACTGGCCTTCACTAAGGCAGAAATAGCGAATACAGTCATCCAGAGGACACATGTCCCAACATATCATCCATTACATCAGCGGAAGCAATCAAAGGTGTCTGGGTACAGACAAATCCAACAGGCTTAAGAAGCCGGAGAAAATAAAGAAGACGAAGCCCATCCACGTAGGTTCTGGATCCTGCCCTGGTCCAGCTAACTACTCGTCTGCAGTCTCGTCAAACTCCACAAAGTAGCCATCCTGGTGGTCATCGTAGCCGTAGTCGTAGTCTGCGTAAACCACAGCCCCAACGGGGTCAGTACATCCAAGTACTGGCAAGCAAGACTCACAGTTCACCAAAGTATAGCCCGTCAACACAAGCACAGATGACTTGGTTCAACGAAAAGAAGGGGTTATATAATGATGCTGCAACTGGCTGCGCTAACCCACTACAGAGATTCTATCATATCCAACTATTAGAAAGGGGATAAGATCGGGGTTTGTAACCAACTGAAAGATAACTTCAACCAAACCCATCCTGGATCTCGCCCCTTATCCAAAGAAGCAACCCGAGGATAACTCACACAGTTGGATTAAGATGAATCAAGTTATTTGTGTGAATAACCTATTACTAGTCAAATTATTAATCATTGGGTGAAACATGATTGAACATTATGTTTAAGTTGTCCTGAGTACTTGTTAGCCAGTACTTTCACCAAGTAATCCATAACCGCGGAAAACACGGCTTCTCGAGAAGATTATCCCTGCAGGGTTGCACCAATTTGGCCGTACACGTATGAATAACCCGCCAGAGGGGATGCCTCCCACCAAGCGGGGCACTCAACACAATTCAACTCTTCTCCGCATCAAGCCCAAAGCACCTTGGGCGCACGGCTAATCAAGCCCCAAAGGAAAGGGACCCTCATAGCACTCTAAGACCGTGTCCCCCTATATGCCGACTACAAAAGTTCCACCCTGCGCTGGGCTCGCAAAAACATGCATGCGGCAAATAGAAAGCACGAACTAAATGAGATGATTTGGACGAGATGCGAATCGAATCAAATTGAGGGGGCGCCCATACTCGCTTCCCACATGCGGGTAGTGCGCTCATCATGGATCAGTAGACAAGACCCTTTTCCTATTAGGGTCGACACTAGCAGGCCTCAAAACCTCTCATGGGCCTCCTGCCGGTGCCTTATCATCAGATTATTATTAACAGTAATAACATTAGCATGATTGATTGATTGATTAAACATCGAGCCCCCAGAACATAATAAAGATATAGTAACTGAAAGTAACGGGTAACAGACTCGAGCAAAACAACCTAAGCATGCTAGAAAGACACTGGCTCAATCAATGGGTTGTAGGAGGGGTGATGAGGCAATATCATGGGTTAAAGGATTCATGTGATAGGTTCGTAACAGAAACATCTACCACTAAGGCTAGCAAGTATAGACAACGGAAAGTATCGGTAACCAGGGTTGAAAGGAACACGATGGTTCATGTGAGTGATAACTTGCCTGCAAACTGATCAGTCGGGTACTGAGCTAGATCCTCAGAAGGGGTGCTGTAAAGGTCGTCTGCCTCAACGTCGTCGTCTATTCGAGAAGAAGCAAACAAGCAAAACAGGAATGTAAACAATCATGTTCATGGCATAGTGCACAATCAATATGATGCATGACAATTAATAGTGCAGCAAAATAAACTGACTAACATGATAGCACAAATTAAATGGACCCATATGCAAGGGTTGCATATGGAAAGGGATCCATTGAAATAAGTGGAACATATGATTTGCAATTATTTATTAGGTGATAGTGGTTATCATGATGCATGCATGATGGTGATGACAAGGTAACAACAAAATAACAATGATAGATGCAAAGGAAAAAGGAATAAAACAAGTTTAGAAATTAATTATCAAGTTTGGAAAATTTTGGTTACTTAAACATGCCACACATACAATTATTGTTTTCACCAATTTAAAGTGTGCAAAACAATTTACAATTTTTATATTTGAAAAGAACATCAAATTTTAGTTGAATTACATGTTTCACAATTTGAAATTGGACTTTGGATTATTTAGTTATGAATTAAACAATATTAAACAAGTTTTAATTGAATTTAAAACAAGCTTAAATATTAATTGAATTTTTATTTGTTCAAACCATAAATTCAAATTCACACTTGAAAAGTTCACACTTTGGTGGTTTGAAAACATAATTTGCATGTTCAAAAATATTTTATATTAAGCAAGTTATGATGTTATCAAATTTAATTGAATTAAACGAGACTTAAATTGATTAGGCAATTTAAATTGTCCCAAACAGGAAACAAATTTTATATTTGAATAGAACATTCAAAATGGTGTGAAAAACATATTTTATTTGAATTATTTGAAAACAGGATGAATTAGTTATGAATTATTTCAATTTGCATTTGAATTATTCAAATTTGAAATTTAAAAGTATTTTGAAAACTCAAAACAGAACACAAATAAGTTATTTGGAAAGATTAGAAAATTTGGATCAGAATTCATATGAAGTTTGTATTTGTTGGAATTATAAAACAAAAGATATTGAATTTCAAAGTTTTGTTTTAATTCTGCTATTTAGAAAAAAATTAGAAATAAAAACAGAAATGTTTAAATCATTTGGTACCGCACTGGAAGCGTACCCACACGCTGCCAGTGGGCCCTGTGGCTTTGCGTGCATGCGTGGCAGTGGGGGTGGCTGACTGGTGGGCCTCGCGCTGCGGGAGAAAATTCCACACAAAAAGGTGGGGGCTTGCGGCTCGAACCCGCGCCCTGCGCAACGCACACGAGGTTCAGTACCACTGCGCTACGATTCAGTGTTTGACAGTATAGCGCGCGCAGTGAGGTTAACACGTTCTTCGTAGCGTTATCTGAAACTGACTGACGAACGAATGTTTCAGCGTCTGTCAGTTAGCCGCGGAGCTCGCCGGAGTAATCCACGGTTGCGCTCGATGCCAACGATTGCGTGTACGTGCAGATGGATGCGCAGGTGCACGGAGTAGATGCAAGGAGGGAGGATTGGACGGACGGTGCTCACCGAGTCGTCGTGGCTGCATGAGATCGTCGGGGACGACTGGCGGCGACAGCGGCGGTGAGGAAGATGGCGTCGAGGCTCTGGATGATGCCCGTGGCTGCTACGGTGTTTAAAACGACGAGGAGACGATGGCGAATCGATTCCAGGGAGCAGACAGCTCCGTGCGGCTCTGCAACGAGGAGGAGATCCTCGGGTTCAGACAATGTCGGCACGGTGGCCGGAAAAAGGATCGAGGACCGCGGCGGCGAATTAGAGGCTTACCAGCAACGATCTGGTGTCCAGCAGCGAGAGGAGAGGGAGGCGGACTGATTCCCGTGCAGAGGTGGCTAGGTGGGGGCGGAACGCGGCGGCGCCATCGAGTTCTTCAGAGGCTCGCCGGCGGGACAGGTTACAGAGAGGGGTAGCTCGACGGGGAGGAGGCGATTGGCGGCGCTGGCGATGGAAGGAGGAACCCTAGACGCTAGGGTTAGGCTCCAGGGCTAGGGCGAGCACTTATAGGCGCCACGGCGCTCTCCTAGCCGCCGGAGTCGCTCGGGGGCCGCGGTGGCGCCGGCAGATGTTCTGCCGTACTTCTAAAAGAAGGACGGCACGCATCTTGGCGCAAGCGAAGCGGTATCGGGGGGGTTTAGGCGGGCTAGCTGGCGCGCGCGTAGGACTAGTGGGCTGGGCTGGATAGGTGCTGCTGCGCGCGGTAGTTAGTTGCCTTTTATTTTTCTGTTTTTATATTTTTTTGCTGAAAACAAAATGGGAAGAAAAAGATAAGGTTTTGGTTAAAATAAATTCCAGAAAAATTTAGTTACGCTATTTAGTTAATTAGAAACCACATTGTAAGATTGGATTTCAAAAAGTTGTAATTTAAAATGGGGTTTGTATTTGAAACCAAATTAGAGGAATTTTAGTATTAATAAAACATTAAGAAAACATGCATTTGAATAGGGTCACCCCTAGGGTTTTTGGGATGATTTAAAGGGGCAATTGTTTGGTGAGTTTTATGGTTTTAAAAAGGTACTGAATTTGAAGGGTTGGTTTGAATTGGAAAAAAAAAATGATTTGGAGTTGATGATTTAAATTAATTGATTTGATTAAAACCAACAATTTGAGAATTGAAAAACAAGGAATAAAAGGGGTGTTTTTATTTGTTATTTTTGTTCCAAAAGTTGTAACAGAGCAAGTATGAAACCATGTTTGAATAGGGTTTAAGTTTGAGTTGTGAAAACAGTGGAAAACAATTGCAATAATAAGGAAACAAATGCAAACAACATAGAAACAAATGATGACATGATGCAAAACTTTAATAAACATGCAACAAACATTCTAAGTGGATGATTTTCATACTTGGGATGTTACAAAACGCCCCCCCTTGAAGGAATCGCGCCCCGAGATTCCCTACTGAGAAATGAACAGGTCCGGATACTTCTTGCGAAGATCCTCTTCGGTCTCCCATGTTGCCTCTTTATCGGAATGATGCGACCATTGCACTTTCAAGAACTTGGTGCTCTTGTTGCGAGTCTTACGCTCGGTCTCATCGAGAATACAAATAGGGTGCTCCTCATAAGATAGATCATCTTGCAGTTCAATGGAATCATGATCAACTGCACGATCTGGATCTTTGAAACACCTCTTGAGTTGTGACACGTGGAACACATCGTGCACCTTGGATAGTTTTTCTGGAAGTTCAAGACGATAAGCATTCTCTGCACGTCTTGAGAGGATGTTGAAAGGGCCAATGTATCTTGGTGCAAGCTTTCCTATCACACCAAAACGATGAGTGTCTCTGAGGGGAGTTACACGGAGATATGCCTTATCACCAGGTGCATAGATCATATCCCTGTGCTTGCTATCATAATAGCTCTTCTGACGAGACTGAGCAATCCTGAGATTGTCACGAATGATACGAACTTTCTCCTCGGCTTCCTTAACAATGTCAGGGCCTAAAAGTGAACGTTCACCAGCTCCAGACCAATTGATTGGACTCCTGCATCTGCGACCATACAGTGCCTCAAATGGTGCCATGCCTAGGCTTGCCTGGTAGCTGTTGTTGTAGGAGAATTCAGCATATGGAAGGCAATCCTCCCATTTCATGCCAAAGGAGAGACCACATGCTCTGAGCATATCCTCGAGAATCTGATTGACTCTTTCGACTTGCCCCTGAGACTGAGGGTGATAAGCTGTGCTGAACAGAAGTTTGGTGCCCAATGCTTCTTGAAAGCTTTTCCAGAAATGAGAAGTGAAGACACTTCCACGGTCTGAGCTTATTTCCAATGGAACACCATGAAGGGGAACAACCTTTGCTGTGTAGAGCTCTGCTAACTGGCTAGCTGAGATAGTTTCCTTTACAGCATAGAAGTGAGCAACCTTAGTGAGACGATCAATAACAACGAAGATTGCATCGTTGCCCTTTTTGGACTTTGGAAACCCAGTAACGAAGTCCATTTCAATCATGTCCCACTTCCACTCAGGAATTTTCAGAGGTTGGAGTAGACCTGCTATCTTCTGATGGACTGCCTTAACACGTTGACAAACGTCGCATTCAGAAACGTATTGAGCAATTTCACGTTTCATGCCAGGCCACCAATACAGAGTCTTGAGATCCTGGTACATCTTTGTACTTCCAGGGTGAATGGATAGAGGAGTTTCATGAGCCTCCTTGAGAATGATATCCTTGAGACTTTGAATCTGAGGGACTGCAATGCGTCCTTCGAAGAACACCATTCCCTTGTCATCAATTGAGAAGGATTTGAACTTATCACTGCCCTCTTTGATTTGCTCTACCATCTTCTTGATTTCATTATCACGAAGTTGTTCAGAACGAATCTTGTCCTCGAGAGTTGGGCTGGCTGTCAAGCTAGCAAGGTATCCTTCAGGAACAAGACCAAGGTTCAGCTTCTGGAATTCTTCATGAAGTGGAGGTTGGCTTTCCATGATCATGAGATTATTGCAATAGGATTTGCGACTGAGAGCATCGGCCATAACATTAGCCTTGCCTGGAGTGTAAGAAATGGTGAGATCAAAGTCTTTAATCTTCTCAATCATCTCCTTTGCCTGAGGTTCAGATCTGGCTGAGTGAAGATGTATTTCAGACTCTTGTGATCGGAAAAGATTTCAGTTTTGTTACCCAACAAGTACTGTCTCCATTTCTTGAGGGCAAACACAACTGCTGCAAGTTCAAGATCATGAGTGGGATAGTTTTGCTCATGTGGGTTCAACTGACGTGAAGCATAAGCCACAACTTGACGTTCTTGCATAAGAACTGCTCCTAGGCCTTGGAGAGATGCATCACAGAATATCTGGAAAGGTTTGGTAGTATCTGGGCCAACTAGAACAGGTGTGGAAGTGAGTTTAGTCTTCAGGAGGTTGAAACTCTCATCACATTGTGGAGTCCAAACGAACTTTTTGTCCTTCTTTGTGAGATCAGTGAGAGGTTTGGCAATCTTGGAGAAGTTTTGGACGAAACGACGGCAATAGCTAGCCAAGCCAAGAAAGCTTCTAACTTGTTTCACCGTCTTAGGGGGTTTCCAATCAACAATTGCCTTAACCTTTTCAGGGTCAATGGCAATGCCTTTGGCAGAGATGATATGACCAAGATATGCAACTTCTGGAATCCAGAACTCACATTTGGAAAACTTGGCATACAGACGATGCTCGCGAAGTTTCATGAGAGTGAGACGAAGGTGTTCTCCATGCTCTTCCTCGGATTTGGAGTAGACTAGAATGTCATCGAGATATACCACAACGAACTTGTCGAGGTATTCATGGAAGACAGAATTCATGAGTCTTGAGAAGGTCGCCGGTGCATTGGTGAGACCAAAGGACATGACGGTGTATTCATATAGACCGTACCGAGTGGTGAAAGCTGTCTTAGGAATATGTTCCTTTCTGATCTTTATCTGATGGTACCCCATCCTCAAGTCCAACTTTGAGAATATTGAGGCTCCAGCAAGTTGATCAAAAAGATCATCGATACGAGGAAGTGGATACTTGTTCTTGATGGTTTTCTCGTTGAGAGGACGATAGTCAACCACGAGTCTTTTTGTTTGATCCTTCTTGGCAACAAACAGAGTTGGGCAACCCCAAGCGGAGGAACTAGGCTGAATGTAACCTTTGTCCATGTACATATCGATTTGCTCCTTCAACAATTTCAGTTCAGGAGGAGCTATCTTGTATGGATGCTTAGAGATTGGAGCAGTACCTGGCTCAAGCTCGATCACGAACTCAACTGCTCTGTCCGGGGGCATCCCTGGCAACTCTTCTGGGAAGACGTCAGGGAATTCACAAACCACCGGAACATTTTCAATTGCAGGAAGGGGTTTGGCATCGAGGTTGAACAGCTGAACAGAACTTGATCCATATGGAGAATAGACTATCTGGCCTGAAGTGTGGGAGAGAGTTATTGACTTTTGAGCACAGTCAATTTTAGCTTTGTGGGTCTTCAACCAATCCATACCCAGAATGACATCAATGTCAGAATTTCCCAGCAACATGAGTGAAGCAAGGAATATGCGACCTCCAATTAGGATCTGATTGTCCATGCTTATCTTGGAAGTAATCATTTTAGTTCCCGGAGAGTGCACATAGATTTGATTGCTTAGCGGAACCAGAGCTAAATTGTACGTTGTAGCAAAGATCTTTGACACAAACGAATGCGATGCTCCAGTATCAAACAACACTTTAGCTGGAATAGAGTTTACGGGTAATATACCGAGAACGACGTCAGCAGCTTCCTCAGCTTTGTCGGCCTTGATATGGTTCACCCTCGCGTTCCTCCCGACAGGCCTGTTGTTGGAGTTGAAGGATTTAGCCGGGGGAGCACGAACCATAGCCTGGTTGGTGTTGGGGCGAGGAGGTAGGGGTAGCTGCTTCTGAGTGCACTTATCAGCATAGTGTCCAGTCTCCTTGCACTTGAAGCAAGTGACGACACGAGGAGGACCTAGCCTTGGCTGCCCCATCGGAATCCTCTGACCCTGCATCTGAGATGGGTTGGGTGGGCGGGGACCAAAGCCTGGAGAAGCTTGGGCATTTGGAGCCCGAGTGACAGCACCATTTGGCACCCAGATGCGGCGCTTCTGCGGAGGGGTGGTCATGTTGGAGGAGGAACCACCCTCGCGCGAGTGCTTGCGGGACTCTTCGAACGCCTTGCGCCCATTCTCCTCATTGAGCGCGGTGTTCACTAGCTCCACGAAGTCCTTGCACTTGATGTTGGTGAGAGCGTACTTCAGTTCCGGGTTAAAACCTCGGCGGAACCTTGCCATCTTCTTGGCTTCAGTGGACACTTCGTCACCAGCGTACCGAGCGAGACGATTGAACTCGTTCTGGTAGCCGAGAACGTCCAGCTTGCCCTGTCTGAGAGAGCAGAATTCCTCACGCATCCTTTCCATGAGACCATCCGGGATGTGGTGCTTCAGGAAGGCATCACTGAAACATCCCCAGGTGATAGGAAAGCCAGCTCTCCTGGTCTGGTAGTTCTCCCACCAAGTAGCTGCCTGACCCTTCAGTAGGTAGGTGGCATACTTGACCTTATCCTCTTCCGCAACATGAGCAATCTCCAGAGCTCTTGCTACGTCACGGATCCAGTCATCAGCATCCAGGGGCTCACGTGTTGCCACGAAAGCTTTTGGGCCCAAGCTGAGGAAGTCCTTGATGGTGACCCTTGGAGCATTCTGGTTTTGGTGCTGGTTAGCCTGGATCTGGGCCATCTGTGTCACCACTTGGGTCATCTGAGCTAACAGTTCCCCCATTGGTGGTGGCGGAGGCGGGTTGTTCCTGGTTGGAGGCATCCTGAACAGAAATTCATTTTAGCACAACAACAGAAAAGGATAGACTTGGTAACCGAAAGATAGATTATTCCGACGCATGAATAGATAACCAACAGATACATCATCACATGTTCAAATACATCAGAATATCCAACAGACCAATACATGGTTCGAATGCCGAAGGATAACTAAACATAGCTAGGAATGGATACATCGGTACTCCCATACTCATCACGCAGGACGGCGGTGAGTAGTATGACGAGAGATACGGTGCGGAGGAATCCCACGGAAGTAGGTATGACGACGATCCCTGTAGATAGGAACTGCTCTGAGAGCAACTCTCCGTGTGGTGAAGTAGAAAGCGTCGTGTCCCTGTGCTCCATAGCGGGGAATCCCTGTGTAACCAGCTCCGAGGTCGAGAAGTGGGCCTCTGATCGGCTCGTAACCTCCAGCATCTGGCAGAGGAAAACCCAGTGTCTGCTGGAAACGCGCAAAGCGCTCGTCTCCAACGAAGTCTGTGGTGTACGTCGCCAGACGCGTCAACGCGAGGTAGAGCTGCTCCCTGACTGAGGCTAACTCCTGAGAGAGTGCGGAAGCAACGGCGTCACTGTGCCACACGAACTGGGCAGTGGTGTGCAGCCTGGAGCTATCATCCTCGTAGGTATCCAGGTTGCGGTGGAGAGTGAAGTGAACTCCCGCTGCCGTGAGGTAACCACGGGGGATGTGACGATAGATGGAATCATCAAACCCCCAGTAGTCAGCACGGAGAACGGTGAGACTCACGTACGCTGCCTGCTGCACGGCCATATCCACTGTGGAACCTACTGCCTCGTACTGGTGGGCAATGCTCCTGCCATCATCCGACAGAATGTAGACGATAGCCCGGTAGCAAGTCTGGTCGAACTCGCGCTGGTGCTCGTAGACCTGGTACTCTGGTGCCCAACGGAACCCCAGATAGGTAACCATGTCCCTCAGCGTCTCCGGAAACCCGGCGGTGCTCTCACAGCGAGTCATGCGAACCACCTGCGGGTAGTAGCTGAGACCCATCTGCAGATGATTGGGAAAGGTTTTGATTAGACTCCGGTAGATGAAAAAGGATGTGGAAAACAACAACAAGGTTCAACGGACGATAAGGATGTTGAAAAGAACATGATATCGAAGCAACATCGGGAAAACGAGACCAAAAGTCCTGAGGTACTACAGAGAACCCAAAACACGTGAAATCCTAACTTGAAAGTTTAGGTGAGAACAGAAAACAACGTTGCACTTCCTTACCAGAAAAGGGTGGGTGGGTGGGGAAAGAAGAAAAATGGCAGAATTCCTACTCTCACGTTCCTTTTTCCTATATAGCTACAAAATAGTTTCTAGACTCAACTGCGACCAGTAAAAAGGGATCCTACAGGCAGACAGGCTCTGATACCATTTGTCGCACCCTGGCTTCTAAGGGATACTCATCGTACGAACTGGATAGTAGGTGCTTGGATTATGGGGCATAACTGCTCCCACGTCCCAGCTTCCTGGTAGGCCTGCGCTTATGCGCGACAACACAAGCCCTACTATTCCACCGTCGATGTAAACTATCCATTAGGAGTCACAGGCACTACTGTCGACGTACTTCATAACAAGCACGCACTGTACGTCAACAGCTTTGAACGAATGATTATCACAACTTATCTCTACGACACAAAAGATAGAAATAAAGTTGCAACTGGCCTTCACTAAGGCAGAAATAGCGAATACAGTCATCCAGAGGACACATGTCCCAACATATCATCCATTACATCAGCGGAAGCAATCAAAGGTGTCTGGGTACAGACAAATCCAACAGGCTTAAGAAGCCGGAGAAAATAAAGAAGACGAAGCCCATCCACGTAGGTTCTGGATCCTGCCCTGGTCTAGCTAACTACTCGTCTGCAGTCTCGTCAAACTCCACAAAGTAGCCATCCTGGTGGTCATCGTAGCCGTAGTCGTAGTCTGCGTAAACCACAGCCCCAACGGGGTCAGTACATCCAAGTACTTGCAAGCAAGACTCACAGTTCACCAAAGTATAGCCCGTCAACACAAGCACAGATGACTTGGTTCAACGGAAAGAAGGGGTTATATAATGATGCTGCAACTGGCTGCGCTAACCCACTACAGAGATTCTATCATATCCAACTATTAGAAAGGGGATAAGATCGGGGTTTGTAACCAACTGAAAGATAACTTCAACCAAACCCATCCTGGATCTCGCCCCTTATCCAAAGAAGCAACCCGAGGATAACTCACACAGTTGTATTAAGATGAATCAAGTTATTTGTGGGAATAACCTATTACTAGTCAAATTATTAATCATTGGGTGAAACATGATTGAACATTATGTTTAAGTTGTCCTGAGTACTTGTTAGCCAGTACTTTCACCAAGTAATCCATAACCGCGGAAAACACGGCTTCTCGAGAAGATTATCCCTGCAGGGTTGCACCAATTTGGCCGTACACGTATGAATAACCCGCCAGAGGGGATGCCTCCCACCAAGCGGGGCACTCAACACAATTCAACTCTTCTCCGCATCAAGCCCAAAGCACATTGGGCGCACGGCTAATCAAGCCCCGAAGGAAAGGGACCCTCATAGCACTCTAAGACCGTGTCCCCCTATATGCCGACTACAAAAGTTCCACCCTGCGCTGGGCTCGCAAAAACATGCATGCGGCAAATAGAAAGCACGAACTAAATGAGATGATTTGGACGAGATGCGAATCGAATCAAATTGAGGGGGGCGCCCATACTCGCTTCCCACATGCGGGTAGTGCGCTCATCATGGATCAGTAGACAAGACCCTTTTCCTATTAGGGTCGACACTAGCAGGCCTCAAAACCTCTCATGGGCCTCCTGCCGGTGCCTTATCATCAGATTATTATTAACAGTAATAACATTAGCATGATTGATTGATTGATTAAACATCGAGCCCCCAGAACATAATAAAGATATAGTAACTGAAAGTAACGGGTAACAGACTCGAGCAAAACAACCTAAGCATGCTAGAAAGACACTGGCTCAATCAATGGGTTGTAGGAGGGGTGATGAGGCAATATCATGGGTTAAAGGATTCATGTGATAGGTTCGTAACAGAAACATCTACCACTAAGGCTAGCAAGTATAGACAACGGAAAGTATCGGTAACCAGGGTTGAAAGGAACACGATGGTTCATGTGAGTGATAACTTGCCTGCAAACTGATCAGCCGGGTACTGAGCTAGATCCTCAGAAGGGGTGCTGTAAAGGTCGTCTGCCTCAACGTCGTCGTCTATTCGAGAAGAAGCAAACAAGCAAAACAGGAATGTAAACAATCATGTTCATGGCATAGTGCACAATCAATATGATGCATGACAATTAATAGTGCAGCAAAATAAACTGACTAACATGATAGCACAAATTAAATGGACCCATATGCAAGGGTTGCATATGGAAAGGGATCCATTGAAATAAGTGGAACAAATGATTTGCAATTATTTATTAGGTGATAGTGGTTATCATGATGCATGCATGATGGTGATGACAAGGTAACAACAAAATAACAATGATAGATGCAAAGGAAAAAGGAATAAAACAAGTTTAGAAATTAATTATCAAGTTTGGAAAATTTTGGTTACTTAAACATGCCACACATACAATTATTGTTTTCACCAATTTAAAGTGTGCAAAACAATTTACAATTTTTATATTTGAAAAGAACATCAAATTTTAGTTGAATTACATGTTTCACAATTTGAAATTGGACTTTGGATTATTTAGTTATGAATTAAACAATATTAAACAAGTTTTAATTGAATTTAAAACAAGCTTAAATATTAATTGAATTTTTATTTGTTCAAACCATAAATTCAAATTCACATTTGAAAAGTTCACACTTTGGTGGTTTGAAAACATAATTTGCATGTTCAAAAATATTTTATATTAAGCAAGTTATGATGTTATCAAATTTAATTGAATTAAACGAGACTTAAATTGTTTAGGCAATTTAAATTGTCCCAAACAGGAAACAAATTTTATATTTGAATAGAACATTCAAAATGGTGTGAAAAACATATTTTATTTGAATTATTTGAAAACAGGATGAATTAGTTATGAATTATTTCAATTTGCATTTGAATTATTCAAATTTGAAATTTAAAAGTATTTTGAAAACTCAAAACAGAACACAAATAAGTTATTTGGAAAGATTAGAAAATTTGGATCAGAATTCATATGAAGTTTGTATTTGTTGGAATTATAAAACAAAAGATATTGAATTTCAAAGTTTTGTTTTAATTCTGCTATTTAGAAAAAAATTAGAAATAAAAACAGAAATGTTTAATTCATTTGGTACCGCACTGGAAGCGTACCCACACGCTGCCAGTGGGCCCTATGGCTTTGCGTGCATGCGTGGCAGTGGGGGTGGCTGACTGGTGGGCCTCGCGCTGCGAGAGAAAATTCCACACAAAAAGGTGGGGGCTTGCGGCTCGAACCCGCGCCCTGTACCGCTGCGCTACGATTCAGTGTTTGACAGTATAGCGCGCGCAGTGAGGTTAACACGTTCTTCGTAGCGTTATCTGAAACTGACTGACGAACGAATGTTTCAGCGTCTGTCAGTTAGCCGCGGAGCTCGCCGGAGTAATCCACGGTTGCGCTCGATGCCAACGATTGCGTGTACGTGCAGATGGATGCGCAGGTGCACGGAGTAGATGCAAGGAGGGAGGATTGGACGGACGGTGCTCACCGAGTCGTCGTGGCTGCAGGAGATCGTCGGGGACGACTGGCGGCGACAGCGGCGGTGAGGAAGATGGCGTCGAGGCTCTGGATGATGCCCGTGGCTGCTACGGTGTTTAAAACGACGAGGAGACGATGGCGAATCGATTCCAGGGAGCAGACAGCTCCGTGCGGCTCTGCAACGAGGAGGAGATCCTCGGGTTCAGACAATGTCGACACGGTGGCCGGAAAAAGGATCGAGGACCGCGGCGGCGAATTAGAGGCTTACCAGCAACGATCTGGTGTCCAGCAGCGAGAGGAGAGGGAGGCGGACTGATTCCCGTGCAGAGGTGGCTAGGTGGGGGCGGAACGCGGCGGCGCCATCGAGTTCTTCAGAGGCTCGCCGGCGGGACAGGTTACAGAGAGGGGTAGCTCGACGGGGAGGAGGCGATTGGCGGCGCTGGCGATGGAAGGAGGAACCCTAGACGCTAGGGTTAGGCTCCAGGGCTAGGGCGATCACTTATAGGCGCCACGGCGCTCTCCTAGCCGCCGGAGTCGCTCGGGGGCCGCGGTGGCGCCGGCAGATGTTCTGCCGTACTTCTAAAAGAAGGACGGCACGCATCTTGGCGCAAGCGAAGCGGTATCGGGGGGTTTAGGCGGGCTGGCTGGCGCGCGCGTAGGACTAGTGGGCTGGGCTGGATAGGTGCTGCTGCGCGCGGTAGTTAGCTGCCTTTTATTTTTCTGTTTTTATATTTTTTTTGCTGAAAACAAAATGGGAAGAAAAAGATAAGGTTTTGGTTCAAATAAATTCCAGAAAAATTTAGTTAAGCTATTTAGTTAATTAGAAACCACATTGTAAGATTGGATTTCAAAAAGTTGTAATTTAAAATGGGGTTTGTATTTGAAACCAAATTAGAGGAATTTTAGTATTAATAAAACATTAAGAAAACATGCATTTGAATAGGGTCACCCCTAGGGTTTTTGGGATGATTTAAAGGGGCAATTGTTTGGTGAGTTTTATGGTTTTAAAAAGGTACTGAATTTGAAGGGTTGGTTTGAATTGGAAAAAAAATGATTTGGAGCTGATGATTTAAATTAATTGATTTGATTAAAACCAACAATTTGAGAATTGAAAAACAAGGAATAAAAGGGGTGTTTTTATTTGTTATTTTTGTTCCAAAAGTTGTAACAGAGCAAGTATGAAACCATGTTTGAATAGGGTTTAAGTTTGAGTTGTGAAAACAGTGGAAAACAATTGCAATAATAAGGAAACAAATGCAAACAACATAGAAACAAATGATGACATGATGCAAAACTTTAATAAACATGCAACAAACATTCTAAGTGGATGATTTTCATACTTGGGATGTTACAAAGAAATGGTCTCCTTGAACCGTTTTATGTCTAACATGCAAGGGGAGACCAAGAAGTACGTTGAGTATCTCGTGAGGAAATTGGGAGAGGCCCAATATGCTCTTGAGAAGAAAGGTGAGGTTGAAAGAAGGGATGCGGATGAAATTGCATCCCTCTCTATGACTCTTGAGGAATAGCATGATGGTAGAGTTTCTCTAGAGGATGAACTTGAATCTATTGAATTAACTCACAATGAACTTGTCTCTAACATCACTAAGGAACGTGATCTTGCTATTGCTAAATATAAAAGGTCTAAAAAGGATAAGGTCGAGTTTGGGGTTGGTCATGGTAAACTAACCGAGGAGTTTGAAAAGCTAACCGAGGCTCACAAAGCTTTGGAAATCCAACACTCGTCCCTCAAAGAGTTGCATGAACGACTTCAAACTCAACTTAATCAACCTAACAATCCTAGCACCTCTACTTCTTCTTGTGATCATGCAAATATTATTGAGTAAAATGCTAGGTTGAAGGATGAGCTAGCAAGGATCAAGGGAAAAGGCCCTCAAGTTGAGAAGGTTGTGATTCCTACCCCACAAGTGGTTGCCCCTAGCTCTAATGTGGTCATTTCTAGACCACAATTGAGTGCTCCAAGGCAACAAGTGGGCAAGCAAGGTCTAGGCTATGTAGCCAAGAAGAAGAACAAGAATAAGACCAACAATGGTGCTTCGAGTGGGATTGTCGTTAGGGACAACACTACTCTTAGCACACCCGCTCAAGTAAACAATATTGCCTCGAGTAGTAGTGTCATGAGGGACAACACTACTCGTAGCACCTCCGCGGGAACTAACAATCCACACCATTTCTTATATGTTGATTATTATGGTGTTTTGCAAGCTAAATATATTGGTCCTATTGAGGGTTTCAATGACTATACTATTTGGGTTTCAAAGACCCTTGTTGCTAACATGAAGGGACCCTCCTCGGGTCCTAACTCTAGTCAATGATCTCTTGCAGGACTATGCTTCCGGTGGGACTAAATGGATAATTGATAGTGGATGCACTAGCCATATGACCGGAAGCAAAGAACTAGTGATGGAGTTGCGCCCAAATGACATACAAGCAACCGTCACGTATGGAGACTCGTCCTAGTCTAAGGTATCCGGATTTGGCAAGGTTGTGGTCGCTCCCGATATCACTATAGTGAACGCCATGCTTGTCGAATCCCTTGGTTACAATTTACTTTCCGTACGCTCTCTTGGAAAGATGGGTTTCTCCGTATTTTTTGATGTTGATATTGTGGTCCTTTTGAGGAGCAATACTCTTGACGTCGCTTATGTGGGACATGTTGAAAATGAGTTGTTCGTGGTGGACTTTTCGAAGTCCACCAACACTCAAGCAATGTGTCTTTTTGGAAAGACTGACTTGGGATGGTTGTGGCATCGCCTCCTATCCCATGTCAACATGAGAACTTTGGAAAGTCCTCACAAAGGTGGCCTTATTGTCGGACTAAAATAAAATGTTTCCTTGGCAAAGGATCGCGTTTGTAGGTCGTGTGTTGAAGGAAAGATGCATGACAAGGCGCACAAGGCCAAGACTATTATTTCATCAAAGAGGATCTTGGAGCTTCTCCATGTTGATCTCTTTGGTGCCGTGCCCGAGGCAAGTCTTGGTGGCAAGAAGTATTGCTTGGTGATTGTCGATGATTATTCAAGATACACTTGGGTTTATTTCTTCAAGTGCAAGAGTGAAACTCAACAAACCAGCATCGACTTCTCCAACGAAGTGCAACGTCAACACAATGTGCAAATCATGGCTATTAGGAGTGATAATGGTTCGGAGTTCAAGAACTACACTTTGAATTAATTCCTTAGTGAAGAAGGCATTCGTCATCAATACTCTGCCACTTACATTCCTCAACAAAATGGTGTTGCCGAAAGGAAGAATCGCACCCTCTTGGATATGGCAAGGACCATGTTGGCGGAGTACTCTTCTCCCCAATATTTATGGGCCGAGGCCATATCCACCGCATGCCACTCCTCCAACCGCCTCTACATCCGCAAAGGCTTGGACAAGACTCCATATGAGATCCTCACCGGCAACAAGCCCAACGTCTCCTACTTCCGTGTATTCGGTTGTAAGTGCTTTTATTTGATCAAGGGTGTTAGGTTGTCTAAATTTCAATCCAAAACTATTGAGGGTATATTTGTTGGTTACGGTGCCGAATACCACACTTATAGAGTCTTTGACAAAGCCTCATGGATTGTCATTGAATCGTGTAGTGTGGCTTTCGAGGAAAATGATGGCTCCCAAGTGGCGCAATTTCATGTTTCTAATGTAGATGTTGAAATACCTCAAGAAGCCATAGGAAGGATGGGTGTGGGATTTTTCCGCCCCATTGAGGGACACCTTATGGCGACTCGAGAAGGACTATGCTCTACTCAAGTGGATCCCTCATCTACAATACAAGAAAAAGCCAAGGAGCCAAGTGGTACACCTAACCAAGAACATGTTCAAGACCCTCCTCTTTTTTACCAAGACATTACGCAAGTCGTACCCACTCCTACTACTAATGCGAGTCAAGTTCAAGGCCAAGATTTACCATCCTCTTCATCCTCTCCCCAAGTTGAAGCAAGTGTTGAAGATATTGTTGTTGGTGATGATGATGATGATGATGATGATGATGATGATGATGATCAAGGCCAAGTTGGTCGAGATGGGGACCCAAATGATCAAGATGATCAAGTGATCCCTCCGTGCAATAATGCGGAGATCGAAGCCCGTCGTGTCAAAAGGATAAGAAGAGCTTTGAAGATGCCCAAGACAACAAGGTCTTGGAGGATATTCAAGCTAGAAGATCCACAAGAAGGCAATTGGCACATTTTCGTGAGCATCAAGCTCATATCTCTATAGTGGAGCCTAAGAAAGTGGTTGAAGCTCTTGAGGACTCCGATTGGGTTGAAGCTATGCATGATGAGCTCAATAACTTTGAGCGCAACAAATTTGGAGATTGGTTGAGAAGCCCAAAGATTGCCACAATGTTATTGGCACTAAGTGGATTTTCAAGAACAAACAAGATGAGCATGGCACTTTGATAAGGAACAAGGCAAGATTGTTTGCTCAAGGTTACACTCAAGTTGAAGGCATTGACTTTGATGAAACTTACGCACCCGTGGCTCGCCTTGAGTCCATCCGTATCCTCCTTGCTTATGCATCTTCTCATAATTTCAAATTGCAACAAATGGATGTGAAAAGTGCTTTCTTGAATGGTCCACTAAAAGAGGAGGTATATGTTAAGCAACCTCCGGGGTTTGAGAATCTCAACTTTCCTAACCACGTTTACAAACTTGACAAGGCTCTCTATGGTCTCAAACAAGCACCTCGTGCTTGGTATGAGCACCTTAGGGAGTTGTTAGATGATCGTGGTTTCTAAGTTGGGAAGATTGACCCCACTCTCTTCACCAAGAGAGTAAAGGGAGAGCTTTTCAGATGCCAACTATATGTGGACGATATCATCTTTGGCTCAACTAACCAAGCTTTCAATAATGAGTTCTCTAAGCTTATGACTGACAGGTTCGAGATGTCTATGATGGGTGAGCTTAAATTCTTCCTTGGCTTTGAGATCAAGCAATTGGCTCGTGGGACTTTCATTTCTCAAGCCAAGTATACCCAAGATATGATCAAGAGGTTTAATTTCCAAGATTCTAAGATCAAGACATCTCCTATGCAAGTCAATTGCCACCTATCTCGTAATCCGAAGGGTAAAGATGTGGATCAAAAGTTGTATCGTTCTATGATTGATTCTTTGCTCTATCTTTGTGCATCTAGGCCCGATATCGTTTTGAGTGTAAGTGTGTGTGCAAGGTATCAAGCGGTTCCTAAGGATAGCCACTTAGTGGCGGTCCATAGGATCTTTCGTTATTTGGTTCATACCTCAAGATTTGGTTTGTGGTACTCAAAGGGGGCACAATTTTCTCTCAAGGGCTACACGGATTCCAATTGGGCGGGTGATCAAGATGATAGGAAGTCCACTTCCAGGGCTTCCCAATTTCTTGGTAGGTCCTTGCTGAGTTGGTCTTCCAAGAAGCAAAATTGTATATCTCTCTCCACCGCCGAAGCCGAGTATGTAGCCGCTGCAAGTGCTTGCACTCAATTGCTATGGATGAGGCAAACTGTCAAGGAGTATGGAGTCCATTTGGATAAGGTGCCTCTTTTGTGTGACAATGAAAGTGCCATCAAGATTGCATACAATCCCGTGCAACATACAAGAACCAAGCACATTGAGATTCGCCATCATTTCATCCGAGACCATGTGGCAAGAGGGGATATTGCACTATCTTATGTGCCCACCAAGGACAATCTTGCGGATATTTTCACGAAGCCACTTGATGATGAAAGATTCTTGTTCTTGAGGAATGACCTAAATGTCATTGATTCTAGGAGTTTGACTTGAAGATCTTGCACACACCCCTATAGATGAAACGTGTTCGAGTTTAGGTGTAGGCATGGACATAGGGGGAGTGTTATCCTAACACATTGGATTCCCCCTCCCCCCATTATGCCCAAAGCAAAAATTCATTGTTATCTCTCCTTTTCTAATGTTGAATTGTGAGCTTCAATGGTGCGTAATGGCAATGCACCCAAGATACATCTTCGCGGTGACATACCATGATCTCTTACATGGTGGCTTAGGCCACAAACCTCTTCCTTTTGAAGAGTTGGATCTTAGTTGGGACTTATTTGATATTTCATTGCATTTCTTGTTTTTCCCTCTAAGTGTTCTTTCGTAAGAAAATTCCACTCAATTGGTCTTTTGTTTGTTTGATTCTTACTTTTGAGAGGGATAAGTAATACTATCAGTTCGGTGCTTCTAAACATAAGCCATTATACCACAAAGCCATCTTATTCTAGCACTTGTGTCGTCCTTTGAAACGAGGAAATTTCGAATCAGTAGGCAGCCGGAATTTCGGGTCCAGTTTTGAACCGGAATATCCGGTCCGGCGAAAATCACTTAACCAGGAGACGAACGGGGAAGGGGAAGTTCGTGCCTTTCTTCCCCAACTCCTCCCCTCCACTCCCAAACACCGCCGCACTGATTCTTGGCCTCCCGGGCCGTTTCCTCCGCGGGATCTTCAAGCTTTGGCTCAGATCTGGTTCCCCTCGTCCTCAGGAGCATTTCCATCCAAGCATCTTTGTCCATGGAATCCGGTAAAGTTCAATCTCATTGAATCTTGGTGCTATAACCATACCACTCCATGGATTTGTGTTTTTTGTTGACAATGCTTGGTAGAAATTGTTCCCTAGGGTACCCTTTGCATGCTAGATACAATAGATTAGATTCACTTGTCACCGATCTACTTTTGAACTCTAGATTGTGATTGTTTTGTGCTGTTTTCGCAGTACCGAAATATCCGGTCCACGATTGAACCAGAATATCCGGGTGCACCGGAATATCCGGTTCAGTTCTGAACCGGAATATCCGGCTGTGTCCAGTACCTATTGAGAACAGCCCAAAAATAATCCTTGCTAGATTTCTACTTAGATTAATACCTGGAATCTTTTCTATTGTTTTTATGCATTATTCATCCGTTGCTTGACATACGTGCACTCATCCCCATTGCTATCTGATGACTCCCAAGTGCAGGAGATCAATTGTAGTACCTTTCGATAAGTATTTGAGTGTCGAACCCACCAGGAGCTGAAGGTAAGCTATCTATTCTCTAAATACCTATAACCCTCTTATATGGTTGTTTATGCAAAGCAATAAGTTTGACTAAAAGGAACTAACTAATTAAAAGCAAGTGACGTGGAGTGTGGTTTGTTTAGTAACTAGTGAAGCAAGTTTAAAATGCAAGTAATCCTAAAGCAAGTTTCTAAAGCAAGTTTCTAAGCAAGTTTCACAAGTAGCAAGCAGCAAATATCTCAAGTATCTCAAGGGAGCAAGTGTTCTAACAATAGGTGTTTCGTTCGTGTGGTTGTCACAATTAGTGAAGCACATGTTTTAGTCTTAGTTGTTTCTTCTAGGAAGGATCCATGAATAGGTATAGTCAAGTAAATGATCTACAACCCCTTAGGATGGATCATGTGGCCAAGTAAATGACTGCACAAGATTGATTAAGACATAAAGTCCCACCATAGCCTTACGTTCTAAGGTCCCCTATATATATCCCCCAATAACTTAACTTTGTGGCTCGGTCTCAGGTTACTGTCACTCCCAAGTCACCACCACTCCATTATGTTACCGGTGATCACCTTACATGCATTCCCCAACATATGCGTGCACTTATATATTGTACATAAAGACAATCATAGAACATAACAAACTTGTATGCAACCAATCAACGAACTATTTCACCATTGCCAAGAACAATTCACTACTCAAACATAGACGGGGAGACACAATACATCAAGGGAATATAGTATTGCATCATACATCGTGTTTGCCAAGAGATTACAGTGGAGAGATGGAGCTGATCTTGCTGTAGATGTTGATGATGAACACGCCGGAGGGGGGTGGAGCCCTCCGGGGGTGATCCCGGCGGCGTTTCCCCCCTCCGATCTTCTCCGGCGGCAGCCTTCTGTCTCTCTGTTTTGTGGTTTCGTCTCTCGGCACCGCCTCCTCCTCGAAAAGGCCAGGGGACCCTTTATATAGTCGTTTTTAGGTCACGAGACACTCGAGAGAAGAAAGATCGACGACATCGGAGCCACGGGGGCAAAAAGGGGGCCTCTCACGCGGCCAAGGAATCTAGCCGTGTGGAGGGTCCTCTTTGCCACCTGGTCGGCCTTTTGGCCGTCTACTTTGGCCCATGGTCTTCGTCTCGAAAATTCTGAACCGTGCTCTTTGGCCTTGCCCTTTTTGGAGTCCCGAAGCTCCCGAAAAGTATGAAACACTAAAAAGTACGTTTTCTGGAAAAACAGGGTTAGAACCAAAAGAAGGGGGATTGTTTAGAAAATCCCCCAAATCATTATAAAACATGAATATAAGTTGCTAATATGTAGGAAAAACAAGTAATAACATGCAAAGTTCATGTATGAATTTTACATGCATCAACATCCCCAAGCTTAACCCATGCTCGTCCTCGAGTATGAAGGTGATAAAACTAACATGGACTTTGCATATTGAAACAATCATGGGATATCAAGGAGGATTATTCATGCTAAATATAATCAAATGATTAATACTAGAAATGAGTAGCAATATACAATTCATGTTGTAAGAAATATCAAATATGCAAGCAAAGATGCTTCATGAAAGTTCACAAAGTGTATAATGAAATAAAAGCACTATGGACCAAATGCATACACAAAATGAAAAATAAAATCCTATATTGGTCAAATAATAGCATAATGGAAAATATAAAATATGGTGGACACTTTGGAGAAAATTGAGTAGAGGTGAAACATGATCAAGTCCTATTTAGCCTCTAAATTATTCAACTAAAATTACTAATTGAAATGTGGTATCCATTGATCTAGGACTCTCATTGCCCCTTTATCACTAGCATCTTAAATGGTGAATGTTGAAGTAATGTGAATGACAAGGTGGTTGAAAGCCTCATGCCCCGTGAGTGTGAAAACCTACTCCATGATTAATCAACTTAAGATTCCTAATAAGCTTCGTACAATCATAATAAGTATTAATGACATCATAGAGAACCGCAAAGAGTTACCTCTTGCCCCATGACATGGAAACAAGCCCATGTCACAATGACAAGACAAACAAACGGAGTAGACTCATCATCCTTTTTATTTTCATTCACTATTATGCATAGCTTATTATTTTATTGTAGTATGTGTTGTAGATTCACTCAATATGTAAGTAAATTTCCACCATGATAAAGCATGGTTTGGGTTAGAGGCCCAATGCGTTTCTCTAGTCATATAGATACTTACTCATCAAAACTTACTATTCCTCTATTTCATTTCGGCATGGCAGGAGTCCAAAAACAAAAGTACATGATATCAACCAAATGTAAATTTTTGTGCAATGTTGAAAGCTTTCCGGTGAGACACGTTTATAGCTAGCTCCCAACCACACACTTGTCAAACGCAAAACTTGTGGCTCCCATTATTGGGTCATGTTTATTAGATGCATAAAAAGTAACGTGTGCCTTCAAAAGTTCGTGAGAGCCCTATCCCAAGTTCAACCCATGACAATTAATAAAGTGGATATCTTAATTTAGAACATAAATAACACAATAACATGGTGAACATACTCGGAATAGCAATTAAGATAATGGGAATATATGGTGGACTCAATGGAAATACTTGGCTAAGGAGTGTTGGAAACAAGTTTTTTACTTGTTGGAATTTTTAAATTTTTGGCTAGCAAGAGGGAGATAGTTGACCAGCTACTATGCATGCATATGTCCATAGAAATACTCATTTCATGACAAACTAAATAAACCAGCAATTAACATCAAGGACATGAATAAGAGATAGCTCAAGACAACATTATTGCAAATTTCTACACATAAAAAGCCTATAAATCATGCAAACATATGTAGCTCTTCAAATCAACCATGGCATCCCTATTCCAAGTCATAATACTAGCATACAATACATTCAAACCCCAAACTCCAGTATCTCAATCTCATATAAAATGATGGGTGTGGTCTTATCAAAACAAAAATAAAAACAAAAACTAGACGCTTCAAGTCTCTACGATAAATGCTTTGCTTAGAAAAACAGAAAGTAGACGTGTGCTAACCAAAAGAGTGTAGCTCCAGTGGGGTGTTCATCACATCCCCAATCTTATGTCTTTCACCATTCTTGGATGTCTTGAGGCGCAGCTCCTCTATTCCCTGTGAAAAAACTTCACAAAACATGTTTCTCCCATTGTTTTTCTGTGGGGGTGAGATTAGCAAGGACAAACAAATCACATGCTTGCTGTGCAAAACTCCAAAAAGAATGCTCCAGTAGATATACAATAAGGTTAATCATGTTGTATGTTCACTCTCTTGCTTGAAAGAATCATGGAAATTCGATTCCCAAGCCCAAAGAGTGCATAAAACAAAAGAAGGCATAATCTGTCCAGAAAAGCAGCAGCAGCAAAACGAACGTTTTTCCCTAGGCTAGACTCGTCAAAAAATTAAGCCAATTTTTGTGCTTACATAGGACGAAAAGTTTCAGAACATACCAAAAAGTTAGCTCAATCCGACATACCAATAAAAAACGTAAAATCATACGGTGAGCAGACTCGTGCTAAAACAGAAATTTCATGCACTAGGATAGCAACTTATAAGTCCAAATGGGTTTGACTTGACTCTTTATTTAAAACTCCAGAATTAAAAAAAAAATATATAATCCCTTGAGACAGCAAGAGGACACTAGGAAAATCCAAACAAAAACAACCGGGTTGCCTCCCGTAAAGCGCTTTCTTTATAGCCATATAGCTAGGCTTTGCTTACTTAACATCATGATGGTTGGAGTGAGGTGGCTCGGCATCCCCAAGCTTGGATTCTTGTACTTATTTGATACATGTAGGGTGAGCCCAGGGGTACATCCCCAAGCTTGATTAGTTTTCCCTCTTGATCTTTGTTCATCTCACTCAACTCTTCCTCCTGAAAAATTCTTCTTACACAAATCTCAACATAAAACTTGATTAGAGGGGTTAGTGCCTCCATGAATAAAATCCACATAGGTACAGCAAAGACGCATCATGAGTTGATTCTAAATATTAACTACTGTTACTACAGTTGTGCATTGCTCTTTGCTCAAAAGAACCACACAAAACACAAGTAATGAGAGCAATGCAAAATAAAGACATAATCTGCCAAAAACTGAACAGCCCGTAAAGAGTGAATTTTTAGAGGCACTTAAGTTGCTCAAATCAGAAAACTTAAAACTAATGAAATATGTAGTGATAACTAAATATTTCTGTCGTAAATTACCAGGTCAAAATTCAACTTCTGTGATTTTAAACATTTTTCGCAGTGAAGTTCAGGAATCTGTTTTCTTGACAGCTAATTACTATTGTTTAATCCTATCTCTCATATAAGATTATTCTTGCCATTTAAGATGAGAAATAAGACAGAAATGTGATGTTACAGTAGTGAACTAATATTTTTATTGTTTTTAGTTTTGGAAAAAGTTTTAATGATAGAGACTTTGCAATGGTTTCATTGGCATGAACAACACATGTTCAAGGTCGACCCCAACTTCTCCATTACTCATCCTTCTCATTTACTTTCCCAAAATTTTATAAAATGAAAATCTTAAACTAAATGATAGATAACAGTAGGTAAAGGTATTTTACATGTTGAAAAGACATAAATGTGTGCTCAAACCGAATAGGAAATTAAAGCATAAGGAACACACCAAAAAATATTAAACAATTTATTTTAAGTCTAACCCCTTTCCTATGCATTGGCATTTTGTAATGAAACAAATAAAAGAAGCACATAATAGAAAGCATAGAAAGGTATATCAATTGCAACTTCAATACTTTCAGCATACAGAGGGGAAACTTAATATTGTTGAAATATGTGTAACCATGTTTCCCTCTCTCATAATAATTTTCAGTAGCATCATGAATAGATTCAACAATATGAATATCACATAAAACATTCTTATCATGAGCCACATGCATAAAAGAATCACTACTCTCCACATAAGTAAAATCCTCATTAGTGATAGTGGGAGTTAAACATTCATAATTTTCATTGCAATCATCATATATAGGAGGCATAGTATCATCAAAGTGAATTTTCTCCTCCAAGCTTGGGAAACTAGAAATATCATGCTCATCAAAACCAACTTCCCCAAGCTTAAAACTTTCCATAGAATCAGCAAGTATACCATTTTTATCCTCAATAGTAGGAGGACTAAAAATATCATATTCATCAAGACAAACTTCCCCAAGCTCAAGGTTTTCCTTAGCAATAAAGGTGTTCAAAGAATTAGTACTACCACAAATATGATTGTTGTGCAAATAATTTTTCAATTTCTCCTCAAACACTTCATGTCCTAATTCAAGGTAGATATTATACAGTTCTAAAATTGTTTGGTTGTTTTCCATTTTATAAATTTTTGTGTGTTTTAGGTTTATATGTTATTATGCAATGCAAACAAGAATAAAAGCTTAGCACAATGCTCCCCGGCAACGGCGCCAGAAAAGTGCTTGATGACTCCCAAGTGCAGGAGATCAATTGTAGTACCTTTCGATAAGTATTTGAGTGTCGAACCCACGAGGAGCTGAAGGTAAGCTATCTATTCTCTAAAGCCCTATAACCCTCTTATATGGCTGTTTATGCAAAGCAATAAGTTTGACTAAAAGGAACTAACTAATTAAAAGCAAGTGACGTGGAGTGTGGTTTGTCTAGTAACTAGTGAAGCAAGTTTAAAAATGCAAGTAATCCTAAAGCAAGTTTCTAAGCAAGTTTCACAAGTAGAAAGCAGCAAATATCTCAAGTATCTCAAGGGAGCAAGTGTTCTAGCAATCGGTGTTTCGTTCGTGTGGTTGTCACAATTAGTGAAGCACATGTTTTAGTCTTAGTTGATTCTTCTAGGAAGGAGCCATGAATAGGTATAGTCAAGTAAATGATCTACAACCCCTTATGATGGATCATGTGGCCAAGTAAATGACTGCACAAGATTGATTAAGACATAAAGTCCCACCATAGCCTTACGTTCTAAGGTCCCCTATATATATCCCCCAATAACTTAACTTTGTGGCTCGGTCTCAGGTTACTGTCACTCCCAAGTCACCACCACTCCATTCTGCTACCGGTGATCACCTTACATGCATTCCCCAACATATGCGTGCATTCATATATTGTACATAAAGACAATCATAGAACATAACAAACTTGTATGCAACCAATCAACGAACTATTTCACCATTGCCAAGAACAATTCACTACTCAAACATAGACGGGGAGACACAATACATCAAGGGAATATAGTATTGCATCATACATCGTGTTTGCCAAGAGATTACAGTGGAGAGATGGAGCTGATTGTCGAGACATCGTAGTAGTTTTCATAGACTGGGGTGCCATGAGACTACGGTAGAGACGTGGGGTAACGGGATAGCGTAGTAACACAAAACACGGGATTTACCCAGGTTCGGTACGTCGCGACAGTACGGCGTACCTACTCCTGCACTTCTCACTATGTGGGACTAAAGCCCGTATAATAAGGTTACAATGTAAGGGAATAGATCCAGCTACTCGTCGGGGATGAACTTCCCGGCGAGTTGCGTAAGGCTTGAGCTTGGACCTAGAACCTTGGAACTAAGGGAACTTATGAAATCTATCTCCCGTCCGGCTTTATATAATAGCCGGATTAGGGCTTACAGAACCAGAAACCTAGAAGACTACGTTTAACTTGTAACTTGGAAAGTAAGGAATCCGTCTTCTCCTCCAAGCCAGATCACGCGGGCCGTGATCCGGGTTCTTCTAGAATCCGGCTTCTACGCGTTGGACTACTGGGCCGCCCAATGGACCTAAACCCATCACCTTGCAGGCCACCCTGGTAGTCCAGCTCTTTTGTCTACCATCTTCTATACCCCTATTCGGTATATATCCGACAGTAGCCCCCAGGAAGGATCAAAACTCTGAAACTCCGCCTTTCGTCAAATACATTTTGTCCGGGAAACTTGATTCAGCAGTCTTGATTCTTTCTTCTTTCCCTTTGAAGGAGATGGTAACATAAAACTCGGAACTATGAAAATCCGGCTTTTCTTCTCGCGATCCTTCGCGGAAAAGGAACACGTGACATCAGCGCTTTAATCATGCTGACGCAAGCGCCGCTTGGTTTCACGCGGGAAACCCTGCAACGTATCTCTGACAGATTCTTACGAGAAACGAGGAGATAGCCATCATTCCTCTGTCGTTCCGTTTCCCGGATTTTCCGGCGAGCGACACGCGTCGAACATCCAACGGTCAAAAGAGCCGTTGGCGCGTATCTAGAGGTTTTCAGGCTATAAATAGCCGTCCTCGTCGTCACCGGAAATCTTTCCTCACTCCCTCACTGCCCACGCCATTGACGCAAACGCGAGCACGAGAGCTAGAACGAATCCTTGCCCCGACGAGCTCTTTGCACGCCGGAGCGCTCCCTCATCACCGAAAACGATGGCATCTCCGTCGTCCTCTCCGGCTCGCGCCTCCATCGACGAGCTCTTGGGTGACCTGGATCCACAGCTAGGGTCGCCCAAGCACGCCGGCGGCGGGCCGGAAAAAGCCTCGGCATCCGCGGCGGGCGGAGGAAATGCTTCCGCCGCCGCGGACGTAGCGGGCTCAAGCACCACAACATCCCCGCCGTTCGCACCGGAGACGGCGGAGGAGAAAATCGAGCTCTTGGGCGAAAAGCTTGCCGCCGCGAAGGCCGCCGCCGCCGCCGCCGGAGCGGAAGAGGAAGAGGAAACTGCAGGCAACTGGAGTGCCTGCAGTATTCCCCCGGCTCTCCTTCCCAACCTGGAGAAGGAGGGTTTGGTGCTGAAAAAGAAATGGCGGCTCCCGGAAGAGGAGACTGAACCCCTGCCACAAGAGGGCGAAAGGGTGCTTCTTGCCTCCCACCTTCTGCGAGGTATGGGATTGCCACCTTCATCCTTCTTCCTCCAGGTTCTGTCACACTACAACATCCAACCACATAACCTTCCTCCCAACTCTATTCTGTACATGGCCGGCTTCTAGGCCTTGTTCGAAGGTTACCTAGGAATAGAGCCTAGGTTAGATTTTTGGTTGTATTTCTTTGGGGTGAAGCGTAACTCTTCGGAGGGCGCGCTCCCAAATTGCGGAACCATTTCCTTTACTCTTCGGAGATTCCGAGAGGATTGGTTCCCCAAAATCAAAACCTCAGAATCCGTCAAATTTTGGACGGGTTCTTTTTTCTATCACCCCGACGTGCCCTTTCCTAAAAAGGCCGTCGGGGTTCCACCTTTTGTGAACTCCGCCGCTGTTCCCCAGGATAACTGGGTGACAGAGGCCGTCCAGGTTCTGCCTCCAGATCTACTAAGGATCAAGAGGCGCATCGCCAAGCTCACTTCCTCCAAACCTCCTTTGACCGGTATGGACACGGTCTTTTGCTGGCTGGATAGGCGGATTCAGCCGTTAGCAAACCACGGAGGCCGTCTCCTGTGTGAATACACAGGAGCCAAGGATCCAATGCGGACAACCGACAAGGATTGGCCCGCAAAGGAGCTTAGGCGGCGCATCAATCAGTTGGTCGCTTCGCGCGATCAATACACGGAGAGTCGGCCAATGTACACGGCTGACAACCCAGCTCCTAAGGTAATTTTTCCGTTATTTGGGTATAATCTCACATCCTGGATAATCTACCTTTTGAGTCTGATTGATTTTTCCAACAGCTTGTGGATCTTCCAGACTCGGAGTTAGCCTCCGAGGCCGAGCTGGATGCGCTGCGCACTGCCGCTACGGGTGGGCGCAAACGCAAGAAGATAATTTCTTCGGATGAAATTATCGACCTTGACGGAATCCCCGTCGCCACTTCCAGGTTAGTTTCTTCTGGGTTTTTTCTTTTTCTTTTATGGGGTCTTTTCCATCCATCTTCGGTGTTTTAACTTTTTCCGGGTTTTTGGTTTTAGCCTACCCCCCTCCACCTTGAAGCCGAGAAAGTTGAAGAAGCTCAGAGCTTCTTCCAACCGAGGCAGCCAACCATCTCCCGCCGTCGCCCCGGACACGCCCCAGACAATGGCGGAAGAACCTACTGCAGCCACCACCACCAAGCCCCCAGAGCCCAGCCAGCCCATTGTGTCCGAGTCGGACACGAGGGAAAGGGCGGCTCCAGAGGTGGGGAAATCTTCTCGGACTTTCGACGAGGAAATCCCCACCTTTGACAAGGATTTTAAAGCTATAAATGATGGCTTGAGCGCGGCCGAAAATCACTTCGCGGAATACGCGAAGGAATTCCGAGAAAACTTAGCAGGTTTGCAACGCATGAGCCAGGTATGTAACTCTAGCCCCCAAGCATTAAACAAAAATGCATGCTTTTTTGCTTTGATGTTTTTTATTAACCATACTTTTCCTTGCTGTGTTTCAGCAAACCTCCGAGGCCATAAACCTTGAAGTTTTCAGGAAGCTCACTATCAAGAATAAAGAAGTTCGAAGTCTTCTTTCTATTCTTGAGGAGAGAGAGGCGGAGCTGGAATCATCTCAGCTCGCTTTGACGGAAACGAAAGGTAAGCTTTTTCGTTTTGAAATTTCCGATTTAAGATTTTGTCTAAGTTTTTTCCCGAGGAAATTGATCAACTCGGATTTTCCCCTGCTTTTCAGCTGCTTTAGCTGAAGCTAAACAAGCAGCGGAAGATTCCGGCAACGCCGAGATTCTCCGTAATGAGAACATTGAGCTTCACAAGAATCTTGTGAAGGCTCAACAAGACCTGGAAGCCAGCAATCTGGCCCTTGGAGTGGCTAACTCCAAGGCTTCCGAACAGGCAGAGAAAGACAAATCCACCATTCAGGATTTGACTGAAGCTCTGAATCTTCGCCTGGAGGAAGTTTCCGAGATCGATAAACTCATCGGTAAATTTCTTACCCTTGTCCTCATCTTTCCATGTTTTGTTTTCTCTGTTTGTCTCCTTAACTCTTTTGTATGTTTTATTGGATCAACCAGGAGACACCCCAGATGGCACTCGGGCTGCAGGCATCCGAGCTTTCGGGGAGACATGGAACTTGGTGAAGGCTGCTGCAATGCAGCTAGTAGGCAAGTTTCTTCCCGAAAAATCTGGGGAATGCTCGGAGGTTGAAAAACTTCCGGGTATCATCACGGAGGTGGCGGAGTCCAAGGAGTCTGTTCTCCGCTCCGCTGCACGGGGTGGTGCGCGCATGGCCTTAGGCCTTATGCGCATGCACTACCCTAGTGCCAAATCCTGGCGTGTGGCCACCGGTGTCCCTCAGGGATACACGGATGCGCAACGATCCACCATCTTTGGTGAAGTTAAGGGCCACGCCACCCAGATTGCCGCCATGGTAAATGTCGCCGTCAACTATCCAGAAGAAGAAGCTCCTCCAATCCCCGATGAAGAAAGCAGCGAGGAGGAGTCGGAATCTTGAAGGGTTACCTGGAACCTGGATAGAAAAAGTAGACAATAGGAGCATTACTGTTCTTTCATTTGTAATCCAAAATGTAATGCTTCTTATGTATTAATGAAAATTCCGCCTTTTGCAGTTTAAACTATGAAATTACTTTGCAAGTTGTTTGCATTTTACCATTCCTTTATCTTCTAAGTTCTCTGGTGTATATGCTTTAACTGTCCTTAGTGTTTGAAATGGCTCAAATAGCATTATGAATCGTTATGCCGAGTAACTGGGGACGAACCAAGCAGTTTTGAAACTCGAAAACATGAATCATGCTAAAGGCATTTTTACTAACTAGTTCCAGTAACCCAGCATACGCACGATCAGATAAGACTTAGAGAAACAAGGAAAGTTTTAAGTGAAACTTGGGCACGCAGGCAATTCAAGTTTCCCTTAGCCGTTTAAAAGGCTGAAAAATCATTCAGTTATGTAACGCCGAGTACGCAAGCACAATTCGGGTTAACATTGAGAAATTTGTAAGATCATTGGGAAATAGATGAGGCGGAAACACTTTGCACTTAAAAGAAATATGGATGACAGCATTCCGACAACTTTATTTCATGATCTCAAAAGATGTTTACATAGATTTGAACTAAGTACAGAAGGGGACATAACTTGCTAGGTGTTCCCAGGCTTCCGCAATCCACTTGACCTTGTCAAACTTCTCCAGCATTTTGCTAAATGGTAAGGTTTTAGCCCCCAGCCAACTAAGAAATCTTTTTATGGCTGTGGCGGAACCCGGCAATTCTGGGACATCTTTTTCACACGTAAGTTCTGAGATGTTCGAGACTGCCTTTATCTTTTCCGGGTTAACTTCTATTCCTCTATGAGAAACGATGAAACCCAGAAGTTTTTCTGAGGGAACCCCGAATACGCACTTAGATGGATTCAACTTCATCTTGTAAGTGCGCAAGTTCTCGAAAGTTTCTCGCAAGTCCTCAAGGAGTGTATCTTTTTCCTTGGTTACGACAGCAATATCGTCCACGTAAACATGGACGTTTTTTCCAATCTGACTATGCAAACAACGTTGCATGCAACGCTGGTAGGTTGCACCTGCGTTCTTCAGGCCAAAAGGCATGGTTACATAGTAATATGTCCCGTACGGGGTTATAAAAGAAGTTTTGATTTGATCTTCCTTTTTCATGCGTATTTGGTGGTACCCGGAGTATGCATCCAAAAAGCATAAAAGCTCAGAGCCTGAAGTGGCGTCTATTATTTGATCGATTCGCGGCAGCGCAAACCTATCTTTCGGACATAACTTGTTCAATCCTGTGTAATCTATACACATTCTGAGGGCAGTTGTGTCTTTCTTCGGTACTAGTACCGGATTTGCGGACCAGTCAGTATGGATTACCTCCTTGATGAAATCCGCTGCTAAAAGCCGGATAATTTCCTTGCCAATAGCCTTCCGTCTTCTTCCGTCAAATCGACGGAGACCTTGTTTGACGGGTTTTGATCCGGGAATAACCTTGAGTTGGTGCTCAGCAAGTTCCCTGGGTACGCCTGGCATGTCAGCTGGACACCAGGCAAAAATGTCCCAGTTCTCATGGAGGAACTTGATGAGCTCGCCTTCCTATTTGTCGGTCATCCCAGTCCCTACAACGACGAATTTTGTCGGATCTTTGGGATCTAGGATTACCTGTCTTGTATTCTCGGATGCCTTGAAGCTATCTGTTGGCTTCCGAGTTTCTTTTCCTGCCGGCATTTCTTTCAGCGATACCTCCTTGGCTAACTCCTTCAGTTCTTCCTGAGCTATAACTCTTTGAGCGCAAAGGGCGTTTTGCTTCTCCAACTCGTTTGCCAGCTTGAAATCACCGGCAATGGTGATTACTCCTCCTTTGGGTCCTGGCATCTTCAGCTTGTTGTAGATATAGCAAGATCTTGCCATAAACTTGGCGAAAGCCGGACGTCCGAGTATTGCGTGATACACGCTCTCGAACGGCACAACTTCGAAGGATACTTTTTCCTGCCGGAAGTGATCTTTATCTCCGAAGGTGACATCTAGGGAAATTTCTCCTAGGGATCGTGCTTGCCTGCCAGGAACAATGCCATGGAAGCGTATATTGCTGTAATTGAGCTGGGACTCGGATATCTTCAAGTGCTTCAGTGTATCCAGGTACATTATATTGATACTGGATCCTCCGTCCATCAGCACCCTTCTTAGCCTAGTGTTTTGAACAATAGGGCTTACAACAAGAGCTTGTGTGCCGGGTTCAGGGATATTTCCGGGATGATCAGACTGATCCCAGATTATCGGTGTGTTGGAATACTTCAAGAATTTTGGGGTTGCAGGAACAACCGCGTTTATTTCTCGAAGTGTCCTTTTGGCCACCTTTGCTGACGGGGTTGCTAGGAAAGTTAGCATTGCTTCTCCGTCAACTCTCGGAAATTTAGGTTCGCCCTTTCGCTGTTGTTCCTGGATTTTATCATCAGTGTCCGATTCACTGTCTTCTTTTTCAGCTTCTGGCTTTTGTTTGGTAGGTTTCCTCTTGGAACCCTTCCCTTTATTTCCGGATCCTGCATTGCCTTTCATGTGTTTGTTTAGCCGGCATTGCGCGTTCGTGTGGGTTGGTTTCCCAAACTGAGAGTGGTGGACGCAGGGTTCCGACTTAATTCTCTCCCATTCTTCAGGAGTGTAATTGATGGGATCCGGACTGCGGCCTTTCCACTTGTTCCCTTTTTCTCCTCTAAAGGCTAAGTTAACCTCCTTGGGCTTTGTCGTTGATTCCGGAGTTCCTTTTTTATCAGAACGAGGTGTTTTCTTGGCCAGTATCAGTGACTCAATATTGCCTCCTCTTGCTCTGATATCGTCTTCGGCTGCAGCATGCTCATTAGCGGTTGTAAGCATAGATCCGAGATCTTTGTGCTTTTTAGAACCAACCATGAACGGTACAAGTCCGGGTTTTAGGCCATTGACGAAAGCATGCATGGCTTGTACGTCAGTTACTCCAGAGCAACTATTCTTCATTGCAGTCCATCTGGAGATGAAATCCACGTATGGTTCGTCTTCAAATTGGGTGCAACGGTTCAGCTGGTTGATGCTATTTGGGCGTTTGTATGTTCCTCGAAAATGCTGAGTAAATACTCTCTCCATATCGTCCCAACTGTCGACAGTTCTTGATGGTAAACCATTAATCCAATCTCTGGCTCCGTCTAGCAACATTAGGGGAAGAAACTTGACAGCTTCCAGGTCTGTCCCGTTGTTGATCTGGACGGCTGTGTAATAATCTGAAAGCCAGGTATCCGGGTTTGTACTGCCGGTATATTTTTGGTAGGTTGGACCAACTTTGGCGAAGCCAGAATGTAGGGCTATCCTTCGGATCCTGTCTGTAAAACACTTAGGACCAAAGTATAGATCATCCTTTTCTGCTCTATCAATATGTGCAGAATATCTCCCGGCTGAATGGACAGAAGGGGATCTGCTCCTTTCTTTTCCATTGTTACGCGGACGCGTTTTTCCGAGGTTATCTCTATCTCTTCCGTTGTCACGCCCTCTGGGATTAGGTGGAGTCCTGCTCCTGTACCTTTCCTTATCTTTGGGCGGTGTCCGAGATCTTTCACGCCTGTGAGGTGTATCGTATCTTCCAGCTTTTTCAGCTGGGTTTCTCGGAGGTGGCATTATTTTGCCGTCATTCCGGTGTTTGTCTTCCCGATCGTGTGGTTTGTATCCATCTTTCGGGAGATGAGGTCCGGTTCTAGACGCTGCGTCCCGGTTGTCGGGGTTTTTCTTGTCTTTTCTCGGATCCTCTTTTTTATCCGAATCTCCGGGTTCTTCCGGTCCAGGTGCTCCAGCAGCGCAAGTAACAGTTTTGCAGAGGGCGGAATTATCATGCAGCCTCCCTGATCGCTCTTGTCCTCGCTGTTGCTGCTGTAATGCTTTTCCTAGGAAAGCATACACCCCTTGGAGTTTTTCCCCGTTGGAGTATAGATCGTTGTTCAGGATGGCGAACGCTGCTTCCGCGTTTTCAGCTGCGGTTTTGTATATTGGTTCGCCCTTGGCATCTTTGCCGTTTAACTGCTTTTGCCAAGATGGGTTATAGAACCTTTCTTTCGGCGGCAGTTCTTCCGGTTTTGCAATTCCGGGTAACCTCGTAGGTTTTAAGGCAGACCTATGCTTTCTCTCGTACTCCTCAATTTCTTCCTTCATGATTTTGATGTCATTATGGGTTTGTTGGAGGTGTTGCCGAGATCTAAGCAGTTGTTGCTGTTGCCGTTGGAAAGCTTGTCTCCTGGCTTCCAGCATCTCAGGGGGTTCATTGGGTCCCACTGGAGTTTGTAATAGTTCTTGCTCCTCCAGTTCTGTCATTGGCGGAGCAGTGATTTCCTTAGATTTCTTTTCCGTAGGCTTTGTGCCACTAATATCTCCAACTTCCAGGTTTTCATCAGCGAGATCAGCTGACTTTTTCTTCCGGAGTTTGTACTGGAGTTTTTTAGAAGCACGGTGCTTTTTCTTGGAAGAGGGAGGTTTTTTGACAGGTTCATCCTCTGTCATCTCCTTGACATTAGGGAATATCGGCGAAGTTTCTCCGTCTTCCCTCTCCTCTGCTGGCGGAGGGGTTTTAGGGCTTTCCTGGCTATCGGCACCCGTTGTATCAACTGGTTTTGCCATTAGCACTTCATGGAACCCCTCTTGAAAGGATTTAACTTTTCTTACGAAGGCATCATCATCTTCGTCTTCGGAGAAGTTATCCGATCCGGTTTCCGACTCCAATCTCGCCTCAATGGCGGCAAGCACGGACTCTGTTTCCGAGTTCATCGTCTGGTTGACGGATGTCGGATCTTCCGTCTCTGTGACGGGTATTTGTTCTTCCGTCTCTGTGACGGGTGTATCATTGTCTGCCTCTTGCACGGGATTTCCGTCATCCGTGTTTTCGGCGATCTCGGATTGCACCATGCCGATAAAGTGTGTATCACTGTTTTGTCGGCGATCTGAGCAAAATCCGGCATCATAGTCGTCTTCGACTGGGTATAGGGCGGGTGGGAGATAATTGCTTTCACCGCAAAACCCCATTGCTTCCGCGGTTAATCCGATAAAGATATTAGCAGATCCAATCGGTAAAACGCAGGCACTTACCAGATGGTTTTGCGCCGGGATGTAGGATCCGTTGTCGAGGAAGCGCCCGACGTCGTCGTCGAATTCCAAGCTTCCGACCGTGATCGATCTTCCGATCCCGCCTAAAATCCCAGATCGGAACTTCACGCCTGACGTCGTTTGCCCCACGGTGGGCGCCAACTGTCGAGACATCGTAGTAGTTTTCATAGACTGGGGTGCGATGAGACTACGGTAGAGACGTGGGGTAACGGGATAGCGTAGTAACACAAAACACGGGATTTACCCAGGTTCGGTACGTCGCGACAGTACGGCGTACCTACTCCTGCACTTCTCACTATGTGGGACTAAAGCCCGTATAATAAGGTTACAATGTAAGGGAATAGATCCAGCTACTCGTCGGGGATGAACTTCCCGGCGAGTTGCGTAAGGCTTGAGCTTGGACCTAGAACCTTGGAACTAAGGGAACTTATGAAATCTATCTCCCGTCCGGCTTTATATAATAGCCGGATTAGGGCTTACAGAACCAGAAACCTAGAAGACTACGTTTAACTTGTAACTTGGAAAGTAAGGAATCCGTCTTCTCCTCCAAGCCAGATCACGCGGGCCGTGATCCGGGTTCTTCTAGAATCCGGCTTCTACGCGTTGGACTACTGGGCCGCCCAATGGACCTAAACCCATTACCTTGCAGGCCACCCTGGTAGTCCAGCTCTTTTGTCTACCATCTTCTATACCCCTATTCGGTATATATCCGACACTGATATTGCTGTAGATGTTGATGATGAACACGCCAGAGGGGGGTGGAGCCCTCCGGGGGTGATCCCGGCAGCATTTCCCCCCTCCGATCTTCTCCGGCGGCAGCCTTCTGTCTCTCTGTTTTGTGGTTTCGTCACTCGGCGCCGCCTCCTCCTCGAAAAGGCCAGGGGACCCTTTATATAGTCGTTTTTAGGTCACGAGACACTCGGGAGAAGAAAGATCGACGGCATCAGAGCCACGGGGGCAAAAAGGGGGCCTCTCACGCGGCCAAGGAATATGGCCGCGTGGAGGGTCCTATTTGCCACCTGGTTGGCCTTTTGGCCCTCTACTTTGGCCCATGGTCTTCATCTCGAAAATTCTGAACCGTGCTCTTTGGCCTTGCCCTTTTTGGAGTCTCGAAGCTCCCGGAATGTCTGAAACACTAAAAAGTACGTTTTCTGGAAAAACAGGGTTAGAACCAAAAGAAGGGGGATTGTTTTGAAAATCCCCCAAATCATTATAAAACATGAATATAAGTTGCTAATATGTAGGAAAAACAAGTAATAACATGCAAAGTTCATGTATGCATTTTACATGCATCACTATCCTTCTGTTGTCTTGTTTCACAGGTGGTTCTGACAGGGGTTCTAGCAAACGCCCCAAGAAGCAGGTTTCATCTAGGGCCAAGAGGAAGTCTCGGCTCAACTATATGACCGATATCTCTGTTCCGGATTTCTCTGTGCTCAGGCAGAAGGATGTCTACCTCACTCCTCGAGATGCTGCTTGTGATTCTCGTTTCTGGAACTTGGAGCAGTCTTACATTTATGCTGATATTTACTGTGACTTCAAGTTCCCTATCCGAGAGATGCACCCATTTGACTTTGCTGCTATCAAGGAGAAGGAGGAGTTTGCTGAGGCCGCGAGTATTGTTGAGCGGTTCGGGCTTGTGAAGCTCATGGAGACCCAGTGCAACTACATCACTCTACTCGTTACTCAGTTTATGTCTACTCTGGTTTTCAGTAAGGATCAGGTTTGCTGCCTCAAGTGGATGCTGATTCCACTCCTTGTGAGATTCCTTTTCACCATATGGCTCGTCTTCTTGGATACACCTACAGCTCTCATCCTCCTGTTGGTCGCCGTGTGCATGAGGTAGAGAGACCTCGGAGGGAGATGTTCATGTCTGAGTTATATGCTCCTGGATTCACTGTTAGAGGCATTGAGAGACTTCTTCCCCTCTATGATCAGCAGGTGCGCATCTTCAGATCCTTCTTGGTGCTGAGTGGAGGTAATAATGATGCTCTCACCTCTCCTTTGTGCAACCTTCTTATTATGGCTAAGGAGTGCATGGAAGATGAGGACCCGACTGCTTCATATACTGTGGATGTTATGGATATCATTTTTCATGAGCTGTACACTGCTATGATTGGTGGGAACACCATTCCCTATGGTCCGTACATCATGATGCTTATCAAGGATGTGATGAAGAGGGATTTTGCTGAGCTACCCATGGTTGAGCACAAGGTCAAGAAGCTGTAACGTCAAGAGGAAGAAGAAGACCACTCCTGCTGCTCCTGTTCCTCCATTTGAGGGTGGTTCCTCTATGGGGGGTATGCCCTCTTCTAGTTCTCAGCCTACGTCCACTCCTGGTTCTAGCACTATGCGCCATGTCAGGAAGCTCTCCTGGTGTCAGCGCAATGTGCTCTGCATGAAGGTGGACATCCATAATGAGCAGTACATGGCCTATTGCAGGGACACCGAGTTGGCCAGTTCACAGAGTCAGATTCTTCACCACGTGAGTGGTGCTACTGGTGATCTGCCTACTCCTCTTGTTGCTCAGTCTTACTCTGATTGGTCTGCTGATGATCGTACCCCTTGGGAGGGCATTGAGGAGGCTCTCCGGGTCACACATGCTACCTGTAACGCCCGGGGTTTCCCCCCCAAATAGAATTGATTGTTGTTTTTTTTAGTTTTTGCATCGCATGACAAACTCGTGCATCGTCATGCATTTAAAACTTGCACATTGTTTAAAATTCATCAACTCCTATTTTATAAAATTTGTTTGATTGATTAATCAAATTTTAATAGTACAAAGCACTTCCTGAAAATAATGAAACAAAAAAAAATTGAGTGGCCAGACCAGGCCAACAAGGCCCAGTCCAGACCAGCCCAACACCCAAACCCTAGCCCACCTAATCCCTAGCCACACAACGCACACACCCAGGCCACACACGCACACCGCACACACCCAACGCACGCACCACGCACACAACTCACGCACGCCACAGCACACAACACACGCACCGCACGCACAGGAGGGGATCCCTTCGATCCCCTCCATTGACTCCTTCCTCGCTCGAGGCGCCGCCAGGAGGGGTATCGAGCGCTGCCTCCCATCGAGCCCCTCGATCTCCTCCTCCCCATCGACCACGCCCGATCCCCTCGTCCCCTCTTCAGCCCGACCATCCTCCACCTCCCGCCGGCCACCCCACCCAGTTCCCCTCGAGCTCCCGGTGCCCCACACACCTGCCGCCCTCCCCGCACAGGAGCCGCCGCGCCCGTCTGCCCCTCACCTCCTCTCCACCTCTGCTCCCGCCGGACGGCCGAGCCCTGCTCCTCACCGGCCGCTGCCGCCCGGCCCCAACTCGTGGCCGCAGCTGCTGTCCTTGGCGGAGGACTACGGCGGCCGTTTCGTCGCCTTCCATGGCCGCCCGAGCTCTGCGCCACCTCGGCTACCTCAATCCTTTGCTGGATGGCGCCCCATGCTCTGCTCCTCTTCCTCCATGAGCTCGGCCCCTTCACGAGCTCGTGCTTGACCTTGCCGTCACGGCCTCTCCCCCACAACGACGCCAGCGGGACGGCAGTGAGCTGCAACCCCGGTGTTCTCGATCCGCTGCCTCACGTCGGTAGTGTATGGGTGGTCTGGTGGTGTTGGGCTGCTGATGTTGCCGATGGCATGAAAGTGGTTCTTCTGCAGCCTCGGCGACACACGGTTGCATCGACTCCCTTGCCTACTACCTCGACCGTCGATAAGATCTCCCACGGACTCGAAGATCGGAATCTCCAAGCCCTTCATCGGCAACTACATGGACCATGAGGGAACGCCAAGATCTTCTACCCGAGAACGTCCACACCGCCGCGTTCGTGTTGTGGTGGCCGCCTTCGTGCGCGCCCGAAGACCGGGACCGTCAGGTTCGCCTCCGACCCCGAAGATGATGTTGCCGCGGTTCGCCCACGACTACATCGACCCCGGACGTGAACGACTACTTCCTCTATGGTTCAAAGATCCCGGCTTCGACTACTTCGATGGCGATGATCGTGTGATTTGAGAACGAACGTCTACTTCCTCTTCGGACCCCGATGAAAAGTTCGCCCACGACCACCGATGACGTGAACGACTACCTCGGCTACGGAACGAGAACGACTACTTCGACTACTTCCTCGACGTCGACTACTTCCTCTACTACAACTAGGTCGACTACTTCCACGACATCGACGACTTTGTCTACTTCCTCTTCTTCGTCTACTTCCTCCACGTTCCGAAGTTTCCGGCGTTGACCCCGGCGATCCTCTTTCCAACGTGCGAACCCAAACCCTAAATCCCCTATACCTATATGCCCTATTTTCTATAACATATCAACTATGTTTAAAATGTCATCGCATCATGTTTGCATTGCATCTTGTGGGTTTCGGGGTATAGTAATATCATCTAATAATTAAATATGGAATGAGTTGGGATAATTAAATATTATCCCGGTTCCATTTAAAATTGCATAGCTCATCTTTATATTATCTCGCCATGTTAAACAACATTTAATCTTGATGGGTAGATAAATAACTCGAACCTCCTAAATTAAATGTTGGGCTTCCGGCTCAATTTAAATTGATTTAAATTGCATAAATCATAACTAATTCATTTTAACTCCAAATTTGAAAAGTAAAATATGTTTTCCAATCAAAATTCTCTAAACTTTGCAAATATAAACTTTGTTTTCTGTTTTGAATAAATTAAATTGCTGAAAACAACTATTTCTTAATTAAGGCATTAAAATTGCTAATTTGATAACTTGCTCATTTTAATTCCAAATCCAACAAATAAAATATGTTTTCCAACCAGAAAAATGCAAGGAATATTAATATGCCATCCATGTTCATGTTTGCACCTTGCATGTTGCATTTGTAGTAGTGTTATGTATGTTCACCTAATAAATAAATGTGGAATGTGTGGGCTAATTATTTCCAACTGTTGCCCCATTCCATTTAAATTGCCTAACTCATCTAATTTATTGTTTTCCATGCTAAACAACATTTAACTTGATGGTTAGATAAACAACTTGAACCAATTCCTATTTCTCCGGACTCCGGTTCCGATTAAATTGCTTAAGTTGTTTCCCCTGTTGCATCTTGCCATGCCATGCATATAAAATAGGATCATGCTGGATCTTTTGGTCGCCGTAGTAATTGTTGCATCCGGTGTTTCTTTTAGTTCGTTGCTTCTTCGCGGATAGGACGTTGAGATGATGTGAGCAACGACAAGTTCTGCTACCTTGCGGGATCTCAGGCAAGTATACTCACTTGCTGCCAAATGGCTGCCTTTCATCACTTGTTACCGATACTTTCTGTTGTTCTTTTCTGCTAGCCTTAGTAGTAGTTGTTTCTGTTACGAACCTATCACATGAATCCTTTAACCCTGATATTGCCTCACCTCCATACCTATAACCATTGCTTGTTGCCCGTGTCTTACTAGCATGCTTAGGGTTGTTTTGCTCGAGTCTGTTACCCGTTACTTTCTGTTACTATTTCATTATGTTCTGGGGGCTCGATGTTAATCAATCAATCATGTTAATGCTAATGGTAATAATAATTTGACGATAAGGCACCGGCAGGAGGCCCATGGGTGGTTTTGAGGCCTGCTAGTGTCGCCCCCTAATTAGGAAAAGAGTCTTGTCTACTGATCCATGATGAGCGCACTACCCGCATGTGGGAAGCGAGTATGGGCGCCCCCCTCAACTTGACTCGATTCGCATCTCGTCCAAATCGCCACATTTAGTTCGGGTGTTCCATTTGCTGCATGCATGATCTTGCGAGCCCTTGGTACCCGGGTGGAACTTTCGTAGTCGGCATTTAGGGCGGCGTGGTCTTCCAGTGCTATGAGGGTCCCCTTTTCTTCGGGGACTCGATTAGCCGCGCACGCACAGCACGTGGTGCTTTGGGCTTGATGCGAAGAAGAGTTTTGTTGTGTTGAGTGCCCCGCTTGGTGGAACGGCCGTTCCATCTGGCGGGTTATTCATACGTGTACGGCTAAATTGGTGCATCCCTGCAGGGTTAAATCTTCTCGAGAAGTCGTGTTTTCCGCGGTTATGGTTGACCTGGTGAAAGTACTGGCTTACAAGTACTCAGGACAACTTGAACCTAATGATTAACCATATTACACCCAATGATTAATAACTTGACTAGTAATAGGTTTATTCACACAATAACTTGATTCACCTTTAATCCAACCGTGTGAGTTATCCTCGGATTGCTTCTTCGGATAAGGGGCGAGATCCAGGATGGGTTTGTTTGAAGTTATCTTTCAGTTGGTTACAATACTCGATCTTATCTTCTTTCTGTTAGTCGGAAGTTGTAGTATATCTCTGTAGTTGGTTAGAGCAGCCCGCTGCCGCTTCTTTGCAATAATCCCTTCCTTCCGTTGTACCCAAAGTATTTGTATCTTGTGATGACTGGTTACGCCGGTATCTTGTGAGTATGGGTTTTATCCCCCTTGCCAGTACTTAACCGTACTGACCCACGAATCTCTTTCGTGGCTGCATATTCAGCATTGCAGTCAACAGGTTTGAAGTCTGACGACGTTAGCTTGGGAATCCCTCCGGCTTGGCCTGGGCAGGGATTGGACGCCATCGGTTATCTTCAGGACTCTTAGTCCAATTTGTATCTTGTCCGTAGTCGGACACTATGTTGTTTCTTCCGCTGTTATTTGGATCTTTGTATTGTATCAGTTGTATTCTTGAATCGTTTGAGTCGTCTTGTATAAATCTCTTCTGTTGTTGTGGATTATTCGTGAACTGTTGTAATGTTATCACAAGTGGCAACCTGGAATCGGTTATTATGCGGATTTGGCGAAAATGCTGAAATCTGCATAGTGAACGATCTCGGGGCGTCACACTACCACTTCTAGGGCTGCTGTTGAGGATGATGAGGAGGATGATGCTGATACTGAGGATGAGCGCGAGGCACAGGGAGAGTCCGAGGAGTCTGCTAGCGAGTCCTCTGAGCATTCTGATGCTTAGAACTGTGTTGGGACGTTAGCTTAGTTATTCCTCTCCTTTTTGGTGTCTCGATGCCAAAGGGGGAGAAGTAACTCCTAGACTACGGGATTTGCATGGGTTCGGGCACAAGCGTATGCTTTTATCATTTCTTGATTGCTTGTGTCCATTTTAGTTTCGTTTATTATCTCGTTTAAAACTATGTGTTATTGTGTGTGAGACTATGTTGGTTATCTTGGATATTATCATGGATTATCTATGTTGGTGGCTATATGTTTTTCTACCTTATATGTTGAGGATATTATATATTGTTGTGCTTGGTTATTATTGGATATCATCCCTACGCACAAGGTATATACGTCTACCTTATTCTCATCATGTTTGTGAGGTTGGTACTTTGGCATGTTTGCTACTTGTTGGAAATTCTCCCCGTATATTATTGCATCTATTTGCATTTGAGGCAAACAAAAGGTATGCATATAGATAGGGGGAGACATTTCCATTTTGTTTCAAACATGTTCTAGTCAAGGTTTTATTGCAAATCTTAGTATTGTCATCTAACACCAAAAAGGGGGAGATTGAAAGTGCATTTCGTTTTCCTGGTGTATTGTGTGTTAGTTAACAATACTAAGTACATTTTTGTCGAGGTGTTTAGCGTGCAGGTGTTATACTTAACATCGGCATCGATCACCAAAAAGTCGGTGAAGTTTGACCTGAGAGATTTGGGACAGAAGACAACCGGATTATTTGGAACAGGATTATTCGGGGGAGCCGGATATTCCGGTCTGGAAAATTCTGGACCATTTTCGGACAGAGATGAGCCGGATTATTTGAACCAGATTATTCAACTCGGACCGGATATTCCGGTTGTGGAGTGTTTGCTCGAAAACGGCTAAGGACTGGAAGGAAAAACTGACAGAAGTGAGCCGGATTATTCGTACCGGATTATTCCGGAGGAGCCGGAATATCCGGTACAGTTGCCTGCGCGGATCAGAAGCGAGACGGATTATTTGTACCGGATTATTCATGGGCAACCGGATAATCCGGTTAAAGTCAACAGGATTCGAGAAGAGAAGCTGACCGGATATTCCAGTCCCAAAATCCTGCACAATGACTAGTTGTGAGGAGGGGCTATAAATACCCCTCCTCTTCTTCGTCAAGATCTAGTTCTTCCCCTTAGCATTTATTAGCATTTAATATCTCACCAAATCCCTCATAACTCCCGATCCCTCCACCCAATATTGAAGATCTTTCGAGGATTGAAGGAGAAGGCCCCGATCTACATCTTCACCGAGCCGTTCTTCATTTCCCCCTCTCTAGCTCGAGGGATCTAGCCTAGGGTTTCCTCTTGTGGAGAACCTAGGCATCTTGATACTTGTTGGTGATTCAAGAAGATTTGGGAGCCCCCAATTTGGTTGTGGGTGTGTGCCCCAAGTTGTTTGTAAAGGACTCGATCCCCGCCTCAAAGGGGTTCAATAGTGGAAGGTGAACTAGGCCTTTGTGGAGGAGTTCATCGGAGAATAGGGTGAGGCCTTTGTGGCGTTGAGTAGGCCTTCGTGGCGAGCTCACACCCCTCCAACGAGACGTACTCCCCTAAAAAGGAGGAACTCGGGAATACATCGCGTCTCCGTGTGCTTCACTTTGGTTACCTCGTTTCCTCACTCTCTTTACTTACCGCTTGCATTGTGTTTAGCATTATCCTTGTTATTTAGGTAAATTCACCGTAGCCACATTATCTGGAGAATTTACCTTTGTGTCAAGCCTAAATCGAAAGAAAAATTAAAATTGGTCGTAGCACCTATTCACCCCCCCCCCCCTCTAGGTGCCCATACTTTATTTTCAGCACGGCTTAAGCGTGTGACGCCTAAAGGCTCGATAAAACACATACATTTTCGGGAACTTACCGAACAATAACCAACAGCAGCATCGTGGATGCCCATGATGACTCATGTGTTCACGAAGAACGAGGGAACCTTATAAGTTACGCATTGCACTTATTCCCTTAACATCACGATACCAACGGTATCTGATGACGTGAGAACACACGTTCATTAAGAGACCCCAAGAGGAAGGTATGAAGAGTACATTAGCAAATATTCCCTTAGAAAGAAACCAAGGTTTAATCGGACCAGTAGGAGAAAGAAATCACTTCTAAAGGTTGTTGATAACTGATGTTGGCAGGGCGCACTACCAGGCTCAGTAGCAACATGGAATCTGCACACAACACAACCAAGATACTTTGCCCCAAAAAACAGTGATTGTCAATCTCACTGATCTTGATGAAACAAAGGATTAGACGTATAGTGTGGAAAATGGTGTTTGTTTGCAGCGAATGAAATGACAACAATGATTGCAGTAGAAATATGAACAATGTTTGCAGTAGGTTGTATTATGAGTGTAAAAGAATGGACCGGGCTCCACAGTTAACTAGTGGTGTCTCTCCATAAAAGATAAATAACATGATGGGTGAACCAATTACAGTTGGGCAATTGACAGAAATAAAGGTTGCACCGTAGTGCATATACATGACATGATGATTACTATGAGATTCATTTGGGCATTACAACATGATACATAGACCGTAATCCAACCGCATCTATGACTAATAATCCACCCTCACGACGTCATCCGAGCAAACTTTGGGTATTAAGTTGCAAGCAACATATTATTGCATTAAGTAAAGTGCGTAATGTAAACAATAGAATTATCTTTAGACAAAGAATTGTTGTTTTATCCCTAGTGGCAACAACACATCCAAAATCTTAGAAGTTATTGTCACTCTCCCATATTACTGGAGGCATGAACCCACTATCTAGCATAAATACTCCCTCTTGGAGTTACAAGCATCAACTTGGCCAGAGCATCTACTAGTAACAGAGAGCATGCAAGATCACAAATAACATATAAAAGATAGATCTATAATCAACTTGACAAAGCATTCAATATTCATCGGATCCCAGCAAACACAACATGTAGCATTACAAATAGATGATCTTGATCATGTTAGGTAGCTCACAATATCTAAACATGACGGCATAAAGAGGAGAGGACAACCATCTAGCTAATTCTATGGACCCGTAGTCCAAGGATGAATTACTCACACATCACTCCGGAGGCCGGCATGGTGATGTAGAGCCCTCCGGTGATGATTTCCCCTCCCGGCAGGGTGCCGGGGAGAGCTTCAAAACTGTCCCGAACTAGGGTTGATGACAGCGGCAACGAAACTTTTCATGGACGGAGGCTCGGGTGTTTACGGTTTTCCGGAGGAACACTATTTATAGGCGAAATGGCAATGTCGGTGGGTGTCCAGGGGTCCCACACCACGTGGTGGCGTGGACAGGGGCGCCGCCCTATGGCATGGCCCCCTCTAGGTCTCCTCCGGATTCCGTCTACGTGGGAGAAAATTAGGACCCTGGGATTTTGTTTCATCCAATTCCGAGAATATTTGTAGAAAAACTTTTCTGAAACAAAAAACAGCGGAAAACAGGAACTGGCACTGGGGCATCTTGTCAATAGGTTAGTCCCAGGAAATCCATAAAAATGCTATGAAGTGTATAGAAAACATGTAGCAATTGGCATAAAATTAACATGTTACATCAGAAATTATGGATTCGTTGAAGACGTATCAAGCATCCCCAAGCTTAGTTCTACCCGTTCTCGAGTAGGTAAAACGATAAAAACAAAATAATTTCTGAGGTGACATGCTACCAACACAATCTTGATCATCATTATTTGTAAAAGCATCGCAAGATGAGATCAAAGTACTCTAAACATAGACATGATAGATATAATTTCAACAATGTAAACTTAGAAACCATGTTGCAACATTAAAAGTAATACAAACAAAAGATCATGAATAATAATTTACTAAAAGGTATACGTTCGTTTCGAGCATAAAGAAAACATAACAAAGTGGCATTCCTCTTGTCCTTAAAAGGATAGCAAAACATAAATGCCAGGACACCTTCAAAGTTCAAGTGGTGACAAGAACAAGTAATCTGAGAACAAGTAATAACATATCATGAATCAATCAATAATAAATCTTGGGACTGATGCACATTATACTCAGAATGACAACTATGCTCTCTTAATTGGTGCATGAAGTTAGAAGATGAGGACTCAGCATAAAAGTAAAATAAAGGCCCTTTACAGAGGAAAGTAGGGATTAACTCATGTGCTAGAGCTTTTTAGTTGATAAAAAAGGTACTGAAAACAATTTTGAGAGAGGTGTATGTCTATGTCAACGAATCGGCAAACAAACAATACGTTACGTCACATGTTAACTAGACTTTATAAGAGCGGCTCCCATTGAAGGACGTCCTTTCTACTGGGGTCAGTAGATCATCCCTCTTCTCTTTTGTTTACACACTTATGAACTTTGCTTAAGTGATAAATCAGGGGCAAAAAGAGTGAAGAGAATTTGTAGTAACCAAGTTTAAGGCTGGGCACCCCATTGCCACCTCTTCTAGCGAATTGGATAAGCAGATGTGCCACTAGTCCAGGTGTAAGAAAGTCTTATCAACAAGTGAAATAAATATCGTCTACCGGCGTCCTCATGAGCTAAAACAGAGCACAAAATAGGTATAATTTTAAAGGTTTTAAAGGTAACACATGAGCAATTTACTTGAAGTGGCGTTTAAATACCACATATAGGAAGGTATGGTGGACACATTTGGAAAACTTTTGGTTTTTTTGGGAGTTGGATGCACGAATAGAGCTTATACTCAGTACATGTGAAGGCTAGCAAGAGACTGGGAGAAACAAACTAAGATAGAAATAATGGCCATAATCATGCATAGCGACAAAACATTATTAATCAAAGCATCAATGATATTACATGTCAAAAACTAAATGATCATAGAGGCTAGAGGCACTGGCGGAGCTTCCTAGGAATAGTTAGGCGGGCCAGCCCAAAGAAATGACTACAGATTTTTGTTTTCACACACAAGTTAGCACTTGTGCTTCAACGTTTTGAGCAAAGATGGGCGGGCACGGCCCAGTTTGCCTTCAACAGAGCTCCGCCTCTGGCTAGAGGTGACTGGTTTGTAGTCATAACATGGTGTAAGCATGCGCCAAGTCAACCAAAATAAAGTATTCGAAGGAGAATACCACAATATTATGCTTTGATATGGTAAAAACAACTCATGATTTCTTTCAATGGCACATTAAGCACTCTAAGATATTTGAGACAAGTCATGCTACATCAATAACTACTAAGCATTAAAATAATATCTAGCATGACATGTTAAAGTCTAAGACAAAGTCTAAACAAGCTTCTCTTTGCACCGTTATAAGCATGAAATATTTTTTTGGTTTACAACACCAAACACTTTAGTTCAATAAAAACTCTCTATATAGTTTATCAATGAAACAAGGGAGTATTACTACTCTACAAGAACTAACAGCTATGAATAAGAGATGCATGAAAAACATGAGCTAAAAGAATTGCAACGCCTAGACAATAAATTAATAATATGAGTATTCATATGAAAAAGCGGAGCGTGTCTCTCTCCAACAAAAGAATGCTAGGATACAACCAAGTTTATTACAGCAAAGGAAAAAAATCAAAGCAAATAGACGCTCCAAGTAAAGTACATATGATGTGACCGAATAAAAATATAGTTTCACTAGAAGTGACCTAATAAGTTGTTGATGAAGAAGGGGATGCCTTGGGCATCCCCAAGTTTAGACGTTTGAGTCTTCCTGAAATTTGCTGGTATGATCCAGGGGCATCCCCAAACTTAGGATTTTCACTCTTCTTGATCACATTATATCATCCTCTTCTCTTGACCCTTGAAAACTTCCTTCAAACCAAACTAGAAGTAATTCTTGTTAGAGGGTTAGTGCACAATAAAAACTCACATGTTCTAGATGGACACAAGCATTATAAATACTTTATAAGCATTATCTACAACCACTGATGTTTTGTGGCGCAAAGAAATCCACTCACCATAGTAAAAGAGAGAATGCAAAGTAAAAATGCAGAATTGTCAAAACCAGAACAGTCTGTAAAGACGAATTGTTTGGAGGCACCTACGTTGCTCAAATCAGAAAACTCAGAACAACAAAACGTTGCGTAAATAGATGAGGATCATGCAATTTTTTTTCCAGAATGTTTTGGCTTTTTTGGAAATTTATACGAATTAAACAGTGGACAGCAAAAATCTGTTCCTGCGCAGAAATCCAATTCTAGCATCAACTTTTCACTAGAGACTTCACTTGGCACAACAATTCGAAAAAGTAAAGATACAAAGGAGTTGATACATAAGTAAAAAACACCTTGACTCAAAGAAAACAAAAGAAAAATTGCATAAGTAAAATATGGGTTATCTCCCAAGAGTGCTTTTCTTTAAGACCTTTCAACTAGGCACATAAAGAGAGAATCAAGTGTTTTAAAATGAAGAAGCATCCAAATCGAGAACAAAAACCTCCTCAACAATGCATTTTATTTTATCTATATAAGTTTAATATGTCCCTCTCTCAATACTTTTAGATTCACTATTTTTATCAAATGGGTTTTCAGGAACAATCGAATCGAAATTCTTTTCCAAAGCTTCATGTATTCCTACGAGTTTAAAAGGTACTCGTATTTTGATCTCTTCCTAATTTTTAGGTTTGATTTTGTCCAATTTTGTCAAGAGCACCAATAACATCTACACATGAGCCTAGCATGTTAAAACGATCAAAGACTTTCCTAGCTTCTATAGAAACATCACCAAATTCTTTAAGCAAAGTTTCCAGAATAAAATGTCTCTTTTCAATATCCTCAGCATCATTTAGGTTAAGAAACATTTGCTGCATTATGGGGTTAAGGTTAACAAACCTAGCCTCTAACATGTAAACTAAAGAAGCTGCAGCAGTTTCATAATCTGGAGCAAGTTCTACTATGGATCTATCCTCAAAATCATCATGCTTACTAACATGATTAAAGAATTCTTCAATGTTCATCATTTCCAATTATAGAACCACTACCTATTGATACATATTTCGGGGTGTACTTAGGGAGTAACATGATGAACTAAAAGCAGGGTAGAAAAAATAACAACTATAATAGGAACTAATTTTTTTGTGTTTTTGATATAAAGAAGCAAAAAAGACAAAATAAAATAAACTAAGCAAAAAAAAGTAAAAAGATTGGAGGTGAGAGACTCCCCTTGCAGAAATCCTCTTCCTCCCCGGCAACAGCGCTAGAAAATATGCTTGATGACATCAGAACACACGTTCGTTGGGAGACCCCAAGAGGAAGGTATGAAGAGTACAACAACAAGTTTTCCTTCGAAAAGAAACCGATGTTTAATCGGACCAGTAGGAGAAAGAAATCACTTCTGAAGGTTGTTGATTACTGATGTTGTCAGGGCGCACTACCAGGCTCAGCAGCAACGTGGAATCTGCACACAACACAACTATACTTTTGTCCAACGAAACAGTGAGGTTGTCAATCTCACTATTCTTGCTGAAAACAAAGGATTAGACGTATAATGTGGAAATTAGTGTTGGTTTGCAGTGAATGAAATGAGAACAATGATTGCAGTAGAAATAAGAATAGTGTTTGCAGTAGGTTGTATTCTCAATGTAAAAGAATAGAACAGGGTCCATAGTTCACTAGTGGTGTCTCTCCATAAAAGATAAATAACATGCTGAGTGAACAAATTACAGCTGGGCAATTAACAGAAATAAAGACTGCATCGTAGTGCATATACGTGACATGATGATTACTATGAGATTCATTTGGGCATTAAAACATGATAAATAGACCGTAATCTAACTGCATCTATGACTAATAATCCACCCCGAAGACGTCATCCGAGCAAACTTTGGGTATTAAGTTGCAAGCAACAGATTATTGCATATGTTGATCAAGTAGCTGGCAGTGTTGGCAGCCTCAGCCCAAAAACACCTATTCATACGGGCATTGGACAACATGCAGTGAGCTTTGGAGATGATCGTCATGTTCATCCGCTCGGCTACACCATCCTGCTGAGGTGTGTACGGGGTGGTGTGAGCTTCACAACGCCTTCCTGCACGCAATAATCATCAAAATCATGCGAACAAAATTCGCAACCATTGCCAGTACGAAGCAACTTCACCTTCCTCTCAGTTTGCTTTTCAATCATAACTTTCCACTCTTTAATCGCAGCAAAAGTATCATCCTTAATTTTTAGGAAATAAGGCTAAACTCTTCTAGAGTAATCATCAAAGATAGTAACCATATAACGAGAAACACCATAAGAGGGCTTACGTGAAGGCCCCCACAAATCAGCAAGTACATAATCCAATGTACCTTTAGTGGTATGAAGGGAAGCATTGAATTTAACTCTCTTATGCTTACCAAACACGCAGTGTTCACCAGAACAGCAACTTACTCATATTGCAGTTCTTAAAAATTCTCTCTTCACCAATTCTGCCATATGATGTTCACTCATGTGTCCAAGTCGCTTATGCCAAAGGTTAATCATACTTGGATCATCATTAGTAATAACAGTAGAAGTACCAGACAAAGTTCTACCTCTAAGAATATATAACTTGGCAGAATTCATATCACCAATCATAACAATGAGAGAACCTTTTGATACCTTCAGGCTTTTATCCCCTTCGGCATACTTGTACCCTTCACGGTCAAGGGTACTCAACGAGATCAAATTTGTTTCCATGGATGGTATGTGTTTCACTCCAGTCATCGTACGTGTCATCCTGCTACATCTTGATGGTGCCTTGACGGGGAGACTTCTTGATGATGATGAATTTTAAGTCCCCGGTAACGGCGCCAGAAATTCTTGTTGCTATGGATGGCGTGTTGGGAACCCCAAGAGGAGGGTGTTGTAACACCTTGGGTGTTACCCTTAGTAGAAAGTGTTTGTTTTCTTTTTGCTTTGCATCACATGCATCACATAAGCATTGCATTCTGTTTTCAAAACAACTCCAAATTCAAAACCACTTTAAACTTTCACACATGTCCAAATTTTCCAATTCAAAAATTGCCAACTAAGCATCTCAAATTGTTTTCAATAGTTTGAAGTTATTTAAATTGCTTACTCACTAAAAATTCCTTTTTATCAAACACCCTAATGGCAAATTAAATTTCAAATCATTTCAATCATAATGGGCATGATCCAATTGTGGTTCAAACACTAAAATTTTGCAAACAATTAAAATTCAATAAATGTTTTCATAATTGTTGAGTTCATTGAATAAAAATTGTTTGAAAAATCAACTCCTTATGATTACTAATGGAAATTCAAATCACAATTTAAAAATCCAATTAATAATTCAAAGTTTGAAATCAATGCTAACATTTGCTTTTAATTATTGTTTTGCAACTTAATAAAATTTAATTATCAAATAAAAACCCCAAACTCTATTTGGAAAATTCAACTAACAACATTAAACCAAAGTAAGATTTCAAACTTGTGAAATAATGTAAACATTTGCTTTAATTTCTGTTTTAAAAATTAACACAAATAATTATAAAAGAAAAACCCTATTTCTTTTCTATCTCCCTCTCCTTCATCCCTTACAAAAAAAAAGAGACAAAGGAAATAACAAAGCAAAAAAAAAAAAAGAGAGGGGTGAGGAGAGAGAAAGCCCACCCCATCCCTTTTTCTCCCCAGCCCACTTCCCCTCTGGTGGCCCGATACCCCCTGTTGTTGTCGTCTTCCCCCTCGATGATGGCGTCAGCAGTACGACTGCTCCCTCACCGTTGATCATCTCCCTCCCCTCCTCGATTGCTGCCGTACGAGCTCAAACTCTCCTTAAAACCACGCCATCCCCTCTGCTCGCTAGCCCCTAACCCTAGACCTCTAGCCCTAGCGTCGCCGCTTCTCCTCTCTTCCCCCCCCCCCCCCCCCGATTCCTTCTGTCTGAACCCCAACCAGTAAACCAACCCCACTGCCTCCTCATCGCGCTGCAGCCACGATCACCTCGAGGTCACTCCGATGCCGGGAATGGGACCGTGGTGGCTCCGTCCACCTCCCCGTTTCATCGCGGGTTGCTGGGAGACGCCGTGGTGGCCGCGCCGTCGCCGGGAGCACCACCTCGCCGCGGCTGCCATCGACAGCAGCTCGCCTCCTCGACAACCACCGAGGTGAGTGCTACCTCTCCCCTTCCCCTCTCCTATCCGCATCCACACACGCACACACCAGCGCACTCGCCACGCACCTGCACACACACCAGTGCACAGCAGTAGCAGCGCCGGCCTGCGATCATCGTTGCTTCCGCGCTTCGTCAGTTCAGAGATCGGTGCCGAACACTTTCAGTTAACATCCGCGCGCGTTGCCTTTTCTTCAGGCAGTAACCTGTACCAACACAAAAACAGGAACAGCCCAGTGGTGCAGTCCCTTGCGCGCACCACTGCAGTCGTGGGTTCGAATCCGGGTGAGGCAAAAAGCCCCCCAATTTTTTTGCTCTTCTACACGCGCTCGCCCTGGCCCACTGGTCATTCACCTCACAGCACACACACGCACACGTGGGTGCCAACTGTGCACGACCCCACTGGTCATAGGCACTGGGTAGGGGTGCCCTGCGTGACACAAGTTTCAGGCCCTTTTTCTAATTTCCAAAATTCCAGAAAATGAGTGTACCTTCTATAAATCATAACTTTTAATTGGTAGCTCCAATTTGCACAAACCAAATATGTATCCCCATCAAAATTTCATGAACTTTTCAAATATGCTTTTTGTTTTCTGTTTTGATTATTTCAAATACATCCAAATTCCAAATTCAAACAAATCCTCTTAATTTTGATTAATTCCATAAGTAATTCATACTTAATTCAATTGACCCAAATAAAATATGTTTTTCAGTCCAAATTCAATGTACTTTCTGTTTATCAACTTTGTTTTGCATTTTGGGCAATTAAAATTAATGTTATTTCATAATTCTTAAAAATGACAAACTAAATGGCATAATTAATAACTTTCAAATGGTTGCCCCAAATTAAATACTCAAAACATGAATTTCATCCAAAATCACATGCCACACTTGAATATCAACTTTGTTTTCTGGTTTGCCACATTTAAATTGAATAATTGTTCCATCTCTTAATTAATGCAATTAAATTGGTAACATGCTTAATTAAATCATTTGAAATTGTTTTCCAACAAATAAAATATGTTTTCCATGCCATTTTGAACCACCTTTTCAAATATAAATTTTGTTTCATGTTTTGAATAATTAAAATTGCTTGAATAATTTAAACCTTGTTTAAATCATTTAAATTTGCTAAATTCATAACTTGCTCAAAATTAAATTATTTTTGAACTTATAAAATATGTTTTCAAACCAGTAAAACATAACCTTTTCAAATATGAATTTGAATTTATGTTTTGAACAAATAAGATTCAAATAATATTCAAACTTGAATTAAATTCAATTAAAACTTGTTTAATCTTGTTTAATTCATAATTAAATCATTGTAATTCCTTTTCCAATAATTGAAACATGTAATCCACCTAAAATTTTGTGTTCTAATCAAATATGAACTTTGTTATCTGTTTTGAACAATTTAACTTGATGAAAACAACAAATGCTTGTGTGACACCTTTAAGAAACGAAAATTCCAAAACTTAATAAGTGAAATTCAAAATGGGTAAACCTTATTTTTTCCATTGGTTCTATTGTTGTTATTTTGTTGTTTTCCTCATCCATGCATCATGCTAATCCACTATCACCTGTTGGCTAGTTGTAAAACAATTGTTTCAACCATAATTCATGGGCTTTTCATATGCAATCCCCAAATTGCATATGGGTCCATTTAAACATGTTATCATGTCAACTAGTTTATTTCTATGCATCCATTAAATTGTCATGCATCCATATCTTGATCATGCTGGATCCTTTGTCGTAGTAGTAATTGTTGCATCCGGTGTTTGTTCGAGGTTCGTTGCTTCTTCCCGGATAGGACGTTGAGATGGTGTGAGCAACGACAAGTTCTGTGGATGTACCTCTACTTGCTGGATTCCAGGCAAGTATACTCACTTGTTGCCAAATGGCTGCCTTTCATCACTTGTTCCCTATTCTTTCCGTTGTTCTTATTCTAGCCTGTGATACGATGCTTGTGTCTCGATCCTATTATTGTTTACCTTGCAGCCATGATATAGCTTTTCCTTCCACTTCCTATTAACTGTTGTTTGTTTACCCTGTTGTCCCTCGTGTCATAGTTGCATGCTTAGTGTTGTTTGCGCTCAAGTCATGTTGTCCGTCTGATCACCTGTTTAGTTGATAGTTGGGTTTCAATTCAATCAACAACATGTTAATGTCTTGGGTAATAATAATTTGATGATAAGGCACCGGCAGGAGGCCCGGCGTGGTTTTGAAGCCTGCTAGTGTCGACCCTAATTAGGAAAAGGGTCTTGTCTACTGATCCATGATGAGCGCACTAACCGCATGTGGGAAGCGAGTATGGGCGCCCCCCTCAATTTGACTCGATTCGCATCTCGTCCAAATCACCACACTTAGTTCGGGCTTTCCATTTGATGCACGCATATGCAGGTACGAACCCTTGGCGCCAGGGTGGAACTTTTTGTAGTCGGCATTTAGGGCGGCGTGGTCTTCCAGTGCTATGAGGGTCCCCTTTTCTTCGTGGGGCTCGATTAGCCGCGCACGCACAGCACGTGGTGCTTTGGGCTTGATGCGAAGAAGAGTTGAGTTGTGTTGAGTGCCTCGCTTGGTGGGTTAGCTCCCTGCCTGGCGGGTCATTCTTACGTGTACGGCCAAATTGGTGCACCCCTGCAGGGTTAAATCTTCTCGAGAAGCCGTGTTTTCCGCGGTTATGGTTGACTTGGTGAAAGTACTGGCTAACAAGTACTCAGAACAACTTACACCTAACTAATGATAACTTGACTAGTAACAGTCTTATTGACACAATAACTTGATCCATCCTTAATCCAACAGTGTGAGTTATCCTTGGGTTGCTTCCTTAGTAGGGGGTGACACTGGATGGGTATTGTTTGGTGAGTAGTTGTAGTTGGTTACGATACGCTATCTTATCCCCCTCTTTTAGCCGGATGTTGTAGTCTCCGTAGTTGGTTAGTGCAGCCCGCTGCCGCTTATTTGCAATAATCCCTTCCTTTCCATTGAACCCGTAGTATTTGTATCTTGTGATGACTGGCTACGCCGGTATCTTGTGAGTATGGTTTATCCACTTGCCAGTACTTAACCGTACTGACCCACGAATCTTTTTCGTGGCTGCATATTCAACATTGCAGTCAACAGGTTTGAAGTCTGACGACGTTAGCTTGGGAATCCCTCCGGCTTGGCCTGGGCAGGGATTGGACGCTCTCGGTTATCTTCAGGACTCTTAGTCCCATTTGTATCTTGTCCGTAGTCGGACGCTATGTTGTTTCTTCCGCTGTTATTTGGATCTTTGTATTGTATCAGTTGTATCCTTGGCTCGTTTGAGTCCTCTTGTATATATCTTTGCTGTCGTTGTTGTGGATTATTCGTGAACTGTTGTAATGTTATCACAAGTGGCAACCTGGAATCGGTTATTATGTGGATTTGGCGGGAATGCTGAAATCTGCATAGTGCCCGATCTCGGGGCGTCACAAATGGTATCAGAGCCTTGGTTCCGATTCCCGAGATTGTTTCGATACGAATGGTTATCGAAGCAACGGGTCCTCAAAGCCTGTAGGTTAACCTCGCTAACGGTCGTTCTTTCTAGAGTGTCAAAAACTATTTCTGCTAAACTATTTTGGAAAACATCTCAATAGGATTCTTGTTTTCTCCTTATCTCTATTCTATTTCCCCTCCCATCTTATTTGTTTTGGAGTCTCCCCCCTTGTCTATCTTTCAAAGTGTTAGGATCCTACGTGGGTGGACGTTTTCTGAGCCCTTAACCTAATAGGTTCGATCATCGGAAGATTCCTGGTGGAAAAACATCGTCGTCACTCCGAGCAAGAATCCCTTGTTAGTGGTGTCGAGGATATCAGCTGGAAGCATGAAGAATCGATAGTCGAACTTCTTTCCCCTCCCGGGTTAGCAGGTGGATTGCGAGGGCGCAATCCCTTGTTAGTGGTGTCGTCTGTAACACCTTGGGTGTTACCCTTAGTAGAAAGTGTTTGTTTTCTTTTTGCTTTGCATCACATCCATCACATAAGCATTGCATTATGTTTTCAAAACAACTCAAAATTCAAAACCACTTTAAACTTTCACACATGTCCAAATTTTCCAATTCAAAAATTGCTAACTAAGCATCTCAAATTGTTTTCAATAGTTTGAAGTTATTTAAATTGCTTACTCACTAAAAATTCCTTTTTATCAAACACCCTAATGGCAAATTAAATTTCAAATCATTTCAATCATAATGGGCATGATCCAATTGTGGTTCAAACACTAAAATTTTGCAAACAATTAAAATTCAATAAATGTTTTCATAATTGTTGAGTTCATTGAATAAAAATTGTTTGAAAAATCAACTCCTTATGATTACTAATGGAAATTCAAATCACAATTTAAAAATCCAATTAATAATTCAAAGTTTGAAATCAATGCTAACATTTGCTTTTAATTATTGTTTTGCAACTTAATAAAATTTAATTATCAAATAAAAACCCCAAACTCTATTTGGAAAATTCAACTAACAACATTAAACCAAAGTAAGATTTCAAACTTGTGAAATAATGTAAACATTTGCTTTAATTTCTATTTTAAAAATTAACACAAATAATTATAAAAGAAAAACCCTATTTCTTTTCTATCTCCCTCTCCTTCATCCCTTACAAAAAAAAAGAGACAAAGGAAATAACAAAGCAAAAAAAAAAAAGAGAGGGGTGAGGAGAGAGGCAGCCCACCCCATCCCTTTTTCTCCCCAGCCCACTTCCCCTCTGGTGGCCCGATACCCCCCTGTCGTTGTCGTCTTCCCCCTCGATGATGGCGTCAGCAGTACGACTGCTCCCTCACCGTTGATCATCTCCCTCCCCTCCTCGATTGCTGCCGTACGAGATCAATCTCTCCTTAAAACCACGCCATCCCCTCTGCTCGCTAGCCCCTAACCCTAGACCTCTAGCCCTAGCGCCGCCGCTTCTCCTCTCTTCCCCCCCCCCCCCCCCCCGATTCCTTCTGTCTGAACCCCAACCAGTAAACCAACCCCACTGCCTCCTCATCGCGCTGCAGCCACGATCACCTCGAGGTCACTCTGATGCCGGGAATGGGACCGTGGTGGCTCCGTCCACCTCCCCGTTTCATCGCGGGTTGCTGGGAGACGCCGTGGTGGCCGCGCCGTCGCCGGGAGCACCACCTCGCCGCGGCTGCCATCGACAGCAGCTCGCCTCCTCGACAACCACCGAGGTGAGCGCTACCTCTCCCCTTCCCCTCTCCTGTCCGCATCCACACACGCACGCACCAGCGCACTCGTCACGCACCTACACACACCAGTGCACAGCAGTAGCAGCGCCGGCCTGCGATCATCGTTGCTTTCGCGCTTCGTCAGTTCAGAGATCGGTGCCGAACACTTTCAGTTAACATCCGCGCGCGTTGCCTTTTTTTCAGGCAGTAACCTGTACCAACACAAAAACAGGAACAACCCAGTGGTGCAGTCCCTTGCGCGCACCACTGCAGTCGTGGGTTCGAATCCGGGTGAGGCAAAAAGCCCCCCAATTTTTTTGCTCTTCTACACGCGCTCGCCCTGGCCCACTGGTCATTCACCTCACAGCACACACACGCACACGTGGGTGCCAACTGTGCACGACCCCACTGGTCATAGGCACTGGGTAGGGGTGCCCTGCGTGACACAAGTTCCAGGCCCTTTTTCTAATTTCCAAAATTCCAGAAAATGAGTGTACCTTCTATAAATCATAACTTTTAATTGGTAGCTCCAATTTGCACAAACCAAATATGTATCCCCATCAAAATTTCATGAACTTTTCAAATATGCTTTTTGTTTTCTGTTTTGATTATTTCAAATACATCCAAATTCCAAATTCAAACAAATCCTCTTAATTTTGATTAATTCCATAAGTAATTCATACTTAATTCAATTGACCCAAATAAAATATGTTTTTCAGTCCAAATTCAATGTACTTTCTGTTTATCAACTTTGTTTTGCATTTTGGGCAATTAAAAATAATGTTATTTCATAATTCTTAAAAATGACAAACTAAATGGCATAATTAATAACTTTCAAATGGTTGCCCCAAATTAAATACTCAAAACATGAATTTCATCCAAAATCACATGCCACACTTGAATATCAACTTTGTTTTCTGGTTTGCCACATTTAAATTGAATAATTGTTCCATCTCTTAATTAATGCAATTAAATTGGTAACATGCTTAATTAAATCATTTGAAATTGTTTTCCAACAAATAAAATATGTTTTCCATGCCATTTTGAACCACCTTTTCAAATATAAATTTTGTTTCATGTTTTGAATAATTAAAATTTCTTGAATAATTTAAACCTTGTTTAAATCATTTAAATTTGCTAAATTCATAACTTGCTCAAAATTAAATTATTTTTGAAGTTATAAAATATGTTTTCAAACCAGTAAAACATAACCTTTTCAAATATGAATTTGAATTTATGTTTTGAACAAATAAGATTCAAATAATATTCAAACTTGAATTAAATTCAATTAAAACTTGTTTAATCTTGTTTAATTCATAATTAAATCATTGTAATTCCTTTTCCAATAATTGAAACATGTAATCCACCTAAAATTTTGTGTTCTAATCAAATATGAACTTTGTTATCTGTTTTGAACAATTTAACTTGATGGAAACAACAAATGCTTGTGTGACACCTTTAAGAAACCAAAATTCCAAAACTTAATAAGTGAAATTCAAAATGGGTAAACCTTATTTTTCCCATTGGTTCTATTGTTGTTATTTTGTTGTTTTCCTCATCCATGCATCATGCTAATCCACTATCACCTGTTGGCTAGTTGTAAAACAATTGTTTCAACCATAATTCATGGGCTTTTCATATGCAATCCCCAAATTGCATATGGGTCCATTTAAACATGTTATCATGTCAACTAGTTTATTTCTATGCATCCATTAAATTGTCATGCATCCATATCTTGATCATGCTGGATCTTTTGCCGTAGTAGTAATTGCTGCATCCGGTGTTTGTTCGAGGTTCGTTGCTTCTTCCCGGATAGGACGTTGAGATGGTGTGAGCAACGACAAGTTCTGTGGATGTACCTCTACTTGCTGGATTCCAGGCAAGTATACTCACTTGCTGCCAAATGGCTGCCTTTCATCACTTGTTACCTCTTCTTTCCGTTGTTCTTATTCTAGCCTGTGATACGATGCTTGTGTCTGGATCCTATTATTGTTTACCTTGCAGCCATGATATAGCCTTTCCTTCCACTTCCTATTAACTGTTGTTTGTTTACCCTGTTGTCCCTCGTGTCATAGTTGCATGCTTAGTGTTGTTTGCGCTCAAGTCATGTTGTCCGTCTGATCACCTTTAGTTGATAGTTGGGTTTCAATTCAATCAACAACATGTTAATGTCTTGGGTAATAATAATTTGATGATAAGGCACCGGCAGGAGGCCCGGCGTGGTTTTGAAGCCTGCTAGTGTCGACCCTAATTAGGAAAAGGGTCTTGTCTACTGATCCATGATGAGCGCACTAACCGCATGTGGGAAGCGAGTATGGGCGCCCCCCTCAATTTGACTCGATTCGCATCTCGTCCAAATCACCACACTTAGTTCGGGCTTTCCATTTGATGCACGCATATGCAGGTACGAACCCTTGGCGCCAGGGTGGAAATTTTTGTAGTCGGCATTTAGGGCGGCGTGGTCTTCCAGTGCTATGAGGGTCCCCTTTTCTTTGTGGGGCTCGATTAGCCGCGCACGCACAGCACGTGGTGCTTTGGGCTTGATGCGAAGAAGAGTTGAGTTGTGTTGAGTGCCTCGCTTGGTGGGTTAGCTCCCCGCCTGGCGGGTCATTCTTACGTGTACGGCCAAATTGGTACACCCCTGCAGGGTTAAATATTCTCGAGAAGCCGTGTTTTCCGCGGTTATGGTTGACTTGGTGAAAGTACTGGCTAACAAGTACTCAGAACAACTTACACCTAACTAATGATAACTTGACTAGTAACAGTCTTATTGACACAATAACTTGATCCATCCTTAATCCAACAGTGTGAGTTATCCTTGGGTTGCTTCCTTAGTAGGGGGTGACATTGGATGGGTATTGTTTGGTGAGTAGTTGTAGTTGGTTACGATACGCTATCTTATCCCCCTCTTTTAGCCGGATGTTGTAGTCTCCGTAGTTGGTTAGTGCAGCCCGCTGCCGCTTATTTGCAATAATCCCTTCCTTTCCATTGAACCCAAAGTATTTGTATCTTGTGATGACTGGCTACGCCGGTATCTTGTGAGTATGGTTTATCCACTTGCCAGTACTTAACCGTACTGACCCACGAATCTTTTTCGTGGCTGCATATTCAACATTGCAGTCAACAGGTTTGAAGTCTGACGACGTTAGCCTGGGAATCCCTCCGGCTTGGCCTGGGCAGGGATTGGACGCTCTCGGTTATCTTCAGGACTCTTAGTCCCATTTGTATCTTGTCCGTAGTCGGACGCTATGTTGTTTCTTCCGCTGTTATTTGGATCTTTGTATTGTATCAGTTGTATCCTTGGCTCGTTTGAGTCCTCTTGTATATATCTTTGCTGTCGTTGTTGTGGATTATTCGTGAACTGTTGTAATGTTATCACAAGTGGCAACCTGGAATCGGTTATTATGTGGATTTGGCGGGAATGCTGAAATCTGCATAGTGCCCGATCTCGGGGCGTCACAGGTGTGATGAGTACAACGGTATTAATTTCCCTCAGTTAAGAACCAATGTTATCAATCCAGTAGGAGATAGAGGATCTTCGGAAGGTTGATGCCACTAACGGTGGTGATGGCGCCTCACCGGTGTCAGCAACCTGCACACAGCACAACCAAAATACTTTGTCCCAACGGTACAGTGAGGTTTTCAATCTCACTGGTCTTGCTGAAAACAAAGATTAAACGTATAGTGTGGAAAATGGTGTATGCTTGCAGTAAGTAACGAAATCAGAGAATTGTGGTGGTTTGTTTAACAGTTTAGGAAAATGGACCGGGGTTAATAGGTTCACTAGTGGTGTCTCTCCATAAAAGATAGCATGCTGGGTGAACAAATTACAGCTGGGCAATTGACAAATAGAGGTTACACCGTAGTGCACATTCATGACATGGTGACTACTATGATATTTAGTGCGGGTATTACAACAATATACATAGACCGTAATCCAACTGCATCTATGACTAATAATCCACCCTTAGGTTATCATCCGAACCCCCTTAGGTATTAAGTTTCAAGCAACAGGTAATCGCATTAAGCAATGTGTGTAATGTAAGCAATGATTGTGCACGCGGGCACTCACACCGCTGTTTTCTCCCTAGTGGCAATAGCACATCCTCCCCCGTCATGTTTCTGTCACTCGAGCACAGGCGAAAAGGAGGCATGAACCCAACTATCGAGCATAAATACTCCCTCTTAGAGTCACTGGCAACTACTTGGCCAGAGCAACCACTAGCAACGGAAAGCATGCAAGATCACAAATAACATATGCAATAAAGACTATAATCAACTTGGCATAAGTTCAATATTCATCGGATCCCAACAAACACGGCACATAGAATTACATAAGAACAATCTCGCTCATGTTAGGCAGCTCACGATATCTAAACATTGGGGCATAGGAGGAGAAGACAACCATCTAGCTACTGCTATGGACCCGTAGTCCAAGGATGAACTACTCACGCATCACTTTGGAGGCAGGCATGGTGATGAAGAGGCCTCCGGGGATGATCTCCTCTCCGGCAGGGTGCCGTGAGACAGCTTTAGAACCCCCTGATCTAGGGTTGACGACAACGGCGGTTGCGGAACTTTTCGGGGATTTTTTATCAGGTACGTAGGGTTTTCCTTCGGAGGGGAATAAATAGGCGAAAGGGCGGCGCCAGTGGGACACCAGGGTGGCATCACCACTCCCAGGCGCGGCCAAGGGGGGCGCGCCTGGCTATGGTGAGGGCCCCCTAGTGCCCATCTTCAACTCCTCTTCGGACTTCTTGATGCTTCCGGGGAAAATAGGAACTTCGGGATTCGTGGGGTCCAATTCCGAGAATATTTCCAGAACAACTTTTCTGAAATAAAAAACAGCAGAAAACAGGGAACTCGCACTTGGCATCTTGTTAATAGGTTAATCCCCGAAAACGTGTAAAAATGCTATAAAGAAGGGAGAAACATGTAGCAATTGGCATAATATCAACATGGAACATCAGAAATTATAGATACGTTGAAGACGTATCACATCCCACCATGGGTCTTGATCTGAAAAGATCCAACGCCAACAATGTGACATTTGTTGTCGTTCCCCACACGCACAAAATCTTCAGTCTGCATAGTCTCATAAGAACTGAACCAATCTTTGTTACAGAAAATATGAAACGAACAAGCAGTATCAAGAATCCATTAATCATCACGGGTAACACATGCAGCAAAAACAGCTAAGCATTCACCATCCGACCTATTATCACCAGCAACAACATCAGCCTTACCATTACCATTACCGTTAGATTTATTTTTCGGTTGGTAAGTACCGTTCCTTTTCTCCTTGTTCTGCACCTTCTAGCAATCCTCAATGGTGTGATTGGTTTTCTTACAGTATCTGTAGAACTTGTCTCGTCCTTTGGACTTTGAACGGTCCCTGCTCTTATCTTTGTTGTTGATGTTGTAGTTGTTGTCTCGCTACTCAGGTCCGTCTCGTACCTACCATGCATCGCCTTTGGAGAATGATGCGTTAGACTGTACCATAACTTTCATCTTTTCCCTCGTCTGCAGGGCCTCACAAACTTCCGCGATAGTTACTTCATCGTGGCTTAATAGTATGGTATCCCGCAGGTTTGTAAAAGAACTAGGTAGCAAACATAATAACAGAAGAGCTAAATCTTCATCCTCATATTTTACCTCCATCGACACTAGGTCGGCCACGATCTCTTTAAAGATTGACAAGTGGTTCATCACAGAACCATCATCTTGCATCTTGAGCGAGGAGAACTTCATATTTATGTGCATCTTGCTGGTTAGATTCTTTGACATGCATATCGATTCCCGCTTAAGCCACAACGCTGCCGCGGATTTCTCCTGCAGCACCTCTTGCAATATGTCATTAGATAGATGAACTTGAATCAAAGACAAAGCCTTACGATCTTTGCGCTTCTCCTCAGGAGTCCACTCCCTTGCTTCCTTATCCCTGAACGAATTTAGCGCCACATCAAGATCCGATGCTTGCAATAGAACCGCACGCATCTTGACTTGCCATAGAGAAAACCTCGTATTGTAGTCCAGCAAAGGTAGATCAAACTTCATCGATGCCATCGTGAAACCCTAATCTGAAACATGGCTCTGATACCACTTATTACACATAATAGAAAAATAACGATGAAGTTAAACAAGATCGAACCAACGGGGACACGAGATTTTAATGTGGAAAACCCTTCCAACAAGTAAGAGTAAAAATCACGGGCGCCAGTCAGCAATACTTCACTATTTTGGGTGAGGCTACAAATGTGTCGGGATTTACAATGTGTGGCTTATCCCGAACGACAACTTACACGAGGTATATAAAGGCGGTCCTGACCTAACTAGGTCGGCAAGGGTGAATCCAACTCCAACTCGGTAACAACTCGTATCGTACCCTAAGCCTCCAGCGACGGGCCTCGCTTCGCTCCATCCAAAGTTTACTTTATCTTTATATAAATTTGGATCACCACAAAATAACAAACACGTGTAGTGTACTCCTCTACTGATCCCAGTTGAGCTAACACTAGGAGTTGTCGCATGACTAGAGTGTGTTTGCTTTTTCCCCAACGCTCCCTCACCATTTAACACAAATCTAATCAGTTCACCACCTTCTTCTTCTTCTGACTAGTTTTCAATCATAACACGACATTTCCTACCATATTCATAGAAGCGAATTTGACCTTCATGTGAGCTGAAACTCAATAGATGTCGAAGTACAACTCACAATTGTCGATCCACACCTGATAATCGTCCTTATCAAACTTGGGAAAATCCATCTTAGGAGTAAAGGGTCGTGGCTATGACTAGTGTGAGTGCACTGGACGTGGATCAGGTGGTTTAGACTCGAGATCGAACACATGAGAGGTGCGACGCAACATAACAGTGTTCGTAGGTGGAGCGGGCAATCGATTGATCCTCGGGTCTAGCCCCCGTGTCGGATGTGCATCACCAGGCCCATTGGGCATTTTGTTGTTGGCGACTCGCACGATAGTGGTCGTCTGCGTGATTGGCATGGCGCTAGTGGTGGTGAGGTCGGCGGTGCTCCCCACCGCGACGTACGACTCGAGGAGACCGAGCCGTGACGCTATATCCTCCGCGCGGAGCTTGAGGAACTCTGTGTTCTTCGCCAACTCCGTTGTGGTCGAGTTTATCGATTGAATCCATCCTCTAAACAACGCCATCTGCGCCACGAGGTCGTCGAGCTTGGCGTTTGTAGACGCGCTCTACTCGCTCACCATCGCCATGGCCGCCGAGATTAGTGTCTCCAGTGCGGATGGTTTCTTCCTAGGCGCCAGATCGGAACCACGGTATGCGATCGAAGCACATAATAGGAATTACAGCCGCGATCGAAGATCACTGCTAACCACGAGTGGATTTACAGATCAAGCGTGTTTCGGTGAATCGAAACGGGCTCTGGATACCAGATGTCACGACCTTATTTGCACATATCAAGGATTCGATACAAGCTTGGTGACCAATCCTGGATTTGGGGGTTTGAATTACATAGAATGAGAACTACACGTGAGAGGAGTCTATTATGTACGCTGTGTCCTTCTATCGTCCCTCCCTTTAAGCTCTCCCGCCTGGGCACGACGATGTCGAAGCTGGAGTCGGGCCTAGGTCAGGTCTTGTGTTCGACTGGGCCGTGACACCACCTTCTTCTTCATGCCTGCTTCTGACGGACATTTCCTATAACATGGTCACCTGGTTTCACAACCGGATACTGTGATATGTGATTGGAGTGTGTTGAGTCAGTTATGAACCGTGTGTTGCTTCATCAAACCACTTATATTAAGAGAATGTGAATCTTCTAATAAAACCTCCCAGAAGATGTGTACAAGCAAATCAATGCTAATAATAATGGCGCGTGCTAGGCGCCCGTCGGGTGTAGGCAGCCAATCTCCCGTCTCCCTCCTGGCCGTCCGATCGGATCGCTCCCGCGTGTTCGATTTATGTAACAAAAACGGTTTGTGCGAAACATTTTTTTAACGTGCATTTTACATCGCATGTAGCAAAACTAGTTCAGAAAAATATTTGCGTCCGATCTGTGTAGCAAAATAAATCCAATGAAAACATTTTTCTTGTGCGGATGTAACATATGTAGATAAAGTTCTGAATGTGTAGAAAACTTGGGACGTGTAGTAAAATATAGTGTAGCAATTTAAACACATCAATGTAGCAAACACGAACAATGTATTTAACAAATCCAAAATTTACTATAGCAAACATTAATAAGCATGTCACCGTGTAGCATACCTGCGTTTATCCAACAAAAAATGCACTTATGTAGCTAAATCGCACGTCGCATGTAACATCGATAAAATACTTAAAAAGTGACCTTCGACATCAACCATGGAGGCACCGCCATGGGTAATTCGAGGTCGTCAGGCATGAATTCCTTCCAATCCGCTCGTAAGGAGCCCGATGCCGTGTGGGAGCTCGCCATCCAAGGCGATGTCGTCGTCCTCCACGAGCTCCAATGAAAAGTTGAGCCCATAGGACCAATCGGCAGAGCGTGGCAGAGGAGGATCATTCGACAGATCTCGCCGGAGGTGCAAAGGACGGCTTCTCCGCAGGGCGTGCACAGGAGGAACAACACGGCAACGGAGGCAAAGCAGCGAGCCAGCATCACGAGCGAGAGAGAACCGGCTGTAGCGTACAGCCGGTTGTATTATAGCGTTTTCTAATAATTATTTGTCTTTGATTTACCATCCCTGTCCTGTTTACCAAAGCCAGGCTAATAATATGTTTTGCCAGGAGGAAGCGAGACATTTTTTATTTCTTAGAAACTGATAAGCAAATCCAAGTCTTTCCAGAATATCTCAAATAAATCAAAATGGCATTGCCTGGCACTGTCCCAATCGTCACCTATTTATTCAGTTCCATATATCACGAGGTAGGAGGCAAGCAACTAAGGTCAAACATACAATTTGCCATTAAAATAAGTTTCTAACACAGAGTTCCAAACAATAAAAAAAAATTAAGAAGACACACAGAAAATAGGACAGAAATATTCCTGTCTGATACACCATGGAAGGAAGATTAGTTGACAGGTCAGCTCTCCGCAACATTCTTGCTCAAAAGGTAAAGTAAAGAAAATTAAATGAAACACAAGATAAGTACTGATTAATCGTCAATGCGCATACATAAATTCAATAATAGATGACAGTTAGCACATTAAGCGATCAATGCTACAAGTGCAGTTTTACAGCTGATCAGTGCTTGGTCGAAAATACAAAATAGAAGAGCCTACACCCAACAAGCCATCGCCGCATTTCTGTCACCAGAATGTAAGACTAGAGACCTGTAGAGCAAGCAATATCACCAGTCAGACAATTCTATACAATTGATTGAGGAAAAACAGTTGAAGTATACACATAATTTATATGTGACTCAATCAGAAACCATAAGCTTCACCATTGTGGAAATTGTGTCAAAAGCTCCAAGGTTGGATCATCTTAGCACTATTATTAGATAAAACTGACATTAGAAACAGAAAATAACAGGTAAGTGTAGTGGCACACATTCAACCTCTATTTTTATCCATTTTTTGCTACTTCTGATCTGAGTAGAAGTTAAAAGAACAGTAACTGTATGAGGGGCCGATGACATCATAGAGTAGGAAAGAACAGACATCTGATTTTTTAGCTCACTTCACAGGCCTACAGCCTACTTTTTAGAAATACAAGAGCTACCTAGTCACTAAATAATCAAATTTCATCAAATATGCAGTACAAGGGATCATGCATCATCTTATCCATTGAAATCTTCTTCGGTCCTAAATTACTGTCATTTTTACGACATCAAGAAATATTTCGTCACAACTTGATAATATGATAGTAAAAGTAAAAAATGTTACTAGCGACAAAACTTGTCATGATGATTCCAATCATGTCATTTTGATCTTGTGTTATATGAAGTATTGTGAAACTATGGTGGCCGAAATGAAAGAAGTTAGACTCCACGGAAAGCGTAGTAACCTATAGTTTGGACTAACAAAATAGGTTAATGGCAAATTTTGGCCGAAAACGAGTGACATGCTGAGCAAACATAGTAAAACTAGAGTAATTTTCTATTAAACTACAACAGTTGCAAGCAAAACAACAAAATGTATTACAAGATTTAATGAAGGCACACACTCCAAGTATGGTGACAACAGTTAGTTTACTAGCTATCGCAATGATAAAAAAAAAAAGCGATGTGAAAAATGAAGGAAAACTGAAACCAGATGCTCAGGTATTATTAGTTATCAATTGCTTGTGTAGATGGAACAACATGCAAATCACACTAGGAGTTCATGGACTCTTAATCACAGGAGAAAAAATGGTTAGGCAATGCTGCGATGAGTAGAACACTTAAACTAGAGCAGAAACATATCCTTAAAGCACAGTGAAGGGCTAGTGGTTCATTTGCTACTATTCCTACCGTCCCAAATTAAACCAGGCAGATTCAGTACAACTTTCTAGAAATCTGGGTCACTTAATTTGGGACGGAGGGAGTACTTAGCATGACAACATTCACAACTCTGAGCAGGCACAGATATATGAATAATGGGGAGGAAGGGTACTAAGTCATCAGTCATTAGCGAGGAAGAAGAGCCCAGACAATATACCAGAAGGAACTTGGGGGTACAAAGGAGGTAAATCGAAAGCAATGAAGCTGGATGAAAGGGAGGGCATACAAAAGAGCACATTGAGAGTAAAGAAGGTGTAGAACATTAGTACACGACAATCTTACCTGCTAGCACATCCCCTACCGGAGAATCATCTTATGCAAAAGCTCAGCCACGTCGTGACCACCAGCAACGAGTGCTCCTACAAGTATAAAAGGTCAAGCACTGTGTCATGGGGGGAAAAGTATATGGCAGTCGCCACAAGGATAAGGTCAAGGAGGTCAAGGCTTCATCCCCAAGTGCACACAACACAATGACATTCCAACAAAAGTCAAATAGAAAGACAAGGAGTCATCAACTACGTATTTAGATAAATCCATAGCTGTAATTCATGGAAAACAACTGAGCTGTGATACAACAGTAGTATGGTAGATAAATATAGCACACCTATTGTCAAATTTACTGAATATGCACAACAGCAACATCTACCCATCAGTATCTAAAAAAATGAAGAACATCCACACACATACTATTAGCTGGTCAGAACAGAGAAGTTATCTGGAGCTATTTGGTAGGTCGTTCCACGCCATATTGGAAAATAAAACAGATACTAACAAATCATGGCAACATAAGTGATTACAATTTAAATTATCTTCAAGTGGGGAAAATATGAAATTGAACTCCTAAACCATTAACTATTCCTGGTACAAATGAACTTGCCAAATGCAAAATACAAATGATAAATGAACAATTATTAATAAATTTAAAGCCAAGTGGTTATTATAGATTTATGATAGCATATCAGCAGAGATAGCAAGGTTCATAAATGAAAAATTATTCATAAATTTAGGTTGAAGAATCATGAAGCTGCAAAAGAAACAAATGATACTACACAACTTAAATTTGTTGGTTTAGCACGAATTGATGTGGACATAATGTCATCAGCCAAACATCAAAACACATTTTTGTTCTGTTGTATCCGTAACATCATGGATATACGCTGAAGAGGTCATGAAGCAGCAAAAGAAGGAAATGATTAAAATTGCTGGATTCACATGAAGTGGTTATGGACATAATGTCATCAGCCAATTATAGAAACATGATTTGGTTCTGTTGTATACACAATGTAAGGCATGCTATTTACCTGCAGGGTAGACACTTTCGAATGCACGATAGTATGCAACATCCATGGTGTTGGTTTCGAAAAGCTTCTCGAACTTCAACGAATCAAGATTGATCATGAACACAACCATCGGTGCCTTCAGAAACACCACATTTTTCTCCTCAGCAAACCCTAGTAGGGATAGCTTTTCTTCCTCCTCTGGTTTCAGGGAAAGTAGCTTGTCAAGTACAATAGTTTTTGCAAGCCCCCATGAAGCAACACCATCACAGTCGGTCGTCCTCTTCCATAACTGCATGGTGTAATCTGACCTCGACAAGAAGAAGAAACCCAGCCCACCGCCCTCTGCCCGCATAATACTGAAGACGCCGCCCTGGGCAAGGGCATCGATATCCACTGGCAACTGTATCACAGCTAGGCTCTGCCTCTCCAAATCAAACTCGAGAATTCCTTTGAATTCAGGGAATTTCCAAAAAAGGTGCCAGTAAAGGCAACCTCCAACCAGCACAGCAGCTTCCGCACAAGCATGGCACGGAAGCCTTGTTGAGATGAGATTTCCCCATGAGCCTGTCTTTGACGAGTAAACGCGGGCGAACGCTTGCTCGTGTTCTTCTTCGTCGATGTCTGCAATTACCAAGACCACCTGAAAGTGTTGGTCGGCTCCGGCAACACGGAGCACCGTCCCGTTCATTATGGAGTTCTTTTCAAGGAACGCCGCGGGAATGGCAATCCGGTGCTGGTCGCCAGTGACGGGATCCCAGACCAAGACCTGGGTATTGTTAACCCAGATGAGGAGGAGACCATGGCGGCATCCGAAACACACGGAGTCGTCGAAATCTTTGCCGAGCTGCAAGGAGAAGCGCTCAGGAGGGACACGGTTGGGGGCCTCCAGAGTAGGTAGGAAAGTCGGAGCTCTTAATCCGACGAAGAGGCCGAGGAGAGGCAGGTTGCGGCGGTGGTGGAGGCGGAAGCGGCGGAAGAAGCGGGGGTCGGAGACGAGCTGGCGCCAGCGCCTGCAGACGAGGGAGGCTCGCGGGAGGGAGGAGGGCTGCGGAGGAAGGCGGAGGAGGATCTCGGATAGGAGGTCGTCGACGTCCAACGGCGGCGTCATCGCCGGCGAGCTGGCGTGGCGGCGGCAGCTGCTGCTCATCTTTACCCTAGAGCTCGCTCGTGTCGTGTGGGGACTGGGGAGTGGAGAAGAGTGAGATGGAACGGCCCCGATACACGCTGAAAAACTGAAGAGGAGAACTCGACCACAAAGCGGACGGCCCACTATCTCCGGTCTCCGCTACTCGACCACAAAGTAGCGTCATATAGCCCAACACCTCACATTGATTTCCTGTACTAGTTGTTTTGCACGTGCACGCACCTATCTATGTAAGCTGATGCAGCATGTAAAAATCCACATGTTCACAAATCTACGCTATCTATATTCATCGGTTATTTCTTCCGCTCAGTCTCACTCGTAATTCAAAACTATACGTAGATTTCACTGAATTCAATAAACAATTGAAGATAGTGGTTTTATTATTTGCTTGCAGTGTACTCCCTCCGTTCAACAATAGATGACTTCCACATATCTATATATGGATGTATCTAGACACTAAAATATGTCTAGATACATCTATATCTAGATATGTGGAAGTCATCTATTGTTGAACGGAGGGAGTATATATTTGGTTTGTTCCTTACATGTTGAAACAATGGGTTACATCATTGACAGTTGTAGTTCCTGACCTTCAAAATAATGGTACATGTAGTTGCTTTAGGTTTAGTTTTGGAAGAAATTTGATTTGTGGTCCAGTTTGCATAAACCCCATTGTCGGGATCTATTTCAAAGAAAAATGTCTTAGAGCAGTCGCAATTGGTAGTTGTATTAGTTATCACAAGTTATGGATTCCCTTAATGTTATGACAATGAAATGCCCCGCCCGCTCCTCGAAGCTCAGTTCTTCACCCGGAGATCCTTGAACCACTCGCGTCGGTCAAGATCGAAAAACTCCACCAATGACGCCATCAAGTTGGGGAACGACGTCCGAAGACGCCTCTGTCATCAGAACCGACCGGAGTCGATGTAGGGCTTTCGCCCAGAGTTAGATCTGACCGCGGAACGGCGGGAGTTGCAATCCAAACCAGAGGACACTGTTGCGACCCCCAAGCTCCACGCTGCGAGCCACCGCACGACGGAACCCCACCGTGGCACCTCCTTCCACTAATGACGTCGCCGCACCATCTGCCATGGCATGGGACCACCGCCCCAGCTTCCTCAACCTCCCTACAACTCCACAGGCAGCAGGGGCACCTCCTCCTCGAATGGCCCTCGCGAGCCCAGATCTTCATGCTGTGAATTTTCAGATATTTATTATTTTTCCCATCCTCTCAAACATAGGGATGATTTCTCCTGCGAAAGCAAATAACTGAAGCAAGAATCATGCGAGCACGTATCTTCAAGAAATGGGTGCTCGAAAGCGGGTTCAGATCCTCCACAGTTCCTACAATGCAGTTTCTGCTACTGAGTGGTGGCCTCCGGCCCCACATGTCATTGTGCGTACAGTAGCGGATAGTTACAGCAGAGGATCCATGCCCCTCTAAAGCACAAAGAAAAAGATATATAACTTGGCAAGAAATGTTTACATGCTGACCTGCACTACATGGCGCCTACTGGCTGACTGGCTCAATCGTCGAGAATCCACAAGTTCACTTTATACTTAAGACTGTAACCAGGCAATACCAAATCTGAAAGCAAGAACTTGGTGTTTATTGGAAAATACAAGCCGACCCAAATTCGAATCAAATACAGCAAATATCTTGTCGGCTCTCATTCTTATAACACCGATCAAACGTCCTTAATTAGAAACTATATTTATCCTTGTAGATATTTATTTCGAAATTTATCTAGAAAACCAACTGATCTATGTGCATATTAATTAATTTTTTTTGTTTTATTTATCCACTTCCATTATCGTGCACGTGCAACGCACGTGTAATTGTACTGTCATGGTATCTTGAGAATCTCGCATGGCATAAAAATAATTGTATTGTCATGATATCTTTGATTTTTTCAAAGCCTTTTGAATCCTAACCTTCTTAATTGTTTGCACTTGTTTGTTCTACATCTATCTAACTCGAAAAGAAAATATCTGGACCTAAAGAAACCCCTCATTGTTCACTCTTGTATGCAAGTAAGCCATAGGTTTCTGTGACGCCCCGAGATCGGGCACTATGCAGATTTCAGCATTCCCGCCAAAATCCACATAATAGCCGATTCCAGGTTGCCACTTGTGATAGCATTACAACCGTTCACGAATAATCCACAACAACAACAGAAAAGATTTATACAAGACGACTCAAACGAGCCAATGATACAACTGATACAATACAAAGATCCAAATAACAGCGGAAGAAACAACATAGTGTCCGACTACGGACAAGATACAAATTGGACTAAGAGTCCTGAAGATAACCAATGGCGTCCAATCCCTGCCCAGGCCAAGCCGGAGGGATTCCCAAGTTAACATCGTCAGACTTCAAACCTGTTGACTGCAATGTTGAATATGCAGCCACGAAAATGAATTCGTGGGTCAGTACGGTTAAGTACTGGCAAGGGGATAAACCATACTCACAAGATACCGGCGTAAACAATCATCACAAGATACGAATACTTTGGGTACAACGGAAAGGAAGGGATTATTGCAAAGAAGCGGCAGCGGGCTGTGCTAACCAACTACAGAAACACACTATAACTTCCGGCTAACAGAAAGAAGATAAGATAGTGTATCGTAACCAACTACAACTAACTCCAAACAAACCCATCCAATGTTACCCCCTACTAAGGAAGCAACCCAAGGATAACTCACACTGTTGATTAGGGTGAAGTTCAGGTTATTGTGACAATATGCCTATTACTAGTCAAATTATTATTAATTAGGTGTAAGTTGTCTGAGTACTTGTTAGCCAGCACTTTCACCAAGTCGTCACATAACCGCGGACAACACGGCTTCTCGAGAAGATTTATCCCTGCAGGGTGTGCTCCAGTACCCGTACACACTCAAGCCACCAACTAAAACTCAGGTTGGCTCGACACGACTCAAACCGTCTCTACTACCCATCCTAGGAGCCACGGAGCTATAAGGTCCCAGCCACGCAGCCGAATACTCAGCGCAGGTGTGCAAAACTCCCGCAGGACGCAACACCCCGGCACTACAGGCCTCGCCCTATATGCATCATCATCATCATCAGTAACCATGGGGGATCAGCCCATTATGCAGAGGAGCAAATGGAACACCCGAACTAAGTGTGGCTCTTCGGACAAGCTGCAGATCAGATCTAAGTCGAGGGGGGTTCCATACCACCACACGGATGCGGTGAGCACGCTCATCATGGATCAGTAGACAAGACTCTTTTCCTAATTAAGTTCGACACTAGCAGGCTCCAAAACCCTAACCCGGGCCTCCTGCCGGTGCCTTATCATCAAATTATTATTACCCCAAACATTAACATGTTGTTGATTGAATTGAAACCCAACTATCAACTAAACAGGTGATAGAACAAAGGACAACAAGACTCGAGCGCAAACAACACTAAGCATGCAACTACGACACGAGGGCCAACAAGGTAAACAAGCAACAGTTAGTAGGAAGTGGAAGAAAAGGCTATATCATGGCTGCAAGGTAAACATACAATAGGATCGAGACACAAGCATCGAATCAAAAGGCTAGAATAAGAACAACGGAAAGAATCGGTAACAAGTGAGGAAAGGCAACACGGGTAGCAAGTGAGTATACTTGCCTGAGATCCAGCAAGTAGAGGTACATCCGCAGAACTTGTCGTTGCTCACATCATCTCAACGTCCTATCCGCGAAGAAGTAAAGAGCTAACAGAAACACCGGATGCAACAATTACTTCTACGGCAAAAGATCCAGCATGATCCTATTTTATATGCATGGCATGGCAAGATGCAACAGGGGAAACAACTTAAGCAATTTAATCGGAACCGGAGTCCGGAGAAATAGGAATTTGTTCAAGTTTTTTATCTAACCATCAAGTTAAATGTTGTTTAGCATGGAAAACAATAAAGTAGATGAGTTAGGCAATTTAAATGGAATGGGGCAACAGTTGAAATTAATTAGCCCACACATTCCATATGTTGTCATAATAGATGAACATGCATAACAAAAGCTAAAATGCAAAAGGCAAGATGCAAACAGGAATATGAATGGCATGAACATGTTAATGACATGGATCTGATTGGAAAACATATTTTATTGGTTGAGAAACACTTTTAAATGATTTAGTTAAGCACATTACCAATTTAAATGCATTAAATAAGGGGTGAAACAATTATACAATTTAAATGTTGCAAACCAGAAAACAAAGTTGATATTCAAGTGTGGCATTTAATTTTGGATGGATTTCATGTTTTGAGTATTTAATTTGGAGCAACCATTTGAAAATTATTAATTATGCCATTTAGTTTGTCATTTTTAAGGATTATTAAATAACCTTGATTTTAATTGTCCAAATTGCAAAACCAAGTTGATAATCATAAAGGTGGTTTCATTTTGAGTGGAAAACATATTTTGTTTCTTGAAATTGGAATTTAATTGAGCAAGTTATGAATTTTGCAATTTAAAAGATTTAAATAAAGCATTGAATTATGGCACCAACTTTAATTAGGGAAAACAATAAACAAATTGCATTGAAAAGGTTGAAAACATGTAGCAAATGTTTCACTGAACATTTTGAGCTATTAAACACAATTTTTGGGTTATTATTGAATTTATTATGCAATTTTCCATAAATAGTTTTATTCTGCCCTTTTTAGTAAACAGAGGAAAACATGTTCAAAACTAATTCAATTGTGCCCAAATAAAATACCAATGTGTAGAGTTTGTTAAGAAAAAATTTTAGAGTCCAAGTTTGCTTAAATTGGATGAACCAAACTCAAGTTATGAAATTCCAAAGTTTCCACTTTTTATTGCATTTTCAGTAGTTAATTATTTAGGGCAAAACATATTACAGAAACATGTTGCAATTTTGGTACTAATGGAAAGAGCACAAGATTTTAGATCCACAGGAATTTGAATCATTCAATTTGGAGCAAGATTCAATTTTTTATGGATTTTAGAATTAATGCCTCAGATCTGAGTTTCTGAATTTCGGGCAGAAAAAGGAAAAACAGAAAATAAAAGGGTGTGGCTTGGGGGATCGAACCCAGGACCTGGGGTTTGCGCGCAAAGGGTCCTAACCAGTGCGCTATCGCTGTTGTTTGTTGAGGGTACCGAGGAGGTTGATTTTTGAGGTGGCTTGGGGTTGTTAACTGAACTTGGTTCAGTTAACTGAAACAGACTGCGGACAGATACTCGACGACGGTGACGACCTGCAAGCAGCGCTCGATGGCGGGGGTCCTTCACGCGATGGTGGGTCACAGAGCAAGGAGGAGAGGAGGAGGAAGCCCTAGGGAGGAGGGGGCCTCACCTCGGTGCGTCGTCGTCGAAGGGAGAGGCGCAGGGCGTCGCTGTCCCTGCATCGAAGCAGGCAGATGGCCGCCGCGCGCCGGGGAGGAAGAGGGCCACGGCGGCGCCTCCCCGTGGCCTCCCGGAGCGGGGCGAGGAAGCGAGGCCGGAGAGGATGCAGCGGCGGTTCCATTCCCGCGCCTTGGAGGAGGGAACCACGACCCCAGCGGCCCCTTGGGAAGCTCCAAAAATCGGCCATGGTGAACTTCACAGACAGTGAAAAAAATTCAGAGTTTGGAGGGGAGGGATTCCGAGGGGGAAAAGGAAGGATGGCGGCGCTAGGGAGGAAGAGGGAGAAGCGGACGGCCTAGGGTTTGGAGGGGGAAGGAGGGGGAGATAAAGGGAAGGGGGAGCAGGTAGGGGGTGCGTGGTGCTGTCGCTTTCCTCCATGGTTGCGTCAGCAGTACGGAGGTGGGGGATGAGGTAGGAGTGGGCTGGATGGTGGGGAGATGGTGGGCTGGTTGGGCCTGCCTCCTTTTCTTTTGATTTTTTTCTTTTCCTCCTCTTTTTTTTCTTGTAAGAGATAAAGAGAGAGAGAGAGATAGAAAGGATAGGGATTTGGGTTTTTATTTTATGAATGAATTTTATTAAATTGTCAAACAGCAATTCAAAGCAATTGTGATCATTGAGTCCAAAATATTTGAAATATTACTTTGAGTTTTAAATTGCCATTTGCATTTCCATTGTTTTTCATAAGGAGTTGATTTTTAACCAATTTTATTCAATGACTCAACAATTTTGAAAACATTTGTTGAATTTAATTTTTTGCAAAACTTTAATGTTTTAACCACAATTTGATCATGTCAATTATGATTGATTTGGAAGTGAAATTGAATTTGCCATTTGGGGTTACTAAAAAGGAGTTTTCTTTTAACAAACAATTTGAACAATTCAACTTCAAACTATTGAAAACAAGTTGAGTGGTTTAGTTGCAATTTTTAAATTGGAAATTATGGACATGTGTGAAAGTTTAATTTGGTTTGAATTTTTTGAGTTGTTTTGAAAACAGAGTGCAATGCTTATGATGCATGTGATGCCATGCAAAAAGAAAACAACCAACTCTACTAAGGGGGAACACCCCAGGTGTTACAGTTTCATTTAACAAAACCCATGGGATAACTATTTAAATCAAGGGTAGGACGTGAGTACCATTCTGTTCTATTGCATTTCGTTTCAGAGCTATACATAAGCTAAAGAAAATACAAACCTTGTGTCTATGCTCTAGTGTGCATTGTGAAAAGGAAACAATATGTTTTTTTAAATGGAAACAATATGAATACCGACTAATCTCTCAGTCTAAATCCCCTAAGCTCCCAAATCTCATAGCTCTCTACACAGACAAACTCATACTTCCTCATTAGGTCACACACACACAAGCGCACACGATTATGCTTTATATACAATATTAAGCCACTATTTACCAGCCCGAGAAACAACTCATATCAAGTCAAAAAAATTGGATTAGATCTAAGAAGAAACATCTGACTATTCTGAAAGTGCACTTGAAACACCAAATTATCTATATATCGAAGTGAGTTGGCTCAAAAGTCAAAGCTCAAAACTACAGACGTATTTATCATATTTTGTAATAGCACCACACCGAGATAGCACGAAGTCTAGCTCTTCTCATCATAAGTCCAGGAAGATTCACCTTATTCGAATTTTTGCACAGAGACATGCTAAAAAAACAATATCCTTCGTTTCCGCATCTCGAAAAATAAACGAAGTTTGCTAGTTACACGAACAGGTTGACAAGAGCCACTCCTCGATAACTCATATCAAAAGTCACCTACAGATGTTGATATGCAACTTAGACGAACTGTTTACCTTATCTTAAATTGGGCCTCAACTATAGCAGCCTAGCAGCTCACATGCATGTCAGAATGCAACCATAGATCAATGTCGACAAGGCAGCCATTTTCGTTTCTCCAAAACAATACTCTTACAAATAGGATTCCAAAACTCCGAGCATTAACCTAAAATATTTGCAATGGCTAACAAAACATCTATTTCGTTAACAATGATTATATCATAGGCAAACATATATTATTTTACACTTATTCACCAGCGGTTCTCCTCCATAATATTTTGGCTAATTGGATGAGACCTAAAAGATCAAGGATGAACAACACCAGAATTGATTTTTTTTTCCAGAATAACCACATAAAAAAGAGTTAAACTTCAATACATATCACATGTAACCCATAATATTTGTGCCAACCAGCAAAAGAAGTCCATGTTTACAGAATCACATGAGAGGACAAAGCACATTACCTAGCTTCTCTGTAATAATGGTATCCTCTAGCTCATGAACTCCGAAACTGAAACTGCAAACACCCGAACCTTTTTCATGACACTGCTGTAATATAGATTAATTGAATCTCATGAAATAATTAGTATGTCAGTTCAGAACATAAAAAGAGAGGCTCACAAGCTGAACACAGTTGCAGACACAACAACTCTAACCTCTAATCTCACTATAATAGAGGATAGTTGGCTGTAATGACTACAACGAAAACAAACTGCATGTCCTAAAATTGCCCGTTAGTAAAATCATTTTTCTGACCTAAAAGTTATAGTATACTGAGCATAGACCTGATGAGCATCTCACAAAAAAATTAGTGAATAGATGAATAAATTCAGTGCAGAACGAAGAAAGCAATACTTACTAAATATCCAACCATCAACCTTGTGATTGACTATTGAGAACTCAAACATTCAAATGCTGCGGAAGATGCACATAAGAGGATCAAAAGGCCAAAGTTGGCGTTTTTCTTTCAAAGCGACAGAAGATGTTGCATGTGCTCAGCCCTTCATTTCTCTTAGTTACTGGCGGTGAAAAAAAAATCGGAACTTTGTGTTGCCTGGCTTCAATTTCTCTATGAGGCCGTCTTCCTGCATTCGACCACAAGCATTACGCCAAAACACTATTCCTCACAATAAAGAGATAAATGACAGAGGCCATAAAGTTAAGTTAGTACGTGACCATTTCCAAGGGTCTTAATTAACAAGTTCAGCTGCAGTTATTCATCGTAGAAAATAATGGTAGGTATCAGACATAGTCATACATACATAGCGATCATAACAAAATTCACCAATTCAGGCGATGCCCTTTACTAAGAAAAACTTATGCGGGAACACATGTAGCTTTGTCGACCAGAGGCTTGACCCGTATTCTGAATTAACTTCCCAGTGAGCTTTGCCCTATAGTCCTTGGAAGACGTACACCACCACTCTCCTTTCCCGAAACCTAGACACGCCGCAATAGCCACAGTAACTTCATGATCAGATCGTCACGGACCAGATGGCCAGCCACAAAGTAGGTATGGGGGAAGTAAGATATAGTAGTAGCCAGATGTCCATAATGCTCCGCCTGGTCAACCTGCATGTCGACATAGAGGCAATATCGTTGATGGTGAAGACGACGGAAGTGGTCGACGACATCCATGGCGCGCACGGTCGCGCACGTCAGCGGGGAGGCTATAGGTCTTCGCGGTGCCTCTGGGGCGCGCAAGTCTCCGAGCCTCGATGGTGCCTCCTCCCGCTCGCTGTCCGTGGTAGCGCGGTTGAGAGTCAAAGCATGTACGGATAAGGAGATAGAAGGCGGGGCATAGGACGGCGACAACCATGAACATGGCTGCAAGCAGCGAGATGAGGGGGATTGGAAGGTAGGAACGTAAAAGCCCATAAATGTTGGAGATAACTACGGGAAGAAAACATGTTTAGCGGATCAGGACCGCAAACCGGTTGAGGAAATTTTCGTCCACCGGTGCGTGGTTCGCCCATGTAAATTGCTAACTGCATCCGAGCATCTCATTAGCTCAACTAGTTGAATGCCCGTGCGTTGCCACGGGCGATCAAGATTTTTTCCCGTCACACGTATAAACATTATGCACGACATGCATTGAGACAAGCAAAAGAACATGTGTTTCCATATGAGCATAAGAAAATTTAAGTAACATTTGATCGAAATGATTTGGGTGAAACCTTTCGCTTACGCTCCCTCATTTAAAGACAAGTTTGTATTCAATAATTTTTAACCATAATTGTGAGAAGAGCAATTGTTAATTCACACATCTCAAGGTTTGTATTCATACCATAACATTTCCGACCAATATTCAACGAATATTCAAATCACAATATCATAAATACTAAACTGTACCACTAAATTCATTTCACAAGCCCGACGTAGAACATTATAACCTGAAGTGTACGTGAGAGTGAATTACATGCATACATGACAAACTTTTACCACTAAATTCATCATGTGGTCTTGCCTCCAACATCAGCTATGACGCCAGCTGACCACCATGTCACTTGACAGACATCCAAGGTATAACATATTTTTGTGTGAGAGGAGCACCACAGCACGACACTCGTCTCCATGCCCATGTGCATCTACATTGCAATCAGCAGTGATATTTGCTTCAGGTTTCAAGTCCATGAACGTGACCAACATGTTCTCCTCCGTGGGCCTCTCACAGCAGGACCTTGAGAAAATTCAGGGCCAGGCACCCTGAGGGCCACCGGCAGGTACCGTCAACAGCGGCATTCATGTGGTGACGATAAAGACGATACGAGACATTTCTACGAGTTCAAATATGTTCTACAACAACAGCAGACTTAAATCTCTAGTTTATTTATTACTGGAGATAAAAATGGCATCCTGACTCCTCACATGAAGTAGCTTGCAACAAATTGAACCATTAACTCATTGAGCACAATTAAAAAAAATCAATGAATAAAGAAAACAGAGAACACCTTCGTGTATCGAGAGAACATCTAGATGAGCAGCACATTTTATTCTATGACACTATGTATCTGAAAGTATTGCGGAAGTTTGATTACGTGAGTCTTTGCACACCATTGTTTCATTTCTTTAAATGCAGAATAAATACATATCTCTCTAAATATAAAATACCTTACTTGATGTAAAATTATAATATCACCTTTGCATAACAGATGTAGCTTGAAACATTGTCATTTTCAGTAACCATCTAGTAGCGTCCCAATACTTCACTAAAGAAAATGCAATGAAGTAAAAAAACATCACTTACAATCAGATTTAACTAACCATCTATACTGATCAATCGGAGCAAGCAACCAATTATTTTATGTATGCAAAATATATTAACTGCAAGATGAAATCATTTAGAGCTAGAACAATATAACAAATAAATAATTGGTGGTAAAGAACTCCAAAAAGAAAGGATTACCAAGACATTTTCTTAATCTATAGTAGTATAATGTTTTTTAATATACAACCAAATCCAAGATTCGTTCAAACGTTCAGTTATTTGGAGACCATTGTCCTGCAAACCTGAACTCAGAATAAAATCTTGTCAAGAGTCATGGCTTTTATTTTCAAGGCTAAAAATCATTCAGCGTGTGTAAACAAGACCAATGTTATTTATGTGGACAGATTCAGAACAGGAATGCAGAGATAGTAAAAACAAAAATTACAGCCACTTATATTCAATTCAGGAGAACGAACAGGAATTGACAACTATGTATGTCGAATCCATTCAACCATGTGAGTAGACAAATAGCTTCATCCATCAGAACCAAAGAACATGTGGACATGATAGTCCTTTCAACCATAAATTTACACAAATAATAATGCAATAAATTAGAAGAAAAGGAAAGATGTGATTTATATAACTTACCAGGTTCAGAGGCAATTGACTCTTTCTCTCTCATCATCACAGGGCGCATGCACGTGTAGACGAGCATGCTCTTTTAGCTTCAAATTCAATCCACAAATTATGAAAGATACTTTCAGGATTTTTCCAGTTTGTGATAATTAAGATGGTTCAGAATCTCCTTAACACTTGGGAGATTCGAAGCTCATTTGTTTCCTACCATAGACAAGCTCGAGCAAGAGAAGGCCGGAAGAATACACATCGATCTTGTCGCTGATCTTGCCGTGCATGAAGTGCCCATGCTCCAAGTAGCCGAAAATGTGGGCCATGTCGTCGCTAGCGGGATGTCACAGCTTCGAGTGGCCATCAACCATCCTTGTGGGTGACCGGACGCTCATTGTTGCCGCCAGGGAGATAATTGAGTACACACACCTAAGCTGCCTCTTCCATCTTCATCTGTACTGGAAGAATTCCTTCCAAGGACATAACACAAATTTCAAGGGTCCAACAGCAAGTAGAATGAAGGCCCGGGTGATTGGCATCCATTTTGGCCGACTGTTCATCTTCTTGACCCTTTCTTTCAAAACCTGTGCCTGTCCAATTACAAGTAATAGGAAGTGAGAACTTTTAGGAGACATAGTAGCCTTCCTACGGTATAGATTAAAAGTACGGTTATACAAAATAGAAAGATTATAAGCCTTCGTGTAATATTTCTGGAAGATATAGGCATCTCCTGTCTTCTAGATTGCATGATTGTACATGCAATAATAAACTGGTGCCTGAAAAGAACACACAGGGGAACCACACGCAGGCGCAGGCGCAGGCGCGTCAGATCAATGGCCGACGCGCAAAAGGCCTGGCTGGTATTCCAGGTTATCCCCACCAAAAATAGATCGAAATAAAAAAAAACGCAGAAAAATTAGTTGGACTGAAAGGCGACCACGCGTGAATCCAGATTTGACTGGCGGAGGAACCTTGCCGGCTGGAATCGGCCGGCGGCGCCAAAGCTATCCCAATTTACCGAGGGGATCGACCGGCGGCCGCACGGCGTGATGAATTACATACGATAGGATAGGAGTTGAACGGTAAGAATAAGAAGAAATAGGAAACCTACGCGGGTGAGTGCGCCGGGGGAGTACGCACTTGACGGCGGTGGTGGCTTGTTGTGATCCGTCTTCAGTGGCGGCGGCGGCGGCGGCGAGGGTGATGTTCTTGAAGGAGAAGCGGCGGCAGGATTGTGGAAAGGGCGATGGCAACAGCTTCGGATTGGATACAATTTTCATGGCCGATCCCCAAGCTCCTCCCATCCCCCTCCATCTCTCCTCTGTTCTCCTACAGCCACCTTTCGACCAGGGAGAGAAAACGCGCAAGGTGAGACATGAGACGGCGCACATGAGAGGACACGGGAATGGGTTGCCTTGGTAGGGCCTCCTCTCTTGTCTTCCATCCGCTGTCGCCGTAGATCGAGGTCCGGCCACAGGCGATCCCCATCTAGCGCCGCTGCCACAACCACGGAGGGGATACGGGATTTCGTGGGTGTTGTTTTGCCCTCGATGAGATCAAAGGGATTTCGTGGTCTGCTCGCAAGCTGCAGCGAAGGGAGCGGTAGTCTGGAGGACGGGCTTTGCTGGGCTTGGCCCATGTGTGTTGCGCTTGCGAGGCGGAGACCGAACGGACGATGGAGTGGTACCTACCAACGTACGAACTCCCATTTAATAGTAAAGATATCGGCTGTTAGATCTTGTTAAGTGGGATAATCGGGTGGTGCTGATCGGGCTAGGGACATTCATCAGGGTGGATATAAGAAACAAAAAGTTTGCTTGTTTAATAGTAGTTGAGACTAGTACTACTACAACTCTATCCCCTCATCCACACAAACTCGGTCAGCTGATTTCACCAAGAATATGCCCGTTTCATCATAATGCCAGGCTGGCCAGTCCTCAAAATGTTCTCTTAGTGGAATAGACAGAATTGTCACCGCATCCACTTTCCATAACTTATCACGAGCTAGATCCGCGCCCCAATTTTTCACATGTCAAAATATCCTCAAATATTTGATTTGAACATGGAAACTCATAGTCCAAGGATAAATAATGCACCGCAAATAATTTCATTTCATGAGATACAATTTCACTTCTTAATAGTGATAACACAAACACATAATGTGTTTTCACTATAAGGACACCAAGAAGGTAGTTGCTTACTTCCTCATCTAAGGTGCTGTTGAACGTTTGTCATGATGCAATGCTTCCCTATCTCACATGCCCTTGGCATTTTCAACAATGTCTCTAAACACTACCACTAGCATACATGTTACAGGGTTGTTTGTGCTATATCAGGAATATGACTTTGTCATTGGTGTAATTACATTCAGAAGTAAGATCATAAGAGTACACCTGTAGGATGAAAAAAATGTAAATATTGAAAGCTGCTTTATTATCACTTAAAGAGTGTGATTAAAAATAAATAAACCTCTCGTGTTGTAATTGTGGCAAGGGTCAGACCCCAGAGAGGAATCTAGGACATACAAAGCACACAACACACCTATACTAACATGGTATGGCACCCCCTAGGTTGTGTTGGGATCCATACGCTCCGTAGCCCCCCTCCCGGTGAAACCCTAGCCCCGCTGGAGAAATACCGGACTTATACGGAAACACGCGGTAACAGCGTCGAAAGGGGGTAGCAATGTGGAACTATTTGCTTGGTTGTGCTAGGATATCCCATAGGAACACAAAACAAAAAGGTAGAACCCACCTCTTCGGAAGATTCACGGTGTTTGGTCCGATACGGGAGTTTCACCCTGTAATCGCCTACGAGAGAGAAGTGGATGCCGGTGAAGCCGGGTCAGACCCCAGAGAGCAATCTTGGACATACAAAGCACACAACACACCTATACTAACATGGTATGGCACCCCCTAGCTTGTATTGGGATCCATACGCTCCGTAGCCCCCCTCCCGGTGAAACCCTAGCCCCGCTGGAGAAATACCGGACTTATACGGAAACACGCGGTAACAGCGTCGAAAGGGGGTAGCAATGTGGACCTATTTGCTTGGTTGTGCTAGGATATCCCATAGGAACACAAAACAAAAAGGTAGAACCCACCTCTTCGGAAGATTCACGGTGTTTGGTCCGATACGGGAGTTTCACCCTGTAATCGCCTACGAGAGAGAAGTGGATGCCGGTGAAGCCGGGTCACACCCCAGAGAGCAATCTTGGACATACAAAGCACACAACACACCTATACTAACATGGTATGGCACCCCCTAGCTTGTGTTGGGATCCATACGCTCCGTAGCCCCCCTCCCGGTGAAACCCTAGCCCCGCTGGAGAAATACCGGACTTATACGGAAACACACGGTAACAGCGTCGAAAGGGGGTAGCAATGTGGACCTATTTGCTTGGTTGTGCTAGGATAGCCCATAGGAACACAAAACAAAAAGGTAGAACCCACCTCTTCGGAAGATTCACGGTGTTTGGTCCGATACGGGAGTTTCACCCTGTAATCGCCTACGAGAGAGAAGTGGATGCCGGTGAAGCCGGGTCACACCCCAGAGAGCAATCTTGGACATACAAAGCACACAACACACCTATACTAACATGGTATGGCACCCCCTAGCTTGTGTTGGGATCCATACGCTCCGTAGCCCCCCTCCCGGTGAAACCCTAGCCCCGCTGGAGAAATACCGGACTTATACGGAAACACGCGGTAACAGCGTCGAAAGGGGGTAGCAATGTGGAACTATTTGCTTGGTTGTGCTAGGATAGCCCATAGGAACACAAAACAAAAAGGTAGAACCCACCTCTTCGGAAGATTCACGGTGTTTGGTCCGATACGGGAGTTTCACCCTGTAATCGCCTACGAGAGAGAAGTGGATGCCGGTGAAGCCGGGTCACACCCCAGAGAGCAATCTTGGACATACAAAGCACACAACACACCTATACTAACATGGTATGGCACCCCCTAGCTTGTGTTGGGATCCATACGCTCCGTAGCCCCCCTCCCGGTGAAACCCTAGCCCCGCTGGAGAAATACCGGACTTATACGGAAACACACGGTAACAGCGTCGAAAGGGGGTAGCAATGTGGACCTATTTGCTTGGTTGTGCTAGGATAGCCCATAGGAACACAAAACAAAAAGGTAGAACCCACCTCTTCGGAAGATTCACGGTGTTTGGTCCGATACGGGAGTTTCACCCTGTAATCGCCTACGAGAGAGAAGTGGATGCCGGTGAAGCCGGGTCACACCCCAGAGAGCAATCTTGGACATACAAAGCACACAACACACCTATACTAACATGGTATGGCACCCCCTAGCTTGTGTTGGGATCCATACGCTCCGTAGCCCCCCTCCCGGTGAAACCCTAGCCCCGCTGGAGAAATACCGGACTTATACGGAAACACGCGGTAACAGCGTCGAAAGGGGGTAGCAATGTGGAACTATTTGCTTGGTTGTGCTAGGATAGCCCATAGGAACACAAAACAAAAAGGTAGAACCCACCTCTTCGGAAGATTCACGGTGTTTGGTCCGATACGGGAGTTTCACCCTGTAATCGCCTACGAGAGAGAAGTGGATGCCGGTGAAGCCGGGTCACACCCCAGAGAGCAATCTTGGACATACAAAGCACACAACACACCTATACTAACATGGTATGGCACCCCCTAGCTTGTGTTGGGATCCATACGCTCCGTAGCCCCCCTCCCGGTGAAACCCTAGCCCCGCTGGAGAAATACCGGACTTATACGGAAACACGCGGTAACAGCGTCGAAAGGGGGTAGCAATGTGGAACTATTTGCTTGGTTGTGCTAGGATAGCCCATAGGAACACAAAACAAAAAGGTAGAACCCACCTCTTCGGAAGATTCACAATGTTTCCACCTCTTATTCTTTGAAATCTCTAGTCGTCTATTCGAGGAATCTCATTTTAGTGATGGATTTCGTTCTAATGTTTATAAATCCTATTTATATTTTTACTAGACTTGTATTAGACCTATATAATGCAATTCCGAAGCCCAAAAATTTATTGGATGAATATTCGTATTATTTATTTTCTTTTGAATAATAATGGTTTTAATCGAAAATCGTAAATAAAACAAGTTTAAAACATCAAAATGAAAAAATAACTTTGGATCTTTCTTAGTCACACCAAAATGAAGCTTTGGTGAGATTTTGACCTTATTTGAGTTCAAAAGGTTTGAAACTCATCTCATTATCTTGAACTCTCTACTAGACTGTTCAAGATATCATATGTTACACAAGGTTTTTTCGTTCCATTCTTTATAAGACAGGTTTATATTTTTTTCTCGTTACTATATGACATAACACTACTATGTGCGTCGCCAATATATTTTTTCGATTTTTTTTGAATTATTTATGCTCATTTCAAGGTTGGTCAACCCTCTGTTTGACCAGCCGAAAAGCTTCTAGAAGGAAACACAGAGATTCGACCTGGGCTGTTGGATCGACGCCTTCTAGAAGGAATCGTGCATCGGACGGATGCGCTCGCAGTCACAGCGATCCGCGAGACGCTCGTCCTGCGCTCTGATTGGTTGGTCCGTTGGCCACATGGATGGATGGTTTCTATATGTTCTACATATGATTTCTTTGCTGTTAAGTATTAAACCTTGTTATTTAAATAAAAAAAATAGAAGAATACCCTTATTCAAAACATAATGAAACTTCATATTTACTAGAGCGATGATTTTTATCTGTTTTATATATGAATTTTCTATTAAACCATGTTATTTAAATAAAATATTAAAAAAAATAGAAGAATTATTGAAAACATAACGAAACTTCAGATTTACACTATATATGTACAATAGTTGTGTAGGAAATTAATTTGGCTGATGTAGACGAGATGCCAAAAATTGTTGAAGCACAAATGGGGGTGTTTACCCTAGCTTCACACCTCATTTGAAGCACATTTCTCATGAGAATATAGCGATGGTTTCAAATGAGCATAAATAATTCAAAAAAAATCAAAATGACATGAATCCAACGCACCATGTTGTTATTTGCGATATAGTTGCTCCTCAAATTTATTTGGATAATTTTGACAAGATAGAATTTTTCATGAAATTACAAACGGGGGTGTTTACCCTAGCTTCGCACCTCATTTGAAGCACATTTCTCATGAGACCACATCGATGGTTTCAAATGAGCATAAATAATTCAAAAAAAATCAAAATGACATGAATCCAACATTATTCAAACATCATCCAACATTATTCAACATTATTCAACTATGTTCTAACTTAGATACATCACCAGTCAACATAAATACAACATTATTCAACAGAAATACAACACCAACTTAGTCCAAATAGCGTCGGGGCTTCTTTGTGATCCTTGGCAGTTTTGGTGGCGCTTTGCTCCTTGTGCTCATCTTGCTCACAGCTTCTGGTCTTCTCCTCTTGGTAGTCGGTACCTTGGCTTTCTTCTTTGAAACTACACCAGATCTGTACAAAACATAAAGGATCATGATAAATAAATAAAAAATAAAATGAAAAATCAAAACTGGTGAGATCATGGCAGGATTTACATACCCATCTAAGCTTGTAACTGGTGACATCATGGCAGAATCATCCAATGGAGCATCTACTGAAACTTGTGTGTCCATGGCAGAATCATCCAATGGAGCATCTACTGAAACTTGTGTGTCCATGGCAAAATCATCCAATGGAGCATCCAATGAAACTTGTGAGATCATGGCAGAATCATCCAATGGAGCATCCAGCGGATCAGCTGGAGCATCATATGAATCATCAGCTGGAGCATCTGGAGCATCATATCCTTGATCATCATATGAATCATCAGCTGGAGCATCTGGAGCATCATGGACTTGATCATCATATGAATAATCAGCTGGAGCAGCTGGAGCATCTGGAGGATCATGTACTTGATCATCATTTTGTTGTTCTGGAGCATCATCTGAATCACTTGACTGCTGAACATCATTTTCAAATGCTGCATCCGGCTGCTGACCATCAGTTTCATCAGGCATACTCTCTCCAAACCCTGGATCGACTGCGTTATCACAATATTTGCCGAAATGACCGGTCCCACCACACCTTGTGCACTTACGCTCCCTCGCTCCACCTCCACCTTCACTGCGACGGTGGTGTCGACTCTTCCTCGGTCTACCTGCAGCTCTCTTCAGAACCGGAGCACAAAGTTTGAATCCAGGGTCCACTCTATCCCACTGCTGTTTTCCCTCCAAAGCAGGCAAGGCATGTGCATATGTGGCTCTGAACATTGCTACAGAGTAGTAATCATGGACATACTGCTGTATATCCCCTGCTGGACCTGTGAGAGAAGTGATGAAAAACAAGGCATGAATGCATGGCAAACCAGTTATCTGCCATTGCCTACAACTGCAAGTTTTCGCTTCTAAATCCACTGGATATCTCCATTCTTTGTTACTTTTATCAAAGAATGATACCTCTGATTTGGTATCCGAGACAAATCTCATGTTCATAGTCAAGCCCACAGTTTTCTGCTTCAACGCCTTCATCACATTCGGGATAATAATGTGGCCCATGAATTTTGCATTAGCTATTTCAAGACGGAAATGAAATTTCTCGGCGTATTCTATCCTTATCTTGTCAAGCAAATCAGCCAAATAAAGATCCTTATGTTTTCGGATCGTTGAGTTGAAAGATTCTGCAAGATTATTGTGCACATAGTTAACTTTGCTCAATTCACTGAATTGGCTTCTAGACCATAGCTTCGAGTGGTGTGTTTCCAAGTATTCCTTCACTTTCTCTTTTGTGTACAACTGCCTCATGTGGTAGTTGTGCTTCCTGACACTGCAAGTCAAAGATGCAGGCCATAAATGATCGGTATAAAACTTTCCTTTGAATTTCTTCACAAAATTTGCAGCAAGGTGACGCATACATTCCCTGTGCTCTACTCCTGGGAACACATTATCCACGGCCACTTCTAAACCTTTGCATGCATCTGTGTGGATTACCAATCCATTGGGATGTCCAATAGCCCGGCGCAGATTCTGCAAAAACCATGTCCAGCTCTCCTCGGACTCTGTCTCCAGCACACCGTAGGCAACTGGAAAAACAAAACTGTGTGCATCAACTGCACAAGCTGCTACTAGCTGGCCTTTAAACCTCCCTGTGAGAAAAGTAGCATCAATAGCCAAATAAGGCCTGCAGCCTACCAAAAAACCCATTTTGCAAGCTTCAAAGCACACAAAAACCCTCCTAAAGCATTGCTTGGTCCTTGTCACTTTCTTCAATGTGTAATCCACGGCGTGGTGATCAATTTCAACAACACTGCCTGGGCTTGCCCTCTCCACTTCAGCTTTGAATGCATACAACAACTGAAAACTTTCATTCCAGTTACCATGGATAGATTCCAATGCTTTGTTTTTACCAGTGAACACCCTCATGTATGGTAAATCTATCTTGAACTTGTCTTTCATGTTTTTCTGCAATTGCTTTGCACTCACTTGATGGTTTTCTGCCACCCATCTTTTTACTTCATCCGCCACCCATCTTGACTTGGCTCTGCTGATTGTTTGCTTCCTAAGGGTTGATTCTTCGCATGTGTGGGGAAAAGGGTTCACTTTTACCTGAACATTGCTGCTGCCCCGCATTTTAGATGCGTGCAGCCTCCATTGACAATTTTCAGACACACAGTGCATGGTGTAGCGCCTTTTATCGCTCTTGTCAACTACAAAGGCACGTTCTACCTTCATGCAGTACGTCACAAGTGCATTTCTACACTCAGCCATGGAAGAAAAAATGCAACCTTCTTCCATAAGAGGGTTCTCAGGGTTCCATTCAACAGGTGTCCTGTCTTCCTCTTCGTCATTGTCACTGTCAGACTGATATTGGATTTCAACCTGAGGTGTCTGTGTCTGTCTTAAATTCCTAATAACATCAGGATATAGCCTCTCTTCATCATCCGCAGACATGCAGGCATCCTCCTCCACAGCGACTTGAACCCTTTTCCCAGTGCCCACACTTGTCGAGCCACCACGTCGAGCTGGTTTTGAACTGTTCTGGCTGGAGTTGGCAGTACGACGTGATGGTCCTGCCACAAAAGATGAACCCGCCACAACTGCCGGCACAACCACATCATTTTGCAGCTTCACATTAAAATTCTCTGCCTCCTTATGCTTAGCAAACATGGTAGCGAGCTCTTCATCATTACTAATTTTGATCCAATCTTTTCCCCCATCAAAGTATCTAAATTCCACTTCATCATGCAAACCCCAAGGATATGGGCTGCAAACTATCTCCCCAAATTGTCTGAAACTCCAGTTACAATCCACTGGGACCGAATAATTGAAACCTCCTTGGTATTTCTTCTTACTGTCTGCATCGACGATGTATCGCTCCCTTCTAACGTGCACCGAGAAAGCAAACCGCAACTCCATCCTAACCCACGAAAACAGAGACGCAATCAGCTGCAAATCAATGGCATCCGTGTCTAATCGATAATTCAAAGCTCAGTACTTACCAAGTGGGAACCCAATCGTGGACGCGGCGTGTCTCCGGCCCCACGGCGCGGCCGCTCTCCATTTCATTCCTATCCATTTCGTCGAGCAGGTGGCGGGCAGAGTGGTGGAACGAGCGCCCCACCAGCGGCGTCGCAGGACGGCCCCGGCGGTGAAGCAGGTGGCCACGCGGAACGGCCGCGGCGGTGCAGGTGGTGCTGGCGGCGCAAATGCGTGCTGCTGTCTGCGACACAGGTGGCGACACAGGTGGCGGTGGCGCGCTGGCTGAGGAAGGTGGCGGCGGAGCAGGTGGTGGTGGTGCCGCAGGTGCTCGTGGCGCAGCAGGTGCTGGTGCGGAGGTGGCGGCGGCGAGAGCGGCAGCGCACGACGGCGGGGCAACTAAATTGGGCGGCAGTGCACGACGGTTGTGGCGGGAAGCTCGGGTGTGGACTATTCAGATTAGTCAACCAACTGCCCGGTCCCACCTGTAAGCTCCGGACGGTTTCAGCGAACTGGCAGTCCCACGCGGTCCCACTTCGCCAAACGGAGCCTGACTCCTCCGGGCCCACTTCGACTAACGGACACGACTCCAAACTTACCGTTCCAGCCTCTCCATAGTGGTTGCGCACGGACTAAGGGCAAAACTGAGGTCGATTCGGCACTAGGGGTAAAACTGAGTACAAGTGACCCTCTGTGGGCAATTCGATAAATGGCCCTTGTGGCAATATAGGTTGTAAGCAATAAAAATCATGTTAAATTAAAAACATGGAATAAAATATACGCCTAGAATTCTGCATGTAAATACCTTACAGGATAATCTGAATCCCTTTATCTATCTAGCAGTGGACAAACTATATTTGAACGTCAACAATTTTCTAAGACCATGGATGCAACATGAATACACACATTTGAATAATTAATAAAAATAGAGGACGCATGAGATGTATTAAGCACAAGGGTAGGAACCTATGCCTATGGTATAATAACAGAACTATGTAGACATTTATCACATGAGAATACATGATAGGAAGAGAAACGGGAAAAAAGACTGAATATCACACGAAACAACAATTATACTCACCACAGAAGCAGCCAGTGGACAGCAGATCATCAGATTGATCAGCAATACCGACTGAAGAAGACGACTGACCAACGATAGCTGCATTAGTAAATACCTCACCAGCTGAATTTAGAACACTGTCCCTATACCAAACCAGTTTTGTGATGGAGTGAGCAAATGTGACTGTTCCCAAAGTGTGTGTCAATCCTACGAACCTGGCAAGAGTCAAGACGTTTTTTGGGTCTCCGACTGAAAGCTCTTAGTTGAAACAGACACCGACATTATATTTCTTAGACATAAAAGCAGCAATTTCCTAAGTAACCGATAACTCAGATCGCAAAATCCGCCCGCACCTGTACGCTCTAGGGAAAAAAGGCGATTAGGGCTCCTCGCCTCCTGCCGGCGGCGGCCGCCGATCTGCCTAGTCTCCTGTAGCCTCACGGCCATGGAAACTAGGTGGATCGTGGTACTTGCTGGCGGGAGGGCTCCGTTTTCATGTGTTTTCTTGTACTTTTTTAGGGTTTGTTTTCTACTCAGGATTGCGAGGCGGCAGCTTCTTGGAGTTGGAATAAGGATCTTCCGGTCTAGCCCCCGTTTTGATGGTGCGTCTAGCGTTATCGGAGGGCGTGTGGAGGTGTGTCTCCGGCGGATCTCGTGGGATCCGGTCGGCGTTTGTCTTTGCTGGATCCACTTGGATCTAGTCTTCGTTCGTCTGTGTTCGTGTGTCTACAGTTTGGATCCTTCCGATCTACGCTTCTCTTCATCAGTGATGGTTGCTGGTCTGGTGCGCTGGTCCTATGTGGCCGTAGCACGACGACTTCCCGACTGTCTACTTCAACAAGGTTTGCCCGGCTCCGGCAACGGAGGGGCGATGACAGCGGCGCGCCTTCGGCTCGCTCCAGTGATTGTAGTCGTCGCTAGGTGGTCTACGGAGCTAGATGTAATTTATATTATTTCTGGTGTTCCTTGTACTGCCTTGACAGTTGATGAATAGATTGGAAGGTTTTATCGCAAAAAAAAAAAAAGCAGCAATTTCCTGTGGAGTGGAGCAATATCCACATGCAGTTTGGACAATCTGTTGCATGGTGTGCCGAGTAAAGAACCAGACCGGAGTATACATATGAGAGGCCTATCAGTAAACTCCTTGCCCATCCTATCAAAGAACACAAGCTCCACTTCCGGTACCATCTTGCATTAATGTTGTAGATCCGGTACCTAGCAAAATAATATGAATAAAGAAGGTGACAGGAAAAAACAACCAATGGTCTCTTTTGTGCCAAACCAATATAACTTTTCAAGAAGCAGCTGTAGTAATCAAGCTTGTACCTCTACTGAATTATGAAAGGCCGTTTTTTTTGTGAGAAACAAAAGGAAGATCTGCTTGGTCAATCTCATTAAAATGGAATAATGCTCACATATTTGCAATTTAGCATAGTACATAATGTTCAGGTTCATTAAACACATCTTCTGAACTATCTTCCTGCTTCTGAGAGCAGAAATTTAGCGAGCCTGTTCAGAAGACATTGCAATTCTATTAATTTCATTGTATAAAGGGTGTACCTACGTCTCGGTCGACCGAGAATCTGCTACGTCTCAGTCGACACGGATACCAGAGCGATTAAGTACAACGCGTTCAATATTTTCCTACTCTCCTACGTCTTTCTTGCTCAGCCCGATATGGCTATGAGTGTTTTTTTTCAGCTCTGCAAGCCTGCTAGTTTGCATGTTATAATAAGTCTTGAGCCTTAGGCAGACGATCTCCCTCTCCGATTTTCGTCCAATTAGTTTGATCCACTCCTTCGCAAAACTTTTCGCCAAAGTCCTGGCACGACGGCTCGCCCCCGTGGTGCGCGACATTGTCTCTCACGCGCAGAGCGCTTTCATCCGCACTAGGTGCCTCCACGACAGCTTCCTCTATGTGCGGAACTTGGCGCGCGCCCTGCACAGGAAGAAGAAGGCGGCGCTTCTCTTCAAATTGGACTTCGCCCGCGCCTTTGACTCTATTTCCTGGGACTATCTCCTGGAGCTGCTCTCTAGGCTGGGATTCCCGGCTAGATGGCGAGACTGGATCTCCATGCTGTTGGCATCCGCCTCCTCCACGGTTCTTTTCAATGGGGTGGAAGGGCCGCCGATTAGTCATCGCCGCGGACTCCGGCAGGGTGACCCCTTGTCCCCGCTGCTATTCATCATCGCGATCGACCCGCTCCATAAGTTGCTTGAGCTAGCCACGCGCCGTGGCGCGCTCTCGCCGATCCCAGTTCGTGAGGCAAGGCTTCGAACTAGCCTGTACGCGGACGACGTCATGGTGTTCGTCAATCCGATTCGCTGCGAGATCGACCTTCTGTTCCAAATCCTTCGGAGGTTTGGCGCGGCTACTGGCCTCCACATCAACATGGCCAAATGCTCAGTTGCGAGCATCCGCTGCGAGGGGCTGCCGCTAGAAGACATCCTGCATTCTTTCGGCGGCAACAGTGCCTCCTTTCCGCTTCTTTACCTAGGGATGCCGATTTCTTTGGGCCGGCTGCGCCTGTCGCACCTGCAACCGATAATAGATAGAGCTAGATCACACCTCGCTTCTTGGAGTGGCAAGCTGGTCAACGCTGGAGGCCGTAAGGCTCTGACCTCGTCCGTCCTGAGCACCCTTCCTATTTTCGTCATGACGGCTCTTAAACCCCCCGCGAAGTTCATCAAGGAGCTAGACAAGCTTAGACGAAACTTCATTTGGGGGATCGAGGAAGAGAGAGCTTGCGGCGCTAAGTGCAAAATTAGCTGGCGGCAAATCTGCACGCCCTATGAGTTCGGTGGCCTCGCCCTGCCTAACCTAGCGCTTTTCGGTAGGGCTCTGCGTTTGCGCTGGTTGTGGTTTGAGTGGGGCCCCTCCAGGCCGTGGTCGGGTAGCTCCGTCCCCTGCGACAATTTAGATCGGGCCATCTTCCATGCCGCCACTAGGGTGTCCATTGGAGATGGGCTGACGGCGACGTTCTGGCACTCCAACTGGTGCGACGGTGCCCCCCTCTCTCAACAATTCCCTGCCCTATTCGCTCGCTCTAAGAGGAAGTCTAGGACGGTGGCGCAGGCTTTGGCTAACCATCGCTGGGTGTGTGATCTGGGTGGTAATTTCCCGAGGGACCTTCTACCGTCCTTCCTCGCACTTTGGCGCCGCGTCCAAAGGGTCCACCTCAACGCCTTGATCCACGACTCGATTGTGTGGATTCTGACGAAGGACGGGTGCTACTCTTCGGCCTCTGCTTATAGGATTCAGTTCGCCGGCCACACGGCTTCGCTGGCTCTATATTCAGTTTGGACGGCTTGGGCGCCCATGCATTGCAAGATCACTGCCTGGTTGTTGCTGCACGACCGCCTTTGGTGCGCCGATCGCCTCCTGCGTCGGGGATGGGACAACGAGTACTTTTGCAGGTTTTGCATGCGGAACCTAGAGTCCTCCAGCCATCTCTTCTTCGACTGCCCTGCAACCGATCAGATCTGGGCGCTCGCTTCCCAATGGCCTAACTGCCAGGCCATGCACCCAAGCAGGTGGTCCGCGACGTCCTTGCCCTCGGCCTGGCAGCAGATGGCGGCGGGCTGCGCTCCGTCGTACCGCAAAGGACTCCACTCCATCTTCATTCTGATCATCTCTCGGATTTGGCGAGAGCGGAACGCCAGGACCTTCGAGCGCCAAGCACTCCCTACCCAGATCCTCTTGTCTTCCATGCACGATGAAGCATGTTGTTGGATTCTGGCTGGGGCAAAGTCCCTGAGGAAACTACTTTTCGATCCTCCGTGATCGCATGCTAGAACAACAATAGCCTTTTCTTTTTCTCTTCTATTTTCTGAACATGCTGACAGCGAACTTTCGTTTGTCAGATGTTCCGTGTATTTATTTCCCCCTGCTTAATCAATGGAAAAGCCAGCGTTGCTGGATCTTTCAAAAAAAAAAAAAAAGTCTTGAGCCTTATCAAAGCTACGTATGCATGGTGAAGAAAAAAGCAAGACACCCATTAATCTAGCTTAGTGGACGTTTGAACTTGATCCTCTAAGAAACACTATTTTTTTATATAAAAATTCAATTCTGAATTAAATAATCGAACACAAAAGATAAATCATATGAAAGAAAAACAAAGAACAAAATCTCAGCCCACTCAGTAACTAAAAAGGTTGTTTTAATGGACGGACCGGACTAATGTCCGCTAGTTCTAATCACTTTATTTCTCTATGTGAATCCGGCTATGTCTGAGTCCTGAGAAAACATTATGTGTGAGTTGAAATATACAACTTTGAACCTAGTTGCACAAATCTTACTGAAAATATGTAACTTGTATTAGAAGTTGTAATAGGGTTTTATTTGCTATTTCGGTATCTGATACGTATGTGTATCGGAACCTCTCCCTGTACCGACTCTGTATCGATTTGGTCCATCGTGACCCCTTCTTAACACGCAACCGAGGGGAGACGACCCACCTCGTTCAACACCCGAAATCCAACATGGTATCAGAGCTGGTCTCTTCCCTGACCTAGCTGCCGATCCGCCGCCGCCGCACTGCTGACCCAGCCGTCGCCGTCGCCGGAAAAACAAGATCGCCGCCGCCACAGCTTGCTGTCGCCGGCGCCCAAACAACAGACAACAACAAAGCTTCTCCACAACTCGCCGCCGTCACAGCACCCTGCTGTCACCGCCGCCTCGACAGATCGACAACAACAAAAACCTCTACAACTTGCCGTCGTCACAGCTGCTGATCGAGCCGCTGTTGTCATCGGTCCTGATAATCCAGACGTCCACAGATCAACATGAGTTCTTCAGGTTCAAGTTCCGCCCTTGCTGCCGCATTGGGAGCACCGCCCGCACAGCAGCTCACTCGAGGGAATTTCCTTCTATGGAAAGCTCTTGTGCTTCCCGCTTTTCGTGGCGCAAACGTCATGAGTCTGCTTGACGGATCGGACTGCGCGCCTGCCAAACTGATTGAAGGAAAAGATGCTGATAACAAACCGGTACAAGTGGAGAATCCTGCCTATATTGCATGGGTTGCGAGAGATCAGCAGGTGCTCCGTTTCCTCCTCAACACACTCTCGCCCGATATCCTGTCTCATCTTCTTGATGTGAGTTCAACAGCCCAAGCATGGAGTACCATCAATGGCATGTTTAAGACTGCCTCGAGAACTAAAGCACAACACCTGCGTGAGCAACTGAATGATACAAAGAAGGCCACTATGACTGCTGATCAATATTTCACAAAGATGAAGACTTTTTCATCCGAGTTGTCTGCCCTTGGAAAGCCTGTTGAAAGTGATGAGTTCTTGGGCTATTTATTGCATGGTCTATGCAAGATTGAGTATAATGCACTCATCACTTCCGTCAATGGAAATCCTAGCATCACCTTAGATGAGTTCTATGATCAGCTATGTGCATATGATATGCGCAATGGGATCGAAGAAAATGGCATGTTTGTTTCGTCTGCAAATCTTGCACGGCGTGGAGGAAGTCGTGGTCGCACACCTCCCCCCCGTGGTCGTACATCTCCTTCCCGTGGACGCACACCTCCTCCTCGTGGCCGTACCCCTCCACGCACTCGCAGTCCCGACCGCAGCTACTACCGTGGAGGTGGCTACCGTGATGATGATCGCGGAAATTGGCGACGTGATGATCGTCGCAATGACCGTGGTGATGACAGACGTGATGACAGACGTGATGATAGGCGCACTTGGCGCCGTGATGATGGGGGCAATGATCGATATCGTCGCAATGATAGCGGTGGTGGACGTAGACCTGATCGTGTTCCCACTCCTTATGTCAACACGGATTGCCAGATTTGCAAGAAGCATGGCCATCCAGCGAGTGAGTGCTGGTGGCGTTATGAACAGGACAAGAGGGATGATGGTGATAAGGGAGACAAAGGTGCACATCTTGCTTCTTATGGTGTTGATACAAACTGGTACTCTGACACGGGCGCTACTGGCCACATCACTAGTGAACTAAACAAGCTTCTCATTGCCAACAAGTATCATGGTCAAGATCGAGTCCGCACTGCTGAAGGAACAGGTATGGACATTAGTCACATTGGTAATTCAGTTTTGTGCACTCCTCATGGTTCCTTTGATCTAAATAATATCCTTCATGTTCCTAGTGCTTCCAAAAACTTGCTATCTGTTCATAAATTCACTCTTGATAATAATGTCTTTATTGAGTACCATCCTTTCTTCTTTTTAATCAAGGACCAAGCCACACGAAGAGTTCTGTTTAGAGGCCCCTGCTGGGGTGGTCTCTATCCTTTGGTGCCCATGTTTCATGAGACCGCCAAGCATGCTTTTCTTTCAATAAAGCCGTCATCCTCCACGTGGCATCGCCGTTTAGGACATCCATCTTCTTTTGTGGTTTAGCAAGTTCTTAGAAGAAATAAAATAGCTTACACTCCAGAAAGTACTCCTTATGTATGTGACTCTTGTCAGTTGGCCAAGAGCCACCAGTTGCCATACCCTACATCTTCTAGTGTTTCTCTTGCTCCCTTAGAACAAGTGTTCTCTGATGTATGGGGTCCAGCTCCTCTTTCTGTGGGAAAACATGCATACTATGTAAGCTTTATTGATGATTTTAGCAAATTCACATGGATTTATTTGTTAAAGAAGCGTTCTGATGTTTATCAAGTTTTCCTCAATTTTCAACAATATGTTGAGCGTAAGTTTGCTAGGAAAATAATTACTATGCAAACTGATTGGGGAGGTGAATATGAGAAATTAAATGGATTTTTTCAGTCAGTGGGAATTACACATCATGTATCTTGTCCTCATGCTCATCAACAAAATGGCTCTGCTGAAAGAAAACATCGTCATATTGTTGAAGTTGGTCTAGCTCTTCTTGCTCATGCCTCTATGCCCTTAAAATTTTGGGATGAAGCGTTTCTCACTGCCACATATCTCATAAATTTACTTCCTAGTAAGGTTCTTGATTTTGAGTCCCCTACTGAACGCTTACTCCATGTTACACCAAACTATGATGCTCTAAAGATTTTTGGCTGTGCTTGTTGGCCTAATCTACGTCCTTACAACAAGAGAAAACTTGCTTTTCGTTCCATACGATGTGCTTTTCTGGGATATAGTCCCCTCCATAAAGGTGTTAAATGCCTAGACATTTCTACAGGACGGATTTATATCTCTCGTGATGTTGTTTTCGATGAGAACGTTTTTCCGTTTGCTTCTCTACATCCTAATGCCGGTGCTATTCTAAAGAAAGAAATACTACTCTTGCCATCATTCACATCCCTTTCTCATGAGAGTGCTCAAAATTGCAATGAACCTATTGTGCCTATTGTTACTGTTTCTAACGTGCAACAGGTAGACACAGCTACTGGTGAAAATCCTGGTGAAATCGGTGAAGAAAATGCAGCAAACAATGCTTTTGAAATTCATCCGGAAAATGACGAAGTTTCTGCTGAAATCGAGGCAGATTCTGGCCTGGACGCGTCCGATCCCGAGGACTCCACGCGATCCGAGGCGGATTTTGCTGACCCCGAGGAAAAGTCGCTGGAGGCGACAGAAAGTGCGTCTGCGCGCAGCGGGCAGCCGACAGCGAGCGGACCCGCCTCGCCTCATCATTCGCCCAATGATTCGCCCCTGCATGCAACCTCTCAGGTGCCGCCACTTGGCAGCGCGGCTCACGGTGAGCATCATCGGTCTCCGTCGCTGTCCCCTGCCCCGTCGCTGTCGGGTGCAGTTTCTGCAGGCGGATCTTCTGTGGGGAATGGTGGTGAGGCCACAGCTGAAAACAACAATAATTCTGAACCTGAAAATTCCAATGGTGAAAATTCCAATGATGAAGAAAGTAATGCTGATTTTTCTCCACCTTCGTCACCTCCGTCACCTTCTCCTCCTGGTGTCCGTACAAGATTACAAAAAGGTATTCGCAATCCTAGGAAGATTACTGATGGTACTGTGAGGTGGTGTATGTTATCTTCTGCAGGTGAACCAAACACATTATCAGAAGCTGTAAATGATCCTAGTTGGCATCAAGCTATGAAAGAAGAATACAGTGCACTGATTGATAACAAGACTTGGCACCTTGTTCCTCCAAGCAGCAACAAAAATTTGATTGACTGCAAATGGGTTTATCGTATAAAGAAGAAGGCAGATGGTACTATTGATAGATACAAGGCACGTTTAGTTGCAAAAGGGTTCAAGCAACGGTATGGTATTGACTATGAAGATACTTTTAGTCCTGTGGTTAAAATTGCTACTATCAGAATTGTTTTATCTCTCTCTGTTTCTCGTGGATGGAGTTTAAGGCAGCTAGATGTCAAGAACGCGTTTCTTCATGGTGTTCTGGAAGAGGATGTTTACATGAAACAACCACCAGGTTTTGAGGATCCCCACTTTCCGCATTATATTTGCAAACTTGACAAGGCTCTTTATGGACTGAAACAGGCACCACGTGCATGGTATTCTAGACTGAGTCACAAGTTAGGAGAGCTTGGATTTACACCATCAAAAGCAGATACATCATTGTTTCTCTTTGATAAATCAGGTATTACTATGTTTGTGTTGATTTATGTGGATGATATCATAGTCACTGGATCATCTGATGATGCTATTACTGCTCTTCTTCAAGATTTAAATAAAAACTTTGCAATCAAAGATCTAGGTGAATTGCATTATTTTCTTGGTATTGAGGTTAAGAGAACACAGAGTGGACTACTTTTGACACAAGAAAAATATGCTACTGATATTCTTGATAGAGCTGGTATGAGAGACTGTAAGCCTGCCCCTACACCTCTATCATCTACAGAACAGCTGTCACTTGAAAAGGGTACACTTCTTGGTCCTGAAGATAGTACTCAATATAGAAGTCTTGTTGGAGCTTTACAATATCTCACATTGACACGCCCTGATTTGTCCTTTTCGGTAAATAAAGTTTGTCAATATCTTCATGCTCCAACTACAGAACACTGGACAGCTGCAAAACGTATTCTTAGATATGTGAGAGACACACTGAGTCTTGGAATTACATTCACAAAGTCATCATCTATGTTCTTGAGTGCTTTTTCAGATGCAGATTGGGCAGGGTCTTAGAGGATAGACGCTCTACAGGTGGTTTTGCTATATTTGTAGGCCCAAATCTTGTTTCCTGGAGTGCTAGAAAACAAGCTACAGTATCTAGATCGAGTACTGAAGCTGAATATAAAGCTCTAGCCAATGCCACTGCTGAGTTGATTTGGGTTGAAGCACTTCTCAATGAACTTGGAGTAAAGTTACGAGAAAAACCAGTTCTTTGGTGTGATAACTTGGGTGCTACATATTTATCTGCAAACCCAGTGTTTCATGCACGTACCAAACACATTGAGATTGATTTTCATTTTGTCAGAGAAAGAGTTGCTGGTGACAGACTTGCTATTCAGTTTATATCAAGTGAAGATCAAGTTGCTGATGGTTTCACGAAGACACTTTCAGTTAAAAAGCTTAATGAGTTTAAACGTAATCTCAACCTTTCTCAAGGTTGAGATTAAGGGAGGGTATTAGAAGTTGTAATAGGGTTTTATTTGCTATTTCGGTATCTGATACGTATGTGTATCGGAACCTCTCCCTGTACCGACTCTGTATCGATTTGGTCCATCGTGACCCCTTCTTAACACGCAACCGAGGGGAGACGACCCACCTCGTTCAACACCCGAAATCCAACAACTTGATCCTAGTCAAAACAAATTTAAGTGGAAAAGGTGCAACTTGAACCTAGTTGCACAAATCCGAGCGGAAGTGTGCAACTTAGACCAAGTTGCACTTTTTTTTATTAGAAACATGCAACTAGAAGAACAAGTTATACATTTATGAGTGAAAAGGTGCAACTAGCACATAATTGCACATTTTCCTATGGAATGGCGAAACTATGACATAATTGCACATTTACGAGTTGAAATGTGTAATTTGAACCTAACCTAGTTGCACAAATCCAAGTTTAATGTGCAACTAGAATCAAGTTACACGTTTTCGATTGGAAATGTGCAACTAGGACATAAATTACATATATTCGAGTGAAAAATGCAACTCAGCCCTAGTTGCACATTTTCGGGCAAAAAAGTGCAACTCGGATCTAGTTGCATATTTTGAAGTAAAAAAATGCAACTGAGACCTACTTGCACATATCCGAGTGAAAAAATGCAACTCAGATCAAACATCATATTTCGTAATGGAGAAATGCGACTAGATTATAGTTGCATAAATCCGAGTGAAAAAGTATAACTGCATTTTAGTGAAATCTAATCGTGTCGATAATTAAAAAAAAAATACATGCATCAAACAAGAAAGATTAAGAACAAATAAAGGGACAGAGAAATATAGAGAAAAGAAACACATAAAGGTTACAAAATAACGCAATTGACAAAAGATACTAAAATTACTCTTTTCAACAAAGTTTTGCTCTGCTGTAGAAAAAACAGTTACATAATATTACGAGAGTAAAGCAGACACCATTAATCTGCATGGTGGCATACTGGTTAGTAGGTGATGGAGCCACGTACAGGTTCTAATTAAGGTCGAGCCACACTTCCCGTCCGCACTAATCTTGAAAAGCAAACAGACGGTTCTCAGCGTTGACCGAGACCTAAGCTAATCTCGGGCACCCGAGAATTAGCAAAACCGTTGTATAAAACAAGAAGCATAAATGTGCTCAACAACGTATATTTTTCATGTCTTAACTGCAAAAGCTTCTCTAAGCATGACGCCCTTGTATAATTTAAAAGTTCCATTTGTCATGTTAAATCTTCTCATATCTGTCTAGACTATGTAGCAATTATGGCATGCAAAAAATCACATGTATAGTCTAGTTTGTGGATTCAAATAAGAACCCCCTTCTTTCTTCTGATGTATTGATAACAACGAATAGTAAAAACTTGGACATAAAACCTGCCATGTCATATATTAACACCTAGAATTTTCAGGAACAATCACCTGGGCAACGCATCAGTACTGGCACAGGCTGGACCGGAGCACCTATATCCAGCACTGTTGGGAACAATGTTTTATGGCAGATTACACAAGAAGAGAACCAACATCGCTGTATAGAGCTAAGCTAAGACCTTATTGTGGAACTGGTGAGCGGCGGCCGATGCCTATGTGTACTATCCATGCAGCTTCAACCTAACTAAAAAAAATCAACCTGTGAAAGAGCTAGCCGAAATATTCAAAAGTGGTATTAAAGTAAAATTCGGCAATCAGTACATGATAGCTAATGGCTTGGAGGCTAGGGTGTCCCCCTGGGGCGCCTCCTCGCTAGCCATGTATGGTCTAATCAAAGTCTAATTTAAGTCCCTATCAGTTCGTGTTGTGCTTTCCGGATTGTCTCGCCTCTTGATCAGACGCTTCAAGATCTGACTTAACAAAAATATGAACCACTTGTGACTAACCTCTCTTATAGAAGAAACATAAAAGTAAAAAATCTAGGTGATAATGTGTTTATTAGTCCCAGCTAATAAGCTTCCTTCTATCTAAAATTTGTTCCATATGTTACAAATTAAATGGTTTGATCAACTGAAATAGATAGCAAATCCTACGGTTAGATATTGTCCAAGAACATATTGAATTACCAGTTTAGTGTTCATCCCTAAAGTCAAACTTCAAACCATCACCTTCGGCAAGGTAACGACGTAAGCGCGTGTCAACTTCTTCCGAGATGTTTCCACCGAAGTGTGTAAAATCGATACCAAATCTTCTAGCATCACCACCTCTCCGGCCAACGAATAGCCAGATACCACTGCAGGAGAAACTGGAGGCCGATGACGTCCCATACCGCTCAGCCTCTAGCCGTTGTCACACCACCTTCTATCAACAACAGCAGGTATGACTTGACACCGCGGAGAAAAGTCGTGCATAGCACCTGCCAGGATCAGGCATATTGCCACCGCCGGCCAGGCATGACTTGACAGCTCCTCTGAAGTCGTAGTGCGTAGCACCTACTGCGTCAAATAGAACCCTGTCTCGAAATGGAGGAGGCGTCCGATACCGCCGCCAGCCTCAGAACTCTGCAACCACAGAAGAGAACGTCCCATACCGCCATCGACTGTGGCTTACGAAGCCAGAGACCATAACCATCTCAAAGATCATCCCTCGCATCATCCACATGACCACGAAGACCACCACCGTCGAAGAAGCCGGGCCGCCGCCCCATCTCCAAACTCCTGCGTTGTCGACGACACCACAGCGAGAAAAGTGCGGCCAGCGCGCCGCCTCTAGACCAGCTGCATAATTCACTTGCATAAAAATATTTAATCTTTAGAGTTAACATTTGGTTAATTTAAGTGGATAGCGCTTTTCGATCATGTGCTCTGTAGGCAAAAGAATTCAAAATACAAACAAAATTCCAAAGAGTTCACATGAGAATATTGGAATATATACTGCATCCAACTTCACATTGAAATGTAACACATTTTTGGGGTTTAACAAACACACGGGAGAAATTATATTCGTTAAGCTTCTTTTTGTGCAGCTCACAAATGAATACGTACTTAAAAAACAGAGAAATGATTTCTTTTGGTTAGGAAAAGTACTTCTCTCTCTATTGTACAGAAAGAAACTGAAAATAGTATAAATTGCAAAGGAACCTGAGTTGATATATGAACCATCGAATTTTCCCTGCAGTGATTCCTAAAACACAATCGTCTCCACAAATTCAAGCTTTCAGCATTCACATGATTTGAGGAGATCAAACCAGCATGCTGATGAGTAGATACGTGTCAGGGAATAACCTAGTGTATGCTTACATGTAGACACCTACGAAGAGCACATAACCACACCTATTAGATCAAAAGAAGGGATATTTGGACCCCCATACAGTCTATTTGTCACTACATCTATCCACAAGGCTACATGGGGATATAGGAGTAGAGAAGAGTTTTCTGAATTTTGAACAATAATCATGTAGTTTAAATAAATGTTTACAAAAGGGTCGATGTGTGAAGTTTTTGTATTTTTTTCTCATGATAAATGAAATAACATGCACATTTATATGCACAATTCACGGTAGTATGCAGATTAAAATGAGTTGAACAAATAAACTATTGAAAATGAATAATCGTTGGAAGTACATGCATCCGACTGAGAAAAAAACAGACTTGAAAAATATGCCACATCAAAATAAAACAGGACACAATCAGTGTAGTGGATTATATATATCAATAACAAGTCCTTTTTATATCCTCTTATGTATGTAACCTGCAACAATGAACAAATAAAGAGCGAACTTGCATCAAGTCAGCAATGCAATTTTGACAGATGCACAATGGGAGTCTGTGCCGAGGACTTTCACTACATTCTTTGATGAGAAAATGTACATCATTTCACATAGAAATTTTACCAAGCATGTAGCAAGCAAAAAGGATGGGCCACGGATAGGGTCATAGGAGATCAACACACACCGGAGCGGAGAGGAGCTTTTAAACGCTACAGAATCAGATACTTACCAGGTTGCTATTAGACAACAGATCACAAATTCAAGTTCTGATCTCACCTTCTTCAATAGGATTATGTATGAATACGAAGAACTGCGATGGATCTATTGAAACAGATAAGAACATATATCATCTACCTCGGATGACCAAAAGAATTCTGCCAGAAATACTGAACTCTCATTTCATCTCACTGCATAATCAGATATACAGTAAGGAAAAAACACAGATGACACTGAGAAAAAATTCACCAAACGATGAACCGAAGGAGAATAATAAACAACTTCTGTGATAAACTGAAGCTTGCAGTTCAGAACATGCAAAATTTGAAAGTAAACAGTCTAATATATTTGTGCCTCGATGTAGGATCCAAAGACGCGGTGGGGATCGACAGCTACCACATCCGACGTGAAATACGTTAAAGGTTCTAGCATTGGCAAGGGCTCCAAATTACGTTGGAGTAATGTCGTGGCAGTGCAGCACCAGCAGGCGATGGGCATGGAGGGCGCTAGCTTCAAATTCATCATGTCCATCAGGCTAATCTTGATGAATCTGGAGCCGATGGAACAGATGAAGAGACGCGGACCCTAAATCTGGTTGAGATGATTGGAACGGAGCAGCTCCGGTCCATAAAAGGCAAGAAAAAAGATCCATAGCGACGCGAGCAGACAGGGGAGCTGAATGTCCATGGCAACATGGGGAGCTTTTTAAACATGGAGGAGGTGGTGGGCAGCTGAACCGAGCAGAGCAGATTCTTGATGGCTGATGAATGGTGGACACGATGAGGCAGTTTTGGGAGCAATTTTTTGGAAGAAGCGCAGAGGTCAGATGGGAAGGAGCTGTGGGAAGGAAGGCGGAGGTCGCAGCGGCTGGGACCACAGAGACAAACAACTTTCTTTTTCTTCCACGATGTCTCGTGCAGGCCTAGAGGCGTCTCCTCCAGCCTATAGCTGGCCAAACGGGCTGGCCCGAAGCACGGCTTTTTTGGCACGGCACGGGCACGACACGGCACGATTTAAATGGGCCGCGGCACGGCACGAGCACGGTAGTGCCCGGGCCGCTCCTCAATTTGAGGCACGTGGGCCGGCACGGCACGGCACGATATAAACGGGCCGGCACGCGGCCCGGCACGAGCACGATAGGGCATAATTAAATTAGAGGGTGGGAATCTATTTTTATAGGGAAAAAATGCAATTTTTCGGACTAAATTGGGCTTCTAATAATTAAATATGGCTAAACAGCTCAAAACTGACACAAATCACACTTTAAATGGGCTATTTTCCCCCTAATTACCTACTAACGGAGAAAAAACTGCATCCTCCCGCTCCCCCCACTCCTCCTGGGCCTCACCGAATTTTTAAACTTTGAATTCCTGCAGCCTTTTTCGTGCTAGCGTGCCGGGCCGTAGAACGGGCCACCGTGCCTAAATTTGGCCTGTCGGGCCTTTACTGGGCCCGTGTGCCGTGCTCACCTGCCAAATCCAGCCCGTGGGCCGGCCCGGCACGGCACGAATAAGCCGGGCCGTATACGGGCCGTGCTTTTTTTGGCACGTACTGGGCCGTGCCGGGCGGCCCGTTTGGCCAGCTATACTCCAGCCCACGGCCCATTAAGGTGTATGCGGATCGTTTAGTGTGGCTCGTGTACGGATCGCACAGAGTCTCGACGTATACTGTGCTAATTGGCTGGGATAATACGGGGCGGCGTGGACGCACGGGAGGGCTAGAAATTCAGTTAGTAGGGGGCTCCTATTTAGATATAAAAAATAACATCCTAATTGTAATTTATGTGTGTCGTTGTCCGTTTCTGATATTCAGGTTTTAGGATGCTTTTTCGGATCAGTAATTCTAATTTTTTTGTGATGCATTTTTTCACAAAGATCCTTCAAATCAGCAAGTCACTACCTATTGGTTATTTTCCCGCTGCAACACCCGGGAAATTGTCTAGTTACTTAAGTAACAATGGGAGGAGGACCAAGGAAATAAATTTGGCCTAATTGAATATGACATAGATAAACTCCAGTACATATGAGTACTCTATAAATACATTGCCTTTGACAAACTCCAAATTAAGAATCTCGGTGCCTATTTTTATGCTAGATTACTCCCTCCGTCCAAGATTAAGAGTCCCCTAGTAAAGAGCATCATGACCAAGGCGCAATTTTATTGGTTCCTTTCCCACCAATCAACATGACAATTTCCCATTATATGATTAATAGCGCAATTAATTTGGCCATGCAAACCAATCAAGGTGCGGCTTGGTGGGATTTACAATTATTACGGCACAGTTAACTAGGATAATAAATGTTTATGGGCCTTATTTGGAGCTAATTCCTGGACAAATAGTTTTTCACTAGGAGACCTCTAAACCTGGACGGAGGGAGTAGCATGTCAATTGATCTTGGAGTGAAGTCTCCACCTTATACATTCAACTGGCCTAGTAAATTTCCTGGGAAGGCCAACTGTCTTGCAATAATAGCCCCATAGAGCTAAGTGAAAATCAGAACTGCATCTCCTGGGAAGGCCAATTGTCATGCACACAATTATAACCATAACAAAACATGTAGTGGCAGAAATAACCGTCCACTTGCTTGAGGAAATAATTAAATAGCAAAAAAGAAAAACAGGAAAAGCTATTGGTAGTGAATCAAGCAACTCTACCGAAATGGCCAACATGCACAGATAAAAGTGGTTTCTGGTGGTCAATAAATGTTTCATTAGTTTGCGATTAGTTAAGGGCTTACGCCTAGTAACTGATCATGAAATGGAATGACCTTCCCGGCGATGAAACAATACATAGCTGTGCTTTAGAAAAAAAAAATATCAATACAACCTCGGCTGACCATAAATTTCCAATTGATATTTTCTTATTGCAAAAGAAGTTCTACATTTTAGGCATTTGTTTCAAATAACATTACTCATAATCGAACATAAATTAGCACCAAGAGGTGACCACTTCAAATGAAATAGCTTTACTTATTTAAAATTTTATCCAGATGTGGGCGTTCCTTCTCCCCCTGGATCAGCGAGGACTTATGGATTCCGGCTGTGCTCGACTGATGGCGGTCGTTCGGGCTATTTACAGCCAGGATGGGTGGCTTAATTCTAGGCGAATTAATGAGTAGTTCGTCTATGTTTCGGTGGCTTGTCTTTGTGGCCACGCTTTCGGACCCGTGATTGTAATAAACTACACACTCTGGATGCTTATTTATTTTTTTTAATAAAAAACCGGTTGTGTGCATCATTTTGATGCAGAGGCCGGAGCCCCGGCTCCCATTTCTAAAAAAAACTTATTTAAAATTTATATCAGTGCATAACCTCAACATCAAGAAGAATTATTACACCAATGGCATGATACAGTTGCTTGTTTTCTCCAAAACTTTAGATAGAGAGGTAAGAGGATCTTCTCACAATAAATAGCACATCCCTAGAATAGCCATGTTCATGTACGTCGGCTTCTAATCCTTGCCGTCACCGCCCAAGTCCTTCTCCTTGCTCTCAGCCGTCATGATAATAGATGTGCTTCCAAGAGCGCAAACAAAACTGTCATATGCTACCGCATTACCCAAATCCAATGCATTGAAATGTTTGATCACATTGTATAGTCTAGACAATGCCTCTACAGAAACAAATAATCGATGCCAACCACAAATGCAACAAAAAAATAGTCTGATTCACAGTAAGTAAAACACATAGCCCCAGTATGAGGCCTGAATGCAGAACCACCAAACTCAGCATAGATGCCATTACCATAGAATGCAGCCTGAAAATAACATGCTAAATATGACCACACACTTCTAGAGAAACTTCTTGAGAAATTATGCAATATTATCGAGTGAACCTTTGTGCGTTGAAGAAATATTAAGACATATGTGTCATAATACAAGAGGAGCAGATAACATACAACTTTACTTTGTGGGATAAATTGTTAAGAATAATTTCTTGCAGAAAATAGTAGAGAAACATAAAGCTGTTACCTAGATGCCGCTTGTTAACAATGTTCTGCAACATCTACAAAAATGCATATGGTAACTCTTCTTTCTTCTGATGTCTTATCCTTTCCCTGGTAAATGATCAAATTTAATCGAAAATGACTTAATCTGAGATGTTTAGTTGTTATCACGGGTCATCAGATCCACATAAAAAATGGGGATATCTATACACACTGAAGTTTCTTTCGAAACGAGAAAATAACTTTATAAAGGATTACAAATTAGGATAAGCAAGCATTTGGGTCTAAGGACATACTAACAAAATGACCACAAGGGTGAGGGAGAATGGCTTAATATTTAGCATTAGCAAGTCAAAAATGAACTATGGTGTAAAGTTCATTGAGAACTATTCTTAGGCTAATAAAGCATAGCCTCCAAATTATATGGTTAATCATTTCAGTTGCCCACATACTCACATAGGTATCAAATATACGGAGATCTCATCAAAGAATGGAAGAAAATAAGTCTTGAAAGTTTTGACCAGTGTGCCCAAACAATCACCAACAGGTAGTGACGCTTAGCAATTAGTATTATCAGCTGCTAACGCTAGCAACCGGGAGTACAAAACAACCATGCATGGATCTTTCATTGCTTTAATTAAATTTACAAGGTAATTAATTTTGTCAGGTCCCCCCCCTCCCGCAGCAGCCAGGAACCTACCTGCGGGTCGAGCTTGATCTAGAAAGTTTTTGAAGTGGTGGAAATCTTTTGCTCCATCTTGAACATGAGGACATGTTGATGTCTGTAATTTATTACCCAGATTAGTACATGAAGAAACATGGTTGTTCGCAGGGAATTCAGTATTTCTGCACCAAATGTTCTCACCGTCAAAGGACCAATACGTCAACCTAGTGCTACTCTTTGCCAGGACTACCCCTCCAGCATCAATAACTGAGCAGTTCTTTACAACATGCATTTTTTTAATAAAGAATGTATATTAATATCACGGAGATATAAATTACACCCAACCTCTGTAACAACGCAATAACCATAGTCATTACGGATGCACGCAGCCAAAAGACAATAAGAAGAAGAAACAAAAAAAAGGTCCCGCTACAGAGTTGCATTCCTTGCAGCAGCCACACAGCCACCACCAAAACAGCACCTGGTGTCCAATTCTTCCAAAGCAACGTCTTCAAGAAGAACAGTGCCAATGGTGTTTGCCAGACACTCCTCAAGAGAAGATACATCGGCACAAAAGCGTTATCATAGGTTATTTGGAAACTAGGTGATTCTCATTTTTGGGCTGGACTAATGACGACTAAGAATCTTTTCTTTCGCTATGGTGTATTTAGCATTAAAGATGGATCTCAGATACGGTTTTGGGAGGATAAATGGTTAGGTAATGCCACCCTCCGAGAACAGTATCCAACTTTATACAATATTTTTCGTCATAAAGGAGATATGTTAGCCACGGTGATGCAAACGTTTCCTCCAAACGTGACATTCAGAAGAGATGTCATTGGACCAAGACTTCTGTCTTGGAATGCTTTGGTAGATAGGTTGGCTTTGATCCAACTATCACCAGGCACTGATGAGTTTCGCTGGAGTTTGACTAAGAATGGAAAATTCTCAGTCAATTCCAGTATAGCGCATTTGTTCATTCTGATGTGCCGGTCGATAATAATAAGAAAATATGGCAGATGAAGATACCACGAAAATGAATTTTTTTGATAGTATCTTCGTAAGGGTGTCATTTTAATTGAAGATAATCTTATCAAGCGCAATTGGCATGGGAGTACAAAGTGTGTTTCGTGCTCTAATGATGAGACTATAAGACACTTATTCTTCGAGTGTGAATTTGCGCGTTCTATATGGTCAGCTATCCAAATGGCTTCGAACCTATATCCTCCAACATCCATTGCAAATATTTTTGGCAGTTGGTTGAATGGCATAGATAAGAGGTTTAAAACTATTTTCAGGGTAGGAGCGCTAGCCGTTGTATGGTCGCTCTGGCTATGTAGGAATGATAAGATTTTCGATGATAAAAATTTCTCTCGTTTGCAGGTTCTATTCCGCTGCACAGGTATTCTCCGTTCGTGGTGCACATTGCAGCGGGCGGAGTTTCGAGGCCTTTTTATGGAGGCATGTGGACGGCTGGAAAGGGTGGCGAGGGATACTTTTATCCCACATGGGTGGCGGCATGATCTACGGATTGCTGCGCCATAGGCGACATTATTGATTCATCTCGGATTGTAATCGTTTTGTTGCTACCTTTTTTTTTCCGGCCGTGTGCATCTTGTTATGCAGAAGCCGGGTGTAATACTTAAACCTTTTAAGTAATAAAGCCCATTATCAAAAAAAAAACAGTGCCAGACACAACAAATTAAGGCCATACCTTGGGTTTTCACCCTGAAGATAATCCTCGCTCTCAAAACAATGACTCCAGCAAGATCACTGTCAGGCACAACCAATTAAGGCAAGACCTTGGGTTTTCACCCTGAAAGGTAGGACTTTGGCCTTGACGTATGCTGTCGCCCTCTCATACATGCCGCTGCTACAAATCATGAAACAACAAGCCAATTTCTCATTGCCCGATTCGAACCCCCATTGCCAGTCCTTCGATCCGCTTCTTTGTAATTCTCCGCCAGCACCATGAAGCCAGCAGAGCTTCGAAGCGCTCCCTCTGAAACCAAGAGGTCAGAAACGGGTGCACACAACCGAATCCCACCCGATCCAGCAATCTCTAGGCATAATGAGCCTATGTGAGTTCACCAGCAGAGCCTTCCGGAACTCGACACCGTGGCTAGATCAAGGAGAACACAACAAGCAGATCGTTGCCGAGCGAGAAGAAACCTAGCACCGCCGCCTTTATTCTTTAGCCTCACAGACCCCACGCCGCGAGGCCACTTCCAGCTGAAACAACGGCGGAGGAGGGATAAACCAGCACCTTAGGTTACCGAGGGCATAAACGCATCAGCCAACGTTACCACCCTTGCCGGACCCCAACTGGCCTAGATCATAGCCCAATGGGTCGGATCGATGTTCCAGGTCCGGGATGCCACGAGCGACCGAGAAGGCAGAGCTCTCGATTCATGGCGGCGCCCGACCACCTCCACCGCGCCGCCTCGCCAGAAGACCTTCCTCAGCCGGTCTGTCGGATATATACCGAATAGGGGTATAGAAGATGGTAGACAAAAGAGCTGGACTACCAGGGTGGCCTGCAAGGTAATAGGCTTAGGTCCATTGGGCGGCCCAGTAGTCCAACGCGTAGAAGCCGGATTCTAGAAGAACCCGGATCACGGCCCGCGTGATCTGGCTTGGAGGAGAAGACGGATTCCTTACTTTCCAAGTTACAAGTTAAACGTAGTCTTCTAGGTTTCTGGTTCTGTAAGCCCTAATCCGGCTATTATATAAAGCCGGACGGGAGATAGATTTCATAAGTTCGATAAGTTCCTTTAGTTTCAAGGTTCTAGGTCAAAGCTCAAGCCTTACGCAACTCGCCGGGAAGTTCATCCTCGACGAGTAGCTGGATCTATTCCCTTACATTGTAGCCTTATTATACGGGCTTTAGTCCCACATAGTGAGAAGTGCAGGAGTAGGTACGCCGTACTGTCGCGACGTACCGAACCTGGGTAAATCCCGTGTTCTGTGTTTACTACGCTATCCCGTTACCCCACGTCTCTACCGTAGTCTCATGGCACCCCAGTCTATGAAAACTACTACGATGTCTCGACAGTTGGCGCCCACCGTGGGGCAAACGACGTCAGGCGTGAAGTTCCGATCTGGGATATTAGGCGGAATCGGAAGATCGATCACTGTCGGAAGCTTGGAATTCGACAACGACGTCGGGCGCTTCCTCGACAACGGATCCTACATCCCGGCGCAAAACCATCTGGTAAGTGCCTGCGTTTTACCGATTGGATCTGCTAATATCTTTATCGGATTAACCGCGGAAGCAATGGGGTTTTGCGGTGAAAGCAATTATCTCCCACCCGCCCTATACCCAGTCGAGGACGACTACGATGCCGGATTTTGCTCAGATCGCCGACAAAACAGTGATACACACTTTATCGGCATGGTGCAATCCGAGATCGCCGAAAACACGGATGACGGAAATCCCGTGCAAGAGGCAGACAACGATACACCCGTCACAGAGACAGAAGAACCAATACCCGTCACAGAGACGGAAGATCCGACATCCGTCAACCAGACGATGAACTCGGAAACAGAGTCCGTGCTAGCCGCCATTGAGGCGAGATTGGAGTCGGAAACCGGATCGGATAACTTCTCCGAAGACGAAGATGATGATGCCTTCGTAAGAAAAGTTAAATCCTTTCAAGAGGGGTTCCATGAAGTGCTAATGGCAAAACCAGCCGATACAACGGGTGCCGATAGCCAGGAAAGCCCTAAAACCCCTCCGCCAGCAGAGGAGAGGGAAGACGGAGAAACTTCTCCGATATTTCCTAATGTCAAGGAGATGACAGAGGATGAACCTGTCAAAAAACCTCCCTCTTCCAAGAAAAAGCACCGTGCTTCTAAAAAACTCCAGTACAAACTCCGGAAGAAAAAGTCAGCGGATCTCGCTGATGAAAACCTGGAAGTTGGAGATATTAGTGGCACAAAGCCTACGGAAAAGAAATCTAAGGAAATCACTGCTCCGCCAATGACAGAACTGGAGGAGCAAGAACTATTACAAACTCCAGTGGGACCCAATGAACCCCCTGAGATGCTGGAAGCCAGGAGACAAGCTTTCCAACGGCAACAGCAACAACTGCTTAGATCTCGGCAACACCTCCAACAAACCCATAATGACATCAAAATTATGAAGGAAGAAATTGAGGAGTACGAGAGAAAGCACAGATCTGTCTTAAAACCTACAAGGTTACCCGGAATTACAAAACCGGAAGAACTGCCGCCGAAAGAAAGGTTCTATAACCCATCTTGGCAAAAGCAGTTAAACGGCAAAGATGCTAAGGGCGAACCAATATACAAAACCGCAGCTGAAAATGCGGAAGCAGCGTTCGCCATCTTGAACAATGATCTGTACTCCAACGGGGAAAAACTCCAAGGGGTGTATGCCTTCCTAGGAAAAGCATTACAGCAGCAACAGCGAGGACAAGAGCGATCTGGGAGGCTGCATGATAATTCCGCCCTCTGCAAAACTGTTACTTGCGCTGCTGGAGCACCTGGACCGGAAGAACCCGGAGATTCAGATAAAAAAGAGGATCCGAGAAAAGACAAGAAAAACCCCGACAACCGGGACGCAGCGTCTAGAACCGGACCTCATCTCCCGAAAGATGGATATAAACCACACGATCGGGAAGACAAACACCGGAATGACGGCAAAATAATGCCACCTCCGAGAAACCCAGCTGAAAAAGCTGGAAGATACGATACACCTCACAGGCGTGAAAGATCTCGGACACCGCCCAAAGATAAGGAAAGGTACAGGAGCAGGACTCCACCTAATCCCAGAGGGCGCGACAACGGAAGAGATAGAGATAACCTCGGAAAAACGCGTCCGCGTAACAATGGAAAAGAAAGGAGTAGATCCCCTTCTGTCCATTCAGCCGGGAGATATTCTGCGCATATTGACAGAGCAGAAAAGGATGATCTATACTTTGGTCCTAAGTGTTTCACTGACAGGATCCGAAGGATAACCCTGCATTCTGGCTTTGCCAAAGTTGGTCCAACCTACCAAAAATATACCGGCAGTACAAACCCGGATACCTGGCTTTCAGATTATTACACAGCCGTCCAGATCAACAATGGGACAGACCTGGAAGCTGTCAAGTTCCTTCCCCTAATGTTGCTAGACGGAGCCAGAGATTGGATTAATGGTTTACCATCAAGAACTGTCGACAGTTGGGACGATATGGCGAGAGTATTTACTCAGCATTTTCGAGGAACATACAAACGCCCAAATAGCATCAACCAGCTGAACCGTTGCACCCAATTTGAAGACGAACCATACGTGGATTTCATCTCCAGATGGACTGCAATGAAGAATAGTTGCTCTGGGGTAACTGACGTACAAGCAATGCATGCTTTCGTCAATGGCCTAAAACCCGGACTTGTACCGTTCATGGTTGGCTCTAAAAAGCACAAAGATCTCGGATCTATGCTTACAACCGCTAATGAACATGCTGCAGCCGAAGACGATATCAGAGCAAGAGGAGGCAATATTGAGTCACTGATACTGGCCAAGAAAACACCTCGTTCTGATAAAAAAGGAACTCCGGAGTCAACAACAAAGCCCAAGGAGGTTAACTTAGCCTTTGGAGGAGAAAAAGGGAACAAGTGGAAAGGCCGCAGTCCGGATCCCATCAATTACACTCCTGAAGAATGGGAGAGAATTAAGTCGGAACCCTGCGTCCACCACTCTCAGTTTGGGAAACCAACCCACACGAACGCGCAATGCCGGCTAAACAAGCATATGAAAGGCAATGCAGGATCCGGAAGTAAAGGGAAGGGTTCCAAGAGGAAACCTGCCAAACAAAAGCCGGAAGCTGAAAAAGAAGACAGTGAATCGGACACTGATGATAAAATCCAGGAACAACAGCGAAAAGGCGAACCCAAATTTCCGAGAGTTGACGGAGAAGCAATGCTAACTTTCCTAGCAACCCCGTCAGCAAGGGTGGCCAAAAGGACACTTCGAGAAATAAACGCGGTTGTTCCTGCAACCCCAAAATTCTTGAAGTATTCCAACACACCGATAATCTGGGATCAGTCTGATCATCCCGGAAATATCCCTGAACCCGGCACACAAGCTCTTGTTGTAAGCCCTATTGTTCAAAACACTAGGCTAAGAAGAGTGCTGATGGACGGAGGATCCAGCATCAATATAATGTACCTGGATACACTGAAGCACTTGAAGATATCCGAGTCCCAGCTCAACTACAGCAATATACGCTTCCATGGCATTGTTCCTGGCAGACAAGCACGATCCCTAGGAGAAATTTCCCTAGATGTCACCTTCGGAGATAAAGATCACTTCCGGCAGGAAAAAGTATCCTTCGAAGTTGTGCCGTTCGAAAGCGTGTATCACGCAATACTCGGACGTCCGGCTTTCGCCAAGTTTATGGCAAGATCTTGCTATATCTACAACAAGCTGAAGATGCCAGGACCCAAAGGAGGAGTAATCACCATTGCCGGTGATTTCAAGCTGGCAAACGAGTTGGAGAAGCAAAACGCCCTTTGCGCTCAGAGAGTTATAGCTCAGGAAGAACTGAAGGAGTTAGCCAAGGAGGTATCGCCGAAAGAAATGCCGGCAGGAAAAGAAACTCGGAAGCCAACAGATAGCTTCAAGGCATCCGAGAATACAAGACAGGTAATCCTAGATCCCAAAGATCCAACAAAATTCGTCGTTGTAGGGACTGGGATGACTGACAAATAGGAAGGCGAGCTCATCAAGTTCCTCCGTGAGAACTGGGACATTTTTGCTTGGTGTCCAGCTGACATGCCAGGCGTACCCAGGGAACTTGCTGAGCACCAACTCAAGGTTATTCCCGGATCAAAACCCGTCAAACAAGGTCTCCGTCGTTTTGACGGAAGAAGACGAAAGGCTATTGGCAAGGAAATTATCCGGCTTTTAGCAGCGGATTTCATCAAGGAGGTGATCCATACTGACTGGTCCGCAAATCCGGTATTAGTACCGAAGAAAGACACAACTGCTCTCAGAATGTGTATAGATTACACAGGATTGAACAAGTTATGTCCGAAAGATAGGTTTGCGCTGCCGCGAATCGATCAAATAATAGATGCCACTGCAGGCTCTGAGCTTTTATGCTTTTTGGACGCATACTCCGGGTACCACCAAATACGCATGAAAAAGGAAGATCAAATCAAGACTTCTTTTATAACCCCGTACGGGACGTATTACTACGTAACCATGCCTTTTGGCCTGAAGAACGCAGGAGCAACCTACCAGCGTTGCATGCAACGTTGTTTGCATAGTCAGATTGGAAAAAACGTCCATGTTTACGTGGACGATATTGCTGTCGTAACCAAGGAAAAAAATACACTCCTTGAGGATTTGCGAGAAACTTTCGAAAACTTGCGCATTTACAAGATGCAGTTGAATCCATCTAAGTGCGTATTCGGGGTTCCCGCAGGAAAACTTCGGGATTTCATCGTTTCTCGCAGAGAAATAGAAGTTAGCCCGGAAGAGATCAAGACAATCTCGAACATCTCGGAACTTACGTGTGAAAAAGATGTCCCAGAATTGCCGAGTTCCGCCACAGCCATAAAAAGATTTCTTAGTTGGCTGGGGGCTAAGAACCTATTATGCTTCAAGCTGCTGCAAAGTTTCGACAAGGTCAAGTGGATCGCGGAAGCCTGGAAACACCTAGCAAGTTATGTCCCCTTCTGTACTTAGTTCAAATCTATGTAAACATCTTTTGAGATCATGAAATAAAGTTGTCGGAATACTGTCATCCATTTTTTCTTATAAGTGCAAAGTGCTTCCGACTCATCTATTTCCCAATGATCTTACAAATTTCTCAATGTTAACCCGAATTGTGCTTGCGTACTCGGCGTTACATAAATGAATGATTTTTCAGCCTTTTAAAGGCTAAAGGAAACTTGAATTGCCTGCGTGCCCAAGTTTCACTTAAAACTTTCCTTGTTTCTCTAAGTCTTTATCTGATCGTGCGTGCTCGGTTACTGGAACTAGTTAGTAAAAATGCCTTTAGCATGATTCATGTTTTCGAGTTTCAAAACTGCTTGGTTCGTCCCCAGTTACTCGGCATAACGATTCATATTACTATTTGAGCCATTTCAAACACTAAGGACAGTTAAAGCATACACACCAGAGAACTTAGAAGATAAAGGAGTGGTAAAATTCAAACAACTTGCAAAGTAATTTTATAGTTTAAACTGCAAAAGACGGAATTTTCATTAATACATAAGAAGCATTACATTTTGGATTACAAATGAAAGAACAGTAATGCTCCTATTGTCTAAATTTTCTATCCAGGTTCCAGGCAACCCTTCAAGAATCCGACTCCTCCTCGCTGCTTTCTTCATCGGGAATCGGAGGAGCTTCTTCTTCTGGATAGTGGACGCCGACATTTACCATGGCGGCAATCTGGGTGGCGTGGCCCTTAACTTCACCGAAGATGGTGGATCGTTGCGCATCCGTGTATCCCTGAGGGACACCGGTGGCCACACGCCAGGATTTGGCACTAGGGTAGTGCATGCGCATAAGGCCTAAGGCCATACGCGCACCACCCCGTGCAGCGGAGCGGAGAACAGACTCCTTGGACTCCGCCACCTCCATGATGATACCCGGAAGTTTTTCAACCTCCGAGCATTCCCCAGATTTTTCGGGAAGAAACTTGCCTACCAACTGCGTTGCAGCAGCCTTCATCAAGTTCCATGTTTCCCCGAAAGCTCGGATGCCTGCAGCCCGAGCGCCATCTGGGGTGTCTCCTGTTTGATCCGATAAAGCATACAAAAGGGTTAAGGAGACAAACAGAGAAAGCAAAACATGGAAAGATGAAGACAAGGGTAAAAATTTACCGATGAGTTTATCGATTTCCGAAACTTCCTCCAGGCGAAGGTTCAGAGCTTCAGTCAAATCCTGGATAGCGGATTTGTCTTTCTCCGCCTGCTCGGAAGCCTTGGAGTTAGCCACTCCAAGGGCCAGATTGCTGGCTTCCAGGTCTTTTTGAGCCTTCACAAGATTCTTGTGAAGCTCAATGTTCTCATTGCGGAGAATCTCGGCGTTGCCGGAATCTTCCGCTGCTTGTTTAGCTTCAGCTAAAGCAGCTGAAAAAGCAAAGGCACAGCCGCCACCACATCCATCCCTCGCGCCACGCCATCGCCTCCGCCCTGCTCCCAGAGGTTCTGTCCTGAGCTCCCGCCATGCCCTCCGACCTAGACCGGCAGGGCGCCGCCACCGCCGCCGGCGCCGGCGACGGTAGCGGCCTATGGGGATCCGATCTCGTGTTTTTTTTCCTAGGGTAGGGTTCCTCCGGAGCCGCCCGAGGGAGGATGACCTGGGGTTGTTCTGTTCCTTTGCAGCATGCATGAAGCAATAGTTTGCAACCACAAAGTTTTTCCCGGAACAGTGGCAATTGTAGCTAGCGTTGAGTGTTCCGGAGAAACATGTGGCATCAGAAAATATTTGTGCAGTACTTGTACTGAATTAAAGCATATCCAACATTGATTTTGAGATGCATGAACCACAAAGTAACAAAAACTTTAACTTGTAGAACGTTTGGTTCAGTAGAAGACTATAAAGAAAGAAGTAGACGACTATTTTTGTGCCTTTTTTAGGACGTTATTAGGATTACCTATAATATGTGATCTTCCAATAATTAGAAACTTTGCATCAGTAAATTTGGCTTCCCGGTCAGGGCTCTTTCAATGCTTGAGCTGCATGTCACCTTAGCTTACAAATTTACCTGGAAGAAAAGGTAATATAAAAAAGACAGAGGATGCATATTAGCACCAGAACACTTCACAACCATAGCCCTTTGTTTCAGCTTGATTCAAAGTGGACTGTTATCTAATCAATCTGCACATGTTTAGCTGCGCATGTCGATAACAAAGGAGTTTTCCTTCTACATGCTTTTCTTCCTCCCCCTCCTTCCTGCAAAAAAAGACTACAATGTCACAAACACAACAACAAATCATCAAGATTAAGAACAAGAACCCATAGAACTACAGGCTACAATAACAACTATACACTACCAAAAACATGAACTGCAAGGACATTAACCGTTGGGTTTCGGCCACAACCCTTATCGCCCACTATAGCAACGTACAAAAAAGTAAGGCACACAAGAGGGAGGAGATGGACGGCGTTGGCCGGTTCCATATCACGGCGCTGGAGGAGGCTGCCAAGAGCGGCAACGCTATGGTTTTAGGAGATGGAGAGTGGGCCTACCTGTCCGGCCGCCGCGGCCTTCCAGCAACCGCTGACGCCAGAGGTCCTTCCGCCAAAGGACCATGGTCGGCGTCGCACCTCCCCCAAAAGACCGCCGCCACCTCTAGGGTTTCATCCCGGGGCGCGATGCCGCAGCTCGGAGATCCGATCTGCCGGTGGATACGAAGGATCACGAAAAGGGTCGCACGGTCAGGAGAGAGGCATGGGGAGAACGAGTGGAGAGGAGGGCGTGGGGAGCCGCCGCCGCCACGTATTTGTTCATCAGATTGGCTCCTCCCTTGCTCGGCCGAGAGATGGTGGTGGAGGACAAGGAGAGACGAGCATGACGGGAACAAGGATGAGAGACAGGCTCACAGCCGGCGCCGCCGCACCGCTGGGGATTGGGAGAGTAGGGAGGAGGAAGAGGCGTGCGTGCTCGAGAGATCTAATGGGGAAGAATTTTTTGTACCGCATGCCCTCCACACGCAATGGCGTTTTCTTTTCTTTTCCCCCCTGCTGGTTCGATCAAAAACGACAAAAAAAAAAACTCCACGTGGATAGCCCCAATGGGCTCACTTATCACTCGCACTTACTTGTTTGTAATGCCCAGTATTCCTTCTATTAGGACTTTGTACTGGAACTATAATTTTTTTTTTTGAAACGGAAAGCCCAACCTCTGCATCTGGACGATGCACACGGCTTATATATTAATTCGCTAAAATCCAGCGTTTAAAAGTACTTAAGTTACAACTCAGCGATAACGAATATGTTGTATAGATCAGCCACCTAAACAGCAAGCGAGCACACAAATTACACATACTGTAATCTCCTAGTGGGCAACCAACCACCCTGCTTGAAGATAGCCCAGACCAGCGCCATGAGCCGGGTACATACAGAATCCAAACGTCTTCGCTGGCCTTCCGGAAGCAGATGAGACCACTGCTGACTCCAATGCGTAGCTTGATGAAAAACTTGCAGAAAGTGACCAGGTTTCATATTGTTAAAAATAACATCATTCCTGCAATTCCAAATTTCCCAAATAAAATCACATACGCCTATGCGTATACTATCTTTTGTAATTTTGTCAACTCCATTTAATCAGGATCCGAACAAATTAGCTACAGAATAAGGTGGCGTAATATTGAATGTGAAATGAACTAGTCTCCAGATTTTTCTAGCATATTCACAAGAGATAAAAACATGAGAAACCGTTTCTTCTTCATCGCAAAACACACATTTCGTACACCTATCCCACCTTCTATTAACCAGATTATCTTTAGTCAATAATTCCTTACGATAAAGGAACCACATGAAAATTTTAATCTTAAGAGGGACTTTCAACCTCCATAGGTATTTGTGTAAAAAACCGAGTGTTTCCATTCATTTGATGTTCATAGTAGGATTTAACCGAAAATATCCTAGATTGTGTTAATTTCCAATTAAACCTATCAGGTTCATCAGTGAGCGAAACATCCATCAGTCTCTCGACAAGGTGTAACCACATCTCCCATTTATCACCCATTAGCGCCCTCCTAAAGGTAATATTAGGATGTTCACTCGCTAGCACCTGTGACACCAAAACATTCTTATGTGCAACCATATTATATAAGGACGGATAATGACTCGATAGCGCAGAGTTACCTAACCAAACATCCTCCTAGAACCGAACCGAACCGAACCGAAAGACCATTACCGATCGTACAAGTGATGTTAGAAAAGAAATCCCTTTTCATCTTCATTATTCCTTTCAAAAAGGGAGAATCAACAGGTTTAGACTCAACTTGGGAGAGAGGAACCCCCTTAATGTATTTATTGTGTAGCGACTCATGCCACACACCTCCCTCGGATAAGAGTTTAAAGATCCATTTGCTCAGTAAACACTTATTCTTAACATCAAGCACCTCAATACCTTGGCTTCCTTGGTCTTTAGGACGACACACAATATTCCATTTTGTTAGATGGCATTTCTTTTTCTGCTGATCGCTTTGCGAGAATAATCAAGATCTAAAGAAGGCCAGTCTTTTACGTACCCCAACAGGTACCTCAAAGAATGACAAAAAGAACATAGGTAAGCTGGATAAGACATAATTGATTAGTATCAAACGATCTCCATACGAGAGCATTTTCCCTATCCAAGAGCTCAGCTTTTGTTCAAAAGATCCTCTATCGGTTTCTACTCTTTATTTAACAGCTTACGATAACGAATGGGGATACCTAGATACTTAAACAGGAGTTGTCGAACCTCAAAACCAAAGATGAGTCGATAATCCTGTTCATGTTTCACCGCTTCCCCAAAACAAAAGATCTCGCTCTTATGAAAATTAATTTTTAACCCCAACAGTTGCTCGAGCAATGATAACAACAGTTTCATATTAACTGTTTTCTCCGTATCATGTTCCAGAAACAGAATGGTATCATCGGCATATTGAAAAATTGAGACCCCACCTTCCACCAAGTGAGGAACTAGACTCCCAACTTGTTCATCCTCCTTGGACCTAGCAATAAGGACCGCCAACATATCAGCTACGAGGTTGAAGAGGATAGGTGATAACGGATCACCCTGTCTCAATCCTTTTAGAGTTTGAAAATAATGACCAATATCATCATTAACTTTGATCCCAACACTTACACCTTGGACAAACCTCGCAACCCATTCACACCATAGTGGTGTGAATCCCTTCATGCGAAGTGTCTGTTGCAGAAAGGACCAATTAACTTTATCATATGCCTTCTCAAAATCAATTTTGAGCAATACCCCATCTAATTTCTTTTGCTTCAACTCGTGAATAGTTTCATGAAAAAACCACAACCCCCTCTAAAATATTTCTCCCCGGGAGAAAAGTTGATTGAGTTGGTCTAATCACTCGCTGAGCAATGGAGGTAACTCTGTTAGTTCCCACCTTCGTGAAAATTTTGAAGCTCTCACGTTAAGCAAACATATAGATCTATACTGATGGATTCTAGACGTATCATGTTTTTTGGGTAACAGGGTAATCACACCAAAGTTCAACTTGAACAACTGTAATTCCCCTGTGTGCAACTGTGCAAACAATGCCATAAGATCCATCTTGATGACATCCCAATTTTTTTTTATAGAACTCCGCAGGAAACCCATCCGGTCCCGGTGCTTTGTTTAGTTCCATCTGGTCAATAGCATAAAAAACCTCCTCTTTAGAAAAAGGCATGGTTAATAAGCTATTCTCCTCAGCCGAAACCTGGGGAAAATCCCTTATTCTTGTTTCGTCCAGCAAGAAAGAATTAGGAGCCGGCGCTCCAAATAGTTTCTTATAATACTTAGAGATGAAGACTTTTAACTTCGATTGCCCCACAATCGTCCCTTCATCCTGTTCTAGCTGGAAAAATCTTTTTCTTGCGATGCCTACCATTGACCATGAGGTGAAAATACTTAGTATTATTCCCTCCTTCTTGAATATACCTAACCTTAGCACGTTGAGCCCACTTGGACTCTTCGCCCCGTCTAATTTTGCAAGAAACTCATCCGCCTCCTTTTTATATTTTCTCTCATCATCTGAGAGAGGAACATATTCTGCTTTTACATCTAATTCGCTGATAAGAAAAAGTAGCTTCTGCTTTAACTTCTGATACTCCCCACACATATTTTGTGCCCAACCTCGCAAAAAACTACGCAGGTGCCTGGTATTATTCTGCCACCGCTCAATCGGGGGTATTTCCCATCGAAATGGACCGCCATTGGGTTTTCACCATCTCGTAAAAACCTTCCTGGCGTAACCAAGACAACTCAAACGAGAAAAAAGACTTGTTCCCAACATGAGGAGGAGACCCAGAATCTATCAATAGAGGTACATGATCTGACCCGTGCGAGTCAGGCCTTGCACCGTGACTAAAGGGAATTTTTGTTCCCACTCAACACTCGGAAGAAAGCGATCCAACTTCTCAAATGTTGCATCAGTTCCTCTACTAACCCACGTATACTGCCTACGGGACATGTCCAGCTCTTTCAAATCCAATCTGTCAATAATAGCATTGAAAATAAATGGCCAACGAGGGTTAAAAGAATCTTTTTTTTATCCTCTGGTCGTCTGAGAATATTGAAGTCACCACCCACCAATATAGGTAATGCCTCACCCTCACAAATATGCACTAGTTCAGACAGAAATGACGGTTTCTTGTCGTCTTGGGCAGCCCCATAGACAACAACCATCGCCCAAAGGAAACCATCATCCTTCGTGCGCAAATGAAATTTAACTGAGAATTCTCCCGCTATTACTGCCTGTACAGTAAAAATTGTGGAATGAAATCCCACTAAAATTCTAACAGACTGACCCTGTGGGGGTAAACAATACCAACGATAGTCGTACCCCCCCCCCCGCCAAACGACTAAGCAAACGTGCGTCAAAACTCGACCTCCCTGTCTCAAGGATAGCTATGAAATCCAACCGAAACTTCCTAACCATCTCACTGACAGCTAAGTGTTTCGCCGTGTCACTAAAACCGTTGCTATTCCAAAATACCCCTCTCATCACTTTCTCTTGTTTAAAGATCTCAGACTAGCACTTCACCTCTTAGGTCCCAAAGACCCCCTTTTCTAACCGTACGGGAAGGCGCTAATTTTACACCGTGGGTACAAAGATCTCGATAATCTTCCAAACCCTCCTCCTTATCATTATCATAATCCTCACACAAGGAATTTTCTTGACGAACCACTAAGCTCGACTCACAAGACTCACCATCACCCAAATTATTATTCAAAAAAGTTAACCGACGACTAGTTTCAAGTTTCTTTAAAAGTGAAACGGAATGAACAACTTCTACTAATGAACCTCCCAGAGAAATACCCAATCTATTCGCACGTGAACTAATATCATTAGTAGAAAAAGAAATAAAAGAAAACCTCTCGGCAGAAGTTTTACCTGTAGTCTTCTCATCACGAAGCGCCGCAAGCTTGGATGCCTTCTCCAGCACCGGCACATCAGCGTCAAGTTGCGCACTCAGGCGCGCGCTCGATCTCCGTCCTTCCGACGCCGGGTTTGGAATCCCTCCAAAGGCTGGCACTGCAGCCCTAGAGGGAGTGCTCGACGGACGAAGTGCATCCTCGACGGCATGGTCACCCAGCCCACCTGGCTGAGTCTCGACCACCGCCTGCAAGCCAAAGTAGGCCGACGTTACCAGCTGAGCTACTCCACCTGGCGGACGCATGACACCACCCACCGATGGCGATCTCGCATCCACGAAGTCCTCCGTAACAGTATGCGACGGTGTCCCCGGAGAGCAAATCTCCGCGCTAGTCCCAGGAGCACCTGGGCGCACCGAAGCCACCACGGCTGGTGTAATGCGTGCAACACAAGCACCCTGCGCTGCCACCTGCTGCACCTCGACACTCCGCTCGGGGAGATCCTTCTGTCTCTCTGACAAAACGGCAAGACCCGAGTGGTCCATAGTCTCCGTTGTCGTCGATACAGAACCAATTGCCGCGCACACAGCAGAAGAATCAGCATCGATTGGCTCCAAACCGCTGGCCAGCAGCGCACACTCCGTGATTACATGCCCAGCAGGTGAGGACGCATATGGATTGCCCATCCCACTCACCACTCGGTGGAACTTCTCTTGCAACATCGGGGAGAAGATTACCCGCATCCTCTTCAACTCCATCGTTGAGGGCTCCTTGGAACTCGACCCCCGTACTGCACATTGCCATGCGGCTGAGAAACATTGAGATCATTACCCTCACTTCGCGACGTATCCTCCAACGAGGTTTTAGAGAGTGCATCACGGAAATCATCCGCTAACCCATCATCATCATCCTCATGATCATCACCCGTGTCGTTATCCACTGCCATCTCATCAACGTCATCATCCTTCTCTTCCCCCTCAACATGAAACGAAAGAGCAAAGAACTCATCCTTAATGAGCATAGGCAATGTTTTTGGTATCATCGTAAAGTTGAGAGAGCCCACTAAGATACGTAAGACTCCATGCTGACGGGTATAGACCATGTCTATCTTCCTTGTAACCCCAATCATATATCCTACCGCCCACATGGCGAGGAATACTCATGTATGCTCCTCCGGAATCCCAGACACACGTACCTAGAAGTTCGGCAATGTATCCAAGTGCTATATCTGTTGCCCCCAACAATCCACTGTCATCTCACAGTTAGAACTGGGGACCCTGCATGCCCCAAAAACTCTCAGCCGTTCTGGCTCAATCTTGGAAGGGAACAAAACCTTGGAGACGTTGTGACCCACCTGACTGAAGTTCCAGGTGTATCCCTTCGTAGGAACCAGTCTTTCCAATTGCGCGATCACTTGGGGGATAGACATGACTCCCTTAGCAACCACTATCGAAGCCCAGCGAGCATTCACCACTTTAGGCCTATAGTGCTGAGTAAGAGGAACTCCAAAAATCACCGGTTCATGGTGAGCATACCCATACATCACGGCGTGATGTTTTGGAGCTGCCAACAACGGACACGGTCCATTCTTATGCATCGGCGCCTCGCATAACTCACACACCGGTGCCGGGCAATCAGCAAGAAAGTGACCAGCGACCCCACATGTGAAGCATTTTTGTTTTTACGCCTTTTTACTCTTTTTATGCACAGCGCCCGCGACCGCCACCGCTAGTTGATCAGCAGAGACATGCTTGGCACCTTGGGACTGTGCGACCACTTGTCCTTGTCCCGACTGCACGTTCGCCTGCTGGTTTGGTGCCACCACAATCTGGTTCTGTGCCACACCCGCATGAGTTTGTACCACCATCGCCACCCCTCGCTGCTTCTGCCCCACCGGCATCGTCACGGGTTGAGGCCGGACCATACCCCCATCACCACGCTGTGGAGTAGCAGCTGTTGGTTGAGCATTAGGAATAGCAGGAGGTTGGGCATATCGAGCTCTACCGGCGCCTTGTCTGAACCCATACGGGCGGCCACCATGGCCCCCATATCCACCTCTTCCTCTGACGTAGCCGCCACGGCCTGTGTCGTACCGTTGACGACCACGATATCCACCATGGACATGGTTCCGGTTCTCATGTGCGTTGAACCCCGGGCCGACGTACAATGCATACTGTGCATCACCGCCCGCAGCCACGCCCTGCGCCCCGGCCGTGCCGCTTGATTCACCTAACACGAAATTGGCGCCGAATCCGACCCTAGAAGCGCCCGCACGGCCCTGCCCCGGTCCATTACCGCGGTGCTCCGCCCCACCTTGGCCACCACCGCGCTGCGCCATCGCAATCACCGAGGGAGATCGCTAGTAGCCGCCGCGAGAAGTTTTCCACGTGAACCCTAGAAGCCTCCTAGGTCCGGAACCTAAAGGAAACCGGGCACCCAAGTTGCACACGCGGGCCCTATCCTATGGACCCGTACGCAGGACAGCACAATGCCCCATGCCTGAATTCCGAACATGCGGGTCCAACGCCCGAAACTGCCGCCAGTTTGAATTTCGAAGGAAATCACCATGATTTCCGCCCATAAGCAAGCCAACCGGATCACGAGATCCGTGTCGGTGGCGTACCACTGTCCACGGTGAGGAAAAATCGTCGTCATCGACGAATTCAGTCGGACCAAATGGAGGTAGCTTGAGCGATCTCGGTGGCACAACTGCCTCCGTCGATCTCACCTCCACCGTCGACTCATTCGGAGAATAAGAAGACAAGAGAGCCAAACCGCGTACCTTTGATCGGATCTTCGCCTCAACCTCTTCTTCAGCCTCGACCTATCAGATCTCATGGAACGATCCGACACCGGCGATAGCGTTTTGATTGCCGACTGGATCCTCTTGACGTAGCGCATGGCCGGTGTTTCCACGATCTCACCATCTTCCTCCTCGTCCGCCATTGCTAACGCCCAAAACCTCCCACCGTCAGGAGATGCCACCGCCGTAGATCTTCCCTCGCCCACCGGAGTTGCGCATGCAATGGGCAGATCGCCCTCTCGGTGACAACCGCGGTCCCCACCGCTGTCGCCACTCCCGTCGCCACACATGCTTGTCGCCAAATATTTCATATGCGTAGCTCAACTGGTTGGGGGAGTGGATGTACGAACCCAACGCCCAAGTTCAAGTCCCCACGGAAGCGAATTTAGGTTCCTACTTATACTTGAGGACCGGGCTTTCCTGGTACTCATGCAATTTATCCTGAGGATCAAGCTTGGTTAGTAACCAAGATAAAAATCCTGCTACTCATGCATATATGGCTATGTGCATCCCTAGTTGGTGAAGAGTCCGCTGAAGTGAAATTCTCCCCCCAAAAGTTTTGTACTGGAACTAGAAAGGACTGAAGATTTATCAAAGTCACAAATTGTCCCGAGCAAACCTCATATAGTTGTAGCATATGTTGCAGTGAACTAGCACATTCGCTCGTAGCTTTTATTGGCACCAAAGATTCATCCGCAAACAAAACGTAGATGCGGTGCCGTTTATGCATTGAGGAGGATTTCAAACTTTCACGCCCATCTTTAGCTCGTAGCGGCTTATTTGCACACAATGGTTGTCCCGGTGTACTCTTGTGATGATTTTTTTTTGAGAAACACATTACAAACGCAAACACTCATATACACACGCATACAATTACCCCTATGAACGCACACACGCACACTCTACCTCTATGAGAACCTCCGAAAGATTGAGCCGGCGGGTCTTGAAATTGACGAAGTCATGACAGGCGCCTCATTGTCACCTCCCACTGAAATGCAACACATAAGTGTCAAACATGGGGTTTAAACTCTAGCAGGCTGAGGGTACAACCACCCTGCTAACCATCCAACCATAGCGGTGGCAGAGCCAGACTAGCAAGAGAGCCTGTGCAAGCTACCAGAGTTTATGAAATGCTTATCGTTTGCCCATAAAAAACCTCACCGGTTCTTCATTTTATGCTATAGCTTCAAATGAGATTCCAGGAGCCCGGGCAACTGCCCAGGGTCGCCGGGCCTCAGCTCCGCCACTGAACCACAGGTTGATTTTCTCTCCCGATGAAACTATTGTACCTCAAACTATTATTGAATAAAAGCAGTCCAGAATTTCCTCCCCCAAAAAAAACTTTGTTGCTCTAAAAACACAGATGTTTGTTTATGCATGGTTTCTCCGGTAAAAATATGTTTTCGACTTTTAAATAGCCGTTTGAAAACTATAAAATCCGAATGAAGTTTTAGTCATGGATAGAGGCTACCTTTTCTTATGTTTCAAAAACTGTTTTTCTTCGATGCACAATGATGAACATATTTTTCATCGATGTGCGAACATTTTCTCTTTTCAGCATGAACACTCTTGGCACCTTTAATCATGTTTCCTCAAAGGCTTTTAGTTGATTTTTGTATTGTTTATCTTACCCTGCTAACATACGGTAAGTTTCTGGCTGTAGGTACGTTTGAATAAATATAATTTCTGATGAAATTTCGAGAGATATACCTTTATTATTTATCGGTAAATTTTTTTCTATCACCGCCCTTATGTCATCTTGGGAAACCTACTTTCAAGAACAGTGAGTTGTCATGCTCATGAGAGTGAGATGAATGTTTTGTTTAACAAAACAAGTATTCTTGATCTATCGGTACATTTTAGTATTCCAAAAAATTATATGATACACATTAACATGTTCTATAAGTGGCTAATTAAAATTCAACTACTAATAAAGCAAGTGTTCATAAATTAAAAAAAGAAAGTAAAAGGTTAAAAAAATGTCCATAACTTTGAAAAGGAAATGCTCGTTTACAAGAGAAGAACTTGTATTGCATTTTTGGACTAATGGAAAGTGTAAAGAAAGGAAGAAAATAAAAACACCAGCATTTTTCGTTTTGTATGTATTCACTAGTGGAAACAACCCCTCTCGTCCAGGGGGCCAGGGGGCTCCTGTCCCGTTTGTGTGCCCGGGGCAGCTGAAATTGCCTGGGGGCATTGGTCCCGGTTCGTTGGGAGATATTGGTCCCGGTTCGTGCCAGGGACCGGGACCAATGCCTAGCCACAGGCCACGTGGCACGCGAATGAGAATTTGTCCCGGTTCAGGCCACGAACCGGGACCAATGTCCCCCTTCCCCTATATATACTGCCCCAGCCCCCCCTTCCATTTTTTTTTGCTTGGAGGTCTGAAAGAGGTGGGTGTTGGTGTGTGTTATTTTACTATGCACACGAGGTGTTCGACAAAATTCCCGAGCCACACATAAGCTCACTGGAAATGATATCTTCGACCGAGGTTAGCAAACTTATCTTTTTTATATGTAACTGATACATAAAAAATTAGTATTTGTCGATTACTGTGGTCATTTCTGTATTAATATGTTACTGTAATGTATTTTGATAAACTTAATTATATTATGCAGATGGATGCACGGCAGCGATGGATGTACGGTGACCGACGCACTTCCGACTATATGGCAGGCCTGAATGCATTTCTTGCTGTAGCTGAGGCGAACAAAGATAATGGCTTCATGTGTTGCCCATGTGTTGATTTTCGAAACGTCAGAGAGCACTCTTCCGAAAGAATCCTTCACGGCCATCTACTTCGGAGAGGTTTCATGCCCAACTATAATTGCTGGACGAAGCATGGAGAAAGAGGGGTTGTGATGGAAGATGATGATGAAGAAGAAGATCCTTTGTTCCCTGAATACGACGATACTGCAATGGAAGAGAATGCAGAAGAAGGAGGTGATCAAGAACATGCATCAGAAGAGCCCGATGATGATCTTGGCCGAGTTATTGCTGATGCAAGGGAAGACTGTGAAAATAAATTGGAGAGGTTGAAGCTGGACAACATGTTACAGGATCACAAAAAATTGTTGTACCCAAATTGCGAAGATGGTAGCACAAAGCTTGGTACCACACTAGAGTTGCTAAAATGGAAGGCACAGAACGGTGTGACTGACAAGGCATTTGAGAGTTTATTTCAACTAATGAAGCCAAAACTTCCAAAGGATAACGAATTGCCTGAGAGTACGTACGAAGCAAAGAAAGGTCTCTGCCCTCTAGGATTAGATGTGCAGAAGATACATGCATGCATTAACGAATGCATCCTATACCGCGGTGAGAAGTACGAGAATTTGGATAAATGTCCGGTATGCACTGCACCGCGGTATAAGATCAGAGCAGATGACCGTGGTGATGTTGACGGCGAGCCCCCCCGTAAGAGGGTTCTTGCTAAGGTGATGTGGTATGCTCCTATAATACCACGGTTGAAACGTCTGTTCAGAAACAAAGAGCATGCTAGGTTGTTGCGATGGCACAAAGAAGACCATAAGAAAGACGGAAAGTTGAGGCACCCCGCCGATGGATCGCAGTGGAGAAAGATCGAGAGAGACTTCCCAGACTTTACAGGAGAGGCGAGAAACTTATGGTTTGGTCTAAGTACAGATAGCTTTAATCCTTTTGGGGAGCAGAGCTCCAGTCATAGCACCTGGCCTGTAACTCTATGTATGTACAACTTTCCTCCTTGGTAGTGCATGAAGCGCAAGTTCATTATGATGCCAGTTCTCATCCAAGGCCCGAGGCAACCTGGCAACGACATTGATGTGTATCTAAGGCCATTAGTGGAAGAACTCTTACAATTGTGGGGCAAACCAGGTGTACGTGTGTGGGATGAGAACGAACAAAAGACGTTTGATCTACGGGCGTTGCTTTTCGTAACCATCAATGATTGGCCTGCTCTTAGTAACATTTCTGGACATACAAACAAGGGATACAATGCATGCACACACTGTTTGGATAAGACTGACAGTGTTTTTTGGATAAATGTAAAAAATTTGTATATCTGGGGTATCGTAGATTTCTTCCGATCAAGCATCCCATAAGAAAGAAAGGACGGAAGCATTTCAGAGGTGAGGAAGATAACCGGAAGAAGCCTGACCTCCGTAGTGGTAATGATATATTCGATATGGTCAAGGACCTAGAAGTAATCTTTGGTAAGGCTGCTGGCAGCCAACCAGTTCCGTACGGCCCTGATAAGCGCGCACCCATGTGGAAGAAGAAATCTATATTTTGGGAGCTACCCTATTGGAAAGTTTTAGAGGTCCGGTCTTCGATCGACGTGATGCACGTGACAAAGAATCTCTGTGTCAATCTGCTCTCCTTCCTGGGCGTGTATGGGAAGTCAAAAGATACGCCAGAAGCACGGGAGGACCAGCAACGTATGAAAGACCCAAGCAACAAGCACACAGATACATGGCGCCATTACTTAAGCAGCTATGCTCTTACTAAAGCAGAGAAGGAAATATTCTTTGAAGTCCTTTACAGTATCAAGGTTCCGTCTGGCTTCTCGTCGAATATAAAGGGGATAATAAACATGGCAGAGAAAAAATTCCAAAACCTGAAGTCTCATGAATGCCACTTGATTATGACGCAGTTGCTTCCGATTTCATTGAGGGGGCTTCTACCGGAAAATGTTCGAGTACCCATTGTGAAGCTATGTGCATTCAAGAACGCAATATCTTAGAAGGTAATCGATCCAGAAATTCTGACAAGATTACAGAGGGATGTGGTCCAGTGTCTTGTTAGTTTTGAGTTGGTGTTCCCACCATCCTTCTTCAACATTATGACTCATCTCCTGGTTCACCTATGTGAAGAGATTCATATTCTCGGTCCGGTATTTCTACACAATATGTTCCCCTTTGAGAGGTTCATGGGAGTCTTGAAGAAATATGTTCATAAGCGTGCTAGGCCAGAAGGAAGCATCTCGAAGGGCTATGGAACAGAGGAGGTCATTAGGTTCTGTGTTGACTTTATTCCTGACCTTAAAACGATTGGTGTTCCTGAATCGCGGCATGAGGGGAGACTGAGGGGAAAAGGAACGTTGGGAAAGAAAACAATGATACCCAGGGACGGGCATTCTTTCACCAAAGCACACTACACAGTTCTACAAAATTCTATGTTCATGGCTACGTATCTCGAGGAACACAAGAATATTGTACGCTCCGCAAACCCGGGGAAGGATGACTCATGGATTAAACGCAAACACATGGAGACTTTCGGAAGTTGGTTGCAAACACATCTTATAAATGACACCAATGTTGAAGATCAACTGTACATGTTGGTAGGGTCACCATCTTCGACTATTGGGAGTTTTCAAGGGTACGAGATAAATGGGAATACATTTTACACGATCTCCCAAGATAAGAAGAGCACCAACCAAAACAGTGGTGTCCGCTTTGATACAACAAACGAGAATGGAAAAAATGACACATACTATGGTTACATAGAGGAGATATGGGAACTTGACTATGGACCTTCTTTTAAGGTCCCTTTGTTCAAATGCAAATGGGTCAACCTGAATGGAGAAGGGGTAAAGGTAGACCCGCTTTATGGAATGACAACAGTGGATCTCAACAATATTGGTTACAATGACGAACCATTCGTCCTAGCCAATGATGTGGCTCAGGTCTTCTATGTGAAGGACATGTCCTCCAGACCGAAAAAAGCAAACAAATTCATCATACGATGAGCCGAAGCGTCCCATAGTTCTCTCAGGGAAAAGAAACATCGTGGGAATCGAGGACACGACAGACATGTCAGAAGATTATAATAAGTTTGTTGAAATTCCACCCTTCATAGTGAAAGCTGACCCCACCATCCCGTTAAATAATGAAGATGCTCCATGGTTACGGCAGAAGCGATCATAAGCAAGGGACACGAAGAAAATTCGGAAGACTAGATAGGGATGTTGTTGGTGATGTGTAATAATAAACGTGGAATACATGATCATAGTTCTTATAACGTAGTATGAACGAGATTTTGTTAGCCAAAATGATATTTATACATATTCTGTGATTATGAATGGAGTAGGTGCAAGTTTGACCAATAATTTGTATTGATCGGTCAAAAGCTGGCAAGCATTGAGTGCTTGACAACTATGACCAGCCTGACTTCATTATTATTCCAACCAGCGGCACACCTGTGACGCCCCGGGACCGGGCACTATGCAGATTTCAGCATTCCCGCCAAACTCCACATAATAACCGATTCCAGGTTGCCACTTGTGATAACATTACAATAGTTCACGAATAATCCACAATTACAACAGAAACAGATAGATACAAGACGAGCCAGGGTTACAACTGATACATTACAAAGATCCAAATAACAGCGGAAGAAACAAACGTCCGTCTACGGACAAGATACAAGTTGGACTAAGAGTCCTGAAGATAACCGAGAGCGTCCAATCCCTGCCCAGGCCAAGCCGGAGGGATTCCCAAGCTAACGTCGTCAGACTTCAAACCTGTTGACTGCAAGTTGGAATTTGCAGCCACGAAAGAGATTCGTGGGTCAGTACGGTTAAGTACTGGCAAGGGGGATAAAACCCATACTCACAAGTTACCGGCGTAGCCAGTCATCACAAGATACAAATACTTTAGGATCAACGGAAAGGAAGGGGGGTTATTGCAAATAAGCGACAGCGGCTGCACTAACCAACTACAGATAGATACTACAACTTCCGGCTAACAGAAAGGAGATAAGATCGAGTATAGTAACCAACTGAAAGTAACTCCAAACAAACCCATCCTGGACCTCGCCCCTTATCCAAAGAAGCAATCCGAGGATAACTCACACAGTTGGATTAATGAATAATGGATCAGGTTGTTGTGTCAATAAGACTATTACTAGTCAAGTTATTATCATTAGGTGTAAGTTGTCTGAGTACTTGTTAGCCAGTACTTTCACCAAGTAATCCATAACCGCGGAAAACACGGCTTCTCGAGAAGATTTATCCCTGCAGGGGTGTGCTCCAGTACCCGTACACACTCAAGCCACCAACTAAAACTCAGGTTGGCTTGACACGACCCAAACCATCTCTACAACCCATCCTAGGAGCCACGGAGCTATAAGGTCCCAGCCACGCAGCCGAATACTCAGCGCAGGTGTGCAAAACTCCCGCAGGACACAACACCCCGGCACTACAGGCCTCGCCCTATATGCATCATCATCATCATCAGTAACCATGGGTGATCAACCCATTATGCAAGGAGCAAATGGAACACCCGAACTAAGTGTGGCTCTTCGGACAAGCTGCAGATCAGGTCTAAGTCGAGGGGGGTCCCATACTACCACCCGGATGCGGTGAGCACGCTCATCATGGATCAGTAGACAAGACCCTTTTCCTATTAGGGTCGACACTAGCAGGCCTCAAAACCACTTAGGGCCTCCTGCCGGTGCCTTATCAGCATATTATTAATAACAGGTTGATTGATTAACATCGAGCCCCCAGAACATAATGGAAGTAATCTAGTAACGGAAAGTAACGGGTCACAGACTCGAGCAAAACAACCTAAGCATGCTAGTAAGACACGGGCACAAGCAATGGTTATAGGTGTGGAGGTGAGGCAATATCAAGGTTAAAGGGTTCATGTGATAGGTTCGTAACAGAAACAACTACTACTAAGGCTAGCAGAAAAGAACAACGGAAAGAATCGGTAACAAGTGATGAAAGGCAGCCATATGGCAGCAAGTGAGTATACTTGCCTGAGATCCCGCAAGGTAGCAGAACTTGTCGTTGCTCACATCATCTCAACGTCCTATCCGGGAAAAAGCAACGAACCTCGAACAAACATCGGATGCAACAATTACTACTACGGCAAAAGATCCAGCATGATCCTATTTTATATGCATGACATGGCAAGATGCAACAGGGGAAAACAACTTAATCAATTTAATCGGAGCCGGAGTCCGGAGAAATAGAAATTGGTTCAAGTTGTTTAGCTAACCATCAATATTAAATGTTGATTAACAGGTTTAAACAAGGTAGAGGTGATCTATTCAATATTAAATGGAATAGGGCAACAATTGAATTAAATACCCCAACACATTCCATATTTATTTATTAGGTGAACATACATAACACTACCACAAATGCAACATGCAAGATGCAAACATGAACATGGATGGCATATTAATATTCGTTGCATTTTTCTGATAAAAATAGACATAAAGTTTATAGCGATTGGATTTATGAAACAAAAGTTATGGGATTGACAAGATTTCATATATAGACAAAACAAGAAAAACAAGGCATAGGAAAAAGAAATAGGGCTGCTGGTAGGATTCGAACTCAGGTCTCCATACAAATGGATCAGAGGCAAACCACTGGGCTACAGCGCTGTGTTTGTTTGAAGACAGCCACGATACCAGATGAACACGATTATTTGCGCCTGCGTGAAACAAACAAAAAAAGGGAGGCTAAAGTGCACTGGATGGGGATCGAACTCACGATCTCATGCTGCGTTTCAGAGAGCACAGCCACTGGGCTAGGCGCACGATTGTGATAGGATATGGATCCAGCCGAATAAGGTGTAGCACAACGCGGTGGAAAAGAAACATGAATAAAAAGGTGGGTTTTATTCGCCACGAGGGGGGATCGAACTCGGGATCTGCTGGGAGATGGAGCGGGTGCCTAACCACTGGGCTGGGATGCGGTTTGTGATTGGTTGTGGAGTGTTGCGGTTTTTGAGGTAGCTCGGTCGGAAATAACTGAAAACTAAATCTACGTTCAGTTTCTGAACTGGAACAGGACGGGGACGGACGGCCGGAACGGCACGGCGCCGGCGGCCGGCAGCTGCGGCCCGGCGCGCGCGCGCAGCGTGCGTGTGGACAAGAGAGGAAGGGAAAAAGGGCTCACAGCGGGCGGAGCGGCCGGGAGCAGGCGAGGTCGATGCGACGACTCGGACGTACTCGAACGAACAGATGTATAACCTGATGACGACCTGAACTGCAGTACGCGCGGGCGGACGACGAGCTCGACGGCGGTCGATGTGGACGTCCTCCGGCCTCGGGGTCTTCAGCAAAGTTGTAGAGGGGAGTGTCTAGTTTCCATTCCCGCGAAGAACAGCCTCCCTCGACGAGCACAGCACCCGCACCATCACCTCCAACTTTCGGCCAGAAATGGAGTTTTGGGTACAGAAAAGTTCAGTAAACGAAGGGGATCTGAGGGGAGAGGGAGTAGGGTGGCGGCGGCGGCTGGAGGAGAAAGGAAAGGGGGCTAGGGTTCTGCTTGGGGAGGGGAATAAGTAGAGGGGAGAGGGGAGAGGAGGAGGAGACGTGGAGGCATGGAGAACCACGGGAGCTCACCTGCTCCTCGTGCTGCCTGTTCCGTACGAGGAAGAAAAGAGCCAAGGAGTATTGGGCTAGATTGGGCCCAATTAGACTGCCACCCCCTCACAAAACATTTTTTTTTGAGCTTTATTAATTTTTCAGAAAAGAAAAAAAAAAGATTTGGAGTGCTAATAGAAATAGATTTAGGCATCAAATAAATTTCTAGACTTTTAGAAAACAAGAGTTGATGAATTTCAATTAATTAGTTTGCAAGTTTTGGATACATGATGATGCATTATGCCATGCGATGCAAAAAGAAAAAACAAGCAACAAATTCTAGTTGGAAAAAAAATTCCCGGCCGTTACAGACGACACCACTAACAAGGGATTGCGCCCTCGCAATCCACCCAAGGCAAGGGGAAGAGAGGTTTCAACTACGGAGTCTTCGTGTTGTGGTTGATTTCCCGGGTCAGTGGGTGGATCTCTTCTTCTCGACACCACTAACAAAAGTTTCTCGACACCACTAACAATTGATTCTTGCTCGGGTTGATGACGATGTGCTTCCACCAGGAATCTTCCGATGATTGAACCTATTAGGTTAAAGGCTTAGAAAACGTCCACCCACGTAGGATCCTAACACTTTGAAAGATAGAAAAGGGGGGAGACTCCAAAACAAATAAGATCGAAGGAGAAATAGAATTGAGATAAGGAGAAAACAAGAATCCTATTGAGAGCTTTTCAAAATAGTTTTAGCAGCAAATAGTTTTTGACACTCTAGAAACAACGACCGTTAGCGAGGTTAACCTACAGGCTTTGCGGACCCGTTGCTTCGATAACCATTCGTATCGAAACAATCTCGGGAATCGGAACCAAGGCTCTGATACCATTTGTGACGCCCCGGGACCGGGCACTATGCAGATTTCAGCATTCCCGCCAAACTCCACATAATAACCGATTCCAGGTTGCCACTTGTGATAACATTACAATAGTTCACGAATAATCCACAATTACAACAGAAACAGATAGATACAAGACGAGCCAGGGTTACAACTGATACATTACAAAGATCCAAATAACAGCGGAAGAAACAAACGTCCGTCTACGGACAAGATACAAGTTGGACTAAGAGTCCTGAAGATAACCGAGAGCGTCCAATCCCTGCCCAGGCCAAGCCGGAGGGATTCCCAAGCTAACGTCGTCAGACTTCAAACCTGTTGACTGCAAGTTGGAATTTGCAGCCACGAAAGAGATTCGTGGGTCAGTACGGTTAAGTACTGGCAAGGGGGATAAAACCCATACTCACAAGTTACCGGCGTAGCCAGTCATCACAAGATACAAATACTTTAGGATCAACGGAAAGGAAGGGGGGTTATTGCAAATAAGCGACAGCGGCTGCACTAACCAACTACAGATAGATACTACAACTTCCGGCTAACAGAAAGGAGATAAGATCGAGTATAGTAACCAACTGAAAGTAACTCCAAACAAACCCATCCTGGACCTCGCCCCTTATCCAAAGAAGCAATCCGAGGATAACTCACACAGTTGGATTAATGAATAATGGATCAGGTTGTTGTGTCAATAAGACTATTACTAGTCAAGTTATTATCATTAGGTGTAAGTTGTCTGAGTACTTGTTAGCCAGTACTTTCACCAAGTAATCCATAACCGCGGAAAACACGGCTTCTCGAGAAGATTTATCCCTGCAGGGGTGTGCTCCAGTACCCGTACACACTCAAGCCACCAACTAAAACTCAGGTTGGCTTGACACGACCCAAACCATCTCTACAACCCATCCTAGGAGCCACGGAGCTATAAGGTCCCAGCCACGCAGCCGAATACTCAGCGCAGGTGTGCAAAACTCCCGCAGGACACAACACCCCGGCACTACAGGCCTCGCCCTATATGCATCATCATCATCATCAGTAACCATGGGTGATCAACCCATTATGCAAGGAGCAAATGGAACACCCGAACTAAGTGTGGCTCTTCGGACAAGCTGCAGATCAGGTCTAAGTCGAGGGGGGTCCCATACTACCACCCGGATGCGGTGAGCACGCTCATCATGGATCAGTAGACAAGACCCTTTTCCTATTAGGGTCGACACTAGCAGGCCTCAAAACCACTTAGGGCCTCCTGCCGGTGCCTTATCAGCATATTATTAATAACAGGTTGATTGATTAACATCGAGCCCCCAGAACATAATGGAAGTAATCTAGTAACGGAAAGTAACGGGTCACAGACTCGAGCAAAACAACCTAAGCATGCTAGTAAGACACGGGCACAAGCAATGGTTATAGGTGTGGAGGTGAGGCAATATCAAGGTTAAAGGGTTCATGTGATAGGTTCGTAACAGAAACAACTACTACTAAGGCTAGCAGAAAAGAACAACGGAAAGAATCGGTAACAAGTGATGAAAGGCAGCCATATGGCAGCAAGTGAGTATACTTGCCTGAGATCCCGCAAGGTAGCAGAACTTGTCGTTGCTCACATCATCTCAACGTCCTATCCGGGAAGAAGCAACGAACCTCGAACAAACATCGGATGCAACAATTACTACTACGGCAAAAGATCCAGCATGATCCTATTTTATATGCATGACATGGCAAGATGCAACAGGGGAAAACAACTTAATCAATTTAATCGGAGCCGGAGTCCGGAGAAATAGAAATTGGTTCAAGTTGTTTAGCTAACCATCAATATTAAATGTTGATTAACAGGTTTAAACAAGGTAGAGGTGATCTATTCAATATTAAATGGAATAGGGCAACAATTGAATTAAATACCCCAACACATTCCATATTTATTTATTAGGTGAACATACATAACACTACCACAAATGCAACATGCAAGATGCAAACATGAACATGGATGGCATATTAATATTCGTTGCATTTGCTGATAAAAATAGACATAAAGTTTATAGCGATTGGATTTATGAAACAAAAGTTATGGGATTGACAAGATTTCATATATAGACAAAACAAGAAAAACAAGGCATAGGAAAAAGAAATAGGGCTGCTGGTAGGATTCGAACTCAGGTCTCCATACAAATGGATCAGAGGCAAACCACTGGGCTACAGCGCTGTGTTTGTTTGAAGACAGCCACGATACCAGATGAACACGATTATTTGCGCCTGCGTGAAACAAACAAAAAAAGGGAGGCTAAAGTGCACTGGATGGGGATCGAACTCACGATCTCATGCTGCGTTTCAGAGAGCACAGCCACTGGGCTAGGCGCACGATTGTGATAGGATATGGATCCAGCCGAATAAGGTGTAGCACAACGCGGTGGAAAAGAAACATGAATAAAAAGGTGGGTTTTATTCGCCACGAGGGGGGATCGAACTCGGGATCTGCTGGGAGATGGAGCGGGTGCCTAACCACTGGGCTGGGATGCGGTTTGTGATTGGTTGTGGAGTGTTGCGGTTTTTGAGGTAGCTCGGTCGGAAATAACTGAAAACTAAATCTACGTTCAGTTTCTGAACTGGAACAGGACGGGGACGGACGGCCGGAACGGCACGGCGCCGGCGGCCGGCAGCTGCGGCCCGGCGCGCGCGCGCAGCGTGCGTGTGGACAAGAGAGGAAGGGAAAAAGGGCTCACAGCGGGCGGAGCGGCCGGGAGCAGGCGAGGTCGATGCGACGACTCGGACGTACTCGAACGAACAGATGTATAACCTGATGACGACCTGAACTGCAGTACGCGCGGGCGGACGACGAGCTCGACGGCGGTCGATGTGGACGTCCTCCGGCCTCGGGGTCTTCAGCAAAGTTGTAGAGGGGAGTGTCTAGTTTCCATTCCCGCGAAGAACAGCCTCCCTCGACGAGCACAGCACCCGCACCATCACCTCCAACTTTCGGCCAGAAATGGAGTTTTGGGTACAGAAAAGTTCAGTAAACGAAGGGGATCTGAGGGGAGAGGGAGTAGGGTGGCGGCGGCGGCTGGAGGAGAAAGGAAAGGGGGCTAGGGTTCTGCTTGGGGAGGGGAATAAGTAGAGGGGAGAGGGGAGAGGAGGAGGAGACGTGGAGGCATGGAGAACCACGGGAGCTCACCTGCTCCTCGTGCTGCCTGTTCCGTACGAGGAAGAAAAGAGCCAAGGAGTATTGGGCTAGATTGGGCCCAATTAGACTGCCACCCCCTCACAAAACATTTTTTTTTGAGCTTTATTAATTTTTCAGAAAAGAAAAAAAAAGATTTGGAGTGCTAATAGAAATAGATTTAGGCATCAAATAAATTTCTAGACTTTTAGAAAACAAGAGTTGATGAATTTCAATTAATTAGTTTGCAAGTTTTGGATACATGATGATGCATTATGCCATGCGATGCAAAAAGAAAAAACAAGCAACAAATTCTAGTTGGAAAAAAAATTCCCGGCCGTTACAACACCCACCCACTTTTCTGTTTCTCTCTCCTCCGTCTGTTGGTGATGTGTAATAATAAGCGTGGAATACATGATCATATAGTTCTGTTTGATCAGTATTTTGTATTGACCGGTAAAAAGCTGACAACTATGACCAGCCTGATTTCATTATTATTCCAACCAGCGGCACACCCACCCGAGTATGAGATAACTGTAGGCAGATATTGCAGGCACACTTCGAAGTGATACTACGGATACCATCCTGACAGATATCCTTAAAACAGAAATAGATCTTCGGTACTACCTTGGAGTTCAAATGACGCAAAGGGTTGCACCTCTGCGGTTACTTTGGCAAGCTGCTAATGCATACACTCATGCACTGCAGAAGGTTCTTCTATGTTGCCAGGTAGCTGAAGGTTCCTGAGATCAGAAATATCAAAGAAATTCCACCACACTATGTTTTGAAAATATGGCGAAATGATGCTCAGAGTGAACCTTCGAAGGAGAACTATGGTTTTTCTGTTGTAGACGAAGATCCCAAATTCTCCGTGTTAAAAAGGTACAACTCGCTTTGTCGAACTTTATATAAAGTTGCAGTGATTATGAGGAGCATTGACGAAATTGATTGGCCTTGCCTTAAATAATTCGGTTTAGTGGGTTCATCTATCCATGCATCCGTCGCGGCGATCGCAGTGATTATGAGGAGAAACACCTTCGATCGGGTCATCATCATTTGGCGACGCAGAATGCCTTGTATGCTCTGGACTCACGCGGAAGATCACAAGAGAAAACAAAAATTATACGATATTTATATTCAAATTATAAGCAAATAGTAAAATAATTAATAGTTTCAATAGTTAGAATAATTATTTAGTTAAACAAAAAATGGATTTGAATTAGTTATGCAAATTCTAGCACTTTTCATGTTGAAATTTTTGTCAAATTCGAAAGTATATAGAAGTTATTAATGTGCAAACTCAAACAATTTTTAAATTTTGGCGCTAATTTTTTAGCGCGCAGGGTGCTACCAAATTTTGAAATAAGTATTGATCCCGGCCCGTGGTACCAACCGGGACCGAAGGGGGGGTACCTTTAGTCCCGGTTGGTGGCACGGGCCGGGACTAGAGGCCCAGTTGTATAAATATCTCGGCCCTCTCTCCAGGCCGAGCCACCACCCAGGGCAGCAGACATGTCTTGGCGAAGCCCTGCCGGCGGCGGGAACGGATAGGAAGATCCCGCCGGTGCTGGTTCCGCCGGCAGGGTTGAACTAGGGGACGCGTTTTTCGACAGGAAACATATATATTAAAAAGACCCGGGGGCCGTGTTTACATAGGGGCGCGGCGCGGCCACAGACGGCGGGCGTGCTTACATAGGGGGCAGCGGCGCGGCCACAGGCGGCCGGCCGTTTCTTGGGGGGGGGAGGGTAGCCTAGGCTATATCTATTTAGGGGGGGGGGGCGCACCGGCGCCGGCCTACTCCTCATCGGAGGAGATGCAGTGGTAGGCAGGTGCCTGTCACAGGTGGGCAGGCAGCTGGGGCGGACCCGCCGGTGGCTGCGGAGGCATCGGGGGCGCGTGCGGCGGCGGCGGGGCAGCTCCTCCTCCGGCTGCGGCGGCGGCGGCAACAGCTCCTCCTGAGCCCATTCGCCACCGGTCCACGCCCAGACCATCCCGTACTCCAGGCCGGGGGGCAGCGTCTGTGGCGGCGGCTGGTCCTCCGACGCCTCCATCTCGGCGTTCATGGCCTGCCACCAACGCGCAGGCGCTGGAGGGGGCGGCATGGCATCGTCGTCAGCGGCGGAGGCGGCGGCGGCGGCCAGGACCTGCTCCCACCGCTTGACCTCGTCCTCGATGAGGGAGCGGCGAGAGGCCTCGTAGGCCTCCTCCAAGACGGCCTGGAGCTCGGGGTCGGACTTTTCCTCGACGATGTCCTCCAAGAGCCACAGCTCCGGCTCACTGCCGGGCGGTGGCGCGGGGTAGTCGGCGGCGTTCTCCTCCGGGGCTGTGGGGATGTAGGAGCGACGGCGCTGGTCGTGCTCCTACTGGAACCAGATGGCGCAGTTGGGGGACCTGCGCGCGTACGCGCGGTCCCTTAGGAGGTGGGCCGGCAGGAGACGGCGCCGGCGTTCAATCTCCTCGCGCGCGGTCTCGTTGGTCGGGGAGGGCGGCACGGGGATGCGCTGCGGGTTCAGGTGCCAGCCGTCCGGAAGGTGGACGTCCGGCCAGAACACCGGCGTGGCGTGGTCCCAGTGCCACTCGGCCTCCTCCTTCCGCACGTAGCGGCGGAAGCGCTTGCCCGGCGCGGCGCGGGGCGGCGGGCGCGCTGCCGGAGGCGGAGCGGGGACGCGCGGCTGCCCCCCAATCCGGACGCCTCCCGGACCGAAGCCGAAGGCCTCCGGCAGCGCGCGGGGGACGCCGGAGCCTCTCTGGCCGGCACCGCTCGACGACCTGGCCTCGTGCTCGTTCTTCGGGCGCTTGAACCAGTGGCACGGCGACATGACAGCTAGGGTTTGGGTGGGCTGGGGCACGGGCGGGGTGAATGGGGGTGCACGGGCGGCAAGGGTCCTTTAAAAAGGACCCGGGCGGGGCTGGCATGCCAACCGGCGGCCGAAACTTGGCGGCGGTTGCAGGCGGCCATGAATGCGCAGGGAAGCCGAGGCGTGCCGTTCGTGGCCACGCGCGCGTGGGGAAGTGGAGGCGCGGGAAGACGAGGCGGCCAGTGGGCCCTTTGACCGCGCGTGGCTGCGGTCTTACTTTAAGGGACCGGGCGAGCCAGCCACTAGGTCGCCGACCAGTGGCCCCTTTGACCCCCGTGTGGCCAGTGGCCCCTTTGACCGAATGTAGCCAGTGGGCTTAATAAAAGACGCGGGCCAGTCGGCCCTTTGACCAAAATATGGCCACTGTGCTTAATTGAAATACGTGGGCCAGTGGACGCGGTTGGGGAAGAAGAGGCCGGTTGGGGATTGCAAGACAGAAGCGAAAAAAATGAAACAAAAAACGAAAAAAACCCTTCCACAGCTGAAAAAGTGGTCGCAATATAGCATTTTCAGAGAAGGTATCCATCCCGGTTCCTAACACGAACCGGGACGAACTCCCTGGCCAGATTCGCCACGTGGGCCATGCCAACCATCCCGTGTCCTGGCATAACCGGGACAAATGGGGGAGGGTTGTCCCGGCTGGCCCATCCCGGTTGCACAACCGGAACAAATGGAGCTTACCAACCGGGACTAATGCCCCTGATTCCACTAGTGATTATCTTCTTCGGAAAAGGGAAAATCTACCCGAAAGTAAGAAAACGCGGTAATTCTTTTCGACATCATGCTTCCAATATTCTCCGAATAATGCCTTTTGCACAAAAAGGAAAAGAAATAGAATGGACCAAAGAAATACTTGGATCTCATATGGAAATAGAATGTTCACAATAATTTGCATATGATAATTACCCGTGCATCTTAAATAGAATGTTCAGGACAATCGTGAAAAATGTTCTTTGTGGAAATCACAAATCTATCTTCTGTGGTAACAACAATGTTCTGATACTCAGACGCGCGCTCTTGGACTCTTGGTAGTTAGTTGACTGAGCTTCACCGCACGCAAACGCTCATTCAGGCCCCTCCTGCAGCCGGTTTTGCTGTTCCACTCGAGAGATGGTGGACAGTGAACCTTGGAAACTTGAATTTCTCAAACCGAGTTTCTTTCCTTCTCTTGCTAATGCTATCGAGACATGGAAGGAACCCGAAAAGCTACAAAAAACGTCAGTAATAAAACTCTCGCTTTGCTTCATTGCACCCACCATGTCAAAGCTCGTCTTTTGTAGCTTTTCTGGTTTCGGCCAGCTACCGTACCGAACTCTCTTTTGTAGGAATTTTATGTCAGATTGATACGATATGACATTAGTTACTTAAAACTAAGTTTCTAGATACCAAGCTTCAAACCAGAGAAAAATTAAGGAAACACACACAAAATCAGATAGAAATCTCCCCGTCTGACAAAAAACGAAACAAAAAACAAAAAAAAACCCTTCCATGGCAGAAAAAGTGGTCGCAATATAGCATTTTCAGAGAAGGTATCCATCCCGGTTCCTAACACGAACCGGGACGAACTCCCTGGCCAGATTCGCCACGTGGGCCATCCCAACCATCCCGTGTCCTGGCATAACCGGGACAAATGGGGAGGGTTGTCCCGGCTGGCCCATCCCGGTTGCACAACCGGAACAAATGGAGTTTACCAACCGGGACTAATGCCCCTGTTTCCACTAGTGATTATCTTCTTCGGAAAAGGGAAAATCTACCCGAAAGTAAGAAAACGCGGTAATTCTTTTCGACATCATGCTTCCAATATTCTCCGAATAATGCCTTTTGCACAAAAAGGAAAAGAAATAGAATGGACCAAAGAAATACTTGGATGTCATACGGAAATAGAATGTTCACAATAATTTGCATATGATAATTACCCGTGCATCTTAAATAGAATGTTCAGGACAATCGTGAAAAATGTTCTTTGTGGAAATCACAAATCTATCTTCTGTGGTAACAACAATGTTCTGATATGGCGAGAAAAAAGACACCGAGCGACCTGCTCCCGCGACCCACCCGACCCTAGGGTTCCGGCGCCGCCGCCGCCGCCCCCGCCGGAGACCCCACCGCGCCGCCGCTTCCGCCGCCCCCACCCGCACTCACCTCCCCTCCCGCGCCCCCCTCCCTCGCAGCTCGCTCCCGTCGCCCTACCCGGGGGCGGCCGGAGCGCCCCCATCTCCGGCGGCCGAGGCCCTCCCCTTCCGCCCTTCCCGACTCGCCGTCGCCGGCAGCTGCCGCCGGGATTCTCCCGGGCGGAGCGGGCGGCGGCGGGTGAGCTTCTACCCGGAGTCCTTGAGGCCCGACGGGGCAGGTCCTCTCGGTGACGGTGCACCTCAAGGTGGCAGCGGCCTAGCCATGGCTGGGAGGTGGCGCGACGACGGCGACGCTCGATGACGGCGAGGCGACGCAGGTCTCGGGTGCCGGCATGCGGCAGCGGTGGCCGGCCCATGCCGCCAAGATCTGGGCCCAACGGGCCCATCTGGGTTGGTTCGGTCTGAGTTGCCGGGTGCTCTGCAGGTGGAGACCATGGTGAGGCTGTCGGGGGACGCAACGCCGACGGCCGGCCTGTTGCAGCGCGGCTGCGGGCTTTACGGGTCTAGATCGGACCCGGCTGGACCCTGTTTAGGTCTGGTGTGTCCCTGCGGGGGCTTTACAGGCCCGCTGGGCCTGGCCGGACTTGACGGGGACCGGTTTGCCCCGCGGCTGCGTCCGGCCGACTACCGTCCTCGACGGTGGAGGTAGTTCCCTCCCGCACGGCCTCGGTATTGTTATTCCCGGTGGCCTCTCCTTTTTTTCCATCTAGCAGACCTCGTGGCGTTCTCCTCGGAGAGACGACGATGGTGGCTTCGTAAACGTGGTGGCGCATGTTGGTGGGCGGTTGGTCTGGTGGTCGCGAGGCTCGTCCTTACGGGGCTCCTCTGCTATGGATCGTCCGGGCTGGTGGTGTGGGGGTGTTCGGGAGAAATCCCTGTCGGAGTGCCGACACCGGCGCGGTGCCGCCCTCGGGTCGCATCCTCCCTTCCTGAAGGGCGCCGTGGTTACCCTGCACCCGTTGCCCCGGTGTGCCGGGGGAAACCCTAGGACCATGTTGGTCCGGGCAGCAGCGCGACGCTCCTTCCTGAAGGTGCTGCTTGGTGCTTGACGATCTGTGTCTAGGAGCGTGGTGGTAGTCTGTAGGTGGGCGCAGCGGTTGCGGGGCCCTCTCGTTATGTCGATCCGCTTATGTCGCCTTTTCTTTCTTTCTTTTTCTTCTTTGGTTGTGTGTTGGCTGCCGCCTCAGCCGGTGTTATCTCAGAACTATTGTATCGGGTGTTTGCTATATTAATATAGCGGGGCTACGGCCTTATTCGGCAACAATGTTCTGATACTCAGACGCGCGCTCTTGGACTCTTGGTAGTTAGTTGACTGAGCTTCACCGCGCGCAAACGCTCATTCAGGCCCCTCCTGCAGCCGGTTTTGCTGTTCCACTCGAGAGATGGTGGACAGTGAACCTTGGAAACTTGAATTTCTCAAACCGAGTTTCTTTCCTTCTCTTGCTAATGCTATCGAGACATGGAAGGAACCCGAAAAGCTACAAAAAACGTCAGTAATAAAACTCTCGCTTTGCTTCATTGCACCCACCATGTCAAAGCTCGTCTTTTGTAGCTTTTCTGGTTTCGGCCAGCTACCGTACCGAACTCTCTTTTGTAGGAATTTTATGTCAGATTGATACGATATGACATTAGTTACTTAAAACTAAGTTTCTAGATACCAAGCTTCAAACCAGAGAAAAATTAAGGAAACACACACAAAATCAGATAGAAATCTCCCCGTCTGACAAAACATGGAAGAAAGATTTATTGACAGATCGGTTTTTTTTCTTTTAAGGTATTGCCAGATCAGCTCGCTGGTCACCACAGCAGTTATCCATGAAAACTGAAGTAAAGCAAACAAGAAAGAGAACTGAGTGCTGGGTTCGAGTCCCAGCTTCGGCTGCGTGCAGTCGAATAAACCGGGAGTCTCATCTTCTACCGAACAACGTAAAGTCATGGGAGGGATCATTCCCCTTTGGCTACGTTTATGAACCACAAGCAAAGCCAAGGTGCCTTCAACATTCATCCCAATTGACGAGTGTACATAGAAATCTGATATTAGATGGGAGTTAGCAAATTAAGCGACAGGCGCATTTTACAGCTCATTGGTGAATGCTACATAGAGGGTCAATCTTATATTCTTCTTCGTAAAAAATACGAGATGATATAACCTACAGCCGAAAAGCCATTTCTGCAATTCTGTCACCAGATTGTAACTCTAGGGACCTGTGTAGCAAGCAATATCACCAGTCGGACAATTTTGTGTTATGCATTCAGGAAAATTATTTGGGAGGTATTTTCATAATTTTTGTCTCAAACACAAACGTAAGCTCCGAGGTTGGATCATCTTAGCATTATCAGACAAAAATCAACACTAGGAGCAGAGAATAATAGGTAATTTGTAGTGTAGTGGCACACCTACAACCTCTATTTTTAGCACTTTTTTTTGCTACATCTGGCCTGAGTAGAAGCTAAAAGAACAGTAAGTAGATGAGGGGCTCATGGTCTCATAGAGTAGGACAGAAGAGACATCAGGTTTCTACCTCACCTCACAGGCATACTTTATAGAAATATACGAGCTAGCTAGTCACTAACCGGTCGATTTTCATCAAATTCATGCAGTACAAGGGATCGTGCATCATCTTATCAATTAAAATCTTCTTCTGTCCTAAATTACTTTCATTTTTTACTCCACACAGCGTCCAGTAATAATATTACCTCATCTTGATAATATGCTAGTAAAAGCAAAACATGTTATTAGCAAAGAAAGTTGGCATGACAAATCTAGTCGTGTCATTTGATCCTGTGTTATATGAAGTATTAACAATCAGTGGTGGCCGAAATTTAAGCACTTGGGACTCCATAAAAAGCATGCAAGTTTGGCCGACAACAAGTGACATGGTGAGAAATGTTTAGCCAAACAGCCTACAAAACTAGAATAATCGAACATAAAACTACAACAATAGCAAGCAAAATGATGAACAGTGGTATAAGATTTAATGAAGCTGGACACTTCAGGTATGGTGACAACCGTTAGTTCACTAGGTATCACAATGACTAAAAAAAGAAGCAATGTGAAATGGTGTACCTATATGTCCACATGAATCAAGAAAACTTCAAACAAGATGCTTAGGTATTGTTAATTATCAATCAGTTACTTGTGTAGACCAAACAACATGCAAGTCACAGTATCACTTGATAGACCCTTAATCCAGAAAAAAAGGTTTAAAGCAATGCTGCGACGAGTAAAAAAAAAGCAGAAACGTATCCCTAAAGCACAATGAAGGGTTAGTAGTTCATTTGCCACTACTTAGCATAACAGAATTCTCATGTCTGAGCACACAGCATATGCATAAATAGGGGCCGGGGAAGCGTCCTAAGTCATCAGAGGGGATAGAGGAAGATGAACCCATACCAGAAGGAACTTGAGAGTACTAAGGAGGTAAACCAAAATCAAGGGAGCTGGATGAAAGGGAGGGCATACCAAAGAGCACATATAGAGTATAGAGGGGTTAGAAAATCAGTAGAAGAAAATCTTACCTACTCAACCAGTAGATCAAATAGCATATGGAACCAGACACTATCTTACGCACTAGGCAAAAGCTCAGCCCCAACGTGTCCACCATCAACGCGTGCTCCTACAAGCATAAGAAGTCAAACAGTGTGTCATGTGGGCATATTATATGGCCACTGCAGAAAGGACAATGTCAATAAGATCAAGGCTTGAACCCCAAGTTAGCCCCCATGATTTCCATATCAAATTTATTAGTAGGTTTCCCAAAGTTAGTTAGTGCTTGCCCTATCCTTATCGTATTTCTGGACCTCTCTGTAAGGTTCCCCAGAACCACTGTTCAAGGACATCTCCGATATGCATACATTCACGATTCTAGATCACACCAGTCGTGAACAACATATCAAGTTGGTACATAGATACAATATCCATTACACAATGGCATAAAACACTTACAAAAAAGACATGGTCACATGACCAAGTCCACACAACTGCCACGCAGGGCCACACACAACACACACAGCGGAAGACTAAACACACACAAACATAGTAGAGTTCAAGTCACGCCTTAACCTACAGGCTGCTGACCGGGAGACGATCCTAGTTCGCAAAGCCATCAGCTCCATACTCCTCTTCGTAGATCTCCTTCTGAGGCTCCTCCTCGAAGTTTGGCAAGTAAATACCAGAGACGAAACCAATATGAGTACATTTGAATGTACTCAGCAAGACATCCATCATGTAGCTTACTAAAATACAAGTATGCTTATATAGCGGAATAGGTAGGCTATACATAGGGTTCACTATCAATGATATATGTAAAACATATCATAGTTGATTTTAAAAATCTCTGTATCTTCGTTGAAGAAGATACTTTAAAATAAAATAATATAGTTTTCTTTCTCTTGTAGATATCACATGTACAAGAGGTTTTGTAAAACTTTGTTAAACGAAAGTTTTCTCTTTGCAAAACTTTTTGGAATCAACTTCCAGTTTTTGTTTAGAAAAGAAAGGTTTTCTTTGCAAAAGCTTTTTGTAAAACAACTTGTGACTTTTCATCAACAGTACTTTCACGGTACAAAATTTCCTTCTTTCAGTACTTCATCAATCCAACACCTTTTTGAAAACTCCCTTTTGAAAACATTGACACAATGCTAGCTACATGGCCATTCAACAGTCCATATCCGAGGACGCGGCTATTCAGAATAGTTTGACTCTGCAGAGGAGTACACAATCCACTAGATCCAGTACATCCGCCGTGAACAACCACAGACTGTAACAACAACATGTAAACATCAGATAACTGATCCTAACCATCCACTATGTTCAAGCTAGAATATCTCTATCTCTTCAGTTGGGTATAATCTCCCCGGCACCAGGTCCCACCCCGCCACGGCAGGAGACCCAACCGTCACACCCGAAGGAGAACTTAATCCCTCACTGTGTATGCCTAATTGAATTCATGACTGGCGGCATTTCGGTTCGAGGGACGTCACGCCCTTATAGCAAATTGAGATAGAACACACGCTAACAAGAACACACTTCAAGTTAAGCCCCGTGCCCATGTTGGGGTAAAGTGGCAGTACGGTAAAGGTTCTTCGGCGAAGACTAGGTTATGTGTCATTTTCTAAAACATGTTTTTCCGAAAAATGACCACTTCAACAATCCTCCGGTGAGTAAGGATTCGCCTTCCCACCGGGTTTTCCATAAAGCCTTTGTTTTGCAAAAACATATTTTAAAGTGTCCACTTAGGGACTTATACTTTTGGTGGTAATAAATACCATATGGTGGCTATGGGCTTGGCAAGACCAAGTATCAACTACTGGCATAATAATGATATATAATATTAATAGTAGTAATACTCACTCAAAAATAGTTTTTGGTAATCAAAGTTTTGAAAAAAATATCAGAGGTAAAACATGCATGATAAATAATGATAAGTGTAGTAACAGCAAGCATCAGAATGGCTTGCCTTAAAACTCTTAGTGTCCCTGGCCTTGAAGTAGCTTGAACTTGACGCACAGCTCCACTACTGCTTCTTCTTCTCCTTCGTTTTATAACGTCGTAAAAGAATAAAAGACACACACTCAGAACTAAAGGCCAAACAACTAAACCAAACAACACATACAGCAAGCAAACTTATACTTGCGCAAACACTCAAACGTTATCGAGAAACTATCTCACAAACTCTCGTGGTACAAAACTGTCGTCAGATAACCATATGGTTGTGAAACCATATTCCACACCTTAAATATCATATATGGAGTGGGTGTACCACTCTCATAATAAGATATCCAAGAAGCTAAAAATATAGCTTGTGGGCACAAAAGGTGAGGCTACTAAAATAATAACAATCAATCAAAGCAATACCCATGGCAGTGGGTATTAACAACACACACGCAATCATCATCAAACAAGTTCATTAATAAACTAATGCATATATAACAAGATACTAATAAACACAACAACAACACTAGCACAACAATAACATAAGTACTGTACTCATGCTAAGGTAATTACTCGGACAAATTCCAAACAACAAGCAAACACTCCACAAATGAATAGGCTAGTTATAGAATATGCTTATGTCTACTCAAAGTTATGGAATCCATCAATCATGAAAATAAATAAACAAACCAGTAGCTCAACCATTGGTAACAAGTCATAATATATAATCTAAAACACCAATCACCATAATAGGTGATGCTCCTATCATATGACATAAAAACAAGAGTGCACTAATAGCATACTCTCACATGCTACTAGCTATATTGTGTTGAGCTCATGGATTTCCTGTTGATCTTTGTTCACTAGATGGTGAATACCATCATCATCGCCATGTTACTGTTAGTTTCAAGTATCTTTGGTTTTCTTGATTAAGTACATGATCAATCGTGTTGCTGTAGCCCGTAAGAGCTTATACTCGTGATGCTCATGACCAGTGAATCAATGACTTTAGTAGTGGTTTATTTTGATCTCTGTTGCTAATTACAAATAAACTGTTGTGTGCTTGCTTAATGTGGAAAGATTTTGTACCCGTGTTGACTGGATGGTAAACATGTATGGGAATTCTACACAAGCATGCTATAAGAAAAATTGTATTCTACAACTAATAGAAACAAGCAAATCCATAAGTCATGTCATAATAGAATAAGTAATAACATCCTAAACATGCTAGAATGATCATACACTTATAAAATTAAAATACAATAATACTAGAGCAACTCATAATACCTAGTGGTGACACTAGTTCATCACTAGAGAAGCAAACATCACTACAAAGATGCATGATTCTAAACAAGCAACTCATGAATGTAAATACCTAATAACAGCACATACACCTTACACATGCTAGTAAGCATAAACACTAAAATAACTCTATGAAAACATCTACTAAGCAAGCATCAATCCATTCTAGTAATACATGCTTTTCTAATTAATTAAATAGCAAGCAATCAAAGTGTAAACTACACAACCAGTAGCTATGCACTCAACACAAGCTCAAATAAACACTTTCAAAAATCCAAACACTCAATGAAATTTATTTACAAATAATTTACCAATCACTAGGAAGCATTCTATTAGCAAACAATATTTAATTTACCAAACAACAGTGAAACCTTCCTTAACATGATACCCCTAAGGGAATATTATGTTAACAAATGAATCATAACTAAACATACTAGGATTCGCAAAGGAATACTAAACACTTCACTCACATAAGTGAAACAAACAACCATTTTCCTAGGTGGAAAATATTAAACTCACATATAGAAATACATGCTATTTTCACACAAGTGCATGGTAGGGGATTTGCATTCCTAACCACAATGTAATGGGACCAGTGGGTTATGGGCCTACTAATACCAAGTCATTTAGAGGTGACAAAGCCTCTGGTCACACATGACAAAATTAATATATCAATGCAATTAACACATGGCTATTCATACTAGTGAAAACAAATAACAAATGTTACACATGCTTTGCTATAAAATAAGGTGCAAGCTAACATATATAATAACATCAAAATAACATTACCAAAATGGTACTGGACTCAACTCTAGCATAACACAAACTTAGTTAAACCAAACCTACAAAGATTGGCCCACACAATAATCCAAATAATAAAACTAGGAAAATAACAAATGTTACTTATGCTTTGCTATAAGATAACATGCAAGTTAACAGAGATAATAGCATATAAATAACAGTACCAAAATGGTACTGGACTCCACTCAAGAACAAACAACTCAGGTAAAACAAATCTACCAAGATTGGTCCACACAATACATGAAATAAATAAACTAGGGAAATAACAAATGTTATTCCTATTTCTATTTGACTTTCCAAACATGCACACACTTTCTAAGGTATATGTAATGAAATAAAACAACCTAATAACAAGTTTCAACACATCTATATATGCTAGGAAACAAGATTCAAACATCCACACATTACTTAACAAACAAACACACAAGTAATAATGAAAACAGAAAAGGAGCTGTTTCTAGTTTTGCTCGCCAAAAATAATCTAGGGCTCCAAAAATGCATCCAAGATATAATTATATAGATCTAGTCATAAGAAAACTCATCCAATTGGATTCACCTAAAAAATCATTTTTAAACTCCTTCAAAAAATCCTAGAAAAGCCTACTAGTCATTTACCAAAATGGATGGCATTTCCATTTGGTAACTTACGTTGATGTGAGGCCAAGTCCTATGGATATATCTACTCATAGGATACTCAAAACAATTTGATTTGACCAAAATGGATACAGATTCCAAAAGTTATGACAAAAACACTTTCGTAGACACTCTGTGGCAAAACATTTGTTGTGACCAACATAAAAGTGAAAACTTGGATCTACCAAAGGGAGATGGTTAGGAAAACATATACCTAGTGCTTTGAATTTTTTTTAAAATTAATTTGCACGAAAACCATTTTTCACACGCTCAAAGAAACAAGCAAAAATCTGCAGGGGTTTGAGGTTCCTCACCCCAGGTTCAAAAAATGGCCGGCGGCGACTTGGAGCTCGTGGAGCTCATAGGGACAAGTGCTTTGGTCTCTTTGCTTGGAGAGGGAGTGTGGACGTGAGGGGATGTGGAGGAGGGCAGTGGAGCAATGGGCAGGGCTGTGGTGGCTTATACCCATGGGCAAGATCACAAAGGGCAAGGGTGGCTTCGGGTGTGTGACAAGGGCATGCTCTAGGGGGCTTTTGGGTCACATCACAACAAAGCAATGAGGCCAAGGGGAAAGACTACCAAGGGTAAAGTCCACCACTGGCTGTTGGGGGCAAAGAGAGCCAAGACCAAGACCACAAGGTCAAAGTATGGAGGCCCATGCCCATGCCACATCACCATGCTCTCACACTCTCTCTCATTGGTTTCGTTCTCACCCAAGGCTTCTAGAAGGTAGGCCAAGCATCCAAGATGGAGTCCAAGCCGTGGTCAACACAAGGGACAAGGTCTCACTTCGAATCTTGCAAGGAAAGGCAATGAAAACATCTGCCCAAAATCGTATCTGTCACTGTTCAAAAATTCAGTTTAGGGACTTAGTGAAATTTCTAAGTGTTGAAAACAGATGAAATGAGAAAAAAGTTTGGAATGTTTTCAGAGACCAAATGGATTCCAATTTTTGTTTTCCAAGTTGGAACTTGTTAACAATGTTTTAAACTTTCTAAAACAACTTTTGAAAATAAAATTTAAATAGTTTAAGGTCATGAAAACAATGTGCGAAAAGGTGTACTTTATGTTTTTCTCAGTTTTCCAAAAAATGCCTTTTTCAGCCTTATTTTTATTCCACAAAGACAACAAGAAAAAGACCATTTTTATTAATTAAAAAAATCAAACCAAGCTTATGGATTTGTAGTCCATATAACAAGGAACAAATATAAGTCAAGAAAGCATAAAATAACATTTTGTAGCCTAGTGAAAACAAAGGTGGAAAACAGGTACTTGGCTATATTTTCAGGGAATATTTTCTATAGAAAACTATAAAGAAAACTTCCATAAATCATTTTTAAATTTTGTTTTCTTGGATCCAACAAAGTTAAAATTTTATTTTAAGATCCAAACCAGAATGATCCAAGTCTTGGAATAAAATTCACTCAAGTAATCAACAGAGAAAACAACAGGGAAACTATTATAAAAGTGTTTTCAGAAAAAAATTGATAATGGTTTCATCAAGAAACAAAACTTGTATTGCAAATATGATTAAGATCATAAACACATGTTAGTTGAAACAATCATTTTGTTAGATTTTTTTTTGTTGGCCCTAATTCTTGTCTTCTTGAACACTGTACAAGATTCCAAAACCTGGGGTTTGACACTCTCCCTACTTCCTATCTCGCTATATAATGAGACCCCTATGTGGTAACCAGATAAGCTATTGATAAACCAGAAAATGGAGGCTCCAGATTCTACATCGTAAGCACACGACACAATGGCATTCCAACAAAAGACAAATAGAAAAACAAGGAGACATGAACTAAGTATACAGATAATTCCATAGCTATAATTCGAGAAAATAACTCGGTTTTGATACAGCAATCTTAGTTAAACACAACACACCTACTCAGAAAATATTAGATTTTTACAGATCTCGATTCTTTTGGCAAAGTGATGAGAATAAATGCAAATATAGACTCACTGAATGGAATATAATTTGTAGGCCTCACCAGGTTGGGTTGGGGGTGGAAGTGCTTGAGTTAAAAAACAAATGTTTGCTGAGTAAGTGGTTGTTTAAGCTTCTTAATGAGGAAGTTGTCTGGCAAGGATTGTTGCAAAATAAATACCTTCATAGCAAATCTTTAGCTTAGGTGGAGGCTAAACCTACCGACTCACCTTTCTGGAAGGGTCTAATGAAAATTAAAGGAGATTTCTTTCGCAGGGGTTCCTTTAAAGTAGATAATGGAGAAAGAACTAGGTTTTGGGAAGATACCTGGCTTGTTCCATCTCCATTAAAAGATCAGTACCCGACCCTCTATAATATTGTGCAACATGAACATGTTTCGGTGCATGAAGTGTTTCACAATGCTCCACCTCTTAACATAGTTTTTAGGAGGAACCTTGTTGGGAATCTGTGGGATAGTTGGGCTAATTTGGTTTCGCATTTAATGGATGTTTCTCTTAATTCTACTCCTGATTGTTTTCATTGGAAGTTGTCTCGAGATGGTGTTTTCTCGGTTAAATCTATGTATGAAGATCTTATGAATGGTCATACTGTTTTTTTGAAATCTTATTTGTGGAAGTTGAAAATCCCTCTCAAAATTAAAATCTTTATGTGGTTCTTGGACAAGAAGGTCTTGCTTACTAGGGATAATCTAGCTAAGTGCAAGTGGGTAGGTGATACCCATTGTTCCTTTTGTGGGAATGAGGAAACTATTGAACACTTATTCATTTCATGTCCTTTTGCTAAACTTGTTTGGCGTGTAGTTTTTTGTACCTACAATTTAACCCCCCCATCCAATGTTACTAATATGTTTGGTAATTGGTTAAATGGGATGGACAAAAAGACTAAAATAGAATTCGTATAGGCGTATCGGCTATTTGTTGGTCTTTGTGGAATTGTAGGAATAATCTTGTTTTTAACGGGAAGAATCACTTTCATGTCTTATAGGTTATTTATATGGCGGTTCATTTGATTCAGCTATTGGCTTTCATGCTTCCTTCGGACCAGCGATAACTTATGGTGGATGGATGCAACCGGCTACTTATGGTGGCACTGGATTTTTTCTCCCGGCATAATTGGCAGCATATTAATAGACTTTTGTAGTTTAGTTTTTATGCTTCTGTTCTGCGGGAGGCCTTTGTCCTTGTGAGGTCTTTGTAAGACTTCTAAACTTTTGAGATGTTTTGAAACTTAATAATTAATAAAGGTTGTGTGCATCACTCGATGTAGAGGCCGGGGTTTCCCCCATTTGTAAAAAAACTACTGTAAAACTTACTGTATTCACAGAAACATCTATTCATTAATATCTTAAAAATGAAAAGTATGCACAAACATATTATTAGCTGTCAGAATAGAGAAGCTATCTGGAGCTATTAAGTAGCTTGTTTCATGCCATATTGGAAAACAAAACACATACTAACAAATATTGGCAACAAAAGATCATGACTTAAATTATCTTGAAGTAAACTTAGGGAGAAAAAAAAATGAAATTTAACTCCTAAATTCTTAATTATTCCTGGTACAAATGGACTTGCCAAATGCAAAATGAAAGTGATAAATGAAAAATTCTTCATAAATTTGAAAAGTGGTTACTATAGATTTAACCCTAAGGCAAAATCAGGAGAGACAACAAGGTTCAAGGAAGTATTTCATGTAGTCAGCATCCAACTGTTGAGTACCTTCTCTTCAGAAAACATGGCACTGCACATATGCACTAACACTACCATTATATTTTTTTTTGCATATTGACAGGCAATGATGAAATTGCTTCAATTATTCTACAACTAATTTGCCAGCCTTGTAGTCATTGTTTTATTATATATTCATAAAATAAACTGACGAGGGCAGTTATCTAGCTGGGACTTAAACCATACAAATTACAGAAACCAAGCTAACAGTGGATCAATTGCAACATAAGGTGATTAGGGTACCACTACATTTTTTTCCAGATCATAACCATTTCATAAAACATCACCACCGCACAAGCATGAAAACAGAACACTGCAGAACATCATGGCTATGTGTTCAAGAGGTCATGAAGTTGCAAAAGAAATTATACCATACAACTTAAATTTGTTGCTTAATACGAAGTGATGTGACACATTTTGGTTATGATGTATCCGCAATGTAAGGCATTCCATTTACCTGCAGTGTAGACACTTTCGAATGGATAATAGTCACATAAATGTATGGGTTCGAAAAGCTCCTTGAACTTCGATGACTCAACATTGATCATGAAGCGGCCAACCGTTGTCCACAGAAATACCATACCATTCTTCTCAGAAAACCCTAGTACAAACGGGCTCTCTATCTCCTCTGGTTCCAGGGATAGTATCTTGTCAAGTTGAATAGTTCGTACAAGCAACCATGAAACAACGCTATCACAGTCGGTCGTTCTCTTCCATAATTGGGCAGTGTACTCTAACGTCGAGACGAAGAGGAAACCCACCCCACCGCCCTCGGCCCGCATAACTTTCAAGGATTTGCACATCCCATACATATCCACGGCCACACCTATCAAAGCTAGGCTCCGCCTCTCCAAACCAAACTCGAGAAATCCAACCAAATTCATATAAAGCTTCTAGTAGAGGCAACCTCTAGCCAGCACAACATCATCCACATAAAACTCGGTGGGAAACTCACTAGCCTTATGTTTTTTTGTGTTACCCTAAAAAAAGCTAATGTTTGTACGGAGAAGTATAACTTTTCGCATGGCGACTAGGGTTTCGATACAGGGACGGCGACCTTCGATCTCCGATGCCGGAATCCTGATCTAGGACCTCGCCGCTCGACCAAAACCTTCTCTCTGGGCAACGACTTCTCTCGGGTTGATTAGGATCGTCTCGCACGACTTACCGGCCTTGGAGGGTGTTTCCTTCAACCCGAGAGCTAGGACTCATCGATCATGGCTGCGATGGAGGAGGGCGGAGAGACCAGCGACAATGCCAAGAAGGGAGACCAGGAGGTTTCTCTCGAGGATCTATTGCGCCGTCTAAACCATAAGGGGTAGGACATCAGAGGGGTTTTCGTGACAAAGAAGGATGTGGATTCCTTGAAGGAAGATACAAAGTGGTTGGCGGTGATGAAGCTGTTGACCATGAAGGCTTTCAACGCAACTTAGATGAAGAAGACGATGCGCTTTGCGTGGGCTCCTGCCCAAGATGTTTACTTCAGGGACCTGGAGGGAGGCCGATTCCTAGTGCAGGCAAGCTGCTTGGGAGACTGGCAAAGGATCACGGAACAAGGACCATGGATCTTCAGAGATTATGGCCTGCTGATTGAAAAGTATGATGAATGTGGCTAGGCATCTACGGTCGAACTCAATAGAATCCAGTCATTGGGTTCAGATTCACGATTTACTAGAGGTTTTCCATAAGAAGGCGATCATTACAGACTTGGCCACCAAAAATGGAGAAGTCATTACTGTTAACATGAATGGTGCATGTCATGGTGGTATCACGACAGATGCCATAGGATGGCTAAAGGTTGGGGCCGATGGACGCTGGAGGTGATCGGGGAGGGATCACACGGCGAGTAGCCGAGTGTAGGATATCTCAAGCACTGCAAACAACACAATCTTACCCAGGTTCAGGGCCCTCGTGTGGAGGTAACACCCCTACTCCTGCCTTGCCTCTCTATATGTGTGTAACCGAGTAGCCACAGTACAATGTGTGTCTCTATTCGAGTAGCCACTCTGCTACTCTCTAGCTCTTATGTTAGCTCTAGCAATAAATGCGAAGTGTGTCCACGTCCCTCGCGCAGGAGGGGGCAGCGCACCTTATATACTGGTGCCCAGCCGAATAGATAAAGACTAAAAGGTACGGTGATGTGACTTGACAACTGTGACGACAGCACGGCTCCGAGATCCCGCACGGAGAAGCGCCGCGCCGTACGCCTGACAGCTCTTGTCCACCTTGTAACATCCCAAGTATGAAAATACCCCCTAGAATGTTTGTTTTCATGTTTAATCAAAGTATTGCATCATGTCATCATGTTAATTATTTGTTTGGATCTGTTTTATCTTGTTTTCATAATGAAACTCAAATAATTTCAAATGGTTATTTCATACTTGCTCTGTTACAACATTTGGAATAAAAATCACAAATAAAAACAACCAATTTGTTTCACATTATTCCATATTGATCCACTAATAAAATGGTGCTTTTTATTTCCACTAATTAATTCCAAAATGGTTTCAAATTCAAAGCAAATCATCTACAGCACCTCATTTGGAAATTATAAAAATATCAACCATTCTAATGTTTTAATCCACTTGTTGATAGGGTTCACCCTATTAAGTTTGTTGTTTTCTATATTAATCAATTAAATTTTAGATTATTCCAATTCAAACCAATGTGCAAAAACAGCAACTCAATTTGAATTTCAAAAACTTGAGTTGCCAAGTGGTGGATGTGGAACTAACAAACTCCCCTGAATTTTTCCAAATTTTTTAGCAATTCAAAAACCATCAAATGCTTCCATTTTCTATTGCTAAAAAAAAACAGAAAAGCAAAATAAAATAAAATAAAATAAAAGGAAATAGCAACGCGCGCGCGCGGCAGTTAGCAGCCCAACCCACCTAAGCCCTACCTAGCGCGCAGCCCAGCCCGCTAAGCCGCGCGTACCAGTTCGAATAGAAGCCGCCACCGTCGCCCCGCGGTACGGCCGCCCATCTAGCGGTGCCACGGCGGCAGACGGCACGCTCCGACGGCCATCAGACCACCTAGCCCCCTATTTATACCCCCTAGACCCCTGGCGCCGAGCCCTAGACCTAGGTTTCCTGTTCCCCCCTCGAATCCGCCGCCATCTCTCTCCCTCGCCGGAATTCCACCTCTGTCACTGCTCCATCCGCCGCCATCGTCTGAATCTCCGGCAAGCACCACCACTGCCGCGCCCTACCACACCTCCTAGCCCTCGAGACCAACTCACCACTTCCTCCTCTTCCTTTTGGATACCCTAGATACCCCGGAAACCTTCTGGAACTCCGCCGCCGTCATCGTCCCGCCGCCACCGGAGTTATCTTCTCTGAATCGTCAATGGTAGCCGCCGTTCCCGTGCACCTCCTGCTTCGCTGATCACGGGAACGAGACCGCCGTTACCCCCTCGAGCTTCTGGACACCGCCGCTGAGATCGACGCTGCCTGGATCCCCGCCGTCGAGCCCGTCTCTGTCGCCTCGCCGTCGAGCTCGTCAGCGACAATCTCCCGGTGATCACCTCATGTCCACCTCCTCCTCCTCTCTGTTACTTGCTCGCAGCACTCGCTCGCATCCGCGCAATCACCCCAGCACGCAAGCACCCCACGGCAGCACCAGCCACGTCGAGATCGCCGGCGGCCACCGCCTGATACTGTCCAAGTTTCAGTTTGTGTTCGTCAGTCAGATTCAGATCCACGTTTGTAACATTATCCTCAACGCACCCTGTTAACTGACAACAAACGAGCACATAGCCCTCCGGTTCAGAGCGAGCGCGTGCAAGCGCGCGGTCGCGAGTTCGACCCGCAGCGCCGTGGGATAAAATCCCACACTTTTTTCCACCTCCACACTGACAGGGAGGGTGTAACACCTGGGGTGTTACCTGTTAGTTTGCTTGCATCATATGCATCACATTGCATTGCACCATGTTTGCATCACAACTGAAATTTTCAAAACAATTTAAACTTTCACCCTTGCTCAAAACTTCCAATTTCAAACTTGCAACTAAAACCCCTCAACTGTTTTCCACTGGTTGAATTTGTTTTAATCACTTGTCTGTTACAATCTTTCAAATAAAGAATTGCAAATCAAAAACATCTTTTGCTTCCAACCAATTCCTTAATGTTTCAACTATTAATTTGTTGCTTATTTCAATCAATCACCTTAATCTTTTATTTTCAAATCAATTCAAAAACTCAAACCATTAATTCAAGCAATTACTCTAAATCATTTCAAATTCAAACCAAATGTGTTTCAAACAGAACACTTTTGAATTTATAAACTTTACCAAACCAATCAACTAATTTTAATCAACTCTAACCATAGGGTTCACCCTATAAAGATGTTGTTTTCAATACTATTCATTCAATACTTAAAAATCTTTCAAATTTGGTTGAATTAACAAACAACATTTTTAATTTGAAAACTTTTGGGAAAAACCAGTTAGCAATTAGTTGCTATGTTAAAAACTAAGCTAACCGTAATTTTTTCCAAATTTTTACTAACTTGGAAACCTACCTTTTCTTCCTATTTTGTTTCTGCAAAAAAAAAAAATAAACAAACAGAAAAAAGAAAAAGAAAACTAACCACGCAGGGGAGGGGCCATTTTGGCCCAGCCCACTTACCTCGCCGAGCTGGCCCGATACCCCTTCAGAAGCCGCCACCGTCGTCTTCAGCTGTACGGCGCAGCATCCAGGCTGCCACGGCGGCAGCAGAGAGACAGCATCGGCTGATCCGAGGCAATTGCCACTATAAAACCCCCACGGATGCGCGCCGCCAACCCTACCTACCTGCCCTAGCTAGCTACCCTCGCCCGCCGCCGTTCTCCCTCTCTTTCACCATGATCCACCCCCTGTTCTGAACCTCGCCACCGTCGACGTCCTCTGAAACCGCCGTGATCGCCACCACCTCAGTCCCCTTCCACCCCAGCTACCCACGGGAATCACTCCGCCACTCCGTCATCTATCGGTTGGACACCTAAGCGAGCCCGCGCGCTTCGTGGAGCTTCGCCGCCATCAACGGCATTCCTTCCGGCCACCGTGAAGACCCTTTCTGAAGCTGTGCACGCCGGCGCCGTTGCGGCCATCTCCTTCCGCGCTGGCGACGGGGATCGCCTCGCCGCGACGACCTGGAGCTTCTGGACACCGCCACCGAGCCGTAGCCGCCTCCGATCGCCGCCGCCGTCGTGGACCACTCCGGCCACCGTAGCTATCGAGCCTCTGCAACCACAACATCGCCGGTGAGCGTCAGTGTTCCCTCTTCCTATCTGTTGCATCCGCGTGCACTGCACACGTCTCCTTGCATCACCAGCAGCCACCACGGGCACAGCCTCAACGTCAGATCACCGCCGGCGAGCGCCTAGCTCTGTCAGCGTTTGGTCAGGTTTTCGTCAGCATAACATTCAGTAGCGAAGCGAAAACGTAACCTGGCTGCGCGCGTAGTACTGACAACAAACGCGTTCCAGCACACTGGCTACAGCACTGCGCACGCAAGCGAGGGGAGCGGGGTTCGATCCCTGGCTCTCCCTGGGATAATCCCACCTTTTTTTCGCCGCGGCGCTGACAGGGAGGGCCCCCTGTCAGCCTCACTCGAGCCACGTAAGCGCGCAGTGAACCTGGCCCCCCCTGGCAGTGTCCGGGGTAGGATTTCTGTGCGTATCAAAATGTTTTTTCTAACTTTCTGTGTTCAAAATAGGTCCTTTTAAATTGCAGATTAGCCCCTGAAACTACTTTGATCATAACTTTTGTTTTATGATTCCAAATAACAAAAATAAATTATGTGCTCTGGTCTAAATCAATTTCTCTATCTTTTGGTAACTTTTGTTTCCTGTTTTGAAATTTCAAAATGCAATTTAAATTCAAATCCAAATAATTCAAATGCTAATTTCTAAAATCAATAACTAATTCATTCCTAATCCAATAAATGCAAATAAAATATGTTTTCCATACCATTTTAAATAACCTATTCAAATATAATTTTTATTTCCTGGTTTGAATAAATTAAAATGCCTAAACAATTTAATCTTGTTTAATTCAATTAAAAATTGTTTAATATTGTTTAATTCATAATTAAATAATCCAAAGTCCAAATTCCAAATGTGAAACATGTAATTCAACTAAAATTTGATAACCTTTTCAAATATCAACTTTGTTATTTGTTTTGCACACTTTAACTTGCTGAAAACAACCACTACTTGCTCAACACCATTAAGTAACCAATTTTCCAAACTTAATAAATGCTTTCTTAATTGGTTAACTATCATTCTAATTGCATCTAAATTGTTACCTTCTTGTTTTCATCATGCATGCATCATTCTAACTCACTTACACATGATGCTTAGTGTTAGAACAATTAATTCAACTATAAGGCATGGGTTTGCCATATGCAATCTTAGCATATGGAATCCATTTAAACTTGTGTATCATATCCACTAGCTTACTTTGGTGCATCTATTAAACATGACATGCATCCATACCTTGTTCATGCTGGATCTTTTGCCGTAGTAGTAATTGTTGCATCCGGTGTTTCTTTTAGTTCGTTGCTTCTTCCCGGAATAGGACGTTGAGATGATGTGAGCAACGACAAGTTCTGCTACCTTGCGGGATCTCAGGCAAGTATACTCACTTGCATGCCATATGGCTGCCTTTCATCACTTGTTACCGATTCTTTCCGTTGTTCTTTTCTGCTAGCCTTAGTAGTAGTTGTTTCTGTTACGAACCCATCACATGAATCCCTTAACCTTGATATTGCCTCACCTCCATACCTACAGCCTTTGTTTGTGCCTGTTCCTATCTAGCATGCTTAGGGTTGTTTTGCTCGAGTCTGTCACCCGTTACTTTCTGTTATTACTCCGTTATGTTCTGGGGGCTCGATGTTTAATCAATCAATCAATCATGCTAATGTTACTAATAATAATAAATCTGATGATAAGGCACCGGCAGGAGGCCCTTTGTGGTTTTGAGGCCTGCTAGTGTCGACCCTAATAGGAAAAGGGTCTTGTCTACTGATCCATGATGAGCGCACTACCCGCATTTGGGGAGTATGGGCTCCCCCTCAGTTTGACCCGATTCGCATCTCGTCCAAATCGCCTCATTTAGTTCGGGTTTTCCATTTGCTGCATGCATGATCTTGCGAGCCCTTGGATCCCGGGTGGAACTTTCGTAGTCGGCATATAGGGGGACACGTTCTTAGAGTGCTATGAGGGTCCATTTTCTTCTGGGCTCGATTAGCCGTGCGCCCAAGGTGCTTTGGGCTTGATGCGAAGAAGGGTTGGATTGTGTTGAGTGCCCCGCTTGGTGGAGTGGCCACTCCATCTGGCGGGATATTCATGAGTGTCGGTTACTATGGTGCAACCCTGCAGGGATAATCTTCTCGAGAAGCCGTGTTTTCCGCGGTTATGGATTACTTGGTGAAAGTACTGGCTAACAAGTACTCAGGACAACTTAAACATAATGAACAAACATGTTACACCCAAGGATTAATAACCTGACTAGTAATAGGTTGATGACACAATAATTTGATTCACCTTTAATACAACTGTGTGAGTTATCCTCGGATTGCTTCTTTGGCTAAAGGGGCGAGATCCAGGATGGGTTTGTTTGAAGTTATCTTTCAGTTGGTTACTATTACTCGATCTTACCCCCCTTTCTGATAGTTGGAAGTAATAGAATCTCTGTAGTTGGTTAGTGCAGCCTGTTGTCGCTTATTTGCAATAACCCCTTCCTTTCCGTTGATCCTAAAGTATTTGTATCTTGTGATGATTGGCTACGCCGGTAACTTGTGAGTATGGGTTTTATCCCCCTTGCCAGTACTTAACCGTACTGACCCACGAATCTCTTTCGTGGCTGCAAATTCCAAATTGTAGTCAACAGGTTTGAAGTCTGACGACGTTAGCTTGGGAATCCCTCCGGCTTGGCCTGGGCAGGGATTGGACGCCTTCGGTTATCTTCAGGACTCTTAGTCCAATTTGGATCTTGTCCGTAGACGGACGTTTGTTTCTTCCGCTGTTATTTGGATCTTTGTAATGTATCAGTTGTAACCCTGGCTCGTTTGAGTCATCTTGTATCTATCTATTTCTGTTGTAATTGTGGATTATTCGTGAACTATTGTAATGTTATCATAAATGGCAACCTGGAATCGGTTATTATGCGGATTTGGCGGGAATGCTGAAATCTGCATAGTGCCCGATCTCGGGGCGTCACAAATGGTATCAGAGCCTTGGTTCCGATTCCCGAGATTGTTTCGATACGAATGGTTATCGAAGCAACGGGTCCGCAAAGCCTGTAGGTTAACCTCGCTAACGGTCGTTGTTTCTAGAGTGTCAAAAACTATTTGCTGCTAAACTATTTTGGAAAACATCTCAATAGGATTCTTGTTTTTCTCCTTATCTCTATTCTGTTCCCATCCCATCTCATTTGTTTTGGAGTCTCCCCTTCTTGTCTATCCTTCAAAGTGTTAGGATCCTACGTGGGTGGACGTTTCTGAGCCCTTAACCTAATAGGTTCGGTCATCGGAAGATTCCTGGTGGAAGAACATCGTCGTCACTCCGAGCAAGAATCTCTTGTTAGGGGTGTCGAGAAACCCTTGTTAGTGGTGGCGAGGAGATCAACTGGAAGCACGAAGAATCGATAGTCGAACTTCTTTCCCCTCCCGGGTTAGCAGGTGGATTGCGAGGGCGCAATCCCTTGTTAGTGGTGTCGTCTGTAACACCTGGGGTGTTACCTGTTAGTTTGCTTGCATCATATGCATCACATTGCATTGCACCATGTTTGCATCACAACTGAAATTTTCAAAACAATTTAAACTTTCACCCTTGCTCAAAACTTCCAATTTCAAACTTGCAACTAAAACCCCTCAACTGTTTTCCACTGGTTGAATTTGTTTTAATCACTTGTCTGTTACAATCTTTCAAATAAAGAATTGCAAATCAAAAACATCTTTTGCTTCCAATCAATTCCTTAATGTTTCAACTATTAATTTGTTGCTTATTTCAATCAATCACCTTAATCTTTTATTTTCAAATCAATTCAAAAACTCAAACCATTAATTCAAGCAATTACTCTAAATCATTTCAAATTCAAACCAAATGTGTTTCAAACAGAACACTTTTGAATTTATAAACTTTACCAAACCAATCAACTAATTTTAATCAACTCTAACCATAGGGTTCACCCTATAAAGATGTTGTTTTCAATACTATTCATTCAATACTTAAAAATCTTTCAAATTTGGTTGAATTAACAAACAACATTTTTAATTTGAAAACTTTTGGGAAAAACCAGTTAGCAATTAGTTGCTATGTTAAAAACTAAGCTAACCGTAATTTTTTCCAAATTTTTACTAACTTGGAAACCTACCTTTTCTTCCTATTTTGTTTCTGCAAAAAAAAAAAATAAACAAACAGAAAAAAGAAAAAGAAAACTAACCACGCAGGGGAGGGGCCATTTTGGCCCAGCCCACTTACCTCGCCGAGCTGGCCCGATACCCCTTCAGAAGCCGCCACCGTCGTCTTCAGCTGTACGACGCAGCATCCAGGCTGCCACGGCGGCAGCAGAGAGACAACAACGGCTGATCCGAGGCAATTGCCCCTATAAAACCCCCACGGATGCGCGCCGCCAACCCTACCTACCTGCCCTAGCTAGCTACCCTCGCCCGCCGCCGTTCTCCCTCTCTTTCACCATGATCCACCCCCTGTTCTGAACCTCGCCACCGTCGACGTCCTCTGAAACCGCCGTGATCGCCACCACCTCAGTCCCCTTCCACCCCAGCTACCCACGGGAATCACTCCGCCACTCCGTCATCTATCGGTTGGACACCTAAGCGAGCCCGCGCGCTTCGTGGAGCTTCGCCGCCATCAACGGCATTCCTTCCTGCCACCGTGAAGACCCTTTCTGAAGCTGTGCACGCCGGCGCCGTTGCGGCCATCTCCTTCCGCGCTGGCGACGGGGATCGCCTCGCCGCGACGACCTGGAGCTTCTGGACACCGCCACCGAGCCGTAGCCGCCTCCGATCGCCGCCGCCGTCGTGGACCACTCCGGCCACCGTAGCTATCGAGCCTCTGCAACCACAACATCGCCGGTGAGCGTCAGTGTTCCCTCTTCCTATCTGTTGCATCCGCGTGCACTGCACACGTCTCCTTGCATCACCAGCAGCCACCACGGGCACAGCCTCAACGTCAGATCACCGCCGGCGAGCGCCTAGCTCTGTCAGCGTTTGGTCAGGTTTTCGTCAGCATAACATTCAGTAGCGAAGCGAAAACGTAACCTGGCTGCGCGCGTAGTACTGACAACAAACGCGTTCCAGCACACTGGCTACAGCACTGCGCACGCAAGCGAGGGGAGCGGGGTTCGATCCCTGGCTCTCCCTGGGATAATCCCACCTTTTTTTCGCCGCGGCGCTGACAGGGAGGGCCCCCTGTCAGCCTCACTCGAGCCACGTAAGCGCGCAGTGAACCTGGCCCCCCCTGGCAGTGTCCGGGGTAGGATTTCTGTGCGTATCAAAATGTTTTTTCTAACTTTCTGTGTTCAAAATAGGTCCTTTTAAATTGCAGATTAGCCCCTGAAACTACTTTGATCATAACTTTTGTTTTATGATTCCAAATAACAAAAATAAATTATGTGCTCTGGTCTAAATCAATTTCTCTATCTTTTGGTAACTTTTGTTTCCTGTTTTGAAATTTCAAAATGCAATTTAAATTCAAATCCAAATAATTCAAATGCTAATTTCTAAAATCAATAACTAATTCATTCCTAATCCAATAAATGCAAATAAAATATGTTTTCCATACCATTTTAAATAACCTATTCAAATATAATTTTTATTTCCTGGTTTGAATAAATTAAAATGCCTAAACAATTTAATCTTGTTTAATTCAATTAAAAATTGTTTAATATTGTTTAATTCATAATTAAATAATCCAAAGTCCAAATTCCAAATGTGAAACATGTAATTCAACTAAAATTTGATAACCTTTTCAAATATCAACTTTGTTATTTGTTTTGCACACTTTAACTTGCTGAAAACAACCACTACTTGCTCAACACCATTAAGTAACCAATTTTCCAAACTTAATAAATGCTTTCTTAATTGGTTAACTATCATTCTAATTGCATCTAAATTGTTACCTTCTTGTTTTCATCATGCATGCATCATTCTAACTCACTTACACATGATGCTTAGTGTTAGAACAATTAATTCAACTATAAGGCATGGGTTTGCCATATGCAATCTTAGCATATGGAATCCATTTAAACTTGTGTATCATATCCACTAGCTTACTTTGGTGCATCTATTAAACATGACATGCATCCATACCTTGTTCATGCTGGATCTTTTGCCGTAGTAGTAATTGTTGCATCCGGTGTTTCTTTTAGTTCGTTGCTTCTTCCCGGAATAGGACGTTGAGATGATGTGAGCAACGACAAGTTCTGCTACCTTGCGGGATCTCAGGCAAGTATACTCACTTGCATGCCATATGGCTGCCTTTCATCACTTGTTACCGATTCTTTCCGTTGTTCTTTTCTGCTAGCCTTAGTAGTAGTTGTTTCTGTTACGAACCCATCACATGAATCCCTTAACCTTGATATTGCCTCACCTCCATACCTACAGCCTTTGTTTGTGCCTGTTCCTATCTAGCATGCTTAGGGTTGTTTTGCTCGAGTCTGTCACCCGTTACTTTCTGTTATTACTCCGTTATGTTCTGGGGGCTCGATGTTTAATCAATCAATCAATCATGCTAATGTTACTAATAATAATAAATCTGATGATAAGGCACCGGCAGGAGGCCCTTTGTGGTTTTGAGGCCTGCTAGTGTCGACCCTAATAGGAAAAGGGTCTTGTCTACTGATCCATGATGAGCGCACTACCCGCATTTGGGGAGTATGGGCTCCCCCTCAGTTTGACCCGATTCGCATCTCGTCCAAATCGCCTCATTTAGTTCGGGTTTTCCATTTGCTGCATGCATGATCTTGCGAGCCCTTGGATCCCGGGTGGAACTTTCGTAGTCGGCATATAGGGGGACACGTTCTTAGAGTGCTATGAGGGTCCATTTTCTTCTGGGCTCGATTAGCCGTGCGCCCAAGGTGCTTTGGGCTTGATGCGAAGAAGGGTTGGATTGTGTTGAGTGCCCCGCTTGGTGGAGTGGCCACTCCATCTGGCGGGATATTCATGAGTGTCGGTTACTATGGTGCAACCCTGCAGGGATAATCTTCTCGAGAAGCCGTGTTTTCCGCGGTTATGGATTACTTGGTGAAAGTACTGGCTAACAAGTACTCAGGACAACTTAAACATAATGAACAAACATGTTACACCCAAGGATTAATAACCTGACTAGTAATAGGTTGATGACACAATAATTTGATTCACCTTTAATACAACTGTGTGAGTTATCCTCGGATTGCTTCTTTGGCTAAAGGGGCGAGATCCAGGATGGGTTTGTTTGAAGTTATCTTTCAGTTGGTTACTATTACTCGATCTTACCCCCCTTTCTGATAGTTGGAAGTAATAGAATCTCTGTAGTTGGTTAGTGCAGCCTATTGTCGCTTATTTGCAATAACCCCTTCCTTTCCGTTGATCCTAAAGTATTTGTATCTTGTGATGATTGGCTACGCCGGTAACTTGTGAGTATGGGTTTTATCCCCCTTGCCAGTACTTAACCGTACTGACCCACGAATCTCTTTCGTGGCTGCAAATTCCAAATTGCAGTCAACAGGTTTGAAGTCTGACGACGTTAGCTTGGGAATCCCTCCGGCTTGGCCTGGGCAGGGATTGGACGCCTTCGGTTATCTTCAGGACTCTTAGTCCAATTTGGATCTTGTCCGTAGACGGACGTTTGTTTCTTCCGCTGTTATTTGGATCTTTGTAATGTATCAGTTGTAACCCTGGCTCGTTTGAGTCATCTTGTATCTATCTGTTTCTGTTGTAATTGTGGATTATTCGTGAACTATTGTAATGTTATCATAAATGGCAACCTGGAATCGGTTATTATGCGGATTTGGCGGGAATGCTGAAATCTGCATAGTGCCCGATCTCGGGGCGTCACAGAGGGCCCCCTGTCAGCCACACAGCAGCCACGCAAGCGCACGGTCCCCCTGGGCCCCCCCGGCAGTGTCTGGGTAGGGTTCCAGTGCGGTATAAAACGTTTTAAACTTTTCTGTAATCAAATTCAGGTCCAATAAAATTGCAGAATGGTCCCTAGATTTCAATTGCTTATAACTTTTATTTTATAACTCTAAAAAATGAAAATAAAATATGTGTGCTGATCTAAATCAAATTCTCTATCTTTTGGTAACATTTGTTTACTGTTTTGAAATTCCAAAATGCAATTCAAATTTGAATTCAAATAATTCAATTGCAAATTGCTAAAATCAATAACTAATTCATTCTTAATCCAATAAATGCAAATAAAATATGTTTTCCATGCCATTTTAAATAACCTTTTCAAATCTAATTTTTGTTTCATGGTTTGAATAATTTAAATTGCCCAAATAATTTAAACCTTGTTTAATTCAATTAAAATTGCTAAAATCATAACTTGCTCAAATTTACTTATTTTTAAACATGTAAAATATGTTTTCAAACCAGAAAAACATAACCTTTTTAAATATGAACTTTAAATAATGTTTTGAGCAATTAAAATTCAATTAATATTCCTATTTGAATTAATTCCAATTTAAATCTTGTTTAAATTGTTTAATCCATAATTAATTCATCCTAACTCCTATTTCAATATTTGAAACATGTAATCCAACTAAAATTTGATGTTCTTTTCAAATATAAACTTTGTTATCTGTTTTGAACAATTAAACTTGATGAAAACAACAACTATTTGTGTAACATCATTAAGTAACCAAAATTTCCAAACTTAATAATTAATTCCTTAACTTGTTAATTCTCATTCCAATTGCATCTAATATTGTTACATTATTGTTTTCATCATGCATGCATCATGCTAATCAACTTACACCTGGTAATTAATTGTAAATCATTGCTTCAACCTTAACATGTGCATCCATATGCAATTCAATTGCATATGGGTCCATTTAACTTGTGTTATCTTGTCAAGTAGTTCATTCTGATGCATCTATTAAATTGACATGCATCATCCCATGATTGTGCATGATATTCTGTTATTGATTGTTCGTCTCTTTCGATTGTGTGTTTGCTTCTTCTCGCTTTAGACGACGACGTTGAGACCGACGAGACGTACGGTACCCCTTCTAAGGATTTTAGCTCAGTACCAGGCTACTGGGTTTGCAGGCAAGTTATCACTCACATGAATCATCGAGTTCCTTTCCACACTTGTTATCGATACTATCCTTTGTCTACTTTTGCTAGCCCTATGTATCGTTGCTTGCTCTCCGAACCTATCACATGATACCCTGAACCAATGATATTGCCTCACCTCCATACCTAAAACCCCTTGCTTGTTGCCTTAGTCTTACCTAGCATGCTTAGGGTTGCTTTTGCTCGAGTCTGTTGTCGGTTACTTCTTTTACTATCTTATTATTGTACCGGGGGCTCGATGTTAATCAATCAATCCTGTTAATGCTAATGGTAATAATAATTTGATGATAAGGCACCGGCAGGAGGCCCTAAGTGGTTTTGAGGCCTGCTAGTGTCGACCCCCTAATTAGGAAAAGAGTCTTGTCTACTGATCCATGATGAGCGCACTACCCGCATGTGGGAAGCGAGTATGGGCGCCCCCCTCAACTTGACTCGATTCGCATCTCGTCCAAATCGCCACATTTAGTTCGGGTGTTCCATTTGCTGCATGCATGATCTTGCGAGCCCTTGGCGCCCGGGTGGAACTTTCGTAGTCGGCATTTAGGGCGGAGTGGTCTTCCAGTGCTATGAGGGTCCCCTTTTCTTCGGGGGCTCGATTAGCCGCGCACGCACAGCACGTGGTGCTTTGGGCTTGATGCGAAGAAGGGTTGGGTTGTGTTGAGTGCCCCGCTTGGTGGAACGGCCGTTCCATCTGGCGGGTTATTCATACGTGTAGGGCTAAATTGGTGCATCCCTGCAGGGTAAATCTTCTCGAGAAGCCGTGTTTTCCGCGGTTATGGTTAACTTGGTGAAAGTACTGGCTAACAAGTACTCAGGACAACTTGAACTAATGATTAACCATGTTACACCCAATGATTAATAACTTGACTAGTAATAGGCTTATTGACACAATAACTTGATTCACCTTTAATCCAACGGTGTGAGTTATCCTCGGATTGCTTCTTCGGATAAGGGGCGAGATCCAGGATGGGTTTGTTTGAAGTTATCTTTCAGTTGGTTACCACACTCGATCTTATCTTCTTTCTGCTAGCCGGAACTTGTAGTTATCTCCGTAGTTGGTTAGAGCAGCCCGCTGCAGCTTTCATATCACCTATTCTTCCGTTGATCCCAAGCATCTATGCTTGTGTTGACGGGTAACTCTTTGATGACGTGTGAGTCTTGCTTGCCAGTACTTGGATGTACTGACCCCGTTGGGGCTGTGGTTTACGCAGACTACGACTACGGCTACGATGATCACCAGGATGGCTACTTCGTGGAGTTCGACGAGACTGCAGACGAGTAGATAGCGGACCCGGGCAGGATCCGAAGACTACGTGGATGGGCTTCGTCTTCTTTATTTTCCCCGGCTTCTTAAGCCTTTTGGATTTGTCTGTACTCAGACACCTTGTTTGCTTCCGCTGATGTAATGAATGCTATGTTGGGACATGTGTCCTCTGAATGAGTGTATTTGCTATTCTCTGCCTTAGTGAAGGCTATTTGCAAACTTATTTCAATCTTTTGTGTCTTAGAGACATTCTGTGTTATCATTCCGTTTAACGCTGTTGACGTACCCTGCGTGATTGATATGGAGTACGTCGACAGTAGTGCCTTTGATCTCTAGTGGATAGTTTACATCGACGATGGAATAGCAGGGCTTGTGTTGTCGCGCATAAGCGCAGGCCTACCAGGAAGCTGGGACGTGGGAGCAGGTATGCCCCATAATCCAAGCACCTGCTATCCAGTTCGGCCCGATGAGTATCCCCTAGAAGTCAGGGTGCGACACACCTCGTCAGTGAGATAGGGTAGGCCCCTAGCCCTGTCTTGTCCCCTCTGTCAGTGACAGGACTTGACAGGCGCCTATCGCACTGTAGCCACGCCGTAGCGCGCTCCGTAAGTTGAACCGCACGCCAGTACGGACCGAGGATACGTGGGATCCCTTATCAGAACGGCTCCATTGACTTCTGGCCCGAGTAGGAAAGCCCTCCTTCTACTCGGACCAACTCCTCTACTCGGACGAACATAACCTCCTTGTTTTCTCCTCTTGGCGATTGGTGGGTGCGGCCGGATAGAAGCCTACCGGGTAGCCATCTACCCAGTCAAATAGCACCTTTGACCTTGCCTTTAGCACTTGCGTTACCCCTACTCGGGGGTAACCCCCCGACATTAGTCCCCGAAGTTGGTAGAGTCGCGCGAACTTGTTCACTAGGCCCTGCCAGCTTTAAAACCAAAATGTCTTCTTGAATGAGTAACGCCGAGTTGCAATCCAATTTGAACCAGAAACTCCTTCTCGAATCTCTTCATATGTGCCCATGGGACCACCTTCCGGGTAGCTGAGTGGGGCCTTTTCTCTCCTGAGCTGCCGAGTAAAATGACTTAGTGAAATTTCGAACTCACTTCCGCTGAATCGGAGCGAATCCACCTCTCCGTGTCGCTATGGGGCACGTGTCACACCCCCGTGCCCCCGACGCCTCGGTGCCTGGGATACGGCAGGCCTCGCGCTAATAACTGCAACCTGGGCCCATTAGCCCGTTAGGTATCCTCAACCGTACTCAAGTGCCCACGATCTCGACGTGGGATTAACTGCGCCCGTTACGCGCGCGATATGCGTTGTGTGCGTTTCTAACGGTTGTGCAACCCACGCCGCACGATCTCCGTGCACGATCAATCCACGATTACTCCATCAGTAACGGCAACTCGAGGGGCCGAGATAAATACCCCCTTGACGCTCCCTTCACCTCCTTCCTGCTCTTTCCAGTCTTGCGCCCCCTCGCCTCTCCGCTGCCGTCGAGCACATCGCCACCGCAACCACTTGTTGCGCCGCTGCTCCACGCGCCGCGAGAGAGATAGAGAGAAACGTCTCCGCCCAATATCCGTCGAGTATTTCCGCTTCCAATCTTCCCCGCGCATCTCCGCCGCCATGGCTTCCCACGGGGACGATGATGCGGCCGCCCGCGCCGGCTGGGAAGGATCGGATGTCACGGCAGAGGACTGCCAGTGGCTCGTCAACACGTGCCGCGTGCCTCCTGGCGTTGTGTGCCGGCATCTAGGTACCGAAATCGTCCCCAAGCCTGAGAAAGACGAGTACGTCGTCTTCCTCGCCCACTTTAAGCGTGGCTTCGGCCTTCCCATCTCTGAATTCTTCTCCAAATTCCTCCAACATTTCGGCCTCCAGCCACACCATCTTCCACCCAATGCTCTTGTCATGCTTTCTATTCATGCCGTCATGTGCGAAGCCTTCTTAGGCGTGTACCCAACCATCCACACTTGGGCACGGTACTTTTTCTTCCGCAAGAAGAGTATTCCCAATCCGGGGAATACCGAGAGCGCCCGCGCGATGACACAGATGGGATGCGCCATGATGCTGCAACGCTCGACTGGCCATCACCCGCGCGTGAAGGGATTGGAAACTGTGCGCAAGTGGCAGCGCAATTTCCTTTATGTGAAGAATGTCACCACGGAAGACGAGAAGCCGATCCAGAACCAGATAGGGCTTCCAAAGTTCAAGAACGCCAGGCCAACTCAACAGAACTAGGGCTACCACCCGAAGAACACCATCGAGGATGTTGTCCAGGTTGAGCGACGCCTGGCCGAGTTGCGCGAGGAGGGGTTTCATCGGGACGATCCAATCGCGTGCTGGATTTCACGCCGAGTACTCCCGCTCCGCTCGCACAAGATGTGCTATATGGGAGGAAGCCGAGACTGCACGAGGACAACAACCTTCGAGCTCACCAAAGCCGAGGCGGCACTCTGGGCTAGGTCCATCATGCAGACCTCGCTTACTGACGAATGGCTGTATGGCTTCGAGCCGTATAGCTGCATCAAGCCAATCGGACAGGTTAGCCTTCTGTGCTTTGCTTTTGCACTTTGATACCGAGTAGGAACTCTTAACTTATTGTGATTTGTGTTTGCACGCTATTCCAAGTAGGACATCACAAATACCCCTTTGGCTTTATATGCTTTATGTTTGCATGCCGCGCCGGGTAGAATCACTTAGCCAAATATGCTTTGTGTTTGCATGCTGTTCCGAGCAGAACTCCTTAGCTCTATATGCTTTATGTTTGCATGCTGGTCCGAGTAGAACTCCATAGCTCTATATGCTTTATGTTTGCATGCTGTTCCGAGTAGAACTCCATAGCTGAGAACTCAACTCACTGTGCTATCTTGTTTGCCTCCACATCACATTGACCGTCAGAGAGAAGAAGATACTGAGGTCTTCGAGGCCAATTGGCATGATGATCGAGCTGAGGACGACGTCACCGCCTACGACACTCAAGACACTCTTTGCATCCCTCATGCCACTCAGCCTGGTAAGCACCGAGTTGATGCGTCTATTCGGGACTGGTCCGAGGACGACGAAGGTGACTAAGTTCACCTCTCTGATCGCGAGTAGCGCACCCTGATTTCCTTTTCTGTTTCTGAATTCCTTGCTTCCTCTACTCTGCAGAGGATCCCGAGCTAGACGAAGACAAGGAACCCTTGGAGGTTAAGCCCATATCTGTGGCTGCTCCCACAACTCGGAAGAGAGCGGGCAGTGGTGCACAAGAACCTGCTCCGAAGAAAACCAAGAAGGCTGGTGTAAAGAAGGCCACCGCCAGAAGACAACCTCCCACCACCAAAGGGTAAGTTACTTCATCCGTGTACCACTCTGTTGCTGCTTCTCGCTATGCTCTTCTCCTTCTCTCTTTCTGAATTGTTTCCTTCTTCCAGCGCCCCTCTTGCCGCTGACGCTGCTGCGGGCCCCACTCGCCCCAAGAGGAAGGCCGTTGTGGACCTCGAGAATCTCATAGAGCTCTCAGACGAGGACGATGAGCCAGCCCAGCAGGATAGGACGCGTGCGTCCTCTCCTGTTAAGCTAGAAGAAGACGCCGGCACCGAGAACACGGGCGCTGGTGAAGATGATGATGAGAACCCGAAGCAGCAGACTGACGCGCACCAGACTGCGCAAGATGCTGCTCAGACCGAGATGCCTCCCTCTCCCCCAGCTGCATCAGCTGGGGAGAATGCTGAAGAAGACGCCGAGAAGCAAGACCGTGCCGCCCTGGAGCAGCAAGATGACAACCCCGAGCAGCAGGACACTCAAGCTGTTGTTCAAGATGACCCCGCGGCCATGCCGCGGGTAGAAGAAGTAGTAGACACAACACCTGATCCCGCTGCCGAGCAGCGGGTTGAGAAGACAGTGGTGGAGCCCGCCGGCCAGGGCCAAGCGCAGCAGACGCTGCGTAGGGTAGCCGGCCCCCTGTGTCGCCTACTCAGCAGGCGACTCCACCGACTGCGCCAAGCCCTCCACCGAAGCAGAGTACATCCAAGACCACTTCTCAGCATGCCTCCATCTGCTTCACGCCAAGTGCCTCCGTCCGCTTCTCGGGCGGACAATGCTCCCAGCCCCAAGAAGACCCTCAAGCCTGAAGCTGCGCCTACCCGGAAGAATCCAACACGCTAGGTTGCACAGGCTGGAGATCTGATGCCACCACCAAAGCCACCGCTTGCGCCAGCCGGGAAGCCGGCAACAAAGAGCACGCAACTCACCATCGGCGGGCCCACCTCTAGCAGCAAGACGGTTGCTGCTGGATCTGCTGGCTCAGGAGCACAAGCCAGCTGGCCGCAATACATGCTAGAGGTGTCCAAGCAACACGACATCTCCCTGGCCAAGGGCGAGAAGCGACTTTCCGCCTTGTAGGGAGGCCAGGTCAAGGCAGTGGACGTCAAGTCCAAAGGCAAGGAACCAAAGCCAGCTCCTGAGTTCCACTCGCGCGAAGCCGACGAGGACGAGATTGAGTCAGAGGAGCTAACCGCGGTCCTGGACCGGGTAGGCTTCATGGACAAGGTTTGGGAGAGTGATGCTCACGGCGTCGAGAAGTGGAATGGCCTTACTCTGGGCCTGGTTGACCACTACCGCGTCGACTGGAACAAGGTCGACATTGGCTCTGTCCCAGTGACCATCGCCTCCCCCACCTGCACACTGGTCGGGAAGCTATTCTGCCTCCGCAAAGCCGCCGAGGACGTCGAGCAATCATATGCTGTAAGTGTTTTTTCTTTTCTTGCTTTTTCGAGTTGCAGTTTCTCTTTTCTTCTTCCCTTCTCTTCTTCTTTTCCTCTTAGCCACTCCCCAGTCCCCGAGATTCAGGCCGAGTAGGCGGACACTCAACCGAGTTTCCGTCTACTCGGGCCAAATCTTCCAAATTTCTCTAACTCTTTTTCTTCTCTTACACAGAATAGCCTCCTAAAGAGGACCAAGGTGTTTTGTCGGCTGCTCTGGAACCATCGCGTGGCCAAGGACCGCATCGCGGCTCTTGAAGCCGAGAGGAAAGATGACGCCGCGATGGAGCAGGTGGCGCTGGACCGCACTCTGCACATTTCTGAAGTGGAAGGTGAGCTTTTAGCTATTCGGTTTATGCGTTTTGTGTGTACGCCCGTATTTTGCTTTTTGCTCTAACTTTGTTTACTCTGCAGGCAAGCTCCAGGAACTTATAGAGCAGCACCAGCACTGCCACGTCTTCGCTGCCTCCGCTGAAGGTACGATCAAGAGACTAGAAGGTGAGCTACCAGATACTCTGCACTTGTGTTTCTTCCTTTATTTGGTTACTCTGCTGACAGTTATGTTCTTCTTGCAGAAGAGAACAAGACATTCCGGGAACATCACTTGAACTGCTTGATGCCTGCCAAGGTGCGGCAGCAGCTGGAAACCCGAGAAGCAAAGATCCAGAAGGAGCGCGATGCTGAGCGAGCCAAGTTCGAGCAGATGCAAGTCCAGCTCAAGACTGCCCTCCAGGATGCTCTCGACCAGGCTGCCGAGAAGGAAGAGGTCAAGAAAACCGCGAAGGCCAGAGAGCAGACTCTTGAGATGGAGCTCTCGCTGCTAAAGAAGCACAACGAGCAACTCATCCTCCAGATCGCCAGCGCGTGCAACATTGAAGACCGGCACATTGCCGACGAGGAGGACTGGAAGATCAAACTGGATGCGCTGCTGGTGGATCTCCAACTTAAGCTTCCTCTTCTCTGCACCTGGCTGTTTCTCTTCTCTGCCACTTTTCTATCTGGTTCCATCTCTTCTCTGCCTTCGATTCCAACTCTTTCTGGTTTCTTTTTTTAGATATTTTCCCTGATCTCCGCGCCGCTAGCACGCCTGCTATGGTGAAAGCAAGAGAACTCCGAGCTGCATCCGGACTGCCACTAACACCAAGTCCACTATCAGCGATAATCTTATGAGCATCAAGTCGCAACTCCTCCAACTCAAAGGCTTGGGCACCACCATGGTGCCCACGGCATACAAGCTGCATGACCTGTTCAGGCCGGATGAATCTGCACCAAACAGCTTCAGCGAGATCGCCGAGAAGCTGGCCGGCGTGAAGGCCGAGTTGAAGAAATGGCGCGCTTCTGCAGCACGGGAAGGAGCTGATCAGCTTCTCCAATTCATCATAAGCTGGTACGAGAACCTCAATCTCGATAGGGTCCTCATGATGCGCGAAGAGTCCAAGTGGACCAAGGATCCCGACTGCGTTACTCGCCGGAAGGCAGTAGCCTACGAGATAGCATCTTATGCAGACACCGCCACCTACATCGACGGCCTCCCCGAGCCAGAAACTGAGGCTGAAGAAGAGGACGATGACGATGAAGAGGACACCAAGTCGGAGGACTTGAGCGTGTTTGACGAAGATGCCGCCAAGGGAGCCGCCGAGAAGGGGAAGGCCAAGGTCGACGCAGAAGCCGAGCAGCCGCAACCCAGCCCTGAGGAGGCCACCATCACCTCCGAGATGGTGATCCGGCAAGCGGTTCCCGAGCTGGGTGCGACTAACGCCTTCCCGATACCCAGCTTCCAGTCTGCTGCATCTACCTCTGCCGCGGATCCCATCTCGATTGCCACTGCAACCTCCGAACTAGCTGCCAACGCCAACTCTGAAGCTGATGCTGATAGTGCCAAGGCGGACAACACTGCTTCCACTCTCTGAATTATTCCTGCAAACTTTTATCTCAAGCTTTTATCAGATCCCCGGGATGCCGGGTGCAGATGTAATCATACAGTTTATTGTCTCTTTGCTACTCAACTTTTATTTTAGTTTGATATCTTTTAGCAACTCTGGCTTAATGCCGGGTTGCGTTATTATGCAAGTCCCCGAGTTGCTTTTTTTATCCGCTCTTTCTTTTTATCTCACCTCTTACCTGCAACTTGTTGATTTTTGGTAGTCGAGTCACAAGAGTTCAAAGTTGGAGTTCCAAATACTTAGCCACTTAGAAAAATGCATGGTAACGCTGCCCACCACTTAGCCGAAAAGAAAAAACAGTAAAAAAACGCTCTATTCGGTTGCCACACGCTTCCTTCCCTTTGCATTTCATGTGTTCATTAACCTTGTGGCTTGTTCTCTGGCTTGCCATGAAGCCGGGTTGCAGATAGCAGCAGAGTCGCAGAGTGTCCTGTGGGTTTCAACACACTACTTTGTATGCTTTTGAAATTCTAAGTGGTTCAACCGAATAGACAAAGTAAAACAGAGTAACCACAAGGAACAGTTTGAGCAAGAGCAGTCCCGAGTTCGAATTCGGAGTGCCGACTAGAATTTAACTCGGGTGAGGATACATACATATTTTGTTCATGAATGAAAACGGCGAAGTAGAGCTACATTCCAGGGGCGCTTAGATTCCTCTCCAGCTCTATCCAGACTGTTCAGGGTGCCTGTACGTCAACTAGGTAGTACGCATCATTGTGCAGAGCCTTGCTCACAATGAATGGCCCTTCCCACGGAGGGGAAAGCTTGTGCATCCCGGCCGTGCGCTGCACGAGCCTAAGGACCATGTCTCCTTCCCGGAAAACCCTCAGGTTCACTTTCCGGCTGTGATAGCACCTCAAGTTTTGCTGATAGATGGCTGAACGTGACAGAGTTAACTCTCTTGCTTCTTCTAGCAGGTCAACATCATTTTCTCGAGCTTCTCTAGCCCGCGCCTCAGTGTAGAGGGTTACTCGGGGTGAGTCATGCTCTAGGTCAGTGGGCAACACGGCCTCAGCTCCATATACCAGGAAGAATGGTGTGTATCCGGTTGATCGGTTAGGGGTAGTCCTTAGACTCCACAACACCACCGGCAACTCATCTAGCCAACACCCAGGTGTTTTCAGCAGTGGCTCAATCAGCCTTGGCTTTATGCCGGATAGCACCATGCCATTTGCTCTTTCAACTTGCCCATTGGAGGCGGGATGCGCAACAGATGCAACATCTAGCCAAATGCGCTTATCTCTGCAGAACCTTGCAAAAGCACCCTCATCAAAGTTTGTGCCATTGTCCGTGATGATGCTGTGCGGGTAGCCGTATCTCAGGATTATATCCTTCAGGAAACTCACAGCTGTGACACCATCGCACTTCCGAATAGGCTTCACCTCAATCCACTTGGTAAACTTGTCAACCATGACTAGGATGTGAGTTATGTTGCCTCTAGCCGTCTTGAAGGGACCAACCATATCCAAACACCAAACTGCAAATGGCCAAGTAATGGGAATGGTTTTCAACTCGGAAGCTGGCACATGAGTCTTACTTGCAAATCTTTGGCAGCCGTTGCACTTTCTCACAATATCTTCATCTTGCTTCAAGGCAGTGAGCCAAAAGAATCCATGCCGAAAAGCCTTGTTGACCAAAGCCCGAGAAGAGGCATGATGCCCGCATTCCCCTTGATGTATCTCCACCAGAATTTCTTCTCCTTCTTCTGGTTCTACACAGCGTTGCAACACGCCAGTAGGACTCCTTCTATGCAACACTTCTCTGAAGATAGTATAGCCCTTGGATCTGCTCTGAATTTGCCTCACGGTTACCTCATCATTCGGCAAGGTGCCGTCCTTTTGGATGGATAATATGGGCATAGCCCAACTCGGCGTCTCCCGGATGGGAAACACTGGTTCGTCCGTTTTCATTGGAAAATCCACCTGTGCCACTTCTGAGTTGAGGACGAGGCCACGAGTCCCCGAGTACTCGGAAATGACCCCCTTGATGAATGCGACAGTCCCTGAGTTAGGAGGGGCAGTCCCCGAGTAAGAAGGGACAGTCCCCGGGTTGCAGGCGCCAGTCCCCGGGATGGAGACGGCAGTCCCCGGGTTCTCTTTTGCACCCTCCCAGTCAATCTCCATGGGAACAGCTTCCTCGCTAGGCAGAGAAGGAACGAAGATAGACTCCGGGTTGGGGGATGGCTTGATAGATGGCTTTCTCAAATGCTCCAAGGCAATCCCAGCTGGGATGAACTGCCGAGAAGACCCCAACTTGGACAGCTCATGAGCTCCATCATTCTCTGCTCGGTGTATGTGTTGGAACTCACATCCTTCAAAGAAACCAGTCATGGTTTGCACCAGAAACCGATATGCTCCCATGTTGGCATCCAGAGCATCCCAGGTACCTGATACTTGCTGCACCACCAAGTCCGAGTCGCCATAACATATAATGCGCTGCACACCAACCTGCTTGGCTACTCGCAAGCCATGCACCACGGCCTCATACTCAGCCACATTGTTGGATGCCTTGAAATGGATCTGCATCACATACTTGAGTTGATCTCGCTTGGGTGACGTAAGCACTACGCCAGCACCAAGGCCTTCCTTTACTTTGGAGCCATCAAAATGCATCTTCCAGTAAGTGGTTTCCGGCAAGGGAGGCTCATACTGCACCTCGGCCCAATCCACCAGGAACTCTTCTAGGATCTGTGACTTGATGGCTTCTCTTCTCGCGTACAAGGGAGTGTACGCGTCTAGCTCAATCGCCCACTTGGCTACTCTGCCACTAGCATCCTTGTTGCCCATGATGTCCGAGATGGGAGCAGAACTCACCACCGTGATGGGATGCTCTTGGAAATAGTGCTTCAGCTTATTGGCGCCTAGGTACACGCCGTATGTCATCTTCTGGTAATGCGGGTAGTTTTGCTTTGAGTTGGACATCACTTCACTCAGATAGTACACTGGCCGCTGCACAGTCTTTCCCTCCTCTTCTCGCTCCACCACAATCACCACACTGACTACCCGGTTGGTAGCCGTAATGTATAGCAGCATTGGCTCTTTGGGCAGCGGACTAGCCAAGATGGGAGCGCTACCCAGCATGGCCTTCAGCTCCTTGAATGCCACATCGGCTTGCGGTGTCCAGACGAACTTGTCACTCTTCTTCATCAACTGATTCAAAGGCAAGGCCTTCTCGCCCATTCTGCCCAAGAAGCGGCTCAGAGAAGCGAGGCATCCAGTGAATTTCTGCACATCCTTCAGTGATCTCGGCAAAGACATGCTCTCTATAGCTTTTATCTTTGAAGGATTGGCATAAATGCCCTGACTGGATACCAAGAAGCCGAGTAGCTTGCGAGCCGAGACGCCAAAGGTGCATTTAGTTGGATTCAACTTCATCTTGTACTTGCGCAAGTTGGCAAAAGTTTCCTCAATATCACCAAGCAGAGTATGTGTTTTATTCGTTTTGATGACAATGTCATCTATGTACACCTGCACATTCTTGCCAATTTGTTCATGCAAGCATTTCTGCATGCATCTCTGATAGGTAGCCCCAGCATTCCGCAACCCAAAACACATGACACGATAGCAATAAGCCCCGTACGGGGTAATAAAAGCAGTCTTTATTTGATCATCAGGGTAGAGAGCTATCTGATGAAAACCAGAGTAGGCATCTATGAAAGACAAAAGCTCACAACCAGCACTGGAATCGATCACCTGATCTATGCGGGGTAGCGGAAATGGATCCTTGGGGCAGGCCTTGTTCAAGTCGGTGTAGTCGACGCACATGCGCCATGCGGTGTCGGCCTTGGGATCCTCCTTCTTCTTCTCAACCATAACTGGGTTGGCTAGCCAGCCAGATGCAATACCTCCATGATAAAGTTGCTTATCAGCAACTTGGTGATCTGATCACCGATAGCTTTCCTCCTCTCATCACCAAAGCGGCGCATAGCCTGCTTAACCGGCTTGGCATCATGCCGCACATGTAGCGAGTGCTCAACCAACTCCCTCGGGACACCCGAAAGATCCTCATTGGACCATGCAAAGACATCCCGATTCTCATGGAGGAAGTGGATGAGCTTGCATTCCTATTTCTCTCTCAACCCGGCGCCAATGATGGCAACACGGTCTGGGAACTCAGGGTCAACCTGGATCTTCTTTGTCTCTTGGGACGCCTGGAACGCAGTCCCGTACTGGGAACTCGGCATCCCAGGCGCACCACCTTGCGCGGCTTGCGCCATAGCCACCACCTCGTACATCTTATTCTTCTCGGCCGCAATGACCATGGATTCCACCAGCTGAGAACTAGCAGAGGCACACTCCAAAGACCTCTTGTAGTCACCCGAGATGGTGATGCCTCCATTGGGACCAGGGATCTTCATCTTCAGGTAAGCAGCATGGGTGGAAGCCATGAACTTGGTGAGTGCAGGCCTACCGAGAAGGGCATGGTAGGGGCTCTGAAGATCAACCACCTCAAACTTGACGCACTCGGTGCGACAATTCTCCCTGGTGCCAAATGGGACATCCATCTAGATGCAGCCGATTGGAGCACAAGATACTCACGGCACAATTCCATGGAATGTGGTCTTGCTGGGTAGCTGCATGTTCTCGGTAAGGCTGAGCTTCTTCAGGGTGTCCAGATACATGATGTTGATGCTGCTGCCGTTTTCAATCAGCACCTTGCTGAAACGGACGTTCTTCTCGGGTCCCAGGAAAGTGGGATCCACCACCAGAGCATAGGTACCCGGGTTGGGCATCTCCTTGGGGTGATCAGCCTTGGACCAAGTCACCTCCTGGTCGCACCAGCGCAGATAGTGAGGCACTGCCGGGATGACAGCGTTTACCTCCATCGCGCGCATGTGCTGCGACTGCTTGTCGACTGGCTCGGTGACGAAGATCATGTAGCTCTCGTGGTGCTCCTGGTACTGGTTGCGGTCTCTGTCATCATTCTTGCCGTTGTTGTTGTTGTTGTTGTTGTTGTTGTTGTTGTTGTTGTTGTTGTTGTTGTTGTTGTTGTTGTTGTTGTTGTTGTTGTTGTTGTTGTTGTTGTTGTTGTTGTTGTTGTTGTTGTTGTTGTTGTTGTTGTTGTTGTTGTTGTTGTTGTTGTTGTTGTTGTTGTTGTTGTTGTTGTTGTTGTTGTTGTTGTTGTTGTTGTTGTTGTTGTTGTTGTTGTTGTTGTTGTTGTTGTTGTTGTTGTTGTTGTTGTTGTTGTTGTTGTTGTTGTTGTTGTTGTTGTTGTTGTTGTTGTTGTTGTTGTTGTTGTTGTTGTTGTTGTTGTTGTTGTTGTTGTTGTTGTTGTTGTTGTTGTTGTTGTTGTTGTTGTTGTTGTTGTTGTTGTTGTTGTTGTTGTTGTTGTTGTTGTTGTTGTTGTTGTTGTTGTTGTTGTTGTTGTTGTTGTTGTTGTTGTTGTTGTTGTTGTTGTTGTTGTTGTTGTTGTTGTTGTTGTTGTTGTT